>OW026359.1:32305462-33573863 GCA_932273835.1 Sarcophaga variegata | reverse complement strand
TCATTTGTATGATATAGGATCTTCCAATAGGGACTTTCTAATTTTTTTTAGTTGATAAAGACAATTTTTAATACTACATCTGTTAAATTAGTTGCCATTTATTCTGTCTATGTCGCCAAATCATTAAAGAAATTTTAAGCGATGAGGGCAACTTGTGCACGACTAGGTATGTGAACAATAAAATTGTTGAATCGGAGACGTTATCACAAAAAAACACACCGGTCGGTTTTTATTTTCGGTTCCCAATGCCATCGCTCCATATTACTTCGATAACGATGTTGATCAGGTCATCACTGTCGACGATGATTGATACAGGTCGAAGATTACTTACTTTTTTTGGCCTGAATTGGATGATCCAGACACCAACGACGTGTGTTTTCAACAGGACGGCATTACGTGTCTCATAGCTCCTGTCACATGGATATTTTGCACGAGTGATTTGAGGGCATTACCATCTCACATGGATGTGACATGATGTGGCTACCGACTTCGTGGTATATGATCCGTTAGAATTTTTTTTAGGGTTTTCTTGAGGTGTAGGTTCACGCAAATAAGTCCTTAACCACAACAGTCCACAAAAGCCAATCTGAGTTAATGCGCCAGAGTCATGGACAATTGAACATTTCTGATGCATGGCACCCAGAGAAGCTATCGCGGACACTTAACCAATGTTATACTCCACACATAAGGGCATCAATTTGTTTTTCAAACGAATAAAAAATATCGTTTATATCTTACACACACTTTGCTTTATTAAAATTTAAACGCAACAAATGCTTAGAGGAAGATAGAATCCCAAATACTTGCCATTGTCAGTGTCATACAACTTTGCACGCAATCGATAATGTGCTTAAAAATTGGACCGATCGTGTAGGCTACTGCATGGCCAGCCGAGGCAGCCATTTGAATTAAATTATTTTCCCTTCTTAACCGGAAGGATTGTACTTTCAAATAAAAAAAATTATTTGAGAAAATATTCAGTAGTTTTTCTTTTAAAGCATTTTCAAAAAAAAAAGTTATTTGGCGGACCCTTTATAACTCTATAAAGCTACATATTAATAAATACAAAATATTTATATCCAATCAATGTTAGTTATTGACAACCTCAAAAAATACAATCTAAAATTGCAAATTAATTGACGTCATGTGGGGTATGCATAGTCTTCAAATCCTACTGTCACCAGGGTTAAAAATTATAATATTTTTGCGTACTTAATTAAAATTAAGAGTAATAAAATTATTTTTAATATATTTAGTTTAAATTTAATAGGAAACAGATCTATTTTTAAATATCAAGCCTTAGGCATTGTTTTGAATAGAAAGTATTTTTTTTTCTTGTTTTTTGGCAGAGTGATATTTAAAAACTAATTTTGAACACAAATTGATGTAAATCAAATAAAACTGTCTAGTCGGGGTCTGATGCTAATATTAATTTTAGATTTGCTTTTTTTTTTGTATACGTTTATAATATTTCAAAAAATTTAATTGTATTGCCAATCAAAACAATAAACAGCCGGTACAAGTATTTGCCATCACTTTAATGTTGTACTAAATAGGCTAATGTTTGCAAGTGCTTTGCTCAACAAATTATTATTTTTTCAGACAACTTTCTATGGTAATAATTTTTGTTTTATTAAGCATTTGAGATTTAATATTCAGAGGAATATTTATTGTCATAATTTTTAGGCAAATGATTTGAGCCGAAAATCCTAATAACTAATGAAAATCTCAAAAGAAAATAGAAAACAATTGGTTTTAAAGCATAATCTGCATATAAAGAAAGAAATAAGCTTTTCCTCTACGGCTATTTATCACCTCATAAACTAAGAGCTTAAAAATTTATCTTTTACTTCAACCACGAGAAAATTTTTCAAGAAATATTACCATTTTGCACTTTTTTTTCTACTTTAAGTGCGAATAATTTCAGGTGTGTTTAAGGCACTCATATTCATTTTCACGTTCACGTTCATAGCCAATCTGTATAAGTTATTAGCATCGAATGCGAGTTTGAAAAAAAAACAGAGAGAAGCATACAAAACAAAAATCATTAACATCGTAAATCAAGTAAATAAATAAATAATAATGCATAAAATATGCTTTATTAACTAAAAGAGAGGTCAGTAAATACCTATGTACAACCATTTCTACCATACGAAGGCACTAACTAACTGACTGACTGACTGAACTGACTAACTGACTGAATGACTGAATGAATGATTTAAGCCAACAGACAGACACATACTAATTTGTACATTCGAATAGTATTTAAAATGCACCATACCATGCCGTAGACAAGTACAGATCAATGCTGTTTTTATGCAATTATTTATGAATAAAAAGAAATTACATTTCTTAACATCTTCAACGTTAAGTTAAGTGTGTCTTCTTCATTTGCATTGAACAAAAAAAAAAAAAAAAAATATGTATGCCTTATGTAGATAGTTTATGAGCCTTACCTTATAGAGTATAAGTGCCAACATGTCAAAACTTAAGCTCATCAAATTATTGTAAAAGGAATATTGAAATTATATTTCATTTCTTAAGGGGACAAGATAATAATTTATGGACGCAGCAGAATAGTAAATTGGAATTGAATTATATTTTTCAAAATCTTCAATAAATAGTTGAATAAGATAAAACTACTATTTGTACAGCAAGGATAATTTCTTGACATGTACAAGTCATGTGTAGTATTGTCATCGAATCTACGTATTGGAGTTGAAGTTTGGGCAGAAGGCCTAGTCAGCTTGAAGCAAACTTCATAACTCTAACTACTATAGTTGCGTAGCAAGAATTTAGAATGTTACAAACTCAATGGCTTGAAAGGAGTCTACAGCTTTCTCTCCACCTATTCTTTCGTCAAATATAGCTTTCCAAACTACACTTTATATACATACATACATACATAATTGTTCATTACAGCCCTTCAATTAGGATTACGACCTATCTTCTCATATCACTTACATTGTGTGTGTTAATTTTATACATGAGGGGCGGCACCTACAGTTTAAAGTCGACTCGGAACGACAGATTCTTTGAGAGACTTTTTATGGAAATTTTATTTCATTCACAGAGCTTTTGCTAGAAATCTGCTGAGAGGAAAACGCCGCAGAATTATTGTTTCATATTTTCATTTCGATGCCTGAGCTGTGGTTTGAACCTTGGCCCTTACGTCTAATAAGCCAACATACTACCTACTAGACTACGGCGACTTCATTCCAAAAACTCTTTACATTCCAAAAAAAAAAAAACTTAACTCCATCAGCAGTATGCAAGCGTCTTTCCTGGCAAACTCATATGATTGATTATTAGCCCACATAAAGAGTAAACCTATTTCCCTGACCAACTTGTTCAGATATTCCCATATTAACCTCCTGTCCATCTTATTGAAGCTAGTTTTTAGGTAGTCTGCAAAATATCCCTGAAATGGTCTTAGTCTAGTCGGTAACGTGTTGGCTATTTTGACGTGAGGCCACGGTTCAAAGGCGACTTTGAACAGACGGAAGTCACCGTAGCCTAATTAGTATTAGCCATGAGGCCACGGTTCAGACATCTCCAACAAACTGATGATGAAATCTTGTGAGAAATTAGGTCGTAATACCTAGCTTCTTACACCACTTATACATGAGTGGCGGGATCTACAGTTGAAAGTCGACTTCTAACGACAAACTTTTCAAGGCAATTGTATTTACTCTCAAAGTTTTTGCAGAAATCTGCTAAGAGGTAGTCGCCAAAGAAATATTTTTTTTATTTCGTTTTGTTGGATATGTCTGACCTGGGGTTTGAACCCCAGTCCTCACGGCTAATAATCCAACACACAACCAACTAGACTACCGCGACTGCAGTCAATTCAAGGTCGCCTTTATTTAGTGCTAATAGTGTCTCTTCTATCAGAAATCTCTCAACTACGCAACTTTCGCTACTCTGTCATTGTTCCACAATAGTTAACGTGACGTTTCCGCCTGCTTTCACAGCTGAAGTAGTTGTTAACCCTTTCATGCCCTATGTTGCCTATAGGCAACATTGTACATTTTTGTTCATAAATTCCGTAATTTTAAATTTTTTTAAATGATTTTTTTTGCAAACAAGCTTGGTTAAAAACGTGTAAAACCAGAATACGTAGGAATCTGAATTTAATATCACTTCATATTTAGGCCATGACTAACAAACACGTCCTTAAAAAATTTTAGCTCTGGCCCAAAAAATTCGGGCATGAAAGGGTTAATCACCTTTTCAGATTCCAGAATTTTCCGATACATTTGCCAAAAAATCAATTACGTTAGTAAGGAAAATTGTCGTATTTGGGGCTTGAAAAACCCACTCGTGGTATTTCAGAAGCCAAAGCAGCCATTAGGAGTGACTATTTGGTGCGGCTTGTGGAGCCTATACTTCTTTGAAAATGTGGATGATGCAACCACTACGGTCAATGGAGACACCTATCGCACCATGATAGCCGATTTTTATGTATCCGTTCTTCATGGTATTTATTTTCCAAGTTTACCCCATCAAAACTCATAATATATAATTTTGAACAAAATGTTTGTGTATAGCGTTTTAAAGAGTAATCTCTTCTCTTTCCGAAAAACTTTTGATTTATAAAATAGGTTGAAACATATTTTGGGTAATCAATAATTTTGTGTGAAAAGAACAAATAAAAACCGTTTTTGTCAAATAAAATACATAAGTTTGGAGGGTTCGAGGAAAATAAAAAAAATTATTTTTGAGTTGTATTCAACTAACTGAACAACTTAGAGTAGGTAGTTACTCGGTTGTATTTATTTTTTTGTATTTTATTGCATAGTTTCATTTTTAATGATATCCTTTTAATAGTTACGAAACATTTATCTTTGAGTTTTAGAAAAATAGAAAAACAAAATTACGTTTAGGTGTGGATTGACCCATATATAGAAACGGAATACACTTGTAGACTTGTAAACATTCTTATACATACATAAAAACGCTTTAAATTTATTTTTATTTTTTTTTCTGTTTCAAACCATTTTTGATAAAATAAAATAAATAAATATGCTTTACAATGCTAATGATGCAAAATGACTTTAACGGTGTTTCATGAGACAGCATGCTGTGCAGCCAGCAAGCTGTATTCATTCAATACACTGCATTGTAGTGGTAAAATGTAATATATATAGTGCACTATACTTTAAAGCAAAGATATTTTCCTTTTTTCTCTCTTGCATTGGTGTAGCATATGTACCATATGCCTTGCTTGTATCAGCCTAAATAGATGTGCTGGTAGTTTTTCATTTTCCTGTTTTTCTTTTTGTTTTCTTTTAACTCGCATCATTCATTTTGTAGCGCAGTGTATGCGAGCGAGCCTACTATACCAAATAACAATTGTTGCTATTGTTGTCATTCATGTTTGCATTTTGTATGTTCAATTCATTGGTTTGTTTTTTTTGTCTACAATTTTCCTGGCTTAAATCAAATGTTTTTTTCTTTCCTTTTTTTTGATATTTATGTTGCCTTATTATTTATGCAGCGTATAGTATTTGTATAGTATGTCTCTGCTTGTAATTTTTATTTTCCATTTCCATTTTTTTTCTCTTAATTTCTATGCTCATTGTTGTTGTGATGATAATTTATTTTGTGGCGCGTATTTCTCTATGTGTCGTTAGGTGTTTCGCATTTTGTTTTACATTTTTTTTCTATTTTCTTTCTATTGCATAAAGTGTGATTTGTTAACTGGTTTTAATGATCGCACAGATGCCATTTTCTCGAATAAAGGTCAATTTATTTGCAAAGATTTCTATTTTAAAGCCATTTTTTTCTTTTCTAGTCTTCATCTATTTTTTTCCATCCATTCCATTATCGTATTAATTTATTTTAAACTTGTTTTGTGCCGTATTAATTATTTGCAATTTACAGTAAATATTATAATGGATTTGGTCTAAAGTGTGTAGATGCTACAGCAAATAATTGCTAAACATTGTATAGCACAAGTATTTAAAGAAATACCATTTTTCTGAAATCGTTTAATAAAATGAAATCATTTTGGTCTTAAATTTTACTTAAGATTGCCACTTTTGAAATGTCAATGCTGGTTTGATCAATTTAAAAAATATTTTATAGTGGAACATTTTTTAGAAAATAATAAGTCCTGAAAATTTCTGCAAATATTTCGGCAGAGAACCAATTTTGTCTCCCATTGCAGTCTAAGTAAAAGCAATAATAATTCACAGCCTAAAATATTTCATTTTTCAATATAAAAAAGTCGTACTTACTTAGTTGGTCATTACAACCCATTAGCCAGGATTACAACCTAGCTTCATATATCACTTACAGTGGACAGCAAAAGTCTTAGTACGGCAATATATTTTGACAAATAAGTAGATTTATAAATTTAAGAAACTTTTCATGGCAATTTCATTTTCTCTCAGTGGTTCAGCAATAAAGGGTGACCCATTTCAAATTTTAAATTCAAAAAACGGTTTATAATTTTATAAAATTTATTTATTTATTTTTTTTTTGTTATAAAGTACAATTGTTCCGATTAGAAATGGAATGTTATTTCATTCATATGGCTGCCATGGCACAATACCTCACAATACCTCACAACGATCGCAACAATTTTCATGCACTTTTTAAAGTGCAAGGGGTTGCATCTCTTCAATGTCATCATGAATGTTGGCCTTCTAGTGCTCAATTGTCTCTGGTTTGTTGGCATAGCACTTGACAACGCTTCACAGAAAATAGACCAACGTTGTCAAATCACAGCTTCTTGGCGGCCAATTGACATCACTATTTCCTGCAATGAAACGTTTGATGCAATAAATCGATTGTGACATGAGATGTGTGGCCAAACATCGTTCACATCAATACTATGAAGAGAGAGTACAAAAAAATCGGTTATTATGGTGTGATACTCTATTGACAGTAATGACTGTGCCGTCTTCATTTTCGAAGAAATATGTACCAATGATGCCTCCGCTCCACAAGCCGCACCAAAAAGTCACTCGCAATGGATACATTGGCATCTGGCAGACCACCTGTGGGTTTTCTGAGTCTCAATTACGGTAATAATGCTCATTAACGGACCCACCAAGATGAAAATAAGCTTCATCCGAAAAGAGGTTTTTTTTTGCAAAATCGACACCAACGTGTAGTTGATGGTCATACGTCATCAACCCTTGAATCAATTGACAGACGACATTGCCCAGGCCATCATTGTCAACGGCAAGCACTATAGGTGGATGATAACCAAGTAAATTGAAATGTTCTGGGCGACAACGACATATGGTTTCAACATGACGGTGCTACATACTCATTTCACATTGAATATTATGCATGAGTGATATGTATTCATGCAACTTGATAGGAAGAAACCACAAACCACAACGGGCCTCAAAGCCAATATAACTCATGTCATCTGTCAATCTTCCAGCCTGATTTATGCACCTGATTCATGGAAAATTTTACTTCCTCCAAAACCTTTTCTATTACATTAGTAATGCCGGTTTATTGTAATGCAGATCAATTCCTGAATGTGCATTTCTATTATAAAATTACAAATTATATTCTAATTACATACGAGCTGAGTAACTTGATTATATACTCGGTGTAGTGTCACAGACCAGAGTCTCTGGTGGGAATCGAACCCACGACCCTCACGCTAATAGTCTAGCACACTATGCACTAGACTACCAGGCCACACCTGTGCATTTCTAAAACCCAACTATTGTTTAGAAACTAAGTTTCTTTCAATTGTCTCTCTCATGCATACTATACTATATACTATAGTTATGATAAGATGGACTCACCTATATATGAACTAAATGTTATGCTCTCACCGCCCTTTTCTCCAGGTGTTGTTTCGATCTAAAATTTCCATTCAGGGTATCTTGACCTCATTGCTATGGAAAAGTGCCTTGATCTCGTCTCTCGCGCAGATCAAAATCTTTTCTCATAATTACAACATCGACCACCTTTATAGACTAGTTAAAGTTCTCGCTCAATATTCCTTGGGGATTATATATCGCAGGATTCGACGTAGTCTAGTAGGTAGTGTGTTGGTTTATTAGACGTACGGCCACTGCTCAAATCCCAGATCAGGCATTTCGAACAAACCAAAAGAGTTTAAAAATGTTTCTTCGGCGACTCCCTCTCAGCAGATTTCTGGCAAAAAATACTCTGAGAGTAGAAAAAATTACCATGAAAGGTTTCTCAAAAGTCTATCGTTCGGAGTCGACTTTAAACTGTAGGCCTCGCCAGTAATGTATTGTATAAATCTAACACACACAACATAGTGGGGTGACAAGCTAGGTCGTGATCTAGGTTGTAATGACCAATTATGTAAGTATGTATCGTGGTAATTCACAGTAGAAATTACAATATAATCCCAATGGTATACCTCTCCGAATTTTTTCCCTTGGCTTTAATTCATATATTCGTTATTATATACTCATTTCGATCTATTAACCCCCATTAAAACTGAGACTCTTCGTAAATTAAAATTATTATTATTAAAAAAAAAATGTATTTGTTGCATAATTTATTCACATCTTAAAAACAAAAGTAATTTGTTTTGACAATTAATATTGACAATATATTTTAAACTGTCAAATAGACTGTCATTCATATTCCAAAGAATATACCTGTGCGTTTAAATGAGCACATATGCTCATATATAAATTTGTTAAGTCAACAACTGAATATTTATCTTCGAAACAAAATAAAACTGTAGGTGGTAAATATTTATTTATTGCTGTTGTTGTTCGTTATTTAAATGAACTTTTGAATGACAGTCAGTCATATTGTCAGCCACCCATACCTTAAGATTTCAACACTTTTGTCTTCAACACTGTTTTAAATTAAATTAAAAGTAGGAAACAACAACAAAGAAATGATTATTAATTATTATGTGAGCGTATATATGTTGTGGATACAGTGGTACAGTGTTGTAGTACAACACATCCATAAAAATAAACGTTTTTTTATAAAATGATAAGCACCGGAGATCATATTTCGATTGTCACCTTAATTGTATAAGAATTCTTAAGACAGTGCGATCTAAAGCCCAGTAAACTGATATAATAGATATCGAGTAATATTCATTAAATTAAGTTTAGTGTATTTGCCAATTCTCAAGTCTTTCATCTCGAGGTTAGGAAAATAAATACGTCTTCAACTTCAATTCGGATATACTTCCTTATCAAAAGGTTTAACTTTGTGTTTGGGTAGTGAATTTTTAATAAACGTCGAAGACAAGAAAGAGCTAAACCTCGTAAGTTTTTCAGGTCGAAAAAAAACTAATTGGGAGCACTCAGTAACTGAAAGTTGCTTGCAGCAATACAAAAGAAAAATATAATCAAAGCATCCTCTCAGCAGTCTTCTGACGCAACATTCTTAGAGGAAATCAAATTGGCATGAAAAGTTTCTCAAATTTGTTGTTTGGAGTCGTCGTTAAAAAGTGCAGATTCCGCCACTCATGAATGAAATTTACACACACAAACAACATCAGTGGTGTGAAAAGTAATCCTAACTATTATCAGAGAGAGCTACGATCAAAATACTTATTCTTCTGTCAGCATCCTATATGCATAACACTGTTTCCATTGCGATGCTGTTTGATGTGTCTGGGGATGTCTAAAAGATCCTGCGGGCGTATGATTGACAATGTAGTCGTGGATTCCATCAACACAAGATAGATGGCCTCGGACAAGCGCAGAGCGTCACTGAAAATCTGGCCAAAACGGATAGAGAGCGCACGATAATTCTGTTTAAACTGTAAAGAAACATGCTTAGATGATTTCATTTCTGAGCATTCCAGGACGGGCACGCATGCGAGTCGCATTAATATTAAACATCTTGCAAACGATTTCTACAGATGCTGCAGGAATGAAGAAGAAGAGGAAGTTCATGTCTAGCACTATGTCGAAGGGGATCTGCAGAAACTGTGACGCATTGACTTTAGTCAATTTGATATTTGACAGCTTAAATGTCAACAGCTATTTTGTTTACCAGCTGTCAAATGAATATTGACTTAGCAGCTAAACTGCGTATATTATTATGCTTGAACACTTAAAATATTGTATTCAATTAACCGAATATTGACTCAATAAAAGTGCATATGTGAACATAGTATTACAGACCAATTATTAATGGCAAACGTAATTCAATTTAGTTTCCGGTTGCTAAGAATGGATAGAAATTGGTGTTACAGATGGCAAACTACATTTTCAAAGTTCAATTTGAACAGATTTGCAGCAACTACTACTTGTAACACAACTGAAGCTCAGTTGCCATATATTTTCATTTAATTCGTGTGTTATCATGTATCTTCATAGATTTGATAGCCTCAAACATGCATTTATTTTATCAGTTAGTGTTGACAATGGGATGATCGATTGATTCCAGACCAAATAAATTGGGATTCCCACTGAAAAATGTAATTTTCCAATACAAAGCTGCGATTGTTTTGTGTGTCATTGTGCATTCAAAGAGTACTAATCCAATGCTGGAGTATCTGTCTCATAAGAAAATGTAAAGGAATTCATTAATTTTATATTACAAACGGTTCCCTTCGGCATTTTTCGATGTTTCGATAGCAAAAAAAACCCATTAGACCGGATTGTCGCCCATGTTGTGTATGTTAATCCAAGAGTATCGGGATGCACACTTTAACGTCGACTCTGAACAACAGATTTTTTTTAATTTATTCTCAAAGCTGAGCAAAATAAATATTTTTTCAGGAATTCATTAATTTTATATTACAAAAGCTTCCCTTCAACATTTTTCGATGTTTCCATAGCAAAAACCCCTTTACTCCAGATTATAAACTAGTTTATCACATCAACCATGTTGTGTTATTTTGTGTGAGACTGTTGAAGCACTACTTCGTTATTTATCCAAAGAAGAGCATATTTCCCTCCGTAACGTGAAAGAAAAACGTGTCCCTATTGTTGTGGATATGCTGCATTCTCATAAAAGCAATAACGTTAGCACCGTTAGAAGTGGGAGTATGACTGCCTACTGATATACCTACAAAATTGAGCCATACCATGCTACCCTAAAGTCGTAGTATAGTTGGTAGTGTGTTAGCTTATTACACGTGAGGCCACAGTTTAAACACCAGGTCAGATATCAAAACGAAAATATGAAAAAAATATTCCTTCGGCGACTTCCTCTCAGCAGATTTCGGGCAAAAAGTATGAGAGGAAAATCGCCGTCAAATAGTTTCTCAAAAAATTTGTCGTTCGGAGTCGACTTTAAACTGTGTAACGCACACAACATAAGTGGCGTGAGAAACTAGGTCGTAATCTTGACTGAAGGGTTATAGTGGCCAATTATGTATGTATGTAAAGCTGAGTGAAAGTTGTCGAAATGTCTAAGAGCAGGGTTTTAATTCATGCACTCTCGTTGAATAAGCCAACATTAGACCAGCCTATTAGACTACGTCGTATTAAAGTGGTTAAGTTTAGCATAATTAAGCGTAATAACATATTAATTTGCAGGGTGATCACATTTTAAAGCCCATAAATAATATTTAGCATTTCTAATTACACATCATATTAATGCTAACAGAGTGTTTGACTGACATAAACGGTGCGTGTGGCATGTTCATTTCTCTTTTCCTTTTTTTTTTTGTTTTGTTTTCCTATTTTACAACTATTTTTCGGTTTAACGGTTACAGTTGTTACTTCATACTACTAGTGTTTAATGGGCATGTAATGGCTCATTAATGTGAAATTTAGCATACAGAATATTTACATAAAATATTAACATACACCTGTGAATATACATACATATATTTTTCAAAGTTATTTTACATGTGTAAAAGAGTGTTTATTTTCTCTTGTTTGTTTAAAGTCTTCATCATTATGATCAACAATATTTGCCATCAATATCAATGGCGCGTGTCTTGGAAAAATGTAAACAAATAAAAACAAACGAAAAAAAATACAAAAACAAAAACACAAAATAAATAAACATTCAGTTTTAAACAACAGTAATGCCCATATTTAACTATGACAATAACAATAATACAAAACGTTTAACAATATTAACCACAACTACACCAGCAACAAAAAAATAAAAATTATTTATTGACAGATCTTTACGGATATGATGTTTGTTTGTTTGTTTTTTTTTGTTTTTTTTTTTTTGTTTTTGACAGCATCACCAGATTTAATGCTACTGCGGTATTGCCACCACCAAACAGTTTTGGCTACGGTTACGGATATATTTAACGATGAAATATAAACAGTAGCATTTAAATACTTAAAAAAAACTTTATTTGAATATTTAAAAAGAATAACAATAACTTGGTTAAACAGCCCATTAAAAGCGTTGACAATTTCAATCGCCATTATGGCATTTCTTGTCAGAGTTGATGAACGGAAAAAAATAAACGAATTTAAAATTTCCGAAGAAATAAGAAAATAAACTATCCTGTCCATCACTGGCATAATTTTTCAATAAGTCTCGGTGATAACTGGCATCAAAAAAGGAGGGATCAACACAACACAACAGAACAGGCATAATCTTTAGAAGAGGTAGTTAAACACCGGTAGTTAATGATCAGAAGCTATCAACTGGCATCATAAATATACTCCAACAGCATTAAAAATATTTCCTTGGCTGCCATAAATTTTACCCTGGGTAACAGAGACAATCGTTTATCAAATGCAAGTGAATTCAAAGATTCTTATTATTTTTCTTGTACCCGGAATATTGCGACATAGCTTCTCACATCACTTATGTTGTGTGTTTTAGTTTTATACATGAGTGGCGAAACCTTTAGTTTAAAGTCGATTCCGTACGATAGATTTTTGAGAAACTTTTCACGGCAATTTTATTTACTATCAGAGTTTTTTCCAGGAATCTAAGAGGAAGTCGCCTAAGAAATATTTGATCGTATTTCGTTTTGTTGGAGATGTCTTACTTGGGGTTTGTACCGTGGCCACATGCTTAATAAGTCTACACACTACCTACTTGATTACGGCGAGTTCAATAGGTAAATTCATTACATATTACACTCCTCCGCAATGGAATAATATCCCATCGATATACACATGGGCCTGCAAGTACTAAACCCATATGATTTCTGATTATCTTATTTACTTACTTAATTTGACATTGACAGCTCGATAATGGGTTTTGGCCTGCATTCCAGGCGGCTCTACTTTTTATGCATTCTCGCCAGTTGATCACACCAAGTCTAAGCTAACTTACGCTTATTCACCAAGAAATATCGGGAACATATTCCTTCATCGAATCGCCATGACAAATACAGAGCAGACGCTGGATATTAAAGCGCTGCACAATGTCCATGTCGTTGAAGAGCTCATACATCTAATTGTTGGTTTGGATATGGAAATCATCCCCAACTCACGCTGGACCGAATATCTTACGTAGAAGTTTTCTCGCGAATACTCTCAAGACAGCTGTATCGGTGCATAATAGTGTACATGCTTCTTATGAAGTCGCCCTAGTCTAGTACGAAGTACGTTGTATTATTAGACGTGAGGCCACAGTTCGAACCCCAGGTCAAACGTTTCCAACGGAACGAAATATGGAAAAATATTAATTCCCGGCGACTGCCTCTCAGATTTATGATTTATGGCAAAAACTCAAAGAGTAAATAAAAATTGCCTTGAAGAGTTTCTCAAAATTCTATCGTTCGAAGTCGACTTTAAACTGTAGGTTCTGTCATTCATGTATAAAATTAACACACACAGTATAAATGGTGTGAGAAGCTAGGTCGTAATACTGACTGAAGGATTGTAATGACCAATTATGTGCGTACGCTTCTGCACCGTAAGGAAGCACAGGGAGGATGAGCGACTTCTAGAGTATAAGTTTTGTTGTACGAGAAAGGTTTCAGCTATCGAATTCCTTATTGCCACAATAGTAGCACGTGTTGGCAATTGTGATCCCTGATGTCCAGACTGATATCATTTTCACTGTTAACGGCAGAGCCAAGATAAACAAAATCACTGACAACATCGAAATTATAGTTATCGGCCTTAATCTGGGATACAAAATGCCGCTTGTTCATATTTGACTTAATTTTGCCCTTATTTATAACCAGAGCCATGCTCCCGGTCAATAACACCAATAGCAACAGTAATATCTCGCTTGGTACGCCCTATTACGTCAATGACGCCAGTGTAAGCAAGCAACTGGACACTTTTGTAAGCAGAATCCTCAGAAGATACATGTAAACATTTCAAACAGCCCGTCTGTTAGTTAAGAGCGTGTTTTATAGTTTGAAGAAACAGAATAAAGAAGAATTTCATGTTTGCTGTAAAGCATTTGTTTTTGGCGAAAAAATAGTTTAAAAGACAATAAATATTACTCGGGCCAGTAACTGGAAAATCACACATTGAAAAATATAGATTGCTGAGTTTAAATATGGTAAAATTAGTGTCCAGTATTGGTGTTTCACTAATTTTAATCCACTCTAGTAATTTGTGACAGTACGAGTATTTGTTTCCTTTATTAATCATTAGTATCCCATTGAAGGCTGTTTTGCTGGTGGAACTTCTTCAGTAGATCCTTATGAAATATTTCTTCATTTTCTTTATCAGTTATAAATCAATTTAGTAAGTTCACATGTAAGGGCTTTAATAATTAGTAGACAAATTAATATTAAAAGAAATTTAAGCATTATCCTCTACGGTTAATTCCAATTGACTGGTATTTTTCATCACAACTATACTTTACAGTAAACGAAGTTGACTGTTGACTTGTATTTGTACCTTCAAATCCTTGTGGAAATAATTGTTGTAATTCAACTAATGGATGCGGTACTTGCAGTCAATAAAACACATCGTTAAAGTACATATATGGGGTGGTAGGGTGGAATTTGCTTCATTCCATATTTTAACTTTGAAATAAATTTTCAGATAGTAAATAACAGCCTGTGTATTTCCTGTATATTGACCACTGGGAATTGATTGCAATTATTTGCATGAACTATTTGATCAAACTGTATATTTTTTAACCAATTTATCAAATGGCTGTTAAGTGCCACTACAATATACTTACGTGTAGAGGCTGAAGGTCCAATTTTTTATATGTATTTTACATCTAAATTGGTTAATAATTATAATTTTTTTTTTTTGGTAAAGCAATGTTTTATATACAGCCACCTCTGCTAGCCATTAATTTATTGCTATGTGTGTGCGTAATAGCAAATATTTGACTTGAAAGCTGATGACTTAGAAGACTTAATCCCTCCAAGATTTTTAAGTACACATATAAAAGGGAGCAACTATTTTATTATTATTGAAGACCATACGATTTCTTTTACTGCCCTACCCATACTTTATAGCGTATCTCTAAAATACCTCCTCTATAGCTATTGCCCTGACAAACTTCAGGATGATACTCTGTGCCAACTCTACCAATGCCCTGCCCAGCATCTGGGGCGTATTAATGCCTCTCAGGTTCCAAGAATATGTTCTGATTCATTCTCAGTAACAGAAAATCTACATGTTGGGTTCGAGACAACTTCCACGCCGAATATATAAACTCCGAGTCGACATTGCCCTCTCAGATACCCTACTTTATAATGTCTCCTCTAGTGCACTGACAAATTTCAGGGTGGTATAACGAATATCACGGAATAGAAACGTTTTGTTTGTTCGAATGTCCTCCATGACTTCCATTGGTGAAGCTCATTGGAGATGTTAAATATTCCATGACTACTGTGCATAAATCAGTATGAATTTGATCGGAGTCATGTATTGTGTTTGGTTTGTGGCTTACACGTGCGACTTAAAAAAAACTCCACAAGTAATAGCTTAATGGGGCCAAATCAAATGATCTCATCATGAGATGATCATCGTCGTCCTGTGGAACCACATCTAGACGGTGTCATTCTTCTATGTTGCAATGCATGTCGTTAGAAAAAACTAAATTTGTGTGCTTCATTACCACATCCAGCAATTTATGCATAGAATAGGGATCTTAGACCTATACATACATACATACATACATAATTGGTCATTACAACCTGACTGATAACACTTTGGGATCATTGCAAATGTTATTAAGAAACCACTGTGCCGCTGCTAGAAGGATGAATACCAAGATATTTTGTATGAGACTGTTAAGGCACTATTTGGTTATTTATATAAAGGAGAGCATATTTCCCTCTGTAACGTGATAGAAAACTGTGTTCCTATTGTTGTGGATATGCTGCATTGTCATAAAAGCAATAACATCAGCAACGTTAGAAGTGAGAATATACCTACAAAATTGGGCCATACTATGCCATCCTAAAGACGCCGTAGTCTGTTGGCTTATTAGACGTAAGGCCTTGGTTCAAACCCCAGGTCATACGTCAAAACGAAAATATGAAGAAATATTTCTGCGGTGACCTCTTCTCAGCAGATTTCTGGCAAAAACTCTGAGAGAAAATAAAATTGATATGAAAAATTCGACTTTAAACTGTAGGTCCCACCACTTATCGATAAAATTAACACACACGACATATGTAATCCGGACCGAAGGGTTGTAATGACGAATTACGTATGCATGTATGCTACCCTGTGGTAGTGAGAGTCTCATAAAATCACATCCATAAACTACAAACATTCGCCGAATAATATGATTTTTGAATAGCTGTGAACTATGAAAATTTAATTTGAATTTATAGTATATCAGTTCTTCGTAGCAAACTCTAGGGCATATTTGAGAAATGTTGAGTATTACTTCTCGTTTCGGAAGCTTTTTTATGATTTCCACAAATCTATGGTTTTTTGCAATCGTAATGAGTTAAATTAATGTTCCGAAATACGTTTTTTCGCCTTTAAATTTTGTGCTAATTTAACCAGCAGCACTTTTTCAAACTATTTTGATACTGTTGACAGTAAACTTATAGGCCAACATGGCTCTACTTTTATATGATATCTGTAAGGCTTAAACGTCATTTAATACGTCCAACCTTCTATTCTTCAGACTCCTATTCATGATGTGGAGTAGCATTAATGGCTGTGGGGAGCAACTCTAGTAAGATATTGTTACAGATTTTATTTATATCGGGAGTTTTCTATGAAGGTTGAGTCTGGCAATAGTGTTCAGGTTCCGACAGGTAGTATATTCTGCAAAACTTTAATGGCAACAGATTGCTAATTTGTGATTGCAATCAACAACTACTGGTCGCACTTGTATAAAATACTGATTAAACTCTCTTCAGCCATTGATAACTTTTGGAATCTGTTTGTATATTTTTTATTGTTTCAATTAAATCCATAATAAACCAAAAAATAAATAAATTTACATGAGGAAAATCAACAGAGTCTGTTTATATTGAAAGTCAATTCAAGTCTTCGGCTACATGGATGAACTTTAACATTTTAAATAAAATGGTAAAATTTGAATGGATGTCATAAACAACAGACAAATTAAAAAATTGTGTCTTATAATAAAATTCTTTTTTAGTATTCATTTACATAAGTAGTGATTAATTGTTTAGGTTATGTGATTCAATAAAAGCTTTGTTTGATGTCAAATATAAGGAATTTGTTAAAATCTTTTATTCTTAATGCTACTCAACAGTAACATTACAAAATCAATAAATTATTGCCAATCCTTATAAGATTGGATAATCCAACAGGGACTACGGAACTTTGACTATTGATAATGGCCAGCTTATTGCAGTTGCATCAGTCAAATTAGTTGTTTTCTTCAATATCTTTTGCAAAATTTCTTCGGGCGGATATAGCATTCAATAACACGTGCAAAAATTGCTGTTTTGTATGGACAACATACCACCTACGTTGCCGATTTTACGATCGTCCTAATCGCCTTACCGACTATTCGCTGTATGATGGATAAATTTGAGTCCAAAATACAATCGCCCAACCGTCGACGAAATGCAACATCTTACAAAACCATCGTCTCTGTCCGTTAGAGTGTGCAGGAGAGAATACGAGACAGTCGACAGTCGCACATTAAAACACAACATTTTATAGGCCATAATATGGTGAATTTAGGGTAGTGTATTGTTTTATCAAATAATGTGTGTTCGCGGCATGAGCTTGGAAGCAGTTTTCAACTGACCCTCATTTTCATTGAAAAATCATATTCAGCGATAAGGGCCATTAGGACAAGAATGGTTACGTGAACAAACAAACAAAAAAAATTCATAAGTGTCCAGTTAATCTCGAAAAATGTACTCTTTGTTGTGGATTTGAAGCAGGCTGCATCATCTGGGCATATTTCTTTGAGAACGACATTCACCAGACCATCATTGTCAACGAAAAGCTGTATAGGTCACAACAGGAATCAAGTTTGGCTTAACCCTTTGACGACCATAGGCAAGTATGCTTGCCCGGGGGTTTTTGGCTCATATATTTGTCCAGGTTACAAATAGAGCAAATATGTCAGAGAATGTTTTATAGAAGAAGATTGGGGCAACAAAAATGTTGTTGAGTGCAAACCCCTACCTGGCTCCACTTGTACTCTACGAGGCTCCAAATTTGGCCAAATAATGGTCTTTTCACCGAGGGCTACTACAGGGTAAAGATAGGGCACAAGGGGATGGGAGTCAATTATGTTTTGGATTTAGCCTTTGTCTATCAAAAAAATATAATGAACAGTTTTGGATAAACTCCAAAATAGTCATTTTATGTTTGGCAATTATGTTTGCCTATGGGTTGGATCGAAAATTATCATTCCTAAAAACTCTAGAATTAAAACCTCTAAATTGTCATTAAATTTGAGCTTTTTTTTAAGCGCGCCTGTGTCTCATGATAGTGGAGCAGTCCAACCTATGTGCTTTACAAAAAGGGGGTATGTTTTACTTTAACCGTATCCGAGTTTAAGGCTTATATGGGTATTATCATACATATGAGCTTAGTGAAACTCCCATCAACACGTCAGTATTGGTCAACTGATCTAACATTTCACCAAGCTGAGATTGCAGGAGTCATGCGACAACAATAAGGCTGATGTTACTGACCGTGGATACAAAATCCGTCCAATTATAGAGCACATTAACAAGGCTATGCCTGACGCATATACATTTTCGAAAAAACTCTCAATTGATAAACATATAGTAAAGTTTAAGGGTCACAATGCCATGAAACAGTATATGAAGGACAAACCTATTTCAAGGGGATTCAAACTATGGTCTTTATGTGAGTCAGAAACTGGATACTTGTAAAATATTGACATTTACACAGGAAAAAACCATTTGTTGAACACGGTCTTGCCGAAGCTGTCGTCCTGGAGTTATGTAAGCCACTGGCAAAAAAGGGGCTGAAGTTTACTTTGATAATTTCTTTACAAGTCTAAACTTAATGCACATTCTTCAGCAAAATGAAATAATGGCGATGTAGTAGAAAGCACATACCGAAGAATTTTCCGGCGGATAAAGAAATGAAAAGAGGGGACATAAGTTATTTCAAGTCAGGAAGCAGTTCCGTCGTCAAATGGATGGACAATCGTGGTGTCTACCTCGCCTCAAATTTTATTGACCCAACAGAGGTAATCAAGGTCAAGCGACGTGTTGCTGGAGAAGCTAATAAAATAGATATTGATTCCCCTCTGATAATACAGCACTACAAAAAAGGAATGGGAGGCGTTGATCTAATGGACCAAAAGAAAGTTTATTATGAGTACGATCGCAGAAATAAGTGGCGTTTTTATTTACGATTATTCTTCGACCTATTTGAGCTATGTGTACATAATAGGTATATAATATATAAGAAACGCATATTGGCTAACAGTTCCTCAATCAATGTGACTTCAATTGAATTTCGAGAAGCTTTAGCCAAAGAACTGATGAGTTGCTTCAATTCAAGAAAACGTGCCTTTTCAGCGTCAACCAAATTTGGACCTAATTTTATAAGTAAGTCCAAATCTCTTCATAAAATGGAAGAGAGTGAATGTTGGAAACGCTGCTTTCATTGTGCTTCCTATAAAAAATATAGTCGCACAAATGTTTTTTGCGTTCAATGCAATGTGTTTCTTTGTTTCACTACATCCCGTGATTGCTTTGGAAACTATCACGAACAACACTAGTTATAAATTGTTAAGATTTATTGTATTTTACTTTATATTTTTAATAAAAAAAATGGTTTTAAATCATGTCTAAAAATTAATAATTTGGGATAAAAAGATTGCTTTCAACCCATAGGCAACTATATTTGCCAAGCGAAGTGGGGGACTTAGAGGATACCCAGGAGGGCAATTTTTATTTCGTCACTACTATTAGGCCACAGATTATTAAAATAAAACAAAAGGTTAAATCTCTTCAGCAGAAAATGTTTGGTCGTCAAAGGGTTAAAGCAATCAAATTTGGGGTATCTTTAATGGAAAATTAACGCACACAACATAAGTGCTGCGAGAAACTAGGTCGTAATCCTGACTAAAGAATTATAATGACCAAACAGAATTGAATTCAACAAATCGTGGGTGGTCTAACATGCTTGGTTTCCGAATTTCAAAACTGCTGTGTCCTGCAGTTGATAGCGGAAGAGCCAGCAAACTACTTGTGTTCGACAAGAGAACGTTTCGCATTCTAAGGGGATTTCTAAAAGGGACACTGCGCTATTGGCAGTTTCGCTGATTAGCTCGGTCTGCCGCACCAGGATTATTGCAAAAGCTGTCATGATGTAAAGGAAGAGCCCTGCATTTCAGAACAGACGTCATCGGTTTTTGGGAGACAGAAAGCTTGAAGATCAGGGCATGGTGGTAAACGTTCCTCTAAGCGAACTGGTTAATTTCATCCGGCCATCATAATGGTTAAAAACCACCACTAACGGATCACGACAAGCCGGCTTATCACACATTGGGAAACATAATGGGCCGAACGGCAAGCTACCCGCTAACCTAACATGGTATGTTCAATTCTTTTGTTGTAATGAATGTGTTCAATGCTTAGTTCCTTATCAGAGATCAGTAATGAATCGTTTTTTTCGCTACTCATAAGCTCTCACGAAATTTTGAATATAAGTGAGTCAACATTATTGAAATTTAACTACTCTGTGCAATCGTACTCACTACAATGTTGATTTATAAGTATGAGTACAAAGAGTATGAGTACAACGTTGACATCGAACTCATACCATTCGAAATATGCCTACGCATTCAGATTCATAACTTTAGAAAAATACTTACAAATGATTCGAGTGACTCGAAAAGGAAAAAAGACAAAGACGGCCTTCTAGT
Source organism: Sarcophaga variegata (assembly GCA_932273835.1). Taxonomy (NCBI): domain Eukaryota; kingdom Metazoa; phylum Arthropoda; class Insecta; order Diptera; family Sarcophagidae; genus Sarcophaga; species Sarcophaga variegata. Next base: position 33,552,719 of record OW026359.1, on the reverse strand, counting down.
GAGTATTGTAATATTCGTACGCGAATCATACTTATTTTGGGATTCTTGTAAATGTTGAGCCATGGAGGGTCAAAATCAATAACATCATACGTATTGTTAAGTATGAGTACGATGAGTACTTCAAAATTTTAATATGAGTAGTATGACTGCGTATAAGTATCAGAAATAATACGTATGATTTGATTCTACACATCTTTTTGAATACTCATTGCTGATCTCTGTTCCGTACTAAGATACGGACGTATACATATTCGTTTGAACATTGATTATTTGGATAAAAATATTATAACAAGTGTGTACTAGTGATACTAAAGTTGTAATTTACAATTTAAACAATTTAATTAAAATTGTTGCAACCATAAAATCTTTTAAGCACACTTTATGGTGTAAGTGCCAAACAAATATTGTCGACAAGATAATGTTTATAACATGAATGGAGTTTTATTTTGTATTTAAACAGAATTTTTTTTGTTGTTGTTATTGGTTCGATTATTTTATCCATTTTTATATTTCTTTATAAATTCAATATTTAACGGCTTTATATGCATGTATGAGTATGATTGCAGAATTATGTATGTTTGGCTGTAATCCATAAGAATGTATAAATAAATGAATGATTGTCTGATTGTTTGTTTGTCTGAAATATAAAAAGAATACAAATTATTAATAAAGGCATTAAAACATCTACAATTTGGCTGTTGAAAACATATAAAATAACTGTTTGTCTATCTGTTTATCAATATAATTGTTGCTGTAACTATATATACTCGTACATACCATGCAATATGTTTTTCAATATTTATTTGATTTGTTTCTATTCCATAATCACTATATATGCGATATTTAATGCATAAATGCGCCAAACAAATCGATGTAAGAAATTCAGAAATCAAACACGCAAAGCTAATGGCCAGAAAAAAAAACTTAAACTTACTGTAGCACATAAATAAACCAATGTTGTTAACTAGAAATTTTAAAAACTGCTTTTTCAAAAGACGCATCCTACTAGGGTAGTGCATTGAAGTGGAACAATAGAAGTTAGTTTTATTACATGTGCAGATATCGATTTTAGTTTATTGGATATCCGCAAGGTAAATGCAAGAAGTTTGTTTCATAGTTAAATCGCCATTCTCTTAGAGCGTTACAGTTCAGGCTGAATGTTGAGATTGTTACTCATCCTCCATTTTTCATTTTTGTGGCCTTTAGTAATCCTGCGTCCAATCTACCTTCTGGATCGTGACCACCCACTTCTTCTACATCATTGGATTTATAGTTTAACATCGCCTTTTGTCCACCAAAGGCGTTAAGATTTTAAGAATTTGACTGTAAACACTAATATACACACTTCGAGCAGCTCATTAATATTCTGTCATCGTTAAAAAAGTATACTTAGATTGCAATATACATATGACGGGTCTTTATTAAGCCTTTCCCATATTTAAATTTAAATAAAATAAAGCTGAATTTTTTATTTGTTTGAAAGAGCTGTTGATGACATTATGTGTAGAATATAACTGGCTTCTCTGGATGGAGCGGATCCGTAATGTTCTATGATTTATGAGTCAATCAGGCTAAATTTAATCAATGCCATGGCTTATGTTGGCTTATATGAATGCACAAGTAAAAGTCTAACGGGGCCAAGTTGCAAACCATTTCCACGTGATTGACGCTGCCCTCAAATCGTTCGTGTAGAATATTCAATGTGGCTTGTAGTGCTGTTCTGGTACTAGCACGTATCGTTGTTTCACATCATCTAATTAAGGCAACAAGAAATTGGTAATCATCGAACTATAGTGCACCCAGTTGAAAGTTAGCATCTAAGAATATCACTGGATAGTAAATTAGCATAAAAAGCTCTAATAGAGATTATCTCAGGGTACGCCAGACATCTCTTAATGATTTATAAGAATTTGAATAAAATACAGAGGCTATTGTGTATAGGTATCACAGCTCTGAAAGCTGTTTTCGATTTAGATCTGCTACACTCTTTGGGAGCGACCAAAGCTTTATAGATTATGGTTAGGTTGAAAGGGAAGAAGTCTAGTATGGAACTCATAAGGAGAATTTGTGACCTAAGGAATCAAATGGCAGACTGACTATTCCTTAACAAAACCAGTAGACTCTATGCATTTGGTGAGCGCTTAGCAGGGAGACTAAATTAAACCTCCACGTTGTGTGTGTTAATTTTATCCATGAGTGACGAGACTTACAGTTTAAAGTCGACTCCGAATGACAGATGGTTGAGATACTTTTTATAGCAATTTTATTTACTCTCACTGCTTTTGCCAGAAGACTGCAGAGAGGAATTCGCTGAAAGAATATTTGTTCATGTTTCGTTTTGTTCGAATTATCCGAGATGTGGTTTGAACCACGGACTCTCGTCTAATAAGCCAACTCAATACCTGCTAGACTACGGCGACTTCAACGACACTTAGTACCAAAAATTAATGAAGTAATCTTGAAGCCGTATACGTTTTTAAAAGAAGGACAGAAGAAACTCGCCAGTATCTTCCACGCGAAAGTATATTCCATCGAATTGCCTTAATTCAACTTGAATAGGGGATACTAAAGACAAAACATAGCAATACTATCTGACAGTCATTCCGTTGTTTGAACACTCGGCTCTCCTGAGGTAAAATTGGAAATAGTAAGAGACTATCTGAGGAGGCTGAATCAGTTAGATAGTCAAAACAAAGCTACACTAAAGTTACTGGGGCCCAGGCCATATGTTAATTGTTAGCAATAAGCAAGCAGAAGAGCTTGCTAGGATGGGTACTTCCACAAAGTTGACAAGGCTAGAATCCATCTGTGGAGCATATGTTCGTAAAGGTATGCTTAAGACTCTTCTATAAAAAAATAAACTGAGGTTAATAACAAGTTTCTGTAGACTAGGAGTTCATATATTCAGCAACAGACAACTGTCTTGATCCCAACATGTACATTCTGTGATACTGAGAATGAATCAGAACATATTCTTGGAACATGAGAGTCATTAATACATTGCAAATGCTTAGCAGGATATTGATAGAGTTGACACAGTGTATCATTCTGAAGTTTGTCAGGGCACTTGTCTGGGAGGAGGTATAATAGGGATTCCCTTTAAGATAGGGGGGAGCAATAATAAGGCACCTCTTCACTACTGTACTGTATTCTTATCAATAAATACTAATACAACTTTACTAGTCGCCGTAGTCTAGTCGGTAGTATGTTGGCTTATTAGACATGAGGCATCGGTTCAAGCCCCAGGTCAGACATCTCCAACAAAACGAAATATGATAAAACGATTACTGCGGCGACTTCCTCTCATCAGACTTCTGGCTAAAATTCTAAGAGTAAATAAAATTGCCATGGAAAAGCTTCTCAAAAATCTGTCATTCGGAGTCGACTTTAAATTGTAATTCCCGCCACTCTTGTATAACATTAACACACACAACATAAGTGATGTTAGAAGCTAGGTCGTAATCCTAACTGAAGGGTTGTAATGATCAATTATGTAAATTTATCTTTTCTTTTATTCGCTATTTTTCTAGCGTTTTATGTTTTATTCCTGAGTATTGGCATTACTGTTGTGATCAAGATTTGCTAATAACTAAGGCAGTTAAAAGCCAAAAAATATTTTGAGGCAATGTGTTGTTTCATTGCACTTTTAGGCAAAAGCAATAGCAATAACAAAGAAAACTATATAAAAAAACCATTGATTACAACCAGCAACATCTTGTAACAGTAACAATACACAAACAGCAACAGAAAAAAATTATAAAAAATTGGTGGCAATATTTTTACCTGTTGTTGGCTAAAGTTACAAGTACCTGTCAATGCTCTCTGTCAATAATGTGTAACAAATAGATGCGTATCAACAATATTTACTTTATTTTGTTTGGTTTCTTTTTTTTTATATAAATATGGAAGTGAATTAGTTTTGTTTTGTTATATTATTTATGTACATATGTACGTATGTATGGGTGTGTCTACATATGTATGTATGTATGTATTTGTTTTCAATAGCCAAGTGTCAGACTAATATTTTCAAACACTCTTTATGTGCCATAACAACATACAAACATGCGTATGTACATGTTGCTGGGTTTTGAACAATTGTAGTAGTAATCTAGAGCGGCAATTGTGTAAATGAAAATAAACGTTGGAAATAAAGTGATTAAAAAGCTTAACTTGGTCTATGATTTAATATTTGGAATTTTTAACGTAACACAAGAATTTCCTAAAGAGATTATCAATAACCTTTTTTATAATGAAACTATTTTTTGATGTTGTTCACACGGAGGCACAGAGGCGTTTCATATGTGTAGGGGTCTTAAAACGGTGGCCGATAAAAAATATTTATAAACATGTTAAAAAGAATTCAATGGTGTTATAATAACTTAACGATTGAAACAGAAATAATTTCTTCCTATTTGGCAATTTTCATTAGCGTTACAGATTATCGCTGTACAACAAAAGCCTTCGTTAAGAAATATGTATCTTTCAGGCAGCAAAGGAAATTAATTAAATTTATTAACACACACTTCTTATGTCTACGTTTAGGAATCTTATTGTTACGCACTATGTGTACACATGTACATATAAAGTAATGTAGTTTTGCGCAAACCATATGACATTGAATATTTTCTTTAAAAGAACCACAAATGATTTAAATAGGAAATCGTTTAAAAATATTTTAACTTCTAAAGTTATGGTACAGTATTACGACATTATCTGCACCATGTGGGTGTAGTAAACTGTAAAAAAACAGAAACTTACAAACTTAGGTATAAGTACTGCAGAGTAGTGTTTATGGTCATCCCTAAAATGGTATGCACTTGTGTCATTGAGTTAATAAAGGGTGTTTTTTTATAGAGGTATAGAACTTTAAGTTGCAATAAAACAACGATGGATTATTCGAATGACATGAATTTTATTTATCCGAAAGATAATCTTGTGGCATTACATTTTAAATATGATTTCTGGCATATGACCGCCACGGCTGGCACGGATGTAGTCCAATCCGGACGTCCAATTTTCGATGACTTTTTCCAACATTTGTGGCCGTATATCGGCAATAATACGGTGAATGTTGTCTTCCAAATGGTCAAGCGTTTGCGGCTTTACAGCATAGACCAATTACTTTACATAGCCCCACAGAAAGTAGTCTAGCGGTGTTAAATCACAAGATCTTGGAGGCCAATTCACAGGTCTAAAACGTGAAATTAGGCAGTCACCAAACGTGTCTTTCAATAAATCTATTGTGGCACTAGATGTGTAACATGTTACGCCGTTTGTTGAAACCACATCTCCTTGACATCATGGTTATTCAATTGAGGAATGAAAAAGTTAGTAATCATGGCTCTATACCGATCACCATTGACTGTAACGTTCTGGCCACCATCGTTTTTAAACAAGTACGGACCAATGATTCCACCAGCCCATAAAGCGCACCAAACAGTCAGTTTTTCTGGATGTAACGGTGTTTCCACATACACTTGAGGATTACCTTCACTCCAAATGCGGCAGTTTTGTTTGTTGACGTAGCCATTCAACCAGAAGTGCGCTTCATCGCTAAACAAAATTCGCTTATGAAAATCGGGAACAACGGTAATCTCGTTTTGGGCCCATTCAGGAATCTACGCCTTACTTGATGATCGTTTGGCTTCAATTCTTGCACGAGTTGGATTTTGTAAGCACGCAAAACAAGATCCTTCCGCAAAATCTTCCATAAAGCGGATGGACACAGATCCAATTCCTGTGCTCGATGGCGGATGGACTCATTCGGGTCTTCCTCAATGCTACGCTCTACAGCAGCAATAGCTTCTTCTGTACGCACCGTACAGCGTCTCTGGGGATGCGAGTTATCAATAAGAGTAAACGTGGTGCGAAAACGTTCCATGGTTTAACTGCTCTGATGGAAGATTTTGTCGACGATAAAATGGACGTATTGCGCGATACGTTTTCCGCACAGAACCATTATTTTCGAAATAAAATTGCACTATTTGCAAGCGTTGTTCAGGCGTGAGTCTATTCACGATGAATTGCCAAACCAAACTGAGAATAAATCACTTGACAGCTGTTAAATCGGTCGCCATCTTGAAAAGTAATGCCAACTTAAAGTTCTATACCTATGTAAAAACACCCTTTATAAAACTATTTCATCGGTTAGTACATACGTTTACAACTACTACATGCTCAGTTTGTTGCTACAGGAAACTTTTCCGAAGTTTGACAGTTGATAACTGTCATTCTGTTACGTTGGTTGTAAATTATTCATTCTGTTCTGTCATATCCTTATGGGCAACCATATACAATGATTTTCGCTGAATAGACTCTCGAACATAATCTTCAGCTGTGAGGTCCATTCCTGGATGAATGGGTATTGAAGCTAAATTGTCACATTTGGGAGAATACCAATGCATCCAATGAATTCTAGAAAAGCCACTATTTGGAGTTAATTTTTAGGCTGGCGGCGTTTGTATTTCTTGGAAAACAACTTTGGCCAGCGCATCATTGTCACAACTGCATACACTACATACATTCATACATACATAATTGGTCATTACAATCCTTCACAATTGGCCGATAATTACCAACTTCTTTTGAGTTAAATTGGATGGTCAGAATACCAGTGGCTTTTACAAATGCTTTACCTACTTACTTAATTAGTTTGTCATTATAAGCCTTCAGTCAGGTTTACGACCTAGTTGCACCCACCATTCCAAAGTTTGAAAAACGGCCTCAAGTTCGACTTAAATTTGGACTATTATTTCGAATCTGGCAATATATACGTCATTCTATTCTGTCACAAAATTCAGTATATTATCACCACTGAACGTAATGCATCGGCTGACGCTTGAGCAACGTTACGCCAACGAGTAACTGGACGACGATGTTGATTTTGGCAAAAAAAATCTTTTCGGATGAAGATCATTTTCATCTTGGTGGGTACATTAAAAAGCAACCATTACGGTCAATGGAGACACTTATCGCAACATGATAACTGATTTTTTTGTACCCGCTCTTCATAGTATTGATTTGAACGATGTTTGATTTTAATAGGATGGTGCAACTTGCCACACATCTCATGCCACAATCGATTTATTGCGTCAAACGTTTGATGATCGTTTAATTAGACGAAATGGCCGCAAAGAAGTTGCGCTTTGACACCGTTGGACTATTTTCTGTAGGGCGGTGTTAAATTAAAGTGTTATGCCGACAAACCAGAAGTTATTGAAAATTTGAAGACCAACATTCGTGATGCCATTGTCGAGATACGACCCATACACTGGGAAAAGTGCACGATAATTGGTCCGATCGAATGAAGTACTATGAGACCAGCCGCGGCGGCCATATGAATGAAATAATATTCCATTTCTAACCGGAACAATTGAACTTCACCACAAAAAAAATTGTTAAAATTTCAAACCGTTTCTGTTTTATTGCATTTTTAAATTTAAACTTTCAAATCACCCACCCTATAATAAGCCACTGCGCTACCTACTGGACTGCGGAATTTTTTACACATTTATTTATTTCCTTTAAAATTAAAGATAGGAAGTTAGGCATGGATTTAGATTTTTAATCTGTTTTTGACACCCGAGTTTGATAACACCCGAGTCAAATTAATAAACCCTTTACAATTTTTTATTATTATTTTGCAACATAAAATCTAATTTAATTATCTTTTTCTGTTCCTTTTAAGTCATAGCACGTCATTTTTAAGCTCTTTTCCAGCATTAACATCATATTTTATAGACACATGTAAACAAAATATCTAACTCCTGTAAGCTAAAGTTTTTCTTACACTATCTCTAGGGTATAATACAATACAATACAATACAATGATCAACACAGATAATGATAACATCCTCTATTCCAATGTTTAGTTTAGTATTTGAAATATGTTGTGATGACTTAACTAAAGACAATGCCATGGCACAGGAAAATGATGATGATTTCTCAGGTTAGTTGTTTTGAAAAATAAGTCGTATGGAACAATTAACATGATCATCACAATCATTAAAAAACAAAACTGGCAGAATGCAATACCAAAAGAAGTCACCAACCAAATAGCGTGTAAAATGGAGAGAAAAGAGAAACGTTTTAAAGAAACGTTTTGAAATAAACAGAAGCATTTAGAGAGAAACAACTTAAAATTCGCAGAAATCCATTATATGCAATGGATACTACAAATTAAAAATCTTTATTATTATTAAGACCACTTCCCTTGCCTTCTCTATCTCTCTCGTACCCCATTGCATGTCCATTTGTAAATATGATTGCTGCCGTTTGCTTACAAAGTTAAGGAAATTGTTAAAATATTTTTTTTTTAATATTTTCTTTTGCTTTGCTTTTCTTCATTTTTTTTTTCATCTCTAGAAATTCAGTAAATAACATTTAATCGTCTGAATATGTAGCAGAGAAGAGACGACACAATACGCGTGTTTAACTTGAAGGCAAAAAGCAATTAAATGCAATCAATATTGTGACCATAGCTATAGCCATAGCCATAGCCATAGCCATAGCCATAGCCATAGATAAAGTAAGTATTTATAAATAATTTAATAAAAACATTTAAAACCTTAATAATAGAAAAACAATGTGGAAAATTGTTTCTGTTTCTAGGCACAGCTTTAACAATTATGCCTCGTTCATGGCAAAAATGGAAGACAAAAATTCTGAAATCATTGATTTAAATTAACCTAAGGAAACATGATAGTCATTTCAGTCAATTCTAGATTCATGTACATGGCATACAACAGAAACGGGTGATTAGAAAACGTATATCAAATTAACAGATTGCTAAAGTTTAATTGCGGATAAATTAGGAGTTGTCTTGGGTCTTATCAAGTGCTGTTTTATCACAATTGTTCAATTTCTGATTAATTTTTCTTTTTAAATTCTAAGTATCCAAAAATAATTAGTCCCACGGTTCCAAGTTTCAAGTTCCAGTTTATTAGAAGTGATTCTAAAGTATCGTGTCTTTCGTGTATTTAACCGGGGATTGCTCATGAGATCTATATCAACGACTTCTAAATTCTGGACAGAATAGGCTGTGGTATATACAGTGGACAGCAAAAGTCTTAGTATGGGAATATATTTTGACAAAAAAAGGAAGTCTCCACAGGCTTAATACTCTTGCACAGAGAACCTATATGACTTCAAGAGAGTATTTTGGAGATCATTTGAAAGAACGGTTACGTAATCACTAAACCTCAAACAAAAGTCAACCGAAAAACTAGCTCATGGTGCCACCAGGAAACATTAAACAAAACTTGTACATTCAATTGCCAATGGGTTAAATGGAGTACTGGACTGTAAGGTATATTCTACTAAATACAAGGAATAACATTTTCATATATTAGGCCTTTGAATTTTAAATTTACTGAGGGTTCTTCTTGAGGGTACCTATGGAGTCATCTGAAACTTTTCTTTATTTTTCTTTTGTTTTATGAATAACATTAAAAAATTGTTTGTTTTATAATACAACAGAAATAAATTAATAAAATAAATATTTAAACAATAAATTATTATACAAACTTTTGGCTAAAATTCATGAAATTGCTAAAATATATTCCCGTACTAAGACTCTGACGGTTATGTGGTATAACTATGGGCTTATCCATTGTCCTAAGATAAGGAAAGTTAACTTAATCAAAAGCTCGGATTTACATTTATTTCTTAAATACAACCCTTTAGTCGGGATTACAACCCAGCATCTCACACCATTCGAGTCGTGTGTGTTAATTTGTTTACATGAGTGGCGGGACCTACAGTTTAATTTCGTACGAACGACAGATTTGAGTGGCTTTTTTGGGCAATTTTATTTAATCTCGACAGAAATCAGCTGAGAGGAAGTAGTCAAAGAGCCACACCTCGAATCTGAGTAAGAGAGCTACGTAATATAATGAACTGTGTTCGAAACTGCTAAGGACTGAAGAAGAATTTTCAAATGCCTTCCGAAATTAGATGAACACCATGTAAGGCTATCATTTAAATTCAGTTTTTAAAATATGAAATCAAAGCTAATATTTCTTTTCATCACTCATTTTTATTATTTCAATAGGTTTTCTTTCACATACCCACCATTTATGGTCAAGTTTGTGTGATTGTTTGTTTGTTTTTTTTTTTTTTTTGTTACGTTTTATACAGCATCTATTAGTGTGTTGGCCTACTGTCAAATAAAACAAAAAACATTTTTTTGTTCACAACTACAATTGCGATATATTGTATGATCCAACTAAACCACACCTTATCATTGGATTATTATACGAGTAAAGTAAAGAAAAAATTGAATTCCTCTGGTGGATTCTTTGTTTCAAGTACCGTGCCTAAGCTGTATGTATGTAAAATAACAGTTATTGTTTGTTTTTCTATTATACAAATATTTTCAGAGTCTTAATCATTTAACCCTTTGGGGACAGTTGCGTTATTGATTTTGAAATAAAGAAAAAAAGTCTTAAATTATTCTGATTAAACTGTCATTAAACATTTTCTCTCTATTTAAGATATCTCACATAGCATATAATGATTCCCTGAGTTTACATAGAGTGTCCCTATAATATCTCTTCACAACCTATTGCCGTGACAAATTTCAGAATATTTTTTAATGTTAATGAGAGGGATTATCTGACGAATACCCAAGTGCTTCCTTCTGGAGTCCACTAACACTGCTTAGGTTCTAAAAATGTATTCTGATCATAATGATTTTACCCCAACAGGATCTATATACTGCATGCGAAAATATTTCCATTCTGGGCAAATCATCTTTGAGTCAATAGTATCCAGTCAAGAGACCTCTACCAACCTCATGTTACTCCTGGGTGGTCTGATACCCGTCTATGCCTGTCTCTATCTTATTTTTTATTGGTTCCCACACAAAGGTTCTGAGCCCATTAGTGGCACGCAAGTTCCCTTCTCACTGTTGTGAATCATCGTATGACCTGGGACCTAGCAGAGGGTAATCTTTATTTTTCCTACCTAGAGGATTCCGCATCACCAAGCTGTCTCATAGCATTTACAACGTAACTTCATAAGAGCCGATTGCATCGATAACAGCCTGACTGTCCAATAGTATTGCTAAGTCTTGGTCTTTGTAAGCGAATTTCCTATGAGATCAGAATATTTCACCCTGGGGCCAAAAATTCTCGCTTTTGTCAAAATATCTTTTCACGACTCATCCATACATCTCATTGTGTCACTTCCAAAATTATGTCCATAGGACCCCATTTTTCGGATCACAAAGTCCTCTGATAAATTTCGCATTCGACTTTACTCTCATTATCTTAAATATATTGAAGTCGCCGTGGTGTAGTAGGTAGTGTGTTGGCTTACTATTCGTAAAGCCCGGGTTCGTATCCCAGGTCAGACATCAAAAATGAAATATGAAAAAAAAAAAAAATATTTCTTCGGCGACTTCCTCTCAGCAGATTTCTGGCAAAAACTCTGAGAGTAAAATAAACTGCCATGAAAAAAGTTTCTCAAAATTCTGTCGTTCGGAGTCGACGTTAAACTGTAGGTCCCGCCACTCACGTATAAAATTAACGCACACAACATGAGTGGTGTGAGAAGCTAGGCCGTAATCCTGACTGAAGGGTTGTAATGGCCAATTATGTATATATGTTATGTATGTATGTATCTTAAATATAGCCTCTAAAGCTACTGATCTACTGCACCACATGCAACGGACATAAAAACAACAGAGACAACACTGTAGGATAGGTTCTCATTACTCTGGTTATACCAACACACGCTGGGATCTATTTTTTTTCAACTTCTTCTGAGCTGTATTAAGATTTGTTTCGCCAACCCAAACTATGACTCATATCTGATCTGATAATCATGCTATATGTCCAGTGCCTAATACTTGGCTTATACACATGGATAGTTGATCATTACAACCCTTCAGTAAGGATTACGACCTACCTTCTCACACCATTTATGTTGTTTGTGTTGATTTTATACATCAGCGGTGTGATCTACAATTTACTACAGTTTTTTGAGAAACTTTTCATAGCAATTTTATTCACTCTCAGAGTTTTTGCCAGAGGAAGTCGGCGAAGAAATTTTTTTCGTTTTGTTGGAGAACTCCGGCCTGGGGTTTGAAACACGACCTCGCGTCTAACACGCCAACACACTAACTACTAGGCTACGACGACTTCTGTCTTCCTTCTTCTTCTTATCTCCGTTATCTCCGTTAACGCGCACCCTCCATATATCTTCGAAGTTTTTAGCTATCAGAACTGTAGAGTATTTTCCAAGCGTTTCCAATCTTTAAATTTAAATAAAACATCATGCGTGCGATATATCAAAGAAATTTTTTCTCCATTTCAAACACTTATTGTGACATGCAGGGTCAAAAGAAATCGGTAATGATCGACCTATAGTCGTCGCCGTTGACAGCAATGTCTTGAACACTCTTGGTTCTCATGTGGATTGTTATCTTCACACATTCAATAATTTTGTTTGACCACACAACCATTTATCTAGAAATAAGCCTCATCGCTGAAGATAATTTTTCGATGAAAATAGGGTCAGCTGCCAACTGATCCAGTGCCTATTCAGTGAACACATGTAGTCGTCTATAGTCTTTTAGATTCCTGGTGATTTTGTAAAACAGGCTGAACAAATGACAGCTAATTTGACAAATGAAATTTCAACAAGATGGCCGTTTTTTAACCATTAAGTTGCAAAGTTCCTGTTGAGCGACTCTAGGCAGTCAATGTCCAGCTTAAATAGTTTCGTCAAGAGTTCATTCACAACCCAGATCGACATAAGTGGTGAAACAACCCTATCCTGTGAGTATTCTCTGGTTGTTCCCACTCTTTTTATCTCGTTGCCTGCAAATGTTTCCATAGATCGCGTGTATGGGATCGGTGCCGTTCATATCATTTATTTGCCTCCTGTTTAAAATTCCATTTATGGCCTAATGCGGAGAGTAAGCCGTACTGATTCCGGTGGGTTAAGAAATGTTTACTTTTTTATTTTGGGGGGTTAATGTTGAAAAAAAATCTTTAATTTCATGCAGTGCGTTTGATTTCAATAAAAGCCTGAAGCCATACGTTTACCAATTGTTTGAAAATCTTACCGAAAAACTAAAAGATACTGTGATAAAGATATAAAATCGAATGAAGAAGAAGAAGGAGAATAAAGAAGACGAAAAAAAAAACACCAAAAATGAGGTCGATCTACAAAAATATTATTTGCGATTTTTTTTTCATTTTGTATTGAAATTTGCGGCATCATTCATGAATTTGTATACGTTTTCTAATGTTGCTATCGTACTATTGCTTTTATAATTTTTTTTTCTGTTTTTTTTTTCCTGTTCAATAGATGCAAAATTAGAGTATAAAAATAAATAAAATAAATCGATGATATTAAATGTATCGATACAAAAAAGCAAGTCTGCCAACATGATAATGAAGATCAACGAAATGATAATGATGATGGAAATGATTATTGTGGTTTTTGTTGTTTCAATGAAGTTATTATGTACAGTGAGCACCAGAGATCAGCAATGAGTATTGGAAAAGATGCCAAAAATCGAATCATACTCATAATTTCTGATACTTATAAGCGTTCAGGCTTATTTTTAATATTATACTCATACTACTCATATTCAAAGTGTGAAGTACTCATTGTACTCATACTTAACAATATGTATGATGTTGTTGATTTCGACCCTCCATGACTCAACATTTACAAGGATCACAAAATAAGTATGATTCACGTTCGAACGCTACAATGCTCACTAGAAGGTTGTGTGTCTGCTTTACTTGCTGTCTTTGTCTTTCTATTTTTTTCTTTTTTATTAATGTAACAACAACTAAGACTGTAAATTTTGATGAATGAGTAAAGATACTCGAATCTTTTAGAAGTATTATACGTATTTTTCTAAAGTTATAATTCTGAATGAGTAGGCATAAGAATCAAACATATTTCGAATAGTATGAGATTGATGTCAATGTTGTAATCATACTCATTGCACTCATACTTATAAATCAACGTTGTAATGAGTACGAATGCATCAGAGTAGTTAAATTTCAATAATGTTGACTCACTTATATTCAAAATTTCATGAGTGCTTATGAGTAGCGAAAAAAACGATTCATTGCTGATCTCTGGTGAGCACCAAAAGAAACTACACGTTAAAAAAATAATAGATTAATAAATTACCGTTTTTTTTTTTAGTTTAAAATTGTTTCATTGCCAGTTTTTAAAATTAAAACAAAAAAAAATTACAAAAAATTTCAATACATTGTCAAATTTGTTCGGCCACTGTCCTTAAGTGATAAAAGTTGAGTTTAATGATTGTTAGAATTTTATTCTTAGTTTACGGTTTCTTTTGACGCTCACTGTACATACATAGACTTTTTATCGTATTGTATGCTATACAAGCAAACAAACAAACAGTTTTAATACCATGTTTTAAGGCGGGTGGTAAATTAAAGCGGAAATGATAATTTGAATGAAGACTGAAAATAAATCTCTGAAACGATCATATAAAAGCCGCTGAATATTGATGTTCGATTGTATATTTATTTTTAATGATTTGAATTATTTGTTATTTGTGATTTAATGTATACCATATCCGATTTTAGACTTTATCGTTGACAAAATTCATTTTCGTTTCTCTGTACATAAGCATACATAACCTCTTTCAAATAGTCAGTCCCCATCATCATCATGCATGAATATTCATGATCAAGCTGTTGATGATATTCGTATAACTTTATGAAACTCGTTTAGAATCTATTTTCGATATTTATATTAATTGCTTTTGCTTGATAATAAAACATTTTATTTTCTGTTTTTCTATTATTTTGAATTTTTAAAAATTATTTTGTTTATACTAATATTAGGTTTGTAATTAATTTCTATCAATTTATCAAGCCATAAACAAAGATGGCTAATCTTATTAAGGCTATAAAAAATCAAAAGAAAAAAAATATTTTTTTGTTTTTATCTTTTTAATGGCAATTTATTGTTATTAAATAAGAAGAGATTGTGGAAGACGAAATATTTTTATGGCCCATAAAGTAAATTTAATTATTGTGCATTTAATAATTAATTTCCGTTTGACAACAAATTAAAATTAACTTTTTACACACTTTATAATAGCAGACTGACTGATTACTATTTATCAGTCATATTTCCAAGTATTAATAGAATTTTTCAATTTTTCGGTTTCAAAACTAAACTTAAGTAAAACACCCGAAAAGATATGATTTCATTGATATTATACTGGCTGCATCTTGTCACCATTTACGAAATACAATTTCATATCACCCATCACATCTCCATTGGCTACAGCAAACGATTCTCATAATATACTTTCCCAATAATATTTACCAATCTCGAGAGGTATTTCATTGCTATTTTGACGAATATTGGTTTCCCAATGCTGCAACATTAGAAAATTATCCATGTCAACATAATCTTTGACACACTAACTTAATTTAAAATTGCAATGAAAAGTTTCTCAGTCAGTTTCGGAGTCGACTTTGAACTGTAAGTCCCGCCACTCATGTATAAAATTAATGCACACAACATGAGTGGTGTGAGAAGCTAGGTCGTAATCCTGACTGAAGGGTTGTAATGACTAATTATGTATGTATGTATGTATTCTCATATTAACGATCACATCTCCATTGGCTTCAGCAGTCGGTTCCGATAATCAAGTTTTCCTCTAATTTGTCCAACAATTCGAGCGGTATTTAGTCGCTATGTTAACGAATATTAGTTTGCAAATGCTCCACGATCTTTGACATACTAACTTAATTGGTGATTACTACCCTTCAGTCAGGATTATAGTCTGGCTTCACACACCACTTATGTTGTATATGCCAATTTTATCCATGAATCTCGGGACCTACAGTTTAACGTCGACTACGAACTGCAGATTTGAAAAACTTTTCATAGCAATTTTTGCCAGAAGACTGCTGAAAGGAAGTTAGATAAAGGAATGTATTTTTTCTTTCAGATTTATTTTTATTTGCGATGTTTGATATGGATAGAGTTTGAACCTTGGGCTATCACCAAAGAATATGGATCTATATACTTTATTTTCTTTGCTATCACAACCTACTAGTCTCCACGACTTGAACTGCTGGAACAGAGTACCACACAAAAACGTTTAACGACTTGAAATTGCATGATCTTTGTGGGCAATTCATATTACATTAAATAACGGCACAGTTAAAATTATCCAGTTTTGAAACTTCAATTGCAGGTCAAACAAAAATTCGTTAACTTATATGCCAAAACTCTTTATAAAGACGATAGCAGTACTGGATTATCCTTGACTCTATTGACATGCACCCAACACTTCTTTAGATGATGCCACAAGGACTCGCTTCAAATTCAAAGACATACCCTTGGCGGTTAATGCCCACCTCAAATAGTTTCATCAAGAGTTCATGCACAATCCAGATCCATATTAAAGGCAAAAGAACTCCATTCTGTAGATATTCTCCTGCTCTTCAATTATTTTATTTCCTGCTCATGGTTCTGCAGATCGACATCTGTCATGATTGTATGATATCCACATATAATCTAAACTTTGTCTATGGCCTCTTTAGGAATACGTTATCAAAGGCATTTTCTAAATCAATAAAAGCACACGTAGTCACTTCCTGCAAGTTAAGGTTGAAAACTCTAGAATTCTTATTTACTTAATTTGAACTTACAACCCTTTAGTCAGGATTACAACACCGCACACCACTCATGTTGTGTAATCAAATTCGTTTTCGAACGTTAGCTTTTTAAGAAACTTTTCATGGCAAATTTATTCTGAGAGTTTTTGCCAAAAGTCCTCTGAGGAGAAGTCGCCGAAAGAAATATTTTTACATACATACATACATACATGCGTAATTGGCCCTTCAGTCAGGATTACGGCCTAGCTTCTCACACCACTCATGTTGTGTGTGTTAATTTTATACATGAGTGACGGGACCTACAGTTTAAAGTCGACTCCGAACGAAACAAAGAAAAGTAAAAAAAATATTTCTTCGGCGACTTCCTCTCTGCAGATTTGTGACAAAAACTCCGACAGTAAATCAAATTGCCATGAAAAGTTTCTCAAAAATATAACGTTCGCAGTCGAGTTTAAAGTGTAGGTCCCGCTACTCATGTATAAAAATTAACACACACAACATAAGTCGTAATCCTGACTGAAGTGTTGTAATGACCTATTATGTATGTATGTATGTTACAGGATGACCTTTTATAGATTGAGGGCAATGCAATAAATACGTACGTACGTACACATTCAATTTCTTTATAAGGATCAGTTGATGCTCAGAAGACATTGATATATTTTGGAATAAATCGATATAACAGTGATGCTGCTTGGCGAAGTATTATTACGAAAGAACTTTTGTTTGTTGTTTTATTGTTGTTGTTGTTTTATTTTGATGTACAGTCAAGGGAAAAAGTCTACAAATACATTTGTATGTCGACTTTTTTCACTGCAATTTTTTTTTTTAAATTAAAAAAGGTGTTTCAGCGTTCTTTAAGGCAGTCACAATTAAGAATGTTTGAAGGCAACCTGGAAATTATAAAAAAAACCAAAAAAAAAAAACGAGCGGGGAAAAAAGTCTGCATTCACAACGGTATAGTACAATACATACAGCAGTGTATATTGGCCTTTTTTCTGTGACAGTACCCCACTAGTTACTACATTCACTACTGTGACAAAGTTTCGTTGCAAAGTAAATTGTTTACTACGCATTAATTTTTTTGTTTATGAAATATTAACCCCTACACGCCTGTTTTGATTGACACTGTTTAACCTATCTTTCGTGTCTTATGTGCATAGCTGCCAGATAAATAAAGCCAATCAAATTGTCAAATTTAAAAAAAAATTGTCAAAATCGTCAAAGACGTTCATGGAAATCGTAAAAAAATACTCCCTTTTTATTACTGATTTTTTTTTCAAAAATCGAGAAGTTTTATAACATATTCAGGGAAAAAATTTTAAGATTTAAACAATCTATGCCAGTGTTATTTAATGCACATAAGCACAGCAATAATATTGCATCATTTATATCTATCCTCGGATGTAAATATTAAGGAGTCAGAAGCTCTTGACATCTGAAATCGTCACATTTTTCAGTGCCTTGGCTTCTTAAAACGGTGCATGAAATACTTCACTTCATCTGATCTTCATACTATTTACACCACTTATATCCGACCGAGAATGGAATACAACTCTCATGTCCTCAACGTCTATTTTTAGACTTCTCGACCGCGTACAGGAGAGGGCGAAGTTGTTCGTTAATGATGGTTGATATTGATTCACTGGAGCATCGTTGCAATGCAATTACAACGGATTTTTCTCGAGCGAAATAAGAGGACTTGTTCCCGAGAATCCTGTAACACTCGCGTTTGTCGGCGAACACCTACGTTTGAGGTCAATTGGCCAGTGCATCACACACTTTATTACAGACAAAATTTGTTCTTTACTCGGACTGGAACTCCCTTCGTACAGTGGTTGTAATTTTTGGAATTTTAATAGATGAAAAAGGCATAAAATACAGAAAAGTCTTCACAGCTGTTTGCAAATAACTTAAAAATATTATACTTCACTACTCGTTATTACTAACCTAAATTTGCAATAGTAACAATTGCAAAGCAAATACAAAGCTTAAAGTGGCTTTTAGCCACTTATTAAGGTAAAGAATATGATGTAAATTTCTAATTTCCAAAAATCATCAAAAAACGTCATAAATCGTCACATCGTCAATAAGATATCTTTGGAGCTCAAAATCATCAAAATGACGATAAATTGTCAAATTTGCCAGTTATGCTTATGTGGCCAATATAACCAAAATCTATTTATGGATGCAACTGAAAAATATTATTTTTTTTTTGTAAAACATTTGCTAGGAATTCCAGCTACTGACTGACCTGAAAGAGGCTAACAGCTTCAAATTATTTGTTGATATTAATAAGCAATAAAATTTTAATTTAATTATTTTTTTTTGATTTTGCAAAATCGATAAAGAACATAAGCTGTTATTAAACTTCTTAGAATTTTATGTACATACCAATTCTGTAATTTTGTGTTGTTGTTTTTTTTTTGTTCTTTGTAGATTTCTGGAGATGCACGCTTTATTTGTGTCTGTTGGAAAACATTCTTCTTTTTTTTTGTTTTTCCTGCAAAGAAGTGTAGATATATTTTTGTTTTTTGTTGTTTTGCGCAGGTGTTAGATTGATATCGAAATAGTGCAAAATCGTGCATACAAAATTTGTACGTGATTTAATGTTGTAGGAGTTACATTAAATAACAGCAACAAAAGCAACATCAAACATTAAACTACAGCAGCATTATCAAACACATGCATATACAAGGCTTATGTATATATATTCCGATTCTATATCTAAATGAGCAACATCAACAACAACAACAACAAATAGAAGAATTTTTTTGGGTGAAAAAAAATTTGAAATAAAAAAGAAATCAAAACAAAAGTTGCGCTTAAACTCTTAAAGTATTTATCATTGTGGCATCTTAAAATGTTTTGGGGGATTGGAACCAGCAATGGCACACCATCAAACGAAATCTAAAATAGACAAAAAGCTACAAAGAAAAAACAAAAAAAAGATGCTTGAAACTTTTATTTTTAGTTTAAGGAAATTTAATTTAACAACAGCAACAACAACAGCAACAAAACAAAAAAAGGTACAGAAATGAAGCAAACTAATCTAAACAAAACATGAAATACGTGTTCATTTTAATAAACATTAAAATTGCTGATGATGTTGCCATTGTTGTTGTTGTTGTTGGGAGATATTAAAAATCGACAGAAAAAAATTAACAAAAATTAATGAATTTAAAAAGAAATAAAATTATAATTAAGACCAGGCAATTTGAAGATGTGCCCTCATCTTAGGCGACTGGCTTTTTACGCTAAAGAACTTTATGAACAAATTCATTTCAATAAAAGCCGTTAAAATTATATTATAAAATTCGTTGTTTTCGTTTTTTAATAAATAAATAAAAACCATATAAACAAATAACCAGAATTTTAATTAAAAAAACAAAAATATTTTTATTATCACTTCCAAATATAATTCAATATGCGTAATCAACTGAAAGAAAACTTCTTAATTGTTTTTTTTTTCTTTCATTTATGTCCGGCACAAGCAATGGTTGGCAATATTTTATAAATATTTTTCCAATAAATTTAAATCAATAATATACTAAAAGCTAATTGAATATTTCATGCATTATATTTGTCATCTTTATTTATGTCCCTTACCAGCCGTTTAATACTTCTCATATTCACAAAGACAATTTAAATAAATTTATCACACATGCTTGCTTTAAAAGCAACTCAGGATCAAAATTACCCGCTAATTTATATTAAAGTTGATTCAGTGGTAAAACGCAATGCGAAATCGTGTAAAAATTACTCAAAAGAACATGTTGCATACGAAGGAAATCTCGTCATTTAACATTCAGAAAACAGAAAATATTATGACTACATAAACGGATGTTTACATACGTACATACATAATTGGTCATTTAAGCCCTTCAGTCAGGAGTACGACCTATCATCTCACACCACTTATGTTTGAAGTCGACTGCGAATGACAAATTTTTGAGAAACAATAAAATTGACATAATTTTATTTACTCTTTGAGTTTTTGGCAGAAACCTGTTGAGAGGAAGTCGCCGAAGAAATATTTTTTTTTTAATTTCGTTTTGATGTCTGACCTGGGATGTAAACCGTTGCCTTACGTCAAATAATCCAACACACTACCTACTAGACTACGGCGACTTCTTTTCCTTTTTTAATTTTCTTTTATTTTTGTGCTGGAGATTATTTTTCCATTGTGTTAAAGATGGTATGTAGTCGCCGCAGTCTAGTAGGTATTGTGTTGGCTTATTACACGTTAGGCCTCTGTTTAAGCACCAGCTCAGACATATCCAATAAAAGAAAATATAAAAAAATATTTCTTTGGCAATTGACTTTCAGCAGATTTCTGGCAAAAACTCAAAGACTAAATGAAATTGCCGTGAAAAGTGTCTCACAAATCTATCGTGCGGCGTTGACTTTAAACTGTATGTCCAGGCACTCATGCATGTAATTAGTAGTGTGAGAAGCTAGGTCGTAATCCTGACTGAAGGGTTCTAAGGACCAATTGTGCATGTACGTATGTATCTTAAACTTGGTGAATTTTGTATCAGAAAATTATGATTTTCGGAAAGTATCAGTTTTTTGTGTCCATTTGAAAATGAAGAAACATGCAGAAAATGACTTTGACTGTTCAGAGATAACGATTTTGATGTGAGAAATGAAGAACGTGGAAGACTTCCATAAAGTGTGAAGACGCCGAATTGCAAACAATACTGGATGAAGCTGGCACTTTGCGTCAAAAACAAATGACAGAAATGTTGAATGTTGCACAACAAAACAATTTTTGGTCGTTTGAAAGCTATGGGAAACAGTGAAAAGTCTGGAAAATTGATGCCACATGAATTGAATGACAGACAGATGGAAAACAAAAAATTCACTTGTGAAATTTTTTTTCAAATACACGATAGAAAATCAGTATTGCGTCGAACTGTTACTGGATATGAAAAATCGGTCGCTTTGGAAGAAAAACAATTCTGTAGGTTTGGTCCAACCAGAAGAATGTGGTGTACTCCAAAAAACTCCAAAAAACTGGAATAAACGTTAATACATACCGCTACTGACTACAAACGATCAATGTGAAACCAACATTGATAGAAAAACGAACAAGATGGAACACAAGTCACGCCAAGGCAATTTTGACACATGAGAAAGCAATTGCGCACAAAACGAAACCTGGTCCGAGTACAATGAAAGCATTAAACTGGGAGCTGTAATAACCAGATTTGTCTGTTTCCGATTACTATTTGTTTTTATTGCTGCGACAAGGATTCACTGAGCTGCACTTCGTTTCCTACTAGGAAGGCGAAACAAAATTGGGGGACTAATTGGTTTGTTTTAAAAGGCGAACAGTTGTATTGGCCTGAAATCCACAAATTAACTGAAATATGGAATGTAAAATGTATAGCCAGCAATGGTCAATACTTTGACTAAAATAGTTTTTTATTTTCCGATTAAAAATTTTTGATTTCACAAAAAAATGCTGGTATATGATTCAAGATTGTTTGATTAATTCACAAACCTTTGCACTAATTTAGTGTGACTCCATAATAGAGTATTACCTTCTGTATATACATGTACTTTGTGAAGATCTTACATACATATATATATAATTGCTTGTTACAACCCTTTTTTACACATTTCCCCAATGGAAACATCACCATACTCTCCGATAGCTAGGAGGCTATCAGGGCTCTGGGCTCCAATATGAAGAACTCCTAGCCGGTGTACGGCTGTCGGAAATACCTGAACAGGGTGGCGAAGAGGTATAATGTACACATCATTTGGGTTCCCGGACGCAATGATATTCCGGGCAACTGCAGAGCGGATGAACTGGCCAGACACGGCACAACCATCGAACTCTTCGACTAATTCTTAGGTATTGGTGTCCCTTTGGGGATCTGCAAGCAAGCTCATGATTGACAACGAAGTTACGGACTCTGTCAACCGCAGGTGGGCAGCTTCAGATAAGGGCAGAGTGGCGCGCATAATCAGGCCGAGGCTGGCTGGAGGGCTCACTGCAGGGCTGTTTAAACTCCTAAAAAGCGTGCTCAGTGCGGTCATAGGAGTCGTGATGGGTCCACGCGGGGCGCATTGGTCTGGGACATCTCGCAAATGATTTCTGTAGAAGCTGCAGGCACGAGGAGGGAAAAGAGACTGTTCTTCAACTAATGGGAACATGCACGGCACTATGTCAAGGAAGAGAAAGAGACATCTTGATGCCTACTACATCGATGATTTGGGTGATTTATCGAACATTGACGACGACGACAGTTTGATTCGCTTCATTGTAAGCTCTAAGTTGGTCCAGGACTAGGGGATAGTTAACATAATTGTGGTATCATAATGGGCCCCATAGGCCTAAGTGCGTCCGTACGATTCCTTTGGGGAGACGGCCACTTATACCTACCTACCTATGTACCTAAGAATTTAAGAACAATGCAACGATAATGGCTGCTTTATAACATTA
The DNA here is from genome assembly GCA_932273835.1 of Sarcophaga variegata. Taxonomy (NCBI): domain Eukaryota; kingdom Metazoa; phylum Arthropoda; class Insecta; order Diptera; family Sarcophagidae; genus Sarcophaga; species Sarcophaga variegata. Next base: position 33,529,622 of record OW026359.1, on the reverse strand, counting down.
CTTGTATTAATAATATCTGCATGCGTATAATAATGAATTAAAAAATTTGTTTTCTTGATGTAGGGTACATTTCCAGACGTAACTTATTTGCCAAATGTCTATTTTGTAAACATTTTTTCTGTTGCCATTTTATTAATATATTCGTTTAGGTTTTTAAGAGCATTTAAAATTCTTTTATTTTTTTTATTTTTTTTTTTATTTTTATAATCCATATTGTAAATGGCGTTGAAAAATTTGTATCTGCGGTTTATTTCTATTGGTAGCCACTTTGTTGTCATTATTATGTAAAAGAGTTATTGTTAAAGATAATTTATGATCGGCCTATTGTAATGAATCTCTTTTGATTATGAAATTTTATATCTGATGCTGACATATTCGGCATACCTTATTTACCATGTGATGTGGTTTTTAACATTCAAAAAAAAAAAAAAAAATCCCAAAACATTTTATAAAAAAATAAAACTGGGATTAAATAAAAAATCAAAGAAATGAAATGAAACGATTATACTATTTTTTTTTATTTTATTATAATTTTGCATATTTTTATTATAATTTTGCACGTTTATAATAATATATTAAAACATCTTCGAAAACAATAATATTGAAATCCTTATGTTATAGAACCTATATGTTTCGATTTGAGATTATTTATGTTTCTAGGGTGACTTTAGTTCGTTTATTATTATCTCTTTCAATGCCGTATTATTTGTTTTATTAATAAAGTTTTAAACATCTGGATTAAATGTTGAAATATTTATGATATTTTATTTGCATTTTTAATTCATATTCATATTCATATAATCATTAACACGTGGGAATATCGACAAATAAGCTGTCATTCAAGAACAATGCATTAATGTATGCAGAAATCATAAAAAAATTAAAAAAATAAAAAAGAATCACAAATGAATCCTGATGACACCGTTAAACCCCTAATCAATTTGCGTAAATTTTCCATCAACTTCTCTTCATTCCATCAAATTAATTTTCAAATATTTCATTCATATTACAGAGAAAACGCTTATGGGAACTAATTTATTTATTTTATTTATTAATAAAATTTTGCCCAAATCCTGTACGACAAGATTATAATCTTATATGTAAAGTACAGGAACGTTATATGTACATAATAATTAACTTAATTTAGTAAATGAATAACTGACTTAATAATAACAATTAATGTATATGTACATATGTATATAGATGCAATAAGGGGGAATAAAAACACAATAGAAAAGGAAAAAAAAAACAAAAAACAAATTTGCGAATAAAGAGTGTTTTTTATAGAGGTATAGAACTTTAAGTTGCAATAAAACAACGATGGATTATTCGATTGACATTAATTTTATTTATCCGAAAGATAATCTTGTGGCATTACATTTTAAATATGATTTCTGTCATATGACCGCCACGGCCGGCGCGGATGTAGTCCAATCTGGACATCCAATTTTCGATGACTTTTTCCAACATTTGTGGCCGTATATCGGCAATAATACGGCGAATGTTGTCTTCCAAATGGTCAAGCGTTTGTGGCTTTACCGCATAGACCAATGACTTTACATAGGCCCACAGAAAGTAGTCTAGCGGTGTTAAATCACAAGATCTTGGAGGCCAATTCACAGGTCCAAAACGTGAAATTAGGCGGTCTCCAAACGTGTCTTTCAATAAATCTATTGTGGCACGAGCTGTGTGACATGTTGCGCCGTCTTGTTGAAACCACATCTCCTGGACATCATGGTTATTCAATTCAGGAATGAAAAAGTTAGTAATCATGGCTCTATATCGATCACCATTGACTGTAACGTTCTGGCCACCATCGTTTTTGGAAAAGTACGGAACAATGATTCCACCAGCCCATAAAGTGCACCAAACAGTCAGTTTTTCTGGATGTAACGGTGTTTCCACATACATTTTAGGATTACCTTCACTCCAAATGCGGCAGTTTTGTTTGTTGACGTAGCCATTCAACCAGAAGTGCGCTTCATCGCTAAACAAAATTCGCTTATGAAAATCGGAAACAACGGTAATCTCGTTTTGGGCCCATTCGACGAATCTACGCCTTACTTGATGATCGTTTGGCTTCAAATCTTGCACGAGTTGGATTTTGTAAGCACGCAAACCAAGATCCTTCCGCAAAATCGTCCATAAAGTGAATGGAAACAGATCCAATTCCTGTGCTCGATGGCGGATGGACTCATTCGGGTCTTCCTCAATGCTACGCTCTACAGCAGCAATAGCTTCTTCTGTACGCACCGTACAGCGTCTCTGGGGATGCGAGTTATCAATAAGAGTAAACGTGATGCGAAAACGTTCCATGGTTAATCGAATTAACTGCTCTGATGGACGATTTTGTCGACGATGAAATGGATTAAATCGGTCGCCATCTTGAAAAGTAATGCCAACTTAAAGTTCTATACCTCTATAAAAAACACCCTTTATATATGAAGAAAAAAAATCAACGAAAATATTGAAACAAAAATATCCTGAGTCAAGGGGTTTTTAAAAGAAATTAAATTATATGACTTGATTTAAATCTTTGTAACAAATTATAATTAAGATAGAATATAAGTTTTTGAATTATATAAAAGCCGATATAATCTTTAGGTGTTGGGGCTTAATTAATAAATAAATAAATAAATATAATATCCTGAAGCTATTAGCGTTGGTGTTGCATTGCTGATGTTGTGGAAGAATGTTCCAGAGTCGAATAGCATGCAAATAAAACTGCCATTCGGAAAATAAGTAGCGATGCCGAGGAAATATAAACGTAGCCTGTAAAATGAATAACTCGGTAATCCGCTTGTTTACAATTCGATGCAAAAATAAAAGTACACGAATATTGGGAAGATTATCAAAGGTCACACCGTAAAGAGTCTTATCTGCCACAGAGATATGACCATATCTTCTCAAATTATAGACATATCTAGCAATATTATTGAATAGAACGTTCAGCTAGAATCGCAATTACCAAACAGCTCGCATCCATAAAGTAAGCAGGGAATGAAATAAGTTTTCGCAATTAAAATCCTAGTTTTCAAAGGTATATAAAGTTGCGTGGGCCAGACTGCGCGTAACTTAATATACGTCTGCCCTACCAGTGAATTTATGTGATTATCCCACCTCTAATTGGAGTTAAAAATTATTCCTAAATTCCTCGTCGTTGTTGTACAATGGGTCAATTCGACCTCCGGGTACTGTACTTGTCTTAATTAACAAGTAGACGTCCTCTAACCTTCCTCCTTGCATGAACTACCTCAATTTTCTCACCATTCATTACAACATCCCTAGAAATTGTGGGTACAAAACTTCTTCTATGCAATAAAATACACTTAGATTTCCCGGGGTTCAAACAGAGACCATTAGCAATTGTCCATAAGAAGCTCCGTGCAAGTTCCCCATTCACACAGTCAACGGCGTTTGAAATATCGTCCACCGGGCTATTTAAGCAAAGTTGCACGCCATCTGCATACAAGTGGATTTTGCAATTCAAAAGATATCCAGGTAAATCATTAACACACAGGGAGAAAAAAAGTGGTCCAAGTATAGAGCCCTGAGGTACACCTTTGTCCAAAGGTAGAGAATCAGACCATTTGCCCTTCAGAAAAAAAAAGATTGTGCGCGTTGGGAAAGATACGAATCTATAAGTCTGGCAGATGCATTAGAAAATCTGAAGAAGAGTTTAAGTTTCCGAATAAGCATACTGTGATCGACCGTATCGAAAGCTTTCGAATGATCCAGGAGAACGAAAAAGTTCACATCGCCATTCTCTAAGGCCTGTCTAACATTCTCATTCTCTAACATCCACTAGAGCAGTAATACAAATATGACCTGATCGAAAGCCAGATTGCATTCTAGAAAGGAGATTGTTCAAATCGATGTAACTAATAGATTGGATAATTCATATAAAAAATGCAAACCTAATTATGCTATACTACGGAAATCTTTAGAAGGATATGGTATTTGCCTAACAGACTCGGGAAACAAAGCCTGGGTATAATTACTCACACATCGCTGTATTGCTTTATAAAACATCTTCTATTATTTGATAATAAACATTAACTACTTTCTTAATTAAGCCTTACAACCCTTTAGTCAGGATTACAATCTAGCTTCTCACACCACTCATGCTGAGCATGTTAGTTTTATCAATGACTGTACGGCACCTGTAGTTAAAAGCCAACTGCGAGCAACAGATTTTTCAGAAACATTTTACTATATTTTTATTTACTCTTTGAGTTTTTGTCAGAAGGAAGTCATCGAAGAAATATTTTTCATATTTTGTTTTGTTGGAGATATACATGCTGGGGTTTGAACCGTGGCCTCACGTCTTAGAAGACAACACACTACCTACTACATTTCAGCAACCAAAGGTTTGGAATTATCAAATCAGTAAGCAACTTCAAGAGTAAACATCGGAATATCGTACGTGGCTATTAGAGAAATAAAAATTATCCTCGTAGAACAGTGTTAACTACTTCAGTTTGACTGCACATAAGGATATTATGTGAAATGCAACTGAAAAGTTTTGTTTTGAAAACGTATTCACACATTTGAAATTATCGATCCACTATTTCAAAAGGATCTGAATTTCTCTAGAGCAGATAACAAAGAACCGAAAGCAATAGAAAATATAATACCGTGTGGCAGTTCCACAGAGTGTGACGTTGCATGGGCTCTGCAGCAGTTTGGAACCTGATCCTAATTTCTATCGAAAAATCATTTTCAATAATGAGATTTCTGAATGAATAGAGACGTACACAAACAATATTGTCGAATTTGAAACAATTCCAATACAGTTAAGATCATAGATCATAGAGCGTGAAATGCTTTACAAAAAAATTCACTGTTTGAGCACTATGTTGGCCAGGCCATCATTGTCAAAGTTGAGCATTTTAGGTCGATAATTATCAACTTTTTCTGGCCGGAATTGGATATTCACATAGCTCATGCCATATTGGACATTCTACACATCACATGGATGTGTATGATGTTAACTGGCCAACGAGATTATACGATTTAAAGCATTGGGTTTTCTGAAATCACAGAAGTTTGCAATTAAATGACCTGCCGGAGCGCTCCAACACATAACAACCTAGCTCATGCCATTGGTCAAATTCTGTTTAAATTATGGAAAATTTAACATTTCGGATGCACTGCACCCAGAAGGTATGGCGAACATTTGAACGATATTACTGTCCACACATGTTTAGTAGGTAGTGTGTTGGCTTATGAAACGTTTGGCAGTGGTTCAAACAGCAGATAAGCCATCGCAACATACAACCCTTTAGTCAGGATTAAGACCTAGTTTTCACATCACTTATATTGTGTTTACACATGAGGGAACCAACAGTTTAAAGTCGATTCCGAACGACAAATGTTTGAGAAACATTTCATGGCAATTTTATTTACTCTCAGAGTTTCTGCCAGAAATCTGCTGAGAGGAAGTAGACGGAGAAATATTTTTTCTGTATTTCGTTTTGTTTGAGATGTTTGAACTGGGGTTTAAACCGTCTAATCCTTGACCTTAGCCTTACGTCTAATAAGCCAGCACAATACCTACTAGACTGCGGCGACTTTCGACATCTCAAAAAAAAACAAAAAAAAATATTTCGCCGATAACTTTCTACCAACGGTCTTCTAGAAAAAACTCTAATTTTCTAAAAAGTTGGGAGTCGTTATTAAACTGTAGTCAATATGGTTGTTGTAAGCAACCAGGTCATAATCCTGACTGAAGGGTTAAAATGCTCAATTAAGTAAGCATGTATGTATATCACAGATCAGTAATGAATTGTTTTTTTGCTACTCATAAGCACTCATGGAATTTTAAATATAAGTGAGTCAACATTATTGAAATTTAATTACTCTTATTCATTCACACTCACTACAACGTTGATTTATAAGTATGAGTACAATAAGTATGAGTACAACATTGACACCAAACTCATACCATTCGAAATATGTTTGATTCATGTGTCTACTCATTCAGATTCATAAATTTAGAAAAATACTTATAATATGAGTATTATTATTCGATTGGTTCGAATCATTCATCAAAATTTACAGTCTTAGTTGTTGTTGCATTTACAAAAACAGGAAAAAGAAGAAAGAAAAATATAAAGACAGCAAACAAAACAAACACACCACCTTTTAGTGAGTATTGTAGTGTTCGTACGCGAATCATACTTATTTTGTGATTCTTGTAAATGTTGAGACATGGAGAGTCGAAATCAAACAACATCATACGTATTGTTAAGCATAAGTATGATGAGTAATTCAAAGATTGAATATGAGTATTATGAGTATAATATTGCAAATAAGTATGAATGCGTATAAGTATCAGAAATTATGAGTATGATTTGAATCTACTCATCTTTTTGAATACCCATTGCTGATCTTTGATGTTTATTTCACATATAATGGTATCAACTGGGATTTCAGAAGAATAAAAAATGTCAATGATATCTCACACACACTTTATTTCAATTTAGAATAGAAAGCTCTTAAAAAATATCCCCTAATTCGTGGTCAAGTAGCAGAACAACTCGCGATAAATTTAAATATTTAAACAGCCATAACAAGCATTTCAAAATGTTTTATGAATTTTTTTTTTTTTCTTGATCAATTAAACTATTTAACAATAATTTTATTAATCACATCTCTTTGTTGCCACATAGCCAGATACAGAAACAGATTCATATTTGTATTCTTTTCTTTTATTTTCTTCTCTTCTCTTTTTTTGTTTAACGATATTAATCACTAACGTCATCGATGGTGAACAATAGACTCGTCTTGTGATGTGATTTCTTCATTTGAAATGTTTGTTTGAAAAAACTGTAAAATTTCCCGTTTGCATAAAAGGCTAATGCCATCAATTTATGATTATTTATAATCGTGAAATAAGAATACAAAGAATACCAATATATCGCATTATTAATACAATAAAATATAATAATTTGTTCATAATACAATAAAAAACAAGAAAATAAAATTAAAACAGAAAACAAGAGGTGTCTGAGGACAGCTGGCAACAACGAAATTTTTAATTTAAATTAAATAAAAATGTTTGAAATAAATTTATGAACGTTTCATTTTCACTTTAAATTCATTTTGCCATTAAAGGTATTCTGTTGTCATAATTCAAATAATTTCTCCTGTTTGTCAACAAATATGCAAGTGACTGTCGCAACACGTGTAATTACTTATCATAAGTAACAGAGATCAGCAATGAGTATTAAAAAAAGATGAAAAGAATCGAATCATACTCATAATTTCTGATACTTATAAGCGTTCAGACTTATTTTTAATGTTACACTCATACTACTCATATTCAAAGTTTGAAGTACTCATCGTACTCATACTAAACAATACGTATGATGTTGTTGATTTCGACTCTCCACGACTCATCGTATACACGAATCACAAAATAAGTATGATTCGCGTACGAACACTACAATACTCACTAGAAGTTTGTGTGTTTGCTTTGCTTGCTGTCTTTGTCTTTTTCTTTCTTCTTTTTTTGTAAACGCAACAACAACTAAGGCCGTAAAGTTTGATGAATGATTCGAGTCACTTCGAATCACTCGAATCATTTATGAGCGTTATGAGTATTTTTCTAAATTTATGAACTAGTACGAACACTACAATTCTCACTAGAAGGTTGTGTGCTTGCTCTGCTTGCTGCTCTGTCTTTTTCGCTTATGTTCCTTTTTTCTTTTTTTGTAAATGCAACAACAACTATGACTGTAAATTTTGATGAATGATTCGTAACACTCGAATCATTTATGAGTATTTTTTTTAATTTATGAATATGAATGAGTAGAAGTATGAATCAAACGTATTTCAAATGGTATGAGCTTGATGTCAACGTTGTATTCATACTCAAAACCTTTTTTGCAACCTGTACTTATAAATCAACGTCAATCAGAGTACATAGTTAAATTTCAATGCTGTTGACTCACTCATACTCAAAATTTCGTGAATACTTATGAGTAGCGAAAAACGATTCACTGCTGATCTCTGATAGGTAAGTACTAATTTGAAATTGGTCCTTTAGTCAGGACTACCAACCAGATTCACACACCGCCCATTTTATTCATGAGTGGCAGAAATGTCACGAACTTTCAGAAGAAAATAACAGAGCAGATGCCTTTACACAACTGTAGGCCAAGATTTATCGACTAATCCATCCGATAAACTGCAAATAACTGAATAACATCAATTGTCTGAAGAGCAGATTGAAAACATAAATAAAGATCTTCTGTGACAGCACTGGAAACTAATGGCAGACTAATATACAAGGATTCTGGCAGGCAAATAAGCCGTATGATGAGTTGAAGAAAGTAGTGACGAAGAACATACCAAAAAAGGATGACTTAATTGAATGCAAAAACTGGCGAGAAATAAAAACCTTTGACACACATTATTAATAATCGTGTCACTAGGATCAGAAGTAAGGTGAGTGATGTTCGTCACCGTTCTTTGAAATAATTTTTGCTGGTAACGGTCAATCTAAAATATATAAATTCAGTGACTACATGCAATCTGGGATCCGATATGCCGTATGTCCCTAGTTGTCAAAAACATATATTTTGTTTTTCACTCTTTTATTGCTAGGCCCTTCAGGCAGGAGAAACATATTGCTTGGCATGCCCTATGATTTCACTGTCGTCAGCGTACCCAAGCAACTGAAATACTTTTGTGGAAAATAGTGATGTTGCGATGTACTTCTGCCTTCCACAGAACTCAAAAAGGTGGTATGAGTTGGCTTGTATTTCATGGCTGACTTCCAGGATTTAAGGAGATCTGATCGATGGTGGACTTAATAGATCTGAAGCCGCACTGATAAGGCCCTATCAGTGTTCTGACGGGTGTCTTCAGTCGTTCACACAATATGCTCGTAAGGACCTTGAACGTGATAGGAAAAATACCTCTGTCGTTGGCATATATCGTGGGGATATTATAAATATCTATGTCGGTTGCATTTTTAACATTTCTAGCCTTCATCTGCCAACACATTATTTTCAATAAAAACCAAAAAAACAGCAACTTTAAATGTTGCACTAAAATCCGAAACCAAATGATATGAATTGAAAGAAGCTTTAGTTTCACAATTTGTTTGAATTGTTTGATTTTATTTGATCTTTTTGTTATTATTTCTTTCTTTTTTTCCTTTGCATTATGATTTCTATACAAATTGGCAACGGGTCAAAACTCATAAATTTTGTATTTCCCTTTTTGTTCTGCGACTCTGTAGATGATTGACAATATCATAAAATTATGGATGATTTGTTTTTTTTATAAAAAAAACTGAATGAATAAAGAAAAAAATGTGGTTTTAATACTTATTCTAAACAAACATTTTTGTAAATTATTAATTTCTATAAAAATTTTGCAAATCTTAAAGAAGCCAGTAGACAATGGATTCTTTTGGCAATGATAACTTCATTTGATTGGACAGTAAACATATTTTATTTCTCTTATATTTCTAAACTTATGATACATTTTCTTTCTAATTGCAGGTAACATGCTTGGATTTAATAATGTTGGGTATGTTAATAACAAATTTAAATTAAATACTAAAATAAAGTTAATTTGATAAAGGCATGTGATAAAAAAAAAAAAATGATTTAATTTTAAATTCATTAAATAGGCACCGACCCCCGTAGCAAAATCTTACGTTTCAAATGCCGAAAAGTGACAGAGAAAATGCTAAATATTCTCCGTATCTCTCGCTCTATCTCTCTCCCTCTCTTTCTCTCACTCTCTCTCTCTCTTTCTCGTCATTATTACATCTATAGAAGCCGTTTTAAAATATTTGAATCCTTTCGCATATACACCATGCTATGACCACTAGATAGATCGTGTGACTTTATAGTAATAAATAAGCGGAGTTATCTAATTTACTTAATTCGTGATTACAACTCTATTAGTCAAAATTACAGCCAGTCATGCTGTTTTGCATTAATTTTATCTATAAGTCGTGGGACCTACAATTTAACGACATTGAACGACAGACTTAAGAAGCTATTCACTGTAATTATTTTTCCCAGAGTTTCACTCAGAAGACATTTTTTTATTTCTTTTTCTAATTTTAACTTAACCTTCCCCTATGCGGACTTATTTCCAATTCATATTCTTTGAAAAATTTAGTTAATAATTCGGCACTGATTCCATAATTTTAGAATTTAATTTTGGATATGGGCGATGGGGTTAAGCGAAATCAGACTTGTATACTTAATTACCGAGAATTATCCAATATTGCAACACGCACCGCACTTGAGCATAGAGCATTAAGACTACTCTCAACCGTCCGGAGTTGAGAATGACGATTACAATATGGAATACATACATCTACTCTGCATAGCTTGGTTCAACGTTGAAAACTGTGTTAAACTAGGTTTTAATGGTACCACAATCAACATGTGGACCTAGCGCATCACAGCAAACAAATTCAGACTCTTAAGACCGGATTAGCAAATTGAAACAAAAACTGATAAATTATAAAAACTATTAAAGGTCGTATAAGATCAAAGTTAAAATTCTGATTTCTGTCAAACGTATTCAGTATACATACATCCAAACATCAGTGAACAAATATTTTTTTATCGTGCTAAAGATGTTGGAACTTTTCCCATTAAATGATGATGATTAGCGAAAAGCATTAATTTTATGTTATCTGGGCAGATGGTGTTCATTATATACCAGAAGCAATATGCAGAAGATGGTTTAATGTGAGTAAAGCAGAACATGGAAGACCAGCAAAAGGTTTTGAAGAAGCCGAATTGAATACAATGAAGAAACTGACACTTTGATTCAGATACAAATGACAGAAATGTTAAATGTTCCACAAAAGACAATTTCTGACCATTTAAAACTACAGAAGAGATATAAAAATTTGGAATTGAATGACAGACAGATGGAAAATCGAAAAACCACTTGTGAAATTTTGCTTCAAAAACACGCAAAAACATCTGTGTTGCCGAGAATATTTACTGGCGATGAATAATGGATTTATATTCTGAATCCTAAACGGAAAAAATCATGTGCTAATCCAGGATAACCATCAACTTTGGCTGCAAAACCAAATCGATTCAGTAGGAAGACAAAGCCGAATGTAGAACCAGAAAAGTGTGGCTTAACTGAAAAAGCCATTAATACAGTTCGCTATCAATAACTAATGATCAATTTGAACCATGAATTTATGGAAAAACAAGTAGAATGGGTCACAGGCCACAGCCAGATAATTTTGAGACATGATAATGCATCTGGGAGGGAGCTGCTACTACTACCGCCGCATTCACCAGACTTAGCTCTTTCTGACTTCTATTTCTATTCATCGGTGTCACTTCGATTCCTACGTGGAAGTTGAAAATTGTGGTTTGCATCAAAAGAAGAACACTTTTATAGGCGTGGAATCGTTAAAATGCCTGAAAAATAGAAAAAATTTAAAGCCAGCAATGGCTAATACCTCGAGTAAAATGTTGTTTACCTTTCCTATTCAAAATAAATGTTGTATTTTCACAAAAACGCTTATTTCTAGTTCCACCTGATATTTATCAGAATTTTTTTATTTCTTTTCCTTCGTTTTTCACTATTTCTTTATTATTCCTTTATTTACTGCAGTTCCTATGCGCACTATACATGTTCACGGATGTTATGGGTGACACCCTGTAACGATACATTGAGTTGCTGTATTAGGTGTAGTACAGGAGAAAAAGTTTCTCAGAAGTTAGAACGGTACTCAATTTCGACGTCGACAATCAATTATTGAATTTATTTTAAATATATGGGCAATTCACCCGACTTTGTATCGTATACGTTGTATTGAATACACATTTTGTTTGTGAACGCTCAATGCTATGCTGTATTGTGTATTTCGTATTCCAAACGTTAAAAACGATAAGAAGAAGAAGACCAGTATTCATAATTTGTTTTTCAAGCAAGAAAATGAAAAAATATTGCGTAAAAAGTAAAATAATTAATTATATATGCGAACAATTATAATTTTGAAATGCTAAATTTTGGCTCAAGTTATACAGAAAATATTTTGTATTTTTATTCTTCTTCTTGATTACCGGCATTTATATTAATTGATAGCACGAAACTAATACAACTTCCAAAAAATGTGTATAAGTGTATCGGATTTTTATATAAAAATTATCAACAACAAGTATACACTGTTGTATATTCGTCCAACAATACAATGAATACAACGATACAAGGGCCAGTGTAATACAGCCGTTGTATTGTAGTGGTCTTAGTCTAGTAGGTAGTGTGTTGGCTTTTTAGATGTGAGGCCACGGTAAGACAAATCGAATAAAACGAAATATAAAAAAATATTTCTTCGGCGACTTGCTCTCAGCAGATTTCTAACAAAAACTCTGAGAATAAAATAAAAGTGCCATGAAAATCTTTTTTAAGAATCTGTCGTTCGCAATTGAGTTAAAGCTGTACGTTCCGCCTATCTTGTATAAAAAAGAAGACACACAACATATGAGTGGTGTGAGAAGCTAGTTTGTAATCCCGACTGATGGGTTATAATGACCAATTATGTATGTATTATACATACTTATTACATACTCAGATAAAAAATTATTAGAAATTGACAAGCTGATAAAAAAAAAAATTCTTTTCATTTTTATTAGCCTGGGCTTATGAGCTTCATATTGAAATTTATATGAAATTATTCTTGTGAGTATAGCTGCCAGTATAATGTTATCATTACCATTAACATACGTTCCATATGATGTCATAACAGGCACTTTTAATTTTGAGAGAAAATTATTTTCATTTTTAAAGTCCCTGAAATTTTTATAAAGTTTGTTGTCTTAGTCTTTTGTAAAAGCAATCAATTTATTCACACTAAGCGTACGAGCGTGCGTGTATATTAACTGTAATTGATAAATAAAAGAATGGGGTGCAAACAAATATTGTTTTCTGTTTCAAAAGGCACTCGCCGCTTAATAATTAAAGCGTTAACAATTAATGAAAAACAAAAAAAAAATTTTTTGTTTAACAAACCTATGGATATAGCAATACCACCCAATATACAATACCATACCCCATATGTATGCATATGCGGCATAAATTTCATGAACATTTATGAACAATAAAAAAAACATGAAAATAAAACATGAAAATAAATTGTAAAGCAACCAGCATCCATCAATAGTACGATTACATACGATTAGTAATTTTCAATTTAAATTTTTTGGTTTTTTTTTTTTGTTTCTTTTTGCTATGAAAAGAAAGAATTATCTTTTGTAGTTTATTTATCTGTCCATAGAGCGGCATAAGGCGGCTGACTTGAGCTGACAGCCGTTAAGATGACCGTTAGACTGGCAAGGCAAATGCAACTAATGAAGTGCTACAATTTATTTCACGTGTGCCTTTAAGTGCTTTTCTTTAAATGTACAAGCACTTCTGCTACACTAAACATAAAATAAATAAAAACAACACACTGAAAATCTATTTTGGACTGTCGGTCTATGAAGATTTCCTACTTATTTCTCTGTTTTTTATGTTTTTAAACATGTTTAAATGGCAAAAATGAAAGAGTATAACTTGAAAATTGAATATTTTTTGTGGGGTTTTTTTTTTCTAATTTTAGGTTTTAGGCAAAACCAAAGTGGAGTGAGAAAAGAAAAAAAATAGAAAAAGAAATTTTCAAATATTTATGGCTTAAACAACAGTTGCTCTGTAACACTTTTCAGTTAACGCCCCAATACTCCCTATATGACCTACAATAAACACATACGTGTTGTACCTTTTTTTTCTGTTGTTCCTACTCCAATATTTTCTCTACGATTTTCTATTGCATAGCAAGTACTTATAACTGAACGTGTTAAACATTTTGTTTGTACAAATTAATATTTGTTGAGCACTCTTTTTGTTTTTGTTTCATTTTTAATATTTTCCTATCAAGGTATGAGTGTATTAAGTTCGGTGGTATAATTTTTATTCAATTTCCAAATAACCAAAAAACGAAAAAGAAAACCATTTTTTTTCTTGTTCGGGTCACTTTTGTAATCAATCATAATATGGTACTGTGCTGTTTATAGTTGAATTTTCTTAAACAAAAAAAAAATTTTTTTATTTTGAAGAAAAATTCAAATTCATAGAAGCATTAGTTAAGCAGGCCTTCTAGTTTTCATTCTGCACAATATTTATTTCAAGTGCTCCATATACTATATTTTCTTCATCTTTATATTCCCCCATATATTTTCAGGCTAAATTGCCAAGTCATGTTTTCGGTATTTGAATTTTGTAGGTATTCTTTTCCCTCGTGTCAGTTTAATGCATTTGAAATATTAGCAGCCATTATTCAATGGCAAAATTATTTTCTACTTTTTTTCTTTATGGTTTTAAATTCAAGGTAATAAAATTTATGAATTCAGTTCAGCAGTTTGCTTTACCCATAAACCGATAAAATTTGGATCATTTGAAATTCTTTAATAATTTTTATTCCACTTGGCTTCAAATATAATAGAACACTCTTAGTTTTATATCTTTATCTTGAAGAAGATATAAAAAGTTCTCTGTCTTATATTACAGATAAAATTTAATTGCTTTCTACGCTTAGTCAGGCAGATGGGCTGTCGCAAAATAAGCTTTGTCAGAGTCATATGGCTTAAGTAGTAACAAATTAACAAATTCTTCTTCAGGCTTTACTACAAGAAAATTGGTAATGGGATTGGACAAAAATGGTTGCATAATCGAGCGCTGTAATCTTTAATGAAGACTTAATAATTTTTTTATTGATCAGGCCAAAAATTGCTGTTCGGCTAGCACAAATCGAATAATATTGCTACTTTTTTAACTTTTTTAAAAAGTTCAAAATATGAGTTCGTTAATTGCAAACAAAATAAAAAATTAATTAATTAAATTCTCTATTGTTCTCACTACTTTTGTTTCTCGTTATTTACAACTTGATGGTACCAACAATAATTTGCTTTATTCGTTATTCTTCTTTACACACTAACAAATGGTCGGCAGATCTTTACAACGACGATCTTCAAACCACGACTGTTTTCTTCACACTCAAAGCGTCTTCACACAAGACTGACTGCATTCTTACTACTCGTTAGCTGCTTTGTCTTGCCTTTTTATATGCTCACGTTAACAGTCTAATGAAGGTTCTCGATATAGAGTGTTCGTGTTTTGGCCTTCGCGAGAATTCTATTGTGACTTAATTGTTGTTTGTGTATTTTGTACACATTGATTGTTGTTGTGTTCTCGTTTACTTGTCTATCCCCGTTTCTTTCATACCGATGTTGTTGGTTTACTCGTAACAAGTTCGTTGTATTTATTAATTATGTTAATGTTAAACGATGTTTCCATTTTCGTAACAATATCTTCAGGTCATGTATACACATACATACATACATAATTGGCCACTTCAACCCTTCAGTCAGTATTACGACCTAGTTTCTCACACCACTTATGTTGTGTATGTTAATTTTATACATGAGTGGCGGGACCTGCAGTTTAAAGTCGACTCCGAACGACAATTTTGTAAGAAACTTTTCATGACAATTTTATTTACTCTCAGGATTTTTACCAGAGCTGTGTTGAGGTATAGTCGCCGAAGAAATATTTTATCATATTTCGTTTTGCTGGAGAGGTCTAACCTGGGCCATGAATCGTGTCCTCATGTCTAAGAAGCCAACACTCTACCTACTAGACTACTACTGCTGTTCTCCTAGCACAATTCGAATAATATCTTCCAGATCAGTTATATTATAATCAAATAAAATTTATATTATAGTGTTTTCACACCAAAATTTAAAACCTGATTTTAGCATTAAAACCATAAACAGCTGATTTTGCGTTCACACTGCAAGTTTTATTAAAATTGGTTTTAAATTCATGACATTTATGACTGCGAGAAAAAAAATTTATGAGCAATATGCCTTATTTCATCTTGATATATTTAGCTTCTGACTTACCTTTCGCACAAGACACTATATTCATTGTGACCAGAAACAACACACATTTCGATTAATAATTAAATATTTACAAATTTTTAAAATTTTCATTGAAGAAATAAAAAATATTCCAAATTTTTCCTTTTTTGATAGAAAATAAATGATTATTTACATTTATTTACATTTGTTTTTGTTTTTATCAGCTGTTTTCAGGTTTTCAGAGCTGGTAGCTCTGATTTAGTACATTTAGTACATCAAAACAAGGTTGTATTTCATAAAACCAACTTAAAACCAATTCAAAAAAGGTTTTATTTTGGTTTTAACACAATAATTTTGTATGGTAAAATCAGGTTTTATTTTTGGTTTTAACGTTAAAACCAACTTTTGCATTAAAACCACTATTAGATAAAAAACTTTATCTGTGGTTAAAAGACTTTTTAATTTATTCCCTATCATTCGTATAAGGCATGTACATGTTACCCACCTTTAAATTACTTATTTCCTTCATTTCAGCGTTTTCAATTAGCTAAACGTGATTATAATCTTCTGCGGTTTGTCCTAGGATGATAACGTTACCATCTGTTGTTATCTAGTAACAACATCTCCTGCTCAATCGCCTTGTTTTTTCAGTGGTGATGTACTTAGGCCAAGTTCACACAATTACAGCCAATTTTGGACAACGAAAGTTAGAATTAAGAGCATTTGTGTATTGAGGCATTACACAGCTGACGGCTACAAATTCCACCAA
The DNA here is from genome assembly GCA_932273835.1 of Sarcophaga variegata. Classification (NCBI taxonomy): domain Eukaryota; kingdom Metazoa; phylum Arthropoda; class Insecta; order Diptera; family Sarcophagidae; genus Sarcophaga; species Sarcophaga variegata. Next base: position 33,512,948 of record OW026359.1, on the reverse strand, counting down.
CAAAATTTACCGGTTGTCACCGGTTTAGATTCTTATTGCCGTTAGTAACACCCTTTTCATCATCTATTACCAATTGATGGTCCGAATTTGTTCCGTTAATATACAGACCCAGAGTTGAAAAAACATGTTTTTGTTTTTTAAAGAATTTTGTTAAAACAGTATAGTATCCGTGAAATAGTAGTTCAGTAGGTAGTGTGTTAGAATGTAAATGAAAGCACGTGGTTCAAACCCAAGCTTAGACATTCCGAATACAACGACATATGGAAAAATATTTCTCCGCCAAATTCCTCTCAGTCGTTTGGCAAATACACCGAGAGTAAATCAAATTGTTACCTCCAAAATCTGGCATTCGGTGTCGACTAAATTAGCACACTCAACATAGGTGGTGTGAGAATCTAGGATCTAATCCTGACTAAAGGGTTGTTATTATTAATTTTAATCTAGTTCACGGTCCTCCTTCCTTTACGTCCCAAAAAAAGGTTTTTCGAACTGATTTCTATTTCTTAATCAGACTTAATTGGTCATTACTTCAGTGAGGATTACGACCTAGCTTCTCACACCACCTATGTTGTGTTTGTTAATTTTATACGTATGCGGCGAGACCTATAGTTTAAAGCCTACTCTGATCGACAAATTTTTGAGAAACTTTTAAATTGCAATTTTATTTTATGTCAATCATCGAAAAAATATTTTTTAATATTTCGTTTTGTTGGAGGACTCTAACCTGACGCGAAATGACTGACGTGATATATTTTTATTTTTTTAAGATTAAACAAATTGCTCAAAAGTGAAATTGACACATTTTGCGATAAACAATTAAGATCCGTCAAAAATTTTGAAAATTTTTGAACTAAAAGTTCATTTGAAAAGAAAAATACTCGTATATGAAAAATATAACTCGTTAAATAATAACTACGTTAATTTTTGTCCGATTTGATGAAACGAAGTGTCAATCTCTTCACAAGATAATTTACTTTCAGAATGTCATCACTTATTTCATATTTTTTAATTAAAGTTTGCTGCTATGAACGGACAAACTTGAAAAAACATGAAAAAAATTCGAATTTGTTAAGTTTACCTCATAAGACCCCATAGGATATTAAGTCAAATATTATACATATGTATATTGTATTAAAGGTCCGTTCCTTTCCTTTCTAATAAGGTTTAAATTTCATAAATCGGTTCAGAAATGTTTGTGTAATCAAAAAATTTATGCGTAAAGTCCAAAAAAAAAAAAACAGTTTTTTTCAAATAAAAGCAGTTTGGAGTGTTCAAGAAATATAAAAAAAAATATTTTTGAGTTCTACTCAACAAAACTTACAACTCACATTGTGTCATTATCATTTCTTTTATTTAGTTGCATAATGTTATTAGAAAATATATTGTATTCACATACAGAAATGAAAAAAAGTTAAATTTGTTTCTGTTTTACTATTACTTGATTGCAATTATATTTAAATAAAATTATGAACATATCATAACGATTTACAATATTACTTCCTAGCCTAGCCTTCATAGCCATGTTATTCGATTTACTTTATTTGTCAGATTCATTATGACAAAAATTGTTTAATATCAACTTCAAATATTACGGAAAAGTTTTGAATGAAAATTCAAACGTCAGTTTTATTAAAACAAAATCACAGCAAATTGGACATTTCATATCTACAACTGTATGTGTGGTATATAAACATACATACATACATATGTACATATATGTGGATAGAGATTAGTAAATAGATTGAAAGCAATTACTACTGCTGAAAAACCAAAAAGACCCAAATTGTCTGTCACAGTTTTCTGGACAGCTTGTTTAAGCCAACATTGTAACAGAAAAAATAAGTAAAAAACCCATTAAAGCCGCACCAACGAGCTAACGCTCACGCATTATATATTTATTCTAAAAATAGAGGCTTATATGGTTTAATCGATTCAATCGGTAACTAATCTCTTACGTAGGACAATAAAAGGTTTAGTTTTTATTTTGGTGTATCGTAGGCATTACAATTACATAAAAAATGTTGCTTTTTCATAATAATTTAATAGAAATCTTGATTAAAATCTTGTTTACATAAAATTATTTTGGTTTAGAAATACTATTGAATAATTTTTCATTACAAATCAATACTTATGGTATTTCAATTAAAATTGTGTTTTGGGGTGCCCTGGTTGTCTAGTTTGCTAGACTATTAGCGTGAGGGTCGTGGATTCGATTCCCACCAGAGACTGTGCTCTGTGACATTGCACCGAGAATATTGTGCAGCTCGTATATAATTAAAATATCTGCAACAAAACGAAATATGAAAAAATATTTGGCGATTTCCTCTCAGCCGATTTCTGGCAAAAACTCTGAAAGTAAATAAATTTTCCATCAAAAGTTTCTAAAAAAAACTTTGGAGTCGACTTTAAACTGTAGGTCCCACCACTCATGTATAAAATTAACAGACACAATATAAATGGTATGACTGAAGGGTTAAAATGACCGATTATATATGAGCTGTTTATTTTGAAAGTGGTTTAAGTCCATTTTTTCTAATATTGAGATATTTAGGAGTTTGCGTTTGAATTGTTTCAAAAATATTGTTAACTGGTATTAAGTTGTTTTTATGGCTATGTGACCTTAAACATGTTAGAATATATAACGTAATACGTTTTTTAAACTTTACTAGAAAAATAAGCTGTGTTTTAGAATCTCAAATGGACTTAAACCACTTTCAAAGTGAATAAAATGACTTTTTTGTTTGTGAAAACGAATAAGTCCACTTTGTGTTCTTTGTTTAATATTATTATAAGTTTATTTTTTCACTTAAAGTTATTCCACCAGTGATAGTGATTCCTCTAAATAGTTATCCTTATACTTAGGAGTTGGAATGGGACGTACATTTTTGTATAATGGTGTTAACCTTATTTTGCTAAAGTTCCTTGTTCTTCCCCAACAATTTACAGGTTCGCCACTTGTGCTTTTTAATCTTATATGAATTGCTTCTTCCAGAGGTTTTGTAGAAAAAAATCTTCATGTTTCATAATATAATATTTGTTACTCTTTCGACATGTTTTTATGGTTTCATAGTAACCCTGGAGGACATACATTAAATTATTTTTCCTCAAAGTCATTTCTATCACTCCAAAATCACTATCATTTGGCAAAAATTAATGACCTGATAGTAAAAACTTGTGGTCAATAATATCTGCATTATTTTCTGCCGATTGCTCAATTTTCAACCATGTTACTGCCAATTTTATGGATTTCAATGGACTTAAACCAGTTTCAAAATAAATTTTTATGCATTTCGTTAACTAGCTAATTTTGAAGTGCCCCAAATCATAGCAATTTTAATGATATTAGACTTAAATTGTTTTTAAAAAAAAAAGATTATATAAAATTGTGAATATTGTTATCATTAACTAAATTTTTTTAAAAATGGACTTAAACCACTTTCAAAATAAACGACTATGTATGTATGTTAACTTTAGAACAAGGAAAAATTAGGGCAGTCCATATGTACTTAAAAGGTGTCCCAGTAAAAGTAGACTTTTAAAATTTAATGTCATGATTAGTGGTGGCAGTCGCATATGTCTATGCCGATTATAAAAAATGAAACGTGGTACGAAAGAACAACTCATTATAATTGCGAAAACTTATTATTGCTTATTAGATGTGAGGCCACGGTTCCAAATCCGGGTTAGACATCGCCAACAAAACAAAAAATATAAAAAAATATTTCTTCGGCGACTTTCTGTCAGCAGGATTCTGCCAAAAACTCTGAGAATAAATAAAAAAATTGCCATAAAAATTTATCAAAAAAAAATCTATCGTTCGGAGTCTTCTTTATATTGCATGTCCCGCCAATCATGTATAATATTAACACACACAATGTAAATGATGTGAGAAGCTAGGTTGTAATCCTGACTGCAGGGTTGTAATGACCAATTATATATATTATGAATGTATTGCAAAAGTTTGGTATGGTATGCTGAGACGATCGGTGTCATACATTGAAGAAATTTTTAGTCGATAAACTGCACTTAATGTGTCAATCAATCGACGACTAGTGAAAAAGTTAAAAGAGACTATTTCGGTTATGGACGCAGTTCTACTGTTCGTTGAAAATATTGCTGCTGTAAACGAAAGTGTTGGCAAAAACCCGTATACAATAATTCATTATTGTTCTCAATATTTTCATATTTTACGTAGTACTTCGCAGCGTAATTTCTCAAAAGGCTCCACCTACATAAATGCATACAAAATTCAATTTACTCAGGAGCCATTAGACCATTTAATACGACGGCAATTCGTTCAATTGGTAGAGGAGCAAAGTGAAACCCGTGACAATTTTTCAAAACAACTCATTTACTTGGAATGAGACCATATTCATCTGAATGGCATAATAAATACTTAAAATTATACCCATTGGGACTCAAAGCAATCTCATGCAATTAATTAGAAACAATACAAACCAACAACGCGCATATGTCACTTATCAGAGGGCATGATACGTCTTTACTTTTTTGAGCCTGAGGCCAAAATTGCAGTAACTGTGGACGGCATTCGTTGCAGGCACATGCTAACGGAGTTATCATGGCCTCAACTTAATGGTATGATTCTGGATAGCATGTCATTTCAGAAAGACGAATATTAATATTTCTTTGTCTTGTTAACGTTGCTAACATTTATGTATTTAATTGTAATTTTCCATTTTTGTTGTGAAGTACAATTGTTCCTGAAAATTATTTCATTCACATGGCTGCCGCGACTGGCCTCACAGTGCATCATTCGATCGAAACAATTTTCGTGCACTTTTTCGAGTGTATGTGGTCGTACATCGGCAATGGCATCACGAATATTGGCTTCCAAATATTCAATTATCTCTGGTTTGCCTTCATAACACTTTTCTTTAACGGCACCCCACAGAAAATAGCCCAGCGGTGTCAAATCGCAGCAATTTGGCAATTGACATCACCATTTCGACTATTTAAACGGCCACGTGTGGGTTTTCTGAGCCCTAAATACGGCAATTTTGCTTACTAACGTACCCAACAACGTGAAAATGGGCTTCATCCGAAATGATTTTTTTTTTGGCTAAATCAACATCACCATGCAGTGTCTCGTTAGCCCATCTAGCGAAACGAAAACGAAATGGATGGCCATGTAATTTTAAAACTTGAACCAATTGAACTCTGTAAGACGCCATACCGAGATCTTTCCGCAATCGAAGTTAACTGGTGCGTGAAATGTTTAATTCTTGAGAACGACGACGAGTTGATGTTGATGGATTCCCCACACACTCTCAGCTACAGCTTCGATATTTTCTGGTGTCTGCACTGTACGAGCACATTCACGACTTGATGCATCAACAATGAAACCAATTTCACGAACTTTAGCAATATACTTGCGGGTACCGGGCTCTGTTGGTCCTTCTCTGCGATCACATTTTGTACGACATTTTCGTGTAATTTCCTACAAATTGTCTTTGTTTTGGAAATAAATTCCCAATGTTGCTCAAGCGTAAATCGATTCATTACGTTCAGTGGAGATAATATATTCGATTTTGTGACAGAATAGAATGGTATAAGTATTAAAATCTAAACCGATTGAGGGCCCACCCGTTAGATAAAGGGTATTTCTTTTAATGTAAAAACCCTTAACAGATAACGCATTAGGTTAGGTTATATTAAGAAAGGTAACATACCACATACCATCGAAGTCGCTGTGGCCTAGTGTGTTGGCTTATTAGACGTGAGGCCTCTGCCCAAACCACAGGTCAGTCATCTCCAACTAAACAAAATATGACAAAATATTTCTTTGGCGACTTCCTCTCAGCATATTTTTGGCAAAAACTCAAAGAGTAAATGAAACTGCCATGTAAAGTTTCTCAAAAATCTGTCGTTCGGAGTCGACTTTAAACTGTAGGTCCCGCTACTGATGTATAAAATTAACACACAAAATATAAGTGGTGTGAGAAATTAGGTCGTAATCCTGACTAAAGGATTGCAATGACCAATTATATATGGAACATACCACTAACATAACAGCGAGATATCTTTGTGGGGAGACGAAATGGCTTCAATCAACGTGAAAAAACCTTTCAGTAAATCAGTTCAGACGTGAGACCGCATAATTGTGTGGGTATGTGAGTAATATATGGTACAAAGCAAAAGTGTCATAGTATTAACGATAAATGATAATCACGATTTACAGAATATATATAAAGTTTTATTTATTTTTTTGTATTTTTTTTATTTATTTTTCAAACGTAAAACTGTCACTTTAAGTTTAAATGGTCAATTTGACATGAAACTATAATGCCACACATGCAACACACGATTATGAATTAAGACAAAAACCCAAGACTAACAACAACAAAAACAATAAAAAGCTTACAATAAAATGTAATGAAAATAAACCAGGTGTTAAAAATTAACAACAAACGTAAACGTAATGTATTGAACGCATTTGAACAAAAGTGGCAGGCAAAAAAATGAAAATGAAAACAAAAATCAACCATAAATGTACAACAATTTGAACTTGACATTAAATGAAAAATTTAATGTGAAATAAAAAGCAAAATGAATGGAAACGAAAAAGAAATTAAAATGGTTAACTATAATCGGTTATGGTGATTTGATAACGAAAAGAAAATAAATTTTTATTTACTGAAATCAAACATACTTTTTGTCTTTTTCTTGTATTTTTTCTTTGGTGAGGATTAAATACTGTACCATAGAGCATACATACATATGTAGGTGACTCCCTCATTTTGATAATACCGAAAACTAAAAAGCACCCTTGTTTCCTATCGCTTTTCGCTGACTGCCATTGTGGCTATTTCGTAGCTCTCAATAGAACTTGCCACACATTTTACATTCTATTCTATTTTCATCATTTTCTCATTGATAATTTGCGATGTTGGTAGTTCCATGACACCTCCCTCGTATTGCCAATATTTCTACTTGAATAACATGTGATCAGTGTAACCCATTGCGTCACCATAGTCTAGTAGGTAGCGTGTTGGCTAATTAGACGTGAGGCTACGGTTCAAAACCCCATTTCAAAACGAAAATATGAATAATATTCCTTCGGCTACTGCCTCTCAGATGATTTCTGGCAAAAACTATGTGAGTTGCCATAAAAAGTTTCTCAATAATATATAGTTCGGAGTCGACCTCAAACTGTAGGTCCCGCTACACATGTGTAAAATTAACTCACATATAAGTAGTGTGAGAAGGTAGGTCATAATCCTGACTGAAGGGTTATAATGACCAATTATTTACGTATGTATTCAATGAAACTCACTCCCTTTTTCACCCAGGTTTGTTCGGACAAAAATTTTGTTAGTAAAGCTGGATTCATCCATGTTGTTCGGCTAAAATACTTGCCCAGACAATATTTTTTATATGTAGTTTAACAACTCTTTTCTTGAGAGAGAAAATATTTTTTACGAACAACTCTTAGCTTGATTTTGTTTAATTTTATATTTTGTCCGGACAAACTTAAACAGAGCTGCCAATTGTTTATATTTTACATACAAAGTGGAATCGATTTCACCATATAAATCATGTAAAATTTGAATTTGTTTTCATTTTTAATATTCTGAACAAATTTTTTCGAAATGAGTGAATCGTGCTTCAGACAAAATTCAGGAAAAAAAATAAAAAATTATTGTCCGGACAACCTGGATGAATGACATATTTTTCATCCTGTATAATTACAGTAATCCCTCCTGAAAGCATATGACTTCTATAAAGCATTTCCATCTTCCGGCGGTGAGATTGTACTGTCTCAGTATAGAAGTATAGTCTCCTGGTGTTTTTAGGCTTCCACTCTCATGCCAACTTCGTTATACTACATGAGTCCTATTCATAATATGGCCGATTCACATGCGTTTTCTCCATTTTATTTGTACTCTTGTGTTATGGATTCCAGAGTCGTAATCAAGTTGCAGAGATCGATTTTCTCGATTTTATTAAGTCTGAATATTCTGCATATTATTCTGTGGATTGAAGTCACCGTAGTCTATTACGTCCACATTTTAAACCCCAGGTCAGACATCAAAACGAAAATATAAAAAAAATATTTCTTCATCGATTTCCTCTCAGCAGTCTTCTGACAAAAACTCGGAGAATTTAATTAAATTGCCATGAAAAGTTTTTGAAAAATCTGTCGTTCGGCATAGACTTTAAACTGTAAGTCCTACCAGTCATGTATTAAATCGACATATGCAACATGGGTGGTGTTAAAAGCTAGGTTGTAATCCTTACTAAAGGGTTGTAATGACCAATTAAGAAGGTATACTGGGAGGATTGTATAATATTTATAAAATATTTACTGCAGAAATCTTTCTTTTAACAATTTCGTTTTGCTGTCATGGAAACTAAGGCAACGTTACTGGTTTCTTCATAATATTCTCTATACTATCTCTTAAAATTAAACAAAAATTGTGATGATTCTAATCATCAAATATTTATCAATAAATTGTTATTCAGTAGCCAAAACATATTGATTGAAGTCTTTTAGAAATTTTCATAGAAATTTAAAAAAAAAATTTTTTTAGAGAGCGAAAAGTTCCCTGAATGGAAGCCAGAAGAATCTTAAATTCTGATGCATAAATACTGCTCTTAAGTGTATTACAATTTTAAAAATTTCGTCATAAAAAATGTTTTAAGTACTGTAAGCTAATGTTCATACATCATGCTCAATTTGTTATTAAATGTTCCATTTTTGTTTGGAAACTAACAGATATGGGTTCATCTTCATCTTCACATAGAATAGAGTTTTTTTGGAGTATTTCTAAAAAAAAAAGAAAAATAAAATAAAATAAATTGAACAAGAGAAAAAAAGTTGAGTAAAAAAAATAAATTTTTTTTAAATGTTGTTTTGATTTTTGCCGCCTATTTGTCTATGTTGCGGTTTAAGTGTAAGTAATCAAAAATCACAACATGATATCAAACAAAATTTAACACAAATTTTCATTAAAACCGCTACAAATTTACATTCTGTTGTGTATACGTTTTATGAATTTTTCAAAATTGAACACTTCAGCAGATTGTTCCTATTTTTTTTTTTGAGATTTAGTTTTGTAAGCATAAAATTTGTTTCATACTCGTCACAGTGTTACATTTATTTTTCGGTCATAAATGCTCTTTCTTGTACCGGACCTACTAGAGAGACACTCTATTTTTAATATATGGTTTAGTGAAACTGTAACAATTATTTTAAAGGTTTTAAGCTGTAAAATGTAATAAGTTTTTAGGGAAAAACTGCACATCGGTTCTTTGCCATGAAGTGAAAGCGTAAATATTTCCAAAAATTTGAAATAACTTGCTTTAATATCGTTAATGGAAAGCATAAAATTAAAAGGAAACATTTGCTTTCGAAAATATTTATTCAATTTAAATTAAATTTGCATTGTTTTATAAACAAAATAGTACAGAAGCAAATCAATTTATTAAATATTATTTCCTACAATTGGAGAAGAAAACCAAATGGAAAAATTTACAAAAAATCTGATTTAAGTAAAGTAAAGTTTGGCTTTTTAACCCCTTAAATGTTTAAAAACATTTTCTGCCTGTTTAATTTTCCAATAAAGATAATTTAAAATCAAACGTTGCTTATTGATTTTTTAGAAAAAATTTATTATTATTTGTTGCTGAAAAACAAAATTTTATTTCATTAATTCATTCATTCATTAATTCAATAAATAAATAAGGTTACCAGAGTAAAGAGCGTTCTAAAATGTATATTTTTTCAAATACCTTCACCATACCTTGACCTTTCTCAATGATAAAATTCCAATATATATGCGTTGAATAATCATACGAATTCGATTTTTTTCTTCAAGACGAGTATATTCGTTGCTAGGCGAAAATTTTTAGTTACGCTTTGACGAGTATACTCGACATAAACGCTTCAAGGATAGAATTCTTACATCGAGATAAAGCAATATTTACTATACCAGGCCATATTTATTCAAACAATTAAGCACTGAATATAGGTGTGCGCATGAGGTATCAGTTCTCAATCTTGCTTAGCTTTTTCAGACTTATGGACATGCAGTAAATAATCTTCTAAACGTATAATATTTTGCGTCAAGTAAGCTGCTTAAGGCAATCTCTTGGCGAACCTAAAACTTGGCATTGCTTTGCAGGCAGAAATCAATACAGAGAATAAGAATTTGAGCCAGGACGTTGCCAGAAACCCTTTAAGAATTAATTCTGATAGTGAAGATCAGGGTAAGAGAAGAAGAGTAGTTAAGGGTTCCTTATCACCTGTAGGATTGAGTGGTTCCCACCTCACTCTTTAAATATCTTTTGGAGAGGACAAGTAAAATCTATGACCTTAAGAGGAATAAAAAAGTCTAAGACTGGTAGCGGTAGAAAAACTCTTGTAGTAAGAAGTACAAAATTTAACTTGAACGGAAGTTACAGAGAACCCTATCAGCTTAACACGAATTTAGTATGTGCAAGCTGAATTAGCGAGACCGTGGCAATAGCATGTCCGTTGGCTGGATCTCGGGTTATACGCGAATTCGTTTTACAATTTTACAATTGTATGATGGGAAGGACGAATTACCAGAATACATACTTGAAACCTGTGTACCATTGCCTTATTTCTGAAAACTATAGTTGAGGGCTATTCAAGCATAAAATTATCACCATTGATATGGGACAGTATCCTGAGGTTTGTCGGAACAACAGGGATGTGATTGGCATTAGAGGAAAACTCAATATATGTTGTTGGCAGTATATGACAGCACTTGGTCCCGCAAATAATAGTAATTATGACCCGCTTTTCTATTAATCAGTAGATCTCGTTTGGGCTTTTATAAAGTTACTGCGTAGCGGTTTTCTTTTACTATTCTCAGAGCTTCAGTAATTGTTCCAATTTAATTCTACTAACTCATTCAGGGGATGCAGGATACTGTGATGACACCACAGGTGGTTGGTCGCCAAAGGCCTATGTACACTCTTTAAGTTTATATAGAACTTCTCCGTAAAAAAATGCTTCTCATCAATGTATGACCCTAAGAGAGTATTATCACCGATTCTGAACCAATAATATCTTCTGATGAACATTGTCACGCCAATCAAGCAAGTTAATGACCCCGAAGTGATCCAGGTCCCACAAATTCACAACTGTGTTTATTACACCGAGTTAATGAAGATAATCGAAGTACTAATCGACGTAATTATCAGTGCTATCAGTGCAACTGAATATCATACATTCGATTTGTTTATGTTTCTTTCCTCGAAGAGAAATTTCCAATTGTATTTATTAGTTTATAAATGAATTCAGCTCTTTTTATAATTAGGTTTTTTACAGTGAATTTGTTCAATATAAATGTATTCGACAGTGTCTGCCTATTCACCAAGACGAGAGTAATAAACTAACAATACAAGAAACAAGAAACAGAATGGCTGACTTCCAAAATGTTAGTTGCCTTGTGTTTGAACAAAGTATAGTGTTTCATAAAGCCGCTGTACAAAATGTTTACAATGCACTATATACTATTTCAAAACGTCGTCCATGTGTATTTTTAACGCAGTCAAAAAGCAGTCAGGCATCGGATTTATAGTTGATGCATTATTTTGTTACTTTGCATATCTACATAATTTATATACCGTAGTATAACTGCATACAAACTTTGTATTGATACATTTTGAAAGTCAGCCAATTTGCTATTTTGTTGAGAAGTGTACCCAAAGACAGTTTTTACTTTTCCTTTCTTGTGGGCTGGCGGCATCATTTGACCGTACTTCTGTAAATATTATGAAACTCACAACTTTACAGTCAATGGAGTAATGTGCCAGAAAATTTTTACAGTTTTTTTTATTTTTTTATTCATTATGCTTTCAACAAGTTGGTTTAACTATTGTGAGGAGAGTTTAGTTAGCAATTAATCTTTTGTTTTGGAACAATTCATTGAGGTCGAGCCATTTTACCCTACTACATTAGTTTTGATGTCGGTGCATAGAGTCTCTTACATATAGGGACCAGACAGTAACAAATCCAGCTGTGCGAGATAACATTACAGATGCCATTGGCGATAAATCGGACCATCGGATCGCACTTGTTCAAGACCAATAGAAATTGTAACGTTAGACTCGATAATAATTACCGATAATTTTTTGCCCAAAATATTAAAAACATGAGCTGATGAGTGTAGATATTTCTCTCACATTGGAAGCACTCGACTGTTGGCCAATATCATGCGATTATTTTTTGTAGGAATGCATTATTACTATTAAACAGATGTAAGACAGTCACAATTTAAAGTCAAAAGATAGGAATGTAACCAGAATTTTGCCTACTGAGTCCATTCAGTGAACGCAAATTGTTCTCTAAGGAGATTTGGCTACACAGACTGAAGGAATGTCAACTAATTTTAGACATTAACTTCGATATCAAGATTCAAAGCTCAACAGTGCCCGAAATTTTAGTTAAGCATTGGCTTAATTATTAAAAAGACTCATTAAAAATATGTATTAAATAACTTAGAATAGATGAAGGAAATTGAACGTTTTTCCTATGCATTGCCGGGTAAAAAATATGAATTACAAAAATTCGTTATGGCTCGTATGATTTCGGCAGTTATGCTTTGACTTAATTATACGGCAAAGGAAAATGTTATATTTTTCGTTTTAATACGTGCATTGAGGGACACATTCTTATAAAATTCTTGGCAATTTGCTAGGCTAATACTTTAGGAAATCATTACATATACAGTGGACATCAGAAGTCTTAGTACGGCAATATTTTTTTTAGCAATGTCATGAATTTTATAGTTTATATATTTATTTTATTAATTTATTTCTAATCTATTATAAAACAAACAATTTGTTAATGTTTCTCATAAAACAAGAGAAAAATAAGGAAAAGTTTCAGATGACTCCATAGGTATCCCTAAGGAGAACCCTGAGTAAATTTAAAATTAAAAAGGCCTAATATATGAAAATGTTATCTTTTGTATTTAGTAGAATATTCCTTAAGGTCGAGCACTCCATTTAATCCATTTGGAATTTTTAGTTAGAAGATTTGTTTAATGTTTTCTGGTGGCACCATAAGCACGTTGGCAGGTTTTTCGTTTGACTTTTGTTTGAGATTTAGCGATTATGTAACCGTTCTTTCAAATGATCTCCTAAATACTCTCTTGATGTTATATCGGGACTTTGTGCAAGAGTATTAAGCCTGTGGGGAGTTTTTTTGTCAAAATATATGTCCACTGTATATGATATTTTAATTATTGTTTAAAGTTATCAAATACTTGGATTTTAAATTGTTTTTTTTTTCTCACATAAAAATATTAAGTTACAGCGAAAGTAATAGAAATATTTTTATGAACAGATATTAAAAAATATTTAAATTTAAATTCAGATTTTTTTTCTTCCGTTGAATTGCTTTTAAAGCTTAATGACTTGAGTCATAATGCGTAACATAAACAAAAGACTTAAGCAACAAGCGCCATCATATATAGGTGAACAGAACAGCTGCAAAGTTCTTAACAAACTAAAATCTCGATAGAAACGAATGTGATTAAAACTAATCTTAGTAAATGGAGATTAAATAAAAATATTAAAAAATATTTTCATTTTTAATTAAAAACAATAAAAACAAAATGAAAAAAACTGTTAACTTATAAATATTTCATACAAAAAAAAAAAACGAAAAGAAAAAGAAAAAAACTTACACACACTTCTACGCTCATAAGAATATAGAATAATACAACAGAGCTTAAGAAAATGAAAACAAATTCAATGAAATGAAATGAAATGAAATGACAATATAAGAGAATATTGATTTATTTTAAGAGTAAGTAAAACGGGAAATTAAAAACAAATACAAAAAACACACTCTTACCAGATCGATTTAGATAACTGAAAAAACAACGGTACTTTTCTCTTTTGTTTGAAATTTTGTAAAATAAAAAGAGATTTTCTTGTTTTGTTTTTGTATTTGCTTTGTATTGTTGATGTTGTTATTGGTGAATTTTTACAAGTGAATGAGTGAGCTGAAGTCTAACTAAGAGCGTGTGTTTGTTTGTTTGTTTAAGTATTTCGTTTCAGTTAAGCTGTTAATGTTTTATTTGTTGTGGTTGTTTGTTTTTTTTTTTTTTTTTCTTGTATATAGCCAGTATTGCTTACAGCTTGACCAATACTTTAAAAGAAGCAAAAAAATACAAGTGAATAGAAATATGAGCAGTTGAGTATGAGGCAATAATATTGCTCTTAAATTTTTCTTAACCAGCTGTTTTGTTTGTTTTTTTTTTATTATTTATTTTTTTAACTTTTTTCTGACGGCGACTGCTTTAGCTAATGCTGCTGCTGAGGCTTTTTAACGTTTTATTTGCTGATATTGGCCAGCAACTTCTTGGACATGATTTGTGATTTAGTTTTACTTCAAGTGTTGTGCGTTTCGTGCACGTTAGCGGCTTGTTAGTTAACGGTTTAGCTTTTTTTCTCTTTTCTTTTACTATTTATTTTTTCATACGCTTATAAGACGACGTCTTTACGTATGTTATTTCGTTTTTTATTTGTTGTGATTAACGCTTTAGAAAATTACCGCCGCTTTTTTTCACCAAAAAAAAGAAAAGTTTTCGTTTTTTTTTTAAATAAAAATACATGTTTGTTGTAATGCACGCTAAACAAAAAGGAAAATAATAATAAAAAAATTAAATAAAATAAAACAAATTTAACTATGATAACTGTAATGTTGAAAGCAAAGATGGATTACATATTTTAACAAGTGAAACAAAAAAATAAAAAAATGGAAAGAGACAAAAATTGATTTATTAAAAAAGTGTTTTGGTTTCTTTTGTTGTATATGTATGTTTTCATGCCTTTTGTGATTCTATTAAGTTAAAGAAAATAGGCATTGCATTTATAAATCATATCATAAATGTTAAGTAATTTACTCTTTCCTTTCATCTTGATAACATAAATATATAATTTGACATTTTTACACGCAATCTTACAAAAAAAATCTTGTGGTAAAGAAATGAAATGAAAAATGATCTCCTCAATTCAATAAGTGAAAACGAAAAAAAAATATAAAATATATTGTTTATAATAAACACCTTGACGCCTCTTTTTTTGTAACTTCTGAAAAACTTTGGTTAAAAAATCTGAAATTTAAACGTGATATCTTAACAAAACGGAAACAATTTATTTTCTTTGGAGCAGCAAAAATAAAAAGGGGGCACAAATCTGTTAAATTAAAAGTTCAACAACGGAAGTTACTTGTTGAAATTGAATTCAAAAAAAAATAAAAAAATAAAAAAATGGAAACAAACAAATTTATTTATAAATTGTTAATAATCAAATAATAAAAGAAAAAAAGAAAAACACTGGTGTTATACTTTTATGTTTTTTTCCTAAAACAAATTCGTTAAGAAAATATGTCTAAAAAGCTGAAAATAAAATAATAAAATACACTTGAAAGCCATTTGTTAAAATAGTTTTTTTTCCTTCCTTCTAACTTCAACTAAATTGAGTTAAAGCTGAGTATCATAATAATAAGTGAAGAAAATAGAGAAAGAGAAAAAATATATAAATTTACAATTTCGTGAAGATTATAAATTCAAATTAAAAAAAAGAAAAAAATAAAAGAAAAAAATCATAATAATTTTAATGAATCTACTGCTACAGTCTGCTATTAAATGCATAATTTTGTTTTGGTGTTTTTATTTTTTTTTCTACTTTGTGTTTACAATTTCTAAAGGCTTGAGAAAGGTGCTTGGCACAGAAAAATATTATAATCATAAAAAAAATTAAAAAGCAAAGAAAAAATCGTAATAAAAAAAAAAAATCAAAAGTAAAGCATCATAGCGGTGTTTAGTGAACCCAGTGCGCTCAGGTGTCTTTTGCTCTACACTAATACATTTGAGAGCAAAGAAATGCTTTGGCTGTCAAAATAAATCTTTAGCTATAAAAAAATCAACACAAAAAAAAATAAATTAAAAGATTATAAATATATACAACCACACTAATGAAATTATGTGCGAAAAAAAATTTCTTGGCAATATTTAACAACCGTGGGAATATTATTAAATATGTTAATAAAATAAAACGAATTTAATGTTTTTAAATATAAAAAATATACACAAAAAAAGAGAGAAAAAATTAAATTAAATTAAACACAACCATAAAGTTGTTAAATTATAACTTAAAATAAAATTGAAAAAAAAAGTAAAATAAAGAAAATAATTAAAATTGCCAAGCAAAAATTTAAAACTTAATAATAAAAAATAATACATTATCTATGTCACTATTTCAATAAGATTGTATTATTTATTATACGAGCAGTCATCAAATGGATAATCTGTAAATAAAGGTAAAATATTTTTAAATTTTTTTTATTGTATTTTAATTACGAAAACATTAAAACGCCATTATAGTCTTCACATAAAGTAGTTCAGGTTAAACGTGCTGCAGTTGGCAAGAAAATATTTCGATTTTTGGTTTGTTTTTGAGTTTAACAAAAAAAAAAAAGGGAAAAAAGGATGACTAAAAGAGTTTATTCATCATATTAAGATTTTTTTTTATGCTTCAAATGGCTGTTAGACCTACATTTTGAATGGAAATTTTTTACGGCTGCAATTGAAGAATGGCTTCGGAAGAACTTATGTCTTATACAAAACGTAATTAATCATTACAATCGTTCAGTCCGGATTACGACCTAGCTTCTCACACCACTTATGTTGTGTACGTTAATTTTATACATGAGTGGCGGGACCTACAGTTTTAAAGTCGACTCTGAACGACAGAGTTTTTTTTTCTTTTTTGTGAAACTTTTCATGTTAATTTTGTTTACTCTCAGAGCTTTTGCCAAAAATCTGCTGAGAGGCAGTCGACGAAGAAATATTTTTTCCTTGATGTCTGACCTGGGATTTGAGCCGTGGTCTCACGTCGAATAAGCCGACATACTACCTACTAGACTGCGGCAACTTCTTATGTCTTATACTCGCTTGTATCTGTTTATATCAATTTAATTCAATTTAATAATTCTCTACATATATGTACAGTGGTGGACACGAATTTAAGACACGACATTTTACTAATATATTTGTGATAATTTTTACATCTTATCGGAAAAATTTTAGGTCCATGATATTTTTCTTAAGATTATAGTAATGTGATGAAGTAAAATTAATAATATTTTGCTACCTATACTTGGTTAAGAATTTTTATTAACATATAATATAGATTAACACAAATTGTATCCTGGTCATGGATTTAAGCCACAGGCAAAATAAAACTTAATTTACTACAGTAAAGCTCAGCTTCATAAAAAAATTCTAATATTTGGTGGGAAATCCTTTATTTTTGATCACAGCAGCACATCTCCTGGGTACACTTTCGGCTAATGCCATACAACGTTGCTTTGGAATCGCATACCAAGCCTTTTAGATTTCTTCCCACAAATCGTTTGAATTTTTGGGGTTTACTGTTCGTATATGTTTCTCAACATCATTCCACAAGTTCTCAATTGGATTGAGGTCCGGGGATTAAGCTGGCCACTTAAGAACAGTGATATTGTTTTCCTCTAAGCAACTCTTCACTAGACGTGAAGTGTGCTTAGGGTCATTATCATGCATAAATGTCCATATTAGAGGCATGTTGTCTTCAGCATATGGTATCATAGTGTTTGTTACAATGTTTTTGTAAACGTGCTGATCCATTTTAGTGATAATCTTGTAAATGGGACCCACACCATGCCAGGAAAATGCTGCCCACACCATCACATTTCCACCACCATGTCTGACCGTTTTAATGGTGTACTTTGGGTTATGCTCCTGTTTTGGAGGGCGCCACACGTACTGCTTTCCATCAGAGCCGAAGCGGCAAAACTTCGACTCGCCGCTCCAAAGTATATTTTTCCAATATATCATTGGTTTTTTGAGATGTTCTCTCGAAAACGCTAGTCGTGATTTGATGTTTTTTTTGGACACAAGTGGATTACGATGTGCAATACACCCTCGCAAATTTTTCTCATTGAGACGTCTTCTTATTGTCCTAGACGAAATATTAATGTCAAAATCCGATGCAATTTCATTTTTTATTTTATTTGAACTCGTGAAAGGATTATTCGCAGCAAGTCTATAAATTAAACTGTCCTCCCTGGGTGTAGTTTTTCGGGCTCTAGGTTGCTGTTTGACATTTTTTGTGGTACTATGTTGCTTGATGTGTTCCAGCGCGTTGTAAATTTTGGATCTAGAACATTTAAGCAGCTTGGATATCTCCATTACTGTTTTTCCATCAGATTTTAGTCGTTGGATCAATTTTCGCTCGGTATCTGAACTCCAAATACCTTTGGCCATTTCTATTTAAATATTTCGATGTATTTCAACATAAAATAGTATAAAACATTCGTTACTCACCGTTTAGCTTCAAAAAACCCCAAAAAATCACTTAAAAACCAAAAACTTCTTAAATGTCTTAAATTCGTGGCCAGTTTCAAATACACGTTTTTACAATAATATGATCAAAAAGCAACAAAATGTAAAAAAGAAACAAAATAAAATAACGGTACTTTTTCTTAACATTACAGGGTACATAGAAAATTAAAGAATATCTAATTTGATATTACAGGGTTGTAAAAATTATCACAAATAAGTCAGTCATATGTCGTGTCTTAAATTCGTGGCCACCACTGTATATAAATGAGATGAACTTTCAGAAAATAGACCGTATATATGGATAGAGGATGACTAAGACGTTTTGTTTTTTTTTTTTATTCTTATTATTTATGTTTTTTTATTCAAATGGATGTTAGATTTACATTTTAAATTTCACGTCTTCAATTGAAGAATAATATCTAAAGAACGTATCTCATATACTCGCTTTGACTATTCAATTTAATTCAATTTAATAAATGACGTAGCCTTACAGAAAATAGGTCTTAAATTTGAATATTTTACTAATCACTTTCCCTTTTTATCACAAGACATCAACTGTCTCTTTTATCAACGTTTCTACCTTTAAAAAGACATGTGGTCTACTGTATTAGATTCCAGGATTTTATCCTGTTCATTCCAGAAAAATAAACAGAGACATGCAAATAAAAAAATAGACATTTACATTAGCAAAACTGCAAATACAAATCACGAGAAAATAAAACATTTACAATAACAATACAACAGTAAGGTTCTAGAACTTGCCAGACTAAGAAATAAATGAAGTATAAATAAAGCAATAGTTAACATGGCATTGCATAAAATGTATTGATAATGAATTTTATTTACTTGTTAGTTTTATGATATAACATTTTCCTAAAAGACAAAGATATATTCAGTTGGCAAGTATTAATCTTCTTTAAGCGGTAATAGATTTACCCAAATGAATAGCACGAATATGTGTTGCTATTTTCATATTTTTTTTTCCTTAACTGAGACCAATAATAAACATTTTTTATTTATGAAGTGCATAGTGTTGAAATACCGGAAATGGAGTTATAGTGGGAGGGTAAAATAGAGTAGAGTGCGTAGAAATTTAAATTTTAAGTATAATGGACTGGAGCATCTAGTGGGAATCGAAATTTGATTAGTACGCTGCTAACTAAGCTGACAAGTTACTCAGACAGCTTAAATTGATTGATTAGCTTTCTGAGTTCAATTTTAACTTTAAATAAGTGAGTTTTTTACCCGATTGGAATTGATTTCTCCAGTGCTGCTGTTGCATTCAGTTTATAAAACTAAAGACTTTTTCTGTAACCCATGATAAAATATTAAAATATTTAAGAAATGTAATGATATTGAAAAACGACTTGCTCCTGACAGGCTGCCTTTGATCATTTTAACGAAATCAAATATAAAATAAAATTAAAATTAAAATCATTAACAATTGAAAAATTATGCCTTTTTTTGTAAACTCTATCTCCTTTTACTGTTTTAACATGCAGTTTTTCAAAAGAAAAGTTAAAATTACAATTCATACAAAATCGGTCATTACAACACTTCGGTCAGGATTACGACCTAGTTTCTCACACCACTTATTTTGTGTGCGTTAATTCTGTACATGAGTGGTGGGACCTACACTTTAAAATCGACTGCGAACGAAAGATTTTTAAGAAACTCTTCATGGCAATTTTATCTACTCTTTGAGTTTTTGCCAGGAATCTGCTGAGAGACAATCGCCGAGGAAATATTTTTTTCATATTTTCGTTTTGATGTCTGACCTGGGATATGAACCGTGGCGTTGCGTCTAATAAGCCGACACACTACCTACTACAATAGCCTGCTTTATGTTCGTTGATTTTTAGTAACGATGTAATTAGGGAAACTATGATTTAAATACTGTGGAAAGAATTTGTTCTTTTTCAAAAAAATATTCCAAAAATGTGAGCGCACATGTTTTGTTCCATCACATAAGCGTACGCAATATGTTTTCAAATTCTTTTTTAATTAATAAACATAACTAAAAATAACTTTTTATTGAAACTTGTTTTAAAATTGATTTAAATAAAAATAAGATCATATGGCACATACAAAAGAATTTTATTAATTTCGATTTGAAATGTATGAAATCATTGACAAAATCAGTGTCAATGATTTAATTATGTTTTGCAAAATGTTTAAATATTAAACAATTTTAATATAACGAAAATCAGGATTTAAAATTTTCTTCTGTTTTTATCGGCTGATTATAATCCAGAACTTTTTTCAGTACTTTTCCATTTCAAAAATACCGCGGTATCCCCGCGACGCTGTCAGTACTTTTTTATTATTACATATTTTATGTCTTGCGCTTTTCAACAATTAAGGTTGAATAAGTCTTTAGCCCTGGCTAGCCAAACGTTCTCGGAACGTGCGTTGGTTTTATAGAATACGAAAAGAAATAAGAACGCTTGTCGAACCATAATCTAACTTCGTTAAGCTTTTAATTTGCTCCCCTTATGCAAAAAACGAACACATGTTCCATTCTGACAACGTTTAATAATGCCATGATAAAATTCAACATAATTTCTGTTAATCAATTGTGACCCGTATAATTGGATTGCTTGCTTTAATCTTGTTAGTTGTTGATCACAGAGATCAGAATCGATCCTATGACTAGGTTTAGTAAGTTCATGATGAACAATTCTCTTTCCATCCCATTAGAACATGCAGGCTTCCTTGGTGTCAATGCTAATCTTCCCGTAATCTATTATCGCATATTATTGTACCACACAAACATTGAATTTTTTTGCATACCTAGCTTTCTAGAAATGATTTTGATTGCTTATGTTATTTTTTTTATAATTTCATTGACATTAACCATAAAAATTAAAAGATCGAAAGCAAGGAAATCAATTCTTTGCTGTTTTTCTAGTAATCTTTGTCAATTTTAATAATTCTAAACTTTCTGTAATAGAAAAACAATACATGAGGGAATTTTTACATCCTTGTAAACGTAGATAACTTTTTACTAAATTCTTATTTAACTTCTTTAAGTGGCAATTACATATATACATCCCTAATAGGTTATTACAACCCTGCATTCAGAATTACGACCTACATTTCAAACTAAATTCCGAATGGCAGATTTTTGAGAAGCAGTTTTATTTTTTCTCAGATTTTTTGACAGAAATCTGCTGAGAGGAAGTCGTATCCCCTTTTTTTACCATTTTGTTGGAGATATCTGACCTGGGGTATGAACCGTGGAATCATGTCAGATAAGCCAACACATTACCTACTAGACTACGACTATTGGCAATTACAACTATTTATTAGCTGCTTATACCAACTTTTTTTTCTATCAAAGTCCTAATGAGCAATATGTGTCGTAAATTGCGTACATTTTATGGGCGAAATTTGTTTTTCGTTCTGCGTACATCTTAAACCAGAATTTAGTGTGAAGGGCACCAAGGTGCAGTTTAAAAGGTACCGGGTGATTATTGCAGACCCTTTTTTATCCAAAAATGAAAATTATACTCTACTGAAATGTAATTTCCAAAAGATGTTGTAGTTGCCGTAGTCAAGTAGGTAGTGTGTTGGCTTATTAGACGTAAGGCCACTGTTCAAACCCCAGGTCAGACATCAAAATAAGAAATTTGAAAAAATATTTCTTCGGTGACTTCCTCTCTGCAGATTTCTGGCAAAAACTCTGAGAGTAAATAAAATTGCCATGAAAAGTTTCTCAGAAATCTGTCGTCCGGAGTCGACTTTAAACTGTAGGTCCCGCCACTCATGTATAAAATTAACACACAACATGAGTGGTGTGAGAAGCTAGGCCGTAATCCTGACTGAAGGGTTGTAATGACCAATTATGTATGAATCTAGTGAGAGCGAAAGTCGCCAGAGGGTGTTTTAATCACGATGGTATTTTTATAACAACACACCAAAATTACTAGACTACTTGACTAGATTCTTGCGACTTTTAAATGAATTATTTGTTTTTAATAATAACTTTTAACGTCGTGAAGTCGGATATTTAGGAATGTCTACTACAGTTAATGCAACTCGTGGTGTAACATTTTACAGATAATTTTACTGATAATTTGTATTCAACGGACTCTTCCGAACATTTCATTTTTTTCATTGTACACTCAAATTAGATTCTATTGTAGTGTTGAGATTTCATTATCCCAGTCTTAATAATATTTTTTATTTATAATGCATTTCCATTTTAGCTATTTATCGCTTATTAAGCGCGTACGTTTCCTATATGTTGATTGTGAGCCGCACATTCCGTCTGCCAATTTCAAATATTTATTTTTATCAAATAATAATAATTGAAAACAGTTATTATGTGTTTTTCTTATTAAACAGATTTACTTTGAAAACAAACAAACAAACAAAAAGCAACCGTAAATAATTAGTCATTTTAGATATTAACACAGTGATTTGGCAAATTATAGTTTTCTATACAGCGGCGGCTAACAAGTGATTGGTGAAAACGTATTTCTTATATTTAGTTTTGCTTAAATAATTATTTATGGTTATCCAGAAAGCTTAGTGGGATTAACATGTTGCTCTCAAACATAACAAAAGACTTAGGAAACAAACTTTCATTGGCAAATAAGAATTTTGATTTCTTTCATGTTTTATTTATAATTTTTGTGGTAATTTTTTTTTATAAAAAAAGCATAACTGTAACAAAAATTTATTTGAAATTTATAAGCAAAAAAAATCACTTTTTTTTCTCAAAGAAATAATATGACATGACTGAACAAAATTTCAGTCAAATGTGGTAAAGAAAAAAATTGTCATTCTACAAACAAACAAAAAAAACAATATTCAAGTACTTGAAATCCACACAGAAGTACAAATATTTATTATGTTTGTATAAAAAAAAAATAAAAAAAAAATAATAATTAAGTAGAGTAGAAATATACAATGAAATGTGATTTATCATGCAAAAACAGGCATACATAATGTTTTGGAAATAATAAAAAAAACTTTAACAACTATTTAAGGAGAAATTTTTGTTTTATAGATCAACCCGTAAAACTAAGCTACAATATTGACCCAAAAAATCAAGACACTTAACATAAAGTGTTATAAAATCACAAAAAAAAAAAAGAAACCCGAAATACACACATTGATCATAGACATGTACAAATTAAATTTGATGGCAGCACAAAAACAAAAACAAAAATTAAATTAAATTAAAAAAATGTGTAACAAAATATTACAAAAAAAAACAGAAAAAAAGCTACAAAATTTAAAGCCATAAAATAAAGCAAGTCAAGTGTACAAAACCGAACAAAAAAAAGAATTTTAACTCCCACGCCAAATTAAGAAAAACAAAGTGTGTTTAACCACATAGAATATGCGGAATATTTTTATTTGTTTTCTGTTCACAAATTATATTAAATTTGTTTTTAACAGAAGAGTTTTATTGTATTCAAAAGTTTTAAATTTAAAATCATCCACCATAGGAATTAAAATGATAAATTAAACGAGTTCGTCAGCTTTAATTTGATTTAGTGAAGCTGCTATGTTTTAAACTGAACTACTTCCTTAAATGATAAAATATTTAAAAAAAATCTTACAAATGTATGAGTGGTAGGCATTTTTATAATTGATTAATAACGAATATTTGTTACACTAAAGCTGAAGGTGAAATTTCAAAGCAGTTGAATGCTTAAGAATAAGAATTTTAAGAGTTTTTGAAAATCTTAATTAAAATATTAAAATTGTACACGCAAACTCAACATGATGCTGTATAATATATAAGACTCTTAAATATTAAAACAAAAGATTGCAGTAGAGCTCTTTTCTAATACATCTATTAAGTGACTGGCCATCACTATATATGAGGACCTGGAGTGCCCGATCTACTTATATTTTTTATCTTAGTTTAATGGCCTGTCGCCGTAGTCTGGTAGGTAGTGTATTGGCTTATTAGACATAAGGCCACGGTTCAAATCCCAGGTCAGACATCAAAACGAAATGTGAAAAAATATTTTTTCAGCGACTGCCTCTCAGCAGATTTCTGGAAAACAATTCTGAGAGTAAATAAAATTGCCATGAAAACTTCTCAAAAATCTGTCGTTCGGAGTCGACTTTAAACTGTAGGTCCCGCTACTTATGTATTAAATTAACACACACAACATGATTGGTGTGAGAATCTAGGTCCTTATCCTGACTGAAGGTTTGTAATGCCCTTTACCCTTTAATCACCACCCATGTTATGTGTGTTGACTTTATTCCTAAGAGATTAGAATCGACTGCGAAAGACAGATTTTCGAGAAACTTTTCCTGACAATTTTATTTACTCTCACAGTTTTTGCCGGAAGATTATTGAAAGGAAGTCGCCCAATGAAATATTTATTCCATAATTCATTTTGAAGTCGCCATAGTCTAATAGGTAGTGTGTTGGCTTATTAGACATGAGGCCGCAGTTCAAACCCCTGGTCAGATATCTCAAACAAAACGAAGCGTGAAAAAATGTTTCTTCACTCGGAGTCGACTTTAAAAAAACTGTAGGCATGCGGTGTGCGAAGCTGGGTCGTAACCCAGCCTATAAGGTTGTAATGACCAATTATGTTTTAATGTATGCTTCGTTTGTTCGAGATGAGTGAGTTTGAATCAAGGGCTCTGGTTTAATAAGCATAAACACCTACTAGACATAATGAAGTTACGACTGCCGAATTGCGAAATTTTTATTTGCAGTTAAATTGCAATTATTACGCGTACAAAATGCGATACTCTGTCCGTCAGTACATTCATAAACCTTGATGTCAAGGATATAGATTCGTTTATCAAACCTTCTGGCTGGATTTCCAGCGTAGGGTCGTCGTGCTTTTGATGTGCATCCCTTGTGCTGACCAACTTCTTTCTCTTCCCTGATTTTGGTGGAACTTGATCAGTAGAGAGACTGCGTTTTGCATTTTGATATCAGAGCTACCTCTTCGACCTAACCTAACTTGACCTACCACTCATAAACCAGTGCACAGGATAACTTCCAGGCAAATCTTCCATTTCCCTTAATTTGCTTGCGAACATGCCATTTTTCCGTTCAGAAATCGATTTTTTTTTCGTGGTTGGATTGTAAGTTCAAAGGTCTCATCAGAGTCCCTGTACTGTTCTACTTAGTGTAAGAAAGAACTTGATGAAGATATAACAAGAGTAACAGTGCGGGGAAGATATTTTGTTTACTTTCCGTTCGTTGAAGGTACGATATGGTAACAAAGCCTATCTAGCATACTAGTCGCCGTAGTCTAGTACGTACATAGTTTGTTGGCTTATTAGACGTGTGGCCATAGTACAAACCCCAGGTCAGACATCTCCAGAAAACGAAATATGAAAGAAAGCAAAAACTCTGAGAGTAAATGAAAATTGTTATGAAAAATTTCTCAAAAATTTATCGTTCGGAGTATGAAAATTATTACACAAAACATAAGTGATGTGAGAAGCTAGGTCGTTATCCTGAGTGAAGTGTTGTAATAACCAATTATGTATGTAGGTATGTAGCAAATTCTCCATCGTTTTATTTTTTCTTTAGTTTGTTCCCGTGCTAGTAGACAAGTTCCTCCAGCTAAGCAAGTGATTTCTGTAGCCAAGTACATCTTTGAACATGTATACGTTATAACGGTAAAAATCTACGTCCACTGAATCCTTCATTGCTTTAAAAGCTAACGCTGTCTGCTTTTCATGGATATTTGCTGTTAATGTTATTTTCCGTAGACAACCGAGGTCATAAGGCTTACGAGATGGATTATTTGAAGGGGGTTTGAACACATTTAATTTTTAAAATCGAAAATGAAGATTAACTTTGTATGTTTTCTCAGAGATTTTAAACTATTTTTCTCTTTACCCATTACACTACTTCTCCGCATGGTGTTGGCTTCTACAAAGACAGTTAGAATTACATATGAAAACATAACAAAGTTCATAGTTTTACGTGTTTGAAGTTTAGATTTTTAAAATTAAAATTCTTACATTAGAATAGTTTGACTTCAACTTTATTAAATATTTTTTCAATGCCACCTTTTTATTTAAATTCCTTCAATTGCAAGTAAAAAGCAACAGCTTCTAAAAAATGCTACCAGCCTTAGCAAGAACTTAATTTTATACTCTGCTGCCTCAGAGTCTATGTGGCCAATAAGTAGCATTTAACGCTGGCGAAAAATATGATTAAAATGATTTACGATTTATTTATGCTGAAGCTCTCAGCGTATATTTGTATTTTTTTTTCTTTTTTGCTTCTGCTTTTAATGATAAAGTTGATGAGAATTTATAACTTCCGTTCTATGACGAATTAACAAACTCAGTGTGTTAAAATGTTTAAAAACATTCACAAGCGAAAAACAAAGCAAAACACGCAGAAGTGAAATTTTGGAATTTTTGTCTTTCAAACGAGAAGACTTTATGCGGCAACAAAAATTTTTTTAGCACCTTTAGGGTAATTTTAAAGTTCATTATATTAAAATGCTTTTTGCAGGTTTCTTATTTTTTTTTTCTTTTAGTAAAAAGCTATTAAAAATCGCTATAACCAACTAAATTGGCCCGTAACGGCTTAATTAAATTGTCCAGTTTAACACTTTAACTCAATCAAAAAGTTAAAGTTTTTATTGTAAAGTAATTTCGCTGTCATTATCTTAACGGGGAGTGATAAAAAGCGAATACATTCCTATAAAAATTAAAATTAAGAAACAAAATAGAAAAAATGCAAACTTCCTTTAACTTTTATGAACATGATAATAAAACTTTTTCAACAGTCAAGTATTTAGTTTTTAAAAAAAACTATTTCTTTGTCTTTTGCAGTCAACCTAGTTGAACTAACCACCTGTTAGTTTAAAAACTTATTTTGTTTCTTCTTCTTATTATTGTTATTGTAGTTGTCAATATTTTTTTGTCGATTTTTCTCTGAGCCATCATGGGATATTCAATTGAACAACTACGAAAGCTGATGACGTTCAAAGAATATTGATCATCGAAAATTCATCGCATATGGTCCGTACCACTTAATAAAAAGAAGAATTTTGTAAGATACGTTTGGCAATTTGCTATAGTACTTAACTTTCTTAAGTTCCACCTCTGACTAGCTACGTATCAGCTATACGTCTGTAGCATTGAGTATATCTAAGCATGCGTTGAGTGTAACAAAATCCTTATAAAACTCTTGGGCCTCAAAACCTTTGCTTTCATTCGAAATAATAAACAAAACCTGGTTATAACTTGAGTCTGTTTCTAGGAACTCAATCAAAGGAGGAGGTTGTATATCAGTGTTGAAAAATTCAGTACTTTAGTACTTTTTTCCGTACTTTTTCATTTCAAAAATACCGCAATACCCCCGCGACGCTTTCAGTACTTTTTATTATTACATATTTTATGTCTTGCGCTTTTCAGTTGTAAATGCATTAGCAATATGTTTAACGTAATGCTAAAGGTAAAATTAGGCTTTAGCCCCGGTTAGCCAAACGTCCACGGAACATACATTTGTTTTTAGAATACGAAAAGCAATGAAAACGCTTGCCGAACCGTAATGTAATTTCGATAAGCATTTGCATTGCTCTTCATATGTTAAAAACGAACGTTGTTACATTACGTTCCATCGACGTTTGACTAAACGGAGCTTTTACGATTTGTTACGTTCCGAATCAGGTGTTTTTGTTCCATGTGTAGTCTAGTGGGTAGTGTGCTGGATTACTAGACGTGAGCCCACGGTTTAAACCGCAGGTCAGACATCTCCATCAAAACGAAATATTAAAAAAAATATATCTCCGGCGACTACCTTCTGGCAAATCTCTGAGAGTAAATAAAATTGCCACGATAAAGTTTCTCAAAAATCTGTTGATCGGAGTGGTCTTTAAACTGTAGGTCCCGCCACTCATGTATATAATTAACACACACACAACATAAGTTTTGTGAGAAGCTAGGTCGTAATCCTGACTGAAGGGTTGTAATGGCCAATTATGTATGTATGTATGTGTACTTATACCTCAATAAACAAATAAATTTTAATTTTATACACCTTAACATAGTGCAACAAATTTCGATAGTATAAGTATACGTCAACCGTTTAGAACAGAGTATTTCTGTGCTCTGCAGGATAGCAATTTTCGCATATAATTTTGAACAAAATGGCAATCGATTTCATTAACCGCAGATCGAAATGATACATTTCAGTTATTGAGACTATATAACTTTAATTGAGAAACAGTTAGATGCCTGATATTTTTTAATTCGTTAGTATTGTGATCGCCATTATTTGAAACCAAATAAATTTCAAACAAGACTTAAAAAATTCAAAAACTTCATAATTCTGGCTTATGTATCATTTTTGAAACATATAACTTTCCTATCGATTCTTTGGTGTTGTGTATGTAATTTTTTTAAAATTTCAAAGATTTTGGAAAGTTTTGTCGTAAATAATACATTATTTATAGTATTTGAGAAGGAATTGAAAGTTAAGTTTTGTATGAAAGTGAAAAGATTGAATTTTATGTTTTTGATATGTTCTTGATATCGATTGAAGTAGTCTTAGTCTAGTATTAGCTTATTAGATGTCAGACGAAGGTTCAAACCTATGGTCAGACATTTCCAATTTACAACGAAGGTTGTAATTTCATTCTGCTGAAGACTTTGAAAAAGAAGAAAACAGAAGCTCGTCCTAAGAACTGATGAAAATATTGGCAGAAACAAACATGACAATAGGATGTTTATCGCCAAAGGTGGTACTACTTGGAATGGAGAATCGTATGCCTTTAGTAGTTTGGAAAGATAAATTATTACCAATTTACGCTCAGATTGCTATAGCAACTGTTTCTTGAAATGTTGTTAATTCTTTCTTATTGCTCTTCTCATATTTATCTAACGTGACAGACAAACATTAAAAAGTGTTACATCTTATGTTTTATTTCATGGATTTTGCAGACGATAATATTTCGGTCAACGACACACGTATGATAATGTGCTTTGTTAATTTACTACTCTGAAATAATAAATTTACACTTATAACGCCTTTTCGAAAAATGAGCTGAAATATTGAAATTTCCAATAATTTTGTCGCTGTAGATTAGTAATTAATTGAATTTTATGGTCCACATATCGAGTGCTCTATGGCATATGTGGATTACGACCTATCTGCTCGCACCACTTATGTTCTGTATGATATTTTTATACATGAGCTGCGGTATCTACAGTTTAAATTCGACTCCAAATGACAGATTGTATAATTACAAAATATAATCTTATTTCGAATATAATAATAAATATATTTATTTTATTACCGATTTTCTTTTCTTCATTTTTAATTAGTATTTACATAAATTAATCTCATAATGATTTTGTCTACGTAAGAAAACACGCTTATAATTAGTAACAGCATAATAATGAATTTCCTTATTTAGATTTCAACACTTACATGATTTATTGTGTAAAAACAATTGTTAACATTAAAAATCATTGTTCAGTTCATGATTCATATGAAATTAAAAAATTCTTTTTCACTCGCATTTGTAAAAACTTATGACAAATTGCATAATTGGAAACAGAAGGCAACATAGAGAGCATATGAATTCAATATAATTTAAAATTATTGTTGAACAGAAAACAACTAATTAATCATATTAAAAGTAATTTCAATATTATAGTATAAAAAAAAAAAAACTCTAGTGATCATTTGTGATAAAGACAGAAAATATAAGAAAAATGCAGTGTAAATTAAAATATGAATATCTTTAAGCATCTACTATCAAAGAATTCTTTTGCTATTAATGGATAAGTAGATCGATTACCTCTGAGGCGTATTGGTTCTCAGATTACGGCCGATAACTATACTTTTGATACAGTCAAGAAATTTATTTGTCTTGGCTCCGCCGTTACCACCAGTCAGTCTGGAGATGAAGCGCAGGATCAAGCGCAGGATCAACAACAGGTGCTCATCCTACCCGTGCTTCTTTATGGCGCAGAGGCATGGACCCTATTAAGCACTGATGCTGCAGTCTTGAGAGTATTGGAGAGAAATGTAAGATCTTTGGTCGAGTGTGAGTTGGCGATGATTTCCGCATTCGATCCAACAGTGAGCTGTATGAACTCCTCAACGACATAGACGTTGTGCAGCGCATTAATATCAAGCGGCCGCGCTGGCTCGGCCATGTCGTTCGAATGGAGGAGGATGCTCCGGCGAAATGGGTGTTTGATGCGGGGATCTACGGATGTCGACGAAGAGAATGACTTTGTATTCGTTGGAAGGACCAAATCGAGGAAGCCCTGTCATCGATTGGTGTGACCAACTGGCGTAGACATGCAAGAAGCAGAGGCGCCTGGAAGGATATGTTGCGGCAGGCCGAAATTCTTTAATAGGGTTGTTACTTCTCTATTTTGAACTCTACTTTTTTCTTTTTAATGTTAACGATCCGCCTAAATATGAACAGACGTACCTAAGTACTTTATTTTGTTTTAATATGGTACGGAATTTGAGCACCATCTTTAACGCCTAACTATTCAAACATTAAGGGTTTAAAATTAAATAAAATCACAAAAAAATTAATTTGTAAAATGAATATTTTAAATATTATTGAGCTCCTATTTTGACATACTTTTTCCTGCACTTTGTTCAGTATCTGTCAAATGGCAGCTGTATGATGCCTTCCACCGACAAAAATTATGACTGACTAGTGACTGAATATACGAGAATTGGGCTAATATGCCAAAAATAGTTTAGTGTTGTTAAATGGTACAATATTCGACAGCTATTAAACAAGGGATTAATTGTTCACCATACTCGCCTTCCATTAGTTTCAACACACACATACATACATACATAATTGGTCATTACAACCCTTTAGTGGGGATCACGTCCTAGCTTCTCACACCACTGATATTGTGTGTGTTTAATTTTATACATCATCAGATTTTTTTGAGAAACTTTTCATGGCAATTTTTATTTACTCTCAGAGTTTTTGCCAGAAATTTGCTGAGAGGAAGTTGCCAAAGAAATATTTTTTCATATTTTTCGTTTTGATATCTGATCTGGGGTTTGAACAGAAGCCTCACGTCTAATAAGATACTACACTACGGCGACTACAACAAAATGTACGTAATTTACGATACATATTGCTCATTAGGACTTTGATAAAAAAAAAAAATTCAATGATTTGCACGCATTGTTCGTTTCAGAATCTCTTCGTGCTAAAGTTAGTTCAATTGAAATAGCCTTCTTATAGTAGGAGGTCTGTTGGCTTATAAAGTGGAAACCGGCGGTTGAAATACCAGTTCGAATAAAACGAATTATAAAAAGTATGTTTTTCGGCGACTTCCAATCAGCAATCTTTTGTACAAATTTTGAGATTTCGATGTTGACGGTTAAAATTAACACCCACAACATGGCTATTGTGAGAAGTTAGATTGTAATCGTGACTAAAGCGTTGTAGAGACCAATTAAGCTGTTAAGGCAGATGCTATTAAATACTATAGGCTAGGAAAAAAGGACATCATTGAAACTTTCTTAAATCTGTGGTGCGGAACGGACGTTAAATATGTTGTTACCATCAGTTTTTAAGTTGGAAAAGTGAAAATAAACAGATAATGTAGCCGCATACGCTGCCTTTATGGGAATAAATATGCTGAGATGAGAATAAATGACGTTGTAGATATGATTTATAAGTCATATAAGTATGTATGTAATGTTAGTAAACTTTTATTTTTATTGTTTTTTATTTTTTTGGCATATCATAAGGTCCTTATGGTTGTACTTTTCTTGTAAAAAAAAAATATTAAAAATATTTTCACTTTTTTTTTTAATTAATTATAAACGCTTATCGTATTGTCAGTTTTTCCTTCAGCTGCCACAATATCAGTTTGTATTTTTTTTTAAGGGAATTTCTTTATAAATTGAACACTCAATGGAGGAAAAAATAAAACCTGAAGTGTTTTTATTTCGTAAAACAACTAAGACAACGCAACACAGTGGAAATAATTTCGAAATAAAAAAGTGTAACGAAATATATTGAAATTAATTCTGAAATTCCAGATTTGGCAATGGGTTTCAATTTACCAGTAGCCATACGGCAAGTATGAACAGAAAAATAAAAAAAAACAAAATTTTATAAACTTCAACGCTGCTGATTGTTAAATATTTATTACAATTTAGTTTTTATTTTTGTTTTTTTTCTTATAATTGTTTGAAGTTTCTTCGGTTTTTTTCTGATTTAAACGGTAGTTTTTGGGTTTTCTTGACTACAAAAACGTTTAAAAGTCGTTAAAGTACATAAAATTGTTGGCGGTTAAGTGTGCGAATATTATTTTGGCAATTTTTGGTTTCCCCAAAAAATTATCGTGTTTTATATACAGTTTTAATTGGCATTCTTATAAAAAACAAAAACAATACAAAACAAAAGTACTGTAAACCAAAAAAGAAAAAAAAAACCAAAAAAAAAATGAAAAATCTGGAAATTCATTGCATTTCTGTTGTGTATTAAAAACACAATTTGGCAATGACACTTGCGGTCAAGTACAAAAATATAAAAACCAACAATAACAACAACAACAAAATATATAATTTTGTATATACAATAAAAAAACAATAACAATAAAACAAACATTGTTGCAAAAAAATAAAACCAAACAAAAGAAACAGAACTTAAAAGTTAAAATTTCATAAGGAAACCTGTTGATTTTTGCACAAATAAAAATTGTTTTAAAATCTCAATTGTTTGCTTTCTTGACTAATACACTTGACGCTGTTTTATATACATACATACATACATACGTACATATGTGAAGGATTTTACTGTTAAGAACAGTCGAAAACCGAAAGCGAAATAGTAACTTTCAGCTGTGAAATTAAACTTGAATTGTATCTCTTTCTCACTCGCTCTGAACATATTGTTCGTTATTGATTTGTGGTGGTTAATGGCATATATCGTCTGGAAAAAAACACACAAACACATATATTTTTAAATATAATTTAAAATGCTTTTTATTTCATATAAGTATTTCTGGATATTTCATTAACGTGATTTATTTAATGCGAGCAAAAACCAGTTCTTTTATATGCGTTTACTTTGTAAGCAAACGATGAGATGCGTTTTAATTACACTTCCTAAAATATGAGACGTCATTAAAAATAAAGAATTTTAATTTGTTTCATTTTATAATAGAATTTAAAATTGAATATTTGGATCGAAATTTAATTTTATATTTATATACGGGCATATGACACTGGCATGTAGCTTAAGTTAAAATTCCTTTAAAATAAAGAAAAAAAAGGGATTCGAAATACATAATGTGCAAAGAACAATTACTGGTTACGCTGTAACCTATGTATGTATGTAATGCTTAGAACATATAGTTCAACATTAGCCTGATTTAGAATACATACACATACATAATTGGTCATTACAACCCTTCAGCCAGGATTACCATCTAGCTTCTCACACCACTTATATTGTGTGCGTTAATTTTATCCATAAGTGTTGGGACATACAGTTTATAGTCGTCTCAGAAAGACAGATTTTTGAGAAACTCATCATAGCAATTTTATTTTACTCTCAGAATTTTTGCCAGAAATCTGCTGAGAGGCAGGCGCAGAAGAAATATTTTTTTATTTCGGTTTGATGTCTGAATTTTTAAATTTTAAATTTAATAATTGAAAAAAGTATGTTCATTCCCTAATCATAAAATTAAGGACATTACCGGGTAATATTGGGAAATTTTCAAAAAAAAGTTGTTTCTTTACTGTCGATCCCATCTCATAGATAAAATTAGCAACTTAACATAGGTGGTGGTGTGAAAGGCTAGGTTGGTAAATGGTTGTAATAACCAATTAGGTATGTAAATAACTGTATATTGGTTTTCATTGGATTTTTGGTTTTACGTGCCTTACGCACAATCATAATTTAACGTCCTGGGGATTGGACTTCGCTGCACGCGTTAGTTAACATCTAGCGGGTGCTAGAATGACATTCAAGAGGGGCCACTAGGACGCTGCATGTCAACTTGAAGACAGCAAGACAAGGATCGCCACGTTGACCACAGTCAGAAGCTTTACCTTGTTTGCATGCATTCCATCCCCTCCCAGCAGCCTTGAGACTATTCGAGAGAAAAGTCCTACGTAAGATCTTCGGTCCAGTGCAAGTTGGCAATGAGTTCCGCATCCGATCCAACAGTGAGCTGTATGAGCTCCTCGACGACATAGACGTTGTGCATGGCTCCGCCATGTCGTTTGAATGGACGAGGATGCTCCGGCGAGACGGGTATTCGATGCGGGGATCTGCGGAAGTCGGCGAAGAGGACGACCTTGTATCCATTGAAAGGACCAAATCGAGGAAGCTCTGTCATCGATTGGTCTGACCAACAGGCGTAGGTGCGCAAGAAGCAGAGGCGCCTGGAATCTGTTGCGGCAGGCCGAAATCCGTTAATCGGGTTGTTAATGACCAATTAAATAAAGTAAGTAAGTATGTAAATAACTTGAAGTTAACAGAGATGTATGAAGATTGCCATACAGAGTGAAAACACCCGAATTATTGCTTGGCGGTATTCTCCTTTATATTATTTATAAACGACAGTCAATATGAAGACTAGTTATTTTAGAAATAATAGTTCTCATGATTTTTGCGGCCGTAGTCTAGTAGGTAGTGTGTCAGGCCAGAAATCTGCCACAAAAGCGAAATATGAAAACATATTTCTTTGGCTACTGCCTGTCAGTAGATTTTTGGCAAAAACTCTGAGAGTAAATAAAAATGCCATGCAAAATTTTGTCAAAAATCTGTCCTTGGAGTCAAGTTTAAATTGTAGGTCCCAGTACTCATGTATAAAATTAACACACTCTACAACTTGCTAGATCGTAAGCCTGACTGAAGTTGGTTGCACAGAATGATTATATACGTATGTATGATTTTCGTATTGTTAATGTTATTTCCAAGGGCTATGGTTAATGCGTGTAACAGTACTGTCTACAGTTTTCCTCGCATCATAAAATATCTTTGTATTGAGAGACTGATATAATTGGTTCCAGTTCAGCTAGCATAGTCCCATTGTCCGTTGTAATATGCATTCAAGTAAAATATTGCACAGCAGAGGACATTCATTTTGACTGCCACCTTAAAGACATTTAGATGGCAGCCACTCTCAATGTAAGAGATGCGGTAACCTGCATTCGTATAAAGAGTTCTCATTGCATCGCCAATTTTTTCAACTTACCGAATGTGCCAAGAAGTCGAAACCCTATTCGAAATCTATAAAGGCTAAATAGAGTGATTGCCATGTCCCGGTCTATTTATTGATGATTCTATGTGATGTGTGCGGCAAAAAAATTTAAGATATTGGCGATACGTTTGTTGATGATTTCATCAATAATTTTATTTGTGATGTTGATTAAAGTATTACCGAGGCAATGCTGTATATTTTGTGTTCTATTTTTTTCCATTACCCCTCTAGGGAGCATATGGCATTCACAAAGCATCTCCATCTGGCACGATTCTCCGCTGATGTTTTTGCGCCTTCCCATGTCAGGTCATTAAGCCTTAGTTCTTGTAGGTCCGTGCGTCTCCCGGTGTTTTTTGGTCTGGTGTTTGTGTTCTATAGTAACTGACTATTATCTGTCTTTAGTCAGGACTACGACATATCTTCTCGAGTGATGGTTGGCTTTTCAATACAAATAGTTACTCTGTTTTCTTTGTCGTATAGAAGTAATGACTTGAATGAAAATATTCCATATGAAGAGATAACATTTCATGTGTTAACCGCCCACCACTCTAGTTTGCAATGGAAAAGTTCCACTGAGTAAAATTATAGACGGAAAAGGAATTGGGCGCAATCATATAATTGGTCTCAGAATATAAGTCTATCAGAACTCATGCAGCAAGTGACACAGTACTTGGAAACAACTAGATTCCGAGATTTATTAACTCAGATGGTATAACTTTTGTAAAAAATATACAGCTTGAATAACTTATGAAAACAGTTTAAAATCAAATTCCCTGAAGGAGGATCCTCGATTTATACGAAAAACTTAGAAGTAAATTTACCGCCTGTAAACACCAAATGCAGTGAAATAAAGAAACAAAAAAATTTGCATTTAAACGAAAATATGAAGAATTTGCTTCATAGAGTCAAAACTCAAAAGCCTTAAGTGATTTCAATGTGTTCGTTACAGATCTCTTGATATAGTTTTATCGGTTTTTAATAACTAATAACAGATAAAACCCTTTCTTCCTCATATGAGAACAAAATGTTGGCCCTGTTATGATATGGCCGTTATTGAAATAATTTAATTACAGTAATCCCTCGATTTACGTCGCAGTTGGTTCCAAAAAAAGGCGACGTAAATCGAATGACGACGCAAATTGAAGTTAGGGGGAACAAAAAATTAGACGACGTAAATCGAAACAACGTTAATCGAGGCGACGTAAATCGAAGGAATACTGTAAACGATATTTTAATAAATAATTCGACAAAAAACGAAACCCGCTTCAATCTAGATTAAGTAAACAAAAAAAAAAAAACAAAACAACAGTAAATATTTGATTAGATCTCCCAGATAGGCAATCAATTAAATTATACGGTATAGGGTAGTTTTTCTGAAATTTGTTA
Organism: Sarcophaga variegata; assembly: GCA_932273835.1. Classification (NCBI taxonomy): domain Eukaryota; kingdom Metazoa; phylum Arthropoda; class Insecta; order Diptera; family Sarcophagidae; genus Sarcophaga; species Sarcophaga variegata. The sequence goes on along the minus strand of OW026359.1, from coordinate 33,475,989 downwards.
TTTTAGCTAACTGGAGCAGTTTTGTTTAAATACGTACATTTTGATTTTACAACGTTCTTCTTTTAATATGTTTATTAATGAAACTTGTTTCGTTTTTTATTATTATTAAAAATCATAGATTCTCATAAGTTTTAATATAAACACTGAAACGGCCAAAAACACACAGGGAGGCACTGAAACCCTAAAACCGCTTTCAAAGTAGCCATAAAGTATTATTATTTATGAAATTTTTATTTTCTGTTGTATTTTTTTGGTTTAAATTAGGTTTTATTGAAATTTATTAAAGTTTAATAATATTTACATATAAAATTTCCTCTTAATTTGATAACGAATATACTACATACACAGACGCATTTGTTATAAATTTGTGGTGACATATGAAATATAAGCAGCAGCTACAAAAATGAAGTTCATGTCTTAAGTCTTTTGTTTTATTACAATAAGCTTAAAACGGAACTACCTACCGATAAAACAAAATAAACTTTCGCTACGACATACTAATAAATGGAAAACAGTTAAATTTTTTCTTCGTTATTGAATTAAATTAAAAGTTGCAATCGTTTATTCCGATAATAACCGGTTGCACCGGTATGAAGTGATCGTCAAGATACAAATGTCTTTATAGGGAACATCTATTGTGAACGAGTATAGTTTTGTATTTTTTTTTTTTTTTTGTTGTGTATGACATCTGTTAACAAGTGAACAAAGACCACCATAGTTTTTCATTGTGTTAAAAATGGCGAATTTTGAGCCAGAAAATTATGATTTGCGGAAGACATTTTATTTTATTTTTTTTCCATTTGAAACAAAGTGCTGCGATGTCACATTGAAAGCTTGTCGAGGTATATGATGACCATGCTTTATCAGCAGCAATATGCAGAATATAGTTTCGACGCTTGAGAGATAACGATTTTGAGCGATTTAACGATCGAGGCAGAAGATGTGACACTTATTGGCTGCACAGCACCTCGATTCCTACGAGAAAGTCGAAATTTTAAAATACTTGGATGGTAGTAGTCGCCGTAGTCTGGTAGGTAGTGTGTCGGCTAATTAGACGTAAGGTCAGACATCAAAACGAAAATATAAAAAAAATATTTCTTCGGCGACTTCCTCTCAACAGATTTCTGGCAAAAATTTTAGGGGTAAATATAATTGCCATGAAAGGTTTCTCAAAAATCTGTCGTTCGGAGTCAGCTTTAAACTGTAGGTCCCGTCGCTCATGTATAAAATTAACGCACACGACATAAGTTGTGTGAGAAGCTAGATCGTAATACTGACTGAAGGGTTGTAATGACCAATTATGTATTTATGTAATCCACAGGAAGGGCAAGATTATGAAGACGAAATCATTATCCTCCAGTTTAAATAGTTATAAGGGACCTTGGCAGTGAAGCTTTGTTAGCTTAGGGGATAATTTTATGGATGATATTAGCAGATATTATTAGTAGATATATTACTGTAAACTGGGTATCACATCAGATAAATATTAAATCACTACAAGTATTAAATTTCGCCAGTTAAATTATAAAATAAATTATGTCTGCCCTGGGGTTTGAACCGTGGCCTTACGTGTAATAAGACGACACACTTCTAATTAAAGTATTGTAAAGACCAATTAGATATGTATGTACATATGTTGTATGGTTACTTTTTATATGGTTTTATGTATTTAATAGGTCCTTCCGTAATGTTGGAGAGAATTTTCTTACCTGTTAATAATTTTTGTAAAGCTTATTTAGCCATCAAAAAAAAAAAACTTTTTAGCTTAGACTCTGCTCTTCTTTAATTCACACTTACTCGAGGCATTTGCACACATTTTTTTTAACTCAATCTGGTAAATGAATTCATTTTGATTCAACTATTTTTGTGGTATTACAATGGGCTGTTCAGTGTGCTTCAATAATCTAGGATTTCAGGAAAACTACCAGTTATTGAACGTTTGTATACACATACCTTTTAAAACTGTATGATATACTAATGGGTAATGGGAGCTATAGGAAAATTTTTCAAAAAAAAAAAAAAAAAAACCCATAAAATTCAGAAAATTGCATGAAGTCTTTATTTGAATCGATAGTATGGTCCATATAATTTAATGTTTGAAGATTATTTCATGCAAATGTTGACCGCGAATGCGTCTCAAATGGTCCATTCGTTTAGTCCAATTTTGGCATACTCTTTCCAACATTTCGGCCGGTATCTCACGAATAAATGCTTCAATGTTGCCTTCCAATGCCTCAATTGAAGCGGGCTTGTCTGTATAGACATGAGCTTTAACATAGCCCCACAAAAAATAGTCTAAGGGCGTTAAATCGCACGAATTAGGCGCTCAATTGACCGGTCCATTCACAGTTACGTTACGATTTGCAGCATCTTTGAAGAAGTACGGTCCAATGATGCCACCAGTCCATAAGCCGCACCAAACTGTGACTTTTTCTGGATGCATTGGTAGCTTTTGCAATGCTTCTGGCTGATCTTCACTCCAAAATCGACAATTCTGCATATTTATGTATACATTGAGTCGAAACTGAGATTCGTCGCTGAACAGAATTTTTCGATAAAGAAGTGGATCTTCGGCCAACTTTCCAAGAGCCTATTCACCAAAAATTCTGCGTTGAGGTAGGTCGTTCGGCTTCAATTCTTGCACCAGCTGTATTTCGAAAGGCTTCACACCTAAATCCTTCCGCAAAATGTTCCACGTTGTTTAGTAACAGAGGACCAATTGCTGCGAACGGCGACGAATCGATAATTTATGGTCATCATTAACACTGGCCGATACAGCTGCGATATTTTCTTCAGTTTGCACTCTACGTAAGCGTGTTGGTGGTTTAATGTCCAACAATGTAAATTTGGTGCGAAATTTAGTCACAATAGCCCGAATAGCCACTTCAGTGGGTCGATTAAACTGACCATAAAATGGATGAAGCGTGCGATGAACTTTCCTAACAGAGCACGCATTTTGATAATAAAATTCAATAATTTGCAAGCGTTGTTCGTTTGTAAGATGATTCATGGTTAAATTATAGACCAAACTGAAGATGTTTGACAGTGAAACAAAACACGAAACGTGCGTGAGCTGTTTAAACCAGTGTAGCCAAAAATATAACAGCTAAAAAATCACCCTTTATAGATATGTATAGATCTGTATGCTATAAAAATAAACAAAATTTTATAGATTTTGATTGAACGTTTTTAAAGTAGAGGTTGTCATTTTGTTTAATTGCTTCAATTTAAAATATTAATTTTGAATTTCGTATGTCATCTTGTTTTTTTTTTTTTGTACGCTAATAGTGCGGCAATGTTTCAAATGTTCAAATCTTTAATGAAATTCAGAAATTATTAATAACTATTTGATTTAATTTTATTATAATTTTTAATATTTATATTGTATTATGTGTAGTTTTATTATTATTATTTGTTTGTTTGTTTGTATGTATGTTTATTAGTCGGCAGTATGATGTTTTTAATTTTATTTAATATTATAATTTAAAACACCATACGGTATCATTAGTGTCAATTTGAAATTGCTCTATTACGTATTTATTGTATTTGGCTTTGTTTTTGGGGATTTTGTTTTGCATACCGAAAGCTCTTGTTTCATATGACCCGTGCTTAGGCCAAAATCAAATAATGCCAAGCCGTAGCATAGCGTCGCATATGTGCATGAGTTTTTTTTTTTTCTTTTTGGTTAAACGATATAAGATATTAAAATACAACCTGTGCCCATGGTTTTACAATATAGACAAACATAATTTTTTTTTGTTTTTGTTTTTTTATTTTAAACCGATTTAGACTGCAAACAGAAATGAGCACTAATGGAATATATTAACCCCAATTAACTTTAACATCAAATAAAACAAAACACAAAGAGAACAATAATAATAACAACAATAACAACAACAACATTAAATCAGTTAAATTATAGAGGAAAGAAAAACAGAAACAGAAACAAATAGAAAAAATATAAAAAATCTCAACTGATTTGCATATAAAACTCAACTACTGTTTTACAAATAAGACGATATTTTTTTCATTTCATTTTTTTTTAGTTTTCAAACCATTATGGTATTCCTTTGAAGGTGTCAGGCATGGTGGAATGGTTTTAAGCAAAGCAAAAACATTCTTTTGAACTAAATTAAATATGTTCCTTTTTTATATTTAATTAATGTGTTTACTTTTAAAATGTATTTATTTGTAGCATTTTAATATGGCAAGTAAAGTGTATAATTTTAAAGGGGCGGTTTTCCCAAGGAGTTAAGCAAAATTATTCCAGTCTTAATATTAATTCGAAAATAATTAACCATATAATTAAGAAGGCAGTACGCTTATGGAAAATACATGTTATTTTGAATTTTGCAAAATTTTTGCAAACTCAATAATCTTCCGGCAACACCTTCTTTTTCCCATTTTTTTCTTGTTTTTTGTAAATAGTTTAATAATATTTTTGCAAACAATTTTTTTTGTTTTTTTTTTGGCAATTTTTGCAAAATTTAAAAAATTACCTTTTGCTTGCAATCAATCATTTTTGTGTGAGAGAGTTTTTTTTCATTTCGTTTCTCATAAGCTTTATTGGTTTACTTTAAAAAGCAGAAATTCAATATATTTAATGAAATATATATTAATCATTAATTAGTAGCCTGTTTTTTTCTTTCTTTTAATGTTTAAATTTATTACTGATACTCATATTAATACAAAAAAAAAATAATAAAAAATTAAAAAAAAACCTCAATGAATTTAAATCAATATTTAATGGCTTGTATACGATTTTCTGTTGGTGAAATTAATCTGGTTGCCACTCTGCATATGTGCTTTGAAATTAATGACCTTTCAATACACTCAATTGCTTAATAAAATATTTTAAGCATTGTCATCCATTAAGCCTTAGTTTAGACTGTTTCAAATTAATTTAATTAAATTCTCCAAATCACTTTAAAAATGTCACCTTCTGGTGATAAAGATAAATCGAATATATTCTGGTTATATTTGCTGCAAAAAGCAAATTGTTTTGCTACCTTAACAACAAAAGACAACAGTTGAGTACCATATTCAAAAAGATTATTTACTGAAACATGAAAAAATGAAGTTAAAGCCTTTATTTTGGAAGCGCCCTGGCTTTTTGTGATACCCCAAAAAAAAATCTCGGTATCCATTTTCCATTGTCACCTTAATAACACTATGCGACAAAATAAAAATAAATAAATACACCCAGCTAATGTCATAGTGTAAGCTGTGAGTTTTTCAATATGAACATTCATAGTAGCAAACTATTATTGATAAATATAAAAAGAGTGGGAAAATTCTTAAACTGCATTCTGTTAGGAAGAGATTGACACTTTGTTTGATCAAATCGATCAAAAATTACCGTAGTTATTATTTAAATAGTATAACAGTCGTGTTATATTTTTTATATATATATTTTTTTTTCAAATGAGCTTTCAGAATTTTTGATGAATCTTTATTGTTTATCGGAAAATGTGTCAATTTCCTATTTGAGCGACCACCAGAAGTTGGCCAATGTTTGCGCAAAGAGAGATAATAGGTTAGGTTAGGTTAGAGGACGTGTACTTGTCAATTAAGACAAGTACAGTACCCGGAGGTCGAATTGACCCATTGGGCAAAGTTCTTAAAGAGTGAAGGATAATAGAGGGATAAAAAGGAGAGGATGTAGGAAAGGGGAGAATGGGAAGTGTGAAAAAACACAAATATTAGCCGACTTCTGGTAGCCGCCCAAACGTGAAATTGTCACATTTTGCGATAAACAATCAAGAACCATCAAAACTTTTGAAAATTTTTGAACTGAAAGTTCATTTGATAAGTTGACATGAATAAAAAATATTACACGACTGTTATACTTTTTAAATAATAACTATGATAATATTTGTCCGATTTTATCAAATGAAGTGTCAATCTCTTCAAAAGATAATGCACTTTCAGAGTGTTATCACTTATTTCATATTTTTTAATTAAATTTTGCAATTAAGAATAGCAAAACTTGAAAATTTGATAAAAAAAATTTTTTTTCAAGCTTTTCCGATCAAAACTCATAACATGTAAGTTTGAACCGTATGCTTATGTATACCATTTTAAAGGCTCATCTTTTCCCTTTACAAACAACTTTGGTTTTTAAAAATAAGTTAAAAAATATTTGGGTAATCAATAATTTTGTGTGAAAAGATTAAAAATACCATTTTTGTCATATAAAAGAAGCTTGGAAGGCTCGAGAAATATAAAAAATATATTTGAGTTCTACTCAACAAAACTCACAACCTACACTATGTCATTATTTTGACTGTCGCACCGTGTAATCAACCAGTAATGCTACCAACATTTCTGAACAGACAGAACGTGTCTTATTACCATTTTCCAAAGAGCATAACATTCATTATTACATTTCATTCAAACATTAGTTCATTATTTCTAAAGCCAATATGTTCAAATATAAGTTCAATTCTAACCGTAAAAAGCTCGGTTGAAAATCTGCACAGGGTCAAAAAGACTTCTGGTTATTTTTCTGGCAGAACGCAATAAAGTATTATACATGTGTATACGGCATTTAGCGACATCGAACTACTTGGATTCGATTCTTCTCGCTAAAAGCTCTAGATTGGGAAGTTTATAAAAGGCCACGGTTCAAACCCAAGGTCGGACATCTCGAATAAAACGAAATATGGAAAAAAAAGTTCGACAAGTTCCTTGAACAGATATCCGGCAAAAACTCTGTAAGTAAATAAAAATTGTCATGAAAAGTTTCTCAAAAAATGTGTTGTTCGTATTCGACATTAAACAGTAGATCTCTGTTATACTCTTTAAATAATAACTACGATAATTTTTGTCCGATTTGATCAAACGAAGTGTCAGTCTCTTCACAAGAGAATTCACTTGAAGAATGTCATCACTTATTTTATATTTTTTAATTAAAATTTGCTACTATGAACGGACAAACTTCAGAAATTTGAAAAAAATTTGCATTTCCAAGTTTACATCATCAAATAGCATAGAATATGAAGTCAAATAATATATATGTACATCATTTTAAAGTTCCATTCTTTCACTTTCTAAGAAAGTTTAAATTTGTGACATTGGATCAGTTATGTTTCCTTAATCAATAAATTTGTGCGTACAAATGTTATAATTCGTGTAGAACAAAAAATGCAAACACTGAGGCACAATTGACATATTCCGACAGCAGTAGGGATATACCACTTAAATCAATATTTTCACTTGAATTACAAGTTATTTTCTCCTGTCATAATGCCAATACAGTCTTCACACAATGTTAATTGCATAGAATAACTGATTTAGCCATTGTATGTAATGATTACAAAGCTATTCATTTTTGCCAACACCAACTACTCTATAGGAGGCCTCGTTGAAGTGTAATGTTTACAGATATTTTCTTTTCTTTACTGGTTTTTTGTTTTGTTTTGTTTGGTTTTTTTCTTTTTACTTTGTGACACCATCAATTTTTTTTCCGACAAAGGCAAAATGAGGCATCTTTTCATGATGTTTTTGTATAATTTTTTGACATGCATTAATAAAGCCGCCAACATTCCAAACATCAGATACACATACATACATATGTACGTAGGCCAAGTGAGGCATAAGATGACTAAAAAATGCTTCATATACACACCGTGTATAGCCATTAAGACAGAATGGGGTCAATAAATATGCATGTATGTGTGTGAGAGAGTGTAACAGACATTAAAACAATTACAACAACATATCTACAGTTTAACAAACATAAAGTTGTTACAAATGAACGCAAAGAGATAGAAAAAAATATTGGAATTAAATTCGTATGGAAAAGTAATTCAAGTGGCTTAAAGTTTAAAAAATTTTCCAAATACAGTGTATATCCACCAGATAAATTTAAACTTAAAATCAAACCAATTTTATTAGTTACACTCATACGTGTATTAATGTCATTCAATTTTTCGTTTTAATTTTTTTTATTTCTTTCCACAGATGAGATCTGTTCACGATAATTCTAGTTGGAGTAAAAATTAATAAAAAAATATTCAAAATTTTTTCTAAAAATTTTATTAAAAAAGAAAAGAAAAGAGAACCGGCAGTGTTGTTAAGCTGTTTATTAAAAGCTGTCATAACTATTAATGGATTTGAAAATAAAGATTACAAATATCTTGTCGTATTAGCAGGTGAAAAAAAACACCAAACGCACATACACTTACGTTATATTCAAGCTTAGTTAAGGCTTCATACACGTCTCCATGAACGTATGAATGAGTGACTGATAGTCTGTCTGCATAAGGAAATCTTGAGAATCTTGAAATTATTCAAAAAAAAAGTCTTAAAAGAACTGGTGTTGTTGCTTAAATATTATTACTTTACAGTTGTCTATTAGTGCATAAATATGTCTGTATGTACGTATGTATGCTAGAAAATGATTACCGAAGTTGGATTTATGTCCCGGCAAAATGATGGATTTAATATACAAGGAAAATATTTTTATTCGTTAAATCTAAAGCAACGACAGTATCGGATTTTTTTTTCAAATTTTCTGCGGTTTCAGCTAGACATGTTGGTAGCTGTGAAAAGTGTTTATAAGCAAAACAGCAGTTTGGTTTTGCTGTCATTATTAATTTTAACATACGACAGACACTTGCACTTACTTAAACGCAGCATATCATTCATAAAACTGGAAGAAAATATTTTCTTATTGTCAACATCTAATAATTGCTTTTAATTTATAATTCCTACATATTTATGTTATATGCACAGTCAATATGAATTTAAATATCTTTACGCGATATTGAAGCGCTCGCTATCTTTCTATTTAAATGAAATAAAGTCGCCGTAGTCTAGTAGGCAGTGTGTTGACTTATTAGGCGTGAGGTTCAAACCTAAAGTCAGACATTACGGTCAAATGGAAATATGAAAAATATTCCACCGATAAATTCCTCTCAGCAGATTTCTGGCAATAACTATGAGAGTGAATAAGAATTGCAATGAAAAGTTTCTCAAAAAAAAATGCTGTCGTTCGGAGTCGATTTTAAACTGTAGGTACCGCCACTCATGTATAAAATTAACACACACAACATAAGTGGTATAAGAAGCTAAGTTGTAATGACCAATTATATATGTATGTATGTAAGGGTGCGAGATATCATCGAATTTTTTAATTCGTTTGCAAGTCTATTATGTGTGGATGCCATTATGTGTGCAATATAAGTTCTTTCAATTCTCTGGGTAGGGAATATCCGAACTATTGCATTTTCCATGACGTTGGAAACTCATTCTGAATTTCACCGATTGTTGTTTTTTTTTGTTGTTTTTTTCCTGGTTTTGTTTCATGTTTAACGATTTGATAATAATTTTGTTTAAAGTTTGTCGCTTAAGTCTTTTGTTTATTTTTGCCTAATTTTTACAATGCTGTTGCTTTGTTTAGTAAAATAAATATATTAACCATGTTAAATACAGATTAGTTTATAGACAAATTTTAGTTTTTAAATAAAAAAGCGAAAAAATATGTTATTAAGAGGGGCTGACATATTTTTATTCAGCATAAAAACGGTTAATAGGTGGAATTTTTAATAAAAATATAAATTTTAATTTACAGTTATAAAGCCATTGTGAGTCGCCGTTGTCTAGTAGTTAGTGTGTACGCTTATTACACATGAGGTTCAAACCGCAGGCCACACATTTCCAACAAAACGAATTATGAGAACATATTTCTCCGGCGATTGCCTCTAAGCAGATTTCTGATAAAAACTCTGAGAATAAATAAAATTGTTATGAAAAATTTCTCAAAATTCTGTCGTTCGGAGAGGGTTTAAACTGTAGTTGCCGCCATCCATGTATAAATTTATAATTTTAATACGCCCAACATGGGTGGTGTGATTAAATAACTTTTGAGCGTTACTGCTAGAAAAGCAATTCCAACTAACAGATCAACGAAATTTTTTTTAATTATTTATTTAATGTCAGTAGATAGTTTATCCTTACTGAATAACTATGTATACAATAACAGTTTTATACAAAACAAAGAAAACAAAACTTTACTTATCAATTTAAAAATCTGGTTAGTGTCTTTTTTAATACACCTTTACTCTCCGAGAAGTCAATTACTTGATTACATTCATTAAAGGTTTTACTAGCTCGTCTAAAGGAATCATTATTTGCATTGGCTGATCTGTTGTATTTTAGTGATAACAGTTCAAAATTACGTGTAGGTCGCACAGAAACATTGAATTTCAATCGACTGAGCAGGAACTCCATATCAACATCGCCTCGTAATTAACCCAGTATAAAAAGAGTACTCAATATAGAACGACGGCTTTTAAGAGTTGGCAGTTTAATCAGATCCAGTCTACTCCGATATAGCGGTAATTCACAGGAGTTCCAACCAAGACCTCGTAAAGATAAAATTAAAAATTATTTTCACACTGCCCAATGCTATTTATACAAACTGCATAACAAGGCTCCCATATAATAGAACCATATTCCAGAATAGGTCGGATGACAGATATAATTAACAATTTTGTTAAATAAGGATCAACAAATTCCTTAGACCAGCGTTTCATATATCCGAGTACGCCATAAGCATTATTCACCATCATGGATATGTTATCCCGAAAGTTAAACCTGTAATCCAAAAGGGTCCAAAACAGCAAAGGTGTCAATCTTTGAGTATATAAAAAATGTCATTTCATTAATATTTAATTCCAACAAATTCAATTTGCACCACTTATAAAAACTGCAAAAGACAGAACGAAGTTATTCAAATCCATTAACATCGTTAAAAGTGTTAAATATTTTAACATCGTCAGCATACATCAGTACCTTAGAACGCAAAGCAGCTGAGGGAGGGTCATTGATAAACAAAGTGAATAAGATTGGGCACAAATGACTGCCCTGCCCTTTAATAATTTTAGATGTGACATTTCCAAATTCGACTTGTTGAGTTCTTTGTAACAGATACGAATTTAACCATTCTACAGTAGAAAGTGATAATTTGTGCAATAAATGTTTATGATTATGTTCATAATTTTTTTAATTGTCAATTAAAAATCCATTTAAGTCCACAATACGTAATTGATTTAGTTATTCACTTGGAAGTCGCCGTAATCTAGTAGGTAGACCTTATTAGACGTAAGGCCGCGTTTCAAACCCCAGGTCACACATCAAAACGAAAATAAAAAAAAAATATTTATTCGGTGACTTTCTCTCAGCAGATTTCTGGCAAAAATTCTGAGAGTAAATAAAATTGCCACGAAAGTTTCTCAAAAAAAAATCTACCGTTCGAAGTCGACTTTAAACTGTAGGTCCCACCACTCATGTATAAAATTAACACAGACAACATAAGTGGTGTGAGAAACTAGGTCCATAATCCCGACAGAAGGGTTGTAATGACGTATGTATATAAAAGCACGTACGTATGTGTACATAAAATATAAATTTCATAATTGCTTTAAACACGATTTAAATAATTGCAAAGTAAAAGTTATGCTATTGCATATATAATATTAAATAAACCACCAAAAAAAAAAACCTTCACATAACTACAAGGCTAGAGTATGTTTCAATCATTTATTTCCCGACACTTATTTAATATTTATGAAACTCATACTTTCGAAAAAACAAAAACATACCATTTGGCATCATATTAACGGAGGCTACCAATCGATATTTTTTTAAAACATAATCAGTTTTAAATTTAAACAGGAGCTGTCATTAAAACCTTGATAAGAAATAAAAAAAAAATTAACTCAAACAATTTTTCTCATATCATGCCGCATAATTAATTATTTATTACGATAAAAATTTTATTTATACTCGTAGAATCCAATATAATATATGAAACAAAAATAAAATAAAAAAAATGTTTTTTTTTCATTGCAGGCTGAACTATAAATCTCTTATTAATTATGCTGCCGTTAAAACATCTCAAATTTTATTATTTTTTTTTTTGGACAAATTTATATTAAGAAGCTCAACTGAAAAGCTGAATTGAAATCAAAAGCAAAGAAGAAGAAGAAGACAAATAATAATAATCATAAAATAAATCTTGAAAACAAAAAGAAATTCATAAACAAGTAAGTAACTTAACTCTGAATGATTTAAATTTGTTGAATTTTGTGTCATTTGCTGTTATAATGCTGATTAGCGTTATTATTTCCTTTTTTCTTTAAATTTTAATTGGTACTGCCTCTTTATGATTTGCAAAAATAAAAAACCTTTTTTATATTTAAACTAGTAAACATAATCCATAAAAATGTTAATCGAATTTCACAAACTGAATCAATAAAACAAAATTAACGTTTTTAGCTTTTATTCTTCTTCATTTCTTTTTTGTCTTCAATTTTTCTAACATAAGTTGTAGAAAAAATGTGTGTGTGTGTTTTTGTGTATTATTAATGATATTAGCTTTCTTTGTATTTATTTTATTTTATTTTATTTTAATGATTATAATTTGTTATCTTTTATCCACCATCTGAAGACATAAACATCTAATTATAGAATAGAACTTGTTTCCAAGCATGTGTTTGACGTAAATACAAAATATTTCAAAGTGTTTTCGTTTATTCAGATCACAAAATTTGTTTTTTTTTGTGTTCTCTTTTTTTCTAATTAATAGTTGCTCCTATTTAGCCGTAGCTGTGTGTGAATTTTATAAATGATTCTTTAGATATGTCTTCAATTCGTATTGAAATGAAAACTATTTTTACTACAGACATAGCCAATGAATTTTCTAAGATATTATCATATGCTACTGTTAGTATGTAAATTTAAAATAATTTTAGTAAAGGGTGCCCTGGTAGTCTAGTGGGTAGTGTGCTGGACTATTAACGCGAGGGTCGTGGGTTAGATTCCCACCAGAGACTCTAGTCTGTGACACTACACCGAGCATATGGTCAAAGTTACTCAGCTCGTATATAATTAAAATATAATTTGTAATTGTATTGTAATTAATACATAAATAAATAAATAAATTTCTTCGGTGACTTCCCCTCAACAGATTTCTATTAAAAACTCTAAGAGCAAACAAAAAATTTGCCATGAAAAAGTTTCTCAAAAGTCTATCGTTCGGAGTCAACTATAAACTGTAGGTCCCGCATAAAATTAACACACACAGCATAAGTAATGTGAGAAGCTAAGCCTGACTAAAGGGTTGTATTGACCAATTATGTATGTACGTATGTTGCAAAATTTCTTAGTAGTGTCTTGCAGACCGCTCCGGTCATTCTTCGTTCAAGGCATGGTTCAAATTGATCCTTTGTTGTCTGCATTTAAGATTTCACCAGGTTTTAGTAGCTCGCGGTACGCTACACACGACATTGGCTACCTACCAAAGCGATTTGGTTTTGCAGCCGAAATTGATTGTTGTCACGGATTAACCCACGATTTTTTTCCCCATTACCACCGTTCAGAGTCAGTAACAATCCAATGACAAACTGATCTTCTATCGCGTTTTTGAGGCAAAATTTGTCGGTTTTCCATCTCTCTGGCATTCAATGCAAGTGACACACACTTTCAAGACTTTGGGGATCTTTTAAGTGTTGTTGGGCAATATTTAACATTTCTGTTATTTGTATCAAAGTATCTCAGTGTCATCTTCATTCAATATTGCTTAAAAATCGGCGTCTTCAAAATTTTTTGGTTGTATTCCACGTTCTTCATTTCTCACATCAAAATCGTTATCTCTGAACCATCGAAACCATCTTCTACATGTTGCTTCTGATAGTGTATGATCATCATATATCTCGACCAGCATACGATGCGACTTTTCAACATTTGACCGCTTTGGATATTTTCTTTTCTTAAATCGCACAAACCATAGCGGTTTTCAAAACCAACACAACTCATGCCATCAATCAAATTCAAACTGATTTATGCGCAAAAGTCGTATATAATACGCCTCACCCAGAGAACCTGTGGTGGATATTTGAATGGTGTTATATACCACACATGTAGTCGTCTTAGTTTAGTAGGTAAGGTAAGGCTTATTAGACATGAGGCCACGGTTCGATTTTATACCAGTCATATCCAGCAAAACGAAATATAAAAAAATTTTTCTTCGGTGACTTCCTCTGAGCAGATTTCTGGCAAAAATTCTGAGAGTAAATAAAATTGCTATGAAAAGTTTCTCAAAATTTCTCAATTATGTATGTATGTACGTGCCAAAATAAATGTAATATACGGACAGCATTTAAAACAAGTTAATGGGAGACAATAGTTTTCTTATTTCCCTTACTCTTCCGATATGATTAACATCTTAATTTTCATAAACCACTATCGCTGACCCACTGTCTTCTTTAATTTGCATATTTCCTATAAAAATTTCTCATAAATATCTATTTCCAATTTTATTTCAAATCAAAAAAAAAAATTAATTTAACGAAAATATGCCCAAGCCATCAAACATATGTGTGTACATGCGTCAGTCATTATAAAATAAAGACATGACTTGAAATGCATCTTTACAAAATTGGACATATCCACCAGCAAACAACGAAAAAAAAAAATAATCAGAAACACCCACAATTATTTTGAATTTCCATCATAATTTATTAAAGAAAAAAATTGAATTTTTTGTTTGTTTTTTTTGCATTAAAGAAAGATGGACAGCAAATGAAAATATGCATAAGACAAGTGTGGTATCATAAAATTATCAATTACACACATATGGTAACATATCTGCCAAAAGCAAGGAAAAAATATCAGACAAAAATGAGAAAACATGAAAATAAACGAAATGAAAATAAAAATAAAAACAAAAATTTTGTCATGACATGTTCAGACAAGAGACCTCATCATGTTTGAAAAAGAAAACTAAAAAAAAAGAAAATAAAGATTTACAGATGCATGTGCATGCGGTAGCTAAAAGAAAAATACTTCAGCTGACTAGATTTTTAAATTGTTGCTCACGAGTAGATTGAGTGAAGTTGGTAATAATGATGGTGATGTTGTTGGTTGAAGGTGCATGTTGTAAAAGTTATGTTGCAAATTTGTTTAGTTTATTTAGCAAAAATTTAATTTTATTAATGGTTTTCTTCTTTCATCCGAACACAATTGCAATATCAAATAAAAGTTTGCGTTGACAGTTGATTAAGCAGTCGTTTGCTTTATTTTGTCATTTAAATTTAATTGATTTAAAACCAACAACAAAGTTATTTACACGAAATGTGATAAACTACCAAAGTTTACAATGTTTAGTTGAATTTCAATGTGAACATTCTTCATAAGTAATAAGAGTAAATAAAATTGCCATGAAAAGTTTTATCAAAAGCCTGTCGTTCGGAGTCGACTTTAAACAGTAGGTCCCGCCACTCATGTATAAAAATTAACACACACAACATAAGTGGTGTGAGAAACTAGATCGTAATCCTGACTAAAGGGTTGTAATGACCAATTATATATGTGTATGTAAAGCATATAAATTTATTTTCCAAATAAATTGCATTACCAAAATTACCAAATATACCAAATTTCTATTGAAAAAGCTCCGAAAACTGTTTTATTTCTCCGAAACTGCCTGTAATCTAATTTATTCTTATTTGACGAACAGATTTCAGAAGGTTCATTTCAATGGCAGAGTTTCGGATCCACTTACTATTAGTAGAGGTGTTCCCCAGGGGTCTATACTTGGACCTTTGCTGTTTTGCATGTATATAAATGATCTACCTGATGTTTTGGTTAACTGTAATGTTCACATGTATGCTGACGATGTGCAGCTTTACACATATACTCCAAGGGAGAATATTTATTCTTGTTTTGACTACATTAATCGTGACTTAGCAAGGATTGACGGATGGGCCTCGGCCAATGGACTATGTATCAATCCTTCTAAGTCTAAATGTATTACACTTTCGAGAACAAACGGATCATTTGTCGTACCTGAATTGAGTATCAGGGGAAATAAAATTGAATTTGTCAGGTCGGCTACTAATCTGGGTATTGTCTTTAATGACAAATTATCGTGGTCTACCCATATAAGTGTCATTGTTGGCAGAATTTATGGCATGCTTCGAAATTTGTGGGCTGTCATAGATTCAACTCCTTTTGTCATTCGCATGCAACTTGCTAAAACGTACTTGATTCCGGTACTTTTATATGGATGTGGGATATACGCAAATTGCAGTTATGATGACAACCAGAAACTTAACCTGGCGTACAATAACATAGCCAGGTATGTTTTCCTTAAGGGGCGTCGGGATCACATTTCTCATTTAGCTTACCTGATTCTTGGTATCAAATTTTGATAATCTCCTGAAAATTAGATGCCTCCTTCTACTTCATAAAATAATTTACACGAAACAGCCGAAGTATTTATATTGTAAAATTAAGTTTGCCAGATCCCACCGGGGTGTGGGGATTATACAGCAACGATTCAGGACTCTTCTGTCTCAGCGACAGTTCTTTATACACACCATTAGTCTTTGGAATTCCTTACCAAATAACATCCAAAATCTGGGCAATGCAAACGCGTTCAAAAAGGAGTTATTTAAATTATTTTCATAATTAAAATTTTAATCTCATATTTGTAAATTTTGTGATTTTATTTTTTAGGTCATCATTATTATTATTATTATTATTATTACTCTTATTATTGTTATTATTATTATTATTATTATTGTTATACTTTACCTTATTAATTTAATTTAACATTTATATACATAAATTAACTTTCTCTAATTTTTTATATTTAATTAATGTTAATTTTTTATACCTTATTGATTGTGAACATAGCACTGTCACTTATAAGATTTAGTATCTTGTTGTGCTATGTAGATCATTATAAATCAAATAAATAAATAAATAAATATGTATAAAATATGCGAGCCCTTTATGAGTGGTAAGCACAAGTGCAAAAAAAAAAAAAAAAAAAAAAAAAAAAAAAAAAAAATTAGCACTACGTATTTTTCAATATGGCCATGATTTCTGCCTTGTATACACTGCACTATTTAAGCAGCCTACACAAAAGTCTAATGTCAGAAAAACTGAATATAAATTCCACAACGTTATTGCCTGGAAACTTCGTATAGTTATTGAAAAAAATGATATCAAATATCTTATCGAGAGAATTATAAGAAGCCATAGGTTAGGTTGGGTGGCGGACTCCCTTAAAACTAGAGGTCCCAATTAGGCTAGCATTGAGGCCCATTGTGATAACATGATTAATTCTACACGGGGATCAACCATTCTCTAGAGAAAACCAAATATAAATCTTACTGCAGCAACCTTTATATTAGAGAGCTCGGTCAACAATGTTAGAAAATCTCTTCATGTCAAGAGCAGGGCACT
Source organism: Sarcophaga variegata (assembly GCA_932273835.1). NCBI lineage: Eukaryota > Metazoa > Arthropoda > Insecta > Diptera > Sarcophagidae > Sarcophaga > Sarcophaga variegata. The sequence continues at coordinate 33,458,727 of OW026359.1, read as the reverse complement.
CATACATGGGGTGAAAGACAGTCTCTTTCTCCTCCTCAGACCCACAGCTTCTGCAGAAGTCATTGGTTGGAATGCCAACCAAAAGGACAACGGCCCCTAAGGATCACCATTGCGCCATGCATGGCCATACAATTTAAGGACAGAAGTTAAGGAACCATATACTCGACATTAATATGCCCAGTATAGCAGAAAGGTCGGAAGAGGTGTTAAGTAAGTGTGTGATATTGATACTCACTTGATCGGTTAGTCTGTCTTTTACAACTTAGCTTCTCACAACACTCATGTTGTGTGCTAATTTTATACGGAATTGGAAGAATCTATAGTTTAACGTCAATTTGGAAGGACAGAAATGTTTTTTCATTTTTCGTATTTTTCGTGATGTCTGAGCTGGGGTTTGAACCATGGACTCTCTTCCAAATAAGCTAACACATTAATTTTTTGTAGTATTACGTGGACGGTGCATATTTTTTAAGAAGGAAAATATTGGCTCTTTCAAAAGTTAAGTTATTGCCGAGTATTTCAGACGTATACACAGATTCTTAAGAGTAGAAAAACTGCTATAACGGCGTGAGAGATTGTCTACACTATATTCACAGCAATCAACGAATGCCCAGTATATTTATATGAAATGACAGGATGAGATCGACTTTTTACTGGTTGTAGAGAATCGCTGTCATTTAAATCAATCTTGTTATTGCAGAGCAAGTTTAGGCAGACTTGTTCGACCGACTTTTGGACAAATATTCTTATAAAGTAACAGCACAATATAGAAGCTTTATAGAACCTGCGTGTGACTCGTCACATATCGTCGCCCGTATGTAGCAGTATTCTTGGTATGACTTCATAAAAAAATATCATCTTGCAGTTACTGAACAAGTTTAGGCAGACTTGTTTGACCGACTTTTGGCCAAATATTCTTATAGAATGACAACACATCCTGGAAGGATGGAACCTGCGTGTAATTCGTCAGATATTGTCCATTTGTGATAGTTAGATACTCTCTGTACTCTGTAGAAATATTCGAAAGAGCATGATCTTGGTGCGACCCCATGATAATTTTCAGAGAAATTGTAATGATAGGTGCAGTTAAGACTGTTCAAAAAATGCCATACTTATTTACTAACTCAGTTTTAGCTTTAGAGAGAATCGCACCACCCATATTGTGTGTTAATTTTATCCGTAATGACGATTTCAAACTACAGATTTGAGAACAATTTCATATGAATTTTACTTAATCTTAGATTTTCTGTGAAGTCGCCGTAGTCTGGTAGACAGGCCAAACATCAAGACAAAATACAAAAATTATTTCTTCGGCGACTTCCTCCTCTCAGCAGATTTCTGACAAAAACTCTGAGAGTAAATAAATTGCCATGAAAAAGTTTCTCAAAAATCTGTCGTTCGGATTCGACTTTAGACTGTAGGTCCCACCACTCATGTATACAATTAACATACACAACATAAGTGGTGTGAGAAACTAGGACGTTGTACAATGGATCAATTCGTCCTCCAGGTACTGTACTTGTCTTAATTGAAAAGTACACGTCCTCTAACCTAACCTAACCTAACCTAGATTTTCTGTCAGAAGACAATTGAATGGTGCAAATCCATACAAACATGCATACATACAAAATTGGTCATTACAACCCTTCAGTCAGAATTACGGCCTAGCTTATCACACCACTTATGTTGTGTGGATAGATTTTTGAGAAACTTTTACATGGCATTTTATTTACTCTCAGAGTTTTTACCACAAATCTGCTGAGATGAAGTCACCGAAGAAATAAGTTTTCTTATTTCGTTTTGTTGGAATTGTCTGCCTTGGGGTTTGAACCGTGCACTCACGTCTAATAAGCCAACACACTATCTAATATAATGTGATGGCTTCATACACGCCGTACATGTTTTATAGATTCGAATGTCTCTATGTATACCATGCCATAATATAAAACAGAGCAGAATGTTCTTACCACAGATTTTTACATCTTTTTTTGCACCAAATCTACCATATTACATGTGATCTGTCTGAACCAATCGCAAACATTCTTCAGTCATTAACATAAACATAAAAATTTCTTTCTCTTGACTTATTGGTCAATTTGTTTATGGCTATTTTTTTATTTATTTTTCGTGATCAAAATAGTAAAAAATGTTTCTAACCAGAGGCTAGAAAATACTTTATTATGTTAACATATATTTGTAAGAATTTTTATAACTTTATTTGTACATTTGTTTGCCATTTACGGTTTACGGCAAGTTTGTCTTGGATACAAGAATGGATGATAATGATGATGGTGGGTGCATAAAATTATATGTTCAACGTTAATTTGTGGTTTATTTAAATTTTATAGGCATACAAAATTTTTTTAATGTTTATTAAATATAATTTTTATAAACAATATAAAATAAATATTGTAGATAAATGGCAATAAAAATTCTCTAATAGTGTAGCATTTTGTATGATTTAAGCAAATAACATATAAAAAAAATGGTAAAGAAAACAAAAAAAAAGTTTTTACGTTTGTAAAAATTGTTTTCAGAAAAATAATTTTAAAAGTGTATATAATATAAACGTTTAAATAATTTGATTTGATTTTAGTTTTTTTTTTTTTAAATTTTTTTCTCTTCGTTTCAAAAATTTTTAAAAATTTTCAACAATTTCTCTTTTTCTGTTTTGCGTTACAGTTATACAATTTATTTTAATGTTCTAACTGTTCATTTTTGTTTATTAATAACTTTTTAGTTTTTGTTTATCATTGAAAATAAAAACAGAAAAAAACCCCAAAATTTTGATTCAGCTATCAAAAGACTTAAGCTGCCTACTTTATTAAAAAGAAATTTGTTTATTCGTCTGCGATTAAAATAGAGACAGACAGAGATCCAGTTATTTTTTTTAACGAATTTTGTATAAAATTATAATAATAATTTATTAAATTTTATAGTTTTTGTTGATTCCATAGAATATAGATATAAATAGATATAAAACGCTATTCATAAAAAATGAAATGAAATTAATAACACACCACCTTTAATTATAATCAAAGACTGAAATCTTAATTTAAACAGTGAATTTTAATTAAGTCAACGAAATTTCTATAATATCTCGTCTGGTTAAGTGCAAAACTACGTCACATTACAACTTTATTTAATCGAGTTTTATTGGTACTTTTTTTTGGCTAAGGCCTGTGAGTTATAAATCATTTGAATTTTTTTTTTGTTAAAGTTGTTTATATGTTTGAAGAAGAATTTAACTATAATATGTAATGTGATGTGATGTGATGGTGGTATATTTAAACTTCGCAATAAATAATAATGATCTAATCAAACGTCTATCCTTGTGTTCAGAAAAATAAAAAATTCTCATCAAATTAGTCCTTATAATCCTTGTAAAAAAATAATGTGTATACTACTACATCAATCCTGACGCTAATAGAAGCCATTCTTGAAAATAAAATTTTTTAAATGCTTCTTTCCAATATTTAAAATAGAGAAACTTTATCTCATTTGGTTTGAAGCAGTCCATATCTTTGTATTGAACCCCCCTTCCCAACGAAAATATATTTTAAATTCCTAATGCAAGTGGAGACTGTTTTTCTTGGTTAGGTTAGAGGACGTGTACTTGTCAATTAAGACAAGTACAGTACCCGGAAGTCGAATTGACCCATTGTACAACGTCCTACTTTCTCACACCACTTATGTTGCGTGTGTTAATTTTATACGTGAGTGGTGGGACCTACAGTCTAAAGTCGACTCCGAACGAGAGATTTTTGAGAAACTTTTTCATGGCGTTTACTCTCAGAGCTTTTGTCAGAAATCTGCTGAGAGGAAGTCGACGAAGAAATAATTTTTGTATTTTGTCTTGATGACTGGCCTGGGGCTCGAATTTTTCACAGCGATGCGACTGTATTTCAACGATATCGCATTGGATTCCAAGTAGTGTTTCGGACATATTGCCGTTAACCCGATGTTTTAAAAAATTCCAAAGAAAAACATAGCACTGCGTTAAGAAAAGTCAGAGCTAGGCATTGAACCCCCGAGTCTAGTCTAATAAGTCAACACACTACCTACTAGACTACAGCGATTGCATAGCTTTGAACAGATTTGAAAATAATTGCTTACATAACCTAATTATGAAATCGCCGTAGTCTAGTAGGTAGTGTGTTGGCTTACTAGACCTAAGGCCACGTTCAAACCTCAGGTCAGACATCAAAACGAAATATGAAAATTTTCTCGACTTTAAACTATAGGTCCCGGCACTCGAGTATAAAATTAACACACACAGATAGAAGCTAGGCCGTAATCCTGACTGAAGGGTTGTAATGACCAATTATGTTATGTCTGGACCTGGAGTTTGAACTGTGACCTTACGTCTAATAAGCCAACACACTGCTTACTAGACTACGATGACTTCAAACATACATTGTTCAACTGGCTCATGCAATTGTGTGATGTTCGAGCAGACCTACAAATCAAAATCAAAAGACTTAAGAATCATACTTGATAAATTTTGTTGGCTTTATTGTCTTTTTTTCGTATTGGCTCAAAGTAAGTCTTGATATGAGACGACTGTGCATATCAATATTAAAAACAATTTCAGTTTCAATGTGTTTATTCTCCGCCAAATATTTCATCCTGAGGTCATTTTTTTCAAACCTACAAATCATTGAAATTAACTTTCTTGTGTTTTCTTCGTTACAAATAAATTGTAAAACAAACAAAAAAAAAACGAACAAAATTATTAAATTGAATTTTATAATTCAAAATTTTTTTGTTTTTAATATTTTTCTCAATGCCAGCACTTAATCTAATATTTATGTCTTAACACACTTTGTTTTCCTGAAAAACAATATCTACACGAACATAATTATTGTTATCGCCACTAAATCAAAATTGTTTCCATTGAAAATATGGTTGCCTTATAAAACGTCGTTTCTTATGTTTAATTTCAACAAGTCATTTATGGTAATCAAATGCAACATTAATTTTGGCATCTAGTTTTACGCTTGTAAAAACCGAACTGAACAGAACCCAACTGAATGAAAAAGGGGGAAAAAATTATTTTTTATTTGGCAGATTTAAATGCAGATTTTTTTTTCTTTTGCTTGTAGATGGTGTTTGAAATGTAACTCACTATGGGTGGTAAATCAGTAAATTTGTACAAGATTGTTTTCCTTAACTACGCAGTGCAATTGTATTGGCTTTTAAACACAGCTTGCTTTTGGTATTCAAAGCGAATAAGTACACCCACTACACTACTAATGTTAGTGTGGCTTTAAAGTATTGTTTGTAGCCAAAAGAAAAAAAATAAAATCAAAACTGTTGCTGTTTTGGAGGGCCTTGTTTGTTTAAAGAAAAATCATTATTTATTTAACAGAGTTTTCGGTGGTTTTTTCTTTATATTTTCATAAATTCTTTTCTCTGGAAATCATGATTTTTCTTTTCATATATTTTTTTTCTGCTTCTCCTGTAATAATAGTTTCAATGAAATTAACACAATGAATGAAAATATAAATTATGTTTCCATTTCGGTTAGTGTTGGCCCGTTTGTTGTTTGGTATGTTAACAAAGTGCCTGTTTAATTTATTTCAAGTAACAACGGAAAGAAAAAAAAATAAAATTTGACAGAATTGTCTATAACGTGATTGCCGTAAGGTATTCTTTATTGGCAAACACACATATTTCGTATCTTATTAAATACATCGTTAGAGGTTTAAAAATTATGTCAGTTTTATAAAGAGGTTAACAAAAAGAAATTGCTTATAAATTTATGATTGAAGGGTTAAAGGCCAATTAGGACTGGTCATTTCAAGCAATAATAGCAAAAAATATTGGGATATAAAACAGAGAGAGTCTATTATATTCATATGCCTTGTTAATTTGCTTCAATCGATTTCATTGATTTCGAATTTTGCATTAATTTCTGTGAAGTCCAGCGGTTTTCAAAGCCTACAGCCAATCCAGCATTTAATCTACTTTATACTGTACTCCAGCTCTCACATTTTTTGAGGAGATTATATTTTACCCATGAATTAAACAAGTTGCGACGAATCCAAACAACATATTTTTGAAAAACTTTTTCAAGTCGAAAAGAGTTTCAGACTTTTTCGCCAGAAATTTGTTGAGAGGCAGTCCTCGAAGAAATATTTGTTCATATTTTGTTTTGTTGAGAATGTCTGACCTGGGGATTGACAGGTGGTCTCACGTCTAATAAGCCAACACACTACCTACTAGGTAGCAGCGACTTCAGAGCCAGAGGATTACAGAACACAATACTGCATTGAAAACCAGACTGCATTAAATCGTATAACCGCTTAAATCACTAGTCTATGTAGTCTAGTACATACTTTATTTCCCAACTAAGCTTAAACATCTCAAACAAAAATATAAAAACAACAGCTTCCTTAACTCAGTCTTTTGGCAAAATTTAATGAGTAAATTAAATTGACAAGAAAAGTTTCTCAAATCAGTTATACGGAGTTGATATTAAATTGTAGATTCCTGCCACTTATGCATAAAATTAACACATACTCGACGTGACTAAAGTGAAAAGCTAGGTTGTAGTCTTAACTAAACGGTTGTAATGGCCAATTAAGTAAGTTAGTAAGTAAGTTGTCGCGCTTCTCATATAAGAAATTAAACTTTGGTAGCCGTATGAGTGCAGCTGTGTTGTAAGAAGCAAATTTTTCAAATTTTCAACATGTTCTTTAAGACGACAACTTAAGTTCTGGTTAACAACAAGAACTATATTTTAAGTGTATCACTATAATTCCATATGCCATCCTAATTGACTTGCCTCTTGGCTTGCCAAAATATAACATAATTGGTCATTACAACTTTTAGTCATGATTACGACCTAGCTTCTAATACCACTTGAGTTTTTGACCTAAATTTTAAAATTAGCTCCGAACGACAGAATTTTTGAGAAGCATTTCATGACAATTGGAAATACTCTCGGAATTTATGCCAGAAATCTGCTGAGAGGAAGTCGCCGAAGAGATATTTGTTTATATTTTCGATTTGTTGGAGTAGTCTGACCTGGGGTTTGACCGGTGGTCTCACGTCTAATAACCGAACACACAACCAACTACGCTATGAAAATGTTTACAATTATCGTGGACAGGGTGTCCTGGTAGTCTAGCATGTAGTGTGCTAAACTATTAGCGTGAGGGTCATGGGTTCGATTCCCACCAGAGACTCTGTTCTGTGACACTACACCGAGTATATGGTGAAGTTACTCCGCTCGTATATAATTAAAATATAATTTGTAATTGTATTGTAATTAATAAATAAATAAATAAATAAATAAATTATCGTGGACACACCATAACTATAGCTGGCGTTATAGATCGCTTTATGGCTAACAACGTGAAATACCTTTTCGAAGTAAATAAATATTATGCACAAAGGCAATTGTCATTTAACAGACTGATTCATAGATTATTGATATGATAAAGACAGGATTTGAAGCAAAATCGGCCTTTCATGTTCTTTAATGTAAAATTGCAATGTTATTCGATGTTATGTTTGGTCATACAAACAACAATTTCGTGAAGCTATGTTGGATGTAATGATAAACAAATTTTGCTAGTTGCCTATTACAACTTATCAAGAGGTGCATCTGTCCAATCTTCAGTTGTTGATGTTATCCCTTGTAATTGAATTACTTCTTGAAAATTTGAAATTCTTTGTTTTATAAATTCTTTTGCATCTCCATTGTAGGAAACCATTAAACCCCAAGAGGATTACGTTACCAAGGCTGCATGTTATAGAGTATTGTGTAATGATTCTTAAACGAATATAATTTTCATTGCATTTTTATTATTAGTTTTACATAAAACTGGCCTAGGAAGCTAAATATCACACCAAGGCAAGGCTATATTATGTGATTAGTTTTTCAGTTTTATCGCTATCAAACTGTTTGAAGTGTTTTTTTTATAACTTTATACATAAAAACCTAAACAAAAGAAAATAATGTTAAACAAAGCATTTAACACAAGAATTAATCGTGAGCTACTGTTTTGCAATAATGCCCGAATTTAAAATAGCCTCAATACCCCCAAAAAAGTTTACTGTTCTGCAGACAGTTAAAATTGACTTGTTAAAATGCAAATTTTTCTTATTTTTTCTCTGATTTTCAATTTAAAATTTAAATTAAAAAATGTTTAGTTTTCGGTTTTTTTTTATAGATTTTCTGGGTCATAAAAATCTAGCATTAAATTAACAGCACTAAAACGCTTTAACAAAATTTTCTTAACAAAAACTAAAAAAACACTAAGTATAGTAATAGTAAACGATTGATTGATCGGGGGGAGACTGGCTAAGTGTAAGAATAAAATTTGCGTGAAAAGTTTTCTGTCAAAAATGCAAAAACCAAATTGAATAATTACACGGTGCGACAGTGAAAATACTCCCCGAGTAACTACATAGTCTAAGTTATTCACTAGGTTGAGTAAAACTCAAAAAAACTTTTTTATATTTCTCAAATTCTCTAAACTTGTTTTATTTGACGAAAACGTTTTTTTTATCTCTTCCTATAAAATTATTGATTACCCAAATATGTTTGAAGCTATTTTAAAAATCCAAACTTTTTTAGAAAGCGGAGAGACTAGCCTTTCAAGCGGTATACTTAAACATTTTGTTCAAAGTTATATGTTATGAGTTTTGATGAGGTAAACTTGGAAATAAGTGGTGACATTCTGAAAATGCATTCTCTTGTCAAGAGTTTTGACATTTCGATTGATAAAATTGAACAAAAATTAGTTAGTTATTATTTAAAGAGTTTTTATATATGCTGTCTCATCAAAAAAATTAATTAATTTAAAAAATTTTCAACATTTTTGGTGGATCTTAATTGTTTACCTGAGAATTTGCTCTTTGCACGTTTGAACGAATACCAAAAGTAGTCTAATATTTCCATTATTCGCAAATATTATTATTTTGCTTTGAGTAAACTTTAGCCAACTTGCGGTGGTTGGTCCAACGGAAAAAGGGCACATTATTCAATAAACACTTAAGATCCATCAAAAAGTTTGAAAATTTTTAACTTAAAGTTCATTTGATAAGACAACATATGTATGTAAAAAATATTACTCAGCTGTTATACTCCTTAAATAATAACTAATAACTTAAATAATAACTCTTCACAAGAGAATGCACTTTAAGAATATTACCACTTGTTTTATGGTTTTTACTTAAATTTTGCAATTAAGAATGGCAAAACTTGAAAAAATTAGAACAAAATAATATTTTCCAAGTTTACCCCATCAAAACTCATAACATATAAGTTTGAAGAAAATGTTTATGTATACCGTTTTAAAGGCTAATCTCTCCGCTTTCTAAAATACTTTGGCTTTTTAAAATAGCTTCAAACATATTTGGGTAATCAATAATTTTGTGTGAAAAGAACAGAAAAAACCATTTTTGTCAAATAAAATAATTTTGGAGGGTTCGAGAAAACAAAAAGTATTTTTAAGTTCTACACAACCAAGACTAGGTGTTACTCGGGTGTATTTAATTTTTTGTATTTTGTCGCATAGTGTTATTTTTAAAAAAATTTTGTGCAAATAAAAATTGAAATTTTTAACAGAATTTAAAATTTTTTTTTGTTGAATTCTTGTCCATTTCGTTTATAACTTCATCATAAACAAAGTAATGAATTTATTGAAAAAGTATTTGAGTGTTTTTTCTTTTAATTTAGAAATGATTTATTATTGCTTCTGGTCATCTATACAACTTTATGAGAAGGAAATAAATAACCAACTCAAGTTATTTGTGTTAAATAAATGCATATTAATTTATTGCATTTCTTTTATTCGTTTCTCAATTGTTATTTTCTTGTTTTCTTATTATGGAGAAATTATCCGTTTTTTTTTTCTATTTTTGTTTTCTTTTTGTTTTCTTCTCCATCTTAACAAATTGTCTTACAATAATAATGTCACATTTTAATTCATAGCAATTAATTTAGCATTAATTAAAATACAATATAATGGTATGTACCCTCGTACTGGCATGGCTGGCTGTGACGAAAGAAACAGAAAAATTATAGACAAATGCAATTTATTATGCATATATAATGTTAACCGCTTATGAACTGCCACTGCCAGTGCGAAAACTCATTACGAATTTCATGCAGAATATCCAATTGCATCTCAACCAACATGGACTCAAAGCAGAGTCCACTACGAAAGTTAATTTAAAATATTTCTACAGCAGCAAACATTTATTGTGAGTAAACCGGAAGAATATCTGTTATGTCTGAAGTTGCCGTAGTCTAATAGGTAGTATGTTAACTTATTACACGTGAGGCCACGGTTCAAACCTCCCAGGTCAGACATCTCCAATAAAACGAAATATAAACTAACATCTCATTTTTTCAATCTTGAAAATGGCATATGGAGTAAAGGTGGCTCTATAACAATTGAAATCCGACAGTAATGCATGTTGTCCCTGCTACATTTAAAATATAGTTCTCGTTGTTAACCAGAACTTAAGTTGAACTCTTGAAGAACATGTTGAAAATTTTAATTAAATTTGTTTCTTACAACACAGCTGAACTCATATGGCTGCTAAAGTTAAATTTATTGCTTGAAAAATAAGACAACTTACTTATTAACTTACAACCGTTTAGTTAAAACTACAGCTTCTCACTTTAGCTATGTCGAGTGTATGTTAATTTCATGCATAAGTGGCAGGAATCTACAATTTAATATCCACTCTGCATAACTGATTTGAGAAACTTTTCTTGTCAATTAAATTTACTCGTTAAATTTTGCCAAAAGACTGAGTTAAGGAAATAGTTGTTTTGTTTGTTAGATAGGAAATAAATAATGTATTAGACTAGGTAGACTATTGATTTAAGCGGTTTGACGTTTTAATGTAGTTTGGTTTTCAATCCAGTATTGTGTTCTGTAACCTCCTGGCTCTGAAGTCACCGTAGTCCAGTAGGTAATGCGCTGGTTTACTAGACGTGAGATCACCGAGTAAGACATCTCCAACATAACGAATTCTAAAAAAATATTACTTCGGCTACTTCCTATCAGCAGATTTCTGGCAAAAACTCTTAGAGTGAATAAAAAAATTCAATGAAAAGTTACTTATAACAATCTGTCATTCGGAGTCGACTTAAAACTGTAGGTCTCGCCACTCATGTATAAAAAAGACACACAGCACTAGCAACGTCGTAATACGGACTGAAGGGCTGTAATAACCAATTATATATGTAGATATGTATCTGTTACTTGCATACATACAGCGAGATTGTGATGATTTTTATCTATTTTGGTTCTTTCAAAATATCTCTCATACCTTATTTTCAATCATTTGGTTTACTTGAGTTTCCTTAAACAAATGTTTCCAGCTAAGACCATGTTAGGTACACTGAAGTTAATTTTAAATTAATCCTAAATTGTAATCACTCACCTTATTCTCCAGTACTGAGATCTCACTTCCGCAAATCACCAGGGTTTTAACCTGATTTGTAACCGCCCATCTTATTCAAACAGCACGCCACCTCCATTGTCCGCTTATGAGATTTCGCAAACATAAAGCAATAATGCTTTAATATAAGCTTCATATGTCCTGCTTAAGGGCAGCCCTATACACCCTAGAGGAGTAAAAGGAAAATATATCATATATCTTGGGTTTAGTTTTCAAGAGCACACTGTGTTTGCGTCATCAATTTTAACTCACTTTTACTGTTAGTTTTTCTATAAGAAAATCTCTTGAATTTTATTGTTGAGAGTCTATTATTGTCGTGGAGGGTACAACACTATTTTTTTACTGCTCTCAATCAGTATAGTGTATCCCTGTAGCATTCGTTCTCTAATCCTACTGCCCTGACAAACTTCAGGATGCTGCTCGGTGTCAACAATAGCAATACCCTGCTTAGCTAGTCCATAAAACTACATGCTGGACTCGAGGTGACTACCATTCTGAACAGATGTACTTTAAGTTTACATTGCTCTGTAGCAACATCGAATGTCAACAACGAATTATTACTGGATAGTGTAATGCATGTCGCAGATCGTCTCTTTTTTGTGATTTTACAAAAAAAAAATTTTTTGATTGCCTGAAAACAACTTGCTTTGAAAACAGCCTTTGCATTTCTTTATTTTGGCTTTTATTAAGAATACACTTCAAAACAATCGCTCTCCCTGAATAGAAGGTTTGTGGTCCAAACAACAACAACGTGGAAACTTTTCTCCTCGCAAGTTCACCTTCTTGCTTAATATAGCCTCTCTTATCAAAGAATATTGAGTTTTCAGATTATTCCATTCATTATTATTACTAAGTCTCGTGGTTTCTTGATCAAAATATTATAAAAATAACATACCATGGTTTAACGACGTCTGCCGCGGGTGCAGATCCTCTGAGGAAGAGGAGACTGTTATCCACTGTCACTGCCCATCTCTTGCGATGTGCAGATATAGATTATTTGGCTCTTCGTTTCTAGTCAGCTTGATGGAGCTATCATATATTGATATCAAGGATATATGTAGCTTCGTCTATCAGACTTTCTGACTAGTTTTCCAGTGTGGGGTAGTCGCGCTTTTGATGTAGAGCTGACCAGCTTTTTCCTCTTTCGTGATTTTTTTTTTTTTTGAACTTGATCAGTACAAGGGACTGCGTTCACCTCGTGGCATTATAACGGGCCGCTATGCGTGCTCACCTACCATGGCTGAAAGAACTAAGGAAGTACATACATACATACATAATTAGTCGTTACAACCCTTCAGTCACGATTACGGCCTCGATTCTTACACCACTTATGCTGTGTGTGTTAGTTTTAGTTTCATGAGTGGCGAAACCGAACGACAGATTTTTTTCAGAAGCTTTTCATGGCCATTTTATTTACTCTCAAAGTTTTTGCCACAAATTTTCTTAGAGGAAATTGCCGTGGCCTCACTTCTAAGGACCCAATATACTACCTACTACACTACGACGACTTCAGAGCCAGGGGATTACAGAACACAGAATCTGTAGAACCGAATGCCCTTTAGTAGATTGGAAACGTAATGTTATAGTTAGTACGCCACATTGTCATAAGATCTTATCAATCTTAAAACCTAGTATAAATTACCCTCTATGCAATAATTTTATTGATTTACCACCTGAAATGGGTTAATATTATGAAAACATTATAAGAAGTAAACTAAAAACTTTGTGACATGTAATCGGTGAAAGAAAATGAAAAAAAAAATTAAATTAAATGAAAGAGACATACATTTATGCTGAAGTGGCAAAGGAAAGACAAAAGCGTTGAAGTAACATTAACTTTAGCTGTTCATTCATTACAAATGCTAATTTTTCTGGATTTCATTGGATTTTCTTTCTGTGCTTTGTGGCAACCACTTTTAATAAAGGATGTACATATTCTCAAGTTTGTGTTTTCAATTTTTCTTTCAGTTTTCAGTCTTGTTGTTAGTGTTTTTGTGTTTTTTCCTTAAGTTATTGTACTATTGTCATTTGTTGTCTACTTGTTAAGTTTGTTGGTAAATTGTTTTTTACCATAAAATGAAAAGTGAAACTCACGTTTTTCTATTTCACAGCTACAAAACTATGCGAGATAATAATGAAGACAATGATGATGATGATGAGGATGATGATGAACACGGTTACGGTGATGGTGACGGTAACTGTGATGGCGTTGAGGAAAAAAAAAACCTAAAACATTGACTAACTCTATAATAATTATAATGTCGCCGGTGATAATGACGATGACAACAAAACAATGCTGGTGATCATAATGTTCAGCTCATACACAATCAGCATTGTGGTGTTAGTCTTTGGATTGTTAGTTTACTTTTAGTTTGGTTGTTTAGTTGACTGGCTTACTGACTTGATGTTTTAAACAAAACAAAACAAAAAACTTATATTAAATTAGCATAATAATGATACAAATGATAGTGAGAGTAAACAAATACAAGAGGTTGCTGCTGCCTTTTGTCAAAAACAAGAAGAAAAAAACTCCAAATTTAACTTCGTTTTCCTTTTCATTATATTTTTTGAGGTTTAAGGAACAAAACGAAAAGACATAAATTTCATGTGGGTTTCGTTTTGGGAAAAACAATTTTTTTTTTGTGTTTTTTTATTATTTTTTAATATAAATGTGTGCCACTTTTTTTTTTCTTCAAGCTAAAGATGACTTTAGAACCCTTTATAGATAGTTTAGTCTGTTAAAATAACAGGAATTGCTTAACTGCCAGGCAGTAAGCAAAAAAAAGGGGACAACAACTGAAAAACTAAAACTGAAAATTTTTCAGAAAATTGCATAAATATTGTTGGATATTCATTCAAATGCATGAGTTGGTTTAGGTTTTTATTTAACAGTGTTGTTAAAATCGTTTTATTTATAGCCGATATGAGTTTTTTTTACTTTCCTCTTTACTTTAAAGGTGTTGGCCTATTGCTTAAAATGTATACGTTGAATGCAATTTATGCTTAAATGTTTTGAATATTGTGTTTTCATATAATTTTGCTTTTGTTGTTGCTTTTTTTTTCTAACATTTCATGTTTATCGATTTTATAATAATTTCGTTTAAAGTTTGTTGCTTAAGTCTTTTGTTTATTTTTGCCTAATTTTTACAATGTTGTTGCTTTGTTTATTAAAAAAAGCTATTTTAAAATAAATATATTAACCATGTTAAATAAAGATTAGTTACCAGACAAATTTTAGTTTTTAAATAAAAAAAGGGGAAAAAATGTGTTATTTAGTCTACTGCTGACATATTTTTATTCAACATAAAAACGTTAAATATATGGCATCTTTAATAAAAAAATAAATTTAAATTTACAGTTATAAAGCCATAGATTTATTGTCTACATACTTACCTACATAATTGGTAAATACAATCCTCCTGGCAGGATTACAAACTAGTTTCTCATACCATTTATGTTAAGTGTGTTAATTTATTGCACAAGTCGCGGGGCATACAGTTTAAAGTCGATTCCATAAGACCGACTTTTGAGAAACTTTCTCATGGCAATTTTATTTATTCTCACAAGTTTTTAGCAGAAACCTGTTGAGAGGCAGTCACCGAGGAAATATTTTTTCAGATTTCGTTTCGTTGGACATGTCCATGTCATGACCTGGGGTTGAATCGTAGCCTCACGTCTAATTGAAAGCATACCACCTACTAGACAAAGCATAATACACTGCAATTTATAGAAATGCATTGTACAAACAATGTACTGCAATTAAAAATCACATGCATATTGCACTACCGTGAATCTGAGAGAAGCTTCCTTTATCACAAACTTTACATTTGATTTCCCTCAAAAGCCCTAAACCAGAACATAGTTAGTGAATCATCTCTACATCAAAGTGTCCCTATATTGAAAAGTACATACATATGTACGTTATTCACTTTTAATAATAAAACAATCATGGAGAAGGCGCCGTAGTCTAGTGTTGGCTGATTAGACATGAGGCCTCGTTTCAAACCCCATTACAGATATGTCGAACAAAATGAAACATTAAAAATATTTCTTCGGCAACTTGAAGTTTGTTGGCAAAAACTCTCAAAGCAAATAAAATTGCCATGAAAATTTTCTCAAAAAATTTGTTGTTCGAAGTCGACTTCAAACTGTAGGTCCTGCCACTCATGAATAAAATTAACATACACATGAGTGAGATCTAGATGGAAATCCTGACTGAAAGGTTGTAATATACAATTAAGTATGTAATCATAGAGAAAATGGTCTTCTGACTCTAAAAAGTGTTCATAGCGAAGTCATGGTGGATATACTTTGGCAACAATTGCTCCTTATAATACGCAGCACTTGATTTGGGAAAACATCATGCCACCTGACCTACTCATTGAAAGGAAGTTACGAAAAGCTGAACATAGCTATTTTACATGCAGGCCACCATTTAATTACTCGACTGTAAAGAGTTTAAGCGGAAAAAAGTATGCTACCGTCTGGGGATAGATAGGGGAAATTCATGGTAGTGAGCAAGCGCATGAGCTAGCTATGTCACCGGAACCATTTTAAAGAGTGGGTGTGAAAGAATGGAAAGGTACACTCAACAAAATAAAAGGGAAACAGAGGCAAACCATCTGGCATTGGGGTAAACTTTTGTTGGATAATTGCAATAAGAAATAAGAAATTTGAATCATGCATCAGACTATCCAATAATAACAAGAGTTTTTTATGCAGAATGGTGGCCAAATGTTGTTTGTATGACGACGAGGATGAATTATCGGAACGCATTCTTGCTACCTGTGGACATTAATGCTTTCCAGAAGGAAACACCTGGATGTGTAGCAATTACCTTGCAGGCAAGTGTCCTTGTTGACACCGAGCTTTATTCTGTAATTTACCAAAGCAATTGGATTTGTGGAGATATTATAGGGATACCCTATAAATATTGAGAGGAATATAATAGAAAGTGTGGCCAAAGTACTAAGGCAGCTTTACAACATAGTAATTATACCTTCGATCTTATTTTTAAAGAGATTTCTTTCATTTTTCTTACTCAATTGAACCTAACAAACCGTTACATACATACCATGTTACATACATACATAATTGGTCATTATAACCGTTTAGTCAGGATTATGACATAGCTTCTCACACCACTTATATTCTGTGTATTAATTTTATAAACGAGTGACGGGACCTACAGCCTAGTTCGAACAACAGACTCTTGAGAAACTTTTTCATGGCAATTTTATTTACTTTCAGAGTTTTTGCTAGAAATCTGCTGAGAGGAATTTGCAGAAGAAATATTTTTTCATATTTCGTTTTGTTGGAGATGCGTGATCTGAGGTTTGAACCATGGTCTCACGTTAAATAAGCGGACACACTACCTACTTACCTGCAGGATATCATGTGTTTGTTTTCTTTTTTTCCTTAAGGAAAATGCCATTAGGCGGTATTATATAAAGAAGCTTAAAGAAGTTCAGTAAAGGACGAGAATTCTCGTAGGACTTATAACCGTAATGAGCGATGGTCGATGCAACAATAGAACGTAAGCCAAGCAGCTATTTCAGAACCTATTTCAAAAGAAAAGATACACAAATTTCCTGTAAATTTCCATCCTATAAACTATTTTCCTTCAACCAACAGAATATACTGCCAAAGGAAGTTATTTTATAAGGACATCCTTATACGGTGTTCAGATATGCATATTTATTGCGTAAATCGCAATAAACGCCATTATTGAGCTCAACATATTATATAAAGTTTTAATTAATAATTGCACAATAAATATGCAAATTGTTATAATATTGAGTAAAACTTAAAATGCAGCACTGTCATAATTATGTTCACTGAGCATATTACAATTAACCGAACACTTTCTGTTGATATTTGACAACTCAAATGTCAACAACGATAAACATTAAAAAAAAACAAAAACAAAACAAAATAAAAACAATACTGTCTTGTTCACCAGCTGTCAAATGAATATTGAATAAGCAGCTGAATTGCATATATTATTATGCCTGAACACTTAAAATATTGTACTCAATAAACCGAATATTGAATACATTAAAAACTAATTTAATTTAGAATAATTAATCAAAAAAATATATAAGAAATTGGTATGTACGTATGTATATAATACAATAATAAGTAAATTATTCAAAAACAAAAGCATATCAAATAATTATGGTATTATGGGTGTAACCCATTGCAGACTGCTTGTGTGGTTGGTTAATGGACTAGCGTTAGCTCGCTGGCTTGCTGTGCATGTGCATTGCGCTTTATCGTAATGGATAGTATGATGGTGTTGTAGTTATTGTTTGTGTTACAATACGTTTTAATAATGCAAATTAAGGCCTTAAAAACCAAACCAAACGTATAACGTATTTTGCGCTGTTATAATTATTTGTATGTATTATTAAAAATTATTTGAATTTAATTGTACCGAGTGCAGAGGACTCTCGTAGTTATTAATTTCATAAGAGGAAGTTTTTCGTTTTGTTGCATTCGCTCTTTTTTTCATTTCAGCTTTTTTCTTTCTTTCTTTGAAACTATATTTCTATCGTATTGTTTTTAAATTTTTCTTCTTTTTTTAATTATTTGATTGTATTATCGAGTTTTTTTCTTTTTTTAATTTGTCTATTATTCTTTTCATTTCTTTTCTTTTTTGATTTTCTCTCAGACAAATAGTGTTAATTTCGTTTATTATGTTGTTTGTTGCCACTGCTGAGCTTTAATAAATTATTATTAAAATCAACGTTCAATCATTCGCCATTGTATGTGTGTTTATAAGGTGTTTGAGCATTTAAGTTGTTTTTTTATTATTATTTTATTTATTGAACTGTATAAAGTATTTATTAAAGGCGGTAAATTTCTATTGTTAGAGTCAGCCGGACTGATAATAAGTTTAAGTGTGCGCTACGTCTCGGTATACGGTTTGTGTTATATTGGGTTTGTTTCTGTTTCTGTTGATTCAAATGGTTAGATGCAGTAAAATAAGGCTTAGGTTTCATTTTATCAATCCAAGTAAAACTAATCTTGTGCATCGAAATACATACATACATACATAATTGGTCATTACAATCCTTCAGCCAGGATTATGGGCCTAGTTTGTTGTGTGTGTTAATTTTATACATGAGTGGCGGGACCTACGGTTTGAAGCCGACTCCGAACGACAGATTTTTGAGAATGTTAGGTTAGGTTAGGTTTGAGTGGTAATTCTGATATCAAAAAGCTCACTTTAGCAGGCATAGCGACCCGTTGTGGTCCACAGGTGAACGCAGTCTCTGTACTGACCATTTTCCACCAAAAAAGTAAGGAAAGAGGAAGAAGCTGGTCAGCGCAAGGGCTGCACATCAAAAGCACGACTACCTCACACTGGAAAAGCAGCCAGAAAGTTTGATAGTGATAGCTCCGTCAAGCTGACAAGAAATGGAGAGCCAAATGACCTATACCTGCACCTCGCAATAGATGGACACTGACAAAAACGTGTATAACAGTCTCTTCTTCCTCAGTGGATCTGCACACATGGCAGAAGTCGTTAAATGGGAGCCGCATCCTTTCTGCGTGTCTACTCATAACACAATGACCGAGTCCAAGCAACTGATTGGTACGCCTTCGATCCATCAAGGGCCAGGTCTGTCCAGGATAGGTTGGCATCTAAAAAGAATTTCCGCGCAATAGCCAACATAACCAATTCGAGTGAAGAGGATTCCGAAAGGAGAATTTTTGAGAAACTTTTAATGGCAATTTTATTTACTCTCATAGTTTTTGCCTGAAATCTGCTGAGAGGAAGTCACCGAAGAAATATTTTTTT
Organism: Sarcophaga variegata; assembly: GCA_932273835.1. Taxonomy (NCBI): domain Eukaryota; kingdom Metazoa; phylum Arthropoda; class Insecta; order Diptera; family Sarcophagidae; genus Sarcophaga; species Sarcophaga variegata. The sequence goes on along the minus strand of OW026359.1, from coordinate 33,439,487 downwards.
CATATTTTCATTTCGATGACCTGGGGCCTTACGTCTAATACACCTACACACTACCTACTAGATTACGGCGAGTTGTGCATCGAAATAGTCCCTTTTATCTACAATTGTGCGCAAGGGAGGGCCCCCGACAGATTTTTTCAAAAACCTTTCATGGCAATTTTACTTACTCTCAGAGTTATTGCCAGAAATCTGCTGAGAGAAAGTCACCATAGAAATATTTTCATATTTTCGTTTTGATGTCTGATCTGGTGTTTGAACCGTGGCCTTACGTCTAATACGCCAACACACTACCTCCTAGACTACGGTGACTTCCGTGAGACTAATAGGAATTTTTAATGCATTTCAGTACCAATTGAACTTTAATTATGACCTAATTTATCTCCTCTCCTATTATAAAGGATTTTTTTTAAATGGAATTCAAAGACATACATATATTGTTGACATCATAATTTGATCTTCGTAATCATTCTTTCGACACTTTGTTTGGTTTATTGAAAATGGTTTTAGTTTTAAGGGTACCCATGTAGTCTTTGTTAACCAACTGCTGCTTAATTTTATTTTATTATTCGCATATTTGTTTATATTTTCTTTGTTAAAAACTTATTGACTCTGTTAATACGCCCCATCATCACCATTCAAACGTTCATAGGCAAAAGAAAAAAATTTGAACATTAAATTCAAAGCTTTATTATTGATACGTTATTTTAATATGCTTAATTACTTTGGCAAAAAAGTGTTGGCAATTAAAATGCTCTTAAATCTGTTGATTTTTATCGTCGCCCATATAATTTTATAATTAAAAACATTTAAGCTCTTTTAGCTCAATACACCATAAAAACTCTTTTAATTTCAAATTCTAAAGCTTTTGTTGTTAAAATTAATTTTATCTCAAGCCAGTTATTTCGATATGTTTTATTGGCTTAAGCTAAAATCAATTAAGAAACATACGATGCTGCTTGCCGAATTCATGTTAAGTTTTATAATTAATAGGTAGCATTTTTTGGGGGGTTTGAACCACATATAGATGTACTGCTAAACAAAAGGAAATCTGTGGGTATTAAAACGTATATGAATTACATTACTTATAAAAAAAAGTGGCATTACATACCATACATACCATGGCCATTACAACCCTTCAGTCAGGATTACGTCGTAGCTTAAGTTAAAAAAAAAACACAGAATTTGTGTGATACCAACATAGAAGGAAGAAAAAGACGAACATTCATTCAAGCAAGAGTTGAAAGTCACCGTAGTCTAATAGGTAGTGCGTTGGCTTATTAGACGTAAGGCCACGATTCAAACTCCAGGTCAGACATCAAAACGAAATATGAAAAACTATTTCTTCGGCGACTTCCTCTCAGCAGATTTCTGGTAAAAACTCTGAGAGTAAATAAAACTACCATGAAAAGTTTCTCAAAAACCTGTCGTTCGGAGTCGACTCAAAACTGTAGGTCCCGCCACTCATGTATAAAATTAACACACACAACGTGGGTGGTGTAAAAGTAAAACCGCGTACCTGCCATTCATATGGAATATATATTAAGTCCGATGCGTATGCCTAATGTCCTTCCAATTGCATGGTCTTGTAGGTAATAACCGTAACGCTGAAGACCACTTTATTGGGCTAAAATTTAAATCTGTTTAAATTTTTTGATATCGTAACCACCTTCAGTTTAGAAACAAGTGGCTTTTCGAATCCCTTTTTCAATCGCTACAACCTTCAATTCTACTAGTGAAACAGTGTCAATCTGAATAATGATCGCTAATTTATTTTGTGGATCTCTTCAAATGTGCAACAACATGTATTTAAGATGTCGTATGTATTTAAGTCGCCGTAGTCCAGTAGGTAGTGTGTTAACTTCGAGACGTGAGGCCTCGGTCAAACCCCAAGACAAACATCGCGAACAAAAACGAAATATGAAAAAAAATATTTCTTTGACGACTTCTTTGTAGTAGATTTCTGGAAAAAACTAAAAATAAAAAAGGCCATGAAAAGTTACTCAAAAATATCTGTCGTTCAGAATCAACTTTAAACTATAGATCTCTCACACACAATATAAGTGGTGTGCGAAGCTCGGTCGTAATCCTGACTGAAGTGTTTTAATGACCAATTATGTCTGTATGTATGTGTATGTTAAGGTTAATATTGTCAACGATATGGCTCCAAAATAAATTTTGGTATTCTTCATTTGCTAGAGTTCAGTTAAAGATGCCACTTAAAGAAGAAGAACCTTAATGGCGCATATGACGTGAAATACAGTCTCTTTCTCTTCTTCATATCCACAGCATATGCAAGCGTCATGGGCGAAATTGTCATGTCTATTCGCATGTCTGTATATCCAGTCAGAACCACAAAAGTACGATGGAGGACCATGCGATTCATAGTACTACTGCACGTGTCCACATAATACCAATCAAATTGGCTACCTCGCAGAACAATTGGAGAATATTCAGTTTAAATAAGGCAATAGCACTACCAATACGTGCGTAGATAGAGGTAGCTGTATACCCAAATTAGTTTGATGGACACACTTAGAATGTATAGGGCCTATTGTAATACCACAATTTATCGTTTTCCCTCTGAACCAAACCACTCTAATCTTCTTCACAATAAACGCATCGCCGTAAATGTAGGAATTTTGTAGCAATGATTTACATGCTGTTGCGTTGCCGTTTAAAATTCTATTTTTAAGAGATCACTGTGTTTGCTCCGTTGCCTTTATTGTATTTAAAGTATAAGACTGTCAGCATTTTCTCGAGATCACCTATGTGGTAGACACCCTGATGCCTTTTCTCTTCCGAGTGGGCATGTGGCCTATAGGTAAAAAACGGTGTTCTCTTCTTCCTCATGTCTAAAGCATCCGCATAAATTGCATACTAAGTGGCCAAGACCAAAACCCGTTACATGCTTGCCCATAATGCCATACCCCATAATGAACCCGAGCACCATACACAGGATGTTTTTTGAAGATTTGAGCCAACTTTTCTGGCATTATCTATACAGTTGTGGACAGATTTTCTGAGCCATTTTGATTATACGCGTAGTCGCCTGTCAGGCGTTGACCAAATCTATGGCTGCATTGTCAATTATAAGACCGCAGGTCTTTAGAGAGATTTCCAAAGTTTTGAAATCATCACAGCCATACCAAACGCCCCGCACTACAGTAATCTAGAATGTCACTGTATATGATATGTTCATCATATCGTTTCGCTACATTGTTGAGAAATCTGCGAAAATTATAGACCGTGTTTTAGTGCATTGAATTGTAATTTAGTACTCTGATCACAGCCCGTTGCCTTAGTCTAGTGTTGTAGTGTGTTGGCTTATTAGATGTGAGGTCACGGTTCAAACGCCAGGTTAGACATCTCAAATAAAATGAAATACGAACAATTGTTACTTCGTCAACTTCCAAAAAAAAAGTCGGAGAGTAAATAAAATTGCCTTGAAAAGTTTCTCAAAAAAAAAAGAAATTAAGTCGTTGGGAGTCGTATTTAAACTTAACTCAACCACACATAAGTGGTGTGAGAAACTAGGTCGTAATTTTAACTAAAGGGTAATTATGACCAATTATATATGTATGTATGATCGCAGTTCAGTTATCAGAAAGTATGGTAATAAACCAATATCCGGTGACACCCGGTGACAACCGGTACTGCAAATTCCGATGATATTCCTATGTTCTTAAGATTATAAAAAAAAAATGATTTGAATACATCATTTGGTAGTAATGGAAATAATTTGTTTTTAATTCATGAGTATTTTTTAAATTTTTTAAAATTTTTGTTTCTCAAATCCCGTAGTATAGTATGCTATGAGTAGCTGCCAAGCTCAAACTAAATAACAGAGTTTGATTAAATTTTGCCATTAATTGATACGGGCCTGTTAAAAGCAGCAATATTGCACTCTTATTTAAAAGGCGAGAAATTTTAAAAATACGCAGAATTTACGATCAGGTTTGTTAATAAAGAGATGAAGAAGATAACATGGGCAAGGCTTTGTATGTTAAAGAAATGAAAAGGAATTTAAAGAATTAAAAAAAAAAAATACAAGAGTTTTAAATTAAAATCTTTTGTTAATAGAGGGAATAGGAAGTTAATATTTTAATTAAAAAAAATTTTTTTGCAGTTTAAGAACGCATTTTGAAATCATGCACACCATGGCCACGGAAACATTTTCATAACTATTTTCTATAAAAAAAATATATTTTTTTTAAATTTAATTTTTTTTTTTTGCAAAATAAAAACACAATAACAGCAACCGCACCCCCATTTGAAATCAAACCATAAATAATTCGAATACGAAATAGAATATTTCAATGAGATTGCATTTGATTAGCCATAACATTAAGACGTACCTATGTACCATACACGTTAATGTGTTCTTATTCATGTTAATCTAATTTTCTAAGGTGTTGATTTCATACTATCGCCAAGTAATCCAACTGAATGACATCTTTTCCGTCATTCAATACCACCGACATTGTTGGTCATTAAAATAAAGAAAAAAAAAACAACACCATTGACAGCATTTTCCTTTGAAAACCACTTCAACTAAAGCAAAAATTTGCAAATCCAACTTCAACTTTATTTTGCACCGACTGTACAATAGGATATCATTTGTTAGGTTTGTGTGTTGTGTTATAATTTAGTATTTAAGGTGTGTTCCATCCAATGTAGTGTCTCTGATGTCTATAATAAACTATATTTACAGAAAAAAAAGAAAAAAATATGAAAAAAATATTGCAAAAAAAAAACCAACAAAACATTGTGGTAAAATGTACAAAATAGACTACATGTTGCCATTATTATTATTACTACTATTGCTTCTATTGTTGTTGTTGTTGTTGTTGTTGCGGTTCGCGTTTGTGTATTGCTTTCGTAGCTGGTTTATTATTATTATTTTCAATTTCATTGCCTTTTTCACGTTAGAAATCTATACAAAATCCCAAATAATAAAACCAACAACAACAATAATAATAATTTTACAACAACAATATATATATAAAGATTAAAGATATTAAAACCAAATACAATAACAAAAACATTAACAAACACAATGAAAATGTTTGAATTCTTTTAAAGGCCGTTTGAATAATTTTTATATGCACTCACAATGGCTCTACCAATACATGCAAATCATTATGAATACCACGTTATTTTATTTTTTTAGTTTTTTTCCTCAACATCAGTCTTATGTTAATAATAGAAAATCTAACGGATTTTGCTCTATTAATACCCTCAATAACATTGTAATACAACAGTTTAAGATAAACTACGTATGTACGAGTATGTATGTATGTTGTATGCAATCAAATAATATTTTAATGCCTGCTTTTACACTAGCAATGAAATTATAAGCAAAGTGATCATGTAATATAGGAAATAAAAGAAAATTTTAAATAAAAATTAAATGGAATTACAAAAAAATTTTGTAATCAAAATACAAAATATTTCAAATGATGTTTCAATTATTAAAAAAAAAGCAGCATATATGCTCAGGGGTAATTTTGGTAGTCTCAGTAGTTTAGATTGGCTTATCCCAGCTCAGACATCTCCAACAAAACAAAATCTGAACAAAATATTTCTTGGATTATGTCCTCTCAGCAATTTTCTGGCAAAATCGTTGACAGTAACTGAAATTGCTATGAAAAGTTTTTCAAAAATCTGTCGACCGGAATCAACTTTAAACTGTAGGTCCCGCCACTCATGTACATTAGACAGCAAAAGTCTTAGTATGGCAATATATTTTGGCAAAAAAAAAAGTGCCCACAGTTTTAATACTCTTGCACAAAGTCCCGATATGACTTCAAGAGAGTATTTAGGGGATCATTTGAAAGAACGGTGACGTAATCGCTAAACCTCAAAACAAAAGTTAACCGAAAAACTTGCTCATGGTGCCACCAGAAAACACTAAACAAAACTTGTATATTCATTTACAAACGGGTTAAATGGAGTGCTTGACCTTAAGGGATATTCTACTAAATACAAGGGAATAACATCTTCATATATTAAGCATTTGAATTTTAAATTTACTCAGGGTTCTCCTTGGGGCTACTTATGGAGTCGTTTGAAAATTTTTCTTTGAGAGGCAGTAGCCGAAGAAATATATTTTCATATTTTATCTGATGTCTGACCTGGAGTTTGACTCGAAGCCACATGTCTAATAAGCCAATACACCACTTGCTAGACTACGGCGACTTCAACTGTTGGTATTCTATGATCGAGCACAATTTAGTGTCTGAGTCAAACCTAACGTGATCATAATGTCGACTTCAAAATTCTAAATAGAATTTGAAAAATAATGAAGAGAGTTTGATTTATTGCTTTTAAGCAAATCAAGCAAATTTGCAAGATCTCTCCCCATAGCCTATATGTTATTCTATTAAATTCTCTATAAGAACCCACAATTTATTTCAACAATATTTTCATGCATGATGTCTGCATTGCTAGTGTAAACACTGCATGACTTAAAACGGGTACATGGAACTCAACGGTTAGCGGAGTAAAACTATTTCTTATACAATTTAAACTTATTAACTAAGATACATACGATACATATCTATGTACATATGTATGTATGGTATGTATAGACTAAACATGGTATGAACTCGCCTTCTTAGCTTTGTTTTAAGATAACTATTATTTTTATTATTATTATTGTTGTATTATTTTTTTGTTTTTGTTGTTGTTGTTGTTCTGTTTTAATATGTTTAATTTTATTATTTTTTATTACAAGTCAAACTATATGCATATTTTGCTGTTATAAACTAATATAGGCAAATCTGTTAGCAATTATGATTTATTGTTAAACAATAAAAAAACAAAACAAAACAAAAAAAAACGTATTCAACAACAAGTTAAGCCATAATAAATAAGAAATTCAGACCAATGTGCTGTATAAATAAGCAGAAAAAAATAATAAAATCTGTAATAATTTATTATGACCAATAAACAAGAATTATAATGAAAACCAACAAAAAACAATAAAAAAAATGTTTCTGGTCAGCTAGCATAGAAGGTGAAGAAAATAAATAAAAAAAAAACATTAAAAAACGGATGTAATTTGTTATGACCGGCAATGAAATATTTTCCACACAAAGATTCATTTTTCTTACTGCCACAATATGATTTCAAATTTACAATATGTAATCTTTATGGTTTTCTTCTTCTGCTTATATGGAGGAAGAAGCAAAATAAAAAAATTTGATTTCTTCAGTTATTATAATTAGAAAACATTAAAATGTTAAGTAATGTTTTCGTTTAAGTTAATTTAATTGCTTTACTTGTAAAGTAAAGATGTTGAAACCCATGCTGATGCACGGTAAATGGGTCAAAACATATTCGATCTCATCATCAAAGAAATTTTGTTTTTTTTTTGTTTTCGGCTTAGTCATGATTATTATTATGATTAACAAATATTGAAATTTAAATATTTTCTACAAATAAAATATGATTTTCAATTCAACAAAAAAAATATCAAGTCATACTAACATCACATGTTAACTAAGAAGGTCACTTGTGTAATGTATTTTCAACTCTAGTTTAAAAAGAAAAAACTTTGGTTTTCATTTTCTTACCATCGTATTATTTAGTATTAAAGCAACTCTGTCATATGTATGTGTGTTGCCATATTTACAATAAAAATGGAAATCTGTTTTATACGTTTCCTTTGGAATAATTTTTTTCCAAATTAAAGGCAAACTTCAGATAATTTAAAGAGAAATTCAAATAAACCAACTGATTCGGTAAACATTGTATTGTTATTTAAATAATTCCATATAGGAATATATAGGATCTTCAGAACTTTATCAACTGATCACAGCCATCTTGTTGAAGCTACATTTGTGAAATTAGTTATCATTTATTCAGTCACTCTTGCTAAGTCACCAACATGTGCAAATTATAAAAAAATATATAGGCTGCCTTCCGAAATGTATTAATAAAAAGTTTGTATGCACTTCCACTACTGTATATAAACTATGTATATATGCAAACTAACCAAACAATACATCAACTATAAATCCGATGCCTGATTGCTTTTTGACTACGTTAAAAATACACATTGACGACGTTTTGAAATAGAATACATTGCATATATTTTGTACAGCGGTATTATGAAACACGATACATTGTTCAATCACAAAGCAACTAACATTTTGGAAGGCAGCCATAAAAACAACTACGGCAACGTTCCGCACGCTTAGTCTATTTTATGGTCGTCATAATCATCTTACGGAGGACGATTCATACTTTCACGAAACGCAAAACACATTCCCGCTGCTGAAAATACCATCGCTGTTCTTGAGTGTGAAACAGTCGATTTCGCCTTGTTCAGTTCACAAGATCTTGGCCTTTCGCAGATCTATGTCGGTGCAAAATTCGAATAACTGAATGGAACTGAGCCAGATATCAGCAATGAGCATTCAAAAATATAAGTAGAATCGAATCATACTCATAATTTCTGATTCATACTTATTTTAATATCATACTCATACTACTCATATTCAAAGTTTCTAGTACTCATCATGCTCATACTTATTTCGACTCTCCATGACTCAATATTTAAAAAAATCACAAAATAAGTATGATTCGCTTACGAACACTACAATACTCACTAGAAGGTTGTGTGTTTGCTTTGCTTGCTGTCTTTATCTTTTTCTTTCTTCTTTTTTGTAAATGCAACAACAACTACGACTGCAAATTTTGATGTATTATAATTATTTTTCTAAAGTTATGAATTTGAATGAGTAGGCATATGAATCAAACATATTTCGAATGGTATGAGTTTGAAGTCGCCGTGGTCTAGTAGGTAGTGTGTTGGCTTATTAGACGAAAAGCCAGGGTTCGAGCCCCATGCCGGACATCAAAATAAAATACAAAAAGTATTTCTCATGTATAAAATTAACACACACAACATAAATGGTGTGAGAAACTAGGTCGAAATCCTGACTGAAGGGTTGTAGTGACCAATTACGTACGTATGAGTTTGATGTCAATGTTGTACTCATATTCATTGCAACCTGTACTTATAAATCAACGTTGTACTGAGTACGAATGCATGAGAGTAGTTAAATTTCAATATTGTTGACTCACTTATATTAAAAATTTCATGAGTTCTTATGAGTAGCGAAAAAACTATTCGCTGCTGATCTCTGAACTGAGTAAAAACGACCATTGACACGCTAAATGGACTTTGAATAAGTTCAAAACCTGACCCTAACTTTCATTCAATTCCCATGAGATTCAGGAGAATGCAGTGCATCCCGAAAAAGTCACTGTTTGCTGTGATGTTGGTGCTGGTGTCGTTAGCGGTCCATATATCTTTGAACACGACATTGGGCAGGCGATCATTAAGAATGGTGAGTACTTAGGTTTTTGATTAAAAACTTCTTTTGGCCTGAATTTATTTCTCTGAACATGAGTGAGAAGTGGTTTCAATAGAACGGCGCTAGGTGCAACTCACTTCTGCTAATGCATATCACGTGGAGGTGATGTGAACTGATCACTGAGATGGAGCAACTTGACACCGTTAGACTGATTTCTGTGGGGTATTCTTGAGTCGGAGGTGTATATGCAAAACAAGCCACAGATGTCCTCAAAGCCAACATAATCCAAGCGATTGGTCAAGTTCAGCTTATTGTATGCGCCAGAATCATCAAAATTGGATATATGGGATGAGCGCTATCAAAACGGGTTCTTTTGGAAGACATTTGAATGAGGTTTTGTTGACTTATTAGCCGTAAGACCACGTTTCATATCCGAGGTCACACATCAAAACGAAACTATGAAAAAACATTTCTTCGGCGACGTGCTCTCATGGCATAAACTGTGAAATAAAGAAAGTGAAATAAAATTGCCATTTAAAGTTTCTCAAAAATCTGTCTTTCGGAGTCGACTTTAAACTGTAGGTCCCGCCACTCTCATGTACAATATAAAGGGAGTGAGAAGCTATGTTGTAATCCTGACTGAAGGGTTGTAATGACCAATTATGTATGTATGTATGCAATGTCATCAATAGGTGTATATCGCTGATAAGTTATACACACTTTGTTTTACTTAAAATCAAAGATAGGGTGCATTTAATGAAGGAAGGGTTGAACTGTCTCAATCATCTATGGATGGCCTTTAAAATATTCTGTAATTAGTGAACCAGTGGCATCAAAATTTCTTGTGTGCTTTAAACGTACACCGGTTTTTTGTTAAAAGTTAAGAAAATATGAATTTTAATTTAAAATCAGAAAAAAAATATTTAAACACCCAATTGCACTGGTTATTATTCACAGCAATTTTTTCATAACAAATCAATTGGTTGTACATCATTTAAATTACTCAGTAATCCCAGTCAAGGAATTATAAGCGACCAATAGAGGCAAGAAAAAATATGCATAATCTTGCGAAAAATAAATCATAATAAATTTTAAACTTGTACAGACAATTTATAGCAAATTATTAAGCAAATTACATTTAATAAAGCAAATAGAAAAAAAATTAAACCAAAATTTAATAACGTTTTTCTTTTTACAACTGAAAAAATTGTACGCAAAAGCTATTAAAAATTTCGTGTCTCTTTTTACAAGTTTTCAAGTGAAGAAATCACTCGTTTGAAAATAAATTGAAAAACTATAGCGACAACAAGACAAGAAACTTCAAACATTAATAAAAATGGTTGCTTGTAGCAACAAAATTGCTAACGAAACACAAAAAAACATAAAAAAAATTCGAAACAAAAATTACAAAGAAGTAGACAGCAAGCATTTGCATGTAGCAATAATAAATAAATCGTTACGCACATATGTACATATTCCGTAACACTTAGAAACAAACATAATATCGCACAGACAATAATATGAGGAACGAGAATAAACCCATCGATTATTAAAAATCAATTTTAATCGCCATCTAATGTTAAGCAAATGCTTCATAATTTAGTGTTGTTGTCCGTTAATATTTTTGTATGCATATGTGTGCTTAACTTGAACAAACACCAAATACGCTTAAGCTGTTAAAGCAAATCATAAAGAGCTTCAAAATCATGTTGCATTGCAACTCTGCAGCAAACATATTTTAGTTGCTGTTTAAGAAGCCGCTTTGAAAATTGATTTACATACACTTGTATGTCTAGTTGAGATTTTAGCTAAAACAAAACGAAGAAAAAATTTTCTGTTCGCAAGGAATGCGTTGTATGCACAATGGGTCAATATATTAAATCAAATTAAGAATATGAAAATTTTTTTTTTAATTTTATTATTCTTTTGCTTTATTTGTTAGGTCAGGTTAGGTTAGAACGTGTACTTGTCAATTAAGATAAGCACAGTACCCGGTGGTCGAATTGACCCATTGTACAACGTCCTAGTTTCTCACACCACTTATGTTGTGTGTGTTAATTTTATACATGAGTAGTTAGTGTGTTGGCTAAGACCATAGTTCAAACCGCTGTTCAAACCCCAGGAGTCGACTTTAAACTGTAAATCCCGTCACTCATGTATAAAATTAACACACACAACATAAATGGTGTGAAACTAGGTCGTAATCCTAACTGAAGGCTTGTAATGACGAATTACGTATGTATGTATCTAGCAGATGTTTAGTTTACTGTAGCAGGCTCAAGAACTATGGTGTTTAGATCTGTTATTATATACCATCTGTATACGCATTATATTGGATGCAGCAATCAAATTTTAAGCATTGACTCTTACTTACGGGAAAGATGACACCTATTCTTGATTAATGTTATCCTCTCTATGGCTCGTCATGATTAAGGTTACTTCCTGAGTGTATTATTTGCAGAGATTCAATACCATGGTGTACATTTTGTCGCTTTTATATGAATTCAAGCTAGGTTATGCTAGTCATGGGCTATGCAGTCAACCGCTACCAATCCATGCCACCTACGAACTATTATTACTTTTTACTTACTTAATTGGTCATTGCAACAATTTACAACCTAAACTTGTTATTTAATCCAAGAATGGTGGGATATAAAGTCGACTTAAAACTACAGATTTGAGGAACTTTTCGTAGCAATTTTATTTACTCTCAGAGTATTTGTCAGATAACTGCTGAGACGAAGGCGCCGATAGAAATCTGCTTTTTTTATATTTCGTTTTATTTGAGGTGGTTGAGCTGGTGTTTGAACCACGGGTTCTTGTGTTCTGGGAAACACTCTGAGAGTAAATACATAAGTAATTGGTCATTACAATTCTTCAGCCAGCATGACAACCTAGCTTCCCACACCCCGTATGTTGTGTGTGTGTGATAATTTTATACATGAGTGGCGGGATCTACAGTTTAAAGTCGACTCCGAATTATCTTTAGATTATCTGGTTGCAGGATTTTACACGTTAATGGTATCATCGTTTCTTACTTCTTTCCAAATGAGCAAGGAGCAGTCATTTCAGTGAATGGAGGTCGCTTTGGGGCTATCAGCCAAACTTCGATAACTGATCTGATTTCAACAAAACAAAGCAACCTGAGGTATAGCACGCTTAACCATCGATTTATTGAAAAAATTATTTTCCCGAAGCGGTTCTGTTCATTTTATTTCAGAAATAATTTTTGTTTGTCAAACATCTGTAAAGAGCTCTTTTAATACGGTAAAGAATTCCGATGGTAATTTTGTTGTTTGGAGGCCATTTCCCTAGTATGATGTTGGGAACATAATATCGCGCACAAGGCCTTTGGAAAGTAATGAATTATGTTGTAATCCTATGAAAATTCATGCTACATTATGTCCACTTCAATGCATTTTCCAGCAGATTAAGGGCCCTAAGTGTACACGCAAAATGCATCAAGAAATGCTTCGAACATAATAATATTAATGTACTCTACAGGCCGTCACTATCTTTAGATTCCAATCCGATCGAGAAGTAGTAGTGTTGTAGTATAGTAGAAACAACAATCAGAGGAAAGTGTGAACAAATTGTAACAACCTTTGGGAATTAATTTAGGCTGAATGGTATGGTGAATTTCTATTGTAATTTTAATTTAATAAAAAAAAAATTAAATAAAAAGAAAGTATAAATTCACTCTGAAATTTGTTTTTGTGCTTTTGTTACTTGCTTCTGCAGGGGCCATGATAACCTTCTTCGTACTTGGCGGTATTTAAGTCTGTGGTGAACACATTGGTGTATCATTACTCATCGAGTCTCCGAGGTGAATAAATACCAAAATTTACAAAATTCAAATCATTGAAACTAGAGAAGGTATACAATATACAATTAAGGTAAACATAAATAAAATGTAAAGTCGTCGTAGTCTATTAGGTTCATGACAAAATATTGCTTCGGCGACTTCCTCTCAGCGGATTTCTGGCAGAAACTCTGAGAGCAAATAAAATTGCCATGAAGAGTTTCTCAAAAAACCTGTCGTTCGGAGTCAACTTTAAACTGTAGGTCCCACCGCTCATGTGTAAAATTAACACACACAACATAAGTGATATGAGAAACTAGCTCATAATCCTGACTGAAGGGTTGTAATGACCAATTTGTATGTATGTATGTATGAATTCACTAAACACAGAACTTTGTCTTGGTGCTAGGAACATACGACTTTCGAGTTTTTTAAGCATTTTTTTATTAGTATCTGTATCTCGCAATGTCATAATGATGCCCTTATTTTTTATCACATATTGCTTAAGTTACCAATTCATTTATTAAATACAGATAAGTAAACTTAATGCAATGCCTTGTTAATTTTAATTAGATCTGTTAGTATATGGTAAGAATCTTAAATCAAGCACCCTGTGCCATAAATAAAATAAATTTCAGTCAAATATGATACAGTGATGAAGCAATAAAACGATTTAAAAAATTATTAAATTATATGGAACCAGTTCCAAAAGATTTAAATGAATATTCTTAAGTAATAAATTCCAAACTACAACGAAAACAAAAAGAAGAAAGACAGAAAACGTGTATTAATTGGAAATTTTAAATTAATAATCAAATGCAGACTGCTTTTTAAAACCCGTTAGAAGAAAGCCAAACATTTTAAATTCATGTCTTAAACGCGAATTAATTTTTCTCATGCTCACACAAATTCTTTTTATTTAAACTTTATTTTTTTGTTCAGTTTCGGTGAGGAAAAAAATTCATATTTTTTGCCAGGAAATTTCTACTGCGAAAGTTTAGTACACTTTTTTCAAATAAAAAAAGTGTGAGTAAAATATTTATTTCCGCTTAAGCAAAATTTTTCATTTCCTGTCCCATAGTATGAATTTGTTTTGCTAGGAAAATGCGTTTTTGGCTTCAAGAAAAAGATTCTCAAACGTTGAGTATACGAGTATTTTTTTGATTTCTTTTTTCTTATTTAACATATCTTTGGATTTGGTTTATTTGCTTTGAATTTCATATGGCTACAGAGGAGTAGAGTAGAGTTTGTCAGTGGCATGAGGGTATATATGTACATATGCTAGAGTATTTTGTATAATGGCCTTTTGAAGCTGTTGTTGTTGTTGTTGGTTTTGTTGTTAGTTTGTAGTGATTTTTATACACTACTTGTTGGCGTCTCTAATACCTCTTAACTGTTTAGTTGTCGATATTTGTTTTGCCTCTTTTCCACTGTCAGCTTAAGTTTGTTTTCTTCACCGTGTTCCTTGTTCAAACTAAAAAAAAATGAAAAACAAAATTGAAAATCTTTAGCTTCTGGTCGGCTTTGTTTTTTGAAAATGTTAAAAATGTTTTGGCTATCAGGTGTTGATGTCTGTTCATTTAACTTATTTCTCTAATACACTTCAAAATACACATCAAAGTCTCTTTTTTTTGCTAGTTTTTAAGCCATGTAAACTATAGCATCGATGATGTTGATGTTCTTGCTGATGATGATGATTTCAAAGTCAAATTTTTCTTTTTTTGCACAAGTTGTGGTAAATTTTGTAAGATTTTTTTTTTTAAAAAAATTTTACATTATAAAATTGTTTTCAAATTTATTTGTATGCCAAGAATTTTAGAATTTGAATACATGTTCGAATTTTTAGGTTTGAGAAAATTTTTAAAATCATTAAATCATTAAAATCTATTTACATTATTTGCCATTAAATAATAAAAATAATGCAAGATTTACATTTAAATATAATTCAAGTAATGGTGGCCACAACAAAATTTCTAACAAAAAATGTTTTCAAAGCAGCATTTTCCATTTAAGAGAAATTTAATCACTCTAGCTTCCCAATTTTAATTCCATTAAATCGAATAACAACAGCGACTTTTTATCGTTCAGATTTATATGCCGCATAATAAATCAAAGGGCTAAACTGCTTCCCCTCTGTCATAACTCAATCGGGTTTGTGGCAGTGGAGACATAAACCCGTTTCTGGTTGATTGGCTACATGAACAAACAAATTTACCATATTTGGGATGATAGCAATGCAAATGAGACCCAAGAACGTTTAATGCATTCCAAGAAAAACACTTTTTGGTGTGGTTTTTTGACTGTCAGTCGATAGCAATGCAAATGATACCAAAGAACGTTTAACGCATCCCAAAAATGAAAACTTTTTGGTGTGGATTTTTGACTAGCGGCATCTTTAGTCCATATTTCTTTGGCCAGGCCATCTCTATCAACGGTAATGGCCTGAATTAGATGATCTCGATATCAACGATATGTGGTTTCAACAGGTTTCCTCTGCTAACAATACAGCTCATGTAGTATTGGTTATGTTGTACAAGGGATTTGAGGGCATGGTCACCTCACATGAGGACGATGTGAATTAGTTACCGCCATCATACGATTTAACCTCGTTAAACTTTTTCTTGTGTAATTTTCACAAATCGCTTGGGTTTTTCAAAAAGTGACAAATCACTATGATTGTCAAAGACAACATATCCGAAGCGATCGATCAAATTCAGACTGATTTCTCCACTAGACAGATGGAAAATTGAAAATTTTGGATATGCTTTACATAGGGAACTTATGGTAGAAATTTCAGCGAGGAGTGATGATTCGAATGAAACACTTCGATGATATCTTACCCGCATGCACACATACATACATAACGTAATTGGTCATCATAACCATTCAATCAGGATTACGACCTAGCTTCTCATACGACTTATGTTCTGTGTGTTCATTTTATACATGAGTGGAGGGACCTTGAGTTTAAAGTCAACTCCGAACGACAAATTTTTGAGAAACTTTTTCATGGCAAAATTATTTACTGTCAGAGGTTTTGGCCGAAATCTGCTGACAGGAAGCCGACTTTAAACACTAAGTCATTACAACATGTATGGTGTTAGAAGCTATCTTGTAATACTGACTCAATGATTGCAATGACCGATTATATAAGTAGGATTTGATTAACGTATCATCCTAGAGCCTTAGATGGAAGAAGTTAAAACTGAACAATAAAAAGAAAAGAAAATAATCATAAGAAAACATAGGAGATGATCCTTAACAGCCTTTTGTATCCTATAATAATATTTTTAAACTGCTTTTTTTCTTTACTTAAATCGCTTTCTAATGCTTGAATTATGATGTACGTGTGCTGATATTAAAACAGCTATTTTTAGGTGTTGAAAGTTTCCTAATTAAATTGAAATATTTTAAAGAAGAAAAAAAATGTTTCTACCAACACTAAATACCAATAAAATGAAACTATAATTAATGATTAAACGGAAAATGTACAGCAAATACTTATAAAGCCATGCTGAACTCCCCAAAGATATTTGCCAGAAAGATATATCATAAGAGATATTAATGGGAAAAAATTCAAAGCATTCCAGCTATCATAATAAAAAATAAAAAAATAAAATATACAGTAAATACCAAATATATGAAAAGACCATGTGACAAGTGGCTTTATTTTCTAAAAAATCAATGTATCGAAATAAAGAAGAAAACAAGTCAGAAAAAGTGCACCAAAATATACGTGCTTAGCTGATGTTTGAATTTTTAATTTTTTTTTTGATTTCTTTTTAAACAAATTTAAAGGCACAAGAAAACAAAACTCTATTGAAAGATTTTTATCAGTCAATAATGATTATTGAGCCTAAGTAATTCGGGGGGAATACAAATCAATATACATACATACATATTTAATGCTAATACCTAAAAAAATAACGGTAGCTATGGCTACAAAAAATTTAAATTGATTATCATTTTACCAGAAAAACAGAAAAAATGTGAAAACATATAAGAAACTTTACATAAATAAATGAATTTATTTAACAATGAAGAAAAAGTCATACTAACCAAACGAAAGACTTAAGCAACAAACTTGTTTTCATTTTCCTTTAACCATTGACAACGATGACCATTTTCTTCGGACAAATAATTGAAATATTTCTTGGATTTTAATGCTTTAAAAATTTATTTCTTTTATTTTTATAAACAAAATCAAAAAAAAGAAAAACAAGAAAAAAATAAAAATAAAAAAATTTTTTTTTTAATTTTTGTTTGAGTCCGTAGTGTAAGTATGTGCATTAAATCATTTTCTTATCTAAAAAGCTCTTTATTAATTTATTTAATATTATTTTTCGTTATTTTTTCCACACTAAAATGCAATTTATTACATTGTTTTTGTGAAAATAAAAACTAAAAATAAAAATAAATTCCTTGGTTTATTAGCCTCATCTTGAAGATTTCTTTTAAACCATTTCCTACTCACTTACTCATTGAATTTAATATATTGACACGCCATTCATTTAAAAGCCTATTACAGGTACATAGTTATTTACTGGTAACTCTAATTTAATTATACTATTTAATGTTTTCTGTTAAAATTTTTGAAATCCCCATTGATAAATATATTAATTATGAGGCTGATAAATTTTATAAAAATATTACATAAGCCCCCTGCCCCACTACTTAAACAAAAAATAAAAGCCATGCTTAAATATAATTTTTATAAAACACCTGTAAGTAGAAAGAAGAAACCCTTTTATCTATATTATGGCATAAATAAAAAAAGATTAAAGGAAAAAAAGAAAAACATTGGAGTCAGCACGCATGCAAGAACAGCATTAAAACGCCTTGTTTGTATTACCAAAGTAATGGTTTCTAATCACTAGGTTGTAAAATGTTCTTTTAGCAATTAAGATACATTCTTTGAACGGTACATGGATTAATACAACGCATAACATAACATAAAAATGAAACATTGTATGCTTAAGGGTTAGAAAAAAATTTATGACACTAGATATTCGCACACAATGCAAACGCCATAGAAGTCGCCGTAATCTAGTAGGTAGTGTGTTGTCTTATTAGACGTAAGGCCACGGTTCAAACCGCAGGTCAGACATCAAAACGAAAATATGAAAAAATATCTCTCAGCAGATTTCTGGCAAAAATTTTAAGAGTAAATAAAATTGCCATGAAAAGTTTCACAAACATCTATCGCTCGGAGTCGACTTTAAACTGTAGGTCCTGCCACTCATATATAAATTTAACACACAGAACATGAGTGGTCTGAGAAGCTTGGCCGTAATTCTGACTGAAGGCTTGTAATGACCAATTATGTATGTATACAAACGGCCTAAAAAAGAATATAATTTCAAATTAACTGTTTGGTTTTTAAAATTTAAAAAAACCAAGAGTGTATGCGATCCAATAAAAATTTTTTATACGTTTGACAGAACTATTAACATCATTACGTGCGGAATAGCACATCGTTCAAATATCTGTCAAGGTTTCTCTGAAATTCCCAATTTTCCAAGATTTGTACACCATAAATCAATTAAAATTGTCTGATGGCATGGGCCATTTCGGCTTTGAGGACCCTAGTAGTATCTGGCTTATTCGTATACACCTGCCATTTAAGAAAACCACACAACCTTAACTCCAACAGGTTCAAATAGCAGTATTATCATGGGCCAGTTCATGTAATGTCATCATGAGGCGACCATATCCTCAAATCTATCTTGCAGATTATTTAATGTGGTATGAACTGTTTGGACTGCAGTTGTTAATAATCGGCCTAAAGTGTACGCCATTGATGGTGATAGCTCTGACAAGCGTTCTTAACGAAATATAGGCCAATAACACCATAAGCTGCAGGGGTCTCATGTAGATTAAAAGATTTCCAAATTTAATAATTTTGTTTGTTCAGGAGTCACCGTAGTCTAGCAGGTAGTATGTTGGCTTAATAGATGTGAGGCCATGGTTCAAACCCCAGTTCAAAGATCCCCAACAAATTTCTGGTAGATTTCTGCCAAAAACTATGAGAGTAAGTACATACAAAAACATGAAAAGATTCTTAAAAATCTGTCGTTCGGAGTCGATCACATATCGAGAGTCGATCAAATCACATATCGTTGGTGTCTAGGTCGTTCAATGGCGGCCAAAAAAATTTGTTAATCATTATAATGTCTTTGATAAGCTTTCTTAACGAAATATAAGCCAATAACACAACCAGCCTCATGGGTCTCATGCATACCTGTTAAATTTCCATTACGATTAGTAATCAATTACATTACTTTTTAAAAAGAATCGTAATGATTATATAATTCTATGAAAATTGTTTCCAATTACTAATTGATTACGATTACCAAAGAATCAAAAAATAATCAGAATTACTGACGATTAGTCTAATAATCAAAAAGAATCAAAAGAAGTTTAAAAAAGAATCAAATTGTTTTAAATAATTCTTTTTGATTATTTTCAAATATTCAAAAAGAGTTCAATGTAATTATTGAAAATAAATTGATTACTTTTGGATTACTTTTGATTCCTTTTGATTATTAGACGAATCACCAGTAATCCTGATTATTTTTTGATTATTTTGTAATCGTAATCAATTATTAACTATTTTAACCAAAAATAATCGTAATTGTAATCATTATTTCACCATTCAAAAAAAGTAATCAAATTACTAATCATTACGATTACTAATCATTACTTAACAGGTATGGTCTCATGTGGATTAAAAAAGTTCCAAATTTAATAATTTTGTTTGTTCATAAGTCACCGTAGTCTAGCAGGTAGTATGTTAGCTTATTAGACGTGAGGCCACGGTTCAAACGACAGTTCAGCGATCTCCAACAAAACGAAATGCTAAAAAATATTTCATCGGCGACTTCCTCTCATCAGATTGCTGACAAAACTATGAAATTAAGTACAATATGCCATGAAAAGTTTTCCGAAAATCTGTCGTTCGGTATCGACTTCAAACTGTAGATCCCGCCACTCATGTATAAAATTAGCACACCCAACATAAGTCGTTTGAGAAGCTAGGTCGTAATCCTGTGTTGTAATGACCAATTATATATGTATGCATGTAAATACATATGTTTGTTCACGTACCCTTTCACTCAGAAATGGTTCGATGAAAATTTTTGATTTTGATAAAACAATTTTTTTTATTTCCACGAGTTGTTGAATGCTGTATCCGTCCAGGGGGATTCGGTCAAACAGACTGAATAAATGAAATCTAATTTGATAAATGTAGCTTCAACTGTCAAATTTGTAAGTCGCCTATATTTAAGGCGATATATATTAATATTTTACAAATATTCCAAATATCTTTTATCAGCATTCCAACGGCTAAAGTTTCAGCAATGTGGTGTTGTCTTCCAATTAATTGAATACATAGTATATTGGGGTCCCTCCTCGGTATCGTGTAATCCAATGGATTACTGCAAAACGTAATATCGATTGCTTAAAAAAGTAAGCTCTCAAAAAGGTACATGGTATAGTAAACATTTTGACATGTAAAATCGTCCTGTGGAAACCACATAACAAATAAGACCATTGCCATGTTATCTTACGTCACTGACTACAGGGTTGCAATTATCATTGTTCCAGTGATTAGCTGAATGATGATAATGCAGCTTACAAATGCAATTGAAGTGCATCGGCTATGCGCATCACACAAATCCAAGTATAAAATAAGAAATTTCAAGTGTGATGAAATAGAGAGAACGTTGACTAAACGAATGCAGCCAGAAACATTATAAACTTTGAGTCAAGATTATGAACTAGATTCTCATTTCGCCCATTTGTTTGTGTGCAAAGGCCGTTTAAGCAACGGCAGATTTGAAGAATTTTTCATGGAAATTTTATTTTTATTTATTTATTTATTTTATTAATTAAATAAAATTGCCATGAAAAGTTTCTCGTTCAGAGTCGACTGTAAACTGTAGGTCCCACCACTCATGTATAAAATTAACACACACAACATAAGTGGTGTGAGGAATTAGGTCGTAATTCTGACTGAAGGGTTGTAATGGCCAATTATGTATGTAAGATAAGATTGTTGGAAGATTGGTTGAAACATTTTTTTTCTTAATTTTTACGCATGTATGTATGTATTCATTACAATACAATTACAAATTATATTCTAATTATATACGAGCTGAGTAACGTGACCGTATGCTTGGTGTAGTGTCATAGACCAGAGTCTCTGTTCCACTAATAGTCTAGCACACTATCCACTAGCCTACCAAGGTACTCGGAAATTTTATTTTTATTTGCATAAAGACTGCTGAGAAGGCGTCACTGAAGAAATAGAATTCTAGATATCTGAGATAGGATATTGAGCAACTGGCTCTTGTCTAATAAGACAACACACTACCTACGCTACTAGACTACGGCCTCCTACGGCTACATCTTTTAAAAAGGACATTTCATCATAGATTCTGTGAACTTTTGCTGTTCAAATGCATGATCCAATGATTTTAACTGGAACCGTATGCTATTCTATCGATCATATTAACGGTTGCTTCGAGTGTACTAAGCGTAATGCTGATAAAACTATGACTTGTGTATTGTTTTTTTTCCAACTATTCGAACCACAACAAAAAAACCCCACCAGCAACATTAATTTTAAACCACAGGTCTTCGCCTAACGTCGACAACTTAAAATCTTCATTAATCATATGAAATTGGTTGAAAAAAATGGAAAATAAAAAAAAAACTTAAAATAAATAATGAAATGCAGAAAGAAAATGAATTTAAAGTTTTTCATTTGCTTTTTACTGGTTATTTACTTTTTGTTTCATTTTCTTGATTGTTTTTCCACTATTTTGCCAACATTTGCCAGCCAGCTAAAACGACAAAAAGAACTGTTAAGTGTTGTTTGTTTTGTTTTACGTGTTTTTAACTGTAATTAAATTTGAAGAGAAAAGTATATAAAAAAAAAAAGATGCAACAGTGCAATGTGTAAACTAAATCACCTGTCGCCTAAAACATAATGACAAACGCTGAGTGTCATAAAGCTGAGAAATTGAAATTTCTGATTAATAGTGTTTACATAAGAAAATTAACAGCAAAATGGCAAATAACCTCAAGTAATGAAATTAAATAAAAAGATGTACATATGTGTGTTATGTTTGGAAAACTAAAGAAAATTAACAATAAAAATTGAAGAGAAAATTTTTTTTTAACAAAAAAAAAAAATAGAAACTACAATTTGGTATATAATTTTGAAGCATTGCATTTTAATAAATAGAATTTTAAAAACCTTTTTTTTGTTGCTAATAATGTAGCCATAACAAATTTTTAGCTACTCCTGGTGGTTGGCCATCTTCTTTTTTTTGTTATATCATACTTAAAAAACTAAAAAGTAAAAAGAAAAAAAAACGATTTTACTTTAAATAAAATTTATTCATTTAATAGCCAACAGCATTGAAAGTAAATGTAGTGTTTAAGCAAAATCAAATGAAATTTGTAAACAAATCCTACTAAAAAAACCCCAATAGTCTAGAGGAGAGTTTAGAGTTTTTTAGGCAAAGAAAGAAAGAAAAAGTCATGTCAGTTGGCAAAAGTAACATCTTGTTTCTTTTGTTTATTGTTTTTCTTTTATTTTCCTTTTTATAATGGCCTTGCTGTGGGTGCTGCATCATCACCATCATCATCATCATCATCATCATTATAGTCTTGGTTTCTATTGTCATCTGCCAAGCGTCCTTTGCTTCTTTCCAAATAAATGCTATTTTGTGTTGCCTTTTCCACTTTTTTTCCCCATTGATTTTTATTTGTATTACTTTTGTGCTGTACAAGTTTATTTTGACCAGAAATAACAAACTATAGTACATGTTTTGATTGTCTTTTTTAATGTTGTACTAGCATGTTTCTTCTCTCAATTGCTTTTGTATTTCTTTTGTTTTCTATTTTGTCAAAATCATGATAATCATTTTGTTGTAGTTGCTGGTTGCAAATATATTATAAGAAACCAAAAAACAAAAGAAATAACAGTCAAATAGAAAACATCATCATGTCGAGATTTGTTTAGAAATAAAAATAAAAATAAATTTCAAATTTGCTTCTTCGCCCATGTTGTACATGCATCGAAAACAAATGTTTTCCATCATTTGCATTGTAGTTGCGGCAATTATGTTCGTATCAAACAAATGAGTTTTTCACACCGCAAATAATATATTGTTTTACGGCAGAGGACACTTTAATTAGAAATAACTCCGCTTTATGCTATTTTACACGACAGAATTAATGTAAATGATGTCGTTTTTAAATTATTACAAAATTTTTAATTAAAATATATGCAAAATAGGAAAAATTAAAATAACGATAATTCCTTGGCGTTAATAATTGCATAAGATTTCTAATTTTCATACTAAAATTTAAAAAAAAAATTTTTTTGTAAAATTTCTAATAAGAATGTCACCATGAAAAAGGAAACGGGACCAGTAGGAAGGCTTTGATGCCATTAATCTAAGCCATTTTTGTAAGACGTTAAGAAGTCCATACATACATACATACATACATAATTGATCATAACAATCCTTCAGTCAGGATTACAACCCAAGCTTCTCACACCACTTGTGTTGTGTGCCTGAATTTTATACGCGAGGGGCGGGATCTACAGTTTAAAGTCGATTCCGAACTACTCATTTTTGAGATACTTTTCATGGCAATTTTATTTATTATCAGAGTTTTTGCCAGAAATCTGCTGAGAGGCAGTTGCCGTAGAAATATTTTTTTTATACTTTCGTTTTGATGTCTGACCTGGGGTTTGAACCGTGGCCTTACGTTTAATAAGCCAACACCCTACCTACTAGAATACGGCAACTTCAATTAACAAGTCCAAAGCTTTAGTAAACTCAAATAAGCAGGCGTTTCTCTCACATTTCCCAGGTGAAGACATTGTCCACTTCATACATGAAAGGGGGCAAAAGAAGAATGTAATAAAGGTTATATGCTCAAGAAATTTATCAAGATTACCATGTACACTGAAGAGTTGTGGTGTTGTGGTTGAAGTATACAGTTTTTGAATTTGTAGTTCAGATGTCGCCGTATTCTAATAGGTAGTGTGTTGGTTTATTAGACGTAAAGCCCGGGTTCGTATCCCAGGCCAGGCATCAGAAACGAAATACGAAAAAAGTATTTCTTCGATGATTTCCTCTCAGCAGATTTCTGGCAAAAAAAACTCTGAGACTAAAAAAAACCTGCCATGAAAAAGTTTTTCATTGCAGGTTTATTTTACTCTCATAGTTTTTGCTAGAAATCTTATATATCCTATAAAAGGTGCTATTGTAACATCGATCATATCGCTTCTGTCATACAACTATAGTTTCTAGCTGGCGTAAGTATTATTGCATTTCGATAGTATTATTGCAAAAAGGATATTTATTAAGAAAGTATTACGATCCAGAAGATATCCTTTGGCAGACCCTCTTTAGCTTACAATTTTTCTTCAATCTCAATATATTTTCAAGAATATGAAGCATAAGATTTGAAATACTGTTCCCGCTAACGTTAGTTTAATCATAAGAGTTTCATTTAATATTGAGTTTGCAATTCATACGGTTGTTTTTATTAATAACACCCCATTAAATTTAATTGCATTTAAATTAAACAAATAATTTCGCTACAATAATATACGTTGAATAGCTTACATACGTACGTACGTAAATAATATAAATTTGATTCAATATTTTCTTATTTAATTCTGTTTTTTTTTTTTGTTATTATTATTCATCAAGTATTTGCTATATTCACTACCGCATTACAGCTGTATAAATAATCTTATGTCTATACAATACTGACATACATATGTACATACAGTAGATAGCAAAAGTCTTAATACGTTAACATATTTTAGCAATTTGAAGAACTTTAGCCAAAAGTTTGTATACAAATTTATAGTTTTTATATTTTTTTGTTATTAATTTATTTCTGTTTTACTATAAAACAAACAATTTTTTAATGTTTTTCATACAACAAGAGAAAAATAAGGAAAAGTTTCAGATAACTCCATAGGTAGCCCCAAGGAGAACTCTGAGTAAATTTAAAATTCAAAGGCCTTATATATGAGAAATGTTATATAGTAGAATATCCCTTAAGGTCAAGCTCTCCATTTAATCCATTTGGAATTGAATGTACAAGTTTTGTTTAATGTTTTCTGGTGGCACCATGAGCAAGTTTTTCGGTTGAATTTTGTTTAAGGTTTAGCGATTACGTAACCGTTCTTTCAAATGATCTCCTAAATACTCTTTTGAAGCCATAGCGGGACTTTGTGCAAGAGTATTAAGCCTGTGGGGACTTTTTTGTCAAAATATATTACCGTACTAAGACTTTTGCTGTCCACTGTATATAAATAACCACATAGAGATACTTTATTTGATTTTTTTCCATTTCATGTGTATATGTCTACATGGCGAACAACACATAAAGATAGACAGATTTCAAGCAACAACATCCAATTACACTGAATTGAAAATGAAAATCGCCAAATAATTGAAATGACTTACGTACAGCAAAAGCAATGAAACTCTAAAAATCGAAAAAAAACGAAAAACGTAAAACTCCATACGAATATTTGAAGCATAAAAAAAAATTTGTAAAGCGATCATGATGGGTAAAAGCTTGTATGAGTTTTTTCTCTTTTTCTTTTTCTGTTTTTCAAACATTATTTTACACAATTGCACACACACACTGAAATTGTCAATTGACAAGAGTCAGAAATAATGCTGCCGCTTATATTGTGGCACACTGCATTAAGCTGCATTAGCACCAGCAACTGATCAAACCGTGTAAAATGTTGCTGGTAATTTTGAAAAGCGAAAACAAAAAAAAAACAAATCAAATATTGGTTTTAATCTTTTGCTTTTTCCTCAAACATTAGACTCTTTTATGGTCTTAATGAATGATGTGTGTATTGGAGTGTGTCTGTATGAGTGATTTGCTGGCATATAGGAGGTAGTGTAGTGTAGTCATAGCGCAACAATTTGACATGTGTTTAAAAAGTGTTTGTCTTTTTTTGTTTTTTGTTTTTGTCATTCTGTACTGGAGTATATCGTTTGTGCTTTGCTTTAAAAACACTAAGAAATCTTAATACAGTTTTTTTTGTTTCTTTTGTTTTTCATTTATTTGGATAAATTGATTTCTGCCTTCTGTTTTCAGTTCAATTTCTTATTTATTTCTTATTATCCAACAGTTTTTAAGTTTATTTATTACGTTTATATGTTTCATACCCTACATTACAACTGCAACTGATGTTTACATTCAGTCAGGATTACGGCCTAGCTTCTCACACCATTTATGTTGTGTGTGTTAGTTTTATACATGAGTGGCGGGACCTAGACTTTAAAATTGAATCCGAACGACAGATTATTTGTGAAACTTTTCATGGCTATTTTATTTACTATCACAGTTTTTGCCAGAAATCTTCAGAGAGGAAGTCGCCGAAGAATTTTTTTTCATTTTTTCGTTTTGATGTCTGACCTTAGCTTTGAACCGTTGCCTAATATCTAATAAGCCAACACACTACCCAATAGACTACGGCGACTACCTTTATCACTACCTACTAGACCAAACGTCTATAATCAAAGAAAAGGTTGGTCTTCACCTCTCTTATTTGTGTGCCCTAACCTCAACTTGTTAAAAAATGAATCTACAAGTTGGAAACTTTTATCAAAACACTGATGTTTGCAACATATCTTAAAACAGAGTTCTAGAACCACGGTCAACACTTTTGATTTGGTCAGTTATTATCTCTCTGAGCCTCAATTCTGCAATATTCATAAAATTTATTCGCTTAAGGAACACGAAAGAAACTGAAATGTTTATAGCTGGCATTGACTTAAAATTGTTCATATCTCACATAAAACCTTCAGAGATTTCTTTACCTAACATCAGCTCAAAAATTCGTTTACCTCACACAAAACCGTTCATACCAATACACATTATTTTATCAGATAATTATAGTTATTTACTTAATTGGTCATTATAACACTTTAGACAAGATTACAACCTAGCTTTTCACACCATACATATTGTAAGTGATATTTTTATCAATAAACGGCAGACACACAGTTTCAAATCGATTTGGAAAGACAGATTTGAGAGAAGCTTTCCATGACAATTTTATTTGCTCTAAGGATTTATGCCAGTAGAGAGTAAGTAGCTGTAGAAAATATAAATGTATAATAGGAAATATCTAAGCCGAGCTTTGAACCACATAGTATCGCCTGACAAGCCAACACACTATGTACTTGACTACGGCAACTACAGAGGACCACACTTTTCAATCAAAACTTGAAGAAAGTTTTTGAATACAGTAATTGAAGCAAAAAGCTTACTCGATTTGGAGATTTTGGAGAGCATTACAAACATCCAGATTAGCGAAGTTTAACTGTAATTCAAAAATGAAACTTGACTAGTATAAAATATGACCGTATAAAAACTTCTGGTTTCAATTCATACTCATATTCAGAATATTTTGACACTGATATTTGAAACTTAGCCAATAAAATGTAGAAAATGAAAGTTTATCGACCATAATAGTATCAAAAACGTAATACTCTCTTGAAGTCGTCGTAGTCTAGTAGGTAGTGTGTTGGCTTATTAAACGTAAGGCCCGAGTTCAAACCTCAGATCAGACATCAAAACGAAAATATGCCAAAAATATTTCTTCGGCGACTTCTTCGCAGCAGATTTCTGGCAAAAACTCTGAGAGAAAATAAGATTGCCATGAAAATCTTCTCAAAAATCTGTCGTTCGGAATCGACTGTAAACTATAGGTCCCGCCACGCATTTATAAAATTAACACACACAACATGAGTGGTGTGAGAAGCTAGGTCGTAATCCTGACTGAAGGGTTGTAATGTCCATTTATGTTGTGTATGTAATACTCTCACAGCAATGGTGATAGAGAGTAATTCTCAAGCCTCAAGGAACTTTGATCAACCTAGAGATGAACGACACTTTATGAACTATAAACGACCGAATATTAAATCAGAATGTTTTTTTTTTACCGCTGAGCAGATATCAAAGTTCGAAATTTGATTTGATTTCGATGGCCATTATAACACTCATTTGTAGTCTTTTTTTACATATTCCAACTTAAAAAATATCTGTGCATAGTAGACTTTATCTGTCAATCAATTAATAAAAATTAATGACTTATGCAACAAACCATCTAAGTAGGGTTGACATAAGTCTCAGGCATCAGTCTGTAATGTTTTGCAAATCAGTTGCCCTTAATTGATCCTTAAAGACTTCAACGAAATTTAATTTTTTTCTGCTCCTTTTTTTCAACAAAGATTATTCAACAAAGATGCTGTAGTTTAGTAGCTATTGTGTTGGTGGTTCATATCCTAGCTTAGACATCTCGAATAAAACGAAATATGAAAAAAGATTTCCATCGGCCATTTACTTTCAGCAGTGTTCTAAAAAAAGTTCTGAAAGTAAATAAAATTACCATGAAAAATTTCATAAAATCCTATCATTCGAATCCGACATTAAATTGTAGGTCCTTTCACTTGTGGGTAAAGTTACCACGCACAAGATAAATGGTGTGAGGAGCTAGGTTGTAAGCCTGACTAAGGGGTTGTAATGACCAATTAAGTAAGTTCAACAAAACGTTTATGAAGAACTTTATTTTATGTCTAGTATTTTAACCGTAGGGCACATATACTTGATTGGTTTCAAGTTATCTAAAATGTAACGCCTCCAATTTGTACATGACTTTTTGGACGACGGCTGTGAAGGAAGTTCTAACCAAATTTAGCTTTGCAAATCTTTCCATGCTGTTTGAGAATTGCTTATGAATAGGAACCTTTAAAGAACTTAGTTTCGGATTGTGGTAGACCAGAATATATATATATGTATATATGTATATATAGGACATCTTATAGTCGTACATGAACTTACTTTATGTTTTTTACGATATATTTCGGTTTACGTGTGCCACTGGACTTGGTCAAAAAACGTCACTCAAATTGAGTAGTTTAAAACACTTAACATCTAACCAAACAAAAACAAAACCAAACCGTCAACAGACAAACGAAGACGTAGAAAAAAAGCATACAATTTAGGACAAAATTTCAAAATAGTCTTGTGGCCGAGTTGATTTTGGCTTAAATCTTGTATTGCATTCTATGCAAATCATTGACATTTTCTGTGAAATATTTTAAAGTCTGTACTTATTTTTTATTTTTTTTTTTTTACTCACACTGTGTTTGTTTTTTTTTTTGCTACGGCTACAAAATCGTGTTTACACTTTGTCACCCTTTTCTGTCAATAAGATTTATAGGTTTATTTTGAAATTTTTGCACAATGTTTTTTTGTTTCTTTATTTTTTTTTTCTTACAAAAATAAATTTTTATGTGAAGCAGAGTGAGAAAAAAACACCATAAATAACTGGCCGTATAAGTGTTTTTTAACACAAAGAAAATAAAACAAAAAAAAAATATTTAAATTTAATAGACAGAATGTCCATTATAAAGAGCATGTTAAGTAATTTCAATTATTTTTATTTGTTTTTATCTTTTGCAGTTCCTTTTTCCCTCTTTTATTTTTTTAATCGTCACTTGGAAAATATTTACTTGCTGGCCTGGCTTTCCCTTTACCTAAGAAAAAAAAAACAAAAAATTGCTGAGTGCCAAGACAACCTGCCTAAATGATTGGCACCGATGAAATGTCATCCACTGGCATGGATATAAGTGAATCCTTTCGGCCTGAGGATATATCGAAAGCAGATTTTTTCGATTTTGTTACAGCGCCCGATATGGGCATTGGCCTTGGCGTCAATGTAAATCTACATCACAGTCATCATAATCATCAACAGCAACAGCACCAGCAACAGCATCACCAGCATCACACACACCTACCACATACTCAGCAACAGCAACCATCTCCTCATGCCATGACCCAACAACATCATCATACCAGTACGCACACACATCATGGGTCACAACATCAGCATCAACACAGTGCGACAACAGATAGAACCATGACGCATGATGGTGGTGGTAATGGGAGTGGTGGCGGCGGTAATGGTAGTGGCGGCAGTACTAGTATAAGAACAAATGGTGACAGTCATAATGATGCTAGTGGTTTAAGTGATGGCAGTTCGGCGAGTACAACGGATCCAACTTTACAGGGTTATGAGGTAAGCAATATTTTGATTTATTCCTAAGCATACATAGCTTTAGATTTACAATTCAGTTTAAACTCAGTAGTTTTATAGCAGTTTTATAAAGGCCTATACAGTCATTAAAGACTCTGAGCATTTCTGTAAAACTGAGTTATTTATTTAGCTGTGGTTATACTATATTTCGACAAAATATGTCATGCAAATAATAATAAGTAAATATGCCAAGGCAAGCTTTACATTTCTAATAGAAATGCAAGTCGCAACAATGAGCATTTGTTCCTAATACACTTAGTTTATTACACACAATAAAGTCAACATTAAATGGGAACCGTTTTAAACTTTATCCTACAATAGTCGAGCGATGTATTCTAGAGCATCCCAAAGAACCTTAAATTTTTTAATACACTTGGGTGAAACGCGTGACTATGTTAAACCAGAGGCGGAACCTACAGTTTAAAGTCGACTCTGCACATTAGATTTTTGAAAAACTTTTCATGGCAGTTTTATTTACTCTCAGAGTTTTCGCCAGAAATCTACTGAGAGGAAGTCTCTGAAGAAATATTTTTTCATATTTCGTTTTGTTAGATATGTCTGACCTGGGGTTTGAACCGTGGCCTCACGTCTAATAAGCCATCACACTACCTACTAGACTAAGGCGACTTCAAGATATGATGCCAACTACGTTTTCGCTGAGTACGGTAAACTTTATGCTGACATATAGGTCGTTAGTACAAAATAAAGCCTCTAAGATGGTTGGTACTGTGACGTGTATTAGTAGTAAAGAAGGTTCACAAAAAGATCTTTCGGGTATATATGCAAGGGAAAGAGCAGAAGAGAAGAGCAAAACTCTAGTGGAAAGATGGGTTGTTCATGGTGTTTAGCATCCATTCTTACTTCTATTTAAGGCCACATGCTTGTACTATAGCCACTAAAGAAGTATTAGGATAAGAAGTATTGCTTTAGTTAGCCCTACAAGCAAGGTTTTCGGCTTAACGACTTTGAAATAAATTCGAGTCTATGTTTAGATGATAAATTGACAGACGTTCCACAGAGCATAGATTACGTGGCGTTGAAATCCGATAGCATTTACTCCGCCACTTATTCGTAACTACAGGATGGCTTCTCTCAACCGTATCGATACCATTATGAAGGCATAGATTCTATCCACCTTTTGTTAGAAATGTTCTGTTATTAAACTCTAAGTGCTAAGGAATCTTTTGTGTTACTTTTGTGTGAACTTCGGCCGAAGTCGTGTCGTTGTGAGGTATTTCCACACTCCGTACATTGCACCCATAGACCTATAAGGTTACTAAGATAGACTCTGGTCAGGTTTCATGCAATTTTGTTCTGATAATATTCACATCAGGCCATATCTGTGTAAGCCTTCTCTACAAGTCGGTTAACTTTCCCATTTTTTTGATTATTTGAATGCTCCCCTGTAGAGGATTGAATTTAAAGGAATTTTCCGTTATGCCAGCATTTACGAGTACGTTCAATGTTACCTTATCCAGGAACCAGTCCAAAATATTTTGCAATCTGCTCAAGAGACACCCGGCACTCTCGAATACTTTCTAGGGGTCCAAATGCCATTCGATGTACTGTGACATCGTATTCACATTGTGATTATCTTTGTGGCCATTACGCCGGATTGAATAATACAATAGTTATTGGGTAATGCAAGGTTTCCACATTCGATTTTCTAGCGTAATATCAATATTTTAGAGAATACTTGAATGACGCTCTCTGGAAGATGTTAACCGCTTTCATAATAGGAACTATTTAGTATTTCAGTTAAAAAATCAGAATTGAAAGCGGGTTCAGGGGTCGTGTAAGCAACGAAATATACGTATAGTTAAGTTGCCTTAGTGTAGTAGGTAGTGTGTTGGCTTATTAGATGTGAGGCCACGGTTCAAGCCCCAGGTCAGACATCTCAAACGGAATATGAAAAAATATTTCTTAGGCGACTACCTCTCAGCAGATTTCTGGCAAAAACTCTAAGAGTAAATAAAATTACCCAAATCTCAAAAATCTGTCGTTCGGAGTCGACTTTAAACTGTAGGTCCTGGGTAAAATTAACACACACAACATGGTTGGATGGAGAAGCTAGGTTGTAATCTTGAATGAAGGATTGTAATGATCAATTATGTTTGTATGTATGTATGTATGCATAGTTAACTTCGAAGACAGAAACTTGAATTAACTAACTTCGTGAACAGAAAAAGAGCAGAAATTTGTATAAGCTTGGTATTTAGGATATAAAAGAGAGTGGCATGTTTATTGAAATTAAGGCTCATTTGAGCAGACATAGCAGACATTATGATGTTACATGAAGCGATGATCCAAAGTTAATTGACTGGTTCTGATTAGCTATTCATTACCCTCTTATAATAAACTGTAAATTAGCCTGTAATATTATTATTAATAATAGTGACTGTTTGGATATAAAGAAATAATCAGAAAATGTGAACCAATTGAGAGAAACCTACTTCAAATCAGAGGAAAACATTGCCAAACCATTAATATTATTTGATTAGATTGTTTTAATTAAAATTCGGTGCAATTCTTTGATGTCAGTCATCTATCATACATTAAATAACCATAAAGAAAATGAAAAAAAAGAAATTCTTAATTTAATGCTTTCAAAATATATACATACATACATATACAAACACTTGTGCTTATACAAGATTTTTTATTTTGGAGAAATTTTTTGCTGGTTGGCAATGTATCACGAGCTTCTACTGACGGCTTGTGATGTTTGCACATGATTTATGCTGTATTTTTTTTTTTGTTGTTTTCTTCGTATTTATTTTGAATGACCGTATGACACATGACAGTAAAAGCGTGTAATTTTTTATTATTTACGCAGTTAATGTTATTAAATTTAAACATCTGTGTGTGATTTTTAAAACATCATATGAAGGCTTCAAGAGAGCTCCAAAAAATTAATTATTTTTTCTTATTATGCTTATGCGATAAAAGTGCCAAAAAACCATAATATTTTTGGCAAATTAATTAATAAATAGCATGAAATAAACTGTGAAAAGAAGTAATTTTTTTCTAATCTATAATAATTACTCAATGAATTAAAAGCAAAAACAAAACTTCTCAATATTAAACATGCAGTTTTAGTTCATTTAGATAAAATTATGATATGATTTGAAGTTGACTTTATTAAGATACTTAGCACGTTTCGGTATAACACCATGTTAATATTAGTTAAAAATAATAACATTTCCTAGATTAAGAAAACAATGTTCACATTGTACAATTATTTTTAGTATTTCTGTCACTTGGTCTAAATAACAAGTGTTAAACCACAAAAATGTGTAACACAAAATCGCATGCTTGTGACAACAACCACAACATCTTACTGTGGCCCAGTCATAAGTTGTTCAGTTTTTGAAAACAGAAGCCTCTAAATTAGAAACAATAATGGTTTCAACAACAAAATAATACAAATTGTTAACCATTATATGATACATACATAAGTGTATAGACAAACGCAATAGAAATAACTTGACAAAATTAAATTTATGCAAGTATTTCGTTTTCAAATAGTTAAACTCCAAAAACTATTTATTTTGTTTGGAAACTTTTTTAAAAAAGCAAGCACCTGTAGTTTAATTAAATAAAACAAGTATAATGTTTAAAAAACTGAAAACTAAAAATGAAAAAAATGTTTTTTAAAGTAAAAATTAAAACTATTTTTATACTTGAATGTGCACTTTTTTATTATTGTATTAAAAACCAAAAAAAAACAGAAACTAAACGAAATATATTTTATTTAAATTGTTAAATTGTTAAGCAATAATTGTGTGCAACTTTGTTCCCCATGTTCACTTTTCTTCGTTTATTACCATTATTAAAGTTATTTGTCTTTTTTTTAATGAATTTCGTCATGACGAATTGGAAAACTGAAACAGCACTAACATTTAAAGTTTTTAATTAAAATTTAAAGATTGAAATAAAACTAAAATGTTAAATGTTTACTTTGTTTTCTGTCTAATTCGTTGATAAAAAAAATCCAGAAAAATTAAAACAGCCATTAACACTCGCCGCATAGCATATGAAAGATATCAAGCAAGTTTGTGTCTTAAGTCTTTTGTTTCAACAATGCAAGAGTTTTAAATTTTTATAATATTTTATAAAATTTTAGTATTAAAACAAATATTTTAATTAACCAACAATTCAATTTATATTGACATACAATGTTAAGACTTATAATTAAACAAAAAAGAAAAATTTTATTACACAATTTTTTAAAAACGCAGTTAATGCATAATAGTATTCAAAACTAACCATATTTCACTTCCGTAGAATAGAGACGACCTCACTAGATATTTACATGTTGCTCCATACTAACTAAAGTTATGTGAATGAAGCTCTTGCCTTACTAAGACTGTTGTTTACGTTAATTTTCATGGCTTTGGATATCTTGGTATTTCTCTCGTGTCCAACATTGCACTTTCGAAGTCTTGTTTTGTCAAGTTTTGCTCGCATGTAAGAATTCTTGTGCGAGATTAACAAGTATCATCTTAATTACTCACATAATTTGTGATTACAACCCTTTAGTCAGGACTACGTCCTAGCTTCTCACATCACCCATGATTTATGTGTTAATTTCAAACATGAGTGCCAGAACCTACAATTTGAAGACAACTCCGAACGACAGATATTCGAGAAACTCCTCATAGCAATTTAATTTACTCTCAGATTTTTTGCCAGAAGAAGAAAAAATGGCCGATAGATAGATAGATTTTTCATATTACGTTCTGTTCTAGATGTCTAAGCCATGGCTTTCGTCTAATAAGTCAACACACTGCCTGCTAGACTGTAACAACTTAGACAAATATCATCTACATATACATTACAACTCTTTAGTCAGGATCACGACCTAGTTTCTCACACCACTTATTTTGTGTACGCTAATTTTTATACATGAGTGGCGGGACCTACAGTTTAAAGTCGATTCCGAACACCCGATTTTTGAGAAACTTTTCATGGCAATTTTGTTTACTCTCAGTGTTTTTGCCAGAACTCTGGTGAGAGGAAGTCGCTGAAGAAATATTGTTTTTCCGATTAGAAATGGAATATTATTTTATTCATATGACTACCGAGGCCGGCCTCATAGTACCACATTCGATCGGACCACTTTTTCGAGTGTATAGGATCGTATCTCGTCAATGGCATCAGGAATGTTGGCCTCTAATGCTCGATTGCCTCGCGTTTCTCGGTATAACACTTCTCTTTAACGGTGCCCCTCAGAAAATAGTCCAACGGTGTCAAAACGCAGCTTCTTGGTAGCCAATTGACATCACCATTTCGTCTAATGAGATAGCCATAAAACGTTTGACGCAATAAATCGATTTTGTGACAGAACAGGTTATTCGAAATAACCAATGGTTTAAATTTAAACCGGTAGATTGCCCACCCGATAGAACTCAAAATATTGTATAACGCTAATATAAGTACTAAAGATCAGCAATGAGTATTCAAAAAGATGAGTAGAATCGAATCATACTTATAATTACTGATATTTATACGCATTCATACTTATTTTAATATCATACCCATACTACTCATATTCAAACTTTGAAGTACTCATCATATTCGTACTTAACAACACGTATGATGTTGTTGATTTCGACTCTCCATGACTTAACATTTACAAGAATCCCAAAATAAGTATGATTTGCGTACCAACATTAAAAGTGAGAAGGTTGTGTGTTTGCTTTGCTTGCTTTGTTTGCTGTGTTTGTCTTTTTCTTCTTTCTTTTTTTGTAAACGCAACAACAACTAAGACTGTACCTTTTGATGAAGAATTCGAATCACACGAATCATTTATAAGTATTATAAGTATTTTGACGTTGGCCTGGTCTAGTAGCTAGTGTGTTCGCTTATAAGACTTGAGGCCTCGGTTCAAACCCCATTTCAGACATCAAAACGAAATATGAAAAAAATATTCCTTCGGCGACTTCCTCTCAGTAGATTTCTGGCAAAAACTCTGGGAGTAAATAAAATTGCCATTAAGCCTTTCTCAAACATCTGTCGTTCGGAATCAACTTTAAACTGTAGGTCCCACCGCTCATGTATAAAACTAACACACACAGCAGCAGTGGTATGAGAAGCTGGGTCGTAATCCTAACTAAAGGATTATCGTGACCAATTATGTATGTATGTATGTATAAGTATTTTTCTAAAGTTATGAATCTGAATCAGTCTCTTTATGAATCAAACATGTTTCGAATGGTATGAGTTTGATGTCAACGTTGTATGCATACTCATTTCATTCTGTACTTATAAATCAACGTTGTAGTGAGTACGAATGCATCAGAGTAGTTAAATTTCAATATTGTTGACTCACTTATATTCAAAATTTCATGAGTGCTTATGAGTAGCGAAAAAAGGATTCATTACTGATGTCTGATAAGTACCACAAGCTGTATCAATCTATCTAACAATCTATCTCTCAATTAAAACTACCAATCATTCTGAAAAGCAGAATGTCATTGTACTAAACGGATCAGGCATTCTTTCTGATAACGAAGTGTTGAGGATATTCAATAATTTGCTACCTTAAGCCAACATAAATCGCTACCACGGGAATTATTTTATGTTGCAAGAGGCACCGATATAAAATGGAAATAAAAAAAAAACTGAATAAATTATTAAAAGAAAAAATCATTGTTTGCTAAACAATTTGTATTTGGTAACAGGCTTGTTCAAAGACAATATAGCTTTGCCTATGCAAGATATCTATCAACATACCTATCATTCTTCGAGTATGAGGTTAATTTTTTAGAAAGCGTTCCCATCGCTCGCTTTTTTTCTTTTGTGATACTGCCCGGCAACTAATTAAACAATTTAATGGTTATGATACAGTTATTTTCAAATCATTATTAATAACCCGATAAGTAAAATATCAACATTAATACACAGATTATATGGAAAAAATGTATGTGTCTTAAGTCTTTTGTTTTGACTTATCGAAAATTAAAACTAAAACTATAGATGACCTTTCTTTAACATCAGGTTTTAACTCTTGTTATAAATACAGCACGTGCCCTTGTTAATATTATTTTTCATAAAACATGTCAATTTTTTGTTTTTTTTTAGATTTTCAATAAGAATGAAAAAAACAGAAACCTGACTGGTATACTACCAGCATGAATGTATGTACGTAGGTATCTTAACAACATTTGCTCCAATTTTCTACAAACAATGTAGTTTTTTTTTAATTTATGAATTAAGTGTTTAAAGCCAGGCTTATAGAGAAGAAAAACCTAAAACCCGTGTCTTTTTTTCAAGCATTTAAAGAGATAACGTGCCTTAAGGTAACATGTATAATGTTATTGACATGATCAGCAACTGAAAATAATCGAAGTAAAGACTGAGATCATGCCACATGTCCACATGGCGGTGGTAAAAACATTTCTTTTCTTTTTTTTGTATTTCCATTTTCATTTTATTTGAAGTTTAGAAAATGCAATTTCTATGACATGTTGTAATGCACGTTTAAAATGCCTTTCATTTTATATGGAAGCATTTAAAAATCTTTAAAGAAACTTTTCTTCTCTTTCGTTTTTCGATTAGTCTTATGGTATATAAGACTGTATGTACTCGTATGTGTTTAACTTCTAACACATGTCAATTGGTAGCGATTAAGTTAGATTACTGGTTGCTTAATAACGTTTTAATGTTTGATTTTTCGTATTTCGTACAATAAGATGACATTTAACATGACAGTTACATTTGTTGTTTAAAAGGAGGGGGGTCTGCTGAATTTCTAGCACTTAAATGCGTTGAAGTTTTTACTCTTTAGACTAAATTAATAGAACCATTAAATGCCAACATTTCAGTATGTATTGTTTTTTTTTTTTTTGTATTTACAGTTTTGGTCAACGGACAAGGAGCACACTTCCACTATTTTCGAAGATTTGGATCGCTATTGCTGGCAGCAACAATCTGCAACAACAGCCTCTACGAATAATTCCTCAACTACCGCAATGCATCATGCAACACCTGCCAATACATTAAATCCCTTACACTCTGCTAATGTAAATCCAACATCACCGCATAATCATCATTCGCCCGCCACACCAGTTACTACGCCCTCATCGTTAAACTCAACGCCCGTGCCACAAACTCAGTTGAACAGTGATGGCACCATTTCGAATATTATTTCCACTGATGGCCAGATCTATACACTGACAGTATTAAACGGTAATGAGCCCTGGTTAAAACGTGATACCGATGCTGCTGCTCATTTAAGTAACACCTTGGATTTGGATAGCCTATTGGGTTTTCCAGGTTATATTAAGTCGGAGTATCCCTATGATGATAGTGGTTTTAGTACAGACGGCTGTAAAGATGTCAGTGGGGATACTGCGAACGTTTTAACACAGAACAGCAGTAGTAGTAGTGGTTTGGTTAACAATCAACGTTTACCCTCATTGATCAATACCATGTCGGTGTCTAGTACAGCTAGCGTTGGTGGTGGTGGTGGTGGTGGCAGTGGGGGTGGTAGCATGTCAAATCCTGCAGATAGTGTAGCAACAGCGTTAAGTATAAGCCAGCAGCTGGATCAGTTTCACAACAATAATAATGACTGGCATATGACAGATCATAACAATGAGCAGGTTGGTATGAAGAATTCAAAAAAAAAAAAGAAAAAAAACTGTAATGAAAATCATTGAAAATGAACTTCTAACGTCTTCTTCTTCAATTAATAACTTCTTTGTATTTTCGGTAATTTACAGAACTCTGCTGAATCTCTTTTACGCAGTGCCCTTCAGGGAAAAGGTTATGCCAAAGGTCTACATATGCATAATGGCATTAC
The DNA here is from genome assembly GCA_932273835.1 of Sarcophaga variegata. Classification (NCBI taxonomy): domain Eukaryota; kingdom Metazoa; phylum Arthropoda; class Insecta; order Diptera; family Sarcophagidae; genus Sarcophaga; species Sarcophaga variegata. The sequence continues at coordinate 33,400,377 of OW026359.1, read as the reverse complement.
GTTAATGCCATCTTCACCCACAGTCAAAGACGATGATATGAGAAGAATATTATTTCCCGTTGATACAGTAAGTGTTGCCAATTGTTTAACTCTTCTTTTTAATTAATTGGAAACAAAATTTCTTTCAACAATTTTCCCCTTTATTACTGCAAAAAATTAATTCCAATTATGTTTTTGTGTGTGTGTGTGTCTTTGTTATCATTGTAGGACGGTTTAAATTTCTCTGATACCTCTCTAAGTGCTGCACAAATTTTCGATGATACTCAAGCCGCTAATGGTCATAATCCCCATTTGGTGGTACCACATTCACCTGTCACAAATGGTCCTCTAACGCCAGTCACAAATAATCCAAATACCAACAATACCAATAACAACAATAATAGCAATCAATCAAACAGCCTTTTAGTAGACGACATGTTCCTATCATTAGAAAATGCCTTCAGTGATGATTTCGAGAAAATCAAACAATTTTGTACAGCTGGTGGTTCAAGTGCGACTGACTACAGCACAAACGATGTGATGATGCAAATTTCTCCAAATGGAAGTGGAGTAACGCAAACGACAAATACGGCCAGCATGCAGGCGATAACAACAACACACCAGCAATTGTGTGCAAGTATGCATACAACGGCGATATCAACAACTACACCAAATAATGCCTGTAGACAAGCGACACCGATTGGTGGCTTGACAACAGCCACAATATCAACGCAACAACAGCAGCAACAGCACCAAGCACCACCTCAGCCTTTGAAGCCGGAAGTAACAACTTCTACACAACGTATTGTCTCAACGTCAAAAGTAACGAAGAAATACAAGCGAAGTTTGTCTACGATACATCATCATAACAACAATATTAACCATAACAATAACAACAACAATCCAAATGTCATTAATCACAACACCAGCTCCAGTAACAGCAAAAGCACCACTGCAACCATGTCATTAGCGAATGGCCAAAACCGCAATGGCCAAAACCGCAATGGCCAAAATAGTAATGCAAGTAGTGGTAGCAGCACAAATAGCAGCAGTAGTCCCACACATTGTAACGGCTTATTGGGCACAACTGGCAACAACTCCAACTCCACTAATACTTCATCAACAACCTCAACAACCTCGCCATCGTTGTCAACATCAAGCACATCAGCGACACCGGGTCAACGTAAAGAACGTTCATTACACTATTGTTCCATATGTTCGAAAGGTTTCAAGGATAAATATTCCGTTAATGTGCATATACGTACCCATACGGGTGAGAAACCATTTGCCTGTACACTTTGCGGTAAAAGTTTTCGCCAGAAGGCACACTTGGCGAAACACTATCAGACACATATGGCCCAAAAGAACAATGGCAGCTTGGTAAAGGGTAATTCAGGCAAACATCATCGCTCCTCAAATGCTCAAACGCTCAATACGACCACACTAACAGCAGGTCACACACATCCAAGATCCTTAAGTATAGCATCCGCACCAAACACACCTTCAGCGTTGAGTGGTGGTGGCGGTGGTGGTGGCAACAGTGTTGTGGGTGGTTTAGTCAGTGGCATTTTGTCATCGAGTGGCTTGCCACCATTGGGTGTGGCCGTTTCAGCTTCATCGGCTCCTACTACACCCACTACACTATTACCGCCGGCTAATGGTTTGCTGGCCAACAGGTAGAATTAATTTAAAATTCATTTCATGTGTTTTCATTTCTGTTAGCGTTAGCGTTAGCGTTAGTGTTAGTGTTAGCGTTTCCCCTTGAATTACGTGCAGAGTTAACATGTATTTTTTTTTTTTTCATATATTTGTATAGAGTATATATGTATGTATGTATGTATGTATGTATGTATGTATGTATGTATGTATGTATGTATATGTAGTATTAATAAGATTTCATTGAAATGTTTATTTAATTTTATTTTACACACAATTTACACATACATTTACTATCTTTTTGTTCCTAATTTTTGTGTTTTTATTTTTATTTTTATGTTTTAATTTTATTTTATACTCGTATTTCGAATTTTGCTATTTTAAACTCAAAGAATTTATTTCATTTACACTTTAATTTTTATTTTTTTTTTATTGTACTTTTAAAATACTCACACACCGTAAAACAGTGAAAGAGAAATTATTTACAAAAAAATGATAAGAAAACTGTCCATAGTTTCTAAACGAATTTATTTTTTATAATTTTTTTTTTAACTATTTAAGTGAATTATTTATTAAACTTTATAATGAAAACTGTTTCATTCTATTTTCAAACGTTTACTTACTATTTTATTTAAATTTACTTCTTTTTTCTATTCCTATAGTAGTAAGGCGAAGAGTTTTGTGGTAAGTTTGCTCTGAAAACCAAAAAAAAAAATATTTTACTCATGGTTTAACTTGTTCTATCATAAGAAACAATAAAAATCTTCTGCTATCATCTTTAATTAAATACAGTTTGTCTCACAACAACTTCTACATTTAGTTAGCGGCTATAGTGTTCGTAAATGCCAAAAACGTAAATGGAAATTAAAAAATTGTCAATAAATCCATGGGACTAGTTGTACAACTTGTAGAGTATGCTGTGAAACTAGTCAAGACGATGGTCTTGACGGCCAGTTCTAATGTCCCAAAGATGTCCCAGCATTGTTATTCCTTTCCGAGCTGTGTAAACAGTATAAACTTCAAGAGAACAAATCTGCAAAAAAAATATATTTCCTTCTATACAGCATTATGCCCATTTTGCGGTCACCTTATACGGTGAGCGTGGTAGCACAATTGGATCTTGGATGGGCAGCCACCTATACCTATACGGTGTTCAGATATTCAGCTTTATTGCGTAAATCGCAATAAACGCCCTTATTGAGCTCAATATTTCATATAAAGTTTCAATTAATTATTGCGCAATAAATGCGCAAATTGTTATAACATTGAGTACAACTTAAAATGCAGCACTGTCATAAGTGTGTTTAGTAAGCATATTACAATTAACCGAACAATATTTGACAACTCAAATGTCAACAACGACAATTAAAAGAAAAACAAAATAAAAACAATGTTGTTGAAACAACCAACTGTTTTGTTTACCAGCTGTCAAAGGAATATTGAATAAGCAGCTGAACTGCGTATATTATTATGCCTGAACACTTAACATATTGTGCTCAATTAACCGAATATTGACTCAATAAAAGTGCATATTTGAACATAATATTACGAGTGATATTAATTACGTAAATACATTAGAAATCCCAACTTTAAAAGACGTGATCTTAGGTGCCTAAAAGTTGTAAAAGTGTTTTGTCGTTTTGTAGACCTCTCATCATTATTCGTCGCCTCTATGCGCCTCAAGTGTTCCGCAAACAGATTTCTCTATTCAGAAGCAGTAGCCTCAGATGTCATAAAGATCATTTGCCTTTAAATTTCAGACCGCTATTAGGTTCAAAAAACCATACACTACCCAGAGAAACCTTTAACAGATTCCATACAGTTTAAAACAAACCTAAAGTTTGTTTCCCTGAAAACTATTGCCTTGATTGCCGGCATGTTTGTCGGTAAGAATATAAATATTAATTTGAAAAAAATTTGTGCAGACAGCCAATCAAATTATCATAATAAATTCAACACTGAGCATTATAATTTACATACGAAATAATACGCCACTTGAGCAAAGGCTCAAAGGCCGATAGGAAGACTTTCATAAACACTGCCATAACGCACAGATCTCATGGCATGCACGATATTCTCATTGTTGTTTGGGTATTCCTTGTAAAATTCTTAACAACAGTAATATCGTTCTCACTACAGAGCTTACTCAGTTAACGTGAGAGATTGAGTCTCTCGGCTGTACATTTTATGACGGCTCTTCCATCAGCCGCCCCATTTCGCATGGACTATGTTACCTTAAAGACCTTTCGAACTTCCACTGCTCTCTCCACTTTCAATACACAGTCTACCATTTTCCATTCCATTTAACTCTGACGCAAATGCAAATCTCTGTACAGATATTAAAGCATGCGTTGTCAAATAAAAATGCGGCTGTCCGTTTGAAAATTGAGGATCGCTTGGACGGACGTTAATTCTATCGCCTGCATTGACTCCGACCTTATGAAAAATACAAGTACCGCCGCGTTTAGGTAGACAAGTAGAAGTGATCGTTAACACTAAAAGAGCATGGTCCATTGTGATACCACAATCAGCCCTTTCTTCTACTTCTGATATGATTTAAGTGCCGACATTCTGAAAGTGCATTATCTTGAGAAGAGGTTGACACTTTGTTTGACAAAAGTGGACAAAAATAACCGTAGTAATTATTTAAATAGTATAACAGCCATGTCAAAGTTTTTATATATGTCATATTATCAAATTAACTTTCATTTCAATAATTTTCAAAATTTTTTGATGGATCTTGATTGTTTACCTGAGAATTTGCTCTTTGCACGTTTGAACGACTACCAAAAGTAGTCTAATATTTCCATATTTCGCAAATATTATTATTTCGCTTTGCGCAAACTTTCTCCGGAGGTTGGTCCAACGGAAAAATTATACATTTTTCAATAAACACTTAAGGTCCATCAAAAATTTTGAAATTTTTTAATTTAAAGTTCATTTGATGAGACAGCATATATAAAAAATATGACGTGGTCGTTATACTCTTTAAATAATAACTACGATAATTTTTGTCCCATTTTATCAAACGCAGTGTCAATATCTTCACGAGATAATGCACTTTCAGAAAGTCATCACCTACTTCATATATTTTAATTAAATTTTGCTATTAAGTATGGCCAAACTTGAAAAAATAGAAAGAAACTTTTTTCCAAGTTTACACCATCAAAACTCATAACATATAAGTTTGAAGCATATGTATATGTATACCGTTTGAAAGGCTAATCACTCGCATTTCTAAAAAACTTTGAATTTTTAAAATAGCTTCAAACATATTTGTGTAATCAATAATTTTTTGTGAAAATATCAAAAAAAAACGGTTTTTGTCAAATAAAACAGGTTTGGAGGGTTCAAGAAATATAAAAAAATATTTTTGAGTTCTACTCAGCTAACTGAACAACACAGCTAACACAGACTATGTAGTTAATTTTGTGTATTTATTTTTTTGTATTTTGTGGCATAGTTTTTAGAGACATTTTTTTTTCGTTGGTTTTTAGTGCAATATCTGCTCCAATTTTAAGTCTTCACTTTTACTCCTCAACTAAATCTTATGAAAAAAAGAAAGAAAACAAAACTATTAATATTTTACTATAAAAATAATTTAAAATAGAATAAAATAAAATCATAATAATTTAATAAAAAAAAAATTACAAATAAACACAAATCCAAGAGATAATGTTAAGAAATATTTTAAAACAAAATGAAATAAGAAGTATTGTACCAATAAAAAAAACTTAAAAATATTTAAATTAAATAAATTTACTACAATAAATATGTAAATATTTAATGGAAAATGATATATAATGAAAAGGGAAAGAAAAAAACTAAAGAAATATTAGCAAATAAAACTAAAATATTTAGGAAATACTTGCCATTTTCAATGAAGAAAAAAAATTTTTATAAAAAAAAAAAAGGAAAAGAAGACACCTGTTAGTGTTTATTTGATTTTATCGAAATAATGATTGCCTTTAAAGAATATTTAAATTTAATTAATTAATAAATAAATAATAACATTTACTTTTAAGTTTTATGTAAATGTTAAGGAAATGTTTAATGCCAAGTATTTTTTTTTTAATATTTATATAAAAAATGTTTTAATAATAATACAATAATAAATATTAATGTATTTGTGTAATTTTTCTTTGTTGTAATTAAACTGCCAATAATTTAAATGAATATTTGAAGCCAGTTGTAAAATAATGAATTTATATATAAAATAAATTAATACTACTTTATGTGATTATTATTTTTTTTTTTTTTTGTTTTCCATTAACTTTGTTAATAATTTCATAATTCTTGCAATTTATTTCTAATTTGTTTACAAAAAAAAAAAACAAACCAACAAGACAAAACAAAAAATCTCTAAAAGCGAATTTTTGTTTTTCTGTAATGTATTTAGTAAATGGTGGGGGCTTTATATTGCTATTTTCATACAATAAAAAAAAATTAAAAATAAAAATCTAAAATAAAAACAAATTTCAAATTACAAATTAAAATTAAAATTAATTAAATTAAAAATAATTTATTATAAATTTATTCTAAATATTTATGTATTATTTTGTTTTGTTAATTATAATTACATACATTTACAAATGATCTAACGTGTGCATGTAAATATTTATAGAAAAATCTAAAAAAAATTAATAAAAGATTTGTTACAAACAAAAAAAAAATTAAATTAATTGATTTTTTGTTAATAAAAAAAAGAAAAGAAAATAATATTTTGATTTTGCATTTTAAGTACTGCAAATGTTCTTTTGATATTCCATAGTTTAACTATACCATTAATTAGTGAATTTAATTTAAAATTTCGTAATGAGCACAATAAATATTTTCATATTTTCATAATAATTGTTACAATATTAGCCAGTTTTATTTGAGATTAAGTTTATTATTTTTTTATTTTTAAATATTTTATACTATAGTGTTAAATCCTTTTATTTTTGCTTTGAAAGTTTTTTTGAAATAAAACAAAACAAAACTTTTGATTATAATTTAATAAATAAAATTTTTTTTATAATATTATCTACCATACATACGAATTATTAAAGAACATTTTTTATTCAAACCCGTATTATGGCTAAGGGTAAGTTTTTAAATGTCTTACAAATATTTCTTAACCCTGGACGGTTACTGTTCTTCGAATCGACGAAGCTCATTTACTCTTTATCATATAATTCTTTTATGTTTGACCAAATTTCGCTCTTTTTTTTCAACAACGTTAGTTGATAATGAAAGCTTGAAGTCAGTAGACGGAAAAAAATTTTTTTTGTTCGTCGATTCAGCGAAAAGTAACCTTACTGTACAAAAATGACCATCCTGGGTGGCCAGGGTACGTTTACTCACTACATACATACATACATAATTAGCCATTACAACCCTTCAGTCAGGATTACGGCCTAGCTTCTCACACCACTCATGTTGCGTGCGTTAATTTTATGCGTGAGTGGCGGGTCCTACAGTTTAACGTCGACTCCGAACGACAGAATTTTGAGAAACTTTTTCATGGCAGTTTATTTTACTCTCAGAGTTTTTGCTAGAAATCTGCTGAGAGGAAGTCGCCGAAGAAATATTTTTTTTTCATATTTCATTTTTGATGTCTGACCTGGGATACGAACCCGGGCTTTACGAATAGTAAGCCAACACACTACCTACTACACCACGGCGACTTCACTACAAGCTTTCGTTATCAACCAACATTGTTCATAAAAAGAGCGAAATTTGGTCAAACATAAAGGAATTATATGATAAAGAGTAAATGAGCTTCGTCGAAAAGTGTTCGTCGGTTCAACGAAGAGTAACCTTAATGTACAAAAATAAAGAGTAACCGTACAGGGTCAAAGTTGTTGGGCTCATTTACAGTATACATTGTAGCACTGTTTTTTATTCTTATCGACTGTTCAGTCAAATCAGAAGCAATGCAGATAAACTCGTTACTTTCTAGTTGAGGGCCACTGACATCAGTAAATACCCAAACCCATTAGTCTTTATTGCTAAACCGCAAACCCTTTTTCTAGTGATTACAGTCACATCCTTCTGGGATGTAAAAAGCTCGTAAGTTCGTATGCAACACCCGCAGCCTTTTTACACACATGACAGTCCGTCACGATTACAACGTTAGTTTCTCATTTTTTTTATTTTATACATGAGTGGCGGAACCTTCTGTTTAAAGTCCACTTTTCATGGCAATTGTTACTTATTCTCAGAGATTTTGGCAGAAATCTGCTGTGAGGAAGTCGCTGAAGAAATAATTTTTCATATTGTTTTTGGTGAAATCTGCCCACACTACCTACTGGACTACGACGACTTCAGTAGCCCTTTTGGCCCTGTTGCTAAGATCGAACTCTACATCTCCCTCCATGATATCAAAATCAAGAAATTTTTGATCCCCAACTAATCTTTTAGTTCTATAATACCATCATTATGGTATCCACTATTATTACAAGTCTCGAAACACATATTGCCACTATTAGTCTTACAGGCAGCTCAGATGAACCTATTACCTCCAGATTAGACTTAAGACAGTAGTTGCTAAATATCTTTGTTCACAATTTGTGCCCTTGAAATAATCTGCTGGGCTTCTACTTTCTGGCATAGTTCCGTACTGATTCGACCATCAAGATCAGACCAATCTATAACAGCTGCCATCAGTGCTTGATGTACACTTGAAGACATTTTCACATTCTTATACGTAGTCGTTGCATTCTTAATGATCTCTTTTTCAAAGTCCATTAGATTACCAGATGCAAATGGACCAGCATTAATATTTTTGGATGAAGTCGCCGTAGTCTAGTGTTGGCTTATTAGACGCCAAGCCAGGGTTCGAGCCCCAGGCCAGACATCTAAGACAAAATACAAAAAGTATTTTTCGGCGACTTCCTCTCAGCGGATTTCTGGCAGAAACTCTCAGAGTAAATAAAATTGCCATGAAAAAGTTTCTCAAAAATCTGTCGTTCGGAGTCGACTTTAAACTGTAGGTACCACCACTCATGTATAAAATTAACACACACAACATAAGTGGTGTGAGAAACTAGGACGTTGTTAAATTCATTCTCTCAATTTTATATTTCGCTCAGATGGATATTTTTTATGGATATTCCTCTGGATGGATTACGCGACAATGCTTTTGGACAAGACTTACTTACCCGCTCCCGTTTTAATACCTTTATCCAACTCCTTCAACTTATTCATTAACGTACCATTTATCACGGAGCTAGTTGATGGAACCTTCGATCCCGAAAGTTTATCGCCGCTGCTGGTACCAGAGACAGGCATATAATTTCCTGCCGATGCTAAAACTTTACTCTGACGACTATTGTCCGTCAAAGCATCGACGGATAAAAGCGACCCCTACTACTACTCAAGACAACATTGGTATGCTATATACCTCCTTCAGCTCTGCATCGCCTTGCACCCTAGAGGCATCACTTTTCCTTTGATTTTCGTCCGATATTGCTCTTCTGTCCTTGAATGAATCCCTAACATCCTCTTTGTTGTCTTAAGTATGTTGCTTTTCTACCTCATTTCCTTCAACTTCTCCTATGTGAACACTTCAATTTTGGTTCCCATTCAGGATTTTGGTACTTTAGGGTGTGCCCATATTTATTTGGCCTACTTTATACTTGTGATAGTCATATAATATGTTAAAATACATTCTCGAGTATGACCCAGTGCCTTGCTTACAACTCCCTCTATCCGCCACTTTGGGGACGCGTCTGGTGCGTGTAAAGAAGACAAAAGATTCCACACGCTAAGGATACTCTTTTCGTACCGTATTTTTAAAACTGGCTTTGAACGACGCATTTAAAGACTAAGAAAGATCAGGCATAATAATAAGGAGATCTTCTAGTTTTTCCTAGATTGTGATGAGAAATACGCGTGGAGGAAATGTTTACAAGTAATGAAGGCTTAGCATAGACTGTGGTCCTTGCCATGAATCTTCAATTAGAGACAAAAAAAAATTGCTTATCAGTGTACAATATCCGCCACATTTTCACTAACATTAGCAACATTTCTGACCACATTATTATCACATGAATAATATTCACACTAAATCACTTTGTTGTGAAATCACTAAATGGTTAACCTTATAGAATAAACGTCAACTTGTTACGAACTAACCGTCAACACTAAATAAACATCGCCGAGCGAGTGTAGTAAATTTCATGATAACACTGGTTATTGCGCTCATTATTATTGGATTTATGCTTGCATATGTACACGTACATACATACATACATACATATAATAGCATGTATGTTGCATCTGGACATAATACATGTTTTCTTTTTTTTTTTGTTTTTTTTTTTGTTTCACAAGCGCTTTTCCCTAAGGAAGGCTACAATTAAATTGTCATTACGAATAAATGTAACACATGACAGCGTAAATTTCATTTATTAAGCGTGTAAGTCTATCAATTACCATTTGCTTTCTAATATTTGATTTGATTTGATGACATAGTTGGATTATTTCATGTTTTATTGTCAATTTAAACATTCACTCTGACAATGTCTATAATTTTATTCAATCTGATAAATACATACCTTAACAAGTATTTTATTAAGTATTGAAATTGTGAAGAGGCGCTCATAGAGGACAATAATTATATAAAAACCGCATTAGGAAATTGGAAGTTGCATATCGGAGAGAATATTATTACACTATGCGACAAAATAAAAAAAAATGAAATACACCCAGTAATGACACAGTGTAAGTTGTGAGTATTGTTGAGTAGAACCCGAAAATGTTTTTCTTATATTTTTTGAAAACTGTTTCTTTTGGGAGCTTGCGCACATATTTATTGATTACGCAAACATTTCCGAACCGATGTCCACACTATGAACCTTATTAGAAAGGAGAGGGATGGGTCTTTAAAACCGTATACATATATATACAGTGGTGGCCACGAATTTAAGACAGGACATATGACTGACTTAGTTGCGATAATATTTACAATCATGTAGTATCAAAATTGATATTCTTTATACTTCTATGTACTCTGTAATATTAAGAAAAAGTACCATTATTTTATTTCGTTTCTATTTACATTTTGTTGCTTTTTGATCATATTATTGTAAAAACGTTTATTTGAAATTGGCCACGTATTTAAGACATTTCAGAAATATCTGGTTTTTAAGTGATTTTTTGGTGTTTTTTGAAGCTAAACGTTGAGCAACGAATGTTTTATTTTATTTTATGTTGGAATACATAGAAATATTTAATTATAAATGGTCAGAGGTACTTGGAATACCGATGCCGAGCGAAAACTGATCCAACAACTAAAATTTGATGGAAAAATAATAATGGAGATATCCAAGCTGCTTAAATGTTCTAAATGCAAGATTTACAACGCGCTGGAACACATCAAGATGGTACCACCAAAAATGTCAAACAGCAACCTAGAGCCCGAAAAACTACACCCTAAAGTAGCTGTTATAATCCCTTCACGACCTCAAGTAAAATAAAAAATAAAATTGCATTGGATTTTGGTATTGATATTTCGTCTAGGGCAATAAGAAGATGTCTAAATGAGAAAAACTTGCGTGGGTGTCTTGCACAACGTAAACCACTTGTGTCAAAAAATATCAAATCGCGACTAGCATTTTGTCTTGATCTATAAAATATGTAAATAAAAATTCTCAACCCAATATAGGTAGCAAAATATTATTACTTTTTCTTCCTAATATTACTAAAATCTTAAGAAAAATATCATGGACCTAAAATATTTTTGATAAGATGTAAAAATTATCACAAATGTAGAAATAAAATGTCGTGTCTTAAATTCGTGGCCACCACTGTATATATATATTACTTGACTTAACATTCTATGAAGTTTGATGAGGTAAACTTGACAAAGGCGATTTTTTTTCTTATTTTTTCAAGTTTGTCCATTCATAGTAACAAACTTTAATCAAAAAATATGAAATAAGTGATGACATTCTGAAAGTGCATTATCTTGCGAAGTGATTGGCACTTTGACTGATCAAATCGGACAACAATTACTATAGTTATTATTTAAAGAGTCTAACAGTCGAGTTATATTTTTCTTTCAACCGGACCAATTTTCATGCACTTTTTCGAGTTTGTGAGGTCGTATCTCGGCAATGGCTTCACGAATGCTGGCCTTCAAATGCTCAATTATCTCTGGTTTGCCAACTGACATCACTATTGTGGCTAATTAAACAGCCATCAAATGTTTACGCTATAAATCAATTGTGTCATGAGATGTGTGGAAAGTTGCACCTTCCCGTTGAAAACAAACATCGTTCACATCAATACCATAAGGAGCGGGTACAAAAAAATCAATTATTATGGTGCGATAGGTGCCTCCACTGACCGTAATGGTTGCGCCGCCATGGTTTTCAAAGAAATATAGACCAAGAATGCCTCCGCTCCACAAATCGCACCAACCAGTCACATTGGCTTCTGTAAGACCACTTGTGGGTTTTCTGAGCACCAAATACTGCAATTTTGCTTATTATCGTACTCACCAAGATGAATATGAGCTTCATCCTCAAAGATGATTTTTTTACAAAATCAACATCATCGTGCAGTTTCTCGCTGGCCCATCTATTCCAATAAATCCCAATGTTGCTAAAGCGTAAGTCGATTCATTACGTTCAGTGGAGATAATATACAGAATTTTGTGACAAAATAGAATGACATAAGTATTGCCGATAGATGGCCCACTCTATATATTAGTTTCTCTGTTTCTTGTACAAAATTGTTGTAATAAGTACATGGCTTAAGATAACAGATCTATTGTCGTACTCGTACTCCTATTAATATTATAACAAGCAATTCATTTCACTTTTCAACTCACATCTGTCAAATTTGTATACAACGCTGCTGTTGATGTGTACGGTATGGTATGGTGACAGGCATTGAAAGCAAATCTTATAACTTGATTTGTGGCTTTTCACAAGAAATGTTACAAATTGATAGCCGAACTGTAATAAATCAGTGTTTCACACAAAAAAATTTTTGCTTTTAATTTATTTTAATAAAAAATAGAAAATAATTAATCAAAATTACTATGCATTATTTACTTTATGCTTTTAAAAACATTTTTCCTGTTAAGAAGTTAAAAGTTTAAAGAACGAAATTGCACGGCCTTACATTGATTGATCTTTGTGGCAGCTAACGCCGACTTGTTCAAACTACATGTCGTCCAGATCCATGACATCCAATTGAGTTCACTGTAGAAACTCTGCAGCTGATTACGCGACAATGCCTTTGGACAAGAAATTTTTGCGGTAACTTTCGAGAGCAATAACTACACGAGAATGACTTACCCTCTCCCGTTTCCATACATTTATTCTATTCCTTCACCTTCTTTATTACCGTATCACATATGACGGCCCGCTAGTTTACCGCCACTGTTGGTACCAGAGACAGGCATATAATTTCCTGCCGGTGCCACAACTTTACTTCAACGAGTAGTGTCCGTCAAAGCATCGACGGATAATAGAGGGCCCTCGGCAGCTAATCTTCCCACGACAACATAGGCAGACCCGTAAATAAAGTCTTTACGGATGGAGTATGTTTCTAAATACTTTCGTCAGCTCTGCATCGTCGTCTCCCCTACAGGCATTAATACATAGTCTTATGGTCTCTGTCCGATGTTACCCTTCTGAACCGAGAGAACAGGACGTTAGTTCTGGGTGGCAGAAATGATAAAGTGGTACGTCATCAAAACTCAAAACAGATTTTCATAGATTGCTTGTGAATGTGAATGGACTATTCGAAGAAGGCATGTGTACTTCACTTAATGAGGCTATCGAACGTTTGTTGCATCTTTAAAGAGAACCACTGGACATAGGGAGTGATGTAAGGATTTTTGGAAAAAATAATACTTTCAGGAGAAATATTAGCAAACGTTGTTATGGCCTGGCTACTGTCATTCTCACGCAATGAGTAGTACCAGATTGAAATCATACGGGCCCATGGACAAAGTGATATTACCAGACATAGTGCTATCATCGAATTTTCTTTAATAGGATTTCAGGATTGACATTATGGTGCTAAATTCTATTAACGCATCATTATCAGATTTCTAACGTATTACAAATTATAGGAATCCGTAATCACTGTTCGAAACGGTTCGAAATGTGTATAATTAGAGCGAAAATATTGAACTTCAGTAGGTATGTACTAGTATAGTCATAGAAGAACAAACACAATTTTTTCGGCGGGCTGCCGCTCATTCTTGTGCTTTTGCAGAGGGAAAGACAAATTATCACAGCCAAAATTTACGGATTTCCAAAGAACGAGATGAAATAATGAACCCAGACAATGCTGGAATAGAAGATTGCAATAGAAACTTGGCGGTTACCATTACCAAAGACTGCCTTAGGAGCATAATAGTAGTTATAATTGGTTGTGTGCATACGCCCGGAGGCTGGAAATACATCACAACACCTACTACAGAAGCTCTAATGACAGGGAAGAAGAACAGACCACAATCAACTAATATCGCTGCCATTGTTTCACAGTTGGGAACCTGAAAAGAAGGATTCTTTTACACAATTCATTGCCAAAACGAGGATTTTGTAAAGAGCTTCATGAAACTATTGCGATGATAAGGAATTATAGTTGTCTGATGGAATAGGTCTGCCGATTTTATGCCAATTGAACTTCAAATAATAACAATAATCTAATACATACATACATAATTGGCCATTAAAACCGTTCAGTCAGGATTACGTTGTGTGTGTTAATTTTATACATGAGTGACAGGACCTACAGTCTAAAGTCGACTCCGAACAACAAATTTTTGAGAAACTTTTCACGGCAATTTTTATTTACTCTCAGATTTTTTTTACCAGAAATCTGCTGAGAGGAAGTCGCCGAAGAAATATTTTTTTCATATTTCGTTTTGATGTCTGACCTGGAGTTTGAACCGTGGCCTTACGTCTAATAAACCAACACACTGCCACTGTATTTACAAACTCAAAAAAACAAAAAAAATATTAAAAAACAATTCAAAAAAAACTGAACAACATTTTTGAATTACAGAAACAGAAGAGAGAGAGATCAATTTCAATACAGGTCTTAATACCTCCAGTAAAAAATGTTAAAAATCAATTATAAAAACAAAAAAAGAAAAATAAAACTACTGTTTTGATTTGACCATTAACAAGACAAGGCCTATTTATAACCAATGCCCTTATGTTTATTATTACCGCAAAACATAATTTTTAGAAAACTTTATTTCTTATTATCTTTTCTCTTCGATAATGTTATGCAAAATGTAAAAAATTAATTTAACTGCTCGTATGGTATGTACATATGTTTGTATGTGTCAGAGTACGGATAGGCTACATGCGTCTCATCATCAATCAAGTGGAAGTAAAAAAGATTTCAGCATTAGTGTCTGGTAACAACAGACCATATTAAGAGAAACATTAATTATTTATACAGGCAGCACTCTACTCCAATAAACTTTTAGCCTCTTTTGACACACACATCCACAACATGATGAAGTTTCAAATGAAATGAAAAAAAGAAGAAAAACAACCACAATAACCGGCCATAACGAAGTAAAAATTACCAACGGATATTTAACTTTTATGTGATCTTTATGCATCGACATCTTCGCATTTAATCTGGTGGTGAACAACAATAATAAAACAAAAACAAAAACAAAAAAAACAACAATATTTATGAAAAATAAAACTAATGATGAAAATAAATAAAAAAAATAAAGTAAAACACCAGTCCGAGCACACTACAATAGAGCGAGAGAGCAAAAGAGGTGTAGCACATGCTACATACGGGCAAAACAGCGCCAATATAGCAAAAACCATATGGTTTTCATAGATAAATATATTGTACAATACAGTAGACATACTGACACATAAGAAGGCACGTTTATAATGCATTCGGCGAACGTCATGCGTTTATATGTATGTACGTTGTACTGATACATTAAATGCTATACGCTTATGGCATTGTTTGCTTGTATGCAGTATGTATGCATGTACGGTACGGGTACGGTACGTAGCAATTTTAACCTTAAAGTTCAAACATTAAAAGCAATTAAGACGCGTGCTTGTAAGCGCCTCATTGACTCTTAAATAAACCAAAGTGGTACAAAAACCAACAGACGGACAGACTGGCAGATAGATACCCAGCTACAGATACAAAAAGCTTTACTTCTATGAATGAATAGCGTAAGTACAAGTATATAAAAATGACTACTACAAGGAGCAAGTCTACCCTGTAGGAAACTACCGGTCTATTAGTTAATTAGTGTTAGAGGTTATAACAACAATAAGCAGATACATAATTACATATTTAACACCAGATTGATTTGCAAGATTAAACTTTTCCAAATAGACTTCAAAATGATAAAAAAAAAGTTAAAGAAATTGACAACAACAACGTGATAAAGAAAGCTAAATTAAAACACTCAATTGATGTGTGCATAAATTATTTCATTTGATGGCAAGCATATCAGTATGCCAATCGAAATTCAAAATAGTCATCATGATAAGTATTTCACTTACGATATTACAAATATTAACTTAGAGCTGTATGCATATGGTTACTTCAAATAAAATCTGCAGTCGGATTTATACACTTACAAAGAAAAACAAATAAAAAAATAAATAATATAGAAACTAAGATAATAGGATAATAAAATTGCAAAGAAATACTGCAAAAGAAAAACAAAACAGCAACAAATCACACATAAGGTTCTAGAAGTTGCCAGACGGTTGCATGAGAAGTAATGCGTATAGTTCTCATAATAATGGCTTGACTGCTGAGTGTGTCAAACTGTGTTGACATTTTTATTTATTAAAGTTTAGCAAAGTCATAAAGAATTAATAACATAAGGAATTAGTGACTTCCAAATAGTGGAAATATATTTTGAAAAGCTCTTACAGATCAACATAGGTCAACATGATTAAGAACTAACGACAAGACAAAAAATTGTGTGCACAAGAATATCTGTTTGTCTTTAGTCTCAACCTGTTGGCCTTCGACTATCTGGCGCTTGTATATATAAAAAATACTGCTCGCGCAAAAATTGAAACCAAATGATCATAATTTGGTTGGCATTTTTGCTAATTGGGCTCATTTCAAACTAAATGAAGAAGAGCATCAACGACTTCTTTCCAGAAGTGGTTCTGTTAACGGGCGGGCACAATCGTAGAAATTAACGACACTGGAATACCTTTTATGGCGTCTGGTTAAATCATTGGTTCAACTCGTGAGGCAATGCAATTTTCAATCCACGATTGATGTCATTTGTAGTTTTTGCCAGAAAATTGCTGAGAGGAAGTCGCCGTAAGAAATATTTTTTTCATATAGCGTTTCAGATGTCTGAGCTGAAACACAGTCTCATAAGCCAACACACTACCAGCTAGACTACGGTGACTTTTAGTTAATCCTATCCATTAAAATGTATGTCTAATTGTCGGATAATTAGTTTGTATGGCAGGGCAAAAGCAACTTTTGTAAGTTTGATGAAGTCGCCGTAGTCTAGTAAGCAAGGTTAAGGATAATTAGTTTGTATGGCAGGGCAAAAGCAACTTTTGTAAGTTTGATGAAGTCGCCGTAGTCGCAGGCATCTCGAACGAAACAAAATATGAAAAAATATTTCTTCGCCGACTTCTTCTCAGCAGTTTTCTGGCAAAATCTCTCAGAGGAAATAAAATCGCCATGAAAAGTTTCTCAAATATCTGTCGTTTGCAGTCGACTTTAAACCGTAGGTGCCACAACTCATGGGAAAAATCAACACACACAACATAAATGATGTGAAAAGCTAGGTCGTAATCCTGAATGAAAATGAATGAATGAAAATTACCACTACAGAAGCGCTCAGTAAGTAAAGTAAAAACAAATAAAAAAAAAGATAAATTATGGTTTTTTTGGCGAAAGGAACAAACACTTTTGAAGATTAGGCATTGCTTGATTAAAATTATTTGAACTTTGCATCGGGAAAATCAACCGTTGAGAGTGGTTTGCTAAATTAAACCGGGCGAAATAAACACCAAGGATGATACATGCGGTGAAAGCCTGAAAGAGTCCATTGCCGACGACAACATCAAAAAAGTGGTCAAAAAAGTGTTTGCATAACAGCAAAGCATAGTTGATCACAATAGCTGAGGCTCATCGGCATAAAAACAACCAAGAAATTGATTATTCCGAGCATTGTTGCAGTGCTCCCCTATAAAAAACATTAACTTATGCGTTGATATCTGGTAATGAATGAATGAATGATGAACTATGGTTTCTTCATTTCACAGCAGAATTCATACGGTCATCATCCAAGCGTACTGAACGTAGTGACCTGACGCCAAAGTCAGCAATGATATTACAGTCGCCTGGTATGGGCATGCTATCAGGACATTGAAATATGCATGATATACTAATACTCATCGACTATGTTCGAATGAGAAAAATCATCAATAGCGATAGAAAGCGTTATTAAAGCATTGAAACATATGTTAGCCTAAGAACTTCTCAGTCTAACTGTTAAAAGTGATATCGAAGGACAAAAAGATTTTCAAGTATGTAGAAACAGAATACAATGGGAAGATGATATAGTGTACCTACGTTTTCAAGGACCAAATATATCTGGGCGAATATCGATATATGCTGAACAAAATCTGCGTTAAGCCTAACCAAATTCTCCTAACAAACTGAACCGCAGTTATAACGGGACACCGGTACTCTAAGAGCACTCGTTCGGAGGCTGTGAATGGTTGACAATAACTTCTGCATAAGCTAATATGATGAGGAAGAATAGGAGATCACAGAACACCATTTCTGTCATTGTCATTAGGCACTTAGGCATCTGACACGAAGTATTCTTGGACATCCAGAATAAAACGATAGAAGCTGCATACACTCGAAAGATGGAAATCTCTCACAGCGCTTTCTGCATATGCTGTGATTCTGAGGAAGAAGAGGATCAGACAGAACATCTTTTCATTGTCCAGCATTTATGGGACCCTGAAATGAAAAATTCTTGTGCCGTCAGAATTTATTAACGGAACATGTATAGTCAAAGATAAATTGGATTGAATTCACACTTACAAAAAACTATCAGGATGACTGTAAAAAACACTCAGGAGTTATATGTAAAGTAGCCATAGTATAGTAAGCATAGTGTTGGCTTATGGTATCACTTGGCTGAGACATCTTGAATATAACAAATATGAAAGAAAATATATTTCTTTCGGCTACTTCCAGCAGATATCTGGCAAATGCTGTGAAAGTAAATAATATTGCCATGAAAAACTATGTCAAAAATCTGTCATTCGGAATCGACTTTAAACCGTAGGCCCCGGCACATATGAAAAAATTTAACACACGCAACATAGGAGGAGGTGTGAGAGCTACGTCGTAATCCTGACCAAAGACTTGTAATGACCAATTAAGTAAGTAAGTAAGTAAGTTTGACGCCAACTTAATGTGAAATAAAAAAATAATCGCTGATCATGATTTCCGAATCTCAAATTAAGTGGCTTCATTACCCCCTCCAATTCAATCCAACTAAAAGACCCCTTGCCGTCAGAAAATGGAAAAAAGGATAACATCACAGGAAGATTAGGTAGTACCGCCACCATTGAGAAAAGAGGTAGGAATCAACAATCAGCAAGATTCCAAACCACTACACCAAATACTCGGAGGACGTTGTTTCTAGGTAACAATAGATGTCAGCCCTATTATATTAGGACATGCTATAGTAAACTATCCTGATGCTTAGCTGGAACAACAAAAATAAATTAAAGAAACGTAAACAAGGCAGAAATGCTTTGTGGAAGCCATATGCTCCCATGAGGGGTAATTGAAAATAAAACCACGTGGACTTAAAAACATGTTCACAAATAAATTGTAGAAATTTAAATAAAAATTAATTCGTTTTCTGTGATATGCAATATTTCGATGAATATTAAATACAAGAACAATCTGTTCGGAAACTCTAAACGGATTTGCTTTCACATTATCAAAGTGTGCATAACTTGTGTGCAAATCTAAGCTCTTCACCGCTTAGCTTATTAAAGATATTTCCGACACTAATTGACTTTATCGTTAAAACGTCTTTCTTAATTACCTGAAATGTATTTTATGCTGTCATACACAAAGCTTTAAATCAAAATATGTCCGCCGATTAAATTTCCTACTGGGTGGCTAAATATGGTTAAAATTTTTTTTTTAAATTCTGTACACATGAAATTTTCATACAAAAAAAATATGTTTTTACTTTGTAAAGAAAAACATACATCTTCAGCTAATGGAGAGAGAAAAAAAAAAGAAATTAAATAAATAATAAGAAAAGTAGCAAAATTTTATGTTTTTTTCTCTGTTCACTGCTAAAAACATAAACCAGAGGGAAAAACAAGCAAGCACCTGTGTATGGTTCGCGATAAAAACTACAAAACTTGAAGTAAAAGCAACGAAAAAAAAAAACAAATTTTGTGGAAAATACAACCTCAAGAGCAAAACGGCAACAAAGTTTAAACAACACTTGTTACATTGAAAGATTATTTTACAAAACACCATAACCATACTAATAATAATAACAACAACTACAATGAAAGCAAGTATTACAAACAGAAACGCACAATTTTATGATGAAAATATTAAGATGAGACACAATAGAACAGTAGCTTAGAGAAAAAGAAAGAAAGCATTGGACTACATGTCCAGGATTGATTCGAGATATGAATCATTTTATTTTAAATTAAGCAGTTTTCCACTAAGCACTTATTTTACATGCTTAAGTAAAGCCCCACCTCAAGATAAGCATTTTGTTATGAAGTTTCTGTGAAACAATGAAAATTTCTTAATCAAAAACGAGTTTTTCTAAACACGCTTATGTTTACAAATCTTCGTTAAAAAATTCTTCGTTATAAATTTTTTACTCTTAGGACTATTATTACAACTTCCCGTTAAAGTTGGGTTTAGTTATTTGTAACTTTTGCTAAAGTGAACTTTAAAGTCAGCTTTAACTTATTTTCGTTATTACATTCTAATGATAAAATAAAGTTAACTTTTTCAAAAATATGGCAGTGCTATATGGCCCTTAGGGCCATTATTACAACTTGTCATTAACTAATTGGAGGATTTTAACGGGCAGATAAATTGGTTTTCATTATTATAAGTGGACGATAAGGCAGAAGTGAGCGTTAAGCTAAAGGGAAGATCACTCTACTGATAACTTTTAAAGTTAAGTTTATGTTTGAACTTGCCATACATAGGTATATATTATTTTTAATATGGCAACCTCAAATATACAGTAATCCCTCGATTTACGTCGCAGTTGGTTCTGAAAAAGGCGACGTAAATCGAAGCGACGTAAATCGAATTTCATATTGCTCATACGACAAAATAGTATGTTTTTAACAAGGAACTTAAAAAAGTTCCAGTAATCCCTCGATTTACGTCGCAATTGGTTCCAAAAAAAATTCGAATGACGACGCAAGTTAGATGAAGTTAGAGGGAACAAAAAATTTGACGACGTAAATCGAAACAACGTTAATCGAGGCGACGTAAATCGAAGGATTACTGTAAACAAAATGAGCATATACAACACAAAAAAGAAGCCCGTCGTTGCCACTGCGTTTAAATAAAACTTGTTTAATTTGAACAGTGTTATCGACATTGCTTCGCCACTGCCATATTTTTGAAAAAGTTAACTTTATTTTATCTGTAAGTTGTAATAACGAAAATAAGTTAAAGATAACTGTGCAGTTCCCTTTAACTAAAGGAATCTTTAACTAAACCCAAGTTTAACGGCAACTTGTAATAATGACCCTTAAGGTGACATAACCCACATCATCATTTCTTTACGTATACTTAGCGTTAATCATTGTAACTGTATTGTAACTGTATTGGTCATATCAGCAATACTGTCAGTCTTTTTGTTATTCTCTCTCACTCTCTTTCTGTCTCCTTTAAAGTTAACACGGCATATAGTCGCCTGGCGCTTAAAACTAATTCCCCAATCGATCTTATGCCTTACAATTGTTGTTATTCCTTCTACAGCTGCTGCGTTTGCCGCATCTTCACTTCTACTGAAAAAAAAATCATTCAGTTAACGCAGTGGAGCGTTCAAATTTGAGTCCAAATCTCATGAAACATACACAAACAAAATCGTCAACTTGTTAATGTTGGAAAATCTACCAGCCCAATACAAAATATGGCAAAAGTTTACGACGAGATCTTGTGTCATTGATAAGCTTTAAGTGAAAAAATTTCTTTTTCTTTCGGTTTCTTTTTCTTTAATTTTTAATCAGTTAAAGAAACGGTCACGCCAGTATTTGTTAAAGATACGCGAAAATGGCCAAGAGATTCACAAAATCAAAATGAAATATTTATCGAGCTTAACAGTTTTTGAGGAACATTTCTAGAGGCTTATTTAATATACAGTCTGTCAAGAAAATGTTATCACTAAATAAAAATCATTTTGGTTGTGAATTTATTTTAACATTACCTAGGAATTGTTTATTGATTTTATTTTATTTCAATTTTAATAAACAAAATATAGAAGACAAAAATATAATAGAGTTTAAGTTTATAAAGCGTACCTCAAAAAGAATGTTCATTTTAGTTTTTAAATAAAAAGAAAACATGTTCCCATTAAGTATGGAATAAAATAGACTTCGAGTGATCGACAGGGCGTGAAATTGCGTGGTCTTGTTAACCAATTGACATCAGAATTTCTTGTTTCTGCAATTCATTGCTGCAAAGCAACGTAGACCGAACATTTGTATGCCGACTGAACAAAGAACATCGGCGCAAAAAGGTATCATAATCATATATCGGGTGGGCCATCTATAATTTTAAATTTTAACCATCGATTGTTTCGAATCTGGCAATACTTATGTCATTCTATTCTGTAACAAGATTCTGCACATTATCTCCACTAAACGTAATGAATCGATTTACCTCTGGACAACGTTGGTATTTATTGGGATTTATTGGGCCAACGAAATTTTGCCAAAAAAAAGAACTCATCTTTTCGAATGAAGTTCATTTTCATCATGAGGACAGCGCAACCATTATGGTCAATGGACACAACTATCGCAACATAACCGATCTTTTTGTTTCGACTCTTTATGCTATTGATGTGAACGACGTTTTGGCCACATATCTCATGCCACAATCGCTTTATTGCGCCAAACGTTTAATGGCCGTTTAATTAGCCGAAATGATGATGTCAATTGGCCGCCAAGAAGCTGCGATTTGACACCGTTGATCTATTTTTGAAAGACAACATTGGCTATACCATTGCCGAGATACGACCCCATACACTCGAAAAAGTGCACGAAAATTGTTTCGATCGAATGAGGTACTGTGTGGCCAGCCGCGGCAGCCATACGAAAGAAATAATATTTCATTTTTAACAGGAACGATTTTACTTCACAATCAAAAAATAAATTTGGAAAATATTCAAACCCTTTTTGTTTTGTGGCATTGTTAAATTTAAATTTTCCACTTTTAAATTTCCCACCCTATGTAACGGTCTCACGACAAGATGTCTTCATAATCAGCAACGCAGTCCCAATAGAACTTTTAATCGAGAAAAGGTTTAAAATAAGGGTCGAGCGAAGGCAAAGCTATTGATTGAAAGAAAGTTAGCTACGAATGCATACTCTCAGAAAAATGCAAGAGAAATGGAGTAACTCTGTGAAGGAAATGTAGACAGAATGACTGATGCCAAGGTTTAATAAAGAATATATTAGCAGAGATGAGAAAATATTAATTATTATACCACAGGTTTATTGTGAAAAGTAAAAACATTTAATTTAAAGTATTAACCCATTGCTATCTACACATTTTTTCCATTTTCTAGACAAATTGTGGATTACATTCCAATAAAACTATCACCCAAGTGCTGCTCAGCAAATGCCAATTTCATCGATGGAAACAAATTGTAGTCGGAAGGGGCCTAGTGAATACGGCAGGTGGGGTATCAGCTACCAGCTTACTGCTTTGATTGGTACATACATGGTCATTATAACCCTACAGTCAGGATTACGACCTAGCTGCTCATACCACATACATATGTTGTGTGTGTTAATTTTATAAATGAGTGGCGCGTTTTTTGAAAAACTTTTCATGGCAATTTTGTATTTACTCTTAGAATTTTTACGAGAAATTTACTGAGAGGAAATCGCCGCGGAAATATTTGTTCATATTTAATTTTTTGGAGATGTCAGACATGGGGTTTGGAACCGTGGCCTCACTTCTAGTAAGCAAACAAACTACCTACTAGATTACAGCGACTTCAACTTACGAAAGAAGTTACGTTCTTTAAATGCAGACTTCAAAAAAAATGTGATATTGGAAGATGAAATTAGTCCAGAAACCTATTGTGCAAGAAATCCAACGTAGCAAGAAAAATTGAATAAAAGTGTTGAAATACGTTGAGTATGTTCTAAGAATGAGAAAGGGTAACTTGAATAGAGCATCATTGCGATTCTCATGGACGCAGGCTACTGGTGATCGTGGATAGAATACGTTAAGCCTCTACCTATCTATTGCTTATGTGATTCTAAAGAAAATATGTGGTCGTATGTAACGACATTCAATGATACGTAGAAACTTTCTTACCTCGACAAAAAAGTGTAAAAACTTTCAAAGATAGTGAAAATATGAAGCAATTGACGATCCGCGATAGAATTTTTTCTAAAGAGCCTGTTTTTAAAATCAAATTCAAAATTTTTAACGGCATTAAAATAGAATTCGTTATAGGTTGTAGGTAGGTGATTCATTGCAGGCAGTGTGTGTTGGCTTATCAGATATAAGTCCGTGGTTCAAACCACAGCTTAGGCAACTCCAATAAAAACCAAAAGCTCTGAGAGTAAATAAAATTGCCATGAATATCGGAGTCGATTTTAAACTGTAGGTAGCAACACACAACTAAGTCAGTAGGCGCATATCTTTAATATGAGTCATCGACGAATTTAGAAATCCTAGAAAATTGCATATTTCGTATGCGTTTCACCCAGTGAAGCCGTGGCGGACATTTGAACGATATTATATTCCACACATAATGACATCAATAAATCTTTTAACCCTTTGCAGTCGTATGTCACACTGGAGGTGACAATACTTATTTACTCTACAGCGCGTATGTCACACTGGAGGTGACAGCACTTATTTACTCTACAACTCGCATATCAGTCTGTAGACGATAAAACTAAATAACTGTAAAACACATTGCAGCATTCGACAATATTCATCTGATAGTGAAAGTAAAGTAATACTGTACCACAGCCTGTTAGGTTAGGTTAGGTTAGGTTAGAGGACGTGTACTTATCAATTAAGACAAGTACAGTACCCGGAAGTCGAATTGACACATTGTACAACGTCCTAGTTTCTCACACCACTTATGTTGTGTGTGTTAATTTCATACATGAGTGGACAGGTTTTTATTTATTGAGAAACTTTTCAATCTACTAAGAGGAAGTCGCCGAAAAAATACTTTTTGTATTTTTGTCTTTGATGCCTGGTCTGGGGCTCGAACCCAGGCTTTTGCGTCTAATAAGCCAACACACTACCTACTAGACTATGGCGACTTCACAGCCTGTCAGGGATAATGACACTATATCAGAATCAAGTTGGATTGATGTGTGTGAAGAAGAGAATGAGCTGTCAGCAGAAATTGGAGACTAGAGTGTTGGAGACTAGAATGTTAGACTTCAATATCAAGACAAAGACTTTGAGCCAATAGATTTTTTTAAAAGATTTTTCACTGATGAACTTATTGCAGATATTACAAAGCAAACCAACATTTATGCAAGACAGAAAATTAACTCTAAAGTTTGGTCTTTGGACTCATGCACCATATGAATTAGTCTACTCTGGCCGACTGTAATATTATTTCTAGCTATACTTTGGATTAATGTGGTTTATGGTGAGTAAGTCTAGAATTTATTTATTCATTAATTCTCAAACACTGGCAGCCCACGTAACTAACAGTGTAGCAGAGTTTCTGGGAAACACTTAAGGGCAGATTTCTCAATAACTTATTGAACACAAAAGCTATGTATATCAGGTAAGAAATACTTTCATTGTACGCATAAGCATGCGTAAATTTAACAATTTAATCAAAATGCAATCAAATTTTTCTGAACAAAAGCATTTAAATGGAATTTCTCCATGAGTTTTGTTGGCTTTTATGTGAATTTCTTTTCTTTTTAGTTTCAATTTGCGGCAGTAATGATAATGGTGCAGCAAGCATTGTGATCTCCATTATCATACATTGTTTACTTAATTTTTAACAGATCAAATTGGTTATCACAGTGTCTGTCCAGGAGTATGAGTATGGGTATGAGTATGAGTTTTTGTATTTTCTTGCATTTAGTTTTTCATCTCATCAGTTTGATTTTGACTGACAACTGCCGCTTTTTAACATGCAACAAATAAATACACAGTCATTCCAACCAATGTGTGTTGTGTGCTGTATGTTATGCCAGCGATGGCAGCGATTGCTGCCAATGTTGTTATTACTGCTGACTTAGATGTTTTTGTTGTTGTCATCGTTGCTGTTGTTGTGTTGTTGCCATGGTATTGTGCTGCTAAACTGACATGTGCAGCTGTTAACATGAGCTTTTATGCGTTTCCTTAAGTGGTAACCTCCATCTCTTATTATTTGTTTTTTTTCCTTTTTTTCTTTTTTTTTCTTTGTCAGTTTGCTGTCGATGTTGTTGCATTCATAAGTTTTCGTTACTTTTGTTGTTAGTTTTTTGTAAGCATTACATGTTGCATTTTCTTCTAAAAATACAATTTTTTTTCAATCTTTGGCTGCTGCTCTTCAGCCAGGCCAGTGTGAGTGTGAATGCATGTTTGTTTGTATAGGTTGCCTTTAAAACTCGATAAAATAATTAACGCAATGTCAGCGACGTTGTCAGCAGCACACAAACGGTCAAAAACAAAAGGAAAGAAACAAAAACAAACAGAAGCAGAAAAAAAAACGCTTAAATAAGTTACTTTTTGTTATGGCGGCATGTTGATTTTGATCTTTCCTGCATTTTGCTTCAATTAACATTTTTCATTATTATCATCATCATTGTCGTCGTCACAGTCATCACCATCACCATCACCATCATCGTCATCAGCATCAGCATTATCGTCATCGTACACACACACAGCATTACCGATGTGGCTTATAAGGTAAAATGTTGGTATTTTTTTTAAAGTTCAGCAGACTTGCCGCAAGAAAAAGTGACCAGCAGCCACCATTATTATTATTATTATCTCGATTCTGAATGAAAATTAAATATAAAAACCGTTAGAAAACGTTTCATTTACTAATAAGTCTTAAAGAAAATTGAAATTGAATTGCATCTGAAAGAAAAAAGAAAAACAAAAATGCTACAAAAGTTTTCTGAAACTCTTATTCATTGTTTAACAAGTGTGTACATAAGGAATTTGTAAATTGACAGGAGGATGGCAGGAAAAATATATTTTTATCCTGTTATGTTTAATAAGAATAATTGTTAAAACAGAGAAATAGTGGATAGTGTGTTGAATTACTAGACAAGTATTCGTGTGTTCGTACCTCATTTCTGTCATGTCGGAAAATATAAATATGGAGGAGACTATTTTTTCTTTAACAAATACTTCCCACACTTCTCCACTGCTTTCATTTAAAAGAGAAAATTAAAGTAAATATAATTGGCATGTAAAGTCTTTCAATCTATTATTAGGAGACGTTATTAAACTGTCACTAATTGATAAAACTGAAGCTCAAAAGAAGCCCAGAAAAAAAAGTCGTAGACGTTACAAATAAGCTGGCATTAGAACCACAAATAAATTTTTGCATTGAAGGCGGGTTCACATTCTCATTATAGTATTTACTTAATGAATTGGTAGTTCAGGTTTTAATTCACGATGCATTAACCTAATTGGTCCATCAAAACTTCTGAGTAGCTTAATTACACTATGCGACAAAATAATAAAAAAATGAAATACACCCAGCTAATGACATAGTTTAGGTTGTGAGTTTTGTTGAGTAGAACTCAAGAATATTTTTTTATATTTATTGAACCCTACAAACTTGTTTTATTTCACAAAAACTGTTTTTTTGGACTTTACGCACAAATTTATTGATTACACAAACATTTCTGAACCAATGACACAAATTTAAACTTTTATTAGAAAGGAGAGGAATGGGCCTTTAAAAGGATATACATTATTTGACTTAATATACTATGCGGTTTGGTGATGTAAACTTAGCAAACGCGAATTTTTTGGCATATTTTTTCTAGTTTGTTCATTCATAGTAGCAAACTTTTATTAAAAAATATAAAATAAGTGATAAAATTCTTAAAGTGCATTATCTTGTGAAGAGATTGATACTTCGTTTGGTAAAATCAAACAATAATTACAGTAATTATTATTTAAAGAGTATAATAGTCGAGTTATACATATTTTTCATATATGTATATATTTTTTTCAAATGAATTTTCAGTTCACATATTTTCAGAATTTTTTATGGATCCTGATTATTTATCGGAAAATATGTCAATTAAGTGACAACCAGAAGATGGCCAATGTTTGCCCAAAGCGAAATATTATTATTTGCGAAAAACACAAATATTAGCCGACTTCTAGTAGTCGCCCAAACGTGAAATAAACACATTTTGTCGTAAACAATCAAGATCCATCAAAAATATTGAAAGTTCATTTGATAAGGTGATATATATAAAATACGACTGTTATACAATTTAAATAATAACTACGGTAATTTTTGTACGATTTTATCAAACAAACTGTCAAACTCTTCACAAGATAATGCACTTTCAGAGTGTTACCACTTATTCTATATTTTTTTATTTAAATTTTCCAATTAAGAGTGCCTAAACTTTAAAAAATAAGAAACAAATAAGTTTTTCAAAGTTTTACCCGTATACCGTTTTAAAGAATCATCTCTCCCCTTTTCAAAAAGCTTTGGATTTTGAAAATATGTTAAAAAATGTTTGCGTAATCAATAATTTTGTGTGAAAAGATCAAATATACCGTTTTTGTCAAATAAAACAAGTTTGGAGGATTCGAGAAATACAAAAAACTATTTTTGAGTTTTACTCAACCTGATGAAGAACTTAGACTATATAGTTAGTCGGGTGTATTTTTCGATTCGAAAAGCTCATTTTTATTTCTATTGATGTCGTGTTGAGTTGAGTTCGTTCTATTTATAGTGTGACCATCTGAATTTTAAAATTTAAAAACTAAAGACTTTTGTCGGCGCTTTATTTGTAATTAACGAATACGGTATACTAAATGTATCCATTAATATTCTTCTTAATCAAGCAAGAACTTGCTTTAATTGAGGTTTTCAAAATACTTAATACTGAAGGTATTAAAAACAAACTATTCCTGAAAAGCCGAATTTTAACCAGATGAATTGACATGTGGACCAGAAATCAGCAATGAATCGTTTTTTTCGCTACTAATAAGCGCCCATAAAATTTTGAATATGAGTCAGCAATACTGAAATTTAACTCCTCTGATGCATTCGTACTCACTACAACGTTGATTTATAAGTATGAGGACAATGAGTATGAGTACAACATTTACATCAAACTCATGCCATTCGAAATATGTTTGATTCATAAGCCTACTCATTCAGACTCATAACTTTAGAAAAATACTTATAAATGTTTCGAGTGACTCGAAATAATAATTTCTAGTGAGTATGTAGTGTTCCCATGCGAATCAAACTTATATTGTGATTCTTGTAAATGTTGAGTCATGGAGAGTCTAAATATTGTTAAGTATGAGTATGATGAATACTTTAAACTTTGAATATGCGTAGTATGAGTATGATACTAAAATAAGTATGAATGCGTATAAGTATCAGAAATTATAATTATGATTCGATCTATCGATTCTACTCATCTTTTTGAATACTCATTGCTGATCTCTGATGTGGACAACATTCAAGAGAAGTTGAATGAGTTCAACGATGCTTTTAATTTACTTACTTTTGCCATGGTTAATTCAGAGTCTTAATGGCATACTTATAAAATCGACATCTTAAGCCACTCCTTTTATAGGAGATAGAGATTAAAGTGCCTAGACATTTGAGAAAAAAAGAGAAAAAATGATATACATTACAAAAACTAATTGGATTGTAACAAAAAAAAAGAGTGTGGATAAACGAATACTTTTTCTACAAAAAAGAAAATCTCATTTGTGTAGATTGCGTTGACATTGTCCACAGCTATGCTGCCTAAACGCTGGTACAGTGACTACCACATACTTATGTCAGCTTTTGCTAATTATCTACACAATTAACCATAAATGGCCATTGTCAATAAGCTGCCCACAATAACATTAAATGAAAAAAAGAAAAAATTATTATTAGAAAAAAACCTTTTTTCTATCGTTTTTTTTTTCTTCTTGAACAACTTGTATTCATTCATTAACTCGCCTAATAAAATAGGAATGCATTTTTCAAATATTTCTTTTACTTTTTTCTTTACTTTTTACATGCTCAAATTAATAATATTTGAAGCGAAAATATGCAATCGAAAACAAAATTGCAAATTTGTACATCTCAAATTTAACTGTCAAATATTATTGGCCAAAACGTTTCCACACTACCTTAAATAATAAGTATATTTATTACACCACCACACACAATATTAATCCAAACGTTTAATTATCACAATTATCCTCATTACCTGAAATATGTACAAGAGCATTGAGATTTTTTACCAAAAATAACTGAAAGGCAACACAGTCTTTCAAGCCAAATAAAACTGACACACGCCTTCTAAGGCAGATAGATAGAGAGACACAAAACAGATGGAAAAGAAAGACAAACACATACACAAAAAATTGAAAAAAAACTGAACTTCTCCTCATGACTTTATTTAACTAATGACTTGACTCTCATATCATGTGGAAATAAATAAAAAAAAAAGAAGAAAAAAATATGTGGAGAAAAATCAGTCTGTGGTATTACCACATTCAATAAAAAATTTTATTTTATTAAGTGACAAACAACAAAAAAACAAAAAAATATTACTTATAATGGACATTTTAATGGATATGTTAAATATTTTATTACCAACAATTAGTACAATTAGCTAAACACTTTTGGCCAATTAAAAAATATATTTATTTATACAAACAAATAAATAAACAAACAAACATAAATACAACAACATTGTATATGTACTTGTCATATCGTAAGCCATTTAGCCAAGTTGAAACGTACAAAATCAAAACCAAACAAATACAAAAAATAAAAATAAAGTGAGAAACATGACTCGAGCAGTACACGCACTACATGGAAATATTGTAAATTAAGCCTTACAGATGGACGAAAATCATTCCAAGTTCCACTGAAGTACAACCACAAAGACCCATAAATAATACAAAAGAAAAACAAAAACATCAAAAACAAAAAACAGAGAGAGAGTCCAGCTTAATAAAAACAGATTTTTTTTTCAGCCAAAGCGAAATTTCCCTAGGGATCCCATTAAAATAAAGTTTAGCACAAGTGTAAAACCAGCATGAAAGGAAAACAAATCGTAATAAACAAGCGGCCATAATTCTGTTGTTTTCTAGTTTTTTTTCAGTTGTTTTGTAAATAAACAAATAACAGCAGGATCGCCTATATGCTTCAAAGGGTTAAAAGGGGCTTAAATAAGCAATTGTTATAAGAGGGAAATTTTACGATCATAATTTTAGTCTTTCGAATATGTTTTATGAAATTTAGTCGAAGTTATTCCCTATGGCGATCTAGTAAATTAAAATTAAAATAATTAATAAAAATTAAATATAGGCAAAGCTTTAACCCTGGACGGTTACTGTTCGTCGAATCGACGAAGCTCATTTACTCTTTGTCATATAACTCTTTTATGTTTGATCAAATTTCGCTCTTTTTTCAACAACTTGAGTTGATAATGAAAGCTTGCAGTCAGTAGTAGAAAATTTTTTTGTTCTTCGATTCAACGAAGAGTATACTTACTGTGCAAAAATAACCATCCATGATTAAAAAAAATTGGTGGCCCACTACAAGCTTTCGTTATCAACCAACATTGTTGATAAAAAGAGCGAAATTTGGTCAAACATAAAAGAAGACGAACAGTAAATGTCCAGGATTAAAGTGTTCGTCGATACAACGAAGAGTAACCTTAATGTACAAAAATGAAGAGTAATCGTACAGGGTTAAAGAACAATACAGAAAAATCTACAAGGCAATCAGGACCGATTCACGGCCAAAATTTCTTACTCTTCTTAGATTTAATTAGATAAACTGCCTAATGAGACAAGAAAAAACAAATACAAAAACAGCAGTCCTTTGCAACGACAATATTATCAGTCAACCATTTTAAGAATGTCCTCTAGCACCTTAGCTATTCACCATCATGCTAAATAGTATTACGAGCCAAGACTGTTTACAGAGAAGTTGAATTACATGTAGTCATACACACATACAACAGTCAGTCATTACAACCCTTTAGTCAGAATTACGACCTAGCTTCTCACACCACTTATGTTGTGTGTGTTAATTTTATACATGAGTGGCGCGGGACCTACAGTTTAAAGTCGACTCCGAACGACAGATTTTTGAGAAACTTTTCATGGCAATTTTATTTACTCTCAGAGTTTTTGCCAGAAATCTGCTGAGAGGAAGTCACCGAAGAAATACTTTTTGTATTTTATTTGATGTCTGGCCTGGGGCTCGAACCCTGGCTTTTCGTCTAATAAGCCAACACACTACCTACTAGACCACGGCGACTTCACTGTGTGTGTTAACCTTATACATGAGTAGTGGGACTTACAGTTTAAAGTCGACTCCGAACAATAGATTTTTTGAGAAACTTTTCATGGCAATTTTATTTACTCTTAGAGTTTTTGCCAGAAATTTGCTGAGAGGAAGTCGTCGAAGAAATATTCTTTCATATTTCGTTTTGATGTCTGACCTGGGGTTTGATCCTTAGCCTCACGTCTAATAGGCCAACACACTACCTACTAGACTACGGTGACTTCAATTTACATGTAGTCTGTCACGCCAATTTGATGATTTGAGTGATGCAGATGATTGTTCTCTACTCTCGCACTAGATCTTCCTATATGCAAACAAAATTAGATCATTTCTAATACTTTGGACTCGAGATAAATATCATGAAAACTAAAGTCATGCGAACACACAAGGTTAGTATCGATAGCATCATGGTACCAAACCAACCACTCAAAAGCCTAGTGACAATGAATGGTGGCACACAAACAGACGTAAATAATAGAAACAATTAAGCGAGAGCAACATTCGGACGTCTTCAATTAACATAGAATCGATCCAAGCTTAAAATAATACAAACCTTTAGTAAGGATTCCAACCTAGCTGTTTTCATCCATGATTGGCGGGACCTATAGTTGAACGTCGGCTCCGAACCACATTTTTCTGAAACTTTTCATAGGAATTTTGTTGACTCCTACCAGAAAACTGTTTAATGGAAGTCACAGAAAGAAATATTTCTCATTTTCGTTTTGTTGGAGATATCTAAGCTAGGTTTTGAACTATGGGCTCTCGTCTAGCAAGCCTACAAACTACCTGGTAGTCTACGGCGGCTACAATTATTCAATGCTTGTGATAAATCTGAAATATTGGGCGAAAATAGAAATGTTTAATTTTGATAAATGCCCCAGAATCATATGAAGCATATTCCGGAACAATAACATCAACATCTTTGATCTCTGGAAGTTTACCAACTAGGAACGTATAACAATACAAATAAATAAAGTCTTATAAAGATAGTAAAACGAGGATGGCATCAGAAATGAATCATCAAGGCTCTTGTAGCCTTAGTGGGCCAAAAACGCCGGAAGATATACAATACTTCGGGAACTATATGGAGTACTTCCAATCCTATATGGGCAGAATCGAAAATAACAGTTGGAAGGATCGTATTATCAGAATAACAGCCACATCTCTTTGTTAAAGTCAAGTTAGTTAGGTGAGGTTTTAGTTAGAATGTTTCTTTTCGAAGTTAGTTTTGGTACAACGCTGCTGTGTTTCCTCTATATATTCTGTTCTCTGAGATCCCGGCAAAAAAATAGTGAAACCATTCTCTCAGCAAATCTTTTTCTCTACTCTTTTTACTTTACATTGTCATTAATATCTCAAGAGCTATTTTACTGGTTCATACAAACTGGTAAATATGCAAATAAAATTGACGTAAATACAATTCCGCCTGCAGGGATCTAGTGGTCTGTGGTGGGATTCCGTATGTCATCTACTATACGAGCGGCTAGAATGTCTAGAAAAAGACTAACGCTTCAGAACTCAACATAATTCTATTAAAGAATATCGCTGCTCTTAAGCCGACGAAAGGTTAGCTCCAGGTGTTTCGGACTAAGCCGAATAATATACAATAGCTGTCGACAAGCGTAGGGATAGGATTTGTAACACCAAAACTAAGCGGAGATTGTATTTCTCAAGTGAAGAAGCCAAATGACCACCCCACAGCAACCATTTAGGTAATACAATATTTTAGTGATACTTTATTTATTCCATTGGTTTTTTTCAAGTTTTCAGTCGGGATTACAACCTGGTGTCTCAATCCACCCATGTTGAGAAACTTTTCATGGCAATATATTTTTGTTCGCACAATTTTTACCAAAAAACTGCTGGGAGGAAGTTGCCGTATTTTTCAACTTCCGTGTTGTTCAAGATTGACCAGGGCCTCTTGTCTAACAAATTAATAAGCCAACACACTACCTAGTATAGTAGATTACGGCTACTGCAACAACGATTTCCAGAAGAAATTCAATCAATAAGGAGTAGATGAATTATTTCAATGAGAATTGGAAAAATTCGAAAACTAGGACGAATATTTTTCCACTTGTTCTAGATTCCAAACTGTATTGTTCGTATTTGTAGTTATCATCGTATTATTGATGTCAAAATAACTGGGACGACATTGATGAAAGCAAAATTGTTATAACTTCGGAAGCAGAAACTTGGGCTACGTTTCTAAACTGTATGGTGTTCTTGAAAAATGCTTGAAGGCTACATTTAATATAAATACATACATACATAATTGATCATTTCAACACTTCAGGCGATCAAGCTTCTCACACCACTTACATTGACTAAATCTATGATATACGTGAGTGGCAGGACCTACAGTTTAAAATCGATTCCGAATGACATATTTTTGGGAAATTTTTGATGGCAATTTTATTTTACTCTCAGAGCTTTTGTCAGAAATCTGCTGAGAAGAAGTCGGCAAAGAAATATTCAAACATCGTTTTGTTTCAGATGTCTGACCTGGGGATTTAACAGTGGCTTCATGTCTAATAAGCCAACACACCACCTACTAGACTAAGGCGACTTCAGACAAAGTTGAATTACAAATTGAATTTCTGATCTCATGTTCGATAACATAATATAATGCCGCTTATATAATTCGTTATCATCGTTAGAAATTTCAATTTTCTAAAGATCTGAAGTCATATTGAAGAAAAATTTAATTTGAAAAAAAAATAATAATTTGGAAACTACAGAATTCCTGAAACTTGAATAAAACGCCCCGTTCAACTTTCTAAACGTACGCCACTGTCTATTGCCACAATACTACATGAGGCCAATTTAGAATGAATATAGAAAAATAATTCTACCACTAAATAATAAAAACACAATAAAAGTGAAGATAAATATCCACGCCTAAGGAGAAATCACAATTATTTCCAAGAATATTGTCGAATCTACTAAGAGGCGCAGAAACAACTGCATCAACGCCAGTGAGGAAAAAATTAAAAAATAAAAATAATAAGAAAACAGCAACAACAGTGGAATTCAAAGGATCTTATCCAAGCCGAACGATGTCATATGCAATGACAGGCCACATTAGCATTGTAATAATTTTATTAACAATAAAAATAATAATAATTTCACTAAAAGCTAAACCAATAGAGGCCAACAACAGCAACATTAGCAACATTAGTGTCGGCAATGAACTTTATAATGATCGTGGTACTGCAATCGAATTCCTAAAGGAGTTGCAACAGCATTCGCAGACAACATACGATAATATTTTAATAATGCAAAATCAAAATGCCACAATATCCAACGTTTTCTATACCAATTTAAAAGATATTTCAACAGAGCACCGAATTACCAGCCATCATGGCCAAGGTCTAAGCATTCGGCATGAAATGGTTGCTGCAACGACATTTGTGCAACAACTTATGGCCACATTACAGGTGCCAGTAGTGCAATTAAATGAATTGCAAAGTTTTTATCTAAAACGTCACTATTGCGAACATTTTCTATCAATTGTTTACATTGATATTAATATCGAAGGCATTCAAATGACTTTAAATGATCATCAAGAACTCTTAGAGAAATTATCGCAAAACTTGTTACATATGACGACATCCAAAGTGTTGTTTCTTCTGAATTTCGCATTGACTCTAAGAGATGATCCTAATGGTAGTCGTGGTGCTGATGCTGGTGCTTATTATGCTTCAGCCACACTTGATGAAGATGTTATAAGAGGTGTTGTATTGCAATTATTTCAACAGTGTTGGCAGCAAAAGATTATAAATGTTGTAGCATTACTGGCAGACTATCAGGTAAATGTGTTATAAGCAGGAAGAGAAAAATATTCTATAAGCTGGGAAATTACTTGCAAAACTTTAAAATAAAAAAAAAATATAAAATTATTTCATAAATTGTTAGGCGGCTTGGTAGCAAAAGTTGTAATAAAATGCGGCATCAAATCTTTGCAGAATTTACATATTCAATTGAAATTTGAAACAGCTTTAGGCAAATCTGTCATAGAAACTATAAAGTTTTATCAAAAACAGAAGCAAAGGAATAGTTAGTCGATGCCAAAGTCCGCTAAAGGTCGCTGCAAAGCCCATTCAAAGTGAACAGTAGGATAGAACTTTGACCACAAACCCTGGTAATCTAAATTTGAGAGAAGGCGAAAAATTTTCAAAATTTAAAATCGAGATGTTTTAAGATACCTACTTACTGATGGATATTATAGGAAGAACAGACAAAACTGTGCAAAAGATTTTCACTATAACGTGTTGCTGACAACGCAATTCATTTTCACAGAGGACATTGCTTCCAGAGTACGACGGGTAGCTTGATAAATCAGGTGGTCCATCTATCGGTTTAAATTTGCACCTTCGGCTATTTCGAATCTGGCAATACTTATGTCATTCTATTCTGTCACAAAATTCTGTATATTATTTCCACTGAACGATTTATGCTTTAACAACATTTGAATGTATTGGAAATTTATGTCCAAAACAAAGACAAATGGTCGGAAAACCCACGCATGGTCTTACAGAAGCCAATGCACCCATTACGACTGATTGTTTGGTGCAGCTTGTGGAGCGGAGGCATCATTGGCCCATACTTCTTTGAAAATGAGGACAACGCACCCATTACGGTTAATGGAGACACCTATCGCATCTTGATAACCAATTTTTTTGTACCCGCTCTTAATGCTATTGATGTGAACGATGTTCGGATTCAACAGGATGGTGCAACTTGCCATACATCGCATGCGATAATCGATTTATTGCGTCAAACGTTTGATGGCCGTTTAATTAGCCGCCAAGAAGCTGCGATTTGACACCGTTGGAATATTTTCTGTGGGGCACAGTTAAAGAAAAGTGTTATGCTGACAAACCCGAAACAATTGAGCATTTGAAGACCAACACTCGTGATATCATTGCCTATATAAGACCCCATAAAAAAAGTGCACACTGCTCTCCAATTGGTCCAATCGAATTAGGTACTGTGAAGCCAGCCACGGCAGCCATATGATTGAAATAATATTCAATTTCTAACCGGAACAATTGTAAATAAATTGAGCGTTGAATTACTTCCGCATCCATACTATTCTCGAAATCTTTCACACTGCCGACTGTTTTCTCAGCAAAATGAAATTTTCGAAGGAAATTGAAAAGAAATATTAAAAATTGAAAAAAAAAATTAAAATATTCCTAAAATAATATTTTTTTTACTCTTCTACTTTCAGTCCACACGTACATTCTACAGTTATACTCACTTTCCGGAATTTCAACTGGAAATAAAAACGATTTCCTTTAGTACTGCAGCACAAGTGGAGCAAATTTATCCCAATCGTTTGAGTAACCTGAATGGCTTTAAATTGCCAATAATTATAGGCGGATCTGATCCTCGTATAATACCATATACAAACTCAAAAGGAAAAGAAATTATTGGTGGTTTTGTGGGTCATTTCATTCAAGCGTTTAGCAAAAAGTACAACTGCGAACTCATACAACCAATACCTTTCGATCCCAAGGAACCAATGCCAGGTCAGCTTATACTAAAAGCCGTTCGAAATGGTACAGTAGAGATATCAGCCGCTTTAACATTTCCTGAGATACCATTTCGAGGCTGCTCCTATGCGTACGAGCAGGTAAACTGGTGTGTCATGTTGCCGGTAGAACCGAATATACCAGGTTATAAATATTTTACATCAGTTTTTAAGGGTGAAACCTACGTAATTGTTATTGCGGTTGTTGTAATCATATCCATGATATTAAGTGGTGCCTTGTATCTACATGGCTATCGTATTGATTTATTAGATATTATATGCCATGACGATTGCTTGCGTGGCATATTGGGTCAATCATTTTCGGAAATAATCAATCCACCGCGTATTATACGATTTATTTACATGCAAATCTGTATTTTGGGCATATTGCTGACAACAACGTACAATTCCTATTTCTCAACTTACGTTACCAGGCCACCCAAAGAGCCTATGCTTAAGACATTTGATGATATACTGAAGTCTGGCCTCAAAATAGAAGCTTGGCTACCAGAGTACAATGAGCTATTGGGGCGCTTAAAAGAATATCAAAAATACGCTTCAATTTTTTATTTGGTCGCAGACTATCATGATCACTTGAAAATTCGTGACTCTTTTAATACAAAATATGGTTACATGATGCCCACCACAAAATTAATTATCATACAAGAGCAGCAAAAAATGTTTACCACACCGCTTTTTCGCCAATCAAAAGATCTGTGCTTCTTCAATAACATACCCATGTGTTTTCCGATACAGGACAATTCGATTTATAATGCAATGATTTATCGTTTGATTTTGGAAACCGCCCAATCGGGCCTGCAAATCTTTTGGGCTGAATACGGCTTTTTGGAATTGATCACAGCAAAAAAATTGATTTTAAAAGATTTAAGCGCCAAAGAAGAATTTCAAGCCATGAGTATTGATGATTTGCAATACATTATGATATTTATGGGTGGCATGTATATTTTTGTAACGTTAATTTTTATTGGGGAGTTGTTACTGTTTTATCGTCGTAGAATTATTCGCAGTGTAAAAAGACTTTCACGCAGCGTTATTGGAAGAAGACAACAACAGTTTAAAAAATAAAAAATAAAATTGAACTTAAAAATTGGAGAGTGTTTAAAATAAAATTCAATGTCCTACATTGACTAAACATTACTTTTATTGAGGAAATAAACAACTTCCTTAAAAAATAATTTCACAATAAATATATATATATATAAATAAATATTCATAATTTTAATTGAGCACAACACTACAGCATTAATTGTGTATCTATACATAAATAAATAAATACAAATAAATACTTAACTAGTCATGGCTTGGCTATTTTCATTATGTCAACAAAGCCATTAATTCTCTTCACGCAAACATTGGACCAAAAATGTTGTGCGGACTAGGATTAGGTAAAACAGGCGCATGATTACATTATAATCGTTTTCTGAGCGAATTACAAAGTCCTTTCACTAAAACAGATTCAGCTGGATGATCAAAGGACAGAGCGTTTAGCGAACATTAAATATTTAGTAGCGAATGATTGCGATTTTACCGAGTTTGAAGTAACGCATGATTATTAAACGTTCAAAATTTTTAAATCGAAGAAACGCAGGAGAAATGCGATTCATTCGTGAGCTCCAGTTTTGGCATACGTTTTCCAGCTTTTTCGCCAGGAATCGCTTCATTTGCGGCAGTAATGTTATCTTCCGAAAGCTGTTCACGAGATGCTTTACGTATCCCCACAAAAATAGTTTAGTAAGATCAAATGGCATGACGGTGTCACACAAAATGTGAGATTATTTGTTAAGCAAGCTCGTCGTTCATAAGACCCATGGTACAGAGTGACGTGTGACATATTGTGCCGTCTTGGCAAATCAAGTAAAATTCTTTCATTTCGAATTAAAACCCTGATCAATTGACTGTTACTTGGTTACGTTCATTCTTTCAACAAATCCATTAATTCTCTTCAAGCAAACGTTGAAGCAAAAATGAAATTTTTTGCTGAAAATAATTTTTCGAATTTTATTGTCACTACTCTTTCTAAATAGATGACTGCACGCTCAACGAGGCAGCTCGGGCCGTCTTGATGAAGGCACAGGCTGTATAGCTGGATGACGATCAGTTGAGGCCACAGCAACTACGTTATTACGTCCCTATATCGAATGCCATTCACAGTCACTGCAATCATCTTCTAAAAAGTAGGAATCAATCACACCGGCTTTTCAAATTCGCATTAAATAGTTGAACATTGTAGGTACATTGGTTTCCCGTGGATTGCATGAGTAGAAGTCCCAAGTTCGATAATTTCATCATAGAAGATAAATTTTTTTTTAATGGCATTGAATTCACTTCGCTCCATTGAATGAATGCCATCGCTTTTTCAATGGTCTCCTGGTTTAAGATCAAAACTAAGCTGATTTTTGTACGCATGAAGGTGGAAGTTTTTTTTTGTCAAAAGTTTCTTCATAGTGTTTTGTGAAATTTTACTTTCTCGTTTACAATTTCAATGTTTTCAAATGAGTGTCCATTAGAGACTCAGTATCATAAAATTTTTTGACCAGCACTTCCAATGTTTACATACATATAAAATTGGTCATTACAAGCCTTCAATCAGGATTACAACCCAGCTTATCACACCATCCATGTTGTGTGTGTTAATTTTATACATGAGCGGCGTGACCTCCTACAGTTTAAAGTCGACTGCGAACGCCAGATTCTTGAGAAACTATTTTATGGCAATTTTATTTTACTCTCAGAGTTATCGCCAGAAATCTGCTGAGAGGAAGTTGCCGAAGAAATATTTTTTCATATTTCGTTTTATTGGAGATGTCTAACCTTGAGA
Source organism: Sarcophaga variegata (assembly GCA_932273835.1). Classification (NCBI taxonomy): domain Eukaryota; kingdom Metazoa; phylum Arthropoda; class Insecta; order Diptera; family Sarcophagidae; genus Sarcophaga; species Sarcophaga variegata. The sequence goes on along the minus strand of OW026359.1, from coordinate 33,359,613 downwards.
GTGAACCGTGGCCGTAAGCTAACACATTACCTACTAGACAAACATTACCTACACACAATGTGTGTTAATTTTATCCATGAGTGGTGGGACCTACAGTTTCAAAGTTTTCATAGTTTTTGCCATTTTTCGTTTTGTTCGCGATATCTGACCTGGAGTTTGAACCACAGTCTGGCATCTAATGAGCCAGCACTACCTTCTAAACTACGTCGACTTCACCTATTGAAACCCGCAGTAAATCAAACTCAATTTAGGACACATAGGGGGCTGGTGCGATGCTACGTAATGCAATGCCCAAGAGCTAACTGATAAATTCTGATTGATCGAACTCGACAATCAATATCAAGGCTTCACATTAAAGCATGACTTCCTATAAATCAAGAGAAAACCTAGCGGGTAGGTTTAATAAATCTGGTGATCGTTTTTGTGTCTAGAAACAATACATTGGAAAAGGAAGTGGGGAACATAGACTTCATCTTCAACCGATCTCGAATTACAAACTATTCAGAAGCTATTAGCAGATTAGCAAAGTCTCTTCGCACTTCTAACCATAATCCAGTAATCCCTGAAGATGGACCCAGCGACAGTTTAATTCAAATTGTCTATTGGTTGATGGGTTAACAATGGAACGAGATTTGTTCTCAGTCCAGAATTTACTAGCGTGCAATATCCGTTCCTTTATGGATAATTTAGTATGTAGTCGTCTATCAGCTAAACATGTACCTGTAATCAGCAACTCATACAAGATAGACACATAATTGCTGATATTCACACTCGTAATCCAAGCAAGTTAAGACATACATACGTACATAAATAATTGGTCATTACATCAGGATTATGAGTTAGCTTCTGACGCCACTTATGTGAAGTGTGTTAAATTTATACATCATTGGCGGGACATTTAGATTAAAATCGACTACGAACGACAGATTTTTAAGAAACTTCCCATAAAATTTTTTATTTTCTCTCAGAGCTTTTGACAAAAATCCGCTGAGAGACAGATGCCGAAGAAATATTATTCCATATTTCGTTTTGTTTGCGATGTCTGAGCTGGAGTTTGAACCGTGGCCTCATTAAGCCCATACACCACATACTAGACTGCGTCGACTAATCAAACAAGTTAAGGCCCTACTAGAAATTCTAGTGTCCAATTAAATATTAGGCTCAGATGAGATGTAAGCAATTTAAATTAAAACCTGCCTATCAACAGATTGGATAGTGGACTGCTCAGAGGGAATAATGTGCCAGCTTAACATGGCATTAAGACGCATTGCGATGTTGTCTGACAAGTAGGTGGAAGTCAATTAAGCATTTCAAATCATGTCTATAATCTTTAGCAAATTTTATTGACATCAATCTATCATAAAACAATTGTAAAAGAAAGTTAAGAGTCTTTAACTACATACCTATATACATAACTGGTCAATACAACACTATAGTCAGGATTACGACCTAGTTTCTTACGCCACATATGTTGTGCGTTTTAATTTTATACATGAGTGGTGGGGCCTACTACGAACGACAGATATTTGAGAAATTTTTCATAGCAATTTTATTTACTCTCAGAGTTTTTGCCAGATATTTGCTGAGAGGAAGTCGACGCAGAAATATTTTTTCATGTTTTCGTCTTGTTGTCTGACCTGGGGTTTGAACCGCGGCCTTACTTCTATTAAGCCAACACACTAACTATTAGACTACATACTCTTTAACTACAGAATTGATTTGGTGAACCATGCTAAATCAAGTTAAAAGAGCGCTCATAGCAAGGTTAAACAATTTTTTTAAGAAACTGAATTTTTCCGAACAGAAGTCAGAAACTGTATTTTTCTCTGTTCTTTTTTGTTTCTAATTTTTTTATTTTATTCGTTGTTACCCGCATTGTGGCTTTTACGAAAACACCAACGGCTTTAGAAAATCCCAGATTGAAACGCCTAACTGGACGCTCTTCATTCTTATGGGCAAAACAAACTGAATAAATGACAACAAATTAGACTGATGATGTAGCTTCAACAAGATGGCCTTATCCCTGCTGTATGAACCAATGTTTAAGTCCATGTTTTAAGCCAATGTTTTAAGTCCAATTATGCTGATATTTCCTACGTCTTTTGGCAATATTTTTGCATTCCAGATTTTACACAGCAAATTATGGAAGGGCTTAGTGAAACAACGAACTGCAGCTTTAAAAATTTCTGCAGCATATGTATGTGTTTAATTATGTTTTTGTACACCTCTGCGTTATCTACCGTTCCATACTGAACGTGAATTTTTTAATATCTTCCTTGTTGGCAACCGTTTTATCCATAGCTGACCTAGAACATTCGGTAGCAGTATAGGTAAGTATAGTAGGAATATTTCTCTCATAACCACGAATTAAAAATCCATTATAGTGGATTTGTCATGGATGCACTTGCTTGCTTAGGCTACAATCCTACATTCTTGATATGATTCAGTCGTGGTAGAGCCGGTAACGAATTTATTTTCTTTCACTCAAACCATATTCTCTTAGCACATCCTCTAAGCATATGCATACTCGCTGTACTCCACCTGTTAACGAAGACATATGATGACTATTTGGTATTCGAAATATTAGCTGCAGGCTGTCGTCTATAAAATCAATTTATTTGTATTCGACGACAACATACTCATTTATTCCTATGAAACTGGTGGTGGCGTATGTAAAAGAAGTTTCTTTATCACTTCTCTTGGATGCCATCATCATCATTGGCGCAGACAACGTTACTGCCGAGCTCATCAACAATGTATTGGAGACTATAAAAATGATTGTGTACATACATATAATCGAAATAAACCATAATTTATGCTGATTTCACTTTATAACCGAACTTAATTTTTTACTTCATTTTGTTGCTCCCACTTTTCTTTGTTTATTAGTGTTGTTATTCTACAACAACAACAACAACCAAGAGGAAAATGTAATGTGGATCAACACATGTTTCTTATTTATTTTGGCAAATACGCCAACACACATTAGCAGGCCAAACCGAGTTTGATATGGACAAAGAAAAAAAAAGCAAGCAAAGAATTAAAGCCAAAAAGGCTGACTGGCAATAAATGAAACACCAATCAACAAACAAGCAAACAAACATATGGAAATAAATAAACAATGTTTTTGGCCGATTAAAGCTCATGGTAAACATTTTGTTTCGTTTCCAAACATGCGGCAACACAGCAAATAATTTGGTTACAATGCATTGGAAAACAAACAAACAAAACAAGTGAAATTATATTCCGGTACATGAAATATGATTTTTTCTTCATATTGCTATTGCTATTGTTGTTGTTATTGTTATTTTTGTTTTATATTTTTGCTTTTATTTACAATTTTTGTATGTTTTAACAACAAAGTTAAAGGAAACATGCAACAAAATTTAACACAAAATAAAACCCGCAGTCAAAGTGGATATTGAATATACCCTACAGCAGAAGTTAGTTTGTCCATCAACAAGTCATCAAAATCTTCCGGTTAAAAGAAGATCTCAGAGTATAAACAACAGCAGTAACATCATGAAAAGAAATATTTCTTTTAACAATCCTCCCTCAGCAGCCTTATGACCAAAGCTCAGCGTATAATGCATTGCCATTTCTTTCGCAGGCACATGGATAAATTTAGTGCAAGACATTTGTGTATTAAGAGTCTAAGGGCAATTATTACAACCTCCCGTTAAAGACTAACTTTAGCCAAATGGAACTTTAAAGTTACCTTTAACGATCGGCTTCTTTTTTTGTTGTATATGCCCATTTTGTTTATATTTGAAGTTGTCATATTGAAAATAATATATACTTATGTATGGCAAGTTCAAACAGAAACTTAACTTATAAACCATTTAGCATAACGCTCACTTCTATCATATTGCCTGCCCTTTAACATCCTTCCTTTAGTTGTAATAATAGCCCTAAATCGTTATTCTGTTTAAAGCGCTTCAAATTATGAAATTCAATCGGAATTTAATACCATACGTACTTACATACATAATTGATCATTAAAACCCTTCAATCAGGATTACAACCTAGTTTCTCACACCACCCCGGTTGTGTGTGTTAATTTTATCCGTTAATTTTAAAGTCGGTTCCGAACGACAGATATTTGACAAACTTTTCATTACAACTTTTTATTTACTCAGAGATTTTGCCAGAAGTCTGCTGAAAGAAAGTTGCCGAAGAAATATTTTTTCATATTTCGTTTTGTTGGAGACGTCTGACCTGCTGTTTGAACCATGACCTAGCTTCTAATGAGCCAAAACACTACTTACTCGACTCAATACTTTGCTTAACAATATTAATTTTGGCCTGTAATACTCTGAAAAAGTTTCTCAAAAATCTGTCGTTCGGAAATCGACTATAAACTGTAGGTCCCGCCACTCATGCAAAAAATTAATACACCTAAGTGGTGTGAGAAGCTAGTTCGTAATCCTTACTGAAGGGTTGTTATGACCAATTATGTATGCATGTATGTATGTTTTAATTAGTCGCCGAAAATAGCCAGCTTCTGGTGCTTCTGTAGCTACCAGTTACATTCACATATGATCCGGTGTCCTTTTTCTGAGAAAACCTCACGGATTCCAGTCCAGAGTTGTGTGTGCAATACTATTTTGTGCAATATCATCCACTTGTGGCAAGGCACCATGAAGCTTTCAAAAAATTAACACGATTTTTTTTAAAGCATCGACTTTCTTTATTAATTTGACATATGCTGTCTTTAGTTAGTCCAACTTTAGCAGAAATGACTCAATGCTGCAATAAAATGATTCAACATTTTATATCGGATTGTTATTGCCTTATTTGGTTTTGGTTTTGGTTTTCGTAATGATAATTGACAATTCTGACTGCATGCCAGTTATATCCGCATGATATATGACCAGGATGGTCTTGCAGTCCACGTCTTAGTTTCGTTAGGTATTTACATTTGATTGTACTTCAATCTATAGCCCTTTATTCACCCGTGTGCATTTAAATACACCTTGTCTTATCTCACGATTCCTTGGTGGGATAGAGCTTTCGTAGTCATGACATAGTCACAGTTTCTTTTGCTATTTTTCTTTACTTGCTGCCGTAAAAGAGTCTATGAACCAGGGCGTGTGCAGTCTATGAGTTTGTTTTTCTACATGGTTAAGATATTTCAGGTGTGGGGCCGTCTGGAAATAAAAAGGTATTCATCTGGTTGTCGAATTTCAAAAATAAAAAGACGTCAATCATAACCTACACAATACTTGAATGAAGCTTTCTAGCCTCTGATCTCTCCTAAAGAGGATAGCGTCAACAAATCATATCATAGGAAGGTCATAGTTTTTAACCGATGACCGATGGCAACAGTATCATCCTACGCTATGTACGGGAGACAAATTTCTGTTTAGTTGCGGCATTGTGACTGCCATGTGTTCCTAAAGCAACAAAAATAGACAACAAAAAATGCAAACATATTCTGTTCTTATTCTAGCAGGGTCGTGTAAGGTGGTATTCTATATTTTATATGTAAGCGTATTTATCTTAATTAAATTAAAGTGATTGATAAGAAAATATCTGATTAAATTGGAATAATCCGGGGGGTCTAAAAGGCGGATTTTAGGATCTTGAGCACGCCTACCAACAAGCAAGAAAAGATTACGAATATTTTGAAAACTGTACTAGACTGGATCCGCCATAATGTATGAGAAATTTTGAAAGCAAGGCATTGAATGAAATACACAACGTAACATAACATATTGTTACGAAAATGGAAATGGTGCTTTGCTTTCACATCGTTTAAATTGTAAACAAAAGCTACAAAAACAAAAACAATGAACTTGTTTACATGATAACCAAGTAAACAAAAATATTCCAACAAAACAGCAGTATAAAAATGTGACAAACAAGTAAACAAAAATGCAACAACAAAAAAACTGCAAGAATAAATGTAAACAGAAATACAGAAAAAATTTGCCTTCAAGAGCATTCATCAGACTGTTTACCCTGCGATATAAAAAGCAAGACAAAGCAGGCAACGGAGTCAGTAAAAATTCAGTCAGTCTTGTGTGAAGACGCGGTGTTTGAAGATAATAATCGTAGTTTGACGGTCTATATAAAATAAATATCTGTCGAACGATTGTTAGTGTTTACCCTAAAGAGTGTAAAGAGGAATAATAAACAAAGCAATTGTTGTTACTTACATCAAGTTCTAAACACTGGCACAACTAAAAATAAAGTTATTTTTATTTAATTTGTAATCTACGAGCTCATATCTTAAACGTTTTTAAAAGGTAAAAACGTAACAATATTGTTTAATATTATTATAACCGAACCGATGGATTCACTGATTTCCAGTAATATTAAGCCTAACACATGGTAAATTTCCAAGATTTGTTTATAATCGAAATATAAAATACTTCTGTTTGAAATAATAAATTCCAACTTTTTATAAAGTTTTAAAAAATTTTAAAATAGGCCTGCCTTACTACAAAACGAAAATAAATTCTTTCTAATGCAGCAGCGTTGAGTAGGGTATAAAAGCCTAACAAAACAGTCAAAATGTTGCTTGCATACTTAATTTCAGCACGTGTATAAGAAATTGAGAAAAAAAAAAGAAAACAAACGCAAGGCTTCATGTTTCACCAACAAACTCTCGTACACACACTTACACACACACCTACATTAGCTAATGAACGTGGCACATGCTACTTGACTCCAGCATGACTGTGTTTCTATGTTGACGGGCAAGTAGTAGAAACATATGAGCAGACATTATGGCAACATTCCTGTGGACAACAGGAATACATTTATCCAACAACGACTATGATCAACCGTTGTCTCTTCTTAACAAAACAAAACAACAATAGGCAAATGAAAAAAAACACACACACACAACAACAAGAACAACATATAAATTTAAAGAAATAATAGATGAAAAAACAGAAAAATAAAATAATAGAAATAAACGAAACGAAATGCAATATTAGGAAAGAAATATTTGTATAAATGGAATGAATATTAAGAAAACAATGCACTAATAAATGCAACTAAACAACAACAACGATAACACTAACAACAACGTTAACAACAACGACAATAACAAAAGGAAACTGTTTGATTATGATTGCCACTGAAGAGGATTATGATTATGGCATGATGATGAGCCGATGTTGATGACGATGATTGTCGGCGGTGAATCTGTACACGAAGAAGATGAGAGTGCCAGGATCCAGTTGTGTTGATAATGCTGCACATTGCAATTCGCATTGGAGTAAAGCAACAATAATATTGACAACTACTTGTATTGGCTGGCCATTGCTGTTGCTGTTGCTGACTCTTTGATGTTGTTGTTGATGCGGTGTGTAACTATTTATGAATACCAGTTATTTAGTAATAATGATTTTTGTTTGAATGTTGGACAAAAAATATAAAAAAAAAAACAAAAAAAAACAAGATGAGGATAAAATAAATACGATATATAAATAGAAAATTACAACTATCAACCACGAGGGATGGTGATAATTTCGAAAAATATTAACGTATCAATTGTTCTCCTTGCATATTTTAATCCAAATTAATTAGTATGTCTTTAAGTATCATTTGAAACGTAAACACGTATAGCTGCTATTTGAATTTTGTGAGAAATGTAATTAAAACATATAAATTACTGGAAGAAAGGAGGTGAGTTGAGCTTCAAAACTTTGTAGAGAAAAAAAAATTAAGTAATCCGATTTAGGAGCACGAATCCATAGGGATGCAAAATTACAGCCAACGAGGAATTCATTAACAATTTGATGCCTTATGATTCCAACCAAGCAACGAGCATGTTTAAATGCAGTATTGTACCATATAAGCCTTAATTGTTCCCGGTTGCCTATATACCTTCTGAATTAAGTGCGAACATTAGTTTCCAAGAGAGAGTACATACCACATCTTAGATTGTCCAACAATCTAGGGGATCTTCAGTCTATGGCTCTCTCAATAGAACTACTTCGTCCTTAATCGCCGTACTTTAATAAGTAGTGTGTTGACTTATTAGACGTGAGGCCACGATTCAAACACCAGGTCAAACGTGTCCAAGAAAACGAAAAATAAAACAGAATTTCTTCTTCCACTCAGCAGAATTCTGGCAAAAACTCTGAGTGTAAATAAAATTGCCATGAAAAAGTTACTCAAAAATCTTTCATTCGGAGTCGACTTTAAACTTTAGGTCCCGCCATTCATGTATAACATAAGTGGTGTGAGAAGCTAGGTCGTAATACTGACCGAAGGGTAGTAATGACCAATTATGTATGTGACTCTGGAGGAGATAGGGAGACATTCGACATTACAGTGACTAGATACGAGGACATTGAAAGTAACAACAAGGTCAACGCACTTGTTACAGCAAGCACCACAGAAAATGTAATTGAATTTCTATATTAGATTGGTAGATTTACTCTGAAGAGAGGCAAACAAATGGTCTCACAAAAACTCCATTCGTCGGCAAAGTTAATATGGTATTATAAGCCCACTTATAGAGACGCCAGACAAGTCTGGCCCGACATGGATATACATATGTAGAATAGAACTTGCATTGAACTACAACAATTTCTATTTGACAATTTAAGGAATAACGGCTGTCACAAAGCATGTCCTCCATTTCTTTACTGTATGTTTGCTTTGTTTCAGTAACATTCATTAAATTTTTCCAGTTGCACATAATATAGGCATGTCCTAGAAAATTAGGTTGTCACATATGTTTGTAATGCATGACGTGGTGAGGGACTTTTTCTGGCAATTATATTCGTTATTAGTGTTATAAATCGTGAGGAATTAAGGGCCAGAGAACTAACTCAAGGAGAGGAATTGAAGCCTCTTTCTGAATTTTCTTTTTTTAGCAACCATAATCCATATTTCACTCTCACACTTTTTTTCATTCAGCATACAAAACAGCACACCATTGTGCTTCTGCATTGATCATGTAAATATTCTAGGCGTCATAGTAATGCAATTATCATAGTAGAGTAGTCTTCATAATCATTGCATTCTAAGCGCTCCAACTTTCTGGTGTCTGCCTCGCACTTTACAACAAGATGGACGTCAGGCTGAATTCTCAATACGGCTCTGCATCAGACATCAACTATACAACTACACGATCAATGCTGGTTGATCACCGCCATTGGTGTAAACGTTGTAACCCAATAACAACATAATTAGCTACCGCAAGGACACTACAAAGGGTATAAATGATCGACTACCTCTAGACTGTCGCAATTGAATTATTATGCTCTCCGCTAACATAGAAAGCCAATAACAGAGTAATTAGTTACCGTAAGCTAAAGGAATGATCGCCTAACTCTGGCCATCGCGATTGAATTATTATGCTCCCCCCATATCTTTTTCGAAAGGCTCACCAAATTGCAAATAAAATCAAGTACACCATGTTCTAGTGCAGTGTAGTATCGAATGGCTCGCAAAATACCACCCTGAGGCACAAGGGATGGAGCTGCAAATAGATTTCTTTCGGCGACTACCTCTCAAAACTCTGAGAGCAAAATAAAATTGCCATGAAAAACTATCTGTAATCTGTCGTTCGGAGCCGACATTAAACAGCAGATACCGACAATCATGGTTAAAATTAACACACGCAACCTGGGTGGTGTGAGAAGCTAGGTTGTAATCCTGACTAAAAGGATGTAGTGACTTATCAAGTAAGATTTACCTCGATTTACGTCGCAGTTGGTTCAAAAAAAAGACGACTTAAATCGAAAAGACGGAAATCGAATTTCATATTGCTCATACTACACAGTAGTATGTTTTTAACAAGGAACTTAAAAAAGTTACAGCAATCCCTCGATTTACGTCGCAGTTGGTTTCAAAAAAAAGGCGAAGTAAATCGAATGACGAAGCAAATTGAAGTTAGAGGGGATAAAAAATTTGACGACGTAAATCGAAACAACGTTAATCGAGGCGACGTAAATCGAAGGATTACTGTAATTTACCAAGTTATACATAGCAAAGGAAATTGACAACGAAAAGTATTGTGAGAACACAATATCTCGATGAGAATATTTAATATCCCATAACCATTTCCATTATTTCATTGATATCATGTAAACTTTAGCTGTTTTTGTTTCATAATTTGTTTGTGATTTTTTAAAATTTACTTGTAAATAATTTGCTTGTAAACAATACACTTGCTAAAGTAATTTTCACAGCGGTAGCTCATTAATGAAAGACAAATTAAAATAAAACGCAACTAATTTCTCTCTTGTGAAAACAATAACTTTGTTAGCCTACCCTCTTTAATTTTAAGGAGCCAAAAATCATCAAAAAATATTAAAAAGCGGTAAGAAAAATATTAAAAACAAGTTGCAAACAGCTGTGTGCTTAGTCAGGCTTACAGTAGTTGTAAGGCAGTAGCAAATAACAGAAAAAAATGAAATGAAAAGAAAAGAAAAAAAACAGCAACAAAAAAGCCTATAAAAACGTACATTAATAGCAACAAAATAGAAAAACTAAATAAAAAAATAAAAAAAAAACGAAAACAAAAAATAACGAAACATTAAAAAATGTTTCATAAAAACATGAAATATTGGACATTTAAGTGCATCTTAAGCACTTGCATTTATGTGCACTCAACTACACACATAAAAACCAATATATGTTTGCTGCAAAAACACTGCAACAGTCAACAAGCAGCAATTGCTGCTAAAAATCACCTTTAAAGCAACAACATCAAATATATGAACCACACTACAAATACACAACCAACTATAAAAAGTTTTATTCCTTTTTAACTTTTGTTTTTTTTGCTGTTGTTGTTGTTGCTGAAAATACAGTAGTTAAGCGAAAATGTTTCTTCTAAAGCCACTTGTATTTGCAAAATAGAAAATATGAAGAAAAAAAGGAAAATATTAAGACAGTAAAAACAACAACAAAAAATCATTAAATTTGCATATTTCCTTCTGTTTTTTCGGTTTTTCATCGTAACTTAATGTAATTCAAAGACGTACATTAAAAATTTAAAAAAAAAACATAACTACACACTCACACATATGATATAGGTGTACCTACGTACATGTGTTTGCCAACCCAAAAAGAAAAAATCTATATTCACCATACATACTTGCAACAGTAACAATGGTGCTTCACTTAACTCCTAATGTCCTCATAAAAATCTGTAGCATTATATTATCGTACATACATATATGCGATAATGTATGTGTTCTTAACTGCAAGTACAAGTGTGTACAATATATCGTGCTGTTGTTATTGTTTTAACGATGATTGTTTTAAAAAACTTTTTTCTTTTTCCGTTTTTTTTTTGTTTTTATTTTCTAAACTTTTGTGGCCTCCTAATGTTATTAAGTGCACTGACTTTCCTTGCTACTGCATTTGACCATACAAGGGGTACCTTAATCTACATCAAACTGCAACTACATATACTATAGGCACCACACACATATGCTGATTTATTTTCTTTTTTTCCACAATTTACCTAAGTACCCTACACTAGATGGGGTTACATGCAGTGTTGATATGTTTTTTCTATTGGTAGAATCAAATTGTGCAACATGTTGTTATCATTTACAACAGGAAAGAGAAAAACTTCTTTTCGGATTTTAAAAATTAAACGACTTCAATTCCCCCCAATAAGAAAATAACATTAACAGCGAACAATTTAGGCTAAGGCTTCGAAACCTCTTAAGAAATTGTATAACACAGGATCTTCTGAACTTTTGGCAGTTGATAATGGCCATCTTGTTGAAACTATGACTGTCAAATTAGTTGTCAAATTATTTAATCTGTTTTACCACATCACCACTCAACAATACATACATAATTGGTCATTACAACCCATCAGTCAGGATTATGGCCTAGCTTCTCACACCACTTATGTTGTGTGTGTTAATTTTATACATCAGTGGCGGGACGTACAGTTGAAAATCGACTCTGAACGACAGATTTTTTTTTTTTGGAGAAACTTTTCATGGCAATATTATTTACTCTCTGAGTTTTTGCCAGAAATCTGCTGAGAGGAAGTCGCTAAGAAATATTTTTTAAATTTCATTTTAATGTCTGACCTGGGGTTTGAACCGTGGCCTTACGTCTAATAAGCCAACATACTACCTACTAGACTACGGCGACTTCACCACTCAGCAACACGTGCAAATAATAAAATTGTTTTCTCAAAATGGATGTTTTGTTCGGGAGTTTTTCATCTTATTTATATGATCATTACAACCCTTTAGTTAAGATTACGACCTAGGTTCTCACAGTACACATGTTGCGTGTGTTAAAAGTCGACTCCTAACGACAGGTTTTTCAGAAACTTTGTCATGGCATACTCTCAGAGTTTTTTACCAGAAGACTGCCGAAAATATTTCGTTTTGTTCGAGATGGCTGGGTTTGAACCACGGTCGCACAACTACTAAAGCAACACACTACCCAATAGACTACAGTAACTTTTCATCGAAAAGTCATTTTCAGCGATAAGGACCTATTCGAGATGAATGGTTACATAAACGAACAAAATTGTCGAATTTTGGACAAAACTAATCCACATCAGATCTTTAAGCATTCAATGCAATGCGAGAAAGTCACTGCTTGATGCGGTTGATATTTCTTTGAGAAGAACAATGACAAACATTAGTGATCGATGATTAGCAATTCTTTTGGCCTGAATTGAATGATCTACAGACCAACATTATGTAGTTTCAACACAATGGCGCTACGTAGCTTACAGCTCTTGTCATATTTGGATATCCTACACGAGCGATTTGAGGCCATTGTCACTTCACGTTGATGTGACTTAAACTAGACGACGAGATCGTACGATTTGACCCCGTTAGAGTTTATCTTGGGCGGTTATTGTAAATCGCAGGTATGTGCGAAATAGTCACAAACAGAGCGTTCCTCAGAGCCAACATAACTCATGCCATTGGTTAAAATCAGCCTGACTTATGAACCAGAGTCTGGGAAAATTTAACAATTCAGGTTCGTACCACTCAGAGAAGACGTAACATTTGAACCATATTATAATCCACATATAATTGCATTTTTTAATTAAAAAGGTATTCGTTAATATCTCACAATGATAGGATGCGCTTAGTGAAAGACCCGATAGTACTTAATCAGTAAGTCGCCATAATCTAGAAGGTAATGTGTTGGCTTATTAGACGTAAGGCCACGGTTTAAACCCCAGGTCAGACATCTCCAACTAAACGAAATATGAAAATATATTTCTTCGGCGATGTCTGGCAAAAACTCTGAGATTTAATTCAATTGCCTTGAAAAACTTTCTCAAAAATATGTTCGTTCGGTGTCGTCTTGAAACTGTTTGGTTTGCCACTCATGTATAAAATTAACGGTGTGGGAAGCTAAGTCGTTCATGGTCGATTCTAAAATTAACAAACACAACATAAATGGTGTCTGAAGCTAAGTCGTCGTACTACTGGCTGAACGATTATAATGACCAATTATGTATGTACAGTGGACAGCAAAAGTCTTAGTACGGCAATATATTTCAGCAATTTCATGAATTTTAGCTAAAAGTTTGTATACAAATTTATAGTTTAGATATTTATTTTATTAATTTATTTCTGTTTTATTATAAAACAAACAACATTTTAATGTTTTTCATAAAGCAAGAGAAAAATAAGAAAAAGTTTCAGATGACTCCATATGTACCCCCAAGGAGAACCCTGAGTAAGTTTAAAATTCAAAGGCTTAATATATGAAAATGTTATGTCTTGTATTTAGTAGAATATCTTTTAAGGTCAAGCTGTCCATTAAATCCATTTGGAATTGAATGTACAAGTTTTTTTTAATGTTTTCTGGTGGCACCATGAGCAAGTTTTTCGGTTGACTTTTGTTTGAGATTAAGCGATTACGTAACCGTTCTTTCAAATGATCTCCTAAATACTCTCTTGAATTCATATCGGGACTTGTGCAAGAGTATTAAGCCTGTGGAGACTTCCTTCTTTTGTCAAAATATATTGCCGTACTGAGACGTTTGCTGTTCACTGTATGTACACATGTAATCAATCAGCAAAGTTCTGCACCACCATGCTTATTACATTTCTGTAGAGGGCATTGTTTTTTAGGAAATAACATTCTAGAACTTGCTGTTGTAAGCTGCACTCAATCATTTCAATCTAACTAGACTCCATCTTAAGAACATCGCAGCATTCATAACGGCACTCTGTGACTCTATATCGACTTTGCACAGAAGATGCTTTAACGAGGAGGAATAGGAGGACATCTTCTTTGCCTTGGGAACATAAAATTAAGACTTCTTGTTCAATCAGAATTTATTGACAGAATCTGTTTAGCTATGGGTGCTTTAAATAGATTCCACATATTCTTAAAATGTTAAAATGGTGTTGGTATATAGTATAGTAGTAGGAGCAATCTATATTATAACGGGATTCGCAAGAGTTATGCTTTCTTGGGCTTCTGTCAATTTAAATTTAGGTTAGATAAACTAACAGAGAATATTTACATTTTCGTGACTTTAAAGAGCCCTTTTAATTCCTAAATTAACTGTTTGGTGTGAGGGTAGAATAAGTACAACAGCGTTTAAACTCATCTAACATCACTTACATCTGTTCTCGAACTTACCATAATTTTTTAAAATTTTAAATATTGTTTTGCCATCCCATATAGATTTCTATCGGGCTTACATTGTAGGGTATAATTAATTCGTTACTTATGAGGAATATTATGTGTTTGTTTTTTTTTTGTAAAAGTTGCAGTTTTAAATGCAGACCTTTGTGATTGCATGCATGTTTTTTCATTTCATTTTTATTGCCTGAAATAGATTTATGAAAGGGCTTCTGCAAATATAAAAAAATATGCATAATTTATGTTAAATATGGCAATAAATATGACAGTTATTGTAACCATTTTTTTTTGGTATTTTTTCCCCCTGTTTAGCTTTTAAATATTAACTTTTATTTTTATGGTTGTAATGAGTTGGTAATTTAAAATTTTTTTTTATTACTTTTAACTTAGCATCACGTATTAAATATGCTTCTAATGACGTAAAGCACACTTCAAATTTGTATCTCCTAATTGAATTTTTAATTAATGCTGATGTCTTTAAAACTTTAAATAATTGAAAATGCGAGAGACGTTTTGAATTTGCGCAACCATAGCTAAAACTATATTCAGCCATGTTGTTTAAATAAAATTCTTAATCAAACAAAATTATTTTTCACTGATGGATTTCTGCAGCACGATTCTCTCATTTAAAAAAATTTGTCCTGAAAATTGAGGTCGTCAAACGATACATAAAAAGCAAATTCAAATTTTGCATGATTTATACTACGCCGCCCTAGTCTTGTAGGTAGTGAGTTGGATTAATAGACAGGGTTCAAACCCCAGGTCATACATCTCCAACTAAACGAATAATGAAGGAATATTCCTTCGGCTACTTCCTTTCAGCAGTTTTCTGACTTAAACTCTAAGATTAAATAAAATTGCGATGAGAAAGTTCCTCAAAGAGGTCGTCTTGAAATTGTTTATCTCGCCACTCGTGTATTAAATTAACGCACACAACATATGTGGTGTGGGAAGCTAGGGTGTAATCCTAACTGAACGGTTGTAATGACAAATTTTGTACGTGTGTATGCGGGCAAACGAATTCAATTTTGTGTGAAAAATATAACCCATTGGCAGCTCTGTTCAAGTTTGTTCGTACAAAATATAAAATTAAACCAAATCGATCTGTGAGTTGTTTGTAAAAAATATTTTCTGTCTCCCTCAAGAAGAGAACTGTCAAACTACATTTAAAAAATGTTGTGCGGCAATATATTTGGCCCAAACAGCATAGGTGAATCCAGCTTAGCAAACAAAAAGCAGCTGGACTATCGTTCTGGGAGAATTAAAAAGTTTTTTCACTAAAACAGATTCAGCTGGATGATTTAGCTTTGTGAGCATTACATATTTAGTAGCGAATGATTGCTATTTTACCGAATTTAAAGTAACGCATGATTATTAAACGTTTAGAATTTTTAAATCGCAGAAACTCAGGAGAAATGCGGTTCATTCGTAAGCTCCAGTTTTGGCATACGTTTCCCACACAAAATATGAGATTGATTGCTAACTGAACTCGTCTTGCAGTAGATTCATGGTATAGCGTGACGTGTGACATATTGTAGTGTCTTGGTAAAGCTACTTGCACGTCAAATAAAATTCTCATATTTTGAGTGAAAAATGATGCATTGTTACATTGCTATTGTCATTCTTTGAACAAATCCATTAATTCTCTTCATGTACACATTGAGCCAAAACTGAAATTTGTTGCTGAAGATAATTTTTCGAAACTTATTGTCACAAAGCACTAGGTTCTCAATAATTTACAAGCGTTGTTCCTTTGATAATGCAGTCAATTGAATGTTTTACCCACTGAAGGTATATGTGTCCTTTTTCAGAACTTACAAAACTGGCGTCAATACAATGGACACGGTACATCTAAAGGAGGTCTCAGTGAGAATATTCTCTTCTGTTTAAAATAAAAACTAGAATTTTTTGATATTATATAAACAGGACAGATTCCAATTATATTTGGAACAAAAAATTCTGTAAGCGACGGCCACGATTGTATTGACGGGTCACTACTCTTTCAATCCATGACTTCAAGCTCAACGAAGCAGCTCGGGCCGTCATGATGAAACCACATGTCGCTCAGGTGCATGCCGTACGGTTAAGGCCACAGGAACTATGTCATCACGTTCCTGTAATGAATGCCATTCATAGTCATTGCAATCATCTTCTAAAAAGTAGGATCCAATCACACCATCATTCTAAAATTCACAACAAACAGTTGCTCATTGTAGGTGCCTTGGTTTCTCGTGAATTGCATGAGTATTTTCTGAGCACTAAGTGACATTTTTGCAACAAAGTGGCATTGAATTCTCTCCATTGCGCATTAAATAAATGCCATCGCTTTTGTAATGTTGTGTGTTTTAATTTTATATATGAGTGGCAGGACCTACAGTTTTAAAGTCGATTCAGAGCGACAGATTCTTAAGAACTTTTCTCACGGCAACTTTATTTTGCTCTCAGAATTTTTGTCAGAAATCTGCTGAGAGGCAGTCGCCGAAGAAATATTTTTTCATATTTCGTTTTGCTGGAGATGTCTTACCTAGGTTGTGAACCTCGGCCACATATCTTAAAGCCAACACACTACCTATTAGACTACGGCGACTAGGAATGGTTAGCTGGTCAAAAATTTTCGAGCGGCCATGCTAATAAATTTGAAAATTATAACGAATTGCTCCTTTGTAAAGTGTTCCATTTTTAATAATCAGAATAAATATATATGACAGCTGCAAGCCTTCAGAGGTGGCACTTGTATAAGGAAATTACACAAAAATTTGAAAAGTGCTCTCTTACCGAGACAGCCTTCAACAAACCTTATAACATGAATAATTCAGCATTCATATCCTTTAGTTAGGATTACTGCAAACACCTAGCTTCACACTACATACATGTTATGTGTGTAAACATCGACTTCGAACCACACATTTGAGAAATTTTTCATGGCAATTTTACTATCGGAATTTTTCTTAGAAGACTATTGAAAGTAGATACCCGAAAGAAATTTATTTTTTTATATTTTCTATTGTTTTCCTGGGGTTTGAACCACGTACTTAATAATAAGACAACACACTGCATGTTAGACTAGCAAGACTTATGCTAAAAACACAATAAACGCAACACAGCAATCTCTCAAAAATAGAATACATGGGTGTGTATGGAAATGATTACTTTAAAAGCAATGCGACAACAAGCAAATTATTGTTGCAAAATTGTTGTGTATAGTGTGGTGCGTTTAGTGTGTCTATGGTATGATACTGAAATCATTGCCAATTGACATTTGGTGGAATCCCTTTGCTACAAAAAAAATTCAATGTTGCAGCCAGCTGAATCGTACAATTCACACAATCCTGAACATAATTTATTTATAATTTCGTAGACTTAACTCTTTGTTCTCAGTTCAAAAAAATCACTGAAATAAAAAACGTTGCGGTCCCTGTATTCAAATAATCTAAGCCCTCCCTTTTGGGAGTAACACAACCTAAATTATATTCAAATATTTTAAGAAGAATTACCAAAAAACAAAAACAATATCGTGGTACGTAGTATTTCAGCAGAGCAATCCAATTAAACTTTTCAAAATGTTACAACAAAATATTCAAGACATAATATGGTTTTGAAAATATAATGACAAGCATTCATCGAGTACCTACAGTAATCAGTTAAGAATCGTAAAAATAAACCAAAAAGTGTTAGTTGAACTCCATGTAGTCTTTGACAAAATAAAAAAATTCTGAAACTGCGTTTTAATAAGGCAATCTTAAACTAGCTACCAGT
The DNA here is from genome assembly GCA_932273835.1 of Sarcophaga variegata. Lineage (NCBI taxonomy): Eukaryota > Metazoa > Arthropoda > Insecta > Diptera > Sarcophagidae > Sarcophaga > Sarcophaga variegata. The sequence goes on along the minus strand of OW026359.1, from coordinate 33,341,286 downwards.
TTACTAAGACCACAACCTTTAAGCCCCGGCTAGTCAAACGTCCGCTGAACGTAATAGAACGTACTATTCACAATGAAGTAATAAATAAGAGTCTACTGGTGCCCGTCCAACACCTGCACGTCGACGAAACTAAAACATCTATCGATCTGTGAAAGTGTACTTGAAAATCCTCAGCAGTCAGATCTTTCAAAGAACAAAACGAATCATACGTCATGACTTTGGACTACGGGTACAGTCCAAATTCAAATGAGGAAATGAATGTAAACTACCATAGACAAGAAGCTGTCGGTGCCATCAGTCCATATTTAGTTCACAACGACGTTGACCCTAGATGCTATAGTAAAATAAAATAAAATAATTTCTGTATTTATTGTAGTCGGTAGTGTGTTGGCTTATTAGCCTCGTTTCAAACCCCAGCTCAGACATCTCCAATTAAACGAAATATGAAAAAATATTTTTTAGGCTACTGCATCTCAGAAGATTCCTGCCGTACTTCTAGCTGAAGGGTTGTAATGTACTCGGTATATTCGATATAAAGCAAGGTTACGCATTTTTTTTTAATTTTTTTTTAATTTCCAAGACTTAACTCCTTGTTCTCAGTTCAAAAATATCACTCAAATAAAATGTATATTTATTAGTTTAGATGAAGTTAAGTTCCTTGTACTCAAATAATCTAAACAATGGCTGGCAGAAGAAAATCTGTTGCTAAATAGTAGTATGTTAATGGGGTTTCTCGACCAATCCCTCCATACGAATTTGGGATCATGCCTACGCTACAGTCGGTAGTTTAAGTTAGTTGATAGGTTTGTAACATGTAGATTGGACGGACAGAATGAGTATGTGTGTGTGTGTGTGTGTCATTTTTAAAGTGTGTGGGTTCGTCTCGAGTCTGAGTTCATGATGCCGATGATCCGCGAGTGCGTGATGTAGGGTACCGTAAACTCATGTTGTGGACTTGTGCAATGTTATGCTTTTGTTTATTTAATTTTTTAATGTAAACAAATTTTAAAACGCTTGACTCATATTACAGTTTTTAATGTAAACAAATACAGAATTTTGGATGTGATAATGTTTAATTAATTTTTTTTGTATGATTTAATGCGATATATTTCCGTTATGTGTACTTCTTTTCTTGTGGACATATTTTATAATAATCAAATGTAGGAGAATACATTTTTTTGTTATAACAATAACAGTGCTTTGTTATAAACAATAACATCGCGAATCCTTATCATGTTTTGTATTCCTAAACATTAGTTCAACAAGTATTGTATCATATTACAGTTTTTAATATTAAGTTTAAAGAATTTTGAATGTGGTTTCGTTTAATAAATTTTTTTTGTATGATTTAACGTTAAAGAAACAGAAATATAGTTGTACGTGTTCTTGTTGTTGTGCTATAAGTATATGTGCATAAGATCAATAAGAATATTTTGTATGATTTAATGCGATATATTTCCGTTATGTGTGTGTGTGTGTGTGTGTGTTTCTTTTTTCTTATGGACCCATTTTATGATAATCGAATATAGGAGAATACATTTTTGTTACAAAAATAACAGTGCTTTGTTATAAACAATAACATCGCGAATCCTTATCATTTTTTTGGTATTCCTAAGCATAAGTTCAATAAGAATATTTTTTAATGTAAACAAATTTTAAAATTCTTGACTCATATTACAGTTTTTAATATTAAGTTTAAAGAATTTTGAATGTGGTTTCGTTTAATTAATTTTTTTTGTATGATTTAACGTTAAAGAAACAGAAATATAGTTGTACGTGTTGTTGTTGTTGTGTTTATAACAGCGCTTTGTTTTGAGCAGGATTTCTTTTTTTCAGTTTTTTTTGTCAGGTTTTAAATAAATAAAATTATATAATAAAGAGATTAATTAAAACAAATTAGATTTTTTTCCTAAGATATGTATGTATATTTTATTTTCAGATTTTGTTACAGTTCACATATTTCTATTTCTCCTTGAAGAAAATCTATTAATCACTTAATTTTATCATTTCCTTTAACATATATGACAGAGTATAGTTGTTCCCTTTTAAATTTTATATATTTAGTTTTTACTGTTTAAAATAAATAAAATTATATATATAATAAAGAGATTGATTAAAATAAATTAGTTTTTTATTTCATTAGATTTTTTCCTATGATTTTTTTTAAGATGATTTTGTTATTGGTTGAAAGGTATCTTCTAATAAATAACTTCAACTATTTGACTCAGTTTAATAATTTTTCACTTTTCCTTTAGAGCAGTCCTTGTCTTTACAAGATCTTCTAACATTTTATTATGATAATTTTTAGACGTTATAATAATTTTTTATATTGATTTTGATCTGCTTTATATCTGGTAACGATCTGCTTTATATCTGGTCACAAACCGCTTGATATCTGATCACGATCTGATTTGTATCTGCTCACATCTGATTTATACCTTATCATGATCTGCTTCATGTCTTATGTCTGTGTATTCTGAATTTGAGTACGCTATATCGTGCTTTCTACAATCTGCATCCACTAAATGTATTCCTTTGTCTACTTTTGCTAATCGATTTTGAAGTTTTGCATCAGGTACACAAAACTGTTAACCAGGTAGATGTAATTCAACATTTTGAATTTTCAACAATTTGTTTATTATGTTGTTTACAAAACCTTTTCCAATCTTACGCTAATTAGGTTTAATTTTTTTTGTTTTGATTGTAAATTATAACCATTTTGTTATTCATTAATTTCATATCTCTTCGTCTGAAACACTGAAACAGTGGCTAGCTAGTTATACCAGCTATACTAGCTATATCAGCTATACAAGCTGTACCAGCCATACATGCTATACCTCTATACCAGCTATATCAGCTGTACTAGCTATACCAGCTATACCAGCTGTATCAGCTATACTAGCTATATAAGCTTTACTAGCTATACCTCTATACCAGCTATACTAGCTATACTAGATATATCAGCTATACTAGCTATATAAGCTATGCAAGCTGAACTAGCTATATCAGCTATACTAGCTATATCAGCTATACTAGCTATACCAGCAATACTAGCTATACCAGCTATACTAGCTATATAAGCTATGCAAGCTGAACTAGCTATACCAGCTATACTAGCTATACTAGCTATACTAGCTATATCAGTTATACAAGCTGTACCAGCCATACATGCTATACCTCTATACCAGCTATATCAGCTGTACTAGCTATACCAGCTATACCAGCTGTATCAGCTATACTAGCTATATAAGCTTTACTAGCTATACCTCTATACCAGCTATACTAGCTATACTAGATATATCAGCTATACTAGCTATATCAGCTATACTAGCTATACCAGCAGTACTAGCTATACCAGCTATACTAGCTATATAAGCTATGCAAGCTGAACTAGCTATACCAGCTATACTAGCTATACCAGCAATACTAGCTATACCAGCTATACTAGCTGTACCAGCTATACTAGCTATATAAGCTATGCAAGCTGAACTAGCTATATCAGCTATACTAGCTATACCAGCTATACTAGCTATATCAGCTATACTAGCTATACCAGCTCTATCAACTGTACTAGTTATACCAGCTATACTAGCTATACCGGCTATACCAGCTATACTAGCTATACCAGATATACCACCTATACTAGCTATACCAGCTATACTAACTATATAAGCTATACAAGCTGAACTAGCTATATCAGCTTTACTAGCTATACCAGCTATACTAACCATACCAACTCTATCAGCTATACTAGCTATACCAGCTATACTAGCTATATCAGCTATACAAGCTGTACCAGCCATACATGCTATACCTCTATACCAGCTATATCAGCTGTACTAGCTATACCAGCTATACCAGCTGTATCAGCTATACTAGCTATATAAGCTTTACTAGCTATACCTCTATACCAGCTATACTAGCTATACCTCTATACCAGCTATACTAGCTATACTAGATATATCAGCTATACTAGCTATATAAGCTATGCAAGCTGAACTAGCTATATCAGCTATACTAGCTATATCAGCTATACTAGCTATACCAGCAATACTAGCTATACCAGCTATACTAGCTATATAAGCTATGCAAGCTGAACTAGCTATACCAGCTATACTAGCTATACCAGCAATACTAGCTATACCAGCTATACTAGCTGTACCAGCTATACTAGCTATATAAGCTATGCAAGCTGAACTAGCTATATCAGGTATAGCTGGTATAGCTGATATAACTGATATAGGGTAGCTATATCAGGTATAGCTGGTATAGCTGATATAACTGATATAGCAGGTGTAGCTAGTTCAGCTTGTATAGCTTATATAGCTAGTATAGCTGCTATAGCTAGTATAGCTGGTATAGCTGGTGTAGCTAATTCAGCTTGTATAGCTGGTGTAGCTGATATAACTGATATAGCTGTACCTGGTATAGCAGATATAGCTGGTGTAGCTGATATAGCTGGTATAGCTGATATAGCTTATATAGCTGGTACAGCTAGTATAGCTGGTATATCTGGTATAGCTTATATAGCTGATATAGCTGGTATAGCTAGTATAGCTGGTGTAGCTAATATAGCTGGTATATCTGGTATAGCTTATATAGCTGATATAGCTGGTATAGCTAGTATAGCTGGTGTAGCTAATATAGCTGATATAGCTAGTTCAGCTTGTATAGCTTATATAGCTAGTATAGCTGGTATAGCTAGTATAGCTAGTATAGCTAGTATTGCTGGTATATCTAGTACAGCTTGCTAGTGTAGCTAGTACAGCTTGCTAGTATAGCTAGTACAGATTGTATAGCTTGCTAGTATAGCTAGTACAGCTTGCTAGTGTAGCTAGTACAGCTTGCTGGTATAGCTAGTACAGATTGTATAGCTTGCTAGTATAGCTAGTACAGCTTGCTAGTATAGCTGATATAACTAGCCAGCCACTGTTTCATACGAAGAGGTACGAAAGTAGCGAAAAAAAATGGTTATAAACTACAGTCAAAACCAAAAAAAAAATAAATCTATTTAGTATAAGATTGGAAGAAAATTTGTAAACAACTTAATAAACAAATTATATGTTGAATTACGTCCACCTGGTTATCAGTTTTGCGGACCTGATATAAAACTTCAAAAACGAATAGCAAGAGGCGATAAAGGAATAAATTTATTGGATGCAGCTTGTAGAAAGCACGATAAAGTGTACTCAAAATCAAAGGATATAGACACGAGCCGTCAAGCAGATCGTGAACAGGTATAAATTAGATCGTAAGCAGATATAAAGCAGATCGTGATCAGATATCAAGCAGTTTGTGACCAGATATAAAGCAGATCGTAACCAGATACAAAGCAGATCAAAATTAATATAAAAAATTATTATAATGTCTAATAATTATCATAATAAAATATTAGAAGATCTTGTAAAGACAAAGGCTGCTTTAAAGGAAAAGTTAAAAAATATTAAACTGAATCAAATAGATAGAGTTAATTTTTTAGAAGATACCTTTCAACCAATAACAAAACCACTTAAAAAAATCATCGGAAAACTTAAAGATAAACATAAGGATATAGACAACACTATTGATGATGGCGATGATTATGATGATGTAAATGGTGACAATAAAATCATCGGAAAACTTGAATATAAGCATAAGGATATAGATAACACTATTGATGATGATGATGATTATTATGACGTAAATGGTGATAATGAAATCATTAGAAAAATTGAAAATAAGCATAAGGACATAGACAACACTATTGATGATGATGATGATGATGATGATTATTATGATGTAAATGGTGATAATGAAATCATCGGAAAACTTGAAGATAAGCATAAGGACATAGACAACACTATCGATGACGACGATGATTATGATGATGTAAATGGTGATAATAACGATTTTCAGTATGAAAATATGACAACTGATGACAATCATGATGAAAAAAACTATGATCATAATAGACCTGTATCAAGTACACGTCTGAAAAACTTGAAAAGAAAACAAAGTTTAAAGCTGACGAAAAACTCTCCATTATTTGAAAATATTCAATCACTTATTAATAATAAGCAAATAGATCAAATTTATGGTTTTAATCAAGATGTAGATGGAAGTTGGAGATATGGCAAGGAAAAATTAATATTTAATAGAGATAATACTATGCGGATAGGAAATATGAAATTGAAAATGACGCCTGGATTATTTGAACTAGTATTTCATAAAAGACCTCTCCATTATTCTAAAAATGATTTGAAAAAATATAAAGAGATTTTAATTCAAACCAATGCACATAAGCGTCGCTATGAACCTAATGAACAAGTGAAAGGAACACGAGCCTTCAAATATGTACGAATAATTAAACATTTATTCGAAACAACAACAAACATTTTAACAAAAGGTAGTGGTTTAATGCTAAAATTACAAAATAATCTGAAATCAAATTATATACATTGGGATGATCCTAATGAATTAGTTGAGAGACTACGTTTACTTCTTTCATCGGAAGGTGTTGGTTACAACAATCATCAAAACGAAATAATCTCTATTATTGAAGAACTTAAAGAATCTAACATAATTTATTAGAAGAGTGAAAGAAATGTCTCATATTAATAAATTTGGATAAAGTTTTAATAGATATAATTATAAAAACAAAAATATCGTAACTAAGAAATAAATACATACACTCATACAAAATCACAAAAAAAAAATCAAAATACATTATAGAAATAGCAATAATTTTGTTTTTAATCTTTTTTCTACCGTTTAAGAAAAAAAAATAAGCCGTTTAAACAATAAAGAATTTTCAAGTTTTTATTCGGTTTTAAATATAATGTCAGTTATTTTTCACATCACTGTGGCTGGTACAGAGGTATAGCTAGTATAGCTGGTATAACTAGTACAGTTGATAGAGCTGGTATAGCTAGTATAGCTGGTAAAGCTGGTATAGCTTGTATAGCTGGTATAGCTAGTATTGCTGGTATAGCTGGTATAGCTGGTAAAGCTGATATAGCTAGTTCAGCTTGTATAGCTTATATAGCTAGTACAGCTGATATAGCTAGTTCAGCTTGTATAGCTTATATAGCTAGTATAGCTGGTATAGCTAGTATAGCTGGTATAGCTAGTATAGCTGATAGAGTTTGTATAGTTAGTATAGCTGGTATAGCTAGTAAAGCTGATATAGCTAGTTCAGCTTGTATAGCTTATATAGCTAGTATAGCTGGTATAGCTAGTATAGGTGGTATATCTGGTATAGCTAGTATAGCTGGTATAGCCGGTATAGCTAGTATAGCTGGTATAACTAGTACAGTTGATAGAGCTGGTATAGCTAGTATAGCTGATATAGCTAGTATAGCTGGTATAGCTAGTATAGCTGATATAGCTAGTTCAGCTTGCATAGCTTATATAGCTAGTATAGCTGGTACAGCTAGTATAGCTGGTATAGCTAGTATTGCTGGTATAGCTAGTATAGCTGGTATAGCTAGTTCAGCTTGCATAGCTTATATAGCTAGTATAGCTGGTATAGCTAGTATTGCTGGTATAGCTAGTATAGCTGATATAGCTAGTATAGCTGATATATCTAGTATAGCTAGTATAGCTGGTATAGAGGTATAGCTAGTAAAGCTTATATAGCTAGTATAGCTGATACAGCTGGTATAGCTGGTATAGCTAGTACAGCTGATATAGCTGGTATAGAGGTATAGCATGTATGGCTGGTACAGCTTGTATAGCTGATATAGCTAGTATAGCTAGTATAGCTAGTATAGCTGGTATAGCAAGTTCAGCTTGCATAGCTTATATAGCTAGTATAGCTGGTATAGCTAGTATTGCTGGTATAGCTAGTATAGCTGATATAGCTAGTATAGCTGATATAGCTAGTTCAGCTTGCATAGCTTATATAGCTAGTATAGCTGATATATCTAGTATAGCTAGTATAGCTGGTATAGAGGTATAGCTAGTAAAGCTTATATAGCTAGTATAGCTGATACAGCTGGTATAGCTGGTATAGCTAGTACAGCTGATATAGCTGGTATAGAGGTATAGCATGTATGGCTGGTACAGCTTGTATAGCTGATATAGCTAGTATAGCTGGTATAACTAGCTAGCCACTGTTTCAGTGTTTCAGACGAAGAGATATGAAATTAATGAATAACAAAATGGTTATAATTTACAATCAAAACAAAAAAAATTAAACCTAATTAGCGTAAGATTGGAAAAGGTTTTGTAAACAACATAATAAACAAATTGTTGAAAATTCAAAATGTTGAATTACATCTACCTGGTTAACAGTTTTGTGTACCTGATGCAAAACTTCAAAATCGATTAGCAAAAGTAGACAAAGGAATACATTTAGTGGATGCAGATTGTAGAAAGCACGATATAGCGTACTCAAATTCAGAATACACAGACATAAGACATGAAGCAGATCATGATAAGGTATAAATCAGATGTGAGCAGATACAAATCAGATCGTGATCAGATATCAAGCGGTTTGTGACCAGATATAAAGCAGATCGTTACCAGATATAAAGCAGATCAAAATCAATATAAAAAATTATTATAACGTCTAAAAATTATCATAATAAAATGTTAGAAGATCTTGTAAAGACAAGGACTGCTCTAAAGGAAAAGTGAAAAATTATTAAACTGAGTCAAATAGTTGAAGTTATTTATTAGAAGATACCTTTCAACCAATAACAAAATCATCTTAAAAAAAATCATAGGAAAAAATCTAATGTAATAAAAAACTAATTTATTTTAATCAATCTCTTTATTATATATATAATTTTATTTATTTTAAACAGTAAAAACTAAATATATAAAATTTAAAAGGGAACAACTATACTCTGTCATATATGTTAAAGGAAATGATAAAATTAAGTGATTAATAGATTTTCTTCAAGGAGAAATAGAAATATGTGAACTGTAACAAAATCTGAAAATAAAATATACATACATATCTTAGGAAAAAAATCTAATTTGTTTTAATTAATCTCTTTATTATATAATTTTATTTATTTAAAACCTGACAAAAAAAACTGAAAAAAAGAAATCCTGCTCAAAACAAAGCGCTGTTATAAACACAACAACAACAACACGTACAACTATATTTCTGTTTCTTTAACGTTAAATCATACAAAAAAAATTAATTAAACGAAACCACATTCAAAATTCTTTAAACTTAATATTAAAAACTGTAATATGAGTCAAGAATTTTAAAATTTGTTTACATTAAAAAATATTCTTATTGAACTTATGCTTAGGAATACCAAAAAAATGATAAGGATTCGCGATGTTATTGTTTATAACAAAGCACTGTTATTTTTGTAACAAAAATGTATTCTCCTATATTCGATTATCATAAAATGGGTCCATAAGAAAAAAGAAACACACACACACACACACACACATAACGGAAATATATCGCATTAAATCATACAAAATATTCTTATTGATCTTATGCACATATACTTATAGCACAACAACAAGAACACGTACAACTATATTTCTGTTTCTTTAACGTTAAATCATACAAAAAAAATTTATTAAACGAAACCACATTCAAAATTCTTTAAACTTAATATTAAAAACTGTAATATGATACAATTCTTGTTGAACTAATATTTAGGAATACAAAACATGATAAGGATTCGCGATGTTATTGTTTATAACAAAGCACTGTTATTGTTATAACAAAAAAATGTATTCTCCTACATTTGATTATTATAAAATATGTCCACAAGAAAAGAACTACACATAACGGAAATATATCGCATTAAATCATACAAAAAAAATTAATTAAACATTATCACATCCAAAATTCTGTATTTGTTTACATTAAAAACTGTAATATGAGTCAAGCGTTTTAAAATTTGTTTACATTAAAAAATTAAATAAACAAAAGCATAACATTGCACAAGTCCACAACATGAGTTTACGGTACCCTACATCACGCACTCGCGGATCATCGGCATCATGAACTCAGACTCGAGACGAACCTACACACTTTAAAAATGACACACACACACACACACATACTCATTCTGTCCGTCCAATCTACATGTTACAAACCTATCAACTAACTTAAACTACCGACTGTAGCGTAGGCATGATCCCAAATTCGTATGGAGGGATTGGTCGAGAAACCCCATAAACATACTACTCTAAATATTTCATTTAAATGTTTAAAGACGAAATGAATACATACATATGTATATACCATACGAGTATATTATTGCATGCATCTGCAAGAAATTTTTGCAGAGAAATCTGTATTAATTTACATACTTCAAGCCATACTTAGTTCAAGTCATAAGAAACATTTTTATTAACTGCCAAAATAAATATGATATCGTTTATTACAACAATAAGAACAAAAAAATTTTATAATAGATTTTTATAGAGAACACGTGTTACAGGCTACCATAAGACAAATTGTTGTTATTTATAATATGGATGAAATCAAAAACCAACAAACAATGCCTGTCCAGTTCAAAAATAGGCCGCTAAATAAACAAACTCTTCTAAAGCCGACACGGCGTGACATTAAGGAAATGCTACTGTTATTGGCATTGCCAGTAGATGGTAAGACTGTGTTATAACATACCATATAAGCAACATACATACCATAGGCAACATACCATATGCAACACATTTAATTTGTTAGCAATTGAAGGTGCATAAACAAATGAAACCAATACTTAACAAATGTCTCAACATAAATTCTTGCCAGCCATATAGATATCCAGGCAGTTTGCAAAAAAAGAATTTCTCTCTACAAAATGCTGGCATTAAATCTCTGTGAGAGATCATATGCCTGGTTGGCATGGGTGTTTGCTGGCCATGCTGTTGTGTATAGAATCAAACCTTGTTCCATATAACACCCTTAAGCTGTATTAAGCAGCAGCATTGGATTTCTTTCTTTATTGTATCAGATTTGAGAACTTGAGAAATATTGCTTGTCTTTATCTTGAACTTTACAAGAGATATCGTTGGCTATTTGAAATGTTTTAATAATTTGCATCCTGTTAGAAAGCCCCACAGACATAGAAGTTATGGGGAGTTGAGATGAGACGAACGTTTTTACTGAACTACATATATACATACACACACACAAACAAACAAATCAACCAACACCATTTGCTACGATAACATAAAGTTAGCGAAACAATGCAACAGACTGAAAGAGAGAGAGAGAGAGAGAGAGAGAGAGGGAGAGGGAGAGAGAGAGAGCGAGAGAGAGAGAAAGGGAGAGAGAGAGAGAGAGAAAAAAAAGGTAAAGAAAAAACTAGCATTGGAAATGATGGGGATTGCCTAGCAAATAACTCCCAGTTTAATCTACTTTGTTAAATTTCAAGCTACGATGGTAGTGTGAGAAATGTACAGTAGATGATATTTTATTGTAGTTTCTTTAATTCAATTTGTTTTTAATTATATTAAGACAGCTGCTAGTTTATATTTACAGCTGAAAATGAAAAATGCAAGTTTTCTCGCCAGGCTAGCTTTCATCTTTGATATCCTATAACCACCAATGCCAATTATTACAACTTGCCGTTAACTAAAGGGAGGATTTTAACGGGCAGATAAATTGTTTTTCATTACTATAAGTGGACGATAAGGTAGAACTGAGCGTTAAGCTAAAGGGAAGATCATCATACCGGAAACTTTTAAAGTTAATTTTATGTTTGAACTTGCCAGATTATATATTATTTGCAATACGGCAACTTCAAATATAAACAAAATGAGCAACAACAGCAAAAAAAGAAGCCCTTCGTTGCCACTGCGTTTAAATAAAACTTGTTTAATTTGAGTTATCGGCCTTGCTCTGCCACTGCCATATTTTTTAAAAAGTTAACTTTATTTTATAATTAGGTTGTAATAAGGAAAGGAATTTAAAGGTGACTTTAAACTTTAATTTAGCTAAAGTTACCTTTAACTAAACCAAGTTTAACGCAAGTTGTAATAATGGCCCTAAGACTGAATAAATTTTAACTTTTTAAAGAAAGAACAGAAAATATAAAACATAACAAAACCACAAACAAACCATCAGATTACAAGAACAAAACTATATAGAAATGAAAAAAAAGTAACAGTAACGTCTCGAAGTTGCTATACAGATAATAAATGAAATTTACATAGAGTGGCATATATGTATCTGGCATTACATTTTACAGCACGGTGTTATTAATTAAAATTAAATGTAGTCTTAGTAGTCTAGTAGGTAGTGTGTTGGCTTATTAGACGTGAGGTCCGCGTTGAAACCCCAGGTCAGACATCTCGAACAAAATAAAATATGAAAAAATATTTCTTCGGCGACTTCCTCTCAGCAGATTTGTGACAAAAACTCTGAGAGTAAAATAAAATTTCCATAAAAAAGTTTCTCAAAAATCTGTTCGCAGTCGACTTTAAACTGTAGGTCCCGCCGCTCATGTATAAAATTAACTCACACAACATAAGTGGTGCGAGAAACTAGGACGTTGTGCAACGGGTCAATTCGACCTCCGGGTACTGTACATGTCTTAATGGACAAGTACATATCCTCTAACCTAACCTAACCTAACCTAACCTAACCTTTCTTTCTTTCAGCAGATTTCTGGCCAAAAATTTGGAGAGTAAATAAAATTGCCATGAAAAGGTTCTCAAGAATCTGTCGTTCGGAGTTGACTCTAAACTGTATAAAATAAATACATATAATTAAAGTGGTGCGAGAATCTCGGTCGTAATCCTGACTGAAGGGTTGTAATGACAAATTATGTGTGTATGTATGTATGTATTAAAGCTTTGTAACGAAACTCAAACAGTTGCCATTGGAGTAAATGCTAACTATTTAACATTCAACACCGGTTTCGGGTGCACAAGATGGACCCAGATGCAAGATGTACCCTGAAGGAGCATGACAACATTTGTCTACATTATCTTATTCTAACTCTATACAGCCGCCAAATTGAATCAGATAATGACCGATGTAAGACTGTATTAATATCAAAAACACTTTCAAGTACATGCTCTACAAAGCCGAATTCAAGGATGTTCAATCGTATTCTATCTCAGGCCCCTATTATTCACATTCAAAGGCTCACGAGATGATATTTTGTATCGCTTTAAAAATCAAATCGTTCATTAGTCAAATCGAACAAATGTTGCTAATCTAGTATTATAAACCTTCACAGACATGCTACTTTTATTAAATTGCTTTTAGCATTTTTGTTCAAATACTTTTTATTTAAAAAAAAATAATTTTTGTGTTTTTTTTTTGGTTTAACATATTTCGTTCTCTTTACGTACGTATGTATATACGTATAGAAGTATGTAACGACGTACGGTATGTAGTATTTCCATTTTGTGGATAACAGCAGTTATAAGTAATGATTACAAGATGATTTAAGATAAAAGTGTGTGTTCGTTTGGTGTTATTTGCTTCTGCTGCCACCACTCTGACTTCAAGTCGGCTACTATTTTCTCAACTTTTCTTAGCATAGCTGTTAGACTCGCTGTTCCATTTCATGGTATTTCTAACGTTTTTTTTTCTTTTTTTCACTCTCTAGTGCTGCTGCTTGGCATTGTGGGATGTTTTTGTAACAGCCAGCCTATTACCATTAGTTGGTTGCTGTAGTTCGCTTATTTTGTACCTAATTTCAGTGTTTTTGGTATATTGCTCTACTATTTAGCAGCTATTGTGGTTGTTGTTATTGTTAGATTTAAGTAGTCAAGTGTTACATGGCCAGGGTTTAAAATTTCATTGAACGCATTTTTCTTTTTTTGGCTACTTAATCTATGCTAGTAGATATTTATTTTCATGCGGTATACGCTACAAGTCTAATTGAATACAATTAATTGGAATTAGAATTTGTAACGAAGTTTTTTTTTTATTGATTCTTGGAATATAACATCGTTTAAGTATCCGCCGTGGCTTCTCTTGATGGAGCGCATTGAAATTATCATGTTTTCCATGTCTCTGGCTCACAATTCAGGCTAGATTTGACCGATTGCATGACTTACATTGGTGTTCAGGACCGCTGTAGTTTATGGCTTATTTACATACACCTGCCATTTAAGAAAACCGCATAAGAAAAAGTTTAACGGCGTCAAAGCGCACGATCTTGGTGGCCAGCACACGTCACCTCCACACGAGGTAACCATGCCTCAAATCATGGAAGTGGAAGCTGCTGTGTGACACGATACCAAATATCGTTGGTGTACAAATCGTCTAATTCCGGCCAAGAACTTGATAATTGCCGTTCACAGTATTGTCTTGGACAACGTCGCTCTCATAGTGCTATGACCGCCGCCATCCCTAAATCCCCATCGAAATCCACAATCTGTGACTTTTTCGGGACGCATTGGACGCTTTTTTAGTACAATATTGTTTTTTCACGTACACATTCAAATTTTTCATTAAAAAAAAAACTTGAGTCAGTGGCTGACTGCACCACACCCCATTCAGCTATCACACATCGTTATCTATGGACGTTCATGGTGATAATTTAACAGACGTGGGTTAAACAAGGCATTTCTATGGCCACTTGCAGGACGTTGTTTAGCGGTATTCTAATGATGATGACAAAACCTTTGTAAAAAGTGCCATAAAAAGTTTATCAAAACTACATAAAATTAACACACACGACATGAGTGGAGTGAGAAGCTAGGTTGTAATCCTGACTGAAGGGTTGTTATGATCAATTAAGTAAGTATGTAAGTAAGAGAAGCTAAGGTTATGGAACCTGTACGCTATTACGAGGCGGTGTTAATACCAACTTTGATGTTAAAGCAAATGAAAGGATCAGTATTACTCCAGAGTAAAATGAATGCTTGCAGATTCCCTCGGTTAACCATGGCGACGTAGCAGTTATAATGCAACCTCTTAAAAGCATGAGCTCTGTCCCTGATTATTGGATCGCTGATTTCTTTAATGCCTGAGGAAATGCGTTAAAAGTGTGCACACACTTTATTTGTTAAAAACCGGAGCCCGCCAAGAATGTGTCCTGTCACAACTTCTCTTTAGTAGTGATGCAAAAGTTAACAAGTTATAGAAGAGAGATTACATGGGGTTTGCAAGTTAGACTGAAAGATCTGGACTATGCGGATGATATATGCTTGCTAAGTCATTTTTTCTGCGACATGCAGTCAGAACTAAATCTAATTAGCGAAACCGCAAAAGATAGCTTGACTGAAGGTTAATATCCACAAAATCAAAACCGTCAGGTTAAATGCTAACGCAAAATGAACATTCCTAATATACGGCAAGGAAATTGATGATGTGGTGTCCTTCTGTTATCTAGGCAGTATAATTGATAAATCCTTTGGTTCATCAGCAGATGTTGCCAGTCGCATTAATAAGGCACGCAATGCTTTTGCCCAACTTAACCCTGTTCGGAAATCGTCTAACATATCGAGAAGCAGCAAAATTAAAATTTTCAATTGCAACGTTAAATTCACATTACTGTACGGTTGCGAAACGTGGAATATGGCACCGATTGATTCCCAGTCTCTTCAGGTATTTGTTAACAAATGCCTGCGTAGAATCTTGCTTGATGGGATGGCTTGCACACTCTTCGTAAGCCATTAGATGACATCACAAAGAAAGCCATAGACTGGAACCCCCAGGGAAACAGACGCATCGGGCCACCATCACACACCTGGAAACGCCAAATCACTACCCAACTATGCAAACTACATCTACGGAACGAAGTCAAACATCGCGCTGATGATCGAGCTCATTGGAATCAACTTACTGCGGCCCTATACTCCCTAGACGAGTAAAAGGAGCAGATATATATATATATATATACGACCGAAAATATCGTCAGTCTAGGTATCAAGCGCTGAACTAATCCTTTGGCGCTATAATAATGTAAAAAGGCAACTGAGCAGAGTAGAGTTCCCTTTGCTTTACTATGGGGCGAAATCAGAAACGCTGTCACACACTGATGCAGAGTTTTGGAAGTGTTCGAGAGAACAGTTCGAGGCAAAAGATTTGTTCCTAAGTGAATTGGCAATGCTTTTCATATCTGAATCAATAATGAGCTGTATGAACTTATCTGTAGCAAAGATATCAATTACCCGTGTCTCTACCCTCTAAACGATATGGCCACCAAATCAGCAAAGCCGCTGAAGGGCTGTATATACGCTACACAACATGTGCTATAGTGTAAATGCCTGATTAACTATTTATTTAATTTTATTTAATTCGATCTATTCGAGCTATTGATAATATTGAATTTGGTTTATTTTTTCCAAAAATTTATTCCATTCGTTATAATTCCAGCAGAAACAGAAAAAAAAATATTTCGAACGAAGTAACTTGATACTCTACGTAGCGTATCATTTGAACGCACTTTGCCACGCATTAAAGTCTTTATTACTTATTAAACATCCAACTTGTAGAGCTGGTGTTGATTTTTTTGGTGTATGTGGGAACAGGTTGATCTTTTTTCTAGCTTAGCGTTTATCAGTTTGGTGTACGCAACAGTTAGCAACTTAAAGATTCTTATCATTTTTGGTAAAGTTTAACACAAGCATTTTTTTGCACTCTCTCCTAGTCATGTATTTATTTTCTATTACATGGCAACTAAAGAAGCTTTTCAATGTTTTCTGGGCAGTGATTTTCCAAAAAAAAGAGAAAAAACATACTTTGCTGTAAATGCTTTATCTTATCAGCTGAACATTTCTTTTTCCTTCAGCCTTAATAGAAAATATTTCTGTTTATGTTTTTGATTTATATGTAAACGCTTCTCTAATACGTACTTTGGGAATATTTTATAACAATCTCTCAGATTGTTTAAGGTTAGAAAAGGTCCCATATAACAAGATCACATTTTTGAAATTTAGAAAAATCGCCGATAACAGACTATGTTACACTTCTAATACAATATCAAATATGTTGCAAAGCCTTTTTGGGAATAACACAACATAAATTATATTCAAATATTTTAAGAAAAATTACCAAAAAAAAAAAACAAAACAAAATCTATATACAGCAAATATCGTGGTACGTGGTATTTCAGCAGTGGCAGGACAAAAAATTTAACACATAATGGTTTTGAAAGTGTGATTACAAGTATATTAGGTTTCATGGACGTTTGGCTAAGCGGGGCTTATACTTAACAATACGCAGTATATGTCTGGTAACATGTATGGCTACTTTTATACCTTAGTATAACCATACTGCCTACCATTCCACTCTCTCGATTGAATGTTTTCATAACGACAGATACCGGAAATTGAAAATGAAATCTTCATGAACGGATCTGAACAGAGTTTGAGAATCATTATAAGTGTGTATATAAAGGGTGTGAACTATTTAATTAACTTCGATCTAAAGTACAAACGTAATATTCTCCCATAAACAATTTCTGTAACTTATAGCATGCAAATAGCCAGGTTATTACAGAATAGGCAAAAATGATATTCGAAACTTCATGTATAACGCAGCCGGTTTCTCACCGGTCCCAAGAACTGGATCTTTCACAGAACAAAACGCATTGCAGGAAATGAATATAAAAGACCAAAGACCATGACATGTACTTACTGAATGCGGTCTGGAGCAGTTTGCAACAGTTGAAATTGTCATTGAATGAAATTCGACACAAAATTTTCGATATTAGTTCGACAGCAATCTACATGTTTGGTAAGGTTTTGGCCTGTCGGCGTCGTCAGTCCATATTTATTACATAACGATTTTGAACCTACATACTATAGTAACGACGACAAGGGCTTAAAGTTTAAAATTCTTTCACAACTGATTTTAATATTTAAATATCCACGTGGGAGTGAGATGACAAAATATCTGTATTTTAACTCAGATATTTGCTTTAATTATGATTTTTATACAAATTAATTGAATTAAAACGAACCCAGCTAATGTTTTTCCAATTATGAAAATATTTCTTAATAAATTAACCGATTTCAAATTACATTTTAAATAATAATATATTGATTTATGAAAATTCATTCCATCAATTGCATTATATGCCCAATCGCCAATGTAAAAAAACAAATGTGCTGTTAAATTAGCTTTTATTGTCAATTATAGACGAACTCAATCATAATATAAGCAAATATTGTATTTTAAAGTAATTGGGTTACTATACATACTAAATATTAATAAATTAAAAATGCTTCACGATAAATTGCTTTAATCTAAACTGCGCGTAGCACTGACCACTGCAATCATACTTCGGTGGTGTTTCAGAGCCCAAAAAGCAAACTTCATTTATTAGACAATAAAGTTGTAATAGAAAATTGAGTTTTTTAAAAATCGCATAAAGTTTGAAGAATAAAATGTTAAAATTACTTTCAATAGTAATTTTTATGCTGACAACTAAATTCGCGGCAAGTGAACTTACAAGTCAATTTCTAGTTGAAACTGAAAATGAAGAAATATTTCATAAGGATCTACTGAAGAAGTTCTACCAGCAAAAAGCCTTCAATGGAATTCTAATGGTTAATGAAGGAAACAAATACTCGTACTGTAATAAATTACTAGAGTGGATTAAAATCAGTGAAACACCAGTAACAGTGGTAACAGAAAATATAACGACAGAGTATTACAAATACTTTAATAATCAAATTTTAACAATTGCTTGCTCATCAGCATACAGGCAGAATATATTGCAACAATTAGCTGAAATACTAAATGATATGCGTTATACAAGAATAATTATAATAATGGACCATTGCAGCTTTGCTAAGCACTTACAAAAATTACGAGATTTTTTCAAACATTGTCACAAGCTGAAAATGTTAAATGTTGTTGTCATCTTAAAGAATTTTTATAAGACCCACATATACAGCCAATACACCATATTTCCAGAGTTTCAAATAGAATTTGGTGTTTAACGACACGAAACCAAAGATTTCCTAATACTACCGGATAGATTAAAAGATTTGAAAGGTTATAAACTACGCACCATAGCCGATCATAAAGTGCCACGATCTATGGAATACTATGATAAAAATAATAAAACGGTTTTAGTTGGTTTCGTGGGCCGCTTTGTGAAAGCCCTGGCAGAGCTGTTAAATGCTACACTTTATTTACCATTTGATAAAATATTGAACAACCGTGAACTTATGAACTATGTGGGCAATGCGTCCATAGACATACCTATCAATATTAATAGTATAAAAGGTAAACGACAAAAATATTCTTATCCTATTCAGTTTGGGAAATGGTGTTTTCTTTTACCCACGGTAAAACGTATGGAAACCAAGGAAATATTTTCAGCAATTCTGCACTCCAAAGTAATGCGTACGATCTTTATATTAATCTTTGTATTTACCTTTGTCTTCTTTGTGGTATTTCTCACCAATAAATATTATGACGGAAGACATTATGACTGGCCAGAAATCCTAGTAAACGATATGGCAATAAGAGGAGTATTGGGACAATGTTTTGTTTTATCTTCTCATACAAAATTATCACTCAGGCAGATTTATATAGTATTATTACTGGCAGGTCTAACGATTACCACAATATTCAGTGCTCATTTACATACACTTGCAACACTGTCGCCTTATGAACCGGAAATTCGAAACTATGAAGGACTTCTTGAATCAAATATTGAAGTGGCACTATATGAAGGAGATTTTGAATTTTTTCACAATATAACGAATGGCACCCTTTCATTTTTGTATAGAAAATTTAAAAATATTTCTAAATTCGAAGACTTTGTACGTTTACGCGATACATTTAATCAACATTATGCTTAGCCAACAACATCTCCCAAAATGTTTTACTATAATGCCCTGGAAGTTTATTATCGGACTAAGCTATTTCGTTACTCCACCAAAATGTGTCCCAGCACAATGTTGGAATATGCTATTCCTCTGGGAGAGAATTCATATTTCCTGAAGCGACTACATGAACTCACATTTATAATTTGGGAATCAGGACTTTTGAATTTTTGGATGAAAAGAAAGGCATTCGATGATGTAATCGCCACAGGCAGAGTACTCAAACTGAATATTTCATATTCCAAAGACAAGAAGCCTTTATCCGTACAGGATTTATATTGGATTTGGTTAAACTACTTGATATTGATTTCAGTTGCCATCATTGTCTTTATATTTGAATTATTAATTCATAAAAAGTTGTGCAAATAAACTAATAATGGTTTTCTGGGAAAAAGAAATTTTATAATAAAATTTGTTTAATAACAATGCGCTTTTATTATGTCAATATACGATTAATTGACAACAGTATTTCAAGTGTTCAGGCATACGTAATTCAGTTTACTCAATAATCGTTTGTCAGTGGGAGGACAACAACTTTGTTTTTATTTGCGTCCAGAGTGCAATCATAATTACAATGTAGGTCCTAAGACAGACTGGTCAGATGCTTTTATTCCGCTTTTTTCCATATCCGGCTACGTTCTCTCTTTTTTTTTAGCAAATGAGTGAGGTTTGTGTTTGAGAGGAGGAATGTCAATCTCACGTATAAAGTGCATAGAATTTTCTACAATAACACCCTTTGCAACGGCTTTATTCTCAGAAAATATGTGTGCATTTCCATTCGATAAACTCTGATATTGGATTCTCACAGCAGCAATATTTTGTATTACAAGGGATAATCTAAAATCCAACTGTTCTGGGTAAATTCCACATCCATATCTGTAGTTTGGGGTGAATTCGTCAGTAAATACTGGGATGGCATTCTTGAACATTCTCGGACGGTGCAAACCATTATTTTAAAACGATCTATCAGTTATCGGTATGAAGACATCGTAGTCAAGTAGGTAGTGTGTTGGCTTATTTGACGTGAGGCGAGAGTTCAAACCATAGGTCAAATATCTCAAACAAAACGAAATATGAATAAAATTATTTCTTTGGCAGATTTCTTGCAAAAAAACTCTGAGAGTTAATAAAAATAGCCATGAAAAGTTTCTTATGAATCTGTCGTTCGGAGTTGACTTTAAACCAGGGGTTACCAAAAATTTTTTGATTGTGTATTAGTGAGTAAAAGAGAGAAAATAAGTCGAGAGAATTTATTTATTTACAGCCATAGAAAAGTGTTTGTAATATACGCTAATTTGATTTTCATTTAATCAACATACATATGTAAAGCTATCTATCTTTGGCTTAAAAATTAGACAATGTTTTTTAGATAAATACAAATAAAAAACCCTTTTTTATTAATAGAAAAAAAAGCGAGCATTTAAAAAAAATATGAAATATTCCAAGCTAATTACATAGAAAATTTTTAACATAAAATATTTTTTGAGTGTTATTCTGAAATGAAATGATAAAGCATCCGCCACACATGTGTTCTTGTCGCAGTCTGATCGACAACTAAATCAAACAGCACACGAATGCGTTTGAGTTCCCTCCGCACAATTGTGCTATGAAATGGTAATCCCTGCTTTAAACTGTAGTTCCTGTCACTGGTGTATAAAATTAACACACACAGCATGATGCGGTGTGAGAAGCTAAGTCGTAATCCTTGCTGAAGTATTGTAATGACATATGATGTGTGTATGTATTCGGTATCTTCGATGTAAGAGAAGATATGAATCCATAGTGGATTCATTTATATATAGGGTTGTCAGTTATATCCAAATCAACTATATTCAAGATTTTGCCATGCTCTTGTAAAATATTTACTTGTGCCAAGCTATTAATTTTAATTTTTACATGCTTTTCGCAGCATTTTAAGCACTTTTTCACGAATTACAGATAAAATTATGGTTGGTTGGATCCTGTACATGAGAAATTTCATGTAACCCAAAAAATAAATTAAATTTTGTGCTGTCAAATCGGATGATATGATTCAAAATGTGATCGCCAAATTCAACTCTCAATAGGTTCATAGTTAGCGTGTCGTAAAGCTTGTGGCACTATTGTTCTGAAATCACACATCAACAGAGTTCAATTCTGCCAATTTAGACAAAAAAAAGGGTAATTAATTCGCGTATCAATTAAATAATCAATTAAAATAAAGACTTTGGATCCCTTGAATCAATTAACATTCACCTTTGGTTGTCATTTTTGACATTTAATTTCTGTTATTGCCACAATATTCAGTAGCCAAACAGTAGCATTTAAAACAATATTAATAACGGTATGTAATTTTGCGGTCCTACACTTGTTGTTGTATCATTCAAACACATACATTCACATTTGCCAACTTAACCGATCGATTGTGTAGTTATTTTATGATTTCAAATGACAAATGCTGTGTATTACGCAAATAACAGAATTCTGTTATGAGTACTTGAGAGATGTAACCCAAATGAACTGTGTCGTGAGCATAAATCAATTAATTTTGAAGCATTGCAACATGTTCCAACAGCCATTAATGATTTCAAATGATCAGTTAATGCATGTATGTATGTATGACATAGAATTGGAAACTCATATAAATACGCTTAAAAGACAATAATTCATGAGTAGGAAAGAAAGAGACAAAAACAAAGGAAAAAAATTTAAAGAAATAAATTCTTTTGTTACAATTTTAATTATTAATTTGAAGGCAAAAATAACAGAAAAAAACGTGAATTTTCAAATTTATGTCTCGTACATAAATCAAATTGGCAAGGATTACAATTGTTCACGTAGAGACATGTATACATACATACATACATACATATGTATACACAGATTATTAAAGAGACAGACAGACAGACAGCTAGTAGATGATAACAAAGAAAAACGTACGTATGCCGTGTAACAAATACAAAATATTTTTTCAGTTCCAAAAGGCAACACCATCCAGTTACTGTCAGCTATTGATGCAGTTTTATAAAGTGCGCCAGTACCCGCTCATTTGTATTCCACTCCAGGCATTCCAACTTAATTCAATTCACACATACATGCAACATTTTAACATTTATTTCCATCATACGTATATACATACATGCCTACATACATATGCAACTTTCGTAATACGCTCATAGTTATGACTGAATAATACACTTATTTATGTTGCCACACATCTTTTCCATCACCGCTAAAGAACTGTAATTAAATGTAATTAAAGTCTATTAATTTCAAAGTTTTCACTATTTTATGAGTGCGAGACAAAAAGTTTTTGAGTTTTTTCGTTTAAAAATGTTAAAAAAAAATTTTTTTAATTTTTTTTATTTCATTAGTAGAACGACTAAAAGTTTTCTACGTTAAATTCATAAATCTTGCACTGCATTTTAAGACAAGTGGCAAGCTAATTAGGCAAAATGCAATTTAACTGATTTTCTTGTCAATATAGCTACCGTGGTAAATAATAAATATGTACTACAACAATTATTTTATTGAAAACACAGCAACACTGGCAACTCATCCTTCTGTGAGATATTAAGCTGTATAGCCAGATGGCAGAGTTCCTATACACTTGGACTGCTAAAAAATATGCAGGCAATGAAACAGAAAGCGTCAGCATAACCAGGAGATGGCGACAGGGTAGTGTGTATGTTGGTGGATGAACAACTGTTAAAACTATCTGAGATGGGCATTGAACTATCAAGGATATGCAGAAGGTGATATGTTAGATATTAGGCCTCAGTTCAAACTCCAGGTCAGACATCTCCAACAAAACGAAATCTGAAAAAATAAAATTTCTTCGGTGCCTTCCTCTCAGCAGATTTCTGGCAAAAACTCTGAGAGTAAATAAAAAAGTTGCCATGAAAAAGCTTCTCAAATATATGTCGATCGGTATCGCCTTTAAACTGTAGCACCGTCCACTTAAGTATAAAATGAACACACACAACATATGTACGTGGTGTGAGAAGCTACGTCATAATCCCGACTAAAGGGTTGTAAAGACCAGTTATATATGTTATATATGTATAGTCTCGATGGCTACAGGCAAATTTGAAAAGACTCTCTGCGACATCATTATCTGAAGAAATTGAATCACTTAAGTGGACAGAAAAAGGTTACCCCCTGCTGGTCTCCAGGCTATGTGAGAATTCTCAACACTGAGCAAGCACACAAGCTTGCTCGGAGGGAAAATTCTACTTTTATGTGGACTGGAATCGAATATTTGGAAAGAGATGCTCAACGAAAGGAGAAATAAAGAAAACCAACAACTCTCCTCAAATCAAGAGGATTAGAGTCAATCAAAGCTTTTGTTGGGAAATTAAAATAATAGGAGATCTAAGTCATGCATCAGACTATCAAGAAATAACCGCAGGCTAATAACCGGGTATTTTGACAGGGCGCTGTAGACTCATTGTACATTTATTCGACCGAAACCTGTAGATTCTGTGATGATGAGAATGATTTATCGAAAAACAGTCCTGTAACTTGTAGGGCATTAATGCATCTCAGGAAAGAGGCTGCATATCAAGTGCACCCATGTCGCCATAGTCCGTGCCAACATACTAGGCTTGTTAGATGTGAAGTCTCGGGTCAAACCCCAGGTCAGACATCTCGAACAATACGGAATATGAAAAAGTATTCCTTCGGCGACATCCTCTCAGCAGATTTCTGGCGAAAACTCTGAGTGTTAATAAAATTGTTATGAAAATTGATCAACGCCATTCAATGAATTTCTTAATAAGGATGAAAATAACAGCTTAAATGATTTGAGTTGACGAAATTTCTCCACCACGTAGAATTTCTTAAAGGTCTGCAGCGACAAAAGACAGATAATCAGTACGTTTTGCATGGCGCACTCCTGTTTCGCGACAAGTTAACTCAAGAACATATCGTTTGCTGGTATACTAATTATGAAAGCCTTTGTTCGATCGAGCAGACAAATTGTGTTATATTTAACTAGGAAAAACTTAGTAATCGAGGTGTAAAAGACTTGACGATAATGCAGTCATTACATAATCAAAAATATGTGTTTTGAACGAGTCATTCCAGAAACTGAATATATTTTTAATTGATGAAAGAGTCTAAATCAGTGACTGACTGTCCACAAAGAAATACGAATTTACGATGTTGTAAAGCTACACATGCAGAAAATTTGTAGAAAATAATGAAAATCTTAGAATCTAATATCCATGTAAACATTGTACCGAATATTCAGTAGATAAAAATAATAAAGATTGCAGGTATAATAACAGCTTATCGCACTAAATAGTTTACACAAATTAAATTACGTCAAATGTCCTGGTTTGATATGGGACAGCAAACTAAACTGAAATATGAATATAAAATCCTGTAACCAGTTTTTTGCAAAGAAAACTGCATTTGCGAATCATGTTTCACTTGTGGAATTATAGGGTAAGCATGCTCTATCAAAAAAAAAAAAAAACAGTGTATCATGGGGTTTGTAAATTTTATTATTGGAAATTTTGGCCTTTATGATCCGGGACATTCAAAACGTTTGAAGACCA
This sequence comes from Sarcophaga variegata, assembly GCA_932273835.1. Taxonomy (NCBI): domain Eukaryota; kingdom Metazoa; phylum Arthropoda; class Insecta; order Diptera; family Sarcophagidae; genus Sarcophaga; species Sarcophaga variegata. Next base: position 33,316,027 of record OW026359.1, on the reverse strand, counting down.
TAAATTGGAAACAGCTCTTTAGTCAACCTAGCTTCTCACAGCACCCATGAGTTATGGGACCTACAGTTTAAAGTCAACTCCGAACGACAGATTCTTGAGAAACTTTTCGTGGAAATTTTATTTACTCCCAGAGTTTTTGCTAGAAATCTGCTGAGAGGATGTCGCTAAAGAAATAATTTTTCATATTTCGTTTTATTCGACATATCTGACCTGGGGTTTGAACCACGGCCAATAAGCCAGCACAATACCATTGGACTACGGCAACTTCATTGTAAACATAAGGCGATCAAGATTTGTTTCAGATGCAAGAAGAGTTTGCTTAAGTAAGCATTTGAAAGCATTTAAAAAAAGCAGAAATCATTGCAAGGCAAAGACGTTTAAAAACGACTATGCATGTATGTAATTTTATTTAATCGCTTCATAATTATCACTGGCTACCACAATACCAATCCCAAGAAATAAGATGTAAATTAAAATCCATTCCCTCATTTGGTGGGATCAGAATGAAGTGATCCATTATGAGCTGTTAAAACCTAGCTAGACTATCATATGAGGGCGCAGAACAAACAACAATTTATTCGTTAAAAGCGGGCGTTGGCGAAACAAATTTTTGAATATGCAACCATACGTCGTCATCTTTCAACATGACAATGCTCGGCCATATATTGTGATGCCAGTCAAAAACTATTTAGAAAGCGGGGAACGGGAAGCTTTCCTTCATCGCCCGTATAACATAGATCTCGCCAGTTCTAGCTACAATTTGTTTTGATCGATACAGAATGGTCTTGCTGAAATTTCATTCACTACAGAGCAGGATATCAAAAATTGACTCAATTCATTCTTAGACCCAAAGGCGAGTTTTTTATTTTTTATTATTTTTTTTTTTTTGAGCGGAATCCGTGAGATTTGTATCTTTCGAAGGACAATACTTTCATGTTCCTTCTGTCTCTTTTGTTACCAATAAAAATTACTGTTTTTTTAAGTTTTACAACCAATATTACAAGGAGATTTTTTAGGTCCGAGTTAAGCTATGCTGTTTGAGGTGACTACCAAGTTAATGTCATCCAACATATGGTTTCTTTTATTTTATTTTTTATTTCTTTGGTTCAAACGTCATGATCGATATTTAAACTCTGATGCAATGAAAAATCGCACAGCATTTGCCAGACCTCATATGACATCTGCTATGTTTGTGGCAAACATTTGAATTTGAAAATTTCTGTTACTTTACTTACTTTCACTTGGGTTATTTTGGATTATGTATGGATCTGTTGAAATTAAATTTTAATTACCACACATGCAAGACAAGTCTAATGTTTGGCCATGGATAATATGAACATTTGTGGCATAGTTTTTCTTTTTACATACAAAGGAAATGTATCTGAATTTTAATGGCCAACAATAATAGACGAAAAATTAATTTCCAATTGAAAAACTCAATAAAATTTTACGTTACGTTATTTAATGTTATTTAACGTATGCAAGTTCAACATGAATTTTTGAATTTATAGGACGAAATTAAATAACATTGAATATCATTAGGTGGAAGCAATTTTATGGCTTCAATGTATGTAGAGGAGAGAAAGGAACTTAAAATTTTGTGAAAAGATATTAAAACTGAAAACTATACTGTGATTATTTGTCACAAATTAATGCTATGAGCCAAATGCGGAGACACATCACATAAATTCTTAAAAAACCAGAGCTCTTCGTTAATGCTGTACATGGCCTATCAAAAAAAAAAATGTTTGTTTTAATAGAATAAAAAAAAACAAGAGCCATGATTTTATTTGACCAACATTTCTTGTGGTTCTTATGCCAGCCAGCCAGCCAGCCATTTTCACATACATTTGTTTATAATTTTTTGCCTGACTTAGTTTGTCGCTTTGGAAACCACTCAGTGTGTTAAAAGCGGTTGTCATTTTGATTGAATTTTTTCTGTTTTTATTTCCCACTTTGAGGCATCGTAAAACTCTTTTCAAAGTCTGCTGGTGCAAATTATTATTATCAATTTAATTTCAGTTTAGTTTTTGTTGTTAGCTATGCTCGAGGAGTCAGACATTTATGCCAACGTCCGTTGTGAGCCAATCTAAGGCCTTTGTGGAGTGTACCACATTTAAGTTTTTCAAACGATCCTCCTAACTGTGGCACTTGTATTTTCATACACAATTGATGTTGCTATTGCCGACCGACAACAACGACAATAATGATGATGTTGTTGGCAATGGCCAACGAAAAGACAACGACAATGACAATTGTCATCGATTCTCTTGATTACGAATAGCTAAATAAATGAATGAATGAATGTTTGTAATGTAAGCGACCTAACTTAGTTGAAAACTTTTTTTTTTTTGCTCGCCAATATCTAATTTGCAGATGTTCTGTTATTGTGGTCGTTTGTAAAATTTTATTGAAGAAATTTTGTTTTTTTTCGTTGCCAACAAGTGTTTTTATCATCTATGTTTAGTATTTCTTTGCATTTCTTTGCACATTTTCGTTTGGAACATTGTATATAAAATTTATTCAATTGTCTGAACTGAATTGGCTTTTTGTATTTTCTTTTTGCATTTAAAATGCTGATTGGAGGCAAGATAATGCCGTATTAATTAGTATGGCCTGCAGTATAAACACTTGTTATGATTTGATCTCAATCACCGTTTTATGGCATCAATAAAAATGTTGTTTCAGCTTATCTTTGGCAAGGAACAACAGAACACCATTTTAGCTTCCAACAGAGAAAAAATTTAAAGTTTTCAGATCAAAACTTTGAGAATTATCACAGATGTGTCATTGTAAGTCAAAGATTATGTATGTATGTCAGATGATGTTTATAATTGTAAGCTTGTCCGCTTTCGCTAAATAAAACTACGCATATCGGATGCCATTAACAATGCAAAAATCCGTAGTAATAATATGTTCAGATATGCACTTTTATTGAGTCAATATTCGATTAATTGAGTACAATATTTTAAGTGTTCAGGCATAATAATATACGCTTATTCAATATTCATTTGACAGCTGGTAAACAAAATAGCTGGTTGTTTCATTTTCATTTTTTTTTTTGTTTTTTTTTTTTTTGTTTGTCGTTGTTGTCAAACATCAACAAAAAGTGTTCGGTTAATTTTAATATGCTTACTAAACACACTTATGACAGTGCCGTATTTTAAGTTTTACTCAATATTATAACAATTTGCGTATTTACTGCGTATTTATTGCGCAATTATTAATTCAAACTTTATATGAAATATTGAGCTCAATAGTAGGGTTTATTGCGATTTGCGCCTGAAAGGTGCGTATCTCAACACCGTATAAGACGCAGCTAAACATATACATATTGACGAAAACGTAATCAGTGTTGACGGCTGGGGACACTGAAAGAACAGCTTCTATTGCACAAGCCACATTGAAGGCGGTATATCAAATAAAACCATGCCTATCAGAAACCTAAACATACATACATAATTGATCATTACAACCCTTCAGTCAAGATTACGACCTAGGTTCTCCTATCACTTATGTTATGTATGTTAATTTTATACGTTAGTGGCGGGATCTGAAGTCGCCGTGGTCTAGTAGGTAGTGTGTTGGCTTATTAGACGAAAAGCCAGGGTTCGAGCCCCAGGCCAGAAATCAAAAGAAAATACAAAAAGTATTTCTTCGGCGACTTCCTCTCAGCAGATTTCTGGCAAAAACTCTGAGAGTAAATAAAATTGCCATGAAAATGTTCTCAAAAATCTGTCGTTCGGAATCGACTTTAAACTGTAGGTCCCGCCACTCATGTATAAAATTAACACACACAACATAAGTGGTGTGAGAAACTAGGTCGTAATCCTGCCTGAAGGGTTGTAATGACCAATTCTGTATGTATGTAGTGGCGGGATCTACAGTTTAAAGTCTATTCCGAACGAAGTGCTCTGTATTAGGACTGTATAAGACAGACTAATCTCATTTTCTCGCAGATGGATTGCAGATGCTTTGATATTTCAGATAATCGAAAATATTTATTGTAACGTAAATGAAAACCAGATATAAAGGTTGATGGAGGCCTATAATCTGTTCCAATATGGTTTAGAAAAAATATGTTGTGAATTGAATGCTAGCATAGCAGCATAAAGCCATTCCTGTAGTTAATATTCTTTGTTGAGCCTTTCTGTGAAATTTAAACAAAGTTCCTTGCATCCACTTAATCCACTGAAAGGATTCGTTCTCTTAGATATTTCTGAATAGAGGTGGGAAAATTTTTGCACTCATTTCGAATTAACCTGTAGTATCTCTGGCCTTTTCCACTTTGGTCCTTGTTGCTGAATACATTTTCGTCTGGTTAGTATGCTGACTGTTTAAACGCAAAATCTTCGGTAGATTTGGTATCGACTCGGGGTGATCATTTGAAGGATCTGTGCGAACCGTTACTTCCATCTCGGCAGCTATTCAGTTGGATCAATTAAAATCACAGCGCTTGGGTTTAATAGTTGCCGCAGTCTAGTAGGTAGTGTGTTGGTTTAGTAGACGTGAGGCCACGGTTCAAAATCCAGGTCATATCTCGAACAAAAGGAAATATCAAAAAAATATTGATTTTGCCTTTCAGCAGATTTCTGGCAAAAACTCTACTGCCAAGTTTTCCAAAAATCAGTCATTCGGAGTCGACTTTAAACGGTAGGTCCCGCCATGCATGTATAAAATTAACACACACAACATAAGTGGCGGGAGAGATTTGGTTCATAATCCTGATTGAAGGGTTGTAATGAACAATTACGTTACATTGCGATGTCTTATATACATGTTGTCTTATTTAAATTTAAAGACAGAAATTGCTTGATGAAAAATCCGATAACTTTTAAGATTTTCAAAAACCTACGGTTTTATGAGCGGAAAGATTAAGGGTGTTGAAAATAAATTGGAAATCACCAGAAATGAGGTTATTAGTTCTGAAAATAATAAAAACGTCTTGATTTAAAAAGCCTCTTACCAATACTGAATACTTGAGGGTTAAAAAATATAATGAATATTCAAATGCAATAATTCTAAATATGCAAAATAAACTCTCAATTTCAAGTAAAGAGAGATTTCTTTTTACTATTCGACTGTAGGTTTTTCTTTATAAAACTCTGTAGGTTGCAATTCATATTGAATATCGCGTTTACACCCACCACTTTTTAAAAGCCACAACAAAACCCTTCACATGGCATGATTGATATAATAATTTATACTTCACTTCTATTGTGAATAATTGAATATAATTATAGAAGAACAACAAAACAATGTAATTTAATGCAAATGCTTTTATTAGTAATTCAAACACAAATTATGACAGAATAAGAATTTGAAAATTGTGGACATATTGGCCATAATTGCCATAATTTCGTAATCAAACAATATATAGGGTGGGTCATTTAAAAATTTAAATTTAAAAATGCAATAAAACAAAAACGATTTAAAATTTTGCAATTGGTAGATTGGTAATCTAGTGGGTAGTGTGTAGACTATTACCGTGAGTATCGTGGGTTCGATTCCCACCAGAGATTTTGGTCTGTGAGACTACACGACCATATGGTCAAGTTACTCAGCCCGTATATATTTAAAATATAATTTGTAATTGTATTGTAATGAGTAAATAAATAAATTTTGCCAAATTTATTTTTTGTTGTGAAGTTCAAATGTTTCAGTCAAAAAAGAAATATTATTTCATTTATATGGCTGCCGCGGCTGGCCTCACAGTACCTCTTTCGATCGTAACAATTTTCGTGCACTCTTTTGAGTATATGGGGTCGTATCTCAACAGTGACATCACGGATGTTGCCCTTCAAATGCTCAATTGTCTCTGGTTTGTCGGCATAAGACTTTTCTTTAATGGCTTCCCACGTAAAATAGTCCAAAGGTGTCAAATCGCATCTTCTTGGCGACCAATTGACCTTACCATTTCGGCTAATTAAACGATCATCAAACGTTTGACAAAATAAATCGATTGTGGCAAGTTACACCATTTGGTTGAAACCAAACATCGTTCACGTTAATACCATGAAGAGCGGGTACAAAAAAAATCGGTTATGATGGTGCGATAGGTGTCTCCATTGACCGTAATCCTCAGGCCGTCCTCAATCTCAAAGAAGTATGGGCCAATGATGCCTCCGCTCCCCAAGCTGCATCAAACAGTCACTCGCAATGGCTGCATTGGCTTCTGTAAGACCACGTATAGGTTTTCTGAGCCCCAAATACGGCAAATTTTGTTTATTAACATTCCCACCAAGATGAAAATGAGCTTCATACGGAAAGATGAGTTTTTTTTTTGCAAAATCAAGTTTCTCGTTCATTACGTTCAGTGGAGATAATATACTAAATTTTGTGACAGAATAGAATGACATAAGTGTTGATAGATTGGAAATAACCCAAGGTTCAAATTTAAACCGATAGATGAACACCCGATAGTTGTAGAGGGAGGTAGAGACAATTCTCAAACCAAAAAGGTTTCAGCAAAAATTAACTTTTGTTTTGTAAATACAATCATGATGATTTTAGTTAGTAACCGATTTTTTAATAGCCTTAAGAGTGGGTGCATATCAGGTTCGAGGCATATATCAAACAGAAGTTTGATAGGATAATAACTATGATGGAGTTGTTACAGAAATACTCCATACACATATATTGAGTGCACTGTTGCAAAACTGAAATTTTGAAATGGTACTGAACTGTAACTGTGAAAGTGAAGTCGCCGTAGTCTAGTAGATAGGGTGTTGGCTTATTAGACGTAAAGCCAGAGTTCGAGCCCCAGGCCAGACATCATGACAAAATACAAAAAGTATTTCTTTGGCGACTTCCTCTCAGCAGATTTCTGGCAAAAACTCTGAGAGTAAATAAAATTGCCATGAAAAGTTTCTCAAAAATCTGTCATTCGGAGTCACCTTTAAACTGCAGGCCCCTCCACTCATGTATAAAATTAACACGCACAACATAAGTGGTGTGAGAAACGAGGACGTTGTAAAATTCATTCTCCCGGTACTGTACTTGTCTTAATTGATCATTATAACCCTTCATTCGGAATTATAACCTAACATCTCACACCACTTATTTTGTGTGTTTTAATTTTATAAATGAGTGGCGGGACATACAGTTTAAAGTCGACTCTGAACGACAGATATTTAAAAAACTTTATCGTGTCAATTTTATTTACTCTCAGAGTTTTTGCCAGAAGGAGAAATATTTTTCTTCATATTTCGTTTTGATGGAGATGTTTGTCATGGGTTTGAATCGTGGGCTCACGTCTAGTAAGAGAGCACACTACCTACTAGACTATTTATTTATTTATATTTAATAAACATACAGCACACAAACAGCTGATTCGGAATGAAACGAAACGTAAAAGCTTCGTTTAGTCAAACGTCGAAGGAACGTAATGTAACATACGATAGTTTTTGGCATATGACGAGCAATGCAGATGCTTACCGAAATTACATTACAGTTCGGCAAAAGTTTTCATTGCTTTTCATATTCTAAAAACGAAATGTACATTCCGTGGATGTTTTGCTAAGCGGAGCTAAAGTCTAATTCTACCTTTGGCATTGTGTTGCTAATTTATTAATAGTTGAAAAGCGTAAGACACAAAATATGTAATAAAAATACAGTACTAAACCGTCGAGGGGGTACTGTGGTGTTTTTGAAATGTAAAAGTACTGAAAAAGGTACTAAAATACTGAATTTTTCAACACTGATTGAGTGCAGTACAAAAACTCGTAGAGTTGCAATATTGTGAATGGAATAAGTATTGCCAGATTCGAAATAAACAAAGGTTCAAATTTAAACCGATAGATTGCCTACCCTATATTGAAAAAAAATTAAGTTGCCTTTCCAAAATATTCCCAACGCATGTTTCAAATGGATTTCAAACAAAATTGAATAACACGGTTACACCCAAAAAAGATTAAGTGCTAGAGATAATATGGTTTTTATATGTAAGTAAATAATTTATATTACAATTTAAATATTGTTCACTACAGCTCTAAGGCACTATAAAACAAAGTTGCAATAAAGAAATTAATTCAGTAGAAATTCTTGTATATACTCGAAGAAAAAGAAACGTGAAAATAAAATGTTAAAATTTATTTCAATATTACTTTGTATTCAAAATACAAAGGCCAGTGAAAGTCTGCTAACAAGTCAACTTATGGCAGAAAATCATAATGAAGCAAATAAAAATGAAGAAATATTTCACAAGGATCTGCTAAAGAAGTTATACCAGCAGGAAGCCTTTAGCGAAATCCTAATGATTAATGAAAACAACCAATACCCGTATTGCCATAACATATTGAAATGGCTAAGATACGATGAAATACCAGTTATTATTATGACTTGGAATAAAACTATACAGTATCGTAAACAGTTTAATAATGAAATTTTGGCAATTGCTTGTTCATCAGCATACGGGCATAAGGTATTGGAGCAATTGGCTACAACCTTAAATGACATGCGTTATACAAGAATAATTTTTATAATGGATCGTTGGAGTTTTGCTATGGATTACAGGCAATTAAAGGACTTTTTCAAATATTGTCAGAAATTGAAAATGTTAAATGTTGTTGTCATATTGAAAAATTTCTATAAGATACATAAATACAGTCAATATACGATATTTCCAGAGTTTCAATTGGAATTTGGTGTGTATCATCCCAAAAGTGAGGATTTCCGCATATTACCAGATCGCTTAAAAGACTTGAAAGGCTATAAATTACGCACAATAGCTGATCATCTAGCGCCACGTTCAATGGAATACTATGACAAGAACAATAATACTGTGTTAGTGGGTTACATTGGCCGTTTTATAAAAGCCGTAAGTGAAGCGTTAAATGCTACACTTTATTTTCCCGTTAAAGTGCCATTCGATATGATTTTGGAATATCGTGATATTATACAGTATATAGAAGACTTTTCGTTGGACATACCAATCAGCTCATTGATTGTATTTGATGATGATAATCCTCGTGAATTTTCATATCCATTCGAATTTGGCAAATGGTGTATTCTGCTGCCCATGGAGAAACGTTTGAAAAACAAGGAAATATTTCTAATGATTCTAAATTCCCCTGTAATTTGCTTAGCTTTCATATTGATTTCAATATTTACCGTAGTGTTCTTTGTGGCCTCTTTCAACAATAAATATTATGGACGAAAATGTTTCGAGTGGCCTAAAACCGTTGTCAATGATATGGCAATAAGAGGAGTATTGGGACAAAGTTTTGTGTTCTCTGCCAGTCCACAATTATCGGTTAAACAAATTTTCTTTATGCTACTGCTATCCGGATTAACTGTATCCATTTTATTTGATTCCTATTTACAATCATTCACCACGCGTCCACCTTTTGAACCGGAAATTCAAAACTATCAGGATATATTAAAATCCGATCTGAAAGTAGCCATATTTCAAGTGGAATTTAACTACTTTCACAACCTAACCAATGGTTCTCTATCGTTTTTATATAAGAAGTTCCTTATTTTCTCGGAATATGCAAAATTTTCAAATTTACGTGACACCTTTGATCCGCGTTATGCGTATACTGTTGCCACTTCCAAAATGTTTTATTATTTTGGTTTGGAAGCATTTTATCGTACCAGGTTATTTCGCTATTCCTCCAAAATGTGCCTCAGCACAATGGTGCATTATGTTATACCCTTGGGAAAGAATTCGTTTTTTCTTAAACGCCTACATGAACTTACATTGAATATATTTCAATCAGGTTTGTTGGATTTTTGGATGAAGGGTAAATCGTTTGAAGATGTTGCAGCCACGGGAAAGATAATCAAGGTCAATGTATCCCTTGCTGAAGGCAAAAAGCCTTTAGATGTGGAAGATTTCTATTGGATTTGGTTATATTACCTGATATTGGTTTCAATTGCAACGCTAGTTTTTATTTTAGAACTTTTAATCAATAGAATGTCATGGAAGCAAAACATAAACTTAAAATGTATTAAAAATAAAAAATAATAAATAAAAAAATATTAACCATTCACTTAAAAGCATTTATTTTAGTTATCATCATGAAATTTATAGACGTTTACTTGTTACGATTTTTCCAAAAATAAATAAATTTTCCTATGGATTAAAACATTGTAATTGTTTGCTTTTATTTATTACACGGTGCGACAGTCAAAATGCACACAGCTAATGACATAGTGTAGGTTGTGAGGAGTAGAGGAGGGAGTAGAACTCAAAAATATATTTTTTTTATATTTCTCGAACCCTCAAAACTTGTTTTATTTGACAGAAACAGTATATTTGATCTTTTCACACAAAATTATTGATTACACAAACATTTTTAACCTATTTTCAAAATCTAAAGTTTTCTGAAAAGGCGACAGATGAGCCTTTAAAATGGTATACAGAAACATTATGTTCAAACTTATATGTTATGAGTTTTCATGGGGTAAACTTGGAAAATATTATTTTTTTCTTATTTTTTCAAGTTTGGTCATTCTTAATTGCAAAATGTTATTAAACAATATAAAATAAGTGATGACATTCTGAAAGTGCATTATCTTGTGAAGAGATTGACACTTTGTTTGATCAAGGCGGACAAAAATTATCGTAATTATTATTTAAATAGTAAAGGGTGTTTTTTATAGAGGTATAGAACTTTAATTTGCAATAAAACAACGATGGATTATTCGACTGACATGAATTTTATTTATCCGAAAGGTAATCTTGTGGCATTACATTTTAAATATGATTTCTGGCATATGACCGCCACGGTTGGCGCGGATGTAGTCCAATCTGGACATCCAATTTTCGATGACTTTTTCCAACATTTGTGGCCGTATATCGGCAATAATACGGCGAATGTTGTCTTCCAAATGGTCAAGCGTTTGTGGCTTTACCGCATAGACCAATGACTTTACATAGCCCCACAGAAAGTAGTCTAGCGGTGTTAAATCACAAGATCTTGGAGGCCAATTCACAGGTCCAAAACGTGAAATTAGGCGGTCACCAAACGTGTCTTTCAATAAATCTATTGTGGCACGAGCTGTGTGACATGTTGCGCCGTCTTGTTGAAATCACATCTCCTGGACATCATGGTTATTCAATTCAGGAATGAAAAAGTTAGTAATCATGGCTCTATACCGATCACCATTGATTGTAACGTTCTGGCCACCATCGTTTTTGAAAAAGTACAGACCAATGATTCCACCAGCCCATAAAGCGCACCAAACAGTCAGTTTTTCTGTTTCCACATACACTTGAGGATTACCTTCACTCCAAATGCGGCAGTTTTGTTTGTTGACGTAGCCATTCAACCAGAAGTGCGCTTCATCGCTAAACAAAATTCGCTTATGAAAATCGGGAACAACGGTAATCTCGTTTTGGGCCCATTCGACGAATCTGCGCCTTACTTGATGATCGTTTGGCTTCAAATCTTGCACGAGTTGGATTTTGTAAGCACGCAGACCAAGATCCTTCGGTAAAATCTTCCATAAAGTGGATGGACACAGATCCAATTCCTGTGCTCGATGGCGGATGGACTCATTCGGGTCTTCCTCAATGCTACGCTCTACAGCAGCAATAGCTTCTTCTGTACGCACCGTACAGCGTCTCTGGGGATGCGAGTTATCAATAAGAGTAAACGTGCTGCGAAAACGTTCCATGGTTAATCGAATTAACTGCTCTGATGGACGATTTTGTCGACGATAAAATGGACGTAGTGCGCGATACGTTTTCCGCACAGAACCATTATTTTCGAATGAAAATTGGACTATTTGCAAGCATTGTTCAGGCGTGAGTCTATTCATGATGAATTGCCAAAGCAAACTGAGAATAAATCACTTGACAGCTGTTAAATCGGTCGCACATCTTGAAAAGTAATGCCAACTTAAAGTTCTATACCTCTATAAAAAACACCCTTTATAACAGTCGTATTATGTTTTTATATGCATATGTTATTTTATCAAATTAACTTTCAGTTCAAAAAATTTCGAAAGTTTTGACGGATCTTGATTGTTTATCCCAAAATGTGTCAATTTCACGTTTGGACGACTACTAGATGTCGGCTAATATTTGTGTTTTTTGCAAATATTATTATTTCTCATTGCGCAAACATTGGCCAACTTCTGGTGGTCGCTCAAACGTGAAATTGACACATTTTCCGATAAACAATCACGAGCCATCAACAATTCTGAACTAAAAGCTCATTTGAAAAATATGTATATGAAAAATATAACTCGACTGTTAGACTCTTTAAATAAGAAATACGGTATGATCAAACGAGATAATGCATTTTCAGAATGTCACTACTATTTCATAGTTTTTAATTAAAGTTTGCTACTATGAACGGTAAACTTGAAAAAAATATGAAAAATTTCGCATTTGTCAAGTTTACCTCATCAAACCTCATAGAATATTAAGTCAAATAATATATATACATATGTATATCGTTTTAAAAGCTCATCTCTCTCCCTTCTAATAAGGTTTAAATTTTGAACATCGGTTCAGAAATGTTTGTGTAATCAATAAATTTCTGCGTAAAGTCCAGAAAAACAGTTTTTGTAAAATAAAATAAGTTTGCAAGGTTCAAGGAATATAAAAAAAATATTTTCGAGTTCTACTTAACAAAACTCACAAGTTACACTATGTCATTAGCTGCGTGTATTTCATTTTTTTTTATTTTGTCGCATAGTGTTATTATTTATTTATTTAAATCTTTTTTTAAATTAAACTTACAACTACTACTACGCCGTCAATTTGATTACAAAGATTAACATACAATTATGATTTATACGCACTTTTCACTACACTTTGGGTCCTAATCGGCAACGTTCGTTACTGTTTTGCTTTTTTTTTTTGTTTTTGTGAGACCAACACTCAGGAAATTACTCCTATTAATGCATTGTATTGGAATCAGAGATCAGGAATGAGTATTCAAAAAAATTAGTAAAATCGAATCATTCTCATAATTTCTGATACTTATACGCATTCATACTTATTTTAATATCATGGAACCTGTACTCATATTCAATTTTTGAAGTACTCATCGTACTCATACTTAACAACACGTATGATGTTACTGATTTCGACTCTCCATGATCCAACATTTACAAGAATCACAAAATAAGTACTCACTAAAAAGTTGAGTAACAACTAAGACTGTAAATTTTGATTAAAGATTCGAGTCAGTAGAATTTTCTAAATTTATGAATCTGAATGAGTAGACGTATGAATCAAACATATTTCAAATGGCATGAGTTTCCTGTCAACGTTGTACTCATACTCATTGCAACCTGTAGTTGTAAATCAACGTTGTAATGAGTACGAATGAATCAGATCAGTTAAATTTCAATATTGTTGACTTACTTATATAAAAAATTTCATGAGTGCTTATGAATCGCGAAAAAAGGAGCCATTGCTGATCTCTGGTTCAAACCTCAGGTCAGGCATCTCCAACTAAACGAAATATGAAATAGAGGAAATAAAATTGCTATAAAAAATTTTCTCAAAAATCTATCGTTCGGAGTGATTTATTTATATTGAGACTTTAGACACATAACTACATCTTTGAAAAGATCCATACAACTGTAAACTCCTACAGTTATACGGTATTTCAAGTGGTAATTGTGGTCCCCCACACCTGTCTACTTCAAATACATGAATTACATCCTTTCGATTTGTGAAGATGGAGATTTTATATTTAAATAAGTTTTACATACAAAGGAAAGTAAAAGTGTTGGAGTAACTCAGAATGTAAAACAAAAATAAGAGCGTAAGAACATTGGTATAATCAAGTGAATAGAGGGTAAAATAACGTGAACATCAACACAATTATGGCCATTATTACAAGTTGCCGTTAACTAAAGGGAGGATTTTAACAGGGTAGATAAATTGTTTTTCATTGTTATAAGTGGACGATAAGGTAGAAGTGAGCGTTAAGCTAAATGAAGGATGATCCTGCCGGTAACTTTTAAAGTTAAGTTTATGTTTCAACATGCCATGTTATATATGTATTATTTTCAATATGGCAACTTCAAATATAAACAAAATGAGCATATACAACTAAAAAACGAAGCCGTCTTTGAAACTGCATTTAAAAAAAAAAACTTGTTTAATTTAACAGTGTTATCGACATTTCTCCGGCACTCTCATATTTTTGAAAAGTTAAAGGTGACTTTAAAGTTCACTTTAGCTAAAGTTACCTAACTAAACCCAACTTCAACGGGAAGTTGTAATAACGGCCCTTAGTGAATTGAAGGTTTTGAAAAATGTTTGAGATCATAGGCGGTATTATTAGACGAATAAAACATTTCATTTCCTTTGTAAGAAAAATCATTATTTTAATATTTTTACAAATTAAGCAAGATGGTGAAATAATGAATTAAAGTTTTGAAATTAATGACCATTTTTAACAGTTTTTGCTATCGCCATTAAAGTACTTTTTCAATGCAATTCCACATGAAGTATTTAAACTTGTTTTCATTCATATTTTTTTTTTTGATATTTTACGCAATCATTCGTTAATTTTTGGTAACCCATCATATCCATCTGCTGTCAATCGTACGAGACCAGTTGCTGGTTTCATCTTCATGGTCAATTAAACGCTTAAATCTTTGGGCTTTTTTTTCTTTGAAATTAATTTGACGAAATCAAAACTAATGAATGAAAAACGCATCATTCATGGAAAATACAACTTCTTGTATAACAAATGTAAGCTCTTCTAATTATTTTCAATTGATTTTAATTTTTGTTGTCATTAGCTGTTGCCAAAAATAAGCAAAATATTCATCATCATCATCATCATCATAATCGTCATCATAATTTTAAAAAGTGTACGTCTTGGGGGCATATTTTCCACCTTAAAGGCAATTTTCAGTTGTCGCTTGCCACTAAAGAGCCATAATGATACTCAAATGGTATGAATTGAATACTTAACTTAAAATATTATTGAATAAGATTTTTTCCTTAATTTTGTTTTTCTTTTTTGATTTTAATTCATTGAAAAAATTTCTTAAACATTTTATGGCGTTAATGAAGAAGTTAAAAATCAAAAATCTTGGAAAAACTCATTCATTATGACGGCTTGGAAAGGAAACAAGTAAAAATAATTGTACTCTGAATGAAAAAATACTTTTGGGTTATGGAATTGCAAACAAATTTATTAATTTGGTTACAATTTTTTTTTTAATGCTTACAAAATGGAAGTGACTACAAATTTCAAGTCAATTAGAAAATTGCCAAGAAGGATAACGTGTTAAAGCTTTTGATCATCATATCGGAGGCATAAACAGAACAATAACGACGTTGTCGACTGGAGCAAAAGAGACATTCAATCATGCATTTGTCATTTCAAGGATTTTCGTTACGTGAAAGGGAGCCTTATATTGAGGTTCTAGTTTTCTTGAAGAACCCGTACATGCACCCTCATGACCGATACGATTCTTTTCACTAGGAGATATACGATTCCGACATTCACCCTTCCTAACATATGTGGGACCAGACTGACGTTGAGTCCCGAGGTTAAATATCTGGGCATAATCCTCGACCCCAAACTGAACTGGAGGGCTAATCTGGCTGCAAGGCGGCATTAGGTGGCCTGTGCTGCTTACTGCTGCAGGTGAGCGGTTGGAAACAGATGAGGTTTTCGCCCAAGGATCATGCGCTGGATCTGTTCTACGGTTATCGAACCCACCCTCCTATATGGTGCTCAACTGGCTTCTCGCTAAGCAGGCAGTTAAGTTTGCTGCGACTAGACTTAATGACCAGTCTCGATGGCACATTGTATCTTCTGGTCACTCCTCTATTTTGTAGGTTGATTCAGTGGTCCCATCGAAAATCGATTATCTCCCTGCGGAATACTGTCTTGACAGGGGTTTTCAATTTCTGATTCCGAGTAGCGGTGACAGGTACCTTAACACCATCATCCCGGAACTCCTTGATATATACATGGACGGCTCTAAACTCGACAATGGGGTTAGGAGCGGAGTCTATTCTGGGAAAATGAACCTAAGCATATCTCTCCGACTGCCGGACGACTGTAGCGTTTTTCCGGCGGAAGTGATGGCCATTTACCGGGCCGCTCAATGGATCCTCGTTAACGGTGCTCCTGTTAACCGCGTCTCGGTCTTCTCTGGCAGTCCGACCGCCATAAGATCTCTGTCGGGTGTTGCGAATAACTCCAGGATCGTTAGGATCCTGTCTCGACCTTCTTTCTGGGCGCTTTAGTGTCTCACTGCTCTGGGTCCCCGGGCACAGTAACATTCTGGGGAACTGCAGGGCCGATGAGCTGGTGCACTCCTTCCGGAATCCTCTTCGGTAGATTTGTGTATGCCACTAGCCTCGGTCATGCTGGTCATTGCGCGGAAATTCTTTCTAGACACCAACCTATCCCAGCTTGACATAGCTATCATCTATTGATGTCAGGGATATAGCTTCGTTTATCAAACTTTCTGGCTGGTTTTCCAGTGTATGGTAGCCGTGGTTATGATGTGCAGCCCTTGCGCTGACCAACTTCTTCCTCTTCCCTGATTTTGGTGGAAATTGGTCAGTACAGAGACTGCGTTCACCCGTGGCATCACAACGGGCCGCTATGCATGCTCAAGTGAGCTTTTTGATATCAGAGCTACCACTCCGACCTAACCTAACCTAATCCTCATTACTGACGAGTAGCAAGTCTTCCATGCCGTAGTGTCTGGGAGTTGTGTGTATCTTGTTAAGTAATAAAGGAAAGTTTCAATATTATTTCACGCATCGTATCTTCACCATCGATCTCCTTGCGAAACTGAATTTAAATTATCATCTTGTAGTATGACAATAAGGCCTTGTGGGCACAGTTTGGCTTAGAAAGCCTGACTTATAAAATCCCAGATAATAGAATATATTTGTCGGCATATCTGTTGGAATCAATTATGCTACAGTTTCTTAATATAGGGAACAAAATGCTTCCCATTATCAGGGAGATTACAGATGACAATCGTAGCCAGTAGTTTAAAATAAGTTACATAAGAAATAATACAGCACTTCACAGGGAAGTGAAAACATGTACCTTCTTTAAAGCATATCGATATTGAAACGTATTATTACGTAGTAGATAGTATGCTGATCTGTGAAAACCGTGTTTCCTATTCCCATTAGAATTTCCGTCCGTAATTATCTTCCAAGCCAAGTAAATAATTAGAAAAAGTACTCTCAACGAAAGTTCAGATTTAATTCTAAACAAAATCAACTTCACTCACATGACAGTCTTTTAATATGTCAGCATCCCTGCTGAATTGTTTTTTATCATCAGCATCATCCGCATAATGTCGTCAGTCTTGTGCAGCAGTAAACTGCTGCGTGTTGCTGATGATGACAATGACATGACACAAGTTTACGTAGCATTTATTGAAGAAGATGAACAAACCGAATTACCAACAAAAGCAAACAGAAAAAGAGATGAAAAAACAATGGCAGTAGCCAAAAACTTTTTTGACCAGCAACAACATGAAAAATAATAAGTTGTTGCATTTGTAGCTCATTAAGAATGATCATCTGTCAAACACAAAAGCGGTCACTATAAAGTAGAATTACTTGTCATGTTTATTTCTTATTTTTCTTTTTTTGATGTTGTTTTTCGGTGTTTTTGTTTTTTATTTCTAAAATTTTTAATGTTTTTCATTTGTTTCATGTAAATACATACGAGTTGTTTTCGCTGGTCGTTAAATCTTTTGACAGCTTTTTTTTCCTCCATTTCAATTGATGCGTATTTTACTAGAGTGCATGTGATTCGTGTAATTCAATGGGTTTTCGGAAGATGTTACTTTTTTAACAGCCACCCTATAGAGGAGGTTGATGTCTTAAGTTGAGTACAGACACAAAAAGTTTTAAAGAAGTCAAGAATGTATGTATTTTAAAAATTATGTTTTGAATTATGTTTCAAATTAAGAAATTATTTTGCTTTCTGACTATAGCTTGGCAAGATATTGGGAAATTTCGTTGTCTACCATACTAAGGGCTATTATTAAAACATGCCGTTAAAGTTGGGTTTAGTTAAAGGTAATTTTAGCTAAAGTGAACTTTAAAGTCACCTTTAACTTCTTTTAAAAATATGACTGTGCCGGAGCAATGTCGATAACACTGGTCAATTAAACAAGTTTTTTTTTAAAGCAGTGGCTTATGGTTTTTGTTGCATTTACTCATTTTGTTTATATTTGAAGTTGCTATATTAAAATAATATATAATATGCCAAGTTCAAACACAAACTTAGCTTTAAAAGTTACCGTTAGGATGATCCTCCCTTTAGCTTAACGCTCACTTCTAGCTTATTGTCCACATATAATAATGAAAAACAATTAATCTGCCCGTTAAAATCCTTCCTTTAGTTAACGCGAATTTGTAATAATGGCCCTAATCGATTTAAAGTTGTGGCAACTACCAATACATCTCTTGATATGCTGTTCGGTGTGTTTCCAAAAAAATTTATTATTTCTCATGTCCTTATTGTCGAAGATAATGTGGTATAGAGTTTAACAGATGGAAATTCCTTTAAATAAAAAAACCAAAAGTTCTGAATTCCATCGTATTAGTAACACAAATTTTCCTTTGTAGTCATATAAGTTTAATAGCTAATGTGTTGGCTTACTAGACGAGAGCTCGTGGCTTCAAACTTCAGCTTTGAATTGGCCATTGGCATGGGATATGTTGGCTTTGACGAACCCTGTGATTTGTGACTTATTTGCATACACCTGCAACTTATGGAAACTGCACGATTTCAGTGGCCAGTTGATATCAAACCGCTTGTGCAGAATATCCAACGTGACATGAGTTCAGTCCAAAAGAAGTTGGTAATCATTGACCTATAGTGATCGGCGTTGACAGTGATGGCCAACGTTGTTCTCAAAGAAATATTGGACGCTCTTGGATATCATGTGAATTGCTATCGCACCATATAAGACAGCTTTTTGTTCATGAGATCAATTCATCTTGATATGGATCTCGTCCGTGAAGATGATTTTTCGATAAAAAGCTTGCGGTACGTTCACCGAACAGAACAGTCATTATTGTATGTTGTTGAATGCTGTATTCATCCATGGCGATTTTGTAAAACGGACTGTATAAATGACAATTAATCTGAAAAATATGGCTTCACATACATATATATAATGGGTCGTTACAACCCTTCCCTTAGAATTACTACCTAGCTCTTTTCATACTACTTATAATGTTAATTTTGTACATGAGTGACGAGACTTACTGTTTTGAGACGACTCCGAACGACAGATTTTTTGCGAAACTTTTCATGGCAATTTTATTTACTCTCAGAGTTTTTCCCGGAAATCTGCTGAAATATTTCTTAATATTTCGTTTTGTTGGATATGTCTGACCTGGAGTTTGAACCGAGACCTAATTTATCTAACAAGCCAATGCACTACCTACTAGACTACAGCGGCTGCGCCGAGTCCATAAGATATTTTTAATTCGTTGAGACCAGCAACAAGTATGACAACTCAGGTCAATAATTTGGCTATGATTACTTTTTTGGCTTAAATTTTAAACTTTTTTAAGAAAAAAAAAATGTTTAAATTTAATGAGTTTTTCTTCTTGTTGTTCGATGTAACTGCATAGTTCAACAGAATAAACAAGAAACAGAAAAATTAAATTAATTTACAAAAATAATAAAGAAAAGAAACAAAAAAAAACAGAAACTTAAGGAAAGATATTTTTGCGTAAATTTACAAAGAGGCCTTAAAACAAACAACAAACATCTGCTTTAAATTGATTGTATGATGATAGACGAACATCATGGATTTTTGTTACTGTAAGTTTCTTTTTTTTCTCTTTTTTTTATTAATTTTTGTCTTGATTTACGAAATAATTCATTTATTTATGTACGAGTAAGTATTCATCTGAAGACTTTTTTCTTCTTTTTTCTTTGCAATTTTCTGTTTGTTTTGTATGTTTTTTTTCGTTTAGATTTGTTTGTTTTTCCAACTCATATATGGCGATTGCATACATCAAAATGGGCTGCTGTTTGTATACCATGCTCTGCTAGCAGTATACATATGCATACATGCATACATGCATGCATGCATGCAGTTAGACGAGGCTGTATGTATGTATTTGTATAAATATTTTACCATACCATATATGAATATTGTACAAGATTCTAGTTTTTTGTCCATTGAAAAATTATCTTATTAAATTAAAATGTGCAAATAAATGAATTAAACACAGCATGAGTTCTGTATATTATTACATACGAAAGTACATATTTCTTTACATTCGTTAACCCTTAAATGGTTTACGATTTTTTTCTTTTTTCCGTTGCATTCATTGGCTGGTTTGGAAATGAGAGCTTTTCTAAATATGACGACGCACCCACATGTACATATTCAATACAGAATATTTATGGATTTTTTAGCTAATTTAGATGGTATAGATGGAAGTGATATATGGGAACTTGCGTATTTCGATATATTTTTTAAAGCAAAGATAAATTACCAATACATTGGTATCTGCATGATAATAAGAGCAGCGTTAATAGAAAATAATTTAATAAAATTGTTATTAAGAGCCATAGTTTAGCAGGTAGTGTTTTTGGCTTATTAGACGTGAGGCCACGGTTCAAAACCTAGGTCAGACATCTCCGACAAAACGAAATGTTAAAAAATATGTCTTCGGCGACTGTCTTTCAGCAGATTTCTGGTAAAAACTCAGAGGATAAAGGAAATTGCCATGAAAAATTTCTCAAAAACCTGTCGCTCGGAGTCGACTTTAAACTGTAGGTCCCTCAACTCATATATAAAATTAACACACACAACATAAGTGGTGAGAGAAGCTAGATCTTAATCCAGACTGAAGGGTTGTAATGACCCATTATGTATGTAAGTTATTAAGAGCGCAACAAATTATAGGCTTAGCAGTAATGAATCTCCGCCCCAGATATTCACTACGTTTTTCGATATCAGTTAGTCTCTCTAGAAGGCTGTGAATCTCGTCACCTTTAAAAACTTCCTTTGACAGCTTCCTATGACTTGACAACGAAAAAATTAGTCAGGAATACCAGCATTACTGGAAAATCAGACACTCTGACTTTGAAAAAGTTTAATGTGTCCTTTGGAGTCGACTTTAAATTGTCGGTCCCGCCACGCTTGGATAAAATTAACACACACAACATAAGTGGTGAGAGAAACTAGGTCGTAATACTGACTTAAGGGTTATAATGATCAATTAAGCAAGTAAGTAAGCTTTGAAGGCAGGGGAAGTGACTATGCATACTGATTAGTAAAATTCAGATACTTCTGATAACCTGCTCGTCATGCTTCTTTTAATCTGCCAACCAGGAACATCGGTATTACGATATGTACTACACTATACTCACTGAATCCATTTCGTGTTACCGATTATACATACATACATACATAATTGGCCATTACAACCCTTCAGTCAGGATTACGACCTAGTTGCTCACACCACTTATGTGGTGTGTGTCGACTCCGCACGACAGTTTTTTTGAGAATCTTTCCATGTCAATTTTAAATTACTCTCAGAATTTTTGCAAGAAATCTGCTGAGAGGAATACGCCGAAGAAATACTTTCTTGTATTGTTTCTTTGTTACCGATTATAGCCCATTCTTATTGAGGCAGATAGCTTACCAGTAAATGTGCATTTTATTGTAGAATGAACGGCCTAACTAAGCCTGAGTAACTAAGTTTTACGAACCTCGTGGTGTGGTCGGAATTTCTTGTTGTGCAAAATAAAATGAACATTTCGTTCCCTTATACTAGAAGGAAGGTTGTAACTCAATCAATTTTACTCTAACTCGATTCCTTTAGTATAAAAGCCTTGCCTGCAAAACGTTGTTGTTGGACTGTGTGAAATATGTTTTTTATATCAGACTGACAAATAGAGAGTCAGTCAGTTCTCCTTATACAAAGTGAACTTTTCATCACTCCAACTACTTATTTTCAAAGCGCTTTTCATTTGTGTTACAATAAAGCAGAGAGCTAAACTCGTGTTACTCAAGATCAATGCAGTTAAACCCTGAGTAAATCTAAGTAATAAACATGCTCGAATACTGAGCAGCCACAGCTATATACGGATCGACAATTTGATTCGTTACGATTTGCTCAAAAGGAGATATGATTTTTTCAGACCTTTGGTACGACAATCCAGAGGTTGTCGAATAAATGCTTTAAGTTTATATCCATGGATCCATAATGCTTAATAGAATAAGCTATGTGCTATATTAAGGGCTTTGGCTTTGGGCTTTCGTATAGATTGCCTAACTACTGCTGCCTATTCCAGTTGGAAGTCATTGTCATATTGATAGATACGCAATGCTTGTTGGGAATACCATTTTTCCTTAGAATCTCATCATTTAATGGGGCAGCTAGACTGCTTTCCCTTAATGGAATTCATCTAAATACTCGTATTTGTCCACGAATGTGGTGAATTTTTCAGGGATTTGAGCAGTACGGCTGAATGATACAAATTGTTGATGGCAAGTCAGTTCTAAGTGATGACAGATTTCAGAAACTATTTCAATAATGTTTTCAGTTAAAGTGATGGAGAGTTTAACATTCAGATACAATATTAGCTGGAGGTGGCGGGTTGTGGTGATTATGGGTACTCGATTGTAAGCCCAAGTTCAAATTCAGATGAAGGCAAAAATATAAGTCTTATATGGCCTCTAATTCTAATCCAAAAGGTAGCAAAATGACAACATGATTATCAGATTATATATATCCATAGTGGTCGTTTATTTTTTATAACGACAGATGACTCTGTTCAAATTAAGCCAAATAAATAAAGTCACCGTTGTCTGGTAGGTAGGATGTTTACTTATTAGGCATCAGGTCTCGGTTCAAACACCAGGTCAGACATTTCCAAGAAAAACAAAATATGAAGAAATATTTCCTCAGTGCCTTCCTCTAAGTAGATTTCTGGCAAAAACTCTGAGAGTAAATGAAATTGCCGTTCGGAATCGGCTTTAAAATGTAGCTCCCGTCACTCATGTATAAAATTAACACACACAACATAAGTGGTGCGAGAAGCTAGGTCGTAATAATGATTAAAGGGTTGTAATGTCTACGTATGTATGTATGTCAATCAAAAAGTATTCAACAATGATTGCCTCATTCCCAATAAATTTCATATAATCACCCATGTTAGCAAAAAGAGTTAAAACTTTTGATTAATTTTTCCAAACCATGTTTTCATACGAATTTCCTCTGAAAGGTTAAAAATCTGGAAAAGAAATATCAAAAAAAAGGAATATTTGGTTTCAAATCAACAATAAGACATCTATTCTAGCAATCATTTCTATTTATTTGAATCCTTAATATCTTATAATGCATAAACAATAATAAAAAAATTTCTTCTCTGCCTCTACACCATACCATGGCCACATAATTTATTTGAAGCCCATTTGTTTCTGCAATGTTTCTTGTCCCATAATAGCAGCAACAAAGTTTTGTTTCTTTTCTGATTGCATATCATCAACCCAATGCAAAATACCTTCTTTTTTCCCGTTGATTTTTACTTAAGCTTTGATGTGTACGGTGTACCCTACAAAACGTTATGAAAATAAAAATCAAATGAACTGCTATAGGGTGGGGGATTTAAAAGTTTAAATTTAAAAATGTTATCAAATAAAATTTGTTTGAAATTTTTCCAAATTTATATTTTTGTTGTGAAGAACAATTGTTGCGGTTAGAAATGGAATATTATTTCATTTATATGACTGCCACGGCTGGCCTCTTAGTACCCCATTCGATCGTACCAATTTTCGTGCTTTTTTCTCATTGTTGGGGGTCGTATTTTGCCAATGCCATCACGAACGTTGGCCTTCAAATGTTAAATTGCCTCTGGTTTGTCGGCATAACACTTTTCTTCAACTGAGCCCCACAGAAAATACACCAATGGTATCAAATCCCAGCTTCTGGGCGGCCAATTAATATCACCATTTCAGCTAATCTAACGGCCATCAAACGGCAATAAATCAATTGTGTCATGAGATGTGTGTCAAGTTGCACCATCCTGTTGAAACCAAGCCTCGTTCACATCCATACCATAAAGAGCGGGTACAAATAATTCTGTTATCATGGTACGATAGGTGACTCCATTGACCGTAATGCTTCCGTCGTCATTTTCAAAGAAATATGCACCAATGATGCCTCCGCTCCACAAATTGCATCAAACAGTCACTCGTAATGGGCGCATTGGCTTCTGCAAGACCATGTGTGGGTTTTCTAAGTCCCAAGTACGGCAATTTTGCTTATAAACGTACCCATCAAGATGAAAATGAGTTTCATCCGAGAAGATGTTTTTTTTTTTTTTTGGCAAAATTGGCATCATCGTGAAGTTTCTCTTTGGCCCAATAAATCCTAATACGGTGTTTAGATATGTGCCTTTATTTCGTAAATCGCAATAAACGCCATTCAATATTTCATATAAAGTTTCAATTAATAATTGCGCAATAAATACGCAAATTGTTAATAATATTGAGTGAAACTTAAAATGCAGCACTGTCATAAGTATGTTCAGTGAGCAGCAAATGTCAACAACGATAAAAAACAAAATAAAAAAACAACAAAACAAAAAAACAACCAGCTGTCAAATGAATATTGAATAAGCAGCTGAAATGCGTATATTATTATGTCTGAACACTTAAAATATTGTACTCAATAAGCCGAATATAGACTCAATAAAAGTGCATATCTGAAAATAGTATAAGGTTACTCAAGCGTAAATCTGTTCATTATGTTCAGTGGAGATAATGTACAGAATCGTGTGACAGAATAGAATGACATAAGTATTGCCAGATTAGAAATAAACGATGGTTCAAATTTAAACCGATTGATGGTCTACCCGATATTAGGAATTATAAGAAAAAAAATTAAATTTTTATTTATTAAAGCAAATCTCACAACAAGTAAACTTTACAAAATTAAGTAATATTTGACAATTTATTTGACCATAGGGTGTACTCAGTTCAACCATTTCTCTTTAAACGTTCATTTCCCATTAAGTTTGTTTCTTTTTACAGGCCATCGTAAAGGAGATGTTTGTTTTTATGTATGTATGTCTTTAGCAAATACAATTTTGTATTCACCTATTAAACGCATAAATTTAAGATTTTCTTTTTTTTTTCTTTAAACAAATTTATAAATTTTTTGTTTACATTGAATGAATGAATGAATAATTTATTACACAGGTAGCGTTTGTTATTCGATATCGGTTGTTGTATCAATTTTCTATGGTCTTCTGTAAGACGTTAGTTAAGCATCAACTAACGCTTCTTCAGTCAATTGCTTCCTTATAATTTTCATTTAATGAAAAAAAAACTTTTTAAATTTGTTAAAACCCAGTAAAAAAAATAAATTAAAAATTAAAATTGTTTTTAATTCTAATTAAGTTGACATAAAATATTCTGCCTTTAAGGATTCGTTATGACACTTTCTTTATGGCACTTCCTGCAACAAGTCCCTAAAGTCTAGCAACTCTGGAACTCTTGTTTTCATGACTCTTTCGACCGTCTACTAGAAGGTTACTTTTCAAACATCCGTAGCTACTATATGTTCCTTTAACGCATTCGAACATTCCAAAAATGAAGCAGTCACACGTTTCCTACGTAACATAGAAGCTTTCAGGTGATAATTCACTTTTGAATAGAGCTTATGTAACTAGATTGGATAAAATCTGTTATACCAGCTAAATTTCATACGGCTCCAAGCAATTAGAAATATTAGGCCCATGAAATCGGTCCGGCATATGCATGTATTTGAAATAGGAGTGCAATTTCGATTTTCCTTTGTTTATCTAAACAGTATGTTCTTTAGTCAAAGCTCCACTTATAACACCGACATTATCCATTCCCTCATATAATTAAAGCTCGTGTTTGGTATCTCATGCCAAGAGTCTTATGAAGATGTGAACTTTTTTCAAATTGCCTTAAACTACACATGTTTTGTGACTTCTATTTAGATATTCTCTTATCTCTTCTTCTTTATCGTTGTTGCAGCATCTACAGAAGTCGTTAGCGATAATATTCTCAGTTTCCTGATATAAACGCCCAGAGCCCAGTGTCCTATTATCACACACTTGGAATCCTGATAGCTTCAATGCGAATTCTATTCAACATAACTACATATCGGGCGACTGCACTGTGGCGTCACAACCGGCCGTTATGCGTGCTCAAAGTAGCTTTGGTTATCAAAGCTACCACTTCGACCTGTCCTAACCTAACTACATATCAGGGCAGATCTGCCTGGTGTCTCTACAAATGTGTTCATTATTCCATCTTACCTTTGCTAATGAATGGAGTTTTTGTGCGGCACTTTATTTGTCTTTCTCCAGAGGAGCGTCTACCTCACATAGAAGTTCATATGAATTTTCCGTGCAGCCAGCTTTAGCAAGTTCCTCAGCCTTGTTATTACCTTCAATGGCTTCGTGTACAGGAAGGCAAATGAAAGTAATCGTCTAATATCTCGCTATCTCCTCCAGAGACACTCGGTATTCTCGGGCAATCTGAGACATAGTATACGCACTCTCCATGGACCTAATGACCGCTATACACACATACATAATTGGCCATTACAACCCTTCAGTCAGGATTACGGCCTAGCTTCTCACACCACTCATGTTGTGTGCGTTAACGTCGACTCCGAACGACAGATTTTTGAGAAACTTTTCATGGCAATTTTATTTACTCTCAGAGTTTTTGCCAGAAATCTGCTGAGAGGAAAACGCCGAAGAAATTCTTTTTGTATTTTATTTTGATGTCTGGCCTGGGGCTCGAACCCTGCCTTTTCGTCTAATAAGCCAACACACTACCTACTAGACCACGGCAACTTCGCTATACTGTCGATAAATATGCGCATATCACCGTCCGATATACTCTGATGCCGAATTCATTTAATGGTCATTATTTCAACCTGTTCTGACAAGAATCCACATACGACTTCGCTGCCCGATACGTATCCATCAATAAAAACCTGAAAGACGTTTTCTGTGGCGTGTGAACCATTATCAGACAATAATCTATCCGGTTCCTGTGTCTTAAAACCAGAATCGAAAGCATTTTAAGGTGCCATGTAGTCGATAACAATATTAAGATCAACCAATCCCATAACTTTGCAAGATCACAACTTCAGTACTTTCATACTCGTATGGCGCTTGGTATCATTGCATTGCAGCGGCCATGTCTGGTGACAGCCAGTTAAGGATTATAAACAATGCCTTGGATAATGTAGGGCACCAGTAGACGGCATCAATAAAATCAATAAATATTGCCAAGCTCTACCAATCGTGTGGTACGATTCAAAAGGCGCCAAAAACAATAAGTTTCAATAAATCTACATCATTCTACCCACTATGGATTAGCTTTTAAATAAGTAGGGCCATGGCATTAATCTCATTCGATCATTAGGTGGGCAGATTTAACTCTTGGAGAATAATTCCGACAGGCATGGAGATCGTTCTGTTGTCAAGGTTTTTGTCTGCACAATTGGTGGAGCAGTACTTGATTTCCCTGGAAAGGTGAAACCAGGTACTCCAGTGTATGTAAATGTTATTCAATATATAAACTATTCGAGCGGCATATCAATCTGCATTCCGAATAAGGTATGTCCTTATGTGAGGTCCTTTGTTTTTTTTTTTTGTGACGATTTATATACACACGATTTTTATATGTATACATATGTATATCCTCTATGTATGTCCTCAATTTCTGTTATAGCGATTGCAAAACGAGATTCGTTTTCGCCGCATTAGTCTTAAACTACAAGATCTGGAACATTCTGTTCCAACAGGGTACCACACGCTTCGCTTTGAAAAAAAATTTTTAACGATGAGGTAGGACCCCTCATGAATGGGTATGTGAAGAAACGAAATTTTCGCATTCGGGGCAATACCAAATCAAATAAGATCTGTAAGCGTCCAATAGACACCCAAATAGATACCCGATGGATAGGCCATCACTGTGACGATGGCGATTTTTTCTTCTGGAATTGGACAACCTGCACACCAAAGCCATGTGGCTTTACCCGATGCCAGAGAAGTTGTGGTGGACGATGTTATATTACACACATAAAGGCATCAATAGGTTTTTCAAACGAATAAAAAATTTCAGTGATATCTCACACACATTTTGTTGTTAGACAGTTAGTTCTCAGATAATGAGAATGGTTCTTATGAAGTGAAGTCATCCTATTCTGACAAATTCTAAATCAATTTCAGCACTAACGTTGCTTTAAAGCTTTACCAACTAATTGAACAGACACTGTAATCGTGTCAAACAATTCTCTCTTGTTTAAGGGGTGTCAAGAACTCCGCCCAGGTATCACCTTGTAAAGATTTGTACGTCAACATCATGAACAGAATAGAGCCCACACTACTTTCCCTGAACCCTGAATTTAGTTTAACCAGCATGTTAATGTTTAAGGCTTCATTGTATCAAGTCTCAATCAAATTGCAGTTAAATTCTATTCAAATTACTGTGTAGAACGTAGGGTATACCATATACAACCAATAATAATTAACTCCACAGCTGAATGCTAACAACAACAACAACCCAGACAAATCTGTTTGCCATTGTAATGTTTAGACCTAAAGATGGTGTTCTTGTGGTAACAATGTCACAGCAATAACAACACAAATGGTGTTGAACTAAACATTAACACTATTTTGTCGCTTAACGAGATAGAACAGCTAAAAGCAAAAAACATACAACAGCCAAAAGCATCAAATTTAAATCTTGTCCCATAATACAGTTCATCTCCTATGGCAGCATGGAATGTAAACTGAGTTCGTTTATGAGGTTGCAACACTCATAATGTTATGCGACAACAGCAACAGTGTAAAAACTTCTTCAAGTCAGTAAAGAACACATGGAGACTAAACAAAATTCTGCAAAAATCTAGACATGTCGGGTATATGAAACGTTACAAAAGGTCTAGTAGTAGAACGCACAGACAATTTATTGTAGGATCTCAGCGTTGTCCATTACACTGATTCTACGATGCAGCAGAAAAAGGCTTCCAGAAGATGGTGGTTTCAAGGAAATATTTAGAAGACCTGTTAATAAATGAAGAACTAAATGGCAATATAAACGTGATTAAATATCTATGAATTTAGATTTGGAAGAATGAAATAAAGAAGCTAAGCGCATAAGACCCAATAGAAAATTATAAGCCGCCTTAAATTATATCATGCACCCAAACATACTGATTGACAAACGACAAAACTTAACGAATCATTTGGTTCTGCTTGAAGCGAAAGTTACAAATACATATCATTCGAGATGAGGAATGATGTCAATTATTGGATGACCTTGGCATTAATACTGTTGGTATTAATACTGCTAAGTGTACTATTCTCATGTCAATCGATTACTGGAAGACAACACAACTTCAATCAGAGGTTGGCTGGAGTGGTAGCCTTGACGCCAAAAGCTCATTTGAGCACGCATGGCGGCCCGTTGCGACCTTCAATCAGAGGAGAAATTTGTCCTCCTAGAGTGTTAGCTGTACGATACAAAGTGGGTCTTCCATCAAACGCATTAATTTAAACAAAACAAAGCGAGTGTGATATATCACGGAAATTTTTTATTTGTTTTAAAGACCTAACGTTGCCATTACGTGTAGAATATACTTACTTACTTACACACACATCATACATACATACATAATTGGCCACTACAACCCTTCAGTCAGGATTATGGACCTAGTTTCTCACACCACTAATGTTGTGTGTGTTAATTTTATACATGAGTGGCGGGACCTACAGTTTAAAGTCGACTCCGAACGACAGATTTTTGAGAAACTTTTTCATGGTAATTTTATTTACTATCAGAATTTTTGCCTAAGAAATATTTTTTTATATTTTCGTTTTGATGTCTGACATGGGATTTGAACCGTGGCCTTACGTCTAATAAGCCAACACACTACCTATTAGACTACGGCGAATTCACACGCAACATAAGTGGTGTGAGATGCTAGATCGTAGTCCAGACTGTAGGGTTGTAAAGACCAACAATGTATGTATGTATACTTACTTACTTATTTTAACTCTTTAGCCAGGATTACGATTTAGCTTCTCACGTAAACAATTAACATTAACAACATGGGTGTGTTAATTTTATTCACGATTGGTGGGACCTACAGTCTAAAGTCTGCTTCGAACGATAGATTTTTTAAAAACTTTTCATGCCAATTTTATTTAGTTTCAGAGTTGTTTGCAGAAGACTGCTCAGAGGAAAAGAAATATTTTTATATTTCGTTTTGATGTCTAGGGTAGGGTCTCACGTCTAATAAGCCCACACATTACCATTTTGATCTACGGTGACTTCATTTATAGAATGTAAATCCGCCACTGATTTTCTGGCTGAAGCTCATGCATTATGGTTAATTTTCCATTACTCTAGCAAAATCAGTCTGAATTTGAACGCTTGCCAGAGTTACGTTAGTTTGGGGGACCACTGTGGTTTATTGCTAATTTGCATACACCTCCGACTTAAGAAAACTTTTCAAGAAAAAGTCTAACAGGGTCAAATCGCACGATCTCGGTGGCCGGTTGACATTATAGCCACATGAGATGACAATACCTTTAAATCGCTCATGCAGAATATGCAAAATGGCATGAGCTGTGTGGCTCATGGTGCCGTCCTAATGAAACCACATACCATTGGTGTCTAGATCAACTAATTCAGGCTAAAAGCAGTTGGTAATCAACGATCTTTGGTGTTTGCCTTTAAGAGTGATGGCCAATGTCGTTGGAGCTATCAGCTAAAAATCTACCAAACAGTGATTTTTTCAGGATGTATTCCATGCTTTTGAATTTCATGTAAATAGGTGTCGTCTTAAATTAGACAATTTCGCGTGTTTATGTTTTCATTCATTCAAAAATGGGACTCATCGCTGACTAAGATTTTTCAATAAAAATTAGTGACACTGGCCAACTGCTCCAGTGCTGATTCAAGAAACACAATTCGTTGGCTATGGTCGTCTATAGTGATTTGGCAACACAAAGTGAATAAATGCCAACTTTATTGACAGACGTAGCTTTCACAAGATGGCTGTTACTTGCTGCCAAAGTTCGGTGTGTGGACCACACACAAGATTTTACATGGATTTTATATTTTTAGAAAAGGTGCTAAACTGAGTACATATACACTCAGCCACAAAAGTATACATACGGATAACAAATTTCAGAAATTTTTTAACTAATCCGTTTTTGTTGTAAATCTTTGTAATTGTCTGACAACTTTCCTCGATTTTAAGACGGTCTTGGTTAAAAAATTTCGGAAATTTGTTAACTTTTGTGGGCCTGGTGTACACTTTTGTGAGCTTGCACAGGCCCACAAAAGTTAACAAATTTCAGTATTTTTTTAAACAATCCGTTTTCATTGAAAATATTTATAATTGTCTGACATCCTTCTTCGATTTTAAGACGGTCTTTTGCATTGCTTCAGAAATTTGTGAAATTTGTAAATCGGATGCATACTTTTGTGGGCCTGTGCAGGGCCAGAATTCAATTCAATTTCAGAAATTTTTTAACCAATGCAAAAGACCCTCTTAACATCAAGGAAACTATAAAGATTTTCAACGAAAACGGATTAGTTAAAAAATTTGAAGAAGAAAAATTTCAGAAATTGTTTAACTGTATGTATAATTTAGTAACTGTGTGTAAGTTTCACAAATTCACTTACTATAGTTGAGTTGAATTGCATCTGAAGCGTATTACATAATAGAGGGTGTATAAAAGTTGTCTACTTTCCGGTTTTCAATTTACAAAAAGGAATCAAATAAAAACAGTAACTAAGCATACAATGACAATGCCAATGATGATGACGACAACAATGATAATGACAACGATGAACATTTTCGAATCACGAATTAATTGGTCAAATTGCCCTTTTTTTGGTGTTTTTGCTGCAACCATAAACTTGTTAGCCAACACAACATTTACTTTTATGTTCAACATATTCAAATTTATTTTCCTAAGATGACATCTGACATCATCATGTAGTTCTAAGGACTTTACACTGTTATTTTCATTCTTCTTGTATTCTTAATACCATACAGGTGCTGCAGGCACTTTGGTCTTGAGTATATGGGTGTTGTTTGTAGCCACATGCCAGCATTTATGTATATGCATAGGCTTAGTTGTCTAACCACCGCTGCTCTTTATACCCTACAGTCAAAAATATTTACCAATTGCAGATTTGTCTATGGGACACCCACATATGGGGAGTTGTTATTGCCTCAACAACATAAAGTATGAATTGTATTCCAAACATGAAAAACAATATAAGCGAATACAAATAAGTTCTACATTGATTGGATGAGATGTAGCACAACATAAAGTGTTTAAATAAAGAAATTTTAAAAAATATGTATGTATATGCCCATTAGTTTAATTGTGATGCAAGCTCAAGTGAATTTGAAAATTTAAATTCAATTATTCTGAATTGCAATTGAATGAATAACTTACGTTCCATACGTTAAATTCTTAGAAATAAAGTTATTAAAGACAAAATTTTCTTTGCACTAAATACTAAGGTTAAGGATTTGTCTGTTCAAATTGTTTCACTGCTCATTAATCAAACAAATGTCATGACTAGAGCACGAAAGTTCAGATGCCGAACGATGTTATTATCAAAAAAAAAAATATTCAGAGTATTATCCTCGTAGTACTACAAGTACCATCTGACTAGGTAATGGGTACAAACAGCATAGTTTATCGTCAATGTTTTATGCCCCCTAATTGGATCAACACAGTACAGGCATAAATTATTCCGTTAGGTTTCTTTAGTAAGAATTAGGATATCCTGGTGGTCTTAAAATCGCCGTGGTGGTAATATAAAAAGTTTCTTTATTTATATCAATTGTAGCGAGCGAAGTCGTCTTAGTTCAATAAGTAGTGTGTTGGATTATTAGACGTGAGGCCTCGGTTCAAACCCCAGGTCAGGCATCTTGAACTGAACGAAATATAAAAAATATTTCTTCGGCGACTTCCTCTCAGCAGATTTCTGGCAAAAGCTCTGAGAGTAAATAAAATTGCCATGAAAAAAGTTTCTCACAAATCTGTCGGAGTCGACTTTAAATTGTAGGTCCCGCCACTAATGTATAAAAATTAACACACACAACTTAAGTGGAGTGAAAAACTATGTCGTAACCTTGACTGAAGGGTTATAATGACCAATTATGTAGGTACGTATGTATGTATGCATGTATGTATGTATGTATGTATGTGTGCCTACAGATTTACATTTTTATCTCATTTAACGAATGTCCCCCTCGTCCGAATATAGATTCGCATCAATACGGGTTCCAGTCGAGGGCTAGTTTTGCGAAATTGGTTAAAGGCTTGCTCACAATTTTACATTTTGTTGTCCACATCTTCTTTAACGCGTTAATTTAGAAATGCAGTTATTTGTCCACTAATGATTGCATTCTGTTTGTTATTTCATTGAGACGTGCCTATGTTATGCTTCTGTAAAAAAATGAAGGTTTCACATTCTCATCGAATAATCGTACTTTGGTCGTAGGCGATAGTTGCCGGCATTGTCATTATTTTTAAAGGATTGCTATTCCCTTTTTGCATTCGCCAATCTAACGTCTATCAGAGATCACCAATGAATCGTATTTCCGCTACTCATAAGTACTCATGAAATTTTGGATTTAAGTGAGTCAGCAGTATTGAAATACAACTACTCTGATTCATTCGTGCTCACTACAACGTTAATTTATAAGTACAGGTTGCAATGAGCATGAGTACAACGTTGACATCAAACTCATAACATTCGAAATATGTTGGATTCATACGTCTACTCATTCAGATTCATAAATCGAATCATTCATCAAAATTTACAGTCTTTACACAACCTTCTAGTGAGTATTGTAGTGTTCGTACGCGAACCATACCTATTTTGTGATTCGTGTAAATGTTAAGTAAAGAAGAGTCGAAATCAACAACATCAAACGTATTGAGTACGATGAGTACTTCAAACTTTGAATATGAGTAGTATGAGTAGTATGAGTATAACAAATAAAATCAGGGAAGATGAAAAAGTTGGTCAGCTAAAGGGCTACACATCAAAAGCACGACTACCCTACACTGGAAAACCAGCCTGAAAGTTTGATAAACGAAGCTATATCCTTGACAGCAATAGATGATAGCTCCTTCAAGCTGACAAGAAATGGAGAGCGAAAGATGGGCACTGACAAAGAAAGTCAATAACAAGCCCCATTTCATTAGCGGATCTGCATCCACGACAGAAGTCGTTAAATGGGAGTCGCATCCTTTCCGCGTGTCTACCCATAACACAATGACCTTTACGCATGGCCACTGTAATTAAGATGATGCCACGACCAAGAAGGTACGCCTTCTATCCATTAGGGGCCAAGTGAGTCTAGCAGTGGAGCAGGACTCCTCATTGACCCAGAATAGGTTGGCGTCTGGGAAGAATTTGCGCGCAATGGCCAGAAATTCTGGAGAAATCTGTAAACGCATGTCATAAATCTGGCTGAAATCCAAACAAATTAAAAAAAATTTTATGCGCCAGTACGAGATCACTAAGCAGCATGAAAGCTGTAGAAAATAACAACACGTTGCGACAGTCAAAATACACCCAGCTAATGACATAGTGTAGGTTGTGAGTTTTGTTGAGTAGAACTCAAAAATGTTTTTTTTTGTATTTCTCGAACCCTCCAAACTTGATTTATTTGACGAAAACGGTATTTTTGATCTTTTCACATAAAATTATTGATTACCTAAACATTTTTTAACCTATTTTCAAAATCTAAAGATTTTGGAAATGGGACAGATAAGCCTTTAAAATAGTATACATAAACATTTTGTTCAAACTTATATGTTATGAGTTTTGATGGTTTAAACTTGGAATATCTGAAATTTTTCTTATTTTGTTCAATTTTAGCTATCCTTAATTGCAAAATTTATTTCAAAAATATAAAATAAGTTGTATCAATCTCTTCACAAAATAATACACTTTCAGAATGTCATCATTTACTTCATATTTTTTAATTAAAGTTTGCTACTATGAACGGACAAACTAGAAAAAAATATAAAAAAAATTCGCATTTGTGAAGTTTACCTTATCAAACCTCATAACATATTAACTCAAATAATATATGGGGAATTTCGTGTCAAGTGGCCCTTTAGCGTGCGAAACTGAAGCTCTAGTAACTTCATTTTATCATAAAATATTGAAATAATATTGAAAAATCTTATTCTTGAATTAAAAAATAATTTTTTTTAGTAGATATCCCACTCGCATCCCCTTAAGCGATTATAAAGGCCTTAAAGGAAATTGTATACGCTTTCTTTTGAGCAAAAAAAAGGCCCTTTTTGAAAAAATTTAAAAAAAAATTATTTAAAAAAAAAATAAAAAAAAAATTTTTTAAAATTAAAAAAAAAATTTTTTGAAAGACTGAAGAAATAGCTATCTAATATTCGTTGGAAAATTTTTGCTAGGACCAATAGGTGAAAAGTTACACACATTTAAAAAAAAACCCTGTATGACCAAAATGTCCAACTTTGGCCCCCTCTGACTCCGGCAGTTCTTGACCGATAGAGCTGAAAATTTGTGTCTGGCCTACTATCCAATAGTACTAACCTTGGTGGAAATTTCATCCAAATCAGAAGACATCGATTTTAAAAATTGGGCCACTTGACACGAAATTCCCCATATATATGTATATCATTTTAAATACCCATCCCTCTCCTTTCTAATAAGGTTTAAATTTTGGACATCGGTTCAGAAATGTTTGTGTAATCAATAAATTTGTGCGTAAAGTCCAAAAAAACAGTTTTTGTCAAATAACACAAGTTTTGAGGGTTCAAGAAATATAAAAAAATAATATTTTTGAGTTCTACTCAACAAAACTCACAACATGCACTATGTCATTAGCTCCGTGTAATAGTGTAATTATTGTGACATAGCGTTTCGTAATTTTTATTTCAAAAGATTTTAGTTCATTTATCTTTTAATCTTTCGTATATGAACTTACATTCTAGCATACATACTATGTATGATTGAATGTGTACGCATTAGTATTAAATCTTATTACACAATTTTATTTGCGTTTTTAATCGATTTATTGAAAAATATTAATAAAAATGCGCCAACGCCATAATTGATTGAGAAAATTACATTCAACATTGTTGCTAAGTTTATAGCATACATATATCAGAGTTGTTGAGCTTTGCATGTATATTTTTTTAATAAAAAATTTCTGAGAACGATCGTAAAAAAAATGTTATAAAAACGAATCATTTGAAAACATTGTTTATGACATCCAAACATTTAGCAGTTTTACGAAAATATTTATTGAGATTAAAATAACATGAGTATGCAACCTGCCTGCAATAATATGCCAATGGCAATAATTGCATGCAAAATAGAAAAAAGCGAAAAAGCATTGTCACAGATATGTTACTTTTATTGTATGCAATCAGGAAGATAAAGCTATAAAAACCAAATATGCCATGCAACAGGGAAAATATAATTTTTTTTCTTGTATTCACGGCTAACTGGGGAGGACCAGGAGGTGGCAACAAACATGCACATTTCAAATAAATGAAAGATTTTCAAACGAAATACAATTCCCCACCATTTAATGAACACATATTCATGGTCAAAAACTTATCATTTATGAAATTAGACACAAAAAATGCCAAGAAAACAGGCGTACAAACATATTAAGCCACACGAAATGTTAAGGAAAGATTGTCAAAAAAACGTCAATTGAGAAAACAATCTAATAGACACGTTAAGAAAACAATTTAAAAATCTTAAGAAATCTTTAGGAATGTAATCATGCAATGGTAAGGAAACATTTCCCCCATGCAATAGAAACAAAGAAAATTTAATAAAAAAAAGTGACACACAATATTCCTTAACTTACTGACAAGAGACTTGGAATTACTAAATAGTCAACATAACTTTGTTTCTATTTTTTGTAGCTTTAAGGGCATGTAAAGCCATAATAGCAAATAGTAAATCCTAAAAATATATTCTGGAAAAGGGAAAGAAAGGAAGTAAAAGAACTAAAATAGAGAGAGTAAAAGTAAGGAAATTGAAACAACAATGGAGATCATGTAATACACACCACACTGCTAGCAAAATCCCTTAATAAACCTTCGTAATAAAACGGCAGAGAGTTTAAACCCCTTCTTTTACACAGCATTCGAGCAAGGGCCTGTCAGTCTCTCTATAGTTATATATTCATCTCAACTCCTAAAGAAATCCACTAGCTATCTATCCCCTCAGATCATCGTTAAAGATCAGATTACAACCTAGTTTCTCACACCACTTATGTTGTGTGAGTTAATTTTTACACATGAATGGCAGGACCTATAGTTTAAAGTCGATTTCAAACGACAAGTTTTTGACTGAGTGGAAGTCGCCGAAGAAATATTTATTCATTTTCGTAGCTCACGCTACAAAATAACATACTGCGGCGACTTCACCCCACATTGATCGCTTGGCTTTAATTCCCGCAAAAGTTGAAACTTGTAAGGTTCTTGAATAGCGCCGAATTAATTGAATTGAATCTTCTTCAATGTTTCCCTCTTTACAACGGCTACAACTGGTTCAGTGCATTCTGTTCGATGTCTTAAGCTTCGTCATAACTTTTTGTACTACCATAGATGTACGCCAAACTGTAAGGAGCTGTTGGAATTGGTATTTATTCGGAATTAATCGGAATATCCAAGTCTGTACGACTGTCGCAGATATCTCAATGAGGTGTCAAACCGATATGATGTTTGCATCATTTGGGTACCGGGACATAAGGATATTGCCGGCAACTGAAGAGCGGATGAAGTGGCCAGAAGGGGCACGACCATCTATGAATTATCTACATTGGGATCACTTTGGGTACCTGCAAGCTTATAATTGATAATGCAATCGTTGATCTTGTCAACAGTAAGTGGGTAGCTTCGGACAAGGACAGAACGAGGCAAAAAATCTGGCCAAAGCTGTATAGGAGGGGCACGGCGACTCTGCTTAAACTCCAAAGAAGTAGCCTTCAGCACTGTCAGCGTGGTTATTATTATAGGAACGCATGGGAGGCAGATTGGTCTTGGACACCTTGCGATTGATTTCTGCAGAAGCTATGGAGATCAGGAGGAGGATGAGACTATTCTTCACCTACTGTGCACATGCCCGGCACTTGGTCGGAGGCGAAAGAGGCACCTGAGTGCCTACTACATGGAGGACCTAGATGTACGGTCATGCAAGGATATTGACAGTCTGAGTCGTTTCATCGGAAGCTCCGAGTGATTCCTGGAATAGGAGAGAATGTAAAACTAAGTGTGGCTCATGACTCCATCGAGGGGACTGCCTACCTACCATAGGTCTCCTTGCGATCATAGGGAATCATAGGAATACGGCGACTACATGCGAGCCATATGGTATCACAATGGACTTAAATGCTGGCCTAAGTGGCGAAACTTCCTTTCAGGGGATCCTCTATCTTAGCTTACCGAGCTTCAACAAGATGGACGTACTCAAATGATAAAGTCCCTAAGTACCTGTTGGAAGACGCTACAATATAACATTACATTTCTGTTTAAATTTTCTGTGACAATTAAAAAAAATTATTTCAAACCACAGTGATGTCGCAAGATAGTAAATTGTAAAAAATAAACAAAAAAAAATTTAAATTAAATCTTGCAATTGCATAAAGTGACCCTGTAAACTGTTGCAATATTTTTATTGCACCTTGCACTTTAAGGTTGCGGACATCACGTGTATCGCCCCACTCAAGAGGTTGCCATTTGTAATTTATTATACTTTTTCTTAGGATATAAATATAATTCTTTTTCTGTATGCATATGCATATATATACATATATATAACATATATTTTTTTATTTTGCTTTAAGTAGGTGCTGATAGTTAGCCATGACTTGATTTTTTAAAAAAATATTTTTTTTTTAATTTTTGGCTATAGTTTCTTGCGGTCTATACTCTACGGGAGTTAGGTTGAGTTTATCACAGTGGGAATATCGTTTAGCAAGCAAATGTATCGTATATTCTTGATTTTAATTTATGATTATAACGTATTTGTTGGCTTTAAACAAAAAAAATTTGAATATTTTATGCAATTTTTCCTTTTAAATTACGAATAATAATGTTGGCTTATGTAAATGGAATGAGTTTGGTCAGTTTAGGTCAATCTGTGAATCTCATGCATTGGAAATAAATGCAAGAAAAGAAAAAAAATTAACAGAAACACATGGGGGTGATTGGGAAATTTGCATACAACAACAGCTTTAGAAAGTATACCGCAATAAAAGCTCAAACCAATGACAGTATGACAAAAGTCCACATATTTAATTCACATTGAAATGAAATCCGAATTTAAAATGAAATCCCTTGCAATTAAACAATAATTTATAAAATTTCTAATCTTTTAAAAAATGTTTCTAAATGCCTTAAGCACACACAATTTTATTATCACTCTAAGAAAACAAAACTTTAAAATGAATTGTAAAAAACTGTATTCCTTGCCTTAAGGAAATTAGCTCCAATTATTATTATATTTTATTGCCTATCTATCTATCTGTTCATATGTTTGTTTTTTTTTTTTTTGTATGTTTGCAGACATGCTAACATTATAAAATACAATCCATTTATTATTTTATATTAATGTTACATTTCAAGCCTTTGAACTCTTACCATAATTCACCTGTTGTAGGATGTTGCAGACAACTGAGACCAGAAAAGCATTTAAATAAAGCCAAACGTTAGTTTTCTAATGTTAAACGAAGAAAAAAACAAGCACTGAAAAGAACAAATGTGCTCATAATGTTTTTAAAATAGTCACGAGTATGTGTGAATGCATTTGCTAAATGAACAGAAATTTCGTTTTGAGTATTAAAGTAAAGTTAAACAGGTAGTGCTTTAGTAACATGTTAAACAGTTGCAAATTCATAAAATTATCAGAAATTTTATCAAAGTCGCCGTTGTCTAGTAGTATCGATTCAAACCCTAGGTCAGACATCTATAACAAAACAAAAATATGTATGAAAAATATTTCTTCGGCGACTTCCTCTCAGCAGAATTCTGGGATGAAATAAAATTGCCATGAAAAGTTCCCAAAAATCTGTCGTTCGGAATCGGTTTTAAACTGTTGATCCCGCCACTCATGTATAAAATGTATACACACACAACATAAGTGATGTGAGAAGCTAGGTCGTTATCCTGGGTGAAGGGTTGTTATGACCAACTATGTATGTACGTATGTGTGTTTCTCATAAATCTATTTTTCGGTATCGATTTCAAACTATAGAGTTCGCCACTCATGCTTAAAATTTACACGAACAACATGAGTGGTAAGTGGTTAAGTCGCCGTAGCCTAGTAGGTAGTGTGTTGGCTTATTAGACGTAAAGCCACGGTTCAAAACGAAATATGAAAAAATATTTCTTCGGCGAATTCCTCTCAGCGGATTTCTGGAAAAAAATTCTGAGAGTAAATGAAATTGCCATGAAAAGTTTCCCAAAAATCTGTCGTTCGGCGTCGACTTTAAACTGTAGGTCCCGCCACCCACGTATAAAATTAACACACACAACATAAGTGTTGTGAGAAACTAGGTCGTAATCCTCACTGAAGGTTTGTAAATACCAGTTATGTATGTAAGTATGTATGTTTATCAAATCATATAAAAAATTCCAAAAATATTTATGATATATCGTAAATATCGTAATAAATTACGATATAAAAAATGACGTAACTATGGTTGTAAAAGTTTCGGCCAGAGACCTAAGGTTTCATGCCTATCGGCATTTAACTAAGTTATCATTGAGATGAGTTATGTCATACGATCTCGAAAATAAATTTCATCGTCAATTCGACATCATTTCCAAGTCCATGCATTCTAACCTGTCTTAATACCATAATATCCACCAAGCATAATCAGATATACACGTAAGGCGGAATATGGCTTATCCGTATACTGTAGACATTTTTACTTAATTACTTAAATGATCATAACAGCACTTTAGTCAATTTTACAACCTAGCTTCTTTCATCACCAATGTTGTGTGTCTTAATTTCATCCATAAGTGGCGTGGCCTGCAGTTTAACTTCGATTCTGAATGACAGATTTGATATACTTTCAATAACAATTTTATGAACTCTCAGAGTTTTATTCGAAAAGTCTGTGTTGGTGTTAGTTCGTCTGATAAGTCAGCACACTACTTGCTAGACCAACATTTATAATTGGTCACTGTAATCTTTCAGTCATTATTAAGACCTAGCTTTTCACACCACTTATGTAGTGTGTGTTAATTTTATACATTAATGTCCGAACTTGCAATTTGAAGTCAACTCCGAACAATAGATTTCTGTGAAACTTTTCCTGGCAATTTTAATTTACTAGCAATTTTTTTATCTCTACTGAACGTAATGAATCGATTTAAGCTTGAGCAACATTGGGATTTATTGGGCCAACGAGAAACTCCACGATGATGTGGATTTTGTCCAAAAAAAAAATCATCTTTCCATATGAAGCTTATTTTCATTTTGGTGGGCATGTTAATAAGTAAAATTGTCATATTTGGGCTTCTGAAAACCCTCACGTGCTTTTACAGAGGCCAATGCATCCATTACGAGCGACTGTTTGGTACAGCATGTGAAGCGGAGGCATCATTGGCTCTTACTTCTTTGAAAATAAGGACGGCACAACCATTACGGTCAATGGAGACACCTATCGCACCATAATAACCGAGCGGGTACAAGCTCTTATTGGTATTGATATGAATGATGTTTGATTTCAAAAGGATGGTGCAACGTGCCACACATCTCATGCCACAATTGATTAATTGTTTCAGACGTTTGATGACCGTTTAATTAGCCGAAATGGTAATGTTAATTGGCCGCCAAGAAGCTGCAATTTGACACTGTTGGACTATTTTCTGTAGTGCGCCGCTAAAGAAAAGTGTTATGCCGACAAACCAGAGACAATTGAGCATTTGAAGACCATTGCCGAGATACAACCCCATACACTCAAAAAAATGCACGACTAGTAGTAGCTTCTGCAGATGTCGACACCAGTTTCCTAGCATAAACGTCCAGAGGCCATTGTCCCGTTAGGACACTGCTAGTAGGGTCTTAGGTGGAACACTGAGCAAATTATGCTCTACATAAGCTTATATCGGGCCAGATATCTGTTTGGTGTCTCTACAAATGCGTTCATTATTCCAT
Organism: Sarcophaga variegata; assembly: GCA_932273835.1. NCBI lineage: Eukaryota > Metazoa > Arthropoda > Insecta > Diptera > Sarcophagidae > Sarcophaga > Sarcophaga variegata. Next base: position 33,273,850 of record OW026359.1, on the reverse strand, counting down.
CTTATTTTTGCTAAAGAATGGAGTTTTTGTGAGACACTTCGTTTGTCCGCAAAGAAGCGCCTACCTCAATTAGGATATCATTTGCATTTGGTACCAGCTTTAGCAAGTTCGTCAGCTTTTTTGTTACCTTTAATGCCCCCGTTTCCAGGAAGCCAAATTAAGTTAACCGTCAATTAGCTCATCCATAGGCACACGGCATTCTCGGACAATTTTAGACAAGGTGTACACACTCTCTAAGAATCTAATGAATTATGGCCTTGATTTGTTGCCCGATCTGGTTGCATCAGTGAAAAACAGAATGACGTTTTCGGAGAGGTGTGAACCATTCATTATCAAACAAGGATCTATCTGAGTCGCAAAGCCAAAATCGAAAGTAGTTTGTTGATTGGTCTGATCGAATAAGGTATTGCGAGGTCAGCCATATGATTGAAATAATATTCCATTTCTAACCGGAAATTAAGTAAACCTTTTCAGAAAGTTTTATTGTTAAATATCAATTCCAAATGCATTTCCAATAATGGCTTGATTTTAAGAAAATTTTATGATTTTCTTGATTCAAAAGTGTCGCCTGTTCGTTCGAAAACTACCATAAACCCGTGATAATAATGATGAGGATGACGTTGATTTCTGTATCCCAAAATAAACAAATGGTCATCATCAACATTATCATCGTAATCAGCATTATCATTATGATTATAAAAATTGTTTTAGAAAAGCAAATTTTACTACGAACATTTCGTTGTAGAAAATAGTTTAGTTTTTTATGGATCTGAAGTTGGTTTTTGAAAAAATCGTTTGCGCTATTGCTGTTACTGTTGTTGTTGTTGATGTTTTAGTTTATCAAATACTACAATGCCATATTTGTATAAATGAACATAAATATCCCGAGTACATATATAATACGTTCGTTGGTCACTAAGAAGTTGTAGGAACCAAAAAAAAAAGAAAGAAAATAGTTGCAGTAATAAAAGAAAAATTATGAAAATCTTGCAAATTTGTTAGCTTATCGAGAGAAATAAAAACAAAAAAAGAATGAAATAAAATAAGCAAATGTCTCATGTTAATCATGGAAGAAGAGTCAGCAGATACAAAAGCAAACATGCAGTATCCACATAACTTAGCTGGTGCATACACAATAAATATGAACGACGAATGAACGGACAGACAAGACGGCATGTTGCATATGGTTTACGTACAATTTGTTTATTTTTTTTTTTATTTATTTATATAGAGATTCACACGCTATGTTCAAGTCATCATACAATTTAATTGTAATGCCAACCATGGAGGTGTATGAGTACGTGTCTAAATAAACAAAAAAAATACAAAAAAAATCCAAAAAAAATTAAAACTGAACCTCGACGTATTCCTATACGAATTGGGGAGAAAACGAGTCGTATATGGTGGGTTGTTTAGAGTCGAAAATATGTCTTAGATATGTATTTGTATGTTTGCTTCGGATGTTTGAACGTTTGTTTAGTTGTCTTTATGGGATTTAAAAAAAAAAAAAAAAGAATAGAAAAAGATAATCGTGTCTTAAAGTGTTATCTTTTGACTTGTTGTTAATACAACTACGACTACGTAACATGGGTGACAAAACAATTACTGAACTTTGACAAATTTTCTTGTTTACGTTAAAGAGTTGTGAGGTCAAAATGTTAAAAAATCAATTGAGAAAAGATTTTTCCAAGTCTTATTAAGGATTTCTGTTGCTCTCTCTATCTCTGTTCTTTACTTGATTTTAAATGAAGACGAAATGGTGGGATTTTAAGTCATTAGCAGTATTTGGGACATGTTTAAATGAAATTCTGTGCAAGTGGCAAATGAAATATACTCTGTGACACAGCATGCTATTTGGCTTTGGATGGAATGCTTACATGGAAAATATGATTACATGGAGTTGAAAAAGTTAAGATTTCTTTGAATTTAAACATGTACAATAAATATAAAAATAGCCATGTATTATATAAGTGGATTGCTGTTGTAGTTATGATTTTTGATGAGAGGTAATTAACACCTAAGACATCATCTTGGCAATATATCAAAAAAAGCTACGTAAATTTATAGGAAATCGGTGTGTCATAAACGTATTCCTTAATCATATTGTAATACACTCCTCTTTGCTGAGTTATGTTTGGTAAAATTTCATACATAAAATATTAAAATAATATTGAACTCATAAGTTAAAAGCTGGAAAAGTTTCATTATTTTGATATATCCTCTACACACTCCATAATTTCTGTTATTCATCACTTCTATGCATTTTAAATTTGCCTGTATACCCATAAGGACACCTATCAACTTGCTTTGATTCCTTACAACTTAAAAACTTATCTTAAAAATCTCATGGCCTTCCCTATATATGGTTGTTAGCAAACATATGAATATTCATTGAAACCAAATTTACGCATGCCCAGCTCACACATCCACTGTTTGCATATAGGTAAGCTTAGAGGACGTGCGCTTGTCAATTTAGACAAGTACAGTACCCGGAGGTCGATTTTAACCATTTAAAATTTCTCACGTGTGGCAGCATAGATTGGTTTGGAGTTCTATTACATTCAAGTTCTATCTCAAAGCTTAAAATCGTGTATGTAGCAACTAAATACATACATATCTAGTCATTACAACCCCTCAGTCTGGATTACGACCTATCTTCTCACACCACCTATGTTGTGTGTGTTAATTTTATACATGAGTGGCGGGACCCACGGTTTGAAGTCGACTCCGAATGAAAAATTTTTTTGAGAAACTTTTTCATGGCAATCTTCATTCGCTCTCAGACTTTTTACCAGAAATCTACTGAAAGGAAGTCGCCGAAGAAACATTTTTTTATATTTCATTTTGCTGGAAATTTATGGCCTGGGGTTTGAACTGTGGCCTTACGCCTATAAGCCAACACACTACCTGCTAGACTACAGCGTCTACGACAGCTATGCTGCGTACATATCAGTTCGACAAGTATTGGCAATGCGGCATCTGAATCATGTCATTCGTGGTAATAGGCACGCTTGTCATCTGAACCAATATTTATAACTCCAGGTTCTTAAATATACAATAAATTAATAAAATTGCTGGTTTACAGGAGACAAAGCAAAAAGTAATTGCCAATTCATATAATGGATTCAATAATTTAATCACAAAAACGAAAAAAATCGAATGCGGAAGGTTACAATGGCGAAGTTATCTTTGATGATAAGACGGCTTCGAAAGGTTTTCTCGACTAAAATATTATTTACCAATAGCAATGGATTAACTATTCTACACGCACTTTCTGGCTGTCAAGAGCTCAATTCACAGGCACTCGGTGACTTAAACACACATGTTAATGATATATCGATCAAACCGACCTCATAAAATCGCGTAGATAAACATTGAAAAGCTTAGACCTGATAAAATCATTACCGTGGATTCTAGATGAATGTGGACACCCTAACTTTGTGGCTTTTGAATATATTCAGAATATGCTTACATTTGTCTCTCTTCCCTTTGAATTAAACTCGTTACAAGATTGTCTTCTATTCTTAAAGAAGGTAAAGCGTCCCACACCAAAACTAAAAAATTATGGGCCACTAGCCTACCCTCATTTCTACTAAATTCAATTGAAATTGCCATTAAATGCATTATGAAATCGTTTCTTAAATCAGATATCCTTTCAAGGCCACAACTTACCTACACGAAGGACAATAAACTTCACTACTCTCAATAGTTTGTCAGCCAAAATTAGTAAAGGGTCCGCCAAATAACTTTTTTTTTTTGAAAATGCTTTAAAAAAAAACTACTGAATATTTTCTCAAATTTCTTTTTTTATTTGAAAGTACAATCCTTCCCGTTAATAATGGAAAATAATTTCATTCAAATGGCTGCCTCGGCAGGCCATCCAGTAGCCTACACCATCGGTCCAATTTTTAAGCACATTATCGATTGTGTGCAGCTGTATTTCACCAATGGCTTCACGAATATTGTCCTTTAAATCATCAATTGTCTCTGGCTTGTCGGCGTAACACTTATCTTTGACGGCACCCCACAAATAATAGTCCAACGGTGTCAAATCTGGTCATTCCAAAGCAAACACGTCCACTTCGCCGATTTCTGAAAATCTCCGCATCAAATATCCGTCTCGCCGGAGCACCCTCCTCCATTCGAACGACTTGGCCGAGCCAGCACAGCCGATGTGTATTAAAACGCTGCACAACATCTATGTCGTTGAGGAGCTCATACAGCTCACTGTTGAATCGGATGCGGAAATCATCGCCAACTCGCACTGGACCGAAGATCTTACGTAGGACTTTTCTCTCGAATACTCTGAAGGCTGCTGCATCAATGCTTAAGAGGGTCCATGCCTCTGAGTCATAAAGAAGCATGGGTAGGATGAGCGTCTTGTAGAGTATTAGTTTTATTGTACGAGAGAGGTCTCTGCTACTCACTTGCCTATTGAGACCATAGCAGTACCTGTTGGTAAGAGTGATCCTGCGTTTGATATCCAGGCTAACATCATGGTAATGGGGAGAAAAAATTAATAAATTCCTTGACTATATGAAATGTTTTAATTGACAAGTACACGTCCTCTAATCTAACCTAACCTATAAATGATAGATTTAACAAGCTTTTGGTGGCATTTCCATACTCTCTGATCCTACTGAGAGGAGCCGAACAAAAAAAATTCATTATCTTTTTTTTTTCTTTTTTCTGAGATATCACTGCTTACAATCTCTTGTCTGGAAAGCCAAAATACACTATCTCCAACACTTAGCTACATCTACACTGATTTTCGTTCACTAAATATTTTTAAAATTATAAATAATTTTATGAAATCGTCGTATAGGAAGCCGTAGCCGAGTAGCTAGTATGTTGGCTTATTAGACGTATGGCCAGGATTCAAACTCCAGGTTAAGCATATCTACCAAAACAAAATATTAAAAAAATATCTCTTCGGCGACTTCCTCTCAGCAGATTTCTGGCAAAAACTCTGAAAGTAAATAAAATTGCTATGAAAAGCTTTCAAAAATCTGTAGTTCATGTAGTCGATTTTAAATTGTAGGTCACGCCACTCATGTATTATTATCACACACAATATAAGTAGTGTGAGAAGCTAGATCGTAATCCTACGTGAAGGCTGGTAATGACCACATATGTATGCATGTGTATGTAAATATTTTTAAGATTTTTCTAAAACCATTTTTTACTCAGCATAAAATTATTTTGACATTTAATGATTCATTCAAGTATTCTTTCCGCTTCGTAAGTATCCTATTTTCATATATTTTTTTCTCTAACTTTCATTAAAAAAATGAAAAACATTGTAAAGCTTTCATTTTCTTTTCGCAGCGTTGTAAATGGAAATTTTTGTCTTTTCACATTTGCAAAATGCCACATTTTCACCCACTTTAATTAAACGCGCTTGTGTCTTAAGTCTTTTGATTTTTCTAATTTTTTTATAATTTCGCAATAATACAACAACATTGTTATTAACTGAACATATTTAAAAATTAATTGAAAAATCTTCGTTGTTGATACACTCTTCCTTCCCAATGAATATATGTATATACAGGGGAAAATATAAGCGACAACAACAGCACCAACAACAACAAGAACAAAAACAAAAACAGAAAATGAACATGAACATAATAACACAAAACAAGATTTTTATAGTTTTCCATTAAAAACATGCCACTCGTATTAACACCGTCTTGTCAAATAAAAATTGATGCATTTAATAGCCAATAAATGAGAACAACAGCAACAACGAACGAACGAACGAACAAACGAACAAACGAATGACCAAATGCGGGGTAAATCAGTATATAAAAACTGTAACAGGAACATACAACATACAACAACACTTAAAACTTTACTCTGCTCGGCTCGTAATCAGAATATTCGCATACATTTTGAAATATTCCGATTAATGTTCAGCTAAAATAAACTCTCTATGAGCTGTATGAGCTGTATGAGCTGTATGTGCTGTATGTGCATAACGAGCATAAAATGTGCGTTGCAACAACCAAAACGCCTCCAAGTGCTACTATTTATTCTTGTTTTTTTTTTTTGCAATCTTTTGCAATTTATTAATAAAAGTCTACATTGTGCCAAGTCTTCTCCTGCTTTTGTTTGTGGCATGCGGCATCAATAAACACGTCGCCAAGAAATATTTTTTTTAGTAGCTATGAAGGCAGCAGCTAAAAGCTGGGATGTTCGAAAATAAGTAACGAACCCATGTAAATATTTTTAAAACAGTGTAACAAGCAATTGTAAATGCAATACATGCATACATACATACAGTGGACAGCAAAAGTCCTAGTACGTTAATATATTTTGATAAAAAGTCCCCACAGGCTTAATACTCTTGCACAAAGTCCCGACATGACTTCAAGAGAGTATTTAGGGGATCATTTGAAAGAACGGTTACATTATCGCTTAACCTCAAACAAAAGTCAACCGAAAAACTTACTCATGGTGCCACCAGAAAACACTAAACAAAACTTGTATATTCAATTCCAAATGGTTTAAATGGAGTGCTTGACCTTAAGGTATATTCTACTAAATACAAGGGATAACATTTTAATATATTAGGTCTTTGAATTTTAAATTTATTCAGGGTTCTCCTTGGGGTTACCTATGACGTCATCTGAAACTTTTCCTTATTTTTCTCCTGTTTTATGAAAAACATTAAAAAATTGTTTGTTTTATAATAAAACAGAAATAAATTAATAAGAATAAATATAAAAACTATAAAATTCATGAAATAGCTAAAAAATATATTGGAGTACTAAGACTTCTGCTGTCCACTGTGCATAATTGGCCAATACAATCCTTCAGCCAGGATTACGGCCTAGTTTCTCACACCACTCATGTTGTGTGTGTGAATTGTATTTGCTCTCAGAGTTTTTGCCAGAAATCTGCTGAGAGGGAGTCACCGAAGATTTCGTTTCGATGATTTTCGTTTTGATGTCTGACCTTTGGTTTGGACCTTGACATTTACGTCTAATAAGCCAACACACTACCTACTAGACTACGGCCTTTTCAGTCTTTTAACTGCAATACATACATAATTGATCATTAAAACCCTTCAGTCAGGATTACGTCCTAGTTTCTCACACCACTCATGTCGTGTATGTTAATTTTTTACATGAGCGGCGGGACATAGAGTTTAAAGTCGATTCGGAACGACAGATTTTTTGAGAAACTTTTCATAGCAATTTGATTTCATTCACAGAGTTTTTTGCCAGAAATCTGATAAGCGGAAGTCGCCGAAGTAATATTTAGACTACGGCGTCTTCAGTCTTGTAACTGCAATATACATATTAAATACCATTGATTGTCGTAAATAAATTTAACAATTAAAGTTTTTGTTGTATTATTTACTTTCTTGCACTCTGTAGATGGCGTAAAGAGTCTGGAAAATTTTTAATTAAAGTAACGTTCATCATATTCGTTTATAAGCACCACATACACATGTCTGTTCACCAGCCTGCAATGACTTTATGTATCGGCTAAATCAATAACAGATGCGATGGCTGCAACCTCTAAAACAGCAGCATACTACAAGTAGCTAAGGCAGCAGCAACAATAACAACAAAACAACAACAACAATATACAGCAAAGTCTAGAATAAGCAAGCAATGAGCTAGTTATAGATAGAGGCTAAGATGTAACACCAGTCTACCAGTGTTAAGCTGTGGGCGAGTATGCTGTTAATTGTGTAGGTGTTCGTTCAACTGAAGATGCCTAAAGTAAGGCATCATAAGTAAGAAAAAATGCAAAAAAAAAACGCAAATCATACATGCCTGCTGCAATAACTAACAGAAACTGGTTTAATCAAATGCCTGAATATCGTTATAAGAGATTACAACGAGAACAAACAAATATGCGATGCTCTATTAGAAGCAACATTTTATGCAAATTTAACTTAACGTTATGGTTTGTTTTATACACTTGGATTGGGACAAATTAATGGTATGTGTAGAGCACAAAAAATGTAAATATTGTTATAAAACTTTAACGATCCGTAATTAAACAACACAACGAATGAGAAAACAAACAGAGAAAACTATAAAGACAATATAAACTGACCTGATTAAGAGGTTTTCCTTTAGCATTTAATATATCCGAAAACATTAATGTCTACCAGCTAACTTGATTTATGTCTGGCATAAAAATAAAAGAGGCAACAAACGAACGAAATATTGAAAAAGAATTAAAAATTTTGTTTTTTATGGCAATTTACAGTCATAAAAAACAAAAAAAACATTGAATGATGAGAGGGCATTTAACACTTACAGGTTACAGCTTTGCATGTGGGTGATACGCTGTTTTATTTTCTTTATTTCATTTTTTTTTAATTTTCCTATACTAGGGAACTCATGTTATTCGATAATGACAAAATAGTGAGTATAACAGTTTTGTAAAACCATTAAACGCTTTAATTAAATTGACACCAAAACATTGATTTATAAGCGGGAATGTTTCTCAAGCATACCTGATCGTAAATTAAAAGCATGCCTGCCTCATAATCACACTTCAATGCCATAAAAGTAATGAGTTGCGTTGACTTCTGCTTATTTGTGTGCCAACAAGTAAACAACCCGGCTTGATACTTGTCCAATACAATGTCTGTTTATTATACTAAGTGGACAATATCGCTAAATTCTTAAGAACGTTAAGGATTTTAAAGTAAAGGTTCTAAAATGAAAACGTTAATTAGCAAGAGATATTCTGTTTTTCCAGTGTCCAATTGCTTGCGTACGCTGACGACATTGACATCATAGGGTGCTATTGAACGGGAGTCTACTAAGATGGGTCTCGCAGTAAATGAGGGCAAAACAAAGTATATGTTATCGACAAGTAAAGACGTGCGGCGTATTGAATCTCAGATTACAGCCTATAACTACTTTTGATACAGTCAAGAAATTTATTTATCTTGACTCCGCCGTTACCACTAAAAATGATGTCAGTTTGGAGATCAAGCGCAGGATCACTCTTGCCAACAGGTGCTACCATTGTCTCAATAGGCAATTGAGTAGCAGAGACCTCCCTCGTACGGTAAAATTAACACTCTACAAGACGCTCTTCCTACCCGTGTTTCTTTATGGCGCAGAGACATGAACCGTATTAAGCACTGATGCAGCAGCCTTGAGAGTATTCGAGAGAAAAGTCCTACGTAAGATCTTCAGTCCAGTGCGAGTTGGCGATGATTTCCGCATCCAATCCAACAGTGAGCTGTATGAGCTCCTCAACGACATAGACGTTGTGCAGCGTTTTAATATCCAGCGGCTGTGCTGGATCGGTCATGTCGTTCGAATGGAGGAGGATGCGCCGGCGAGACGGGTATTTGATACAGAGATCTGCGGAAGTCGGCTAAGAAGACGACCTTGTATCCGTTGGAAGTACCAAATCGAGGAATCCCCGTCATCGATTGATGTGACCAGCTGGCGTAGGCATGCAAGAAGCAGTGGCGCCTGGAGTCATGTGTGTTGCAGGACGAAATTCAAGTAAGTAAGTACAACATATTCTGTTTTTCCTGGTAAATATGAAGGAATACTCAAAGAAAAAATCTACAGCCTCAATTGGAACTGTAAAGACATGATGCCGAACTAGCTCTAAAGATTTCAACATTTAAAAACGAACAACTACTAGGTAGTTGAAGTCGTCGCAGTCTAGTAGGTAGTGTGTTGACTCATGAGACGTGAGGCCAGGGTTCAAACCCCAGGTCAGATATCAAAACGGAATATGAAAAAATATTTCTTCGACGACTGCCTCTCAGCAGATATCTGGCGAAACATTCTGAGAGTAAATAAAATTGCCATGAAAAGTTTCTAAAAAATCTGTCGTTCCAAATCGACCTTCAACTTAAGATCACGCTACTCATGTATAAAATTTAGGCTAGGGCGTAATCCTGACTGAAAAGTTGTAATGACCAATTATGTCTTATATATGATCAATGTATGGGCCTCTAATTCGGCGAATAGGCCAAAACACAAATTTATATTGAATTTCCATGCAAAATTTTATTCTTCTTATTCTAAAACTATTTTGAAAATTCCAAAATTCTTTGTCGAAACACGATTACATCGACAGAAAATTGCTGTTTGATGCACTTTATGGGCCAGCGAAGTCATTGGTCCCTATATGATTAGCATCAGGATGTTACTGCTAATGGTGAACGGCATGGTTCCAACATCATTTGGCCACATGCCATACATCGCTCGCTACATATATACATACATACATAATTGGTCCTTACAGGATTGAGATCTAGTTTCCCACGCCACATATTTTGTGTGTGTTAATTTTATACATGAGAGCGGGACCTACAGTTTAAAGTCGACGCCGAACAACACATTTTTTGAGAAACTTTTCATAGCAATTTTATTTTACTTTCACAGTTTTTCCCAGAACACTGCTGAAAGTCGCCGGAGAAATTATTTTCATATTTCGTTTTGTTTAAGATGTCGGGGCAAGGTTTTGAACTGTTGTTTCACTACCTTTTAGACTACGGTGGATTTATTTGTGGTGTGGTTGGATATGTCTAAACTATGGTTTGAACCTTGGCCTCACGTGTAATAATCCAACAGACTACTTACTGAACTAAGACGACTTCGCTCGCTACAATTGATTTAAATAAAGAAACTTTTGACGTATATCTCGGAATGGTTCAATTAATTAGCCAACAAGATCGTGTGACTTAATCGCATTAGACTAATCTTATTCTTTTTTTTTGGGTTGTACTAACTTAATGCGCCAATAGAACACTTTAATCAGGATTATAACTTGGTGTTTGTTAATTTTATTTATGAGTGGTGGAACCTTTAGTTAAATGTCGATTGCGAACGATAGTTTTTTGAGTAACTTTTCAGGACCATTTTTTATTTACTCTCAAAGTTTTTGTTAGAAAACAATATTTTTTCTTCGTATTTCATTTTGTTTGTACTGTCTGAGCTGGAGTTTGAACCACGTTTCTTAACCTAATAAGCCAACATGATTTAAACTTGTGCAACTGTAAATTGTGATCTTTGGATAGATGATCTTCTACACATAAAGCGTTTGTACGGTTTATAGTAGTCATCTATGATTGACTAAATTTTCCTTCATTTCATATTTAATTTATGGCGATAATTAAACTATAATAAGGGCTTTAATAACTCATCGTCATTCATATAACGATTTTGAAATGATTTATAAACATTAATGCCCACTACTTAGTTGCTTAGTTTTGGTTTTAACAAGCTTTCGATTTAATTACAGGCACTCATCAATTATTTCTGAGAACAGCTCTACTAGAGACTTATAGGCTTTTAAGTTAATTTATTATTCTAAAGATGCTTTCAACGAAATTCTAAAGAATTATATGCTTGTCTTTAGTCTTGCAAGCCAAAATTGGAAATGAAGATGAAAGAAAAAAATGAAATAAAATAAAATAAAATGTTATAAACGATTTGCTCGTGTACATACTCATCATAATTTTCCATTATTAAATAATATTTAAAGAAAAAGAGACAAAAAGAAAATGAAAAAGGGGGAAAGAAAAAATATTTCAAAATGATCAACAAAATGGAAAATCTTTTATAAATCCCCAGCAATACTACGAATGTTTGTTATTGTTTGTTGTCTGGCTGCAGTTTTATTTTGCACTTCCTTGCCATACATTCTCATCAATCAATCAAAAACCAACAGCCAAGAGAAAATGCTGGCGTGCCAACTATGCGTGTGTACGTATCGTGTCATATTGTTGACAACGTATATCAGCAACATTATAACGTTGTTATATCTCGCTATGAATGATACATCTTTAAAGCCAACAAAGCAATTATAAATGTAAACTAGCATTCGAGTCTAAATAAAGTAAAAATTATTACAAAAGTCTCCATGCTTTCTAACATACTTGGCAGCATCGGATGAAAAATTGTAAATATTTGAACAATTTAAATAATGATGATAAACAGGGAGGAAGAAACATAATTGATGATATTTAATAGAGTTAAAGGTAAAATGTAACATTTATCATTGTTTTATGATAAATTGCAAGAATTCTAAGCATAACATTGTAGATTAAGCCAACATAGTGTTACGTATTACGTTTACAGTAATAAAGAAATTAAAGGAGAACGTTACGAAAGAGCACATATTAAATCAAGTTATGTATTTGAACGTAACCAAGTTGCTGATAAATAAATAAATCAATATTTGATTTTAAATGTATATGTTTTTGCATACGCATACTCGTATATTGCAATATCTTGCATAAATTTACATATTTTTTTATTTGCACAATTTACCTTTGAGGCATTTTAAGCAAATCAATTTTTCAATTACTTTGGTTATAATTGACAATTTCTTATCATCATTAAAGTATGTAAAAATGTTAACAGTTGATCGTTTGCTTCTTGCCACTTTTCAATATGTCCACCTCATGTTTGATGTACAGCTTGTTATCCATATTTCTACTGGCCAGCTGTAGTATGCAGCGCCACTTGTCGTCACTTGTTAAACTGATCGTAAATTTAAAAATTCCTGCGAATACAAACAAACAAAGCAGAAACCTGGAAAGCCAGAAAATACGTTGTATGTTTAAATTTTAGTTTTTAATTTTTATTATTCATAAACACTTAAACAAAAAACAAACTACATGCCATTGAGAAAATTTCTGAAAATTTATCGCCTTTAATAAATGCCTGTTCGTACATATTTTAAACTTTTTATTACTTTTTATTTTTATGTGTTTAATTTTATTTTTCGTTATCGTAATCACATGACATGAAGCTCTTCCAATAAATTATTAATATGTTGTCAATAAATAAATAAATTTTGTTTTGTTTCTTCTTCTTTCTTCATTCTTATAATTACACATTTAACACCCATAATAATTTAATAAAACTGCATATGCAATGCATTTAAAAATAAATAAATTTTTATAGAATGCACACATATGTACATACAGTGGACAGCAAAAGTCTTAGTACGGCAATATATTTTGACAAAAAAAAAAGTCACCACAGGCTTAATATTCTTGCACAGAGTCCCGATATGACTTCAAGAGAATATTTAGGAGATCATTTGAAAGAACGGTTACGTAATCGCTAAACCTCAACTAAAAGTTAAACGATAAACTTGCTCATGGTGCCACCAGCAAACATTAAACAAATCTTGTACATTCAATTACAAATTAATATAATAAATTACAATTAGTCGCCGTAGTCTAGTAGGTAGTGTGTTAGCTAATTAAACGAAAAGCCAGGGTTCAAACCCCAGGCCAGACATCGAAATAAAATACGAAAAACATTTCTTCGGCGACTTCCTCTCAGCAGATTTCTGGCAAAAACTCTGTGAATGAAATAAAATTGACATGAAAAGTTTCTCAAACATGTGTCGTTCGGAGTCGACCTACAGTTTAAAGGTCCCGCCACTCATGTATAAAATTAACGCACACAACATAAGTGGTGTGAGCAACTAGGTCGTAATCCTCACCGAAGGATTGTAATGACCAATTCTGTATGTATGTAAGTATAGGTCTAAGATCCCTTTTCCATTCATAAATTGCTGGATGTAGTAATGGAGCATACTAATTCAAATTTTTCTAAGGACATGCTTTGGAACTTAGAAGAACGACACCATCTAGATGTGGTTTTCACAGGAGGACGCTATGCACAACACAGCACATGCGATTCGAAGAGATGATCATCTTACAATGAGGTCGTTTGATTTGACCCCATTATTGTATTAACCACATACACCTTGTTTTATTGAAATTTAAAAATATGAAGCGTTTCTAAAACAACCTGTACTGGATATAAAAAACTCTTGTTAACATGGTCATAATGGCTTTAACCGGTCTTCATAAAGTTTGATGCGCAAACAACAATTTGTGGGAAAGCTGAACTCATTCTGGAACATCATCTTTATAAATACATTTCAGCACAATTCAACTCAAAATTCCCTGTAGGTATACAATCACTGGAATGTAAGGTTAATGACTAAATCACATGCAGCCAAGAAACAAAGGCATACTATCTTAAAATACTTGTATAAAGACGTAACGCGGTTCAAACCTCCAGCAAAATGAAATTTGAAAAAATATTTCTTCGACGACTTCCTCTCAGCAGATTTCTGGCAAAAGCTCTGAGAGTAAATAAAATTGCCATGAAAAGTTTCTCAAAAAATCTGTCGTTTGGAGTCGACTTTAAAAACTGTAGGTCCCGCCACTCATGTATAAAATTAACACACACAACATAAGTGGTGTGAGTAACTAGGTCGTAATATACTGACTGAAGGGTTGTAATAACCAATTATGTATGTATGTATGTAAATGGAGTGCTTAACCTTAACGGATAAATACAAGGAATAACATTTTCATCTATTAAGACTTTGAATTTTAAATTTACTCAGGGTTCTCCTTGGGGGTACCTATGCAGTCATTTGAAACTTTTCCTTATTTTTCTCTTGTTTTATGAGAAACATTAAAAAATTGTTTGTTTTATAATAAAACAGAAATAAATTGATAAGAATAAATATATAAACTATAAAATTCATGAAATTGCTAAAAATATATTGCCGTACTAAGACTTTTGCTGTCCACTGTATATCCAGTTACGTGACATATTCTTCAATGCATGTATAAATATTTCAATCACTGAATGTCTATTAATCACCAAAACAAAAGACTTAAGGCACATACCTATTTTTTTCATATAAAAGGAAAACATTTTTCCTATTTTGTTAACTCCATGATAAAGATCTTATATTACAGACATCTACAGAAAAAAAATGGAAAAGAGAAATAAAGTTCAACATTAATTGCCACAAATTATAAGCAAAATGCATAATCATGCTCAATAAAAAATAGTTTCACAACAAATATCAGCCTTGTAATGCAAGAAAAACCTACAGCCGGTGTTTATAAACGTAAATGAATTGTCAATCAATTTGTTTATTTTCTTAAAATATTTTGTTTATTTACTAAATTGGAGTGAATACAATAGAAATAAAAATTTTTCTTAAAGCAACAAGTGAAAGTAAATGGAAAAGAAATTCATTGAATTGGAAATTTATGTGTGGAATCATTGGGTGAGCGGGATTAATATTTTTACTTTCTTGTGGCTTTTTCTCTTCTTTCTTTTAACAGCAAAGAACTTAAAATTGATGAGGCCCATTTCTGGATGAATTGTCGAATTTGGGACCAATCCACAAAATTGTATAATCTGGACACCAACGACATATGGCTTCAACAGAGCGGCGCTACTTGCTGCACAGAATGTGCATTTCAAGACGTGCTCATTTCACATGAAAGTGATGTCAACTGGCCAGTGATATCGTGCAGTTTGACTCGGTTAGAAATTTTCTAGTTTTTGTAAGTTGTAGGTATAGGAATGAGCCACAAATCACAGCGGATCTGAAACTCAACATAACCCATGCCATCGGTCATGGAGAGCGGTATCATCAGACTTTTCAAGGGAATAAAAAATTTCACACAAACACTTTGTCTTATTTAAATTTCAAAATAGGAAGCGCCTAACCAAAGACCTAGGTTAGGTCAGGTTAGCGGGCAGCTTGCTATACTCAGGCAAGTTCATTCGGTGGCCATACGGGGCCCACTGTGTTACCCAGCGTGAGGTAAGCCCCCTTGTCATGATCTGTTAAAGCTGGGTTTGAACCACTCTGGACTTCGGACGATGCCGGAAACTTCACTTATTGGCACATGACCAAATCGTCAAAAGTTCTATCACCCCAAAACCTGCTTGAAGTGTAGAGCACTAATATAAAAAGTGTAGTATCGATTCCGTTTCTCCCACATCCTGGCAGCAATTCTGTTGAAACAGACTGAGCTTGTCAGCGAAACTGAAAATAGTGCAGTGTCCCATTAGCATTCCTGTTAGAGTGCAAACCGTTCTCTTGTCGAACTGAAGAAGTTTCCTGGTTTCCTTGCTGCTAGATACAGCAGGTTTAAAATTCGGCAAGCAGCTATCTTGGACCACCTATGGGTTATTGAATTCCAATCTACTTTTTTTATTTTGAAAAATTATTCTTGTAGGGGCGAATATATCCCCTCTACCTCTCCGATCCCTTCCGTGCCAATTCGTCTGCCTTTTTGTTCCCCTCTACGCCATTCGTTGTCTCTGGCAGTAAAATAAGACTCGCAATCTATCAAGTATTTGCGCTCTGATAAGCAAGTGAAGTAAAATCTGGAAAGATCCCGTAACCTGCTATTAATCATATTTTGTTGTAGTAAATGTCTTTTAGGCATAGGCTGTGTGACAAGTTTGGCAACCATCAATCTGTAGTGCTCACAATGATAATTTCCACACTAAACAATAATGTTTTCGAAAAGCATTGGGCGTTTTTAGATCTGATGTAAATCGGTGTCGTCTCAAATTTGAAAATTTCGTTTGCTCCTGTATGGAGAATAACTGTGTAGATATGTCATTTAATTGGGATTTCCCCTGAAAATTTCTTAACTTATTCGCGTCCTACTTACTTTCAACACTTTAGTCTGGATTACAACCTAGCGTCTTACACTTCTTACGCTGTGTGTGTTTATTTTAGTAATGTGTGGAGAGAGTTTTATGTCGATTCCGAAAAACCTTTTCATTGTAATTTTATTTACTTTTAGAGTTCTTGCCAGAAGACTGCTGAGAGGAAGCCGCCAAAAGAAATATTTTTTCATATTTCGCCGGGGTTTGAAATACAAGCTCTCGTCTCATTTGCCAAGACCAAGACCAACAAGACTACCATGACTTTAGAAAATATTACAGCACTCACTGAAAAACAACCTATTTTTCTGCAATCTCCTCCAGTACATACATAATTGGTCATTGCAACCCTTGAGTCCGGATTACAACCTAGTTTTTCACACCACTTATGTTGTGTGCGTTAATTTTTTTATACATGAGTGGCGGCACCTACAGTTTAAAGTCGACTCCGAACGACAGATTTTTGAGAAACTTTTCATCGCAATTTTATTTGCTCTCAGAATTTTTGCCAGAAATATGCTGAGAGGAAATCGCTAAAGAAATACTTTTTTATATTTCGTTCAGTTGGAGATGCCTGACCTGGGGTTTGAACCGAGACCTGACGTCTAATAAGTCAAGACACTACCTAGTAGACCACGGCGACTTCAATCTCCTACAGTATTCTTCTAAAAATAGTGCTCGAAGTAAGCTAATTATTATCTCCCGCTGTAATTACCATCTGTTTTAGTCAATCCGCTGGGAGAGGAAGTCGCTAAAAGAATTTTTTATAGTTTTTCGTTTTGTTCGAAATGTGTGAGACGGTAGTTGAACCACGGGTCCAATAAGTCAACACACTACCTACTCGAATACCGTGACTTTGGCTGAGATCGATTCTCTAAAAAAAACGTCACCACGATGATCGTCTACGTTCACGAATGCCGGGGATTTCTCAGAGGAATTTCGTATAATTTAATGGTAACTAAGTCGCCGTTGTCTAGTAGGTAGTGTGTCGGCTTATTAGACGTAAAAACACGGTTCAAACTCCAGGTCAGACATCAAAACGAAAATATGAAAAATATTTCTTCGATGACTTCCTCTCAGCAGATTTCTGGCAAAAACTCTGAGAGGAAATAAAATTGTCATGAAAAGTTTCTCAAAAATCTGTCGTTCGGAGTCGACTTTAAACTCATACCACTCATGTATAAAATTAACACACACAACATGAGCGGTGTGAGAAGCTGGGTCGTAATCCTGACTGAAGGGTTGTAATGGCCTATTATGTATGTATGTATGTATGTTAAAGGTAACTATAATATGGGTCTCAGGACATGGGATATGGTTAGATATTGCATTGTCGATGAAATTACAATGTTCCGGTATGGAAGGCATAGATACTGCGATTGCCTAAGTTAAGCTAGGTATTCTTAGGTTGATTTTAAGAAAGTTTCAAATTCGTAGCCAGCAAAAAAGTAAGAAAAGGACTAAAGGACCCTAAAACGCACGGCCATCTATCTTACCATTGAAATTCTAACACTGACCAATTGGCAATAAGTTTGAAATGACATTAAATGATTTCAGCATAAACTGTGGGTCTGTGTAAGTAACTAGAGATTATCTTTCATAATGCCATGCTCTTGCCTGGAGGAGTAGGAAGTTTTTAATCTCAATTTTCTGTCATTCTTCACTGAACTTTCGAACTTATAGGCCATGTCTTGCAATGCAAATTCATGTTCTAAATTGAATACAAAATAAACAGGAAAATATTTATGTATTATATGGGTGCCCTGCTAGTCTAGTGGGTAGTATGTTAGACTGTTCGCGTGAGGGTCGTGGGTTCGATTTCCACCAGAGGCACTGGTGTAATCTGGTAATTTATGTATTATTTGTTAGAAGAAAGACTGTAGTCCTGATTAATGGGTTATAATGGCTGTTACGTACGTATTATTTGTGTGTAGCCCTTGCGCTGACCAACTTCTCCTTCCTCCCCGATTTTTTTTGGTGGAACTTGGTCAGTGCAGGGACTGTGTTCACCTCGTGGTATCAGAACGGGCCGCTATGCGTGCTCAAGTGAGCCTTTTGATATCAGAGCTACCATTCCGACCTAACCTAACCTAACCTATGTATTATTTGTTACAAACACATCATTGTATAAAGTTTACATACAATTTCAAAGTAGTTTTAACCACAAACTGTAATATCAACGTCATTCATGATTTAAACACACAAAATGACGTGTGGTCGTTGTAGTATTTATTTTTCAATTTTTTTTTTTAATTTTTTATTTTGTCAACTTGAACAAGGAAATGTCAACGTTGACAAACATTTTTAATAGCAGACACAGTACAGCATAAGACGAATTGCAACAACAACAACATTAATAAAAGCAGAAAAATAAATTCATACTTAGAAATTCATCATTATTTTTTAGGTTATTGAAACCATAAGATTGTTTAAATAGAAGGAAAATGTCAATTATTTATCTGTACAAAAACAAAAACAAAAACACAAACAGAGAAGCAGAAAAAAAAATCAAAACAATGTTGAAAAACTAAACGACTGTCAACATCTAGAAAGCTTGGAACGCATGAAAATATTAATTTTACTTGACTCAATGAAATGTTTTTTTTTGCTTTTTTGATATGAAATTGAAAATTAATTTAAAGCCAGTATGGAGAAACCAAACAAATCAATGATGACAAGTTGCTAAACAATTTCAATTATTCAAAACATAAATTATTTTGATTCGTTTTACTTGCTTTAATTATTTGATTACTTTTAGTTTTTAATTCCTTTGCATTGCCACGATTATGTTATGCTGTATGCTGTGTTGGTTGCACTTGCAATTAAATTATGATCGTTGCAAAATAGTTTCATTTGAATACTGCCACAAAATGCATGCACCTGTATCCGTAATTTATGCGAATAATAATTAAAAATCAATTTAAGTCTACTCTGAAAATTAAGACACTTAAGTTTTTGGTCATATTCAACTGTAGTATTGAATGTTCAATTTTAACTTGGGGTAAAATAAGTATACTGCGACTGCAATTTGCTAAATCCAAACTACTGGAGCTTCTGAATGTTTTTCGCTTTAAAATCTACACTTAGTATATTAAATTATATTTTTACTAGCCATGTACTACGCTACTTTATTAGTTATGTTTTTAATTTTACCAAAACACTGAGATTCTAATTTACCTATCTATACATGGAAAAAAAATTGTTGAATGAGTAGTTAAAAGATGGCATGCTTTGTGTCTTTAATAACTTCTCTGTTACGTTCAAGGCTTAACATCTTGTTAGCTATTCCCAAGTAGGAACGTGGAACGAAGTAATGTAAACAGTTCGAAAATATCAAAATTTGCATCAGCATTGAAGTCACCGTAGTCTAGTGTATAATGATAGTGTTGGCTTATTAGACTTGAGGTATCGGTGCAAACGCTAGGTCCGACATCTCCAACTAAACGAAATATGAAAAAATATTTTTTCGGCAACTGCCGCTCAGCAGATTTCTGGCAAAAACTCTGGAGAAAATTGCCATGATAAGTTTCTCAAAAATCTATCGTTTCGTATCGATTTGAAACTGTAGATCGCGCCATTCATGTATAAAATTAACACATACAACACAAGTGGTGTGAGTGACTAGGTCGTAATCCTGTCTAAAGGGTTGTAATGGCCAATTATGTATGTGTATATGTATGTACTGACAAAGATAGCATATATTTCACGCATGGTTTGTGTCTTTAATAACTTCTCCAATGTCTTCTAAGAGTAAACGTCTTGTAAACTATTTTAATGTCAGAACGTTCAACGAAATAATGTAAAAAAAATTTAAAATATCCAATTTGGTAACAGAATATTAACATGTTGAAGTCGCCGTAGACTAGTAACTAGTTGTTGGCTGATTCAAACCTCAGTTTTGGCATCTCGAACAAAATGAAATATGAAAAATATTTCTTTCTCAAAGTAAAAAAATTCCAATCTCTCGTTCGGAGTCAACGTTAAACTATTGGTTTCCCACTCATGGATAAAATCAACAAACATAACATGGTTGATGTGAGAAGCTAGGTTGTTAACTTGACTAAAGCATTGTAATAACCTATTCAGTAAGTAATATCACTCCGAAATCGACTCCGAAACAATTACAATCTACGATTTAAACATACGATACGATTCGATATAAGACAACCACAGTCACAGATAGTATCACCAGAGCATAATTGGGACACTGGACTGCTAATCACTTAAAGTGAAATTATTCCGCGCTTCAAACCCAAGCCTATACATCTTCGGGCAAAAACTCTAAGAATAAATAAAGTTGTCTCCAAAAGTTTCTTAAAAAGCTACCGTTCGACGGCGACTTTAAACTTTAGGTGCCACCACACATGGAAAAATTTACACACACAACATGGGTGGTATGAAAAACCAGGTCTTAATCCTGATTGAAGGTTTGTAATGACCAATCAAGTAAGAAAAATTTACCCACTTGTCTAGATACCAGACAAATCTGACCCGCAAAGGATATATGCCGCATAATATTTGCAATAAACTTAACTAGGATCCGTTTTTAGATACTTGCAGCAGTTATACAGGACTCTGGCCTTAGGTACAAATGCCCAGAGTCTGGAAATACATACATCAAAATAACTTCTGCAAAAGCAGCAATGACGAGAAGAGAGAAGAAGAGACCATATAACATCTTCTCTGTGTCATCTCAATTAATTCCATTTCCACAAAGAACTGGCTATGACGTATTGGATTTCAGAATTAATCTGAGTTTAAAGCTCAAACCCGAAATGTCAAAATCCTCACGAATCCAAATCGCAATGATATTGGCGGCTACCTGGCTTCAGAAGTTTTTATATAATTTGTTCTGCAAATCGTTGCGGTAATCTGCTTATAAATATCAAGTATGGTAGGGTGTTATAAAACGAACAAAATCATGAATTTTATGAAATTAAGTCATTATTGTAATCTATCATGGTTTTTACAACCTGTTGATTGATAGATGGATCAGATGGCCTATGATTAAAAATCAATTACTTGAAATACGATTAACCTGTAAATTTATCTTTTTTGATAATTATTATCAAAGAATTTATTTAAATTGATTTATTTCAACAAGTTTCCACTGATTGGTTGTAATTAAGTATTCAAAGTTTTTGTTTTAAAAGCCATTTTTTCAGCAATTGAACAAGAAATCAATCGAAAAACAAGAAAAATTTCAAATAGTTTCATGGCATGATTTTAAGATTTTAGGAAGAAATGTTGTAAAACGAGAATATTTTTAGTTAGATGAGAGAGAAATGAAGATTATATCAAAAAATTTGTTCCTCTTAGTTCCAAGAAATAATCCCTCTGTCATCCTCTTTAAAGACGAAGATATTATTGAAAATTATTATAACTAGGCCACTGAGCTAAAGAACTGAAATAAGTCCGAAACCTATCTAAGGTTTCCAGTAAAATATCGGTAAGACGTAGCTAACCACAAGTAGACAATTCACTATTCCGCTAAACAATAGAGGTTCTCATGATGCCTTTTCTCTCCTCATTAAGTTGATTAACTCTTCAGGAACCTAATCCTAGACAACTCAAGCAAGGGGTAGAGCAAGCAAAGAATATTCTCAGGCGTATTTGTGTCGCCACATCTTTTGAGGAAGTTGTTACTACGTATGTTTCTCACAAGAGTATTGTTTAAAAGACTAAAGCGGCTTAACCCCTGTAATGCGATCACTTATTATGCAACATCTGTAGGTTAGGTTAGGTTAGAGGACGTGTACTTGTCAATTAAGACATGTAAAGTACCCGGAGATCGAATTAACCCATTGTACAACGTCCTAGTTTCTCACACCACTTATGTTGTGTGTGTTAATTTTATACATGCGTGGTGGGACCTACAGTTTAAAGTGGACTCCGAACGACAGATTTTTGAGAAACTTTTTCATGGCAATTTTATTTACTCTCAGAGTTTTTGCCAGAAATCTGCTGAGAGGAAGTCGCCGAAAAAAATACTTTTTGAATTTTGTCTTGATGTCTGGCCTGGGGTTCGAACCCTGGCTTTACGTCTAATAAGCCAACACACTACCTACTAGACTACGGCGACTTCATCATGGAATGTGTTAATGGGCAAAGGTGGGCATTTATCGTTATATACTATTTTTTATAAAAGTTGCTTAACCAGTTGCTGTCGTACCAAGCGATATGCCATAGAACAGGAAACCGTCAAATAAATCTTTCAGTAAATAAGATCAAAACGAACTGTATATATTGCTTTCAAGTATAGACGACCTTCTTATCGGAAGGAAGAATTTATTTATTTTATCTTGGCACCGAATATCAACAGTCTGGAAATCATCTGTAAAATCATTGTCAATGGATGTCAACGTGCAATTAAATATCGCAGACCATTTTAAAGTGGCAATATTAATGCGACAGCACCGAACCAGGTTTTTTTGAAGTATTCGAGAGATAAATCCTACACAAGATCTTAGGGCCTGTGTAAGTTGGAGATGACTTTCTCATACAAGCCTGCCCCTCAGCTGTATGATCTCATTAACGGCATGGAGCCTTGTATATTGTCTAGGCGCTCTAGAACAAAAATTCAAAAACCAAAAAAGCTTTCGATGTACTTCGTTCTGTATGGAAATCTTCTGCAATAATAAGAAAAACTAAGATTAGAATTATTATTGCTTGTATCAAATGTATGCTCCTTTAGCCACATGACAACAGAAAACTAGTTAACCTTCCCTAAAGGGTTTATCAGTCAATGTCTAAAAAGACTCTTGGAAATCGTATGGCCTCAACTGCAAATACAAACAAACAAGCTGTCAATTGGAACTAAAATACTAAATTAGGAATGATGTTGAATTACACACTTGCTACGCAGGCCACCAGGTTAAGTAAATAAAACCATCATTGAATGGACAACACAAGTAGTTGAAGACAGTCGTAGAAGTGTAAATAGACAAAAATTGGAACAAACAGGATCGAATTGTAGTTCTGTTCTACACTGAGAACCACTGAGCAGAAAGATTTGTGTTTTAGATTATGTTTATTCATAATCATTTAGGTGGGGTCTATCAGTTTTTATCCGGTCTTCCAAAAGCGACTTCGACAGTTAACAGTTGAACACGGTCATCTTGTTGAAGCTACATCTTGTCTAATTTGAAAGATGACATTTATTCAGCCTGCTTACAGGCAAGGATAGCTAAAGCATTTAACAACACGTGCAAATAATAAAATTATTTTTATCAAAATGGGCCCATGCCCATTTTACAATTGCCGTAGCCGTAAAACCAACGACGTATTCGCAATGTTGTGAATAAATTTAAAACTACTGGTTCAGTAAACGCTCGACAACATGCAAAATCTGCCGAAAACAAAACAACACCTGTTACAGTGTGCAAGAGAATCCATTTCAGGTCAAAGTGATGTGAACTGGCCACCGATATCGCACGATTTGGGCCCCATTAGACTTTTTCTAGTGGGTTCCTCTTAATTGGCAGGTGTACACGAAATAGCTACAAATCACAGCGGTTCTTAAAGTTAACACAAGCTATGCCATCAATCGAATTCGGTGTGATTTATGAGTCATGGAAAATTGGACATTTTGGATGGGCTCCACCCAGAGAATCTGTGACAGACATTCAAATGGTATCATATTCCGCACAAAGTACACAATGGCATCAACAGGTGTTTCCAACAAATAAAATGGATCGATGGTATGTCACACTTCACAGCAGATTTCTGGCAAAAACTCTTAGAGTAAATAAAATTGCCATGAAAAGTTTCTTAAAAATCTGTCGTTCGGAGTCGACTTTAAACTGTAGGTCCCACCACTCATGTATAAAAAATTAACGCACACAACATAAGTGGTGTGAGAAACTAGGTCGTAATACTGATTAAAGGGTTGTAATCACCAATTATGTATGTGTGTGGTATGTCACACATACTTTCTTTTATTTTCAATTTAAAGGGAGGAAGCCTTTAATTACAAATCTGATATAAAACTTATGAACTAAAAGCGCCTTCAACTAAAGTTTAAATAGATTATCAAGCGTGTAAATAGCTACACTAACTCTGCAATTAAATTATTCAATATACTTGTATTTCTGGTGATATACACTCTACTCTACTCTAAACTAGTATCACTCAACTAAGGAACGAGTACTTATTACTGGCAGAGCATAATGAAAAATAAAAAGTTTGTGTCTTAAGTCCTTTGTTTCAAGCATATATTGTTGTATGTGTTGCTGTTGTTTAATGGAGCAGCGTTAATAATTAGAGTTAGTAAGACGTACGGGATACAAAACAGTTAAAATAATTTCATCTAACAGTAGCCAGAATTCCAGCACAAATAACAACATCAATGGCAACAATGATGACAATTGAAAAAAGAAAAATCCGGTAAAAACGAAAAACGAAAAATAAAAAACAAATGAAGACAAAGAAACAAAACAATCAACAATTGTGTCTTAAATTAAACATCGAAACCGTGACGCTAAACTAACAAATCAATTGTTTATAATGCTAGCTAAACCAGCTAGACACTGCTCCAAAAATTAAATTCTAATAAGAAATGAAAACAAACCGACAACATGGTAAATTGAAATGAAAAGAAACGAAACGAAACAAACTAAAAAGATGAAAAAAAAAAATAAAACTGCAAATGGAAAAGAAAAAAGAAACAAAATAACAAAAGAAATGTCAATTGATTTTATGCACTATTTAAGAGTAACAAAAGCACAGTAGCTTAGCAACATCAACATCAACAGAAGCGGCTACACTAACAGTCACCTTAACAATGGCCAACAAATATCAAAGTATTGTTTTAACAACGAATTAACAGTTTTACTTTATTTTACGATATCTTACTTACTTATGCGATATAACTGTGATGATTTGTTGTTAATCGTCTATCGACAAAAGAGGGATTTTCGCAAATGTCGTATAATTTTTTCGAAAAATTTTTTTCCTTTGAAAAAGAATACAAAAAAAAATTGTTTTCATTCAACATACAGTTTTTACAATTATCGTGTTTCAATTCAGGAAAATCCAAAATGAAAAACTGTCCATGCGCTGATAGTGCATAGAAAAAACAGTTTTCGGTTTTTGTTTGCTTCTTTTCTTTTCTTTTTTTTTTTTTTTTTGTTAAGGAAAATACTCAAATTGTTTGGCTGTTAAATTGTAACAATAAACCCAATGAACTCCGCCATGGGTGGCAAAACGAAAAGTACATGACAAGTTTTTTTGTTTCTTCTCCAGTTATTGGCCGAAAAAAAGGAAATCCATGCCTTTTTTCATTCATTTGAATCTCCTTACAGTAGAACACCGAAGTAAAAAAAAAAAAAAAAAAAAAAAACACAGAAATGGCCTACGGTCAAACATAAAACATTACTGCTTGCAGTTTTGTACCAAAAAACAGTTATAAATATAACATCTTTCAAGCAAAAAAACAAAAAAAAACTAACAACATTTGCAACAACAATAATAACAACATGAACAACATTTATAGTAACAAGAGCAACAACAGTAATAACAGAACTCACCAGATATTTGAAACACAACACAACATAAAATAGAAAAATATGATACCACCAGCATAATACGCTACGTTACCATATGTTAGCACAGTGGTTTAACACTATTACATACATACGTATAACAGTTTCACTTCATATAGGATCTAAGATATGGATTTTCTAATTTAAAGGCCGCGTAACGGATGTCTCATCAATCGGTTTAAATTTGTACCGTCGGTTATTTCCAATCTGGCAATACTTATGTCATTCTATTCTATCATAAAATTCAATATATTATCTCCACTGAACGTAATGAATCGATTTACGCTTAAACGTTGGGATTTATTGGAATATATGGGCCAACAGGAAACTGCACGATGAAGGGATGAAGCTCATTTTCATCTTAGTGGGTACGTTAATAAGCAAAATTGCCGTATTTACCGCTCAGAAAAATCCGATGTGGTCTCACAGAAACCAATGTACCCATACGAGTGACTGTTTGGTATGGTTTGTGGAGCGGAGGCATCATTGGCACATATTTCTTTGAAAATGTGGACAGCGCAACTATTACGATCAATGGAGACACCTATCGCACCATGAGAACTGATTTTTTTGTACCCGCTCTTCATGGTATTCATGTGCACAATGCTTGATTTCAACTTGCCACACTTCTCGTACCACAATCGATTTATAACGACAAACGTGGTGATGTCAATCGGCCGCCAAGAAGTTGCGATTTTACACCGTTGAACTCTTTTCCGTGGGCCGCCGTTATGCCGACAAACCAGAGACAATTGAGCACTTGAAGGTCAACAATCGTGATGCCATTGCCGAGATACGACCTCATACACTCGAAAATGTGCACAATAATTGATCCGATCTTATGAGGTACTGTGAGGCCAACCGCGGCAGACATATGAATGAAATAATATTCCATTTCTAATCGGAATAATTGTACATCACAACAAAAACTTAAATTTGGCAAAACTTCAAATCGTTATTATTTTATTTATAAATTTAAACTTTTAAATTTCCCATCAGTTTCACTTAAAAAACCCGCACTCCTACCAATACTTTTTAAATCCATAGAAACACACTTTTATGTTAATCTGTTCCAAAAACACCTCCTGCAATTGTTGAACAACTCAGACATACGTTCATCCCTACAATGTCCAATGTATACCTTGACAATGCATGGACCTATCGATACCCATTGTAAGTAATACATACCTGATACAGTCCATATAATGCTAAAGGCATGCATGCCTAAATCGAAAATGCTTTGCGGTAACATAAGTATTGTAACAATTCCCTCCTCTTCCTTATTTCAAACATCAAACTCTCGGTGGTCATTATCTCTACGCTTCATTTTCTAATACAACTTTCGCTTATTCTGATTCACAATTCATGAATTCACTGGCAGCACCCTTCTTCGCTCTATTTATACTGCCCTTTTTCATGTCTGGCAACTTTTTTCGACACAGTGAGGTTTTGGATTTCTAATGTTTGTTATATTCTCCTTCTCGTAAATTCTCATTTTATTGCTTGTGTAAGAATATAAACCGTACGATGTGTGTATTTTGTTTTTGTTTATTTTGATTGCCTGATTAGGTTTTAATATTTGTCTGCATTACACTGTTACTCACTTAAACCCGATACCATTTATGCAACTTTATTTTGAATCTCGGTTTGTAAAGTGCTTATACCACGAAAACTACTTCGTTTAACATTCTTATGTTGTTGGCCGTAACAAGTAAACCCAGTTGGCCTCATTTTCATTTCGATTCCATTTTGTCATTGTGTATCTTGATTTGAGAACGCCTGAAGTAGTGTAGAACGTTTAGGTCTTCCTGATTATCCGCGTAGTTACACTCGTCATCTGCTGTTGGTACATGTTCCACACCAAGTTCTAAGTCACCAGACGATCTTAACTTATATCCGAAAACAATCCTGGCAGGTTTTCTTGTTGTAGCATAGTCCTTCGCTGACTGATATGCTAACAGGAATATTACCGTCCCAATCTTAGCGTTGGCCGCTTGCCACGTCCTGCCAATAGAACCGTTGTACTACCCTTTAGTTTCTAGCCACGATATCGAATCACTTATTTAATTGACAGTCGGTGTTCTACTCCGTATCGCTAAATTAATCGCCATCAGTTTTATCTAAGACTACGTTAGTCTCAACAATTTTCATTAGGCGTTCGAGTTTCGTTATATGGGATTAAGCCTTGACCATAAAGCTCACGTGAATCAAACTTTTCCTCAATAAACGAAGTCTATTATCGTCAAGCCTGATATTTGCAGTTCATCTGCAACATCGTTGTTAAAATCACCGCAATGACAAGGTACCAAGCATAATTCAATCTGATAATTTGACAGAAGGCTGCTTAGCCGTTTTTTATACTCCCAGACCAAATGTGACCTAAAAACATGTCCCCAAAGCAGGCAAATCCTTTAATATTGCCTGATTACCCACATAAATTGTAATTCTTAGGCTCTTTGGTAAGTGTTTCCTGACCTGGCGATCACGATTCCCAAAACCTCCGTCTGAAAAACACTAAATTCCGCTGGGCGCTTCTATGTATCGAAGCCGCCGTGGTCTCGTATGTAGTGTGTTGGCTTATTAGACGTGAGGCCTCGGTTCAAATCCCAGTTCAGGCATCTCCAACTAAACGAAATATGAAAAAATATTTCTTTAGCGACTTTCTCTCAACAGATTTCTGGCAAAAACTCTGAGACTAAATAAACATCTGTCGTTCGGAGTCGACTTCAAACTGTAGGTCCCGCTAATCATGTATAAAAAAATTAACGCACACAACATAAGTGGTGTGAGAAACTAGATCGTAATCCTGACTAAAGGGTTGTAATGACCAATTATATATGTATTATGTATGCCTGTATGTATCCCTGACATTTGTTCCAAAAATGAAGACTCCTGCATCCGTACCCTTCTGCATCTTGGCAGATCAGTGAAAACTGCCCAGCCATCGAAGAGACTTC
This sequence comes from Sarcophaga variegata, assembly GCA_932273835.1. NCBI lineage: Eukaryota > Metazoa > Arthropoda > Insecta > Diptera > Sarcophagidae > Sarcophaga > Sarcophaga variegata. The sequence goes on along the minus strand of OW026359.1, from coordinate 33,244,888 downwards.
CCTATCTGGTATTATCACCTTCGGTGTATCGCAGAAATGATTTTATGTAGTCATTTAGTGTCTCAATGCGATAATCGCGCATTCCATCTTGGCGCATATTTCGGGAATTCACTAGAGATGGTTCTAGTTTGAGTCTAAAAAGCAATTGAAGAATGGCAGCTAAAGCTGCCTGGGGTGTGCTTCTACTCGCAGTTGTGATACCCACAGAGAAACACGTCCTTTAGAGAGAATGTTGCAATTGCTGGCCTTTATATCCAACAAAACATTACAAAACAAATTGCAATAAAACCACTGTAGTTTAACTGCAACTGTGCAATAATTTTGTTAACGTTACGTTCGATTTAAAAACACAAAACAGAATAAAAAGATCAAAAAAAGAACACTTGCTGCACATACTGCATAGAATTGTGTTGTAAAGGCTACTGGTGCCATTTGAACCATTTGAATGAAACATGTGCTGGGTGTGTGTGTATGTGTGTGTTGTACGCCAAAGGAAGAAAATAATTAATATGCTGTTAAGATTTTTATGACAAGCGACAAGGACAGGGTTTTTTATTTCATTCCTGGCATGTCACATTTGCTAACAACCGGGAATTGTTTAACAGCCATGGCAATGAAACTCAAGGAAAATAAAACGAAAATCTGTTGCCACCGCCACCACAACCAATGCTTGCTGTCGCAACCAATAAAGACTGTTAAAAACCAAACAGCTGCACACTTTTTTTTTCTTTATGTGGCATTTTGTTGCTTTTTTTCCTAAACAGTGGTGCTGTTATTCAATTTTAGCTAATATCACTATTTAATACAAATGATAGCAGAACTTTAAACGTATATGTTTAGTGTGGCAAGTCATGACAGTGGCAAGCATACACCGGCTATAGGAATGACGGGAAAAAAAAATGTTTCTGTTTCCGCATCTCAATGTCGTTCAATCTAAAAGAATTTGCACGATGCCAACTATTGTTACAATTTTTTTCTATTTTCTTTTTATTTGTTTTTGTTAGTTGCTACTATTTCTACTGCTGTTGCTGAAACAACATTCAAGTGCATTTTATGGTTTTGTTGTAGGCAAACCAAGCGCCGTCATTAAAATACGAAGAGAGCACAATGAAATAAAGACAACCAAAAACCAACTAAAGAAAGAGGAAAATAATAAAAACAATATCAACCTGAAATTACTAACGACCCACCTTAAGGTTCAACCTTCGCGTTTCAAATGTTTTCCTCTTTTTGTGTGCTGCAAGAACAACAGCAACTTTAACAGCATCTAGTTGAATGCCCCTGCTAAACTTGTGTGTTCATCAGCAGCACTTGTTGCTGCTGTAGAACGAAGCCAGCCTTGGCCTTCTGTTTTTAAGGTTTGAGGTTTTATTTTCAAGATTTGTATCTTTTTGATCGTTTACTCCACATGTTGCCCATTATTTGTAGTTTTAATACTTTAGTTACTGCTGTTGCTGCTGTTACTACTGCTCGTACCCCCAACTACTGTTTTGATTTCTGTTCTATGCCACTTGAATAAATGTTGCTTCATAGTTTCATTTCTTCAAACGTTTTTTGTTTTTTTTTTGTTGTCAGATTAAAGCTGAAACTGTTGTTGCAACATTGTTGCATATTCACACCAGTTGTACAATTTAAATATTTAATATACTGTCATATGTCGTGTTTCACTCAGGGGTTCCAAAATATAAAAAAGTCCACTGGATAGACAATAACAATTATTTCATTCCATAATGTGTTGCCATATTTATGTAGAGGAATTCAAATGCTATGTCCTCTAATAAAAGGTGGTATGTTTAATACAGTATGTAGATAAAGGTGCGTTCAAGTTTATAAAGCGTGTCTCAGTAAGTGTTAAATTTTTATATTAAGTCGCCGTAGTCTAGTAGGTAGTGTATTTGCTTAATACACATGAGGCAACGTTTCAAACCCCAGATCAGACATCTAAATCTAAAAATTGCCATGAAAAGTTTCTCAAAAAAATTTGTCATTCGCAGTCGACTTTAAACTGTTGGTCCCGCCCCAATCATGTATAAAATTAACACACACAACGTAAGTGGTGTGAGAAACTAGGTCGTAATCCTGACTGAATTATGTATGTTATGCACGGTTTTATTGTGTGAGTAACAACTCTAAGATTTAGCACCTGTCACATATTGTTTACGACTAAACAACTTGTTACAATTGTGAGAACTCACTCGAAAAGTTCGTAAAATTCTCATTCGAGGAAGAACACCGAATTTGTAAACCATTCGGCTAGTTAACCAGGGGCTAGTTAAGTACACTAAAACATCCGTACGTAAACGCACATGTCAGTCTCTTGGAAGCATTGCTGTTGTAAGCGAGAGTGTCGACAACAACCCGAAAACATAAACTAAGTATCGTTCTGAAAAATTTTAAATTTCACGAAGCACTACGCAGCGAATTATGTCAAAAAAAAAATATCATCATCAGAGTTTTTGCTAGAAATCTGCTGATAGGAAGTCGCCTAAGAAATATTTTTTCAAATTTCGTTTTGTTAGAGTATGAACAGCGGCCTTCCATATAATAAACCCAAATACTACCTACTAGACTACGGCGACTTCAACCTTCGACCTCCACCTTCATGCATACAAAATTCAGCTTAGTCGTGATCTCAAACCAGCAGACCGTAGAAATGGTCGGCATTTCGCGCCAATTTGTCAAAAAAAATTATTTTTTCCGATGAAGCATATTTCCATCTGAATGGCTTAGGGTATACAAAAAATTGTCGACTTAGGGCACAGAAAATCCTCATTCCATCCATGAAAAATAAATTCACTGACAGCAAGCAACTTATATGGTGCGGTGTGTTTGGACCCTACATGTTTGAAAACGAGCCCTAAATTGCAGTAAATATGAACGACATTCGTTACTGGAACACGATAATAAAGTTCTTCTGGCCTCAACAGAACGGCATGGATCGGGACATCGTGAGATTTCATCAAGACCTTCCACACTGCGAGTATAGCATTCAATATATAATAGCAACGATATTTAGAACAAATTATTCCAGAAAATTTCGGTGTCAACTAGCCACGAACATTATGCAATTTAACGCTGTTCGTCTTTTTTTTTTGGTGCCTTGTGAAGTCTCGAGTTTATACAAATAAGCCTGTAACAATGAGCTGAATATGCATTCATATTGAATATTGGTTCTGTCTTTGTCTTTGTCAAATCTAGATTCGTGTAGGCGCTCTTAAGGTGTATAGTAGGTAGTGTGTTGAATTATTAGACGAACAACAACTAAGGAATATGAAAAAATATTTCTACGGCTACTGCCTCCCAGCAGATTTCTGGCAAACATTTAGGGAGTAAATAAAATTGCCGTGAAAAGTTTCTAAAAACATAAGTCGTTCGGAGTTGAAAATAAAAAATAATAGGATAGACGCAGACCAATTTTATTGCACTCCATGCAAGTGCTTTCTCACCTACTCTGTTGAATTCTATGTAGACCTTTAGAATATCATCAAACTATCTTACCACTACAGACTGCATTTTGTGTCAATAGCTTTTAATTTAATTCGAAAACGGAGTAAGCGAAACAGTGTGGTCCGCTTGCATTAATGACTTATTATACCAATAAATATTCATGTCTAGTTCAGTTAAGATCAGTCTAAACTTGAATCATACAGTTTCCTTCATGTTTTCTTTTTAAGAAAAAAAATAATTTAATTGCCGAACACAATACCACACCACACTGAGAGTGTCGTCTTTCTTACCTTCGCTAAAGAAGACTTTAATTGCGTTACTTTGATCTCAATTTCGTCTCGTGTTAACATTAGTCCTGTTAGCACTCACTTGTTTTCCCCTTTTATTACAATAAAAACAAACTTATTTACAATAAATAAGTTTCGTACATTTCAATTTTAAATCAAATAATAACAGTGTTTTACAAAAACAAAAACAAAGCAACAATACACAGAAACCTTTAAAATGAATAAAAACTGTAGAAAAAAGTGGTGCCGTGCCACACACCGCTACACAAAAAAATTAAATAAAGTGTAGCCATGTTGCAACCTTTTTTCTCCTGGGGGTCGCCGGTACATATACGAGTACAATACAATTATACGGTGCAGACCAAAAAAAGATACAAAAGGCCCAGACATACATATGAAAAACAACCTGCAACGACAGTCATTAAACTCGAAACAAAACAAAGTCACAACAGTCATATGACAGCAAAAACTTGAAGACATAAACATTAAAAATATTTAGAGGGTATACACGTATGTACATACATTTGTATTGTGATGTGGTTTAGTAAGACCTAAAAACCACAACATAGTTCCCTACATAATGTTTATTCATTTAGTCTTTAACAAGGATCAACTGCAACTATCATAAACGAATTATTTATTCCGAAATTTATAACGTCTTAGTGTTAATTAAACAGAAGAGTTATTGAATTAAATCTAGTTTTAGTTGTGGTTCCATAAGTAAACTTCAAAAATGAATTAAAGCTTGCTGGTATGTCGATATAAATCATTGACTCAACACAGTCAGATACGTTAAATCGGATAAAAAGGGGGCCAAAGAAATAACACCACTTCGGAGATTCCGTCTCAAAATTGATTTTGCAACGAGTAGAGTTTTAAGAGCATTGTATGGCAAGTTGGTTTTCACGACCATTACAACCCTTCAGTCAGGATTACGGCCTATCTTGTCACACCACTGCTGTTGTGTGCGTTAATTTTATACGTGAGTGGCGGGACCTACAATGTACAGAATTTTTAAGAATTTTATTTACTCTCAGACTTTTTGCCATAAATTTCCTGAGAAGAAAACGCCGAAGAAATATTTTTTCATATTTCGTTTTGATGTTTGGCCTGGGATATTAACCCTGGCTTTTCGTCTAATAAGCCAACACAATACCTACTAGACTACGGCGACTTCAATGACTCGATTTACGCTTGACAAACTTTGAGATTTATTTGGCGAACGAAACTGCACGATGATGTCAGTTTGGTTACGAACAATACTTTCGTACTAAAACTCTTTCTTTTCCAAAGGGAAATAAGGATCGTTCTACTAGAGACCTGTTGGTGTTACTGTCAAAAAGGTGGAAACAGCCTGTTCTATAACTTGTAGAGAATAAGGTTGTAGCTTTAGATATTTCCAAAGTATTTTATAGGGTATACCATGCAGCATTTCTAGAAAAACTTATTGCTTTTGGTGTTGTTAATTACTTCTTATAATTTATGTCAAGATTTCTCAGAGATCAGGATTCACTAAATATGGGATCTCGTCAGACGAGTTCAAGTTAAATTCGAAAGTACCTTAAAGCCCTGTTCCATTATAATTTTTTATTATTAAATAAAATATAATTGCAAATTAAATTATAATTATTACGAACTAGCACAGTATCCCATTTAACTATCTCGAACTTTTCTTCTCATTTTTATTAAAGATTTATTCTCTCTAACTTCTTTTCTACTATTTTTCTAACAACAGTAATATAGAGTCAGCGTAGTCTAGTAGGTAGTGTGAGGCCAAACCACATGTCAGACATATTCAACAAACTGAAATATAAAAAAATATTTCCTCGGTCACTTCCTGTCAGCAGATTTCTGGCAAAAACTCTGAGAATAAATAAATCTGTCATAAAAAAGTTTTTTTAAGAATCTGTCGTTCAGAGTCGACCTTAAGCTGCAGTTCCCTTCACTCATGTATGTAATTAACACACACATACATACAAAAGTGCTGTGAGAAACTAGGTCGTTATCCTGAAGGTTGTAATGACCGATTATGTATGTATTCATTCGATCACAGACGGTGACCTATGGAGATTAAGGCGAAAAGACATAATTTGAATGAGTCACTCACTTCTGGCCCACAGTCAATCTCCAAATGTGATCGAGTAAATAGAGGCGATATAAATGTGGGAAAGACCCAATTCTGTTTACTGACACAAAAGCGCGACTATAACTGTGTGTCATCTGTAGGTATGGCGGGTATAACTATTAGGCAGTCTAAAGCTCTTGATGTTCTGGGTATGAAAATTCAATGTGATGTGCCATGGCTAATGCAATGGATTTTTCTGTAGCTAAAGAAAGGGACTTTTTCCGAATTATCGTACATTTTTATGTAACACTTGAACTACTCGCAGAGCACATCTATGTGGGCGATTGGCGAGTGGACCGCAAATTTTTTTTGTAGACAGTATTCGTTCTTTAGTCGAACTATCCGCATGTGGAAATCTCTTCATGCCGTAGTCTTTCCTATCACTTGTAGAATAAATGGTTTCAAATCTTAAGGCTACAAATACTACATCATTTTTGCGCCTTTCCGTAACATATTTTTTTCGTTTCAATATAATGAACTGCATGAAAAGGGGTCATCCGCTGAGTAAACTCGTAAACAAATAAAGTTTTTGGAACCAAATGCCGTTGATGTTTGGCTGACTAATTTTTGGAAACGAAAATTCAGTTCGTAATAATAATTTAAATAAATGTAGGACCTTATCCGACCCCAATTACTGTCATAAGCAATAAGTTTTTTTAGAACCCCGTTAGCTCTCCTTAGTATATCACAGTAGCAAACTAACAAAATGTGACAAAAATTTCAACTCATATCTCAGGTTCACAAGTTTTTTTCTTAAACCATTTGCGGAGGATTTTCATTTCGTAAACAAAATGACAAAAAAAAAGGAGACAAATGCTTTTGTATTCCTTCCTTAACACCAAGAAAACTTAATGCACGTCCAAAAAAGAATCTGACAAGCTTGTTGACGGTTTTTTTCGCGTTAACGTGGTCTTCCACACTGTTTTTTTTTTGTTGTTGTAAAAAAAAACCATATTAAGTTGCCATTGACGCTAATTAAACATGATTTTTTTAAGGAAATATAATGTCATTTGTGTTAAAAAAAAAAAAAAAACAAAAGACAAAAGACAGAATAAGTTAAAAGATTTGCAGTGCTACTATAAAAAGGCATATATGAACAAGAACTATTAAAACTATCGATTAAACCCGACTAATACGATATACTACACTTGTGCAAGATTTAACTACGAAAGGATTACATTTACTTTATTAGCAGGTGTTGACGGCGACAATGATAAAACAGTGATTTTTGACAAAATATCTGCAGAAAATTTAAATGGCCTTTTAAGAGAGAGTTACACACTCTAAGAAGTTATTTATCTTAGGAGTGCTCACTAAAAAATTTGCCCATAATTCTGTATGTTTCTTTGTTATCTAAGGGGACTCGTATAAAATTATATTTTGATAATTATTGTCGTCTAAAGTTGTCATAGTATTGCGACCCTACGATTTTTTTGCTGCGCTCAATGTATATGGAGTATTTCTGTAATATCTCCATCATATTTATTATCCTGCCATCCTTTTGCCACGCACCTGATACTTTTAAAAAAGTCGGTTGCTAAAATTAGATCATGACTAAAATCTTCGAGATTGTATTTACCCCAACAAAAGATTAGATTTCCTCAGACCCATTGCCTCTCCCACTCTCTACATCTACGTACTTCCAAAATAACTCTTCACATTCCATGGAAGTTTTTTGACCCCATTAGGGGCATGGAGTACTCATACTCACAAGCTCATCTGCCTGCTCATTGTCGTAAATTTCCATATAAACTCATAAGGGCAGAGTGCTTAGATGTCTGCGTGACCGTCCACGATGAGTTGAGCATATCTTTTGAATGATATATGTAGACTTTCATTTGAATAATCCAGCTTTCATATTTGTTCTTTCATTTAAGAAAGCCTTTAGATTACTCACAAATCAGCTGAGACGAAATCGCCGAAAAAAAATTTTTTCATTTTTCGTTTTGATGTCTGACCTGGGGTTTGAACCGTGGCCTTACGTATAATAAGACTAGACTCTACGGTTGACATCAAACGTAAATGCTAAATTTATTTTCTAGAAAGAGCCATGAATACTTTTTATATGCCTTAATATTGGTCTTCCAATCGGGACTTCTGAACTCTGACAGTTTAATTGAAGCTACGCTAGTCAAATGAGTTGTCATTTATTCAGTTTGTTTTCCTTATTCACAATGGACGACCACACACAACAACGTTTGTTCGCTGAGTGGATTCTGGAGCAGTTGGCAACGAATCCTAATTTTCATTGAAATTTCATTTTCAGCATTGATGCTCATTTCTGGATGAAAATAGGTACGAAAACAAACAAAATTTGTGCATTTGCTGCGATACCAATCCACAAGAATCTAATACAACAGCATTCAATGCATCCGAAAAAATTTACTATCCAGTGGGGACTATAATCCCCGTAATCAGACGTTGAGATCATCGCTCTTAAGGGCGAGCACTATGGCGTCACAAGGGGCAGCTATGCGTGCTCAACTGAGCTTTTGGTATCAAAGCTATCACACTAACCGGACCATAGGTCGATGAGTACCAATTTCTTAGGTCCGGATTGAATGATCTGAATACCAACATCATGTCGTGTGTGGTACGTATCACAAAGCTCATACCTCACTAGATATTCTGCACGTGAGATATGTGGGCATGGCCATCTCACGTCGATATAATTTGAACTCCAAGCCAATATAACAACATCTATTAGGCGCCTTTCTCATAAAAATTTGGACATTTTGGATACGTGCCACCCTTCTCACGTCGCGGTAATTTGAACTGAAAGTCAATACAACATCATCGGTCAAATTCAGCCCGATTTATATGCCAGTCTCATAAATTTTTTGACATTTTGGATACTCGCCACCCGATGTTACATTCCACATGGCAAACAGTAGGTCTAACAAACGCATAAAAACCTTAATTGTCCCTGATTCTGTAAACTGATTACGGTTTAGTATAGTAATTCAGAAACCTCATTTAAAGGCCTTTTAGATTTGGTACCATTTCCCATCCTACAGTACGTAATAGTTAAAAGCTTAACCTTTCCAAAACTTGGCATCTGAAGATAAATTTACTATTTAAGAAATAGGTTTCTTCTTTTCCTGTAGCATTTTATTTTTTTTTTTTCATTTTTTTTATGATTTTTTATGTTTTTTTTATTTGTTTTATTTTTTTTTTTTTATTTTTCGGGTTGAAGACAGTAGTTGCCCATCATTTTGATTTATGTGCTGTCAAAAGTGTTGTTTGCTAGTATTTTCCCCATGTTGTTGTTGTTGTGGTTGTGTGTATTGTTTTTTATGGTTTATTTTTATTTTAAGTACCTTAAGTACTCAAAATATTGTTATTGATGTTGCTGCTGTTACTGTTACTATTACTGTAACTATTACACTACAATGCATGCCCATATACTTAAAATTTTATCTCCTCGTATTCTCACTCGTATTAGTTGTTGCTGCATCTTATTGCCTGTTTTACAACAAGCAACATGCACCTGATATTTTAAGTATGATGGTGCTGCTGCTGATGGTCGGTCTGTTTCTGGTTGTTTAAATCTTGCTTTTCTTTTCTTTATGTTCGTATATTCTTCAGTATTTTTTTTTTCTTTTCTTACTATTGACGGTTTTTTTTTTTTGTTCATTTTATTTCTGTTGTTGCAAGTGTTTATAGTCAGTTCTTGTTGTTGGTTTGGTTCATTTGGTGAAATTGTTAAAGATTTTTAATTGTTTTTCATGTAATTTATTCATGTTGTTATCTTAAAGGTATTTTGCATTTTTAGGACGTCATTACCACTATAACTTGGCTAAATGGTTAAGTGTGTATCTGTATTTAAGCATTCAATGTGTTGATGCAAATTTTGTTATAAACAATGTGGCTATATTCATAATTAACTTTAACAAGAAAATTGAAAAAAAAAAATTCGGATTGGAATTGGAAAGTCTCTGAATTATTTATTTTATTTCTTTATTAATTACAATACAATACTTGGCCATAAGCTCGGCGTAGTGTCACAGACCAGAGTCTCTGCTGGGAATCGAACCCACGACACTCACGCTAATAGTCTAGCACACTACCCAATAGAATACCTGGGTACCCTAGACTTTAAATTATATTTTTCAATAAATGAAATACATAAAGCAAATTACTGATGCTTTAAACTGGCTATATAATCCGATTTATTACAATATTCTTAAAGTCTTAGGGTTAACTGGCTATCGAAATAATGCAGGCCATACTGTTTCTCAGTACTGGCTCGTCAACTCTTGTTCGTCCATTAGTTAATCTTTTCAGTTTTTCATATCACGCTCATATTTTTCTATCATACACATATACATCAATTGGTTATTACAACCCTAGTTTCTCACACCACTCATGTTGTGTGTGTTAATTTTATATATCAGTGGCGGAACCTACCTAAAGTCGACTCAGTTTAAAGTTTCTCCGATTTTTGAGAAACTTTTCATGGCAATTTTATTTACTCTCAGAGTTTTTTGCCAGAAATCTGCTGAGAGAAAGTCTCCGAAGAAATATTTTTCATATTTTCGTTTTCATGTCTGATCTGGGGTTTGGACCGAGGCCTCACGTCTAATAAGCCAACACACTACCTACTAGACTGCGGAGACTTTTCTATCATAACTATCGATAACTTTGGTTTGACTGCTGAGGATATCAAACCTTCTATCCTTGAAGGTTTAACAAGTCATTAACGCCTTAACAATGTTTCTAAGAGAAAAATCTGCTGTGGAAATCTCCAAAGTACTTTGTCCTGTTGTCGATCATCACAATCCCACTAGTGATCAAGCAATTTATGTAGTTATTGAGTGTTACACACTAATTTTACTCTTCTCGATTCAAAGTCACTAACAAGCGCAGCGCAGACAATATTGCGGCTGTAGCACAAAAACTTGAATCAAACACATAAAAATCAATGCATTGTCGTTCTCAAGTTGTTGGTATTTTTAATTTGTTTTCGTGGAAAATTTTACTTAAGGATCATGGCTTACACGCTATCGAAATCAAGCATTGAAGCCAATTAGAAGAATATTATTTGCATAGTAATTTTGTTCAGTAGCTTGATTCCTTTCATTGCTTATGACGACCATATTTTGAACAAAGGAGTAGCACGTTAACGAATCACCATGAAATCCATTGAAATTAATTGTCTAGGCCAGTTTACTTGCTGGAGGCAAGGTCGGTCCTTATTGCTCTCTAAATGATCAGAGGCAGACTGAATTTCTTGCTCCAAAAAATTAATCAGACAAACATCAATGACATTTGATTTTAACAACACAGAGCATCTTGCTATAGGGCACGCTTAACTATCCATACATACATAACATAATTGGCCATTACAACCCTTCAGTCATTATTACGGCCTAGCTTCTCAACACCACTTATGTTGCGTGCGTTAATTTTTATACATGAGTGGCGGGACCTACAGTTTAGAGACGACTCCAAACGACAGATTTTTGAAAAACTTTTCATGGCAAATTTTTTTTATTTACTCTCAGAATAGATAGATGATAGATGATAGAAAATTCGCTTCAGCGTCGTTTGTGATGGTCTGGCCAACGTCGTTCTCAAAGAAATATGGAACAATACGCCGCCATTCCATCATACACGCCAAAAATAGACTTTTTCGGAATACATTGGACATTCTTGGACAATTGCGACAATTTTGTTTGTTCATGTACCCTTTAATCATTATTTGAAGATAATTTTTAGATAAAAATTTTGGTCAATTGCCAGCTGTGTTTTAGATAAAACAATTTTATTATGAGTGCAATATCCCATCGATGCTGATTTAGCAAAACAGACTGCATAAAGGACAACTAATTTGACAGATGTTTCTTTAACAAGATGGCTGTTGTCAACCGTCATAGTTCGGAAATCCCGATCAGAAGTTCCATACATACATACATGTATAATTGGTTATTAGAACCCTTCAGTCAGGTTTACGACCTAGCTTCGTTTTATTGAAGATGTCTGACCTGTGATTTGAATCGTGGCTTTACATCTAATAAGACAATACACTGCCTACTAGACTACGAAAACATCATACATCAGTGTCCAACATACTTCGAGCTTTTTGCTACAATGGACTGTCAACCATAGCTTTCTAGAACATACAGTTCTTTTTTGTTTCTGAATTTAATCTATTCATGTTTTTTTTTTTTTATAAAATTTATGTTTTCCTATGTCTTCGGCACGATATTATGGTTTCTTAAACTGAACGCAGCTATTTTGTCAGTGATGTTGCGAATCCCGAATTATACCCGAATTTATATCATCTATCAGTATAAGATAAAATTAAGAAAGTAACGATCAATAACCATAATAATCATTTATTTAACTTCTCAATTGTCATACTTACGTTGAAACTTTTCGGTCTTAATCAAATTCTACAATAGGTACTGCAGAAAGTATTTTTACAGCTACTGTTTTAATGTATTGCTTTTTGTTGTAATTCTTGTAAAACAAAAAACAAAAAATAAAAGCTTCATTCGGCTTTCGTTTTAATGCAGCAATTCGCTGTATTTGCCTGAAACATGCATCCAGAAAACTTTGACTAATGCGATAATTACCTTTGCAAGTGCAGGAAATGTGATTTTTAACAGTCTGTTGTTTAAATTTTTTTTTTTTTGGTTTTATTTTTTAATTCGTGGCTACTTTTTTCAAAATGGTAAATACCGTGTGTAGCCTATGATTTTATTGTGACCCTACACTGCTACACGAAATGTATTGCGAAAGTATTATTAAAGAATTTAAATTTGACAAAACTATCACATTTAACACACACTTGTACAGTGATATGGAAAATAATAAGGACACCATTATAACACTCGGGGATTTGATGAGACCGTAAGTAAAATAAGGTAATTATTGTAATCAGTAGCTGCATTAATTTTCACCTTATATAGGGATGGTGGTTTAAAAGTTTAAATTTAAAAATGCAAGAAATCAAAAACGGTTTGAAATTTTGTCAAATTTATTTCTTTCTTGTGAAGCACAATTGTTCCGGTTAGCAATGGAAAATCATTTCATGCATATGGCTGCCGCGGCTGGCCTCATAGTACCTCATTCAATCAGACCAATTTTCGTGAACTTTTTCGAGTGCATGATCGTATATCTGCAATAGCATATCTAATATTGGCTTTCAAATGCCCAATTGTCTCCGGTCTGTCGGCATAACACTTTTATTTAACGGCACTCCACAGAAAATAGTCCAACGGTGTCAAATCGCAGCTTTTTTGGTGGCAAATGGACATCACCATTTCGGTTAATTAAACGGCCATCAAACGTTCAACGCATTAAATCGATTGTGGCATGAGATATGTGGCAGGTATCACCATCCTGTTGAAACCAAACATCGTTCACATCAATACCATGAAGAGCGGGAACAAAAAACCGGTTATCATGGTGCGATAAATATAGAAATATGGGCCAATGATACCTCCGGTTCACAAGCCGCACCAAACAGTTACACGAAATGGCGTCGTTTAAATTTAAACCGACAGATGGTCCATTTTAAAAATTTAAAATTTTCTAATTTTGCTTACATCCTCATCAAATCTCAATGCGTCATAGGATAGGAGTGCTTAGTATATTTATTTGAATACAAGTTGTAAGTAACAAAAATTTAAACAATACGTTGGCTATAGGCCGCTATATTTAACATTCTCAATGAAATGAATAAATTCAAGTCCACCAGCTGAGTAAATGATCGATCAACACCCATATGTTCACGAAACGCTAGTCGAACATATACATATACATACTCATTCGAAAGAACTTTGACTGTTGCAGACCTTAAGTTGGTAAATTTTGTATTGTGACTCTTGCCTGTATCCAGACAAAATTCTACTGACCCAGTAACTGAAAGTACACGATCATAAAAAAGACGTGTATTCGATTAATCAGCTCTAAACCATTTGGCAACTGAAAGCTTTTAAGGAAACACGAATTAGACTTCGAGGCACTGGTTTTCCCATGAGAGTTGTGTTATAATTTCTTACGCTTATTAAGGGTATATTGCAGTCTAGTAGGTAGTGTGTTGGCTTATGAGACGTAAGGCCACAGTTTAAACCCCAGGTCAGACTTCAAAACGAAATATGAAAAAATATTTCTGGGGCGACTTCCTCTCAGCAGATTTCTGGCAAAAAATCTGAGAGTAAATAAATAAACATATGTTGCTTGCGACTACGGATTATATAGTCTATTGGATCTGACATATTTTTGGGTACTTCCATCTATAAATGTGGCATGGATTATGGCTGGAATATCGGCTGCCAATGCTTTAGAAGTTGCTAATTTTTTGGCCACCACAAAAACTAAACAAGATGCGTTAAATCACGCGTACGGCCTGGGAACGAAAACGGGAAATTAAAACAAAAGTTGCCACCACATTTATTTTTTTAAACGTTCTGTATGGTAAGTTTTGCAAACTTTTTGGAAACAAAAATTGTAGTCAGCAAGGCTCGATAAATATTGGCATCTTCAACTGCTCATCATTAATAAGCATGAAGTGGTTTTAATACTTGTACGAGCTGTATTTTGTAAGCATAAAAGTCAAGATCTTTAATCTGGAAGACATAGCGTCACAGCAGAAATAGTCTTTGTTAAAAGTTTTGAATCGAAAAGTAGTAAAGCTGGTGTGAGAACGATATAATAATAATCAGCACCCATTGCGAGGTTTCTAGGACCACTATGTGTACTGTAAAAAGGAGGAAGTGCTCTATGAACTTCGCTAAGGTGTTTTTTCATTTTTCTAATCAAACTTAATTAATGCGGAGGCATTGTTCTGGCGTAAAATAATTTGTATTGACTTGCCATAGTTTTCTAAACAGAAATATCAATACAGTTTGATATTCTTTGCTGTCAAACCAAAGTTATCATCAAGGATAAGTCTAACGTAGCCAAAAAAGACAAAAGTACCCGATAGTTGATGAAAATAGCAAAGAAGTTAGAAAGAAGAGCGACTCCCTATTATAATTTTGAAAGTGTAGCATTAACAGCAACCACTGCTGCTGGTTGTAATTGCAGTAGCATATATCTGCTTGTTTTTTTTTTTTGTACTCACAATTCCAATGAAATTTTTATTTCTACGTTATAGCCTTAACTGAATGAAAATTTCTGCTGCAGCTATTGAAATTTTTTTATAGCGATTTTCTTTCTTGTACATATATGTACATACTACAATTGAGTTTTATTGTTCAAAAATTAAGTTGCACTTCAAGAATTCAAATTTTATAGAATTCTATTAAGACAGGCAGTTGTTACGCCGAATAATGTTTAATTACAAAGAAGCCAAATAATAATCATTTTTATGGCCTCTAAATACCTGTACAAATTAATTTGTTTTCATTTGTAAAATGGCTGAAACGAAATGTCATAAACTTTTTCAATGAATTTTTTAAATTATTTGTTGTCTAAAGGGTATTTATTTAAGATAATTTTTAAGTGTTTAAAATATGTTCGTTTTAATAATAATATTTCATATTTATAATTAATAACATCAATCAACGGATAGTATTTTTATTAAAAAATATTACAAACTAGAGATTAAATGAATTAAATTAATTTTAAAGCTGGCAGTGAAGCTCTTTAAGAAGTCAATAGGAAGATGGCTTATTAGACGTGAGGTCATCTCCAACAAAACGAAAAATGAAAAAATATTTCTTCGGTAACATCCTTTCAGCAGATTTCCGGCAAAAACTCGAGAGAATAAATCAAAATTGTCAGGAAAAATTCCTCAAAAATCTGCTGTTCGGACTTTAAACTGTAGGTCCCGCCATTCATGTACAAAATTAGCACACACAATTTAAGTGGTGTTAGAAACTACACTCAGCCACAAAAGTATACATACGGATAACAAATTTCAGAAATTTTGTAACCAATCCGTTTCGTTAAAAATCTTTGTAATTGTCTGACAACTTTTTTCGATTTTAAGACGGTCTTGGTTAAAAAATGTTTGAAATTTGTTAACTTTTGTGGTCCTGATGTACACTTTTGTGGGTCTGCACAGACCCGCAAAAGTTAACAAATTTCAAAAAAATTTTAACCAATCCGTTTTCATTTTATAATTGTCTGACATCTTTCTTCGATTTTAAGACGGTCTTTTGCATTGGTTCAGTAATTTGTGAAATTTGTAAATCGGATGTATACCTTTGTAGGCCTGTGCAGGGCCACAATTCAGTTCAATTTCAGAAATTTTTTAACCAATGCAAAATACCGTCTTATAATCAAGGAAATTATAAAGGTTTTCAATGAAAACGGATTAGTTAAAAAATTTCTGAAATTTTTTAACCGTATGTATACTTTAGCAACTGTGTGTAGGTCGCAATCCTGACGGCAGCGTTAAAATGACCCATTTTGTAGGTATGTAACTAAATAGAACAAACAAAACTGTCGAATTTGTGAAGATAACAACCAAGGAAGCCGCCGTGGTCGGTAGATAGTGTGTTGGCTTATTAGACGTGAGGCCTCGGTTCAAACGCCAGGTCAGGCGTCTCCAACTGAACGAAATATGAAAAATTATTTCTACGGTGACGTCGTCTCAGGCAAAAACTCTGAGAGTATTTATATACTTTGCCATGAAAAGTTTCTCAAAAAATCTGTCGTCCGAAGTCGACTTTAAACTGTAGGTCCCGCCACTCATATATAAAAATTAACGCATGAGAAACTAGGTCGTAATATTGACTAAAGGGTTGTAATGACCAATTACGTATGTATGAATGAACAACCAAGAAAATCCAAAGTTTCATAAAAATGTTTTTGTTTGGTGGGGATTTTGGGCAAGCAACGTTGGCCGCGACATCACTGTGGGTCGATAATTACCCACTTGTTTTGATCTGAATTGAATGATCTGGACACCAACCACAGGTGGTTTCAATATGACGAGGCTCGTACCACACAGCTTACATCACATTGAAAATACTGCACAATCAATGTGAGTACATGGTCAAGTGACGGTGAAGGTGTTGTGAACTGATCAAGAAAAATAATACAATATGCCCCTGTTAGACCTCTCTTTGGGTCTAGAAAGTGGTCCCCCAAAGCTGACATTTGGCAGCAATTTGAACGATTCCACACATAATGACTTTAATAGGCCTTCCAAACGAATAGCAAATATCGATAATTAAATATCGATAAATTTAAAGTTAATATGCGCTTAATGAAAGAACCGATATAATGTTCTCCTTACAACCTTTACCATATACTCCATTCGCCATACATACATACATAATACATACATAATTGGTCATTACAACCCTTCAGTCAGGATTACGAACTAGTTTCTCACACCACTTATGTTGTGTGCGTTAATTTTTATATATGAGTGGCGGGACCTACAGATTAAAGTGCACTTCGAACAACAGATTTTTGAGAAACTTTTCATGGCAATTTTTATTTATTCTCAGAGTTTTTGCCAGAAATCTGCTGAGAGGAAGTCGCCGAAGAAATACTTTTTTATATTTTCATTTTGATGTCTGACCTGGGGCCCGAACCCTGGCTTTACGTCTAATAAGCCAACGCACTACCTACATTACCATACATTGTATTTAATTCTTAAGTTTCGATGTAATGAAGCACTGTTTAGTTTAATAGTTGTATTCACGAAATTTATTCCATAAACTATTATACGAATTCACAAATGAATTCTTCCTACATTTGCGTACAATTCTAATTTTGCGTACTTTTTTGAATATTTTACTAAAAGCCACCACCTAAATCAACAATAAAGATTTGCATTGAATTGATTAAAACAAAAACAAAAAAACCGAAATTCCAGTTCGTTTGCTGTTTTTTTATGCCAAATTTGGTCGATAAATCATTTAATATTAAAGGGTCCTCCAAATTGCATAAATACATGCATGTATGTATGTATGGATGTAGTTAAAGCAGTAACTACAACAATATTTAAACATAAATAAATAGATAAACATATAAGAGAGTTTTTTAACAATTTTGTTGTCTTTTTGTTTTTTTCTTGGCCAAAAAATAAATCATAAATCTCGTTAACGATTTGCAAAATGTGAATTTGTTATTAAATGCTTGAATTGCTATCATTTACAAACAAGTGAATTATTATTTTTTGTTTTTAGTTTCTATTTTTCAGAATATTTTACCAAAGGCTATGGCTATTATTTTTTAAACCATAATGTGGGAATGAACAGTGGCCACTAAAAGAATGGACATTTTGTTTGATTGCCCCTTAAATCTACTCATCCTTTTAAGGCATTTTCAGAGCGAAAGAATTCAGTTATTGACACGAATTCAAATTCATTGTGATTTGAACCACAAGATGTTATTTGCCTTAGATTTAGATCTTCGATTAGATAGAGAACAGTATTAAGCTCAGGTGTAAAATAAGGAGTCGCCATAGTCTAATAGGTAGTGTGTTGGCTTATTAGACGCGAGGCCATGGTTCAACCTCCGGGCCGGAAATCAAAACGAAAATATTAAAGAATATTTCTTCGTCGACTTCCTCTCAGCAGATTTCTGGCAAAAACTCTGAGAGTAAATAAAATTGCCATGAAAAGCTTCTCAAAAATCTGTCGTTCGGAGTCGACTTTAAACTGTAGGTCCCGCCACTCATGTATAAAATTAACACACACACTTGCTTAACACGATCACTTGGTTTGGCGTAATAATTAAAATTTGTTCAGTGTCTACATTTTCTTAGTTTCATTAGAAATTTTGTGTAAACCTGATGCTTATCTAAACCTTCTGTTGACAATAAAGTTGCCAATGGTACCCCAAAAGAAATACAACCACACGATTGTTTGTAACAGATGAAAGAATTGTTCTTAAAAACTCAATCGGCAGCCCTTAAAGCCACACTCAGAGATCTCCGCATAAGGTCACATACCCTAATGACCCAATATAGTAAGCAAGACATTACAATACAATGGAAACATATCAGTTCGATGTTATCGAGTCTCCATTATAAAAAGATTTTCAACGTTTGCTAACACCAAAAATGCTCAGTTAAGTTCACAATTTCGCCATGAATAAACGACCAACAGAATTGGCAAATTTGGTGTAAAGGATAGGCTGGCAATGCAACTTGACTGCTACACTGTTTGGTATGGTTTGTGTGATGATAACATCAAGGGACCGTACTACTCTACCCACCATTAGTTCGTCATTACACTTGGTTACTTGATATATCAAAATTCTGAGTTATGACCAACTGCCTTAGCGTCACACATAGAAAATATCCAAGACGCTAAATTAGTTATTATTACTATGGACGCACATAAAATTCAACAACACGTGGCAATAAAACAAAAAAAAACGTTCTTAGGGCAACGTACCTAGTGTTCCGTACATTTTATAATCGCCTAATCGTCCTACCGAGAAGGCTACTTACAATGTGGTGAATAAATTATAGCCCAATGGTTCGGTAAAAAAATCGACCAAAAAATATGTCAACAAAACGCAAGAGAACGTGAGCACGATTTCGCATTGCTCAAAAGAACTCGGCTTTTCGCAAACAACAACTTGGAGAATTTTGAGTCTTCACTTGGGCCTGCACCAGCACAAAATTCACATGATTTAGGCATTTAAGGAAAACAATCATAGACAACGACGTTTATGCGCTGTTTGGACTCTTGAGCAGTTGGCAAGTGACCCAAATCTTCATCGAAAAATCATCTTCAGCGATGATGAATGGGAACATGAAAAAGCAAAATTTGTAGAATTTGGGACGATGCCAATCCTTATGCTATCCAAGAGCATCCTATGCTTACCGAAAAAGTCACTATTTGTTGCGAATTTTCATATTTCTTTTGAGCATGACGTTGGCCAAACCATTATTGTCAGCAGCTAGCACCATTGGTAAATGATTATCAACTCCTTTTAGCCTAAATATAATTATCTGGACGCTACGTGCTACGTAGCTCATACCACATTGTTCCACGGGTGATTTAAGGAAAGATCATTTCACCTGAGGTATGTGATATGAAGTATTCACCGCCATTATGCGATTTAAACCCGTTAAACCTATTCTTGTGGGGTTTTCTTAAGTCGCAGGCATTTGCAAAAATAAGCTGCATAACCTATGCAATCGGTCTGATTTATGCGTCAGTGTGTGGAAAAATTTAACATTTCGTTTGCCCCCTACCTAGAGAAATCGTACATTTTGTTTTATTAAAATTTAAAGAGTGGAAGCCGTAGACTAGTAGGTATTATGGTGGCTTATTAGACGTGAGGCCATATGATATAATATTTCTTCGGTGACTGCCTCTCAGCAGATTTTTGGCAAAAACTCTGAGAGTAAATAAAATTGCCATGAAAAAATCTGACGTTTTGGATCGACTTTAAACTGTAGGTTCGGCCACTTAGTGGTGGAAGAAGTTGGGTCGTAATGACCAATTATGTTTGTATGTATGAATAAATGTGTAATAGGAAGCAGAATATCTCCAATACAGTAAATGACAGAATGCGTTAGCTTTCACTGTATTGCGTTTTGAATACGTTTGTGATTGTTGTTGGTCATTTAATAATGTTTTATATGGTGATTTTTCAAGAGATTTATTTATTTATTTATAATTTTATTTCATTTTTATTTTTGTTTCTCCTTTCTTGGGAGGCTCATTTGCAATTCACATGTATTCCGTATAACCGAGACCAATATAAAGCGAAGCAGATATGTATGTACTCGTATGTATGTCCATATAGTAGTATTATGGTCATATTAAAGAAATAATCACAGAAAAATGTAAATGGATAGTGGATAATGGATAATACTGTTAACCAGGAAATCTAATGTGGCCAATGACAATAAAGTCAGTAACGACAAAACGAATTATGGCAACGGCCGCGACAATAATAAAAATTAGATGCAATAACAACAATACATGCATGCATGCATGCAATATTGTATTGGTATGTATGTATATAATTGTATGTAATTTGATTAAGAAATCATTCAAGTGTGGCACATAAATCATTTTATATGCAAATTTTTAAAACATACACATACAAACCAAAAAAATTAAATAATAAAACAATAAACAAGCCAAGGCATACATTATTACACATGTTGTTTAAAGATATTCTAGTGAATATAATTCGCGTAACAATAAATGGCAATATTTCTTAGCCATAATTCTATTGGAGTCCTTTCCAACATTTTAAACAGCGGAACTTTATTACCATAAATAATTGTCATTTTTCATATTTTTTTTCATTTCATTTTTCAATGAACAAACGACAGATAATGACAAACAAACAAACAAACAAAAATAATATTATTTTATTCACCTTTTTTAATTTATTTTTTGTTTAATACATGGTATTAATTTCAAATATATTTTATGGTTGTTACCGAAAATAAAATATAAAAAAGCCAGCAAAAAAACAAGGAAAACTTAAAAGAAACTAAACCGCAAAAGAAAATAAAAGACATCGCATGACACTCCTCAAATATATTCAAATGTTCTAATATACAGTGTGATACTTAGGGCCATTATTACAACTTGCCGTTAAACTTAGGTTTAGTTAAAGATAACTTTTGCTAAAGTGAACTTTAAAGTCACCTTTAACTTCTTTTCGTCATTACAACTTACAGATAAAATAAAGCTAACGTTTTCAAAAATATGGCAGCGGCGGAGCAATGTCGATAACACTGCTCAAATTAAACAAGTTTTATTTAAACGCAGTGGCAACGATGGGCTTTTTTTTTTGTTGTATATGCTCACTTTGTTTATAATTGAAGTTGCCGTATTGAAAATAATATATACTTATGTATGGCAAGTTCAAACAAAAACTTAACTTTTAAAGTTACCGGCAGGAGAGGATCTCCCTTTAGCTTAACGCTCACTTCTATCTTATTGGGTACTCATAATGATGAAAAAACAATTTATCTACCCGTTAACATCCTGCCTTTAGTTAATGACAAGTTGTAATAATGGCCCTTAATGTCATACCCTATATAGTATTGCAATATTAAACCAACCTACCTACAACCGTATTGTACATACAAATTTAGTTTCAAAAAGAAAATAATAAAAAACAATTTGGTCTCTAGTAATAAAGACCTTAAAAAAATTTTTTTTAACAATTGTAGGTGTTTTTTATTTTACCTTTAGGTAGGTAGGTGAGTGCATTGAAGAGGAGGAGTCTAAGCACAAGGTTCAAGGTCTCATGCTTTTCGGCATACGGCTTAGCTATCATCAATGGTGCTCATTTTAGCCGTATCTCAAACCTGCTATTAGATACCTATCGAGCGTTACGATCAACTCTAGACCCTTGTCTCAACGTTCTTTCTGGGCGCTTCAGTGTCTCACATGCAAAGGTTCTTGCATACAAAGAGCTCACTGGAGCAAGTAAACTCCTTCCGAAATTAAATTGGCAAATTGGACAAAAATTCTATCGGGACGACAACCTATTCTGGGTCAAAGAGAAATCTAGTACCACTAATCTAGTGCCACTGTCAAACCCACGATGGATAGAGGTCAACTATGCAAACACGATCGCAATGTCATCTCGATTACAGTGGCTATGCTTACAAGACTGCAGCTCCCACCAAACGAGTTTTGCTGAGGGTGTGGCTCTGCTGAAGTCAATATCTCTCCATTCCTTGACAGCTTAACGGTGGTATCATCCATTGATATCAATGATGTAGTTTCGTTTATCGCATTCACTGCCAAGGCCAACAGAAATTTAGACATTTTTAGGTAATACGAGATATCTCGTAGTTTTGCCTACTTATATAAAATTTCATTTGGATATGCCAACTACGAGATAACTCATATCTTTTTCCCTGTGGCAAAATAAAATAATAAAGTTAATTCAATAAGCCATATCGAAATTATGTTCAATATGAACGCAAAGTTCTTGCTACGAGTTATCTCGAAGTTAGCCTGTTGAGTAACGTTTGTTACTACGAGATAACTCGTAGTTAGCAGTGAATGCGTTATTAAACTTTCAGTCTGGTTTCCAACAAATGCGAGTTGTGCTTTAGTGTGCAACCCCATTCGCTGATAACTTCTTCGATGAGTTTGCCGGAATTTGATCAGTACAGGGATTGCGCTTACCGGTGACGTCACAACGGGCCGCTATGTGTGCTTAAGTTAGCTTTTGTAATCAAAGCTACCACTCCAACGTACCCACATACCTTTATCTTCTTCCCTTTTATTCCTCTGAGACGAATTATGTTTGGTAAAATCTCTTTCCTGAAATATTGGTATCTCGAACTCTCGAAGGTTAGGTCATAAATTGTATTATAGTTGCGATGTCTTCACGATATATACAGTGGTTGCCTTATAATTAGAAACGAGTTAGCAACATGTATGTTTGTTAATTTGTTTTACAGTTTTCACTGTGTAGTTGGAATCAAAGGCTTTGTTTGGAGGACGTCTTACATACGTTTTTCCATCAGATTTTGACAAATTAAACATAGATTCATCATTCCAGAGAACTCTGTTCCAGAAACATCCAGTCTAATTATAAAGCTACCACTGTATGTAGTATTCATCATAGTCCGCCATGCTACAACGGTTAATTTATTCACTTAAAGTCCTCCACTCATCCGGGTCATCCTAGAGCATATTTGTAATTCCTTCTACTTCTTTGCGAAGCTTCCAACCCACTTTTTCAGCTTAGTCTTAAAAGCACCGAAAAGCATTGGGTTTTAAACACTTACGTATGAGATAACGATGCTCTAAATTTTAGAGTCGAAAACAAACCGTTCGTGAGTTGTGCGGCACATAGCTCTATCTTGTTGAAGCCAAATATCGTTAATTGCCAAATGGGATTGATAATCATTAACCTATAATGCTCGCCGTTGACAGTGATGGCCTGGCCAACATCGTTCTCAAAGCAATATTTACCAATTACCTCGACGGATCACAATCCAAACTAAACAATGACTTTCGGAATGCTTTATACGATCTTGGTTCTCATGCAGATTGATATCGTCTCAAATTCGACAAACAAACTTTGTTTGTTCACTTATTCACCCATTCAGACATGGGCCTCGTTCCTGATTTGGAATCAGTTGCCAACTGCTCTAAAGCTTATTGAGTGAACAGATTTCGTTGTTTATAGTCGTCTATGGTGATTCGGCAACGCTGTCTGAATAAATTACAACTTATTTAACAGACAGCTTCAACAATATGGCCGTTATCTACTGTCAAAATTCGGATGTCTCTGTAGGAATAACGTCACAATTTCGAAAATGTAACGTATGTATACCACCATTTTTGCGATTCTAGGATACAATAAGTGACAACAAACATTTTTCCTGTCTAACCATTTAGTATGAAGAAAATAACTTTAGGTCACGCTATTAGTGTGACAAAATGAGTTACCTTAACATTGTTTCAAATCCATCTAAAATTTTTATTATAAAATTTCTTTATCTCTTTAGAAATCCTGGCTTACTCGGATTGAAAATGATTTCAATTTAGTTATGATTTGTTTTTTTATGAATGAATAATTCGAATATAAAAACAGTGATGGCAACTGAAATGAATATCACGTAGTATAACCAAATCCAATAAAAATCCTGTACGGCTAAGGGCTTCTTGTCTTCCGGGTATGAAATATTCAAATTGATTACTCTGCCCGTGGCAGTTACATCATCGAATGCCTTTCTCTTCATCCAAAAATCCATAAGTCCTGACGCCCAAATTCTTAATGAGAGTTCATGTAGGCGCTGGAGGAAATATGAGTTATTTTCCAGAGGAAAAGCAAATTGTATCAGAGGGTAAGGACACATGGTAGAGGAATAACGAAAAAGCTTAGTGCGATAATAAAGTTCCAGGCTATTAAAGTAAAACATTTTGGAAGAAGTGACATGATATGCATAACGTGGATCAAGTGTATCGCGTAAACGTGAATAGTCTTCGACTTTAGAAAAATTCTTAAATTTTTTATACAAAAATGAAAGGGTGCCATTAGTTATGATGTGAAAATTTGGAAAATCTGCTTTCAACATTGCCACTTCAATGTTTGATTCAAAAAGTTCTTGACAGGTTTGGATTTCTGGTTCATAAGGCGAAAGAGTTACAAGTGACTGCAAACGAGCACTAAACATTGTGGTAATCGTTAGTCCCGTTAGCAACAATACTATATAAATCTGCTTGAGCGATAATTTTTTATAAACAGAAGAAACAAAACATTGTCCCAATACTCCTCTTATTGCCATATCGTTTACTAGTATTTCTGGCCAGTCATAATGTCTTCCGTCATAATATTTATTGGTGAGAAATGCCACGAAGTAGACGAAGGTAAATATAGAGATTAACATGAAGATCATACACATTACGTTGGAGTGCAAAATTGTTAAAAACAGTTCCTTGGTTTCAATACGTTTTATCGTGGGTAGTAGAATACACCATTTGCCGATTTCAATGGGATAAGAATATTCTTCCCGTTTTTGTTTTATATTATAAACGCTAATTGGTATATCTATGGACGAATTATCCACATATTTTATAATTTCGCCAATAGACAATATTTTATCGACGGGTACTTTAACTGGGAAGTATAGCGTAGCATTTAACACCTTACTTACAGCTTCCACAAAGCGGCCAATGTAGCCCACTAAAACCGTTTTATTTTTCTCATCATAGTATTCCATTGAACGTGGCTCTTTATGGTCAGCTATAGTCCGTAGTTTATAACCTTTTAAATCTTTTAATCTTTCTGGTAGCATTAGTAAATGTTTAGTTTCTGGTCGGTAAACAGCAAATTCTATTTGAAACTCTGGAAATATCGTGTATTGGCTGTATGTATGCGTGTTATAGAAATTCTTTAAGATGACAACAACATTTAACATTTTCAACTGATGGCAATGTTTGAAAAAATCTCTTAATTTGCGTAAGTGCTTAGCAAAGCTGCAATGGTCCATTATTATAATTATTCTTGTATAACGCATATCATTTAGTATTTCAGCCAATTGTTCCAATACATTTTTCCTGTATGCCGATGAGCAAGAAATTGTTAAAATTTCATTATTGAAGTATTTGTGATACTCCGTCGTTATATTTTCTGTTACCACTGTTAGTGGTGTTTCACTGATTTTAATCCACTCTAGTAATTTATGACAGTACGAGTATTTGTTACCTGCATTGAGCATTAGAATTCCATGAAATGCCTTTTGCTGGTAGAACTTCTTCAGTAGATTCTTATGAAATATTTTCTCATTTTCACTTTCAAATGGAAATTGTCTTGTAAGTTCACTTCCTGCGAACTTAATAGTCAGCATAAAAATTAGTAATGTGCGTAGTTGTAACATTTTATTCTTGAAAGAACGTTAACGGATTTTTAAAAAACTCAATATTTTATCACACCGTTATTTTATAATAAACGAAGTTAGCTTTTTAGGGCTTTGAAACACCACAGAAGTGTGTTTTTAAATTGTACAGTGCAACACGTAGTTTAGATTATATAAACTTAGAGTGAAGCATTTTTCATTTATTAATTTTTAGTTCAGTACTACAATTATTTTAACCCATTTATGCCGCCATGCTAATTTGGACACACTTTTTTATGTAAGGTGTAAAGAAAAGTATTGATATGTATTAAAAAATTTATTCACTAACAACTACTAGGAAAAAGTATAGAACGAATAAATTTTATTTGATTTTAATGCCAAATTGTAAAAGTGAAAATCATAAATTCGTTAATTTATCAATGTACAATGGATCAAATCGACCTCCAGGTACTGTACTTGCCTAAATTGACAAGTATATGTCCTCTAACCTTATTTGATCAAATTCGAACCAATGATATTTGGTTTGATATATTATTTATATCAGATTTTATAACGCAATAAACAGTGCAGTGGCAATTTGGGTATAATGGCAACAAGTATAATACAAAAATTGCGCAAACACAGGTCAGTCGATGTTTATTAAAGGGTCCGCCAAATAACTTTTTTTTGAAAATGCTTTAAAAAAATTACTGAATTTTTTCTCAAATTTCTTTTTTTAATTGAAAGTACAATCCTTCCGGTTAATAATGGAAAATAATTTCATTCAAATGGCTGCCTCGGCTGGCAATGCAGTAGCCTACACAATCGGTCCAATTTTTAAGCACATTATCGATTGTGTGCAGCTGTATTTCAACAATGGCTTCACGAATATTGTCCTTAAAAGCGTCAATTGTCTCTGGCTTGTCGGCGTAACACTTATCTTTGACGGCACCCCACAAATAATAGTCCAATGGTGTCAAATCGCAGCTACGAGGTGGCCGTAGAATTAGAACATAAGGTGTGTGAAATGTCGTCAAAATGTTCCATTCTTATGAAAGATCTATTGATGCTACTACGATTGGAATATCACATCGTCAAAATGTTAGCCACAGGTTCTCTGGGTTGAGCTCATTCGAAATGCCCGATGACAAGGGCATTATTGGTTTTTTTTAACCAACACTCAGGATATGACCCCTATTCATACAGTGTATTATGTTGGAGTACAGGAAAGATAGTTCATGGGTTACATGAAAGACGGGGTAGTGTGAACCAATTTTTTTCTTGGAGAAAATCTGTATGGCAGAATTTCCAATGTAGCATTAAACGTTTGCCAGTTTCTGTTGAAACCATATGTCGTTATTGCTGAAATCATCCAATCATCCAAACCAAAAGAAACTGATAATCGGCGACATATAGTGCTCGCCGTTGACAGCGATGCCTTGCTACCATTATTCTGAAAGTAATGTGGATTGATGACGTCGAAAACCGTATTTCATTCAATTTTGATTATAAGGTACAACACGCTGCGGTCGATCAATCCCTTTTAAGGGAACCATGCATACAATGAGATTAAAGCAAGAAATACAATTAAAATTACCATATCTGATCAACATAAAAGCTAACGAAACCCATCATAGTAACGCCAAACCACCTTAGATTATCCGAATCCCTAACAAAGATTTGCTTTTGTATTCATTAACCCTACACATACATACATACATAATCGGTAATATAACCCTTTAGTCAGGATTGCAATCTAGCTTCTCACACCACTTATGTTATGTGCGTTAATTTTTATACATGAATGGCGTGACCTACAGTCTAAAGTCGACTCCGAACGACAGATTTTTAAGAAACTTTTCATGGCAATTTTATTTACTTTCAGAGTTTTTGCCAGAAATCTGCTGAGAAGAAGTCGACGAAGAAATATTTTTTCATATTTCGTTTAGTTGGAATTGCCTGACCTGGGGTTTGAACCTAGGCCTCACGTCTAATAAGCCAACACACTACCTAATAGACCACGGCGACTTTCGTTGTATCTAACCTAACATAATTTCAAATAAGTCTTGTCCATCAAAAGTAATTTATTGGATAGTTTTATGAAAATTAATTTAACGTGTAATTTTGAAGTTCCGTTTTCAGTGTTTAAAAATACAGCTGCAGTATGCAAATGTGTAAGTGACTGTTATCAGGGTGTGTCATATTTTTTTGTATAAGTTTTTCAAAAGCGTAACAGTTAGTTACATGGAAACCATGTTGTGATAATTATTTAATATTTATTCCAGAGATGTATATGCCACAAACGACTATTAAACTTTATTCCATGGAATCTAACATGTTTCTAAACGGCACACTTCAATCATGTGTCCTACAGTTGACAGCTGCAAATCACGAATGGCATTTAAGAGCCCTTTTCACTTTATCATCGAAAATACTCGTATATTGAAACGATTTGATTTGATTTGATTTGTATTCACCATCACCATCATGGATCAATCCATCCATCAACGGCATTTAAGATGAATATTTAACATATTCCCATAAATCATATTTAATTAAGTTATTGAACATGAAAAACGTTTCGATTTGAAATAAATCAATTTAAATGATTTCTACGAAGAACAAAAGAGCAACAATTGACCGTTGTTGCAGGCAGATGTGACTTTTCTGATTTAGCGTGTAATGTCAATTATAAGCATTAATAATGACATAATCAAATCACTAATATGCCAAATACAAAATGATAAATTTATCAAATATTAATGATTTCGACAAACAACCATCGATCAAGAAAACCAAAAGCTAAACAACACACAACCACAACAGTAGCAGCAGCAGTAAAGCTAAAACTGAAAGACCAAAAGTATTGAAACGAAACTAAAGTCACATGTGGCATATTAAATAAAATAGATGAGAGCCAACAGATGAGCGATCTTACTACAAACGAAGAGACGGACAGGCAGACAGACAGACAGGCAGCTAGACTGTTGGACATACTATAACGTATCATCGTAAGACATATTTTGAATCAGCAAGAAAAGAAAAAGTTACAGTTACAGAGATTTACTATTTAAAATTAAAGAATATTGTTGATTTAGTTCATGCGGTTTCATGATTAATTTCAATACCCTACAATGCTGCTGTAACTAATCGTGTAACCTGTAGCGCTTGACTGGTAATTTTCATGAAAGAGATGCTTATGGTATGTAAGAGATTAATCGAAGACCTAAAAGTCACTAAAGTTTAAAGATTCGCAATTACTTACATACTTAAATGATCTTTACTGCACTTTAGTGAGAATTATAACCTAGCTTCTCATACCACTCATGTTGTGTTAATTTTATACTTGGGAGACGGGTCCTACTGGCTCCCAATTTTTTCATATTTCATTGTTATTCGAGATGTCTAAGCCGGGGTCTGCAACAACACTACCTATTAGACTTCAGCGAATTCAGAAATTCAAAATAAAATCTCATTCTAAGAAACTCCTCAAAATCCCCTTAGATATTGAGAAAGGCTACGAAATAAAACAATGCGTATATACACACCTACCAGCGATCAGCAATGAGTAATTAAAGAGATGAGTAGATTCGAATCATACTCATAATTTCTGATACTTATACGCATTCATACTTATTTTAATATCATACCCATACTACACATATTCAAAGTTTCAAGTACCCATCATACTCATACTCAACAATACACATGATGTTGTTGATTTCGACTCTCCTTTACTCAACTTATACACGAATCCCAAAATAAGTATGATTCGCGTACGAACACTACAATACTCACTAGAAGGTTGTGTGATTGCTTTGCTTGCTGTCTTTGCCTTTTTCTTTCTTCTTTTTTTGTAAATGCAACAACAACTAAGACTGTACATTTTGATGAATGATTCGAATCACTCGAATCACATATGAGTATTATAAGTATTTTTTTAAATTTATGAATCTGAATGAGTAGGCGTATGAATCAAACATATTTCGAATGTTATGAGTTTGATGTCAACGTTGTACTCATACTCATTGCAACCTTATAAAACAATGTATGAATGAATCAGAGTAGTTGAATTTCAGTACTGTTGACTCACTCATACTTGAAATTTCATGACTACTTATGAGAAGCGAAAAAACGATTCATTGCTGATCTCTGATACATACATAATTGGTCGTTACAACGCTTCAGTCAGGATTACGACCTAGCTTCTAGTGGCGATACCTACAGCTTGAAGTCGTCTCCGAACGACAGATTTGCGAGTTATGGCAATTTATTTACTCTCAGAGCTTTTGCGAGAAATCTGCTGAGAAGAAGTCGCCGAAGAAATATTTTTTTATATTTCTTTTCCTTGGACATGTCGGGGGCTTGAACCATGGTCTTACGTCTAATAAGCAAGCACACAATTTACTAGACTACGGCGACTTTAAAACCATACAATTTTATATTTCGATAAACAAATTTAGACTTAAGTAGTGTTTCCTGTAATAAAAGGTTACACATTCTTTTCAGTTTCAGAAGCAAACTTAAATAAAACACAGTTGAAGCTACAATACAATACTTGGATCTTGTCGTTATGTGTAAAACATGGACCGATTGCAGCAGTCAGTCCCAATCCGCTGCAACAGCTTTTGATCACTTTTTCGCACATTTTGTGCAATAACTCTTCTTTAACTCCATGAGTTTAGGTTTTTATATGTTTCAGCTTCAGGAGATTATTCGTATAAAACTAGCTTTTAACATTGTCCCACAAGAAAAAAACAGTCTCCCAGCATCAAAGTTTATTCTGGAAACTTCTCTGACAATAAATCGTGTTGCGTGGATCATGGTACCGTCTAAATGAAACCACATACCATCCAGGAAACAAAAAATTCGTATTAGCCGCCACTATCTAACATAAGTGATATTTTTTCCAATGTGTACATTACTATGATACTGATAACTACCAGCCTAATCACATCTGAAACACTTCCAGTCTCTTCAGATTTCTAGCCAATTCCTTGTAGAGTATGCTTTTTGAATCGGTACTTTTAAAGTAATTCCAGCTGTCAGGTCGTAAGATCGTAAATTGCAAATCATAGATTCAAAATGGCGGATTTGATACTATAAAATGGATAAGCTGGTACAATGAAGAAGTATGCCACACTAAGTTTATTTTTCTCATAAATTAACTTAAGGTGGCGTGTGGTTATAATTCCAGATCTTAACTAAGCATACAAATCTAAGAAATCCAATTTCAAATGGGTGTGAAAGCGATCCATCCACAAAGTCATATAGGCATGCGTGAAATCTCTTATCACTACAACCAATTTTCACTAAGACATTGTTTCTAAACAGATATGGTTACTCTACCATACTAGAAGCTGTTCTTTTCATTGAAAAGGAATAAAAAGTTATAAATTAGCGTAAGGCATATAACCCAGCTGCCTCTATTGCTTCGGATTAACAACTTTTAATTTCAAGTTACAAATACAACACATACATATATACATATATATTTTACAATATAACAGCAGTGATTATAACAACAGTGCTCTCCTCTCCTTATTATAACATTTTCGGCAGAAGTTGTTATAGGTCTTTTAGCTTTTGGCCTAGGGCATAGCATTTATTATGAATGTTATCAGATCCTCACTAGAGGACAGGGTAGATTTAAAGCAAATAATGCAAATAATCGCTTGGCCTTTACATAAGTGAGTTTGTTTATCTCCCAAGAGAGGTAAATTACAACTGTTCAAGCTGTATTGTTACCTCAAAAATTTCGGTGTACAGGAGTCCACATAAGGATAATATTCTTTATATCCTGCAGAGACATTCGACTTTCTTGGACAATTTTCGATAAGTTCTACACACTCTCTAGGCATCTACTGGCTGTATAGCTGTCTGTTGATACACCCAGATACTCACAATGTTATGCGCTTGTTTTATTGCTATTTCTACAACCTCAATTATACTTATTTCATCGAGTATTTCAAGTGATTTAAAAAGGTTTAACATCTTCCACAGTCAGTCTTGGATCATATCGAATACGGGTGTTGTAGGGCTATTGCGGTAATATTATCTCTCCGGTTTCTTTTTATTATAAAAGCTGAAATGAGTATACCGTAGTCAGTACTAAGATGTAACACAACAGTACATATGATTTTCGCATAATCATAGCTTCTATGCCTCCATGCTTTCGTTGCTGATGGTATCCCGGCGGGGAATGAACTAATTCTAAAAACAAATGTTTTCAAACAACCATCATTGCTTAGCAATAATTTAATATGTTTACAGCCCTTTAATGTTGATATAAATTTTATTAACGCAACACATACTGTGTGAATTTCAAGTACTAAGCAGTGAGTTATTCTTACGGACAACGAACAGTATCATGAGTTCGTCGTTCGAATAACGCAATCTTAATGCCAAGAACTTAAACGTATTATTTGACATTTGTAGGGGTATTTTTATAATCAACCATAAAGCTTTTCAATATTTTTCTAATTCGTTTTCTTAGCAGTATAGATTCTATGTTTTGCTTTATTTCCAGAGAAAAACTTCAATAAATATAAGCAGAAGAGTTGC
Source organism: Sarcophaga variegata (assembly GCA_932273835.1). Classification (NCBI taxonomy): domain Eukaryota; kingdom Metazoa; phylum Arthropoda; class Insecta; order Diptera; family Sarcophagidae; genus Sarcophaga; species Sarcophaga variegata. The sequence goes on along the minus strand of OW026359.1, from coordinate 33,212,259 downwards.
ACGTGAAATCGTGCACTATTTATCTAAATCAGTTCAATTTAAGGCTGCAGCACTTGACAATAGCAACTTCAATACAAAAAATACATACTTATGGCACATACATACATACATGTAGAGGCGCATACATTCATATGGTCCTACTAACTAGAGTTGTCGTACGAATAAATATTATTCGGTTAATCGCGAAAAAAAACTGTGTTTCAATAATGTTGATAAATTTAAGGCAAAATCGGAAAATCTGGATTTCATTTTGATTTCCAAACTTACAGGAAAAAATTGACAACATTCATCAACACCATATACATTTTGGGGTTGCTAAAAGGCAATGAGAACCACAATAGAGAATCTTGTCATTACGCTCTATTTTGTCCGTCACATGGCATATAACTGTCGTTGTTACTATTTCTAAGCTTTCTTTCAATTCGATTTTTCGGTTTTACCTGTTAAGTAGGGGAAATGCCTATAACAGCAAATTCCAGGGTGATATGATTGCCATTTGTCGTAATGGGTATTTTGTTTAGGACAAGATTAGGCATAATGTCTTCTCATTGAGCATCTCCCAAACCACTTTAGGTAGGTAGGTAGTTCAAATGAGAATCTTATTATCATCTTGGAATTCAAAGCAATTAGAAGACATAAGAACTTGCAAGGATTGAAGCTTTCAAATTTCTAAAGGAGTACACCTATCGAAAGGCAAGGTTGAAAGAAGCAAAGATTCCTTTCATGTCAAATAGCTGTGAAACAATCTAAACTTACTGTGTGCTTGTACGGGAAAGAGATTCGAGTCTTGACATTTGTATCAGACTGTTCCAAAATATTCAAGAAATAGTAAACGAACTCCATAGAATACTTGCTATTGCGAAATTCTGCAACAAGCGCCAATATTATCTCATTTATCTTTACGTTTATAACAGAGTTTAATTAATGAACCAAACAAATAATAAATAAATACATAATAAAGCCTTGAAACAAAGCTATACAGTTATTGAACTGAATTTTCCTGTTTACAGTAGCAATGTTTTCAAGAGACCGACCAGTACGTTCATGCACAGGACCTAACCATACACATACATACACATAATTGGTCTTTCCAGCCCTTCAGCAAGGATTACGACCTAGCTCCTCACAATACTTATGACGTTTGTATTATTTTTATACGTGTGTGGCGTGATCTACAGTTTAAAGCCGACTCTGAACGATAGATTTTTTAAGAAACTTTTTCATGACAATTTTATTTACTCTCAGAGTTGTTGCTACAAATATGCTTATAGATGTCTGACCTCTTTGGCCTCACGTCTAATAAGCTAACATACTACCTACTAGACTACGGCTAATACAAAATTATATAAGTTCCCACAATTATAATGCATTAGCAATAGATATAGAAGCAAAGGAAATGGAGTGTTTTCATAGTTTTTAAAGGAATTATCTAGCGCCCAGTCGGATGCGAGAATTATTGTGAACATGCTGAAGTAATCGTATTTGTGCAAAAGCCAATGGATACGAATCGAAAGCTGTGTTAGTATCTTATGTGGAAAAGAAATCCTTGATTTAAAATGCAATTTAAGTATGCACAAATAAACTGTAAAGTAGTGAAATTTTTTTGTAATTAGCCTGACTTGGTGTACCTTCTAACTTAATTATTAAACATGTTAAGTTTTCATGCAAAATATGCGTTAAATTTTCTTTTACAAAAGAAACTCGTAGCTGCAAGATACACCACATAATGTCATCTGAATTAAAGAATTCATAATAAAAAACTGAATTGTTGCTACTGAAACTATTTCTGGCCGAGCTAGAATACATTCATAATTGGTCATTACAGCCTTTTAGTCAGCATTACGTGACCTAGATTCTCACGCCACCTACATTGTATGTGTTAATTTTATACATGAGTAGTGGGACGTAAAGTTTAAAGTCGACTTCAAACGACAAGTTTTTGAAAAACTTTTCATGGCAAATTTATTACTCCTAGAGTTGTTGCAAGAAATCTTTTTATATTTCGAAATATTTTTTTATATTTCGTTTTGTTGGAGATGTCTGAATTGGGGTTTGAACCATGGCCTCACATCTAATAAGCCAACACCACTTCGTACCAGATTAAGGAAAGTTATGATACACTATTAGCTTATTAGTGTTTTTTTTTCTTTGTGTAGAAATAGACTAGGAACGGTTAAAAATAAATTATCCGATTATTATTCGAATCGCCTAATAGAATTAATAGTTTTGAGTATTCTAATATACTTGTAAACTCAGTTAAAATTTTAATTTTCAATCTTTTTTCGTTTTTGTTTTTTCTCCATTACAAGTTTAAGATAAAAATCATAAATGCATTGAAATGTCAATTTGAAACAGGTAGATAGGTTTGGTCTGAAATGTTTGTGTGTTTGTTTGTTTCTTTGTGTATCTGTTTAGGTATCTCATACGTCTGTTCATATATCAGTTGCATTTTGTCTGTCCATTCATTCGTCTATTTGTTTAGCTAAGAAAAGAAAGAGCATTATTTTATAAGCCCATCCCAAATCCTCAGTTAAACATGGGGTGTAACTTAAACGAAATGAAAAACAAACAAATCCAGTTGATATGTTTGTATGTCTGTTTGCTATAATGAAAGACGTTTACAAATGCTATTCGACTATTTTATTGTCTACTGTTTTATTTAGTTTGGTTAGTTGGTTTATTTATCTGTTCTGTTCTATTCTATTCTTTTCTATTTCTTTTTCTATCCCATTTTACTGCTCTATTGTAGCAAGATTTTTAACTACTGTTTTAAACATTTTTATTGGGGATTTAACTTTTTTTGTTTTTTTTTTTTGTTTTTGGATTTTCCACAAATGCCACAAACAAATAAAGTGCTAAACATGTATTTGATATGAGAATCATGAACATTTCCTGACAATTACACATGAACTTGTAATGACACATGACCACGTTTTGGTTCGTTTTGATTCCTTTTGGCATTGGAACAATCTACATAGACAAAGATTTGCCTTAAGGATTACATGTGATTTAACAGCAGCAGCAGCAGAAACCACACCAATAAAGAAAATAATTAAAAAAAAACATTTAAAATAATAAAATAGTACCGGATTGTACTTCTTCTTCATCTAAGTTTTTATTTTCTTTTACAGGAAAATGTAATATTTTTGCTAATTATTGTGCCTGTTATTCTGACTTCAATAATAAATTTTAATATCATAATTGGCTACATTTGCCATATTGTTGTCATCAAATTTATTGGGCCATCGCAAGAGATATTTTAATGACAATGTACCATCACTAAGCAAAAGTTTCTTTGTAATTAAAAAATTAAAATAATTCCATCAAAATGAAAAATTTTTTTATTAAATAATAATCATGGTTTCTCCTTACTCCCTAACCCTCACAAACAACAGAGTCATCCAGAAATAATGGGCACATCGGCATACCATGGAAATAAAGATTGCAATCCAATTAACTAACATCCACGTTATTATGCCAAGAGCAGGAGTTTTTGCTCATAAAGTGAAATATTCCAAGCCCTAGACGAAACAAGGTAATCTTCCAAGAGTAAGCTGTGAACAGATAGTACATGCTGAGTTCCAAATCATGTGGAACTTGCGACAATAAGCAGACAAATGAACTCAAGAGAAACTCGCTATAGAACCAAAACCTTTCTATGAAGTGATAAGAGAGTGTATGGTTATACTCACCAAAAGGAAAGATAGTGGGAATCTGAACATATTTCTGACAATGTAAACTTTTCTAGTTTAATTGCCATACGAAGAGAATTGACATTATCTATTCAGGTAGTGGCCATAGTCGAGTAGGTAGTGCATTGGCTTATTCGACGCAAGGCCACAATTCAAACCCCAGTTCAATTTTTTCGATTTCTTCAGCGACTTCCACTCAGCAGATTTCTGGCAGAAGCTCCGAGATTTAATAAAATTGCCATGAAAAGTTCCTCAAAAATTTGTCCTTCAAAGTCGACATCATGAATTACATGAGGGTAGTCACCGCCTTTTAACAGGGAACTGTGGACTCGGTCTCAAACAAAATTTCAAAAATTGTCCGAACACGTATTTGAACCTGTGAAGTAACTATTTATGTATTCCTGCATGAAATTATTGGCAGCACACTAGGTGACGGGTAGGAAATTGTCCTTGTTGACACCAGGCAACATCATGACATTTATCAAGACAACAACTGCAGAGGAGACATTATGCTTGATTAATAAAACTTAAAACGAAATGTATTGTGGCAGGAGTGTTGTATTGCATTGTGACTGTTGTCGGCCATAAATAAATACACCATAAATGATACACGAAACGCTTTCAGGAACATTACATTCAACCAATTTTGATTGGGAAAAAACAAAGAAATTCTAAGGAACTAAACCACAGATTTCTACAATCGTACAATAATGGGAAGGGCATTCAGATAGAAACAATACTAATCGGCTCTGTTTTTAAACGTTTTGTTATAGTTTAACATGAAAGTCTGGTTAGTAAGTAGGAATGAAATTTTAGTTTAATTAATGTTGAAGTCGTCGTATTCTATTACTTAGGCGACTTCCCCTCAGCAGAGTTCTGGCAAAAACTCAGGGAGTAAAAAAAATTGCTACGAAAAATTTCTCAGAAATCTTTCATTCGGAGTCGACTACAAACTGTAGATTCCGCCATTTACAACACGTTTATCAGATTTCGGCCTGCGTTAACACATCATTCCAGGCGCCTCTGCTTCTTGCACGCCTTCACCAGTGTGTATTACCAATCGATGATAGATCTTCCGCGATTTGATTATTTCAATATAGACAAGGTCTTCCTCTACGCTGACTTCCGCTAAAAAATCTTGCCAGTCTTTCATCCAAACGGCATAACCGTGCCAGCATAGCCGCTGGTTGTTAATACGGTGCACAATGTCGTTGAGGAGCTCATACAGCTCATTATTAGATCGAATACTGAGATCATTCTCAACTCTCACTGAATCGTTCATCTTCTGCGCCATTAAGAAGCACGGAAACGATGAGCAACTTGTAGAGTATAAGTTTCGTAGCAGGACAGAGGCCTCTGCTACTCAATTGCATATTGAGACTATAGTAGCAGCTGTTGACAAGAGTGAACACGACAGAGCCAAGGTAAAAAATTCACTGACAATATCGATAGTATAGTTATCAACAAATATTTCATTTTGGCCTCATTTACTGCAAGACTCATTTTGATTGATACCCTTTCAATTGCGCTAAACGCAGCAGATACATCCCACATGGTACGCCTTAAAATAACAATGTCATCAGCGTACACAAACAACTGGAAAATTTTGTGAAAAATACTGTCATTGCGATGCACTCCCGCTTTGCGCAAAACGCTCACCATGACGAAGTTCAAGAGATCGCATGATAAGGGATCGTCTTGTCAGAAACCTCGCAAAGTATTAAAAGGTTTAGAGAGGTCCTTTTCTACTTTGATGAAGCTGCAGGAGTTGCTCAACGTCATTCTGCATAGTCTTATCAGATCCGGAGGAACACCGAGCTCAGACATTGCGGCAAAAATACGATTCCTTAAGGGGCTATGGTGTGTGTCGATTTTTTTAAATCGGTCTTCTCCAGGATTTGTCTGAAACCTTGTATGGTATCAAAAGGTTCAGAGAGATCCTTTCCTACCTTACTTGAAGATATTCTGCATTACTTTTGCAAGAATACCGTGCTCAGACTTTCCGGTAAATACACGATAACTTATGAGGCTAGAAAAAGTTGGTGGGTATTGACTTAATTTTCATGTGTCTTCTGCATAATTTAAAGTCATATGAAGATCTGGTCGATGGTGGACTTGGCAGGTCTGAAGCAGCACTTATAAGGTTTATTCAATGTTTTGGCAAGAAGCTTCAGTTGTTCATATAATACGCTCGTAAGAACCTTCTATGCGATAGGAAGGAAGGATGTCCATACCCCTGTAGTTGGTGCATATCGTGGGATCTCCTGACAAAGAACACTGAGATTCCAATCGTTGGGCATATGATGTCTTGATAGAGATATAACATATGTCATGAAAATGAGTCCCAAATTTGTTATGTTTTCGCCTCTCTTGGATAAAATTAACATACACGATAAACATAAGATGCTCCCTACTAAAGATGGAAGGTACCGAAATACGAAAGTTTCCAAAGTTTTAAAGCCGCTTTATTTATGTAAAATATAAGCAAAGTAAACAAATTTATGATCAATATATACATAGGTACGTAATTAAATAAATAATTTGCCAGCATATTATCTCATCTCATCAATATGCAAATTAATGAGAACTTTATGGAAAATTTAAAAAAAATAGAAAATTAGTGTGTGAACATATATCGCTCGCCAGTCATTACGTCATGCCACCCATAAGTAATATGCGAGACAAAAAAAAAACCTAAAATAGTACGTGTTTGTAAATTTAAAGATTATAATCAAATAAAATGACTTGAACAGAATGATAACAATCGATCGTCGTTTAATATGCCAATAATTACCAGGAAGTATTTTTTCGTAAAGCATTTGCTCCTTCACTGGGCATAAAATGCTAAAATGAATCAACAGCCCTGATGTACTTGGATAACTAAATAGCCGTATTACCAACATTTTTTTAATTTTTTTTTTTTTGTTATCTGCAACAATCAAATGCACAAACTATTAAATTGCATCAATCAGCTATTCTCGTGACCACGAAAAACAGGATAAAAAAAACTGAATCAAAAGAAATGAAACCCTTTACAACTCATAAGAGAGACTTGAAAACAGAAAAGAAGATCTAAACGGCGGCAAATGAGCTTTTAAAAGAATATTACGTGAAGAAGATGAAGAAGAAGAACAAGAACAAGAACAAATCCCAAGCATACAAAAGATAAATAAAGATGAAAAACTTTGATTCTATTGTATGAAGAAGAATTGCAACTCAACTTGAAAGAATATTCCACGCTTATCAAACACAATTAAATGTGATGAAGATTTATGAAAATTATAATTACAGCCTCTGAATGAATTACGTTTTACGTCAGACAATATAAATGTTAACGGTCCAGGTCGACTTGTATGATACTATACAAAGAAATTTATGTATGTATAAGAGATCTTTAGTATGAAACATACACACATGGTACGTACTACATACATACATACATACATAATTGGTCATTACAACTCTTTAGTCAGGATCACGACCTAGTTTCTTACACCACTTATGTTGTGTGCGTTAATTTGTATACATGAGTGGCGGGTCGACTCCAAACGACAGATTTTTTTGAGAAACTTTTCATGGCAATTTTATTTTACTCTCAGACTTTTTGCCAGAAATCTGCTGAGAGGAAGTCACCGAAGAAATATTTTTTCATATTTCGTTCAGTTGGAGATGCCTGACCTAGGATTTGAACCGAGACCTCACGTCTAATAAGCCAATACACTATCTACTAGACCACGGCGACTTCAACTAGCATAGGCTAAACAAAATCTCTATAGAAACAATAGGTCTTACATTAGTACATTTGACACAATGCTTGCAAGTTGTTTTTTTTTTTTGTCTTGGGCCGGAGGTGAGAATCTTCGAAAGACACTTTTGTTTCAACAAAATCACTGGCTCCTACACTCTTCAACCACTCTCTCCCCTCGGGACTGCCATAAGGTATTACTTCGCGGAGAGCTGGTTAGCTTTAAAGCTCTATCAATCAAATCTAAATCAAATTTCGCCCTCGTTGCTCCAACCTTCGGAGTTCCAGCATAACTTCAGCCATTCTCCGGCTGTATTAGCTCCATAGAATCCTAGAATTCAACACCTCCCATTTGGTCCTAAACTCGTTTCCCCGGGCCATCTAAATCTGGGGCAGCTTGTTAAAATATGCTCGGCATCTTCCTCCTTATCTACATATAGGGGAAGTATGTCATGGGCATATAGGGGAAGTATCATGTCCAAACCTGTGCAGGTACTTACTGAAGCACGAATGACCAGTTGGGAACTGGGTCACGTAGTAGTTCAGCTCGCAATGTCTGCTCTCCATCTAAGGGATTATATCAGGGACAAGGCGAAATGTCCATCTTCCCTTTAAACTATTCTCCCATCGTGACTGCCATTTTTGCATGAAAATCCTTCGCTTTTATAGCTGCTGTTTGTCCTGAAAACCCGAGACGGCGAAAGTATATACTCTTCATATCGTCCGCCTATATGTTTATCGGTGTTGTTTTCACCAATACCACTACCTCTTCATCAAACACTGTCCTGAAGCCACTTATCTGTCGCACTTAGACGATACACCGAGAATATGGAGAGTGCCTCCAACCATATTGGGCAAGCATATAACATTATCGATGTTACAACCCTCGATATTATTCTCCTCTTAAATGGATTTCGTTCTCCAATATTTGGCATCATCCCCGTCAGTGCTCCCTGGGTTGCAAGTTGTGTCAACGTTATCCTAAGCCAGTTTTTGTGCAAAAACTTTGCATGAAAAATTTAATTACAAACCATTATCGTTCAAACGCCAAAAAATATTTCCGAATGCATTTTACGGATATGCGACTAATTGTCTGTTTAGCAACTTATCAAGTCGTATACTGATTTTTCTACACATACACTGTATTTCAGTTCTGATATTGTTTAGAGGTACACATATTCGGTAGGACCAATAGACAAAAGGATTTTAAAGAATCAAAACATATCGAAACAATACATAATTTTACCAAACTGTACAATCAACTGATTTCTGCACTACGATTTAAATATAGTGTCAGAGAGTAAGTTTAATTTTCCTAGAGACCTACAATAGATTTGAATTTTTAACAATTGGCTTACCTACCAAAAGATATTTGTTTACGGCCATCTTGCTGAAGCTACATCGGACATTTATTCGGTCTATTATCTCAAATCACATTGGATGACTATATAGTAGCCAACGACATATGTTCGCTGAAAAGTCTCTGGAGCAGTTGACAACTGATTATAATTTTCATCGAATATCTTCAGCTATGAGGCTCACTTCAGAATGAAAGGGTATGTGTCCAAACAAAATTATCGACTTTGGGACGATATCATTTCACATAAAATTCAAGAGTGTAAGATGCATACCAAAGAAGTCACTATATGGTGTAGATTTTGGACGTTGGCCAGTACATCTGTCAACAGAGAGCATTAGAGATTAATAGTTACCAACTACTTTTGTCGTGAAATTAATGATTTGGACACCAACGACATGTCGTTTCAACAGGACGACTTTACGTGCCACACACCTCTTGCTATATTGCATATTCGGAAAAAGCGATTTGAGGCCATCCCACATATAAGTGATGTGAACTGGCCACCGAGATCGTGCACAATGATACTCAAAGTTAAATCCTACCTGGCTGATGAGCCAGAGTGATGGGAAATTGAACATTTCAAATAAGCTTTATCCAGAGAAGTAATGGCAGATATATGAACCATGTTATATTCAAATAAATAAAAACAATTTGATAATATCTCCGACACACTCTATTTTATTTAAATTTAAAGATAGGAAATCGCCGTAGTCTATTAGTTAGTGTATTGACTGATTAGACGAGAGCCCTTGGTTCAAATCCCAGCTCAGACGTCTCGCACAAATCGGAATATGGAAAAATATTTCTTTCGGTGATTTCCTTCCGGGAGTAAATAAAAAAGCCATGAAAGGTTTCTTAAGTCTGTTCTACGGAGTCAACGTTAAACTGTAGGTTCCATCACACAACATGGTTGGTGTGGAAGCTAGAATTTTATCTTAACTAAAGCGTTGTAATCGTAAATGTAATGCGGAAGCTTTTATAGGACTATTGTACAAGCTATGGCCACTTTAGAGACAGGATCAACAGATGGAACAGAAACGATTCTTATATCAGTAGAATCATATTTAATGTTCTTGTTTACAGGATAGTATTGTGTTGGCTTATTAGCCGTAAAACCAGGTCAGACATCAAAACAAATATACAAAAAAGTATTTCTTCGGCGACTTCCTCTCAGCAGATTTCTGGCAAAAACTCTGCAAATAAATATAATTGCCATGAAAAAGTTTCTCAAAAATCAGTCGTTCGGCATAGACTTTAAACTGTGAGCTCTAGCCATTCATGTCTAAAACTAACACACACAAAATAAGTGGTGTGAGAAACTAGATCGTAATCCTGACTGAAGAGTTGCAATGAGCAATTATATATGTGTATGTCTACAGGACTTGTAAACTTGTGAATGGGATTAACTAGCTATGGTGGTATCTACAGCATAGACTTGTTTTCCTTTCCTTTTTCGAAAATTTTTTTTTCTTCAATTTTCTTTACTTTTCCTTTCTGTTATCATTGTCAACATCTGATCTTGGTTTTGATTCAGATATGTTTTTATTTATAACAGCTTTTAAAGTCTACAAAACAGAGTTATTGTACTAAGACTTGCAAGAGTTACTTTGGACATTCGACTGGACTTTATAGCTGCCATTTAAGTTCTAAATTTGTTGTACGATTGCATACGTTTATCTCTCTGATTTATGTGCAAGTGGCAGACTATATATTTGTATGTATTTATGTGAACAAAAAAGAATGGAAGAAAAAAATCTCATAAAATTAAAACAAAACCTGGGAGTTCTCATTATGTATAGTACGTCTGCATATTCGTTTATCTCACGATAAATATTTTACTAGTTGTAGGAAAAAGACATCGTCTATTTGTTTAAAACTGTAGTAAAACTGTAAAGAAAATAAGGTAAGAAAGGGAACGAAATTTTTTTGCATAATTTTTCATGTTACAAGGCCATTATGGGCCAAATGAAGGCCAGACAAAATTCGTTTAATTAATTAAGAAAAACAATGTAAAAATGATTTATGACGCAAAAAAAAAGGAAAAAGAAAAACTCATTTACAACAAAAATAGACTTTAAAGGGGAAAATTGAGTTTTGAAAATATTGAAATTGAAAATCGTAAAGAAAGTGAACATTTTGAAACTGATTTACATACGATTACATCGTATTGGATGTTGCATAACATCCTTCATCATATTGGAATGTTAAATTCCTAAATGCCAGTATTAATCTCCAGCATATTTTCAATATACTTCAACTTGAACTTGATTACGTTCATTACTGTATGTTTCCATTTGTATAAGAAAAATATGCGCATAATTACTTGCACTACCTGTATTACTTTTACAAGCAAAATATTCATCGTCTTCTGTCTAGCAGATGGCAGTTGGTGGGCCACATATGTACATACCATGTGTGACGAGACGTTAATTTTCTAAGATTCTTAGTTCTGTTATAACATGTTAGTCTATGATACATAAGGTATAAGTATTAAGAACGTAACAGTAAAATTGTATATTCATTTATGAGAAACACCGTTTAATTCAATTAAAATTGCTTTCTTTTAAGTTTCCACAAAACAGCAACTAGAGGGGTTTCCCATTAGTAATGGACCTTAAGAAAAACATCGATGCATCGCTAAAAGCATTGATGTTATTCCGATTCATCACAAAATACGTCAATTTGTATACATCGATTGATTTTTGTAACAGAATGGAAGTAAGAAAAACAGTTGTTGCGTAGAGGTAGTAGAATACGGCTACCAGACTATTTACTGCACTACATTTAACATAAACAGGGTATCCCTATAATGTCTCTCCTAATCCTTTTGCCATGACAAATTTCAAGATATTGTTCGGCAGTAGTTAGTTTAACTAACTATCTTTTACTTGCCACACCCAGCTATTCCAACTGCGCACAGATTCCATGTGTACGTTCTGCTGATTCGTTCTGCTCATCACGAATTCTTCACATTGGGTTTGAGGCGATCACTATTCTAAAATACGTATTATTTTTCCTTTGAAATTGCCGCAATCTAGTAGGTACTGTGTTGGCTTAATAGACATGAGGTCTGGGTTTAAACCCCAGGTCAGACATCAAAACGAAAATATGAAAAAATATTTCTTCGGCGACTTCCTCTCAGCACATTTCTGGCGAAAACTCTGAGAGTAAATAAAACTGCCATGAAAATGTTTCTCAAAAAAAAAAAAAACTGTTGTTCGGAGTAAACTTTAAACTCTAGCTCCCGCCACTCATGTACGAAAATAACACACACAACATAAGTGGTGTGAGGATCTAAATCGTAATACTGGCTGAAGGGTTGTAATAATTAATTCCGTATGTATGTATGTGAGTGTTCCTTAAGTCTACAATAACCCGTTAGACACTACTTCAAATCTTTATCATTGCGATTACCAAACAAAAGTTTATATTGTCTCATACACTTTATCACTTGAGAAAAGTGACCGTCTGTCTTTGTTTGGCGGCATGTAATCTTTCAAACCTACCTTTTTGCTCCAGAAAAAGAATTTACCCTCCTCGCAAACTGAACTGCCTGCTCTTTGCCACGAATACTACTACATGGCTTAGCATCCCAAAGAAAATTACCATATTTCCCTTCCCTAGCTAATTCAACTTTCTATTCTAATCTAAATTTCATAAAGGCTGTGTGATCGAATGGTGACAGTCTGATAGTATTGTTTCATTCCCTGTATTTCCCGTCTAAGTTGAATTGCACACAATTTTCATTAAAAAAAACCCGTGTATTTTTCTATGGACTCTGGCTAATTCTTTCTAGAACCGATCCTTCCCGCTCCTATCCCACTGCATGTACTTGACATCTGTGTATAACATGGAATGATAACTGTCTTAAAAGAGTATTCCTCATTCTCTTATTCCTCATTATTTCTTATGCATTGCAGAGTAATTCGATTTACCAGGTCGCTCTGCCCATTATGAATCTCGCTTTACACTTGTCTCTTATTATTGTAACCATAGTCTCCATGGCAGCAAGTTTAAATCCGAAATTGCCAGTGTTAGATCACAAAGAAGAGTGCCAATCAAATATTTAAATACGACAATAGACAAACGTGACCATATACTTTACTTGACTAATTTTGAAGAGAGCAGAGTACACTTATTTGAAAATCTCACAATCGGAGTCTACTGATCCTTCTGTCAACGTTTCTCAAAAGTATACACACATAAATACAGACAAGCATACATATATATTTGGTCACTACAACCCTTCAGTCGGGAATACCATCTAGCTTCTCACACCACTTACATTGAGTGTGTTAATTTCATTTCTGATTGGAGGGACCTACAGTTTTTTAAAGTCGTCTCCGAACGACAGATTTTGTGAGAAGCTTTTTCATGGTAATTTTATTTACCATCAGAGATTTTGCCAGAAATCTGCTGAGAGGAAGTCGCCGAAGAAATATTTTTTTTTCATATTTCGTTTAGATGGAGTTGCCTGACAAGGCCTCACACGACTATAGTATTGGGTGTAGTGGTGAGAAACTTTGCTAATTGAGTACGACTATTTTCAAGAGATGTGGTTTCAAGAGATGTCGATTCTGTTGATGTTTGTTATTTAAGTTATCATCTCAAGGGGATCGAAGAATTCTTAACATTAAATTTTCTATTTAACAAAGCATCTAAAGTAGTAAAATTTATTGCATGATCTAATCAGCAAAAATTTATTTCAAAAAAGTTTTACAACCATTAGAAAAGCCTTTAAAGTTGACACCATTTAAATAATTTTATTTCATTTTTTTTCTATTTAAATTTCATTTTTATCAAATAACTTCAAATGCAAAATAGTTCAATAACAGTTTATTTATTACTTATAAAAACTAAAACAACAACCAACAGCTAAGAAAAAAAAAGCTAAAATTAAACAAACAAAAAAAATTTTACCAAAAATTTATGCAAATTACAAATCAACACTGGAACTTGAAAAGAAAAAAATTTAAAAAAAATTAAAGAAAAATAAACTACGAAATCATAAGCTCTGACAAAACACCCAACGATCATACTCAGGCCCAAGCAGAGTGAACAAAAAGATCAAAATAAAGAAAAAGAAAACTGAAAAAGAAAAAATAGAAGAAAAAAACATTTGCAAGCTCACACTGTGTGAGACCGTGGCCAAATAAAGTAAAAGAACTAATGGCACCCAGCAGTGACAAAATTTTTAACATTCATCAATCACCCAGCACACATACCAAGCGGACATCAGGCAGAGCAGTTCATTCGAACAGTATCTGCCAAACTAAACTAACCGAACTAACCAAACAGCCAATCAAGCAACCAACCAACTAAACCAGACATCCGACCTACCGAAATGACAAGTCATATGAAGTTTTGAATTGCTTTTTATATTCACTAAATTTTACTCATATTTGTTGGTTTTCATCTTAAAGGTAAATTAACGCTAAGCGGTATTAATAGTTGTCATGGGTCAACAACTAGTTACACTACAAATTTCTTTGCCTAGCATGTACCTATAGATGGAACTTGTCCATTACATGTGATATTACCTATAGAGTTAACTTTAAAACTTCTGCACAAAACATGATCCCAATAGATCGTTAGCAGTAAGGTTAACTGCCTGTCTATTACTTCCTTGGTCCAGTTAGATTTTTTAAAGCCATCACTACACTGAAATTGGAGAACATATTGGCGCTAGTGACGTTAACCTAACTACTAGTTAAAGCGATTAGCGAAGTCATATACAAAATATCATCGAGAAATATACAATTTTTGCACGGATAAAAAAACCACTCTAGAAAAACTAAAACTATTTGTCAAATTTCGGTTTGATGTCTGACCTAGGGTTTGAACCGTGGGCTTACTTCTAATAAGCCAACATACTACCTACTAGACTACGGCGACCACAATAGATTTAACAAAAATAATTGACACACTTTATCATCAAGTAATTAAGCATACGTTTCTAAAACCCAAGAAGTCCAGTACGTGCAAAACTCATCAATTGGGACACTCTCCGTGTAATAAACAGCATTCACAAAGAAGCAATCTCCCACACCCATAGATAAGTCAAATGATACGAACATAATTAAGCATTTTTCCTTTCTTTAACATGAGCAATACTAAGGGGATGGTGCCTACAGATTCAGTACATTCCAGTTGAATCTGTTTATATTGTAAGCCGCATAAAACACTTTTGCAGCAATAGAGAACCAAGTACTACATGCCAGTTACGAAACTTAAAAGCGAATTTTCTCTATAATTTATTGTGCAATCCACTCCAATCCGTGTCCGAGGTAGAATACGAAGAAATATGGGATTTTCCCATAAATAATGTCACTTTATTTTTCACTTTATTTGCCTACTGTTGTTTGCGATCAAGGAGCTAGTCCATGACAATTGGTTTTTTATTTTTGCTTAGATATAAGCAAAGTAAGTGGTAAGAAAATCGACGGTACATGCTATTTCTGGTATTATCTTAAGAAACCGAAGCAATTGAAGGTTTCTTTCAACACTTGAAAAATGTATCACAAATGTTGTCATTGTATACGGCATAGAATTTTTAAAATCAGAATTGAAGAACGTAATAGTCTTGGTGTGTTTGGTGTGAATTTTGGGCTGCTTTAATGGAACTTAAAAAAGCTCTCCTTTTATGATTTCCTCTAATATAAAGCCAGGTTTTATATTCTCCCAAACCCTATTCTTGCTCCTATCAAATCTAATGATTTTTACATATATGAGCGTTCAAGCAGCACTCATCATTCTGCAAAGATATCTGAACCATCAGGTGTGTGGATTTTTAATTTAGGGGAGTCAGCAATTACTTTTATAGACCGGAATCTTTAGGTAGACTTCGCTTGATCGAAAAATTTTCCTGTGAATGAGACCTTTTACCAAAAACTGGACATTAATTGGAAACAACCCTCTCATAGCCGACGTTTGGTCCGAAAATTTCTATCCATATTTGCATATTGATTCTGATGTTTCAGTTGTTGATTGTACCGTATAATTCACTTAACGCTTCCGCTTACTGAATTACAAGTTGTTGTCGTTTCACCATGTTGTGTGTGTTAATTTATTCATGAGTGGAGGGACCTGATGACATCACACGTTATATATGCGTTGACGTTGGTGAGGAGAACATGATTTACTACTGCATCTGCAAGTATTAAAGTCGAAGATTATCTCTGGATCGAGTGCAAACGAATCATTCCTATTCGTTCTTTCGTGCCTCGATTTGAATACCAAATTCTTACCGCCAATTGCAAAAGATTAGGCAGTATTGGAAGTTAAAGAGAGTAGATTATGAAGAAAAACTAATTGGAGAGTGAATTTTAAGGTTCTTCTTAATTTAGGCTCTAATCTTCTGATAAAATTTCATCCACAATATATCAACTTGTACAGTGCGATACCTAAATTAACTATATACGACGCAATCACGAACGCTATGACTCTTTTAAGTTTAATGACAATGACTCATTATATCGACAGTTACGATCGTTTATACGAAAATATGTTCCTTATTTTTATATAGCCTGAGAAATCTGTCTTAGCTCATCTGAAGTAACCTGTAATTTTAGGACATGTTGCTAGGTCGTAATAGCTTCTCACATTACTTAAGTTGCGTGAGTTAATTTTATACATGACTAGCGGGACCTACAATTTAAAGTCAACTCCGAACGTTAGAGCTGTGAGAAACTACTCATGGCAATTTTATTTATTCTCAGAGCTTTTGCCAGAAATCTGTTGAGGTGAAGACGCCGAAGAAATATTGTCTTCATATTTCCGTTCGCTCGAGATGTATGACCTGGCGTTTGAACCATGGCCTCACGTCTAATGAGCCAACATACTACCTACTATTCTTCAAGATTCATTATTAAAGTAAATTTTCTTGCACCGCATCTAATGCATTTCTAAGATTTTATAAGACTTTTATTTTTGTAGGGCTTCTGATCATTTAACATAACCAAGCAACACTTGTTATTACCATGATTTTATTATTATTATTATTATGTAGCATGCTTTATAACGGAATCGAGATATCTTTTTTTGGTATTATTTGCAACGAATTGTTGCCATTTTTCGTTAAAAATCTCGATCATACATGTCATAGTGTGTGATAGATGGTTTTCATTGTAAATTTCAAGTAAAGTACACATGCACAGAAAAAAAAACAAACGAATACAAATAATGAAATCAAACTAACCACAAGAATGAAGTTCAAAGTATGCAAAATGAAAAATAAATATTACTTAATGGATATTTAAAGAATTAACCCCTTAAAGACTGCCAATTAATCTCTGAACTCATATTCATTACTCTGTAAAGTTTGTAGCTCTAGTCTCCAATTACCCTTAAAGAACATTTACGTTTACAGTTTACCTTAAAGAGACGATGGATTTTTCGGCACCACGAATTTATTTAAAAAAACTTGGTTAACCAGTCGCCGTAGTCTAATAGATAGTGCGTTGAAGTATTAGATGTGAGGCCGTGGTTCAAATCTCAGATCAGACATCTCAAACTAAACGGAATATGAAAAAATAGTCTCTTCAGGGACTGCATGTCTGCAATCTTGTTATCATATGGCTCACTGTGTTACCCGGTGTGAGGTAAGCCGCCTTGTCAAGATCCGTTAGTGATGGGTTTGAACTACCACGACCGAAGTTCGAATTGACATTAAAATTTTTTAAAAATCAGTTGTTCGAAGTAGGCTTTAAACTAAAGGTCCCTGCCGATCATACACAAGCTGGGTCATAATTCTGACTAAAGGGTTTAAATGCTGTATGTTATGTATGTATGTTTAGCCAAGCGTGAATTCAATAAAATCCAGCGTGAATTAAAAAACTATCAGAATGGTTAAGAAATTCCATATAAGGTCGTCCAACAGAGACTTGTAAATTTAACAGTTGATAGCAGGTATCTTGGTCAAGCTACATCTGTCAAATTAGTTGTCATTTGTTCAGGATGTTTTGACAAATCACCAGGGACGACCATATAGCTAAGGACGTATGTTCTTCGAATTGACTCTAGAGCAGTTGGCAGCTGACCCTAATTCTTTATCAATAAAATCATCTTCAGTGATGAGACCCATTTGTGGATAACTGGGTTCATAAACAAACAAAATTTTCGAATTTTAGACGATACCAATCCACGAAAGGTTCAAGAGCGTTGAATATACCTCAAAAAAATTACTGTTTGGCGTCGATTTTAAGATTCATTTTAAGATTTCATTGAGGGCAACGTTGGCCATCACTGGTAACGGCGAGCAGTATATTTCGAAAACCAACTTCTTTTGACCCAAAATTTAATTATCTGACTACCAACGACATCTGTTTTCAACAGGACTGTATTACACGACTCATGACGCACTGGACATGCCTCACGAGCAAATAAATGCTATGATCATCTCACATGCAAGTGATGCAACCGAGTTCATACGACTTCCGTTAGACTGTTTCTGGTGATTTCTTAAGACAGGAATAAGTCACAAGCTACAGCGGTCCTCAGAGATCATCCAGAGAAACCATGGGGGGAGATTTGAAAGATTTTGTATTCCACACAGTGCTTTCAAACGAATAAAAATGGTGATGATGTCTCACATAAATTTTGTTTTATTTAAAGTCAAAGACAGGAAGCTTTTAAAGGAAGACCGTATGATTAAATAATTACAATCATTATTACCTTAAAGGGTCGAAGCGAGCAATTTAATTTAACCTACTTCAACTCATTTTAAATTCTTAGGGCCATTATTACAACTTGCCGTTAACTAAAGGGAGGATTTTAACGGGCAGTTAAATTGTTTTTCATTATTATAAGTAGGCGATAAGGTATAAGTGAGCGTTAAGCTAAAGGGAAGATCATCATACTGGTAACTTTTTAAGTTAACTTCAAATATAAACAAAGTGAGCAATTACAACAAAAAACGAAGCCCGTCGTTGCCACTGCTTTAAAAAAAACTTGTTTAATTGAACAGTTTTATCGACATTGCTCCGGCACTGCCATATTTTTGATAAAGTTAACTTTATTTTATCCGTAATGTGATTTTAAAGTTCAATTTAGCTAAAGTTACCTTTAACTAAATTTAAGTTTAAAGGAAAGTTGTAATAATTGTCCTTAGTCTACTAAGACCCGGCTCTTTTTCTGTATTTCTTCAATAAAAAAAGGTGCCTCAATGAACCAGATGTTAACTATTAACACCCTCAAATGGTTAACTTGCCCTCAGGCTTACATACATATTTGACCAAATTAAGGTGGTCAGTTATATAAATTATATCAACGAATTGTTATTTTTTTTATTCTGTCTTGATTTTCTTTTCAGTTTCTCTAAAATACTTTTAACGAATATTGATTGTCGTTTGTTTGTTGGTGTGTGTCGAGTGCATTAGCGGCACCTCCCTAATGGCGTGTTAAACACAAGTTAAATAACCGCAAACAAAGCAAAACCAAAACCAAAAAAACAAAAAAATGAAGAAAATAGGAGCGTTTCTAAAACGTTTAAGTTTTCGATTTAAATAAAAAAAATTATTTTTTCTCTTTCTTTTTCTGATTTTTTGGCATTTTTCTCACCAGCTTGTGAGTCACAGCAGCCAAAACCGTTTATATTCAAAAATGTTCATATAACCCATACGTACTGCATTTAATGTTGTTTGTCGTGTGTACGTAACGTGTACGTACATTGCAAATATATGAGTGACTGCGATCGTGGCTTTAAAAATTTGAATACTCTTGTCATTTGTTGTGAAAAGTTTTGAATTTTGTTTTGATATTTTCTTTTTTTTCAAACTGTTTCTTAAGATAGACATTTGACTGGACGGACTTTGCAAAAAAACCAAAAAAACGCTTTAAAATTTCAAGTGTTTTACATAAAAAATGGTAAAGTTTTGTAACTTTTCTAAAAGATTTTTTTGTGTCTCCCAATATGAAAAATAATGTATTTTAAGATTTTATTCTACATATGTCAGCCACACTGAGAAAAATTTGGTAGTTATTGCAAATAATAAGATTTAGAAGAATATCCATTCTAAATGGCACACGTACCACAAATTTTGTAGAGCCACACTAACTCCGTTACTTTATGATCTGTATATTCAGCTGTCCCCAAGCCCGGATAAAGAAAAACAATATGCGTCAATATGCGTCAACATGCGTCAGCCTGCATCAACATGCTTCAAAATGGGTCGGCAACATGCATTTGGTAAAAATAACATCAGAAGTACTGCCACAACTAACTAACTAACTAACTGGCACTGAAGAACAACCAACCATTTAGTGTGAAGTACTTACCGACTGTTACCGGCATAAGACCCTACCAGGTAGGTTCTTCTGTACCTTTTAGTCGAAACTCGATGAGATAAATATCGACTAAATCGTTAACACGTTAATCGTTAATACGTATACACAAAATTGACCAATACAACCCTCCAGTCAGGATTAGGACCTAGCTTCTCACACCACTTATGTTGTGTGTGCTAATTTTATACATGAGTGACGGGACCTACTATTTAACGTCAACTCCGAACGACAGATTTTTGAGAAACTTTTTCATGGCAATTTTCATTTCTCTCAGAGTTTTTGCTACAAAACTGCTGAGAAGAAGTCACCGAAGAAAGATTTTTTGTTCATATTTCGTTTTGTTGAAGATGTCTGACTTGGAGATTAAACCGTGGCGTCACGTCTAATAAGCCAACATACTACCTACTAGACTACGACGACTATAACATACGAGTATGCTGAGGTTTATATAGCATTCACTCCCTAGGTTACCGTCCCCTAGGTTTACAATAGTGCGCATCACAATAGGAATGATTCTCACCATGGTTATACGAAAAGTGCAATTCACACCGGAAATGTCTAGTATTTGCAAAGAGGAAGCCTTTAATATTATTTCTGAAAAGTACGAAAGCAAGATCTGTCGAGTAACCAAGTTTTCCGATTCCATATCCATTCTTTTCTATTACTTTAAAGATGTCAAGCAGCTGCGAAGTAGAAGTTACATTATAAACAAGCCGCCAGTAGTGCGCTGATCTCGTAAGCACACTATCCGAACTTGGACAGTTGATAACAGATGTTGAACAAAAAAATTTGTTGTCGTATTTGCGATGATACTAATTTATATGTGATTCAACAACGTTCAATGTATCCCAATAAAGTCTCTGTTTGGTATGGATTTTGGTATAGTTTAATGGAACGGAAAACATTCCTTTTACGAGATTCCTGTACTATACACCAATGTCATTTACTCTTCCAAATCCAGTCCATGCTCCAATAATAACGGACAAAGTAATGTCTTGAAATGTACCGTCAAGACTCATTAATCATTGATAGCAGCTAACTTTCCGACTTTCACTTTCTGAGCGCGATTTGATAGTTGTTCCTGATCCTCCAATCTGCCACTCCTACGTTCCCGTCACTAGATGTGTCAGCGAGGAAAAGTAGAAGCGTTGGGAGCCGGGTCGAGTTGTTATGCGTCTATGGCCTGCTATAAAACAGTTTCCTCAAAGCTTGAATAAGGCCCGCCTGAGGTAATTTATTCAACTTATTACAGGGCACTGCGAAATTAAATGACTGACAAGAATCTAGAACAGATCCTAGACAGACTATTGCAGGGTATGTTGCAATTGTCCAGCCTTTACCTAGTAGATTGAAGTTAAGGACCCCGGGCAGAGGGTTCTTTGATGGTTTAAACTCTCTGTCGAGAGCCAACATTAGGGCTCTCCAGGGATTCATAAGTAGCTTGAGCTGGTTGAAAAGTGCTAGAGCACGCCGTGTGTTTGCGATTCATCTTTTTTCCATCATTTCCTATCCTTCCTATCCTTCTATGCCTAACTTTTTCTTATTTCTCCTCTCTTTTTCCCTCTCTCTTTATATGACGTAGTTACCGAGGGTCATTTTGATCACTAGGTATTGTGCTTGTCTTAATGAAAAGTTCACGTCTTCAAACTTAACCCACTAGGACCTCTGCAAAAGCGGCCATGATGTGGAGGAAACTAAATCGGTACAACACCTTTTATGTGAGTGCCCTGCGCTTCAGAACAGAAGTTCATCGGTTTTTGGTTGAGAGAACTTTTGAAGATCTCTGTATGATGGAGTACGTGCCACTAAGAGAACTGTCCGGTTTAATCCGGAGCTCTAGGTGGCTCAAACTCACCACTAGCGAATCATTACAAGGGGGGTTACCTCACACTGGGTAACACAATGGCCCATATGAGCCACCAAGCCTATGGCCATGCTTCAACAGACACATTAATTCCTCTACTGTTTAAGTTCTTAAAGTAATGTTTTGAAATAATTTTTGAAGTGTTCATATATTTTTTAGTGTAATTGTTATTCTTGTTGACTTCTTGGTTTTTTTGTTTATTATTATTTGTGGCAATCAGTCATATTAAGATTGTGAACAATTTACAATAAATTGCATGTCGGGATTTATTTTTTTTTATTTCCTTTTGTTTTTTTTTTCATCGAATTTAAAAATTTTTCGTTTTTGTTTCTGTATCTCTGTTAATTTGTCAAATTCATTTGAATGCCACCACACTATTGCCAATTTGTATGAGCTTTTTTGACTTTTTTTTTAAACTTTAAGACTCTTACTTGGCCTGCAAAAAAAAACAAATAAATAAAGGCTGTTTTGTAAGTAGTTTTTAAATGTAATTGCAAACAATTATTCAATTGCAATTAAAGTGTGGGAATTACAAATTTTTAAGATTTCTGTCCGTTAATTGGATTTGATAAATTCGAGGAAATATTTTCTGTTTCGGACAAACAGAAAATATGTATGTATGTTTTATGGAGAAAAAAAACTTAAAATTAGTTTTTAATTTTTGTCTCAAAGGTATGACTAAATTTTTGTCATTTATTTGCCGTGACAAAGTTGCAGTTATAATTGCCTGTGTATAATTTATTTTAATTACTTAAACAACCGCAAATGGATAGTCACCAATATATCAACTGAAACAGTAAGAAATTGTATAAATTAAAATGCAATTTTTCAGAAACTAAAGATCTCATAGAGGAAAACCTATTTCAGTTATATAATCTTAATTGATTTGTAAAATAAAAGTTTTTATTTCATTTAAATGTTAAACATGAAAGCAAACATCTTAATGTGTTGACAAGTACAACATTTTTACTAACTTATCTTGGTCATTACAAGCGTTTTGTCAGGATTACAACCTAAGTTCTCATACCATCCATGTTATGTGTGTCTTATTTTATCTACAGGTGGCGAGACCCACAGTTTAAAGTTGACTTAGAAACACAGATTTTAGACCAACTGTTTATGGCAATTTTAATTTACTCCCAGAGATTTTACCAGGCAGCTAATGCCTGGTAAAGTCGTTGAGAAAAATTTCATATGAAAGTTATTTAAGAGCTGACGGCATTCGAAAACATTATTATTGGCTGTGGATTTTAGGCAGGTAACACCATCGGTCTATATTCGTTTGGGGATGGCGTTTGTCAAGCCATCACTTTCAATGGCTAGCATTAGTAACTTTTTTTGGCTTAAATTTTACGATCTGTACACCAACGAAATATTGCTTCAACAAGACGTCCCTACATACCTCACAACTCATACCACATTGGATTTTCTGCATATATCACCATCTTCAGCTTGATCATCTTACGCGGTGGTGATGTAATTAGATGACGTCGGATTTTTGCTTGTGAGGTTTTCTTGAGACGTAGATGTATACGAACAAGCCACAAACCTCAGCTGTCCTCTAAGCTAACAAAACCAATACCATCGGCTAAATTCAGCCTGATTTCTGTGAAAGTATCTTGGAAAATTTAACATTAAGAATGCACTCCAGTCAAAGAAGCTGGAAGACATTAGTCCAGGGTTTTACGTGAGTATCGCCGTGATGGCACACTCCACGGTGCTCTAAGCACGGATGGAAACAATGTGTCTACCAGAGCCCCACGCACAATGATGCAACCACACTATGTACAAAAGCATACCATTGATTGCATCATCATACGTGAGTACCAATTCGAAGTCATGCATTTGGACATGACTTCCCTCTGGGTTAGGGGTGGGAGACTATCTAAACTCCTTTGTGAAATGTTATATTTCATACACCGTATTCTAGTTGGTAGTATATTGGCCCATGAGACGTGACACCACGGTTCAAAACCCATGTCAGACATCTCCAACAAAACGAAATAAAAAAAATTTTTTTCGGTGACTTCCTCTCAGCAGATTTCTGGCAAAAAATCTGAGAGTTAATAAAATTACCATGAAAAGTTTCTCAAAAATCTATCGTTCGTTCCCGACTTTAAATGGTAGGTTCTGCGACTCTTGTATAAAATTAACACGCACAGTATAGGTGGTATGAGAAGCTAGGTTGTAATCTTGGCTGAAAGGTTGTAGTGATCAATTGTGCATGCACATAATCCATGCAAAACGGCATCAATAGGTCTTTCGAACGAATAAGAAATTTCGATGATATCTCACACATACTTTGTTGTATTTAAATTTGAATATTACAGCGACCTATGTTGTGGTGCTCAGTGATTGATACTTTCTTTATTACAACCGTTGAAGTTCTCACTTCAGCTATGTTGTGTGTGTTCATTTTATTAATGATTAATGGCAACAGACTAGAAAAGCTTCTCTTGACATTTTTATTTACTCTCAGAGTTTTTGTCTGTATTTTTATGTATTTTTAAAGCTAACGTTTGAACTCACTTGCTTCCATCTAGTCAACACATTGCCTACTAGACTACATGGTTGTCGTAGTCTAGCATTACATACATAATTGGTCATTACAACTCTTCAGTCAGGATTACGACCTAGTTTCTTACACCGCTTATGTTGTGTGTGTTAATTTTATAATTTTTTTAAAAAACTTTTCAAAGTTTTTGCCAGATATGTATGTAGATAGGAAGTCGATGAAGAAATATTTTTTCATATTTCATTTCGATATCAGACTTGTGGTTTGAACCGTGGCCTCACATGTAATAAGCCAACACACTACCTACTAGACTACGACGACTATGTTCCATGTCGTAATCCAGTATTATTCCTACATATTTAAAAAGTTCGTGTTTTATCGAAATAATCGTAAGTTTTTAAGTTATCTTAGATACATTAATCTAAGAAAGAGGAAGACTACAGGGCTCAGCACCACACAAGTGCATATACACAATATTTTATATCATGTAATAGAGAAAAACGAAATTGTAGCTATTTTTTTTTTCTCAACGCTGTATGCCATAAATACAATTTTCAAATTGTTTATACCGTTAAAACATAAAACTTAGAACATAAAAGCTCTTTCTGGGATTTACCATTTAAAAGCTTTCATTCACTTCCGTTGCTACTTAAAAAAAGAATGAAACAAAAAAAAGAATTATTTGACGAATTTCTTTAGAATGCAAGAGTCATACAAAATAAGCGCCATAGAGATACAAAAATAGAAAATAATGCCTATGGAACACAGCCAAGTGACCCCCATTTTCTTTGCACAAACAAACGTTACATCTGTTTAATGTTTGATGAACATATTTTACAAATCATATATGGATTGCGTGTGGGTGTATAAAAAAAACACAACTAAAATGACAACAACAGTATATCATATGATTTGTAAAAAAATTTGAAGTGTTCCTTTTTATTTTCTCGCATTGTTTTTTCTTCGTATTTTTTTTTATTTTTTATTTAATAATGGTTTGTCGTTTTGTGGTGTATTATTGGTGGTGGTTGTTGGTGTTGTTTAGTTGCTAGCTATTGTTTTGACAATTGCTACTGTTTACAATAGAGAGTTTAATAAACTTTTCAAACAATAAACAATTCTTAATAGGCCTGCGCCAGAATTACTTTGAGAGCCAAAGTATAAATATTACATGTGCTGGAGAGTATGCAATCTACAGAGAGTAAAACTGATACGAGTGAAATAGAGAGGACAACGCAAATGAGCGGGTGTAAGTGTCATTATTATTATTTACAATTTTCTCTATTTGTTTACATTGCCTGAACCAAACCAAAAGAAATTGAAGAATACTTAAGAAAGTTTTGTATGCAGTGGCATTTTTTTTTCTTGTTTTAATACTTAAATTTGTTTAATTATGTTTTAATTATTTAATTGGAAAATTAAATTTTAATATCATAGTTTTCCCAATTGTATGATTTTCTTTAACTTTTACATGTCAAGCGGTTCCTTCATTTCGAATCAATATGGTGGCCAGTATGAACATTTTTTAAAAATACATCTCACTGATGACAGGTTGGGTCTCAGAGTTATTCAATAAGCAGAAGATTTTACAAGACCCTAAAGAAAAAAATCTCATGATATTGGTAGTCAAAATGTAACAAACGATGCTGTCGTGCTGAAACCCTACGTCGTCCAGATGTATGCTGTCCAATTGAGGCCATAAGAAGACCGTTGTCATGTTGTTGTAAGGCATGCCGTTAACATACATACATAATTGGTCATTACAACGATTCAGTCTGGATTACGACCTAGTTTCTCACACCACTTATGTTATGTGCTTTAATTTTATGTATGTTTGGCGGGATCTACAGTTTGAAGTCGACAGATTCTTGAGAAATTTTTTCATGGCAATTTAAAGTTACTCTCAGAGTTATTGCCTGAGATCTGCTGAGAGTTAATCATTGAAGAAATATTTTTTCATATTTCGTTTCGTTGGAGATGCCTCAACTGGGGTTTGAACCGTGGTCTCACGTCTAACAAGCCAATATACTACCTGCTAGACTACGGCGACTACGTTAAATTTCGGCCTCGTTTTCAAAAAAGTAAAGTCTAATCACACCACATCAACAAAATCTACACCATACAGTTGCTGATTGTGGATACATTTTAGTTTCTGATAGATTGCATAAAGATTTCTGAACCCTAAATTCGACAATTTTGTGTATCGACTAAGCCATTCACTAAGTCATCGGAAAATATGACCTTCTTTGAAAAATTGACATTGAATTCTCTTTGCTCCATTACCCATTGAGCGAATAGCCAGGGCCTTCTATGATCTGCTAGTTTGAGCTGCTATATAAGCAGAATTTTGTGTGCCTGAAAGTAGCCCTCTTTTATCAAAATTCGCTGCGTTGTACTTCGTAAAATTTGAAGTTATTGAGAACGATGCCGAACTGATGTTTTTAGATTTTCGATGACGCTCTTATTTACACTCTCATTTACAAGATACAGACAGATACGCTAATGGGATAAATTTTTTTAAGCACTTTTCGAATGGTTGACACATTCTATTTTTTCGACTGAATATTCTTCGATTTTGCGAGCGTTTAAATAAGTTTTTACAACTTTAAAGCGTGTTTCGTAGACAGAATAAACAGCTCAAAAATTTCAGAGTGAACCCTTACTAGCACACTCTTTATATATATTTTCGGTTTGCCTTTTACAAAGTTTTATTTGTACAATGGGTCAACTTGATTTCCGGGTACTGTACTTGCCTCATTTGACAAGTACACCACAGGCATGCCTGTGAAGTACACGTCCTCTAACCTAAAGCTAATAAAACGTTGGAAACTCTGTTCTTGAAGTCGCCGTAGTCTAATAGGTAGTGTGTTGGCTTATTAGACGTAAAGCCCGGGTTCGCATCCCAGGTCAGGCATCAAAACCAAATATGAAAAAAAAAAATATTTCTTCGGCGATTTCCTCTCAGCAGATTTCTGGCAAAAACTCTGAAAGTAAATAAACCTGCCATGAAAGAGTTTCTCCAAAATCTGTAGTTCGGAGTCGACGTTAAACTGTAGGTCCTGCCACGCACGTATAAAATAAACGCACACAACATGAGTGGTGTGAGAAGCTAGGCGGTAATCCTGACTGAAGGGTTGTAATGGCCAATTATGTATGTATGTATGTATGTATGTAAAGGAAATTATATCTTTACCAATTTTGATCATTCTACAAGAGCATCATTTGAGCCGATGCATCTTTAATCTTAAAAGAATTTCGGAACACAAATTAGCGACATAGCGGTTAAACTTTTCAGAGCGTCGAGTCTATAGCTTCAATTTTTCGAGAAGTCATTGTAAATGTGGACCAATTTTACTCGAATTCGGACAGACGGTAACTGAAGTATTTACATTTACTCTCAGCTACTAATGTTAAAAGCCAAAATTATGAATTTTACTGAGGCTTAACTACAAAAGGACAACAAAGCTACAATTTTGATACGGTTTGAACCATATAAGTGGCTGGACTTCACAGATATATGAACGTTGTCTATAATTCAATCGTCTAATCAAAAAAGAAAAAAAACAATGAATGTTGTTGTACTATTTAAACAGCTGCCAGATTAACAAGCCATGAGACCCCTACATCGATTATGTCAACAGTCTTAAGATAATTTTGAATAATGTTCTACAATTTATTTAATTCTCCTAGACTGAAACTACTACGGCAGTAGGGAGCTGCGTGGAAAATAACTCGTTTATTGGGTAATTCTTTAAGAGCTTGACAACTTAAGATGATAATAGAAAACGATATATTATTGGAAGAAAGGTAGTCAAAACATAGACCCAGCGGCAAAGTTTATACTGTGTCCTGCAGTGACAAAATCTTATCTTTATAAAGACGAAAGGTGAACTTCAATAAAGCAATCTTTATCAACAAATAATAGATTTTGTTTTATTGCGATTGTATTTTAAAGCCACGCTATTTGAGTTAAATTCTTAAGTGATTCAAATTAATTACAAATTTACCCACGTATAACCACCACTTCCTATTTCAATACAAACACTTGCGCTGACTCATTCTCTTCTCATTCTCTCTGTACTCTCTTAGTTTCTAAGTGTTTGTTATTTAGTTTTTCTTGCAATTACAATATTATTTCTCCTCCCCTCCCCCCACACCATCTCTCCATCACAACAAATAATTTGAAAATTCAAAACAAATTTCAACTTTCTCTCTTTCTCTCTCTGTGTGTAAGTACATTGTGACAATTGAATATCCCAGAAACTTATTCTCACAGTGAGTGAAAGCTATGGGGATAAATTAGTTTCGCATGTAATAAAATGAGTAGCAGTTGTACAAATATTTCCCTTCGTTTTCAACGTCTTCTGCTTTGCTGAGCGACAGCGTTTTGTATAATAATTTTCATATTAGAAACGTTTGTTTTGAAGTTTACAAATACGACGAATCCATAGTTGGAGCCACTGTCACTGTGCGTTAACACTGGCTGGGTGTTTGACTGACTACTGACTGTGGCTGGCTGAGTGTTGATGAATAGAAATTTCAAATAGAATTGCAACGACTCAGCAGCTAATAAGAACCCCCGAAAACGTTTAGAAAATATTAATTTTCAGTTTTTCTTTTGTTTGGAAAAAATTAAAAATTATAAATTAAAAACACTCAAGTGTTTTAAGTTAATTTGAATATTTTTATTTGAAATTATTGTATAAAATAAAATGCATTAAGAAAATTAAGGCCAGCAAAAAGCAAAAACCAAAACCTTTGTTGTGGGAAAAAGGGAAACGAAGGTATTGAAAAAATTCATAACATAGAGAAAAATGGCAAAGAAAATTCTTTAAGAAAATTTTGGCTGGTAGTGAAAAATTCTTCTATCTACTCGTATAAATATGTACGAGAAAAAAAGTGAAACGTTAAACGGGTACACGCCTTTTAAGTGCATACACAAATGTTGAAAGAAAAAAAAATATTTAAACGTTAGAATAATTCGTATATGGAAGTTATGGCAAAATAAGTAAAAAAAAAAAAACAAAAAAATAGAAACGAATAAATATTGAAAAAAATACGATATAAAATAGAAACAAATATGTGTTGAAAATGTCAATGAAAGAAATAAAAATTATACTTAATAATAACAAAATATGAATAAATGAATAAATTTAAATATTGTAAAAATTTTAAAAATGAGAAGCAAAAAAACAAATCAGAATGAATGAATCATTGGAATAACGGCTAATAAAAATTAAAAAAAATATTTAAAAAAAAATGGCAAAAGAAAAAAATTTATAAAATTATTTGAAAGAAATAATCGAATGAAATTTTTATAAAAAAAAAAAATAAAAAGAAATAAAATTCTTACATCTTCGAATTGGTAAAAAGCATCCTAGATAAGCGAATAGGGAATTTCGAGCTGTTGTGAAAAAATTATTTAAGCCAGTACCTTTGGATACATTTGGGCGTATACGAGTACATGTCAACATATGTAGGGAATTTTTTGCTACAAAAAAGAAATTCCTCAACATGACACAAACAAAACTAAAGTGTCATTGCGGATATAAGCTTCATGAATAGTTCAGTTATTTACATAAAAATTATTATCAGTTAAGAAAATTTATAATTTAAAATTATTCAAATAGATAATGTAAGTGAGTGTGTGTGAGTGTGTCTCAAATAGAGTGCAAAAAAAATAAAAATTATTTCAAATACTAAAAAGAAAATAAGTTTCCAATCGAAAAAATTCAATTTCTCAATTTCATTAAATAAAAAAAATTAATCTGTTATGAAACATACCGATAGTTATGTATACAAGCAATATCTTAGCTCTACTGATGTCTAGATATTGAGATAACAAAAACTGCTTTAACAAATCACATAAAAAACACCATTAAGCAAAAATTGTCAACGGATTTGTCCTAAACGGTCTTAAACGTTTAATACCAGAGAATTTTGTTTTATTCCTCAAGTTTTTTTTCAACTTAATCAACTGACTAGTCCACTGTAATATGAAATAATACGATCGATAAAAATCTATTAGGTTGTTGTATTGGATATAGAGGTGAGAAACTACACTCAATGAGTCTTAGCCTTTCTCAACAGCTAGTGCTGGTTAATACCGTATAATTTTGTCTTATTCCTCATTTTTATTTTCTTCTTAATCAGCTGACTAGTCCACTGTAATAGGAAATATTTTTATTTATTTATTCACACAGAAAGCTTATAAATAAATAAAAATATTTCCTATTACAATTAGGAATGTAATAAGAAATAATACGATAGTATTTATTGTTTCCCAACAACTTTTAAAATCAAAGTCTATTGGGTTGTTGGATTGGATATAGTGGTGAGAAACTGTACTCAATAAGTGCTAGCCTCTCCCAACAGCTAGTGCTGGTTGACCTTACTATGATTTACATTATTATTGTGTTGCAAGTCAAATTACTTCCTATTTAAATCCTATGAAATCTCTCAAATACTTTCTCTACAAATTCTTACCGCTTTCACCTGTATTTGCACTATAATTGCTTGCGTATGTAGTGAAGCTCTTTGACCACAACACCACTACACAACCACTTCTAACTAATGTGGTTTGAGGAATGCGAGGAAATGTTTTTAAAAATTTATTTGTGGCGATAGATAAACGCCTGGCATTTTCTTTATTTCATTCAAACATTGCTAAGCCGATATACGGTAAATGAGTAATTCGTGAGCTCTATTTCTGACATACATTTTCCAATATCTTGCTATCATTCCAATGGATATTGTGATATGCAAATATTGTGGGAAAAGTCAATTCACATGAGCGAAAATGTGAGATTAATTGCTAACCAAACTCTATAGAGTGGTGAGTTTGATGAGCATAGCATGCAAAGTGAAATGTAAACCTTAACAAAGAGTTGATCTTTCTAGGTGCATTAGCACTTATTAAACGTTCTTCGTTTGTTGTCTGTCTATTGTGTTTTGAAATGCTAACCTTATTGAGCCCTCTTAGCATGGTCACAAGTCACGAATCTTTATTATATACTCAATTATGCATACTTAAGGTTTTTATCTCGAAGTCGCCGTAGTCTAGTAGGTAGTGTGTTGGCTTATTAGACGTAAAGCCACAGTTCAAACCCCAGGTCAGACATCAAAACGAAAATATAAAACAAATATTTCTTCGGTGTCTTCCTCTCAGCAGATTTCTGGCAAAAAGTCTGAGAGTAAATAAAATTGCCATGAAAAGTTTCTCAAAAAATCTGTCGTTTGTCAACTTTAAAGTGTAGGTCCCGCCACTCATGTATAAAATTAACACACACAACATAAGTGGTGTGAGAAACTAGGTTCATAATCCTGATTAAAGGGTTATAATGACCAATTATGTATGTATTTATGTATGTAAGGCTTTTGTCTAAGCACTGCTAAGAGAAAGTGACCGAAAGCAATAGTTTTTTTTTCGCATTTCTCTACATGCATTGTGTTAAGGATTAACAAGGGTACTATTACGCGCACCATCTTAAGAATCCATGGCCTTTTAAGGCTTGTTCAGTATATGAATAATACGTTGGCTGCAGCTAATTTCGTAATCTCTCTCCGTAAAATTTTTAAAGTAGCCGTAGTTACAGGTTATGTTTCATGAAAGCCATGCTTATGGGTCAATTTTAATAAAAAATTTCTGTACAAGCAAAACTGGTATGTGTATTGTAATAATGTGCTGCAGATTCATAAGGCATTTTAATTCTTTAGATTATAGATTTTATAAAACCAACGTATTAGGACAAGTGGGTATTAACTGATTATTGTTGAAATATTTCATGTCTTCTTCTGCTTCTTTATGAATTGAAGACTTAAACCTTAAACTTCAAATTTTCTTTAAGTATGCTAGTTCAAGTGCTGTAAATTGCATGATCTGGGGCACACAAATGCATGATATATTTTAACGTTTTCTTCATGGGCACAAAAACAAACCACAGGAAATCCACTTACATTTGAGAACTAACTGTAAACATAGTTTTTTAGAGGTGCTTGTGTGTAGCCATCTTTAAGGAAATTTCATTCAGTTTTCAATTCACCCCATTGTTGTACAATGAGAGCGCCTAATATTTGCCGCCACAGTTCGGACAAATATTTGCATTGAATTAAGGGAAAATCTACAAAAATTTTTCTTTTAATTTTGTTCCAAATTACAAAGCATATCCATCGAAATCCGAAATGAGTTTGAGGGTATAATCATTTCCGGTTAAATCCTTTTGATCAAATTCTTATCTTTATATTCGAGGTTGCCTGACAAATTTTTAAACGTTTTGAGCAAGCACTTTTTAAAACCAATTATTTATTTAAGGGATTTTTTCTGTTTTGTTAACATATTTCTCGGTTTAGACAAATCATGATTAATTTTCTGTAGAAAAATTCTTCCAACAAACGCAAATCAAAAGCTACAATGGAAATAAAAGAGACATAAAGAAAAATAAATAAAAATTATAAACATTTCCTCGGTCAATATCCTTTGACCCAAATTTATGTGTTTGTGTGTGTACATCATCACTAAATCTATGGTATGTGTAAGCGAGTGTGAGTGTAATTGTAATATAAAAGAAAATTATGACAAAGTGACGGTCGGTCGTTGTGTTAGGATATATAAATGACTTTTAAATAAAACATTTTAAGCTTAATTTGCTGGTATTTTTTTTTTTTAATTTATTTCATTCACTTCATTGTGCAGTTGCTGATGTTTATGCTAGACTCTTGAACTTTTTGTATTTACATGTATACCGTACGTGTAATATATACACAAATGGATATACTATATATGTACATACATGGTATATTATATACTCAGTATATTATATACTCAGTAATATACAATGGTTTGTAAATACTTCATATGTTAGAGAAAACAGAAAATATGGTCATGTTTGTTATGATTATTTGCTAAAATGGTATTTATTCCGTTTGTTTCTGATGTTTTATAGACGACTCGTTGAAACCCAACCCAAAAAGTCTGCGAACATAATTATCAGTTGGTGCCAACATCAACATAAGCAGCCATCCCATAATATGTTGTATATATAGTATGTATACATACATATAATACTCGTGTACATTAGTAGACCGTCTTACTCAATACAAAATTGTCCCTATAGATTGTGTGACGCCAGTCGTCTGAAAAACTAGGCAATACACATGATGCCGAAGTATACAAAACACTTTGACAGCCGTAGCAGTATCAGTAACATGGGAGCAAAAAACACAAAGCAACGTAGTCCCAATGTGTAAAACGGATATTGTGTTATATATGTATGAGCTTATGTACATACTACATGCAACCGTATTTATATTTTAAAAGCCTATGAACAAAATTCCTGTATTACTACCATACACTCATATAACTGAATACACATACATTCACATATTTATTTGGGAGTTGTCTCCATACCCTGTAACACTAATACAGATACATACACAGTTTTTGTTCTCCATATGTCTCGGCTCTCTTCATATTATTCATACGTCTTAGGCTTTAAGGCTCAGTGGCATGTCGCCAAAGAGTAATCCTCTGTAGTTCTCAAAACCAAAAAAACAAAAAACAAAAAATTGTGCTGTAGTAAATACGTTGATAATGCTTTTTCCAGTTGTTGTAGTCGTTTGTTGTTGTTGTTCTATAAACAAAGCACCCGAATAAAACGTGGTGCGCGTAGAATAGAATTCATAGTATTTGTTACCATTCTTCTCATCGCACTTTTAAAAAATATTCTCTCGCATACTGTTCTGCGCTCTCCCATCATCACCGTAGGGCATACATAACCTACCTTTGCTATAAGTAAAGTATCCATATTCCAGGACTTTGTTTGCATGCGTATGTACTTGTATGTGTAAATGTAATTGCATTTGTGTATGTTATATGCGCGCACCTTTATTGTCTCGCTGTCTAACTGTTGCGGTTGTTGGCTGAAATAGAATAAAAGTTTACGTTTTTGTTATGAGTCTGAAAAAAAAGCAGCGTTGGTTCTTGTTCATTGTCCTCTATTTAGAATAAAATATTCATTCTTCTCTTGAAAACAATATATTTGTGCTGTATGCACATTTGAAACAATGGTTCTCTACCCTCATAATGATATATGGTTAGTTTGTTATTGGTTTTAGAAATGGCGTTTTAATTGTGGATAGGATACGCTATTTAAAGGATTTTTGTTTTGAAGCTAATTGGCTTCAATTCCATATAGAATAGTAACACTCACATATTCCTTTAAATATTCTAAACTCGCTTATACAGTGTTCATATATGCGCCTTTATTGCGTAAATCGCAATAAATACGCAAATTGTTATAATATTGAGTAAAATTTAAAATGCATAAGTGTGTTTAGTAAGCATATTACAATTATCCGAACACTTTATGCTGATATTTGACAACTCAAATGTCAACAACGGCAAACAAAAGAAAAAACAAAACAAAAAAACATAAAAACAATGTTGTTGAAACAATCAGCTGTTTTGTTTACCAGCTGTCAAATGGATATGAATAAGCAGCTTAACTCAATAAACCGAATATTGACTCAATAAAAGTGAATATCTGAACATAGTATTAGTCTTGAGATATTTGCAAGCTTTTTTATACATGCATCCACTTATTTTGTGTGTGTTAATTTTATCCATGAGAGGCGGGACCTACAGTTTAAAGTCGACTCTGAACGACAGATTTTTTGAGAAACTTTCCATGGCAATTTCAACTTACTCCCAGAGTTTTTGGCAGAAATCTGCTGAGAGGAATTCGCTGAAGAAATACTTTTCATATTTCGATTTGATCCTGATATCTGACCTGGGGTTTGAACCGTGGAATCACGTCTAATAAGCCAAAATACTACCTACTAGGCTACAGCGACTGATCGCAATCATCCAAATACCGCTCTCTCTTATTGAGATGTTGTTCTTGTCTATTTCCATGTCTTCATTTGTTGTCACGAAACTAGCAGAATAATAGAAACTATTTACGTATTCCCCAGCGCCAGACATCAAAATGAAAATATGAAAAAAAAATATTTCTTGGGCGACTGCCTCGCAGCAGATTTCTGGCAAAAAGTCTGATGTTAAAAAAAAATTTGGCATGAAGAGTTTCTCAAAAATCTATCTTTCGGAGTCGACTTTAAACTTTAGGTCCCTTCACTCATTTATAAAATAACGCACACAACATAAATGGAGTCAGAAGCTAGGTCGTAATCCTGACTGAAAGGTTTTATTGACCAATTATGTATGTATTGACGTATTTACGTATATTACGTATCACTATGTCGATATATGGACCAATACTATCTTGCGCTCATTTTATCTGCTCTAGCTAAAATTTCAAGATCTTATAGTCTTATTTGGATGTTGGAGCTTTTGCGCGACAATAGGCAAACACAATTCCAATAATCTTAGGCCTGGAGTTGGAGTAAAAGACACCATCTAATTAGTCTTCTCTCTGAATAGGCTTGTCTCATGCTAACATTCAGAACGGTAGAGAAGGAATGTTATGCCTTCAGGTTGTGCACAACTGAGAATTCTTCATCCTCTGTATAGCAGATGACTCGAATTATTACCCGCGGTATGCCTTTGTTAGTCAATACTTTTAGTATGGCAGTCCCTTTTGAAGTCAGGGGAAGTACGTCATGCTAAAGATTGATCAGCAGTTTTCTGGCAAAAACTGTGAGAGTAAATCAAATTGCCATACAAACTTTATTAAATCTGACGGTAAACAGTGGTCCCCGCTACTCTTGGATAAGATTAACACACACAGCATGGATGGTGTGAGTAGTTAGTTAGTCCTGACTAAAGCATTTATGATCAAATAAGTAAGTTAGTGGCCTGATCTTTGCAGCTTGTATTTCAACCTGTCTGTTTATCTTACATATACATAGGTATTGTTCTCTTGTCAGTAACCAGTCATTGGCGTATAGCCGAATAATTCTTCTCCATGTGATGCATTCGTGGTAAGCGTTGTTTTACAGCAACTTTAATGGCCCTTTTTCCAAGTGGGGAGCCGATTTTACTTCCACCAAGACTGATATAATGTGAGGCTTTCAATGTCAATGAGTAGAATTTGACAAATTTTTAAGAAATCTTAAAATTTTTTTAGTCGTAGTCTAGTAGGTAGTGTGTTAGCTTATTATACGTAAGGCCTCAAACCCTTGGGTTTAAACCCCAGGTCAAACATTTCCAACTAAACGAAATATCAAAAAAAATATTTCTTCGGCGACTACCTCTCAGCAGATTTCTGGCAAAAACTCTGAGAGTAAAATAAAAGTCAAAGTTTTTCAAAAATCTCTCGTTCGGAGTCGATTTTAAACTGTAGGCCTCACCACTCGTGTAGCACACACAACATAAGTGGTGTAGGAAACTAGATCGTAAACCTAACTAAAGGCTTGTAATGATTAATTATGTATGTATGTAATTAACTATGGTTTACATAAACGGAGTAACAGTATATCGTACTCGGCACACAAAATGATGTTGTTGTTGATGTTCCAAAAAAAGAAAAGTAAACTCGTTATTATACTCAGTATAACGAGCCCACTTCTAGATTTGTTACCACAGCAAATTTATAGAGGATTTAAACCAATTTAGGCTTTCATCAAATAATCAATTGCAAGAAATAAAAAACAACCTTAAGTTAAATAGTAACGGCCTTAGCGAAATTTGACACTTTGATACACATTCTTCTTCTACTTCTAAAGGCATCATAACTGCTTCAAAAATGTTGGTGAATAATTAATATGAAAAATGAGAAAAAAAAGCTTATTAGCCACTTAAGAAACTGAATATGACATCGTCATTTTGGTCGACTCAATCTATACTGTTTTTATGTAAGCATTGTGCAAGTGGCATATGTCAGTAAAGTTTCTTACTGTTTTATCTGTTTAATATTCATAAGAGTAGCTTTCACATAACGATACTTTATAAGCAGATATATGACGTCAATAAAAATAATCAATAATCAATATTAATATTTTCAATAGAATCTTAGTTATGAGAATATTATCAAATCATGACAAATCATGGATATGTTATCATTATGTCGAGCAAAAGTGTCAACATGAGGTAAAACAGCAAAAACTACATCGAATTTGATTGCTAATATCAGTATCATAAAATATCAATGTTTTGTAATGTTGTCTCAATAAACATCCAGTAAGCAGGGTGTTGGCTTACTAGTGGACAATTCCTGTCTTCAAACTTTGGCTTTGACATCTCGAACGGATATATTTCTTTCGGCGAATTCTGTTTCTCAAATCTACTCTTCAGGTCGACACATACACTGTAGACCCCGCCATTCGTGGATAAAATCAATACACACTGCAAGGGTGGTGTGAGCAGCTCGATCGTAATTTTGACTACAGGTATACAAAGGCCAAGTATTCTTCATAGACATTTACGAATCAATAAATACTTTTAAGAAATAAGTCTGCTAGAATATTGAGGACAAGCCCGTTTCAGTTCCACATCTGCCAAAATTTATTTTTGAATTGGGTATAGTAATGAGAAACCGTGTTCCCTAAAAGTGGTGCTCCCAAATTTCTTTATGACATTAACCTTCACAAATCTTTGAGCCTGTATGGGACGGATTTGCAGTCAAACACTTTGATAACAACATCTTGTTACCTTCTAACATAAAGCTTATAAATGTTACTAGACACACTTAGTTCAAGTGTAGCATATTGCGATATCGTTATTATTCCCCTAGATCTGGAAACATTCGATGCTTCTGATGAAACCATTTAGCCTTCTGATGAGATCATTTATATGATAAAAAGTATAACGCGCTTTTATGCCACAATGTTAGGCATGTACTCCACATCTCTGTAACTCCTGCAGAAGTCACTTTCCATAAGACCAAGCAAAAGCCCAGACCCAATGCAGCTCGGTGTGTTGGTTTGTTAGACATGGGGCCCCGGTTCAAACCTCATATCAGACATCTCCAACAAAACGAAATATGAAAATATATTTCTTCAATGACTAACTCTCAGCAGACTTCTGACAAAAACTCTGAGAGTAAATAAAGTTGCTATGAAAAGCTTCTCAAAAATCTGTCGTTCGAAATTGACTTTAAACTGTAACATACATACATAATTGGCCATTACAACCCTTCAGTCAGGATTACGGGCCAGCTTTTCACACGACTCATTTTGGGTGTGTTAATTTTATACATGAGTGGCGGGACCTGCAGTTTAAAATCGACTCCGAACAGCAGATCTTTGAGAAACTTTTCATGGCGATTTTATTTACTCTCAGAGTTTTTGTCAGAAGTCTACTGAGAGTTAGTCATCGACTAACCGTGGCCTTACATCTAATAAGCCAACACACTACCTACTAGACTACGGCGACTTAAGCCACCATTTAAACATAGATGGTGTGAGAAACTTGGTTGTAAACCCAACTAGAGAATTCAAAAACCGAAACCGGGAACCGGTTAACCGGTTTTTTAGTTTTAAAAACCGACCGGTTTCGAATATTCCATATTTTATAAGTATTCGACAAACCGGTTTTTTCTGTTAAATAACCGGTTTTTTATTTTTCTCCCCTTTTTGTAAATATACAAATGAAATTATTTATATTTAAAAAAATCATCTTCGCAGCGTTCATAAAATTCAACTGACAAGTAATCTACTGATCAAACTTTAAAAGGATCAAATGTTGAAAAAATTCCATTTCCAAAATTGAAGTTTAAAAACATCAAAGGTTGTCCTGAAATTTTTGCTAGATGCGTAGTCGAAGATGACATGTCAGTAAGAGCAGTACAAAATTCCAAAATATGTAATTACAGAATATTTAAATATGAAAGGCTTTAAATGCCTGAAACTGAAAATACAATTTGGAATTTAATTAAAAAATTTTATAATGATAAAAAATTGGAAACTGTAGAAAAATTAAAGTTAATCAAAAATCAAAATGGAATGTTTTCAATAATAGTGGATGAATGGAGCGACAACTTAAATATGAAATACATTAACGTTTCAATGCGATCTTATGATCCCACAAAGCATGTACATGAAGTGTTTAATCTAGGGTTAGAAGAAGTTAAGATTCGTAGTAATAAAGCAGCTAATATTGAATATCAAGTAAAAAAAAAATTGGAGAAATTTAACTTAACCCTTGAAACTCATGTCGTCGCTTCAACACATGATGGGGTAGCTGTTATGAAAAAATATGGTAGTAATATTTTACCAGAATCACAGCTTTGCATGAATCATACCATTCATTTGCGCGTAGTGGATGTTATATATTCTAAAAATCATTCCACTGAAGAAATTAATGAAAGTGAGGAAGAAAATTCTGATGATAATGATGGTAATAAAGAAGGCGAAGGTGAAGAAGAAAACAATATTGGCATTGACATAAATAATACCCTTACTGTCTGCTCTGAAGTTGGAGAAGTTGTGGCAAAATTGCGAAAATACGTAAACATTTTTAATAAATCAAACGAAAAGCAAAAACGACTTCAGTATTTTGTAAAAAACCAAGAAGGTAAAGAACTTAGATTGGTATGTGACGTAAAACAGATGGAATTCGATATCGAAAATTATTGAAATTTTTTTAAGAATATGGAAATGTGTGAACCACACTTTGATGGACATTTCTTTAATACCATTCTCACCAATCGAAATAGAAGCTTTAGAAAATCTTTGGAAAACTTTGCAACCATTAGAATTAGCAATTAAAGGATTATCTAAGGATTCTGTAACACTTATAGAAGGAGAAGCAATTCATAAATTTTTATTTAATAATCTAAACAGAATTAACACACAATATGCGCAAGAATTATGCAACAGACTAATGATAAGACTTACTGAACGTAGAATTAAAGTAATTAACACCCTTATTGTGTACCTAAGTTCAGGAAAGTATCCAACTAATGACCATATTTTAAAGTATTCCACCAAAGCGGAGTCAAAGGAATTTACTGTCGATTTCTATAACCATTTATTTCCTTGCAATGATACAGATGATGAAGTGGTCGATTCTGACCAAGATTTAAGTCTTGATACGGATAAGCCCAGCATACAAAATCCAAAAAAAATCATAAAACTGCATTAATCATTATATGATGATTTCATGTACCTCGACAAATGCAGCAAAAGAACAGAAAAAATAGAAAATGTATATAACTGTCTTTTGGCTATCTGCCCAACTTCAACTTTCAGAGAGCGGGTATTTTCAACATCAAATTTTAGTAAAACTAAACAAAAAATCGTTTAAAAACCCCCCCATCTTAACTGTATACTATTTTTGAAGTATTATTTTAGAAAAAGCGATGTTTTGTAATTATATTCTCAATTGCAACCGATTTCATTTTATTTTTTGTTTGATAATAACAAAAACTAAAAAAATTAATTTTAATTTTATAAAACTAATAAATTTGTATGAAATATTTAACAATGTATTTCTGTTATTATTAATAAAATACATATGTATTACATTAATTTATTATAAATGTTGATTTGTTAACTAAAGAACGGTTAAAATAAAGAAAAACCGGTTAACCGTATTCGAAACCGGTTTTTTTAAAAGTCAAATTTTCGAATTATTCGAAAACCGGTTTTTGGAAAATGTAGGTTTTTTGAATACTCTAATCCCAACTGAAGGATTGGAATGATAAATTATGTATGTATGTAGGTGCGTCGGTGGCTATATGAAAAACCTGAAGGTTTACAATGCAATTTCCAGTGTAGAGAATTCGCTAAAAAGTTCGATTGTTGACTCACTGTTTTACATTTCCAAGGAATGTCACTTTGTTCCGGTTCCCATACAATGTGAACATTGCTGAGAGACTCACAAACAGTTTTAGAGGTCATTATAGAAAAATGCCTTCACATGTCTATGTTTATAAAGAATAACTTTAGTGTAGCCAATATGGCCAACACATCCACCTGCTTCGTCTGATGGTGTATGCCTTTGTATATGTAGTAAGCTATATTCGTCGATTCCGAATTGACTCCTCCGTCCGAAATTGACTTCCTTCAAAAATTGTAATCTGGAGGCATGCAGAGGTGCTGATTAGTATTCACTGCTAAGCAGCTACAGTAAAAGATCAGCGAATAAAGATGTAAAATCATCTCCAGCTTCCACAAAAGTGCAGTACGCAATACGCAGGTGGTTGTGATGCTGGTATATCGTTCTATCCACCCTATCAAGTTGAGGTGAATCGTTTTGCCATACCCAGTTAACAATTCTACCATCAACTAAATGTCATTTCGAATATTCGATTCATTTATGGTAGAAGCGTGTACCTCCTATTACAAATTTTAGTTTGATAAGGTTATAGAAGCTAGCTTTACAAATCCCTCTACTAATAGGCCCCTTAAACCATTTCTCGTATAGTTGTTATAACAATTCAAACAAGAAATGTAGTTTTCTTTTAATTTTTTTTTGTTTATTTTATAATTTCACCACAGTAATTAGTTAGTCTAGTGTGTGTGTTTGTTTCTTTCTTTTGAAATACAAAAACAAGGAAAACTAAAAGAAAACAATGCTAAATAATGCCTTTGATAATGGACTTGTGAATTGTCGTGTTATGTTTGCGGCTGTAATTATTGCCGGCAATTAAACTTAAGAAGATGATTTTATTGTTAAAAGGTTGCATTGTTTATGGTAGTTAAAGATAATAAGACAAGATCGTGAGAAATAACCTTAAATTAGACCTTTATGTTTAGCTTTTTTGTTTTTACCCCATGCCAAAGAAAATGATTTAATTACAATTGTTTGTTGTTTAAAATAACTAATAGTTACAGGTCTTTTAATTCTTCTTCGTCTATTTTTTTTTTCTTTTTCATCTTATTGCAACTAGAAAAACAATTGTGGCAAATGTTAATAAAAAATCTTTTTTTTTAAGTTTCCTTTTTTAATCTTAAAGAAGTTAAATATGTAGTGTTCTATCAGATCGTTTAAAATTCTTAAAAAAATTCGGTTAAAAAATTGTAATTACTTTCGATAAAATATTATTTTGAATAGAAATTATAAGCGAGCATTGAAACTAGAAAATATACAAACGCTGGAATGTGATTGTTTTACTCAGTAAATGGAAATACCTTGGATAACAACCAGATGACGCTAGAGGTAGTAGTACGGGATTGAATATTTTGAGTGAAGCAACTTATGTCTGTTTAAGGAAAATAGATTAAAAATCGAAATGATTGTCATCTGAGCGGTCTGCATGTGCAAAGCGTGCAAAGACGCAACAGTCTACAGACAGGGTTATACTTACATATAGCAATTGGTCATTACAACTTTTAAGTTAGGATTACATTCTAGCTTCTTACACCACTTATGTTGGGTGTGTTAATTTTAAACATGAGTGGCGGGACCTACAGTTTATAGTCGTCTCCGAACGATAGAGTTTTTGAGACAGGGTTATGGCAACAGTAATTTGAGATGTACACACCATATATTTGGAATGAGAAGGCCATTAACTTCGACTATTACATAGGGTTGCTGGAGTTTTGGAGAGTATGTTAGCCTACGAACTTTTCAGACCAACTAAGGAATATTATTACATCAAATATACAGTGGACAGCAAAAGTCTTAGTATGGTAATATATTTTAGCAAATTCATGAATTTTAGCCAAAAGTTTGTATAAAAATTTATTGTTTATATATTTATTTTATTAATTTATTTCTGTTTTATTATAAAAAACAAACAATTTTTTATAGTGTTTTTCATAAAACAAGAGAAAAATAAGGAAAAGTTTCAGATGACTCCATAGGTATCCCCAAGGAGAACCCTGAGTAAATTTAAAATTCAAAGTCCTAATATATGAAAATGTTATTCCTTGTACTTAGTAGAATATCCCTTAAGGTCAAGCACTCCATTTAAACCATTTGGAATTGAATGTACAAGTTTTGTTTAGTGTTTTCTGGTGGCACCATGAGCAAGTTTTTCGGTTGACTTTTGGTTGAGATTTAGCAATTACGTAACCGTTCTATCAAATGATTTCCTAAATACTCTCTTGAAGTCATATCGGGATTTTGTGCAAGAGTATTAAGCCTGTGGAAACTTCTTTTTTTGTCCAAATGTATTGCCGTATTAAGACTTTTGCTGTCCACTGTATGTCGTTTAGATCGATAATATTCTACCGCAATATGAGCGACAAACTAATCGGATTGCACTTGGTAGTCTTTTACTTAATTCATCATTACAAACCTTTAGTCAGGATTACAACCTAGCTTCTCGAGCCACCCAGTTGTGTGTGTTAATTGTATCCATGCGTTGCGGAACGTATTGTTTAAGGTCGACTCTCCATGACAGATTTTTAAGAAGCTTTACATGGCAATTTTATTTATTCTTTGAGAAATTACCAGAAGACTGCAGAGAGGAATATTTTATTTTCATATTTCGTTTGAAGGGTTTGAACCACTGGCTGGCTAACACACAAAATATGAATTTAAACCATTAAAACAGTTCTGCTCAAATC
This sequence comes from Sarcophaga variegata, assembly GCA_932273835.1. Lineage (NCBI taxonomy): Eukaryota > Metazoa > Arthropoda > Insecta > Diptera > Sarcophagidae > Sarcophaga > Sarcophaga variegata. The sequence continues at coordinate 33,168,387 of OW026359.1, read as the reverse complement.
GAAAAATAAGTTAAAAATGTTCACGGGCTTGCGTCTAATACGCCAACACACAAGAGCAAAGTCGTCGTAGTCTAGTAGGTAATGTGTTGGCTTATTAGACGTAAAGCCAAATACAAATACAAAAAAATACAAAAAGTATTTCTTCGGCGACTTTCTCTCAGCAGATTTCTGGCAAAAACTCTGAGAGTACATAAAATTGCCATGAAAAGTTTCTCAAAAATCTGTCGGAGTCGACTTTAAACTATAGGTCCCACCACTCATGTATAAAATTAACACACACAACATAAGCGGTGTGAGAAACTAGGGCGTAATCCTGACTGAAGAGTTGTAATGACCAATTATGTATGTGTACAAGAGCGACTTTGTAAACTCAGCAAAATATGAATTTAAAGCATTAAGAGAGTTCTGCTGAAATCGAAACATTATTTGAAATTGGAAGATCCCATAGATGGCTTTCCTTTTGCCATACTTGTCTTAACTTATCCACCTTATTGCCATCGTGCCCCATATGTCCAAAGAATCAAGTTGTTGAGCATGTTGCTATACTGCAGTAATGCCTTAGACGTAACTGTGTAATTATTATGATAAGGACCAGTTAAAAACTATTTAGAAAACATTTAAAAAATAGTAGTTTTGCCTCACCATCATACATACATACATAATTGGTCATTACAACCCTTCAGTCAGGATTACGACCTAGTTTCTCACACCGTTTATGTTGTGTGTGTTAATTTTATACATGAGTGACGGAACCTACAGTTTTAAAAACTTTTTTGAAAAACTTTTTCATGGCAATTTTATTTACTCTCAGAGTTTTTGCCAGAAATCTGCTGAGAGGAAGTCGCCGAAGAAATACTTTTTGTATTTTATTCTGATGTCCGGCCTGGGGCTCGAACACTGGCTTTTCGTCTAATAAGCCAACACACTACCTACTAGACCACGGCGACTTCACATTAATTAAATTTCTTGTCTTAAACTTGTTTATTGCTTGCAATAGAAATCAGAAGCAATCGTTTGAAGGCGTTACAGAAGCCCATAATAAACAATTATTTTACAATCTCACCAAACACACTTTTCTTGGTGTTGGTCAAGGTTTTGCCACCATCTGTAAAGCTGGAGAGTGCAGACTGCAACTAGCTGAACAGAAATCAAATTGTCTTAGAACTAAAATTAATAATAAAAAATACGACAGATTAATATTCCAGTATTTTAAACTTTGCCAACATTTTATACATGATTTCAGCTTACTTCACTATTAGCCCTTCTAATAAATTTATAATTATTCAACATAAATACATAATTTAATCATGTTGCTTCAATTTATTTATATTTAAAACAAAATTTTCCAATATTTTTAGATTCGATCACAATTCTAATTACAATAGCAGCAGAGGCGTACATTTCCGTTTGTATTTCATTTCATTCATCGAAAAATCACCATAAGCAGCCAAAAACAATTAACGAAATGGGTAAAGATCAAGAATTTCTTGAAGCAGCACGCAGTGGCAATATTTCGTACATCGAAAAGGTACTTAATCAGAAGGCGAAAAGAGCGGGACCATTGGCAAGTTTACGACGAGGTACTGGCGTTAATGTACAAGATAATGGTGGCTACTCAGCTCTCCATCATGCCTGTATAAATGGACATGCAGACATTGTGAAATTATTGCTGGCCCATGAGGCTTCACCAAATTTACCTGATATGAGAGGCTCATCGGCATTACATTTAGCCTCATGGGCTGGCGAAGAAGAAATTGTTAAAATGTTATTGACACATCCGTATCGGCCAGCAAATCCAAATCTACCGACTATAGAGAAAGACACTCCATTACATTGTGCGGCGCAACATGGTCACATCGAAGTGTTGTCTATATTGCTGGCACACGAAGCTGATCCAAATATGAGAAATGCACGAGGGGAGACACCATTAGACTTGGCCTGTCAATATGGCCGTTTGCAGGCTGTACAAATGCTTATACGAGCTCATCCTGAACTGATTGCAACCTACACCAAACAAGCTACTGAAAATTTAGTTAACAATAGATCATCCAGACACTCATCACCACTGCCACACTCTGGTTCAATATCAACACCATCACCATCCTCACCATCGATACTGTCTTCGCCAGCAACACCTACACGTTGTGTATTTCCGCACACCTGTCTGCATTTGGCCAGTCGTAATGGCCACAAACAAGTGGTAGAAGTTCTATTAGGGGCCGGTGTAAATGTCAACTTATTAACACCGTCCGGTTCGGCACTTCATGAGGCAGCATTATGCGGCAAAGAATCTGTCGTGCGTACATTATTAAAAGCTGGTATTGATCTTAATGCCACCGATGCAGAAGAGCGTACCGTATTGGATATACTCAAGGAATTTCCACCACACGTAACCAAACACATTATAGATGTGATAAATAGTGAGTTGAAAATATGTTTGAAAGAAACAAAAATAATTGAAATTAATACCTCCTTCTTCTTGAAGATTTTCGCAATCAAATGGATACCGATGAAGGCGAAGAGGTAATCTTTCGCCATCAGCAACCTGGCCAGCAACGTAACCACAACTCTGGAGGCGGTCATTATCAGAAACAGCAGCATAATAATCATTATCATTTTAATTCCAACAATCATTTACTAAACCATTCACTATCGATGCAACAATCTTCCTACAATAAACAACGATTTAGTTCTGGTGCCACATTTAATGGTGGCGGCAAATCATTGGACAGTGGCTTGCAACTTGATGAAAACTCACCCAGTACGGGTACGGCTAATCGTTACTATCAGGACAATTTAAATTCACCTGTTCGAAGTCAATCGAATACATCACAAAAGTAAGTTATAAAGTTGAAGTTCAAATTAATAAGAAATGTTAATTAAATAATAATGTTCTGTTCCCTTGCAATGATAGCGATATGGGTGTGAGTCCTTCTTCATCGATGAGCAGCTTTGAACCGGCTTCAGTATCACCGAGATCGAGATGCTCAACTGGTAAGTCAAATGGTTGCCTATGGAAAATCTGGTCAGTTTATTGATAGTCTTGGATAGTGTTCTTTTTGTCGTTTGTGCTCTCACTCGTTCAGTTAAGGCCACATTTGTTTCCAACGGATGGCATGAGGATTTTCTCAGCTCCAAATTCGATTATGTATTCACTAAGCCATTCAGATGGAAATGCGCTTAGTCGTAGTAGATGCCTTTCTTTCGAAAAGTTGTCTACGGCTTCACTCTGCTCTATTGCCCATTGAACGAATTGCATAATTTCCTGACTAAACTGGCTTTTGCACGCATGATGGTGGAAATCGTTTATCAAAATTCTCTGCATTGTACTTTGTGAAATTTGAAGATATTAAAAACGATTTCGCCTTAGTGGAGTAGGCAGTGTGTTGGTTTATTAAACGTGACGCAGACATCTCGAGCATACGGAAATATGAAATAATATTTATTGGGCGGCTTCCTCTCAGCGAATTTCTGGCAAAAACTCTGAGAGTAAATAAAGTTGTCATGAAAAGTTGCTTAAAAATCTGTCGTTAAGAATCAACTCTCATATATAAAGTTAACACCCACAACATAAGCAACATAAGTGTTGTAGGAACGCAGGTCGTAATCCTGACTGACGGTTGTAATGACCAATTATGTATGTATGTATGTTTGTGAAAGCGATGTCGAATTCATGTTTTCAGTTTTTCAATGATATTCTCGCTTACTGCAGCAATATTTTCAAGAGACCGACCGATGCCTTGACTCACAAGGCATACTGATCATAAATGACTCAGTTTTTTAGGTGCACTTTCTCGTCTTAAAATTATTCGAATTTTTGCAAGCGGTCTCATATTTTTGTGATGAGTTTTCACAATTTTAACGTGTTGTTCCTTCCTTCCTTCCTTCCGAATTGGAATAAACATATGTATGTAACAGCCATCAAATTTCAGAAGTAGTTTAAAAAGATCACTGTTAAGACCCTTTCCTGCAGCAGATCAGTCAGCTACTTAGCTTAAAAAACTTGTATATTGAAACTGAAACAGAACGGAATACTTTCTGTGCGAAGAGTTCATTTAAAAAGCAAAATTCTATAAGAGAATTAAGTTTTCAATATTAGTATTAATATTCAGTATAAAAAATGTTTCGTGGCATGAGGCAATGCCAAAACTGCTCCGACTTGGAAACGTACGAATTGCTTGCAAATCATTGAATTTAATTATTTAAAATTCATGCCCTGTGAGAAATATAAATGGCAACTAGGTGACATCCCACAACGTAGTTGTTGTGTGTGAATAGACCTTAGGTAAGGTAGACCAATATCAGATCCCAGGTCAGACATCTCAAACTAAACGAAATAAGAAAACATATTTCTTCAGCGACTTGCTCTGCGCGGATTTTTTGCAAAAACTCTGAAAAACATGAAAAGTTTCTCACAAAATCTGTCGTTCGTAGTCGACTGTAGATTCCGCCAGACATGTATGAAATTAACGCACACAACATAAGTAATGTGAGAAGCTAGGTTGTAATCCTGACTTAAAAGGTTGTAAAGATCAATTATTTATGTATACGAGGTGCAACACTAATTTATAAAAGAGTTTAACTTTCGATAACTTTTGATCTCTGTAGAGGGCATAACAAAATCCACACATATTGACCTTCATAAGATTAAATCTCAGAGATGTCTGTTGTCTTTTAACAATCTGCAACATTTATACTTCTAATTAACTAACTATACACATAGATGTGATAGGGATCAAACTGAATCAGGATAAATTTTATTCGTATAATCAAGACTAGATCAATCCATACATTTAGTACACCGCGAACATACGTAACATATGTGTCTTCATATTTATATCATAAGAAAACCCAATTGGTTTACATTTTAAAATTAAGATACCCTAAAAGGCTGAAGTCGCCGTAATGTAGTAGGTAGTGTGTTGGCTTATTAGACGTAAGGCCATGGTTCAAACCCCAAGTCAGACTTCCGATTAGCAGATTTCAGGTTAAAACTCTGAGAGTAAATAAAATTGCCATCAAAAGTTTTTCAAAAATCTGTCTTTCGGAGTCGACTCTAAACTGTAGGTTCCGCTTCTCATGTATAAAGTTAACACACACAATATAAGTGGTGTGAAAACCATGTCGTAATCCTGACTGAACAAACACAATGACCAATTATGTTATGTAAAATTTTTTAATCGAATATTTTGAACTTAAAAAGAAACAATCTTGTAAACAAAAATATCGTTCTTCTTTATTTCAGGTGGTGTTTCAAGTTTTATTGGTAATACACCGACACTGAGTAGTTTTGGTCCAGGCGGTCCTCCCAAAAAACCACCGCGTCGTAATCTATCGGTATCACCCACAAACAGTGGTCAACCGTTTAGTTATACGTCACCAAATCATCAGCAACAAAACAATATTGGACGTAGACACACACGGAGTCCCTCGAACGATAGTCCATATTCGCATCAAAGTCATGGCAGTGTAAGTGGAATAAGTTTCGATGAGTCGCAATTAACAGAACGACAGAGAGGTAATCGCTTATTTGCCAGTGCCAGAGAATCTACGCGAACTCCCGGAAATGTATCCTTAAGCTCAAGTAGTAAGTTATTGATTTGTGCTTACAAATATACGATAATTATTCACGTACCATTTAGCTGACATGTTGGAAAAACGCCATCATAGTGAGGATGTTGAAAATTTAGTGCCAAACTCAAATCAGGAAATAACCAATTCAATGAAGAGACCAAAACCAGCACCACGTAATATAAATAATTCTAATGCAGATACAACAACAACAACTAATGATAATGCCACTCTCAAGTCATACAATCCCAATAGGAAATTGAAAAGAAACCGTAATAGTTAGTAAGTATTTTGAGAAATTTTTTAAATCGTTTCAAGATTCATATATATTTCCTTCCTTTAGTTCTGTCAGTTTAGATGATAAAGAGGAAAAGAGTGATGAAAATAGGCCACAAATACCACAGAGTCCTACGAACTATAAGCAACCACCCACACCGGATCATCCACCGCCTTCATCAAGTCAGGCTGAAAAAATGATACATGAACGCATAAGACCTTTAAGTCAAGAGTACAAGCGCCGATCGGCATTGTTGCAATTGCAAAAACAACAACAATTACTAGTTGATATGGGCACTTCGCCTTTACGTCAGATAAATAATAATAGCCAGAGCAATAACAACAACACCCATTTAACATCACATTATGACTACGCCTATATACAGGCGTCACCTACAAAACTGGCCACCAATAATGTGAATTCCAATATCTATTCGACTATTGGTGCCGGTGGTATAAGAGGTTCCTTAGGGTCTTTAAGTTCCAGTGTTTCGCTATCGGATCATAGTGGTTCCACCGAAAATGTAGAAGAATTTATAGGAGATCAACCATTTGCTGGACTGCTAAAAGGATCGGCTGTCAATAGCACAAGTAAACCGAAAGTTGAACCGGCTTATGCAACGGTTAATAAGGCAGCCAAAATCTACCCACCTCAAGTCCAACTACCACCACCTAGACCACAACAACAACTGCCTCCACAAGCTCAGGTGCCTGTTTATGCCACCATACATAAAAAGCGTGGCATAACCACAACCGCGCAAGCTCAAGAACAACAAAATAACCAAAAACCTAGACCGCCAATACCAGCCAAACCGGTAGTGCCGGAGAGAAGGCTATTTAAAGCTCAAACACCAAAACTGCCAACTACAGCATCACAATATGAAGCAGTCAACATGACAACGATAGACTTGAATAATGAACAGGAGCAACAAGATCATGAAATGAAAAATGATTCCGATGATCTCTATGAGGATATACCCGAACCGAAAACAATAGTGGAAAATAATGTCAGTAAACATGTAAGCGAAGTAAAGCAGGAGTCACAAGAAAAACCAGCGAGTGATATACTAAGTCACCAATCATCCATCAATAGCTCCTCCAATGAGGAACAATCCCAGCAAACGTCATCTCAGCCTACAAATGAAAGCTCCAATGAAGACAGTTCCATAGCCAATACGTCGACTACATCGCATGAAAGCAGCATACTAAGTCCCTTTAATGCCGAAGAGGCCAGAAAGAAAATTTCTGAAATTTTAGAATCATTTGGCAGCAGCATTCTCAATTCAGATATTTCCCCTACCAATGATTTGGATTTCGATGATATGGACGTACCTACAGAAAGACACGAGCTGATGAGCCGTTTACGTAAGGCAAGTTTAGGCCATTTGGAAAAGAAACTATTCGAACACGGCTATGATAATTATAAATTCATGGTAAGACATTGAAAACCAGAAATAGACCTCAATTCACTTTAATTTCATTTGTATAGAATGGGGTTTTCGAATCCGGCGATATTGACGTAATAAATATAAACCAACAAGATGGCGTCAAATTACTCAGGTTTATTCATACACTACCCAAAGCAGAATTTCTACCACAAGTTACACTGAAAAATCAACAGGAAAACAAATCCCAAACAGAGTTAAAAGGTGTATCCTCACTACAGCAATGGTTGAACAGCATACAACTGCCTCAATATACGGAGTCCTTTAAGTAAATTATCAACAAATTACAAGATTAAAGGATCTGTTTACTCTTAATTTTTTTCTTCTTGCAATTCCAGCAAACATCTTTACAACACTCTCGACAGTGTTTGCGGTGTTTGGGATGTCGAACTGCAAACTGTCTTAGAGATAAATAAACTGGGCCATCGACGTCGTATTTTACAATCGATTGCGTTTATAAAAAACTTACGTGAACCAAAATCAGCAAAGACACCTTTAGCTGAGAACAACGAGACAAATAAAATTTCATCAAACTCCACACATAAAGATGGTCCTCCACGGCAGTTTGTAACCGGTTATCGTAAAAATAGGTTTGTTTTCCTTATGGAAATGTTTGCAACAAATTTTTGTTTATAACGTGTCTTTCTTTTCGGAATTAACAGGCCTGCTCCCCAACCACCAACACAGAAAGCAACACAACAAACTCCAACTTCACAAACGTCTCTGGATATACGTGGTCCTTCGGAATTACTTTTAGATTTACCTGATAACTCAAGCACAAAATGGCGACATACTACAAATGAATTGCTCAATAATCAAATAAAATATGAAGTTTACGTAAGTAACGAGTAAAGTGAAATCAAAAAAATTTCCAAAAAATATTTTTGTGAAGTGAACTACAAATTTTTAATACCTGAGCGTATGCCTAGAGTCTTTCAAGTTTTAATTTGATTTTCAAATCTTAATTATGCATGAACTTGGAAATGGAAATTTATGATGCTTTTTAGTACACGTACTAACAGGCTTAGCATTTTAAGAATTATAAACAGTGTCTGGCAAAGGCGTGTCTTCTCTACAATTTTCGATGCCGTTTTGGAATAAATGTGGCTATAATATCGAGCGTTTAGCTCAATCGCCGTTGTCTTGTAAGTAGTGTGTTGCCTTATTAGACGTGAGGTCACGGTTCAAATCCCAGTTCAGAAATTAATACAAAATAAATATTTCTTCAGCGACTTCCTCTCAGCAGATTTCTGGCAATAACTCTGAGAGTAAATAAAATTGCCATGAAAATTTTCTCAAATATCTGTCGTTCGGAGTCGACTTTAAACTGTAGGTCTCGTCATTCATATATAAAATTAACACACACATCATAAGTTTTATGAGTAACTATGTCGTAATCCTGGCTGATGACCAATTATATATGTATGTATGTATATAGCAACGTTCAAATGTCTTCAAAGGTTTCTCTGGCACATAAATCAGACTAAATTTAACCGATGGCATGGATTATATTTGCTTTTATGAGCTACGACTTAAAAAAACCCCCTCAAGAATTCTAACCGAGTTAAATCACACGATGTCGTTGGCCAGTCCAAATCACCTCCTCGTGAAATGATCATGCTCTCGTAGAGAATATCCAATGTGAAAACAACTTTATGACACATAGCACAGTACTGTTGAAACCACATATTTTAGGTTCATTTTGGTTCAATTCAGGCCAAAGGTAGCTGGCTATCATTCTTGGTTCCATGCCAAACAGTGAAATTCTTGGAATGCAATGGACGCTCTTGAATTTCATGTGGATAGGTAATTTCCGAAATCCAACAATTTTGTCAATTTATGATCCGCAAAAAAACGGGTTCTTGTGCGCGTCGCGGAATCGACAGCCACGGTTTTTCATGCCCTCTGCAACGGACACTGAGAGTGACGATATTTTCGGCAAATCTTGCGTTTCATCAAGGAACGCAGGAACTATTGGCCTCGAATAACACGCTACATTGCGAATAACAATCTGTAGGATGATAATGACGACCGTAAAATAGATGAAGCGAGCGTTACATTTTCCGACTGAAAATTTAAATATTCGCAGAATTGTTGAAAGCAATATTCGTCTATGGAGATTTTACGAAGCAGACTTATTAAATGACAATCAATTTGACAGAAGTAGCTGCAACAAGATGACCGTTGTTATCTGCCTGGAAGTTTGGAAGTCCCACTTTCTTATTATTGTTTTCCACACAAGTAGGTGATTGCTCTACTGTGAACATATGTATCTTAGGTGTAGTGGTGAGGTAGTTTTGATAATTCAGTATTACTTACTTACTTACTTAATTGGCCATAACAACCCGATTAACGGATTTCGGCCTGCCGCAACACATCCTTCCAGGCGCCTCTGCTTCTTGCGCGCCTACGCCAGTTGGTCACACCAATCGATGACAGGGCTCCCTCGATTTGGTCCTTCCAACGGATACAAGGTCGTCCTCTTCGCCGACTTCCACAGATCCCCGCATCAAATACCCGTCTCGCTGGAGCATCCTCCTCCATTCGAACGACATGGCCGAGCCAGCGCAGCCGCTGGATATTAATACGCTGTACAACGTCCATGTCGTTGAGGAGCTCATACAGCTCACTATTGTATCGAATGCGGAAATCATCGCCAACACCTACTGGACCGAAGATCTTACGCAGTACTTTTCTCTCAAACACTCTCAAGGCTGCTGCATCAGTACTTAATAGGGTCCATGCCTCTGCGCCATAAAGAAGCACGGGTAGGATGAGCGTCTTGTAGAGTGTTAGCTTCGTCGAACGAGAGAGGTCTCTACTACTCAATTGCCTATTGAGACCATAGTAGCACCTGTTGGCAGGAGTGATCCTGCGCTTGATCTCCAGACTGACATCATTTGTGGTGGTAACGGCGGAGCCAAGATAAATAAATTCCTTGACTGTTTCAAAAGTATAGTTATCGGCCGTAATCTGAGAATAAATACGCCGCACGCCTCTACTTGTCGATAACATATACTTTGTTTTGCCCTCATTTACTGCCAAACCCATCTTAGTAGACTCGCGTTCAATAGCACTAAAGGCAGCAGTAACATCTCGCTTCGTACGCCCTATGATGTCAATATCGTCAGCGTACGCAAGCAACTGGACACTTTTTTGAAAAATAGTACCACTGCGATGCACTCCTGCCTTTCGCAGAACACTCTCCATGGCGAAGTTGAAGAGGTCGCATGATAAGGGGTTGCCTTGTCTGAAACCTCGCACGGTATCAAAAGGCTCGGAGAGGTCCATTCCTACCTTGACGGAGCTACAGGAATTGCTCAACGTCATTCTGCATAGCCTTATCAGCTTCGCAGGTATACCGAGCTCAGACATTCCGGCAAAAACACGATTCCTTATGGGGCTATCAAAGGCAGCCTTATAGTCGACAAAAAGATGGTGTGTGTCGATTTGTTTCTCGTGGGTCTTTTCCAGGATTTGGCGTAGTGTGAAGATCTGGTCGACGGTAGACTTACCAGGTCTGAAGCCGCACTGATAAGGTCCAATCAGTGTTTTGACGAGTGGCTTCAGTCGTTCACACAATACGCCTGTAAGAACCTTATATGCGATAGGGAGAAGGCTTATACCCCTATAGTTGGCGCATATAGTAGGGTCTCCCTTTTTCAGGACAGGACAGAGGACACTGAGGTTCCAATCGTTGGGCATACTTTCCTCTAGCCATATTTTGTAAATAAGCTGGTGCATGCGCCCTACCAACTCATTACATCCGGTCTTAAACAATTCAGCGGGGAGGCCATCAGGACCTGCCGCTTTATTGTTTTTAAGGCGCGTAATCGCGACTTTGACCTCTTCATGGCTAGGCGGCGGAATCTCCACGCCGTCATCATCGATCGGGTTCGGAACATCATCTCTAAAGGTGGTATTGGTGTCGTCATCGCCTTGTAGCAGAGTAGAGAAATTTTTCCTCCATAACCTCAGTACTCCCTGCGGATCTGTTACTAAGTTTCCATTTTCGTCCTTTGCAGGAAGACGCTCCGGGTTTATAACCCTCGGTTAGACGCTTAACCTTTTGATAGAATTTTCGAGCTTAATTCCTACATCTATATATCTCGACTTCCTCACGCTCACGCCTTTCCTGCTCCCTCTTCTTGCGTCTGAAAAGGCGTCTCTCATCCCTTCTCTTCTCTCTATAGTTATCTATAGTTATCGACAATGGCTCGCGTAGCGGCTGACTGCAACGTTTTCTTGTATGCGGCGTTTTTCGCTGCAGTTGCCTCGCGACACTCCTCATCGTACCATTGATTTCGTTGGGGTGGGCGTCCGAAACCAAGGACTGTTTCCGCAGTAGTGCGCAAGGAGTGGGAGATGTTGGCCCACAGTCCGCCAATGTCGTTGAGATTAGATGGGGAACGACGGAGCTTATCCGAGAGTTGAGCCGAGAACGCCTCAGCTGTCCTTTGTGATCGCAGCTTCTTAACGTCCAGCTTTCGCAATGCACTAGAGTGCGCAGACCTCGAAGCGCTAACGCGCAATCGAAACTTGGCTGCGACAAGGTAGTGGTCCGAGTCGATGTTTGGACCTCTGAATGTGCGCACATCTAGTACACTGGATACGTGCCTTCCGTCTATCACAATATGATCGATCTGGTTGGATGTTGATCGATCAGGGGACATCCATGTGGCCTTGTGAATGTCGAGATGTTGAAACTTAGTGCTACATACTACCATGTTACGCGCCGCGGCGAAATCGATCAGCCTCATACCATTGGAGGTAGTGTTCGAGTGGAGGCTGAACTGTCCGGCAGTGGGGCCGAAGATACCTTCCCGCCAAATTAGGCTGATGTTGTAGTATTTTGCCCTGATGCGGATTGTGGCTATTCTTTCGTTCACAGGCGTGAACCCAGAGACAAGGTGTCGAAGTCTCTTATTAACCACAAAACCACATCCGAATTCGTGCTTATCAACATGGCAGCTGTAATACACATCGAAAGATGCCAGCCTTTTGCATCCTTGCCCTATCCATCGCATTTCCTGTATGGCAGTGATGTCCGTCTTGCATTTCTTGAGGGCATCCGCCAGCTGAGCGGAAGCGCCTACCCTATAAAGGGTGCGGACGTTCCAAGTGGCTATTCTTAAATCGTTGTCCTTTGAACGTTTGCCGTGGTCGTCAACTTTTGAGGGGATTTTTTTTAGGTCTGTTGTTCCGGTTTTCATTGGAGCAAATTTTTACGTGGTGGGTTCCAAGCTAATTCAGTATTATGCTTTACTAATGGTCATTGTTCATTTTATTTTCCATAGCAATTTCCTGGTTGGATTATTTTAGAGATTTAAAACATCCTCCCCAATCTTCTTCTAACAAAAAATAAAGCCTTTAATAGACATGTATTAGGGTTCATTTGTCGCAAAATTCGGGGAAAAAACGTCGAGTTAATTGCGCTTTTATTCAAAATGTGGAACTGCCTGGTAATCTTACGATGTTCGTCGTCGATTATCTTCTGAAGTATTGAGTTCAGTGGGATACCCACATGGATTGCTTGCAGTTTTATTTCAGCACTTTTATGATGAAAATATGTTTGCTTTCACTGGGAATTTGTACCTGGATTGATTTGATGTGTAATCAGGAATTTAAATCACAATACCATTACATATGTTTTACAATTAATAGTGGTGGCATGGATGAAAATAAAATTCTGGGTATCCCGGTTGTCTAACGGGTAGTGCGTTAGGCAGAGGTTTTAGTCAGCTACGCTATGCCGCGCATATTGTGTTAGTCATTCTACTCGTAATAGTTTGACAGAATTTATCATGAAGTAATGAAATTGTAGCTGCCAAGTTGACATTTTAGTTTGTTTAGATAAGAGGTTTTAGAGTTCTTTTTATATACAAAGGAATTCTTGAAATATATTGCACTTAAATGTCTAGCGATTAAAAATTAAACAAATCTTTCAGTTTTTCTGTCAAGTTAAATATTGTGACAGCAGCTGGTATTGGAATGTCTCTAATAAATTAATCTCTCAAGCATAGTCTCTTGATGCACTTGTAAATGTGTTGGAAACGAATACAGAAACACATAATTAATGTGTTCACATTATGTTGCCTAAAATATCTGAAGCATGCTTGCTCCCCTTAGAAACAATGTCTTTAATGGGCTATTTGTGTGTGATTAAAATAAATATAAAAATAATTTTTTTTAATTAAAAAGATATTTGAAAATATGATTCTAACATGACTAAAGACTAAAGACAAATTCCAATTAATTATTTTACAGTATTTAGGCTCAACGGTTGTGAAGGAATTACGTGGCACTGAATCGACACGCAAATCCATACAGAAACTAAAACAAGATCAACAGTATACGAGTGCTACCAATATGTTAATGTCTTCCCAGTCAGAAACCAATGCTGCCCGTAATCAATCATTTAACAAACAAAAACGTATACTCGTCTCATTGGCCATCTCGCATAGGGGTGTTGAATTCATAGATGTAAACAGCAAGGTATTGTATGGTAAACGATACGATGAATAATTTTCATCCAATTAAATACTGTGCTGTTTTTGTTTCTGTTTTTTTATTTTATGATTTGTAGAACACCATTTGTGAACATGAAATTCAGAATATAAATTGTGCATGTCAAGATGCAGAAGATCTAAGTCATTTTGCCTACATAACCAAAGAGAATGATGTCCACTATTGTCATGTTTTTCATGTTGAGAGTACGGTGAGTATGATTGCAAACATATGGTGTATAAAAAAAATTTGGGCATAAATTATAACTGTAATGTAATGTTTGTGTGTGTGTTTTTTTTTTGTTGTATAAAAGGATTTGGCCTCGGATATAATATTGACTTTGGGTCAAGCATTTGAGGTGGCCTATCAGTTGGCATTGCGTGATGGCATAACAGCCACTCCATTGGCCACACTAAATCATAGCATTTTACAAGGTCTTGAATTCACTAATAAGCCGAACTCATCTTTAAATAATAAAATTCAAGAAGCGTAAGAAGACCAAAAACTCCTTAATTAATCAAATTTATATACATATACAAACTAAACAAGCAACAACAACAACAACAATAAAAATAGAGTTTCTTATAACATTAATTAAATGTTTTTTTATTTAAAAATTTTTAATTTTTTTTTTATTTTTTTTGTTTTTTTTTTTTTAATTTTTTTTTAATAAATAAGTTAGTACAGTAAGCTAGTGTTTAGTATGAAACTAAACAAATAGATTTTTAAAATATTTAAAACATAAAACGTTTCTAGTCTTTAACTTAAAGTAAATTATTTATAAATATAACGGAACAAAAATATTCAAAAGTTAAAAACTTAAATTTTAATTGTTAAACCAATGTAAAAGGAGAGGAGGTGAAGAGTAAAAAGGCGTAGAGTTATTTATTACAAATTAAAACTTTTTTGCACAAACAAACAAACAAACAAACAAACCAACAAACAAAACGGAAACAAACAAATTTTTACAAATTTTATTAAATTTTATATAAGAAAATTTTTTAGCACAAACATGTTTTTACTTGCACAAACCAAACCAAAAACAAAAAAAAAACAAACCAAAAACCAAAAAAAAAATATTAAAAAATACAATTTAAAAAATAAACAAATTTTATTTATTATTATAATTGAGCTTAAAACAATCAAACCCTTTTAGAAACATTTGTAATGAATATTTTTTTAAACTAAAAAAAAATTTCGTTTCTTTTTCAAACACACTCACTTACCATATTTCATTTGGAGAAATGCATGATTTCAAGTATTTTTTTAAATACATTTTATAATTTCATTCTCAAATACTTACTAATAATTCGAAATTCCTATTCTAAATTCGAAATTCTTAATTTCTGTTCTGTTTTTATTCATCGTCTTTCTTTTTTTTTCTTTTTTTCTGTCTATTTTTAGTACTTACGATCTCTTTCATTTCACATTCATAGACATTTGGTCTTTACTAAGGAAAATTTGTGTTTTACATCAAAAACAACACTACTTAACAAATGTGTATCATGCTTAAATAAATTTTTCTTTATTTTTAAATGTATAAGGAGTAGATATTCGTAACCATTGCCTAGAAAATATTTTCTATTAATTACAGACTGGACTAATTGAACCTTTTTGAGTTATTCATTATTCATCTTCATCTCCCGTTTTTCGTAATTAATGACATATGTTTAGTATTTAAAGACTACTGTTCTTCTGATTCACGGATTCTCGAAATATGTTCTTCTGATTATGACATTCGCCTTAATGGGTCCATATGTCTTGCTCATGTATTTCTTTGTCACTTGAGCTTGTCCTGAAAAATTATTTTTTGATGAGACTGTCCTGCAACACGATTCACTCATTTCGAAAAATTTTGTCCATGCGACACTTATCGCAAATGAATTCAATTTTTTATAAAAAAAACCTATTGGCAACTCTAATCAAGTTTGTCTGGACAAAATATAAAATTAAACTAAATAGGGCAGAGAGTTGTTCTCTCAATCTCAAGAACAGAGTTGTCACAAACTACATATAAAAAATCTTTTCCGGACAAATATGTATGAATCCAGCTTTGTCCCATGGCCTCTATCACACTATAAAAGGTACGTTCTGCGATACAATGAATGCCTCTCCCCCATAAATAAAGTGTGGTGTAAAATATTTTCTGAGGTACCCATGTTATGTACATATATACATATGTATTGTACCGACAAATATTTTGTCCAAACTATAGGGGTGAATCCAGCTTTACAGGTCCAATTCTTTGTTCTATGGCATCTCGCTCCTTTTGTCATCGATCACAGTATCAATGAATTCTTCTCTCTCTCATAGATAAAGTGTGCTGAACTAAATTTATCCATCCTGTAAAATTTATTTTTGAAGTACATGTTTGAATCCAGCTTAACTCATCGCTTTGTTTCGAATTCAATATGGATCTACTATAACTTTCATGGATCCGTGTACTCTTCTGAGAAAATTTTTTTCCTCAATGTCAAGAGCATGGGTATTCACTTTTTATAGTGTCTATGCAATCATATATAGAGCTCTTAAACAGAAACTTAAACGGTCATCTTGTTGAAGCTACATCTGTAAGTTTTCGTTTATTTAGTCTATTTTGCCAAATCGAAACCAAATAAATGCAAATAAGTTCTGTTCAGGCATCAAACTGGATGAATGGCTACGTGCACAAACAAAATATACGAATTTGGAAGTATTCGAATCCACATGAGATCTAGGAGCGTCCAATGCATTCCTAAAAAGTTATTGTTTAATGTAGATTTCAGGCTGATGGCGTAATCACTGTAAATGGCGAGCACTATATGTCGATGGTTACCAACTTCTTTTGGTCTGCATTAGCTGAGCAGGACCCCAATGGCATGCGGAGCCTCATGCTTTTGCCTCATTGAATATTCTGTACTAGTGTTTTGAAGGTATTGTCGCTTACGCGGAGATGATATAAACTGGCTACCTGAAATCCTACGATTTAACCCCGTTGGACTATTACTAGTGGGGTTGTCTTAATTTGCAGCCACAATCCACAGCCATTCTCAAAGCCAAGGTAACACTTGCCAAGATCATAGAATTTGATGCCACTAAACTAGTTTTTGTGAGAATTGAAATAAATGTAGTCTTGTAGGCAGTGTAGTATCTTATTAGACGAGAACCTGTGGTTCAAACCCTGGCTCAGACATCTCTAACAAAATAAAGTACGAAAATATTTCCGTTGGCGACTTCCTCTTAATAGTCTGCTGAGAAAAACTATGAGATTAAAATGAAAAGTTTCTCAAAAATCTCGCATTCGGAGTCGACGGCAAAGGGAGTTAAACTGTAGTTCCCGCCACTAATGTATAAAATTAACACACACAACATAAGTGGTGTAAGAAGATAGGTCGTAACCCTGACTAAAAGATTGTAATGACCAATTATGTTATGTAAATGAGTAATACCAAGGAGTAATCTTTAATCGTTATTGTCACAAATTATATACATATGTGTTATCATTGTCATTCACTATACAGTGTACTCTCTCTTAAACGGACACCTAAGGGACTGACGAATTTGTCCACTTGTGACAAGTGTCCGGTTATGACTTAATAATCTAATATCCGCTTTAGGCATTGTAATTCAAGTGTATAGATATAATAAGAATCTTAAAATGTTTGAACAATATTTACTACTAAGGATGCATGGCGACACATCAAATTTTACGGATCAAATTTTGTTATATGTTGGTAACATTTATTTTGCTTAACATAGCATCACAACAAAATTATAACTTTTGAATAAGCAGAGAACAAATGACTTCTGCAGCGCGGATAGTAAAAGTGAAAAGTATTTTGATATTGTTCAAACTCATTTCGGCTTATTTTTTACTAACATAATAACAAAAAGGTCGTTTTGATGCGTTAATTTGATGTGTGAACATACAACTTTACTGAATAATACTGTTGCTACAGATTTAGAATTATTATAATAATATATAAATAAAAAATATAATTAATAAAAAAAAATAATCAATTTTTTTGTTAAAAACGACCAATACGACAATACTGAGCACTTATATAGAAAATATAAACGAAAAAATAGTGTTACCGTGCTGTAAGCTGTCCAGTTAAGAGAAACCAACATGTCATACGGCGTGAAAAAAAGTGTCCGTGTACTGTTACGGGACATAAAGGTAAACTTTTTTTGGTATTGAAAAAAGCATCCATTAATAATGGAGTCGTTTAGTAGAGAGAACACTGTAATTAGTTTTCTTTTTTTCAATTTTCAAAACCCAAACGATGAAGAAGTCACCCGTTAACACTTTCTTATATTTTTTAAAATTTCTCTTTCATTAATTCTTTAAAAATTAAAGTTTTCTTACAATTATTTACTTATTACACTGGCCGGCAATATTTAATTTCACTTTCAAAACAATTTTATAATATAGTGAATAAAACTTAGCTTGTTTAACAAAAAAACAGATTTCTTCTAACGATTCGAAATTAAAATAAGAAACTTAACTTCACATACATACTACTTACAAAAACTAAATAAAAATAAATGAAATGAAATGAAAAGAAAAATTGAGACGATTTAATAACAACCCCACCAATTTGAAGAAAAACCCAGTAGAATATTTAAACAAAAAGGGTCAACGAGTATTATTATGCATTTCTCTAAAATTTTTGGAAAATTTTTTAATAAAAATAGAAATCATTATTGAAACATAAGCATTTAAGATAAAATAAAATCCAATGAATATAAATTAATCAATATACGATATTATATATACAATTTAAAATATAAACAATAACAAAAATAATTAAAACAATAAAAACAATATAAAAAATAAATAACTAAACAACATTCCTTAAATAATTCATTAAAATTAAAAAAAAATTAAATAAACATGTATGTAAACAACTTAAAATAAGAAATAAAAATTTATAAAATAAAAAAAAATATTTATAACAAAAATTACCAAAAATGTTTAATGTATTGTTGTTAAAAATTTAAATATTAAACTATTATTAAAACAAATCTCTAAATCGTAGATAAATTCAAAATTCTTTAAAAAAATTTAATCAAGAAAATTAAAAATGAAAAAAATAAAAAAATTTAAATTTAATCGACGTTAGCAATTAGTTATCATATCTCCATTATGAAAAAAATAAATTATATACACACATACATACATACATATATAAAAAATGTATAATTACAAAAACATTTTAATAACAACAAACACAAAATAGTAAAAAAATTTTAAAAAATTAAACAATAAACATGTTAAAATTGGTATTTAAAGATTAACAAACAAACAAAAAAATAAAATAAAATAAAAGTATTTATATATAGAGCCCAGTTATAAGCTATAAAAAATGCTTAAAAATCTTTATTAAATTAACAAAAAAAAAATATTTAAACAATCTTATAACAAAAAAAAATTGTTTAATTTTGTTAAATTCATTTTACAATATTTCCTTTTGTTTTAATTATTTATAGGCAATATAGATGCAATATATAGAATGGGTTTCACAGACTAGTCTTATTTTAAAATTCATAATTATTTTGTTTTTTTTTTATTTACTTTTAATAAAAAATGTTGTTAATAAAGTTTAATCACTGATTTACTAAACAATATATGGATTGGAAGGGTTTACTTTCGCTGATTATTTTCTTTTGTTGATATATCCGTAGCCGTAGTCTAGTAGGTAGTGTGTTGGCTTATTAAACGAGATGGACATCTCCAAAGGAATGAAATATGGCTTCCGTGACTTCTCTTCAGCAGATTTCTAGTAAAAACTCTGAGAGTAAATATAATTGGCATTAAAAGTTTCTCAAAAATCTGTCGTTAGGAGTCGACTTTAAACTGTAGCTCCCGCTACTCACGTATAAAAATTAAGACACACAACATAAGTGGTGTGAGAAACTAGGTCCGTAATGTCGACTGAAGGGTTGTAATGACCAATTATGTATGTATATATGGATATATCGCAAAATATCCGCGAAAATATGCACTCTTTTTGGACAGTGTATTGTTCCCTTACATACATATGCATGTATATACGCCAACTGCACCGGAATGAATTTTTGATGGTAAAGTAAAAAGTATTTTTTTTTTTTTAATATTGACCATTATTGGCTACGCATTCTTACATTTTTCGGACAATTTGTGGATTCCACGGCAATAAAACTGTTTGTCTTTTGAAGCAAGCCAATTCATATGAATCGAAATGCTCATCGGGCAATGCAAATGCACAAATAATAGCCGGAAGAGGGCAAGAAGCAGTTTACAGCTTTAAACTGAGTTTGCTTTGTGTACAAGTTCGTTGTCGTATTGCAAAATTAATTTGCTGTGCCTTGTTGTCGGTAGCGATCGGTGTTAACCTTTTTATAAGCTCATGCAACACCTTTCTGATCTCACCAGACACACAGCATTGTGTACCCCGGAGAAAGCCGAAAAAAATTCATTTTTCATCGCCAGTTGCAATTCTATACAACACTAAAACTTCACAAGTTGTTTTTCGGTTTTCAATCTATCTGTCATTGAATTCATGTGGCAATTTGTAAATTTCACGCCAATGAAATTGTTTGTCTTTTGAGGCTAACCAATTAGTCACCCAATTTTCGACTTCTTTGTAGGATTCGAAGTGCTAATCAGGCAATGCAACTTCCAGGTTTGATCGTATCCTGAACCGTTTTTACTGTGTGTGTGCAGGTCCATTAGCATGTTACAAAATTAAATTAACCTGTCTTGTGGCCCATTCTGATCATTTTTCGATCAAGACATGGTTCTAATATATCATTTGTTGTTGCTAGCGATTTGTATTAACAGTTTCAGCACCTCGTGAAAAACCTTTCTAATCTCACCAGACACACAGCTAAATTTCTCTCTACAATGGTTTTGATCTTTGCAAATGAATGAAGTTTGTAGAGAAGTGTGAATCTCATGTGTGAATTCAATTAAATTTCAGCCTTTGCAAGTACATCGGCTTTAATGTTACCATCAGGATTGCACAAGAGGATAGCCATCGAACATTTGGTTATCTTCGTGAGAGAAAACCGATATTCTTGGACCCCTCTAAGGATTTACGTTCGGTAAATAGACAAATATCAGCATACAATACACACACAGACTTTGACTTCGTACAAGTGAAACCGTTATAGCCATAATTTCAGTCTGGAACATACTACAGTAATCGGTTAGTGTAAGGGACAGTCCAAAATATGTATGTTCTGATAAGATCTGGTTCCGTCAGTAAATACTGAAAACTGTAAGTGAAAATGTAAATTACTATCATAAATGTAGATGTAAATTACTAAACGTCTTCGTCCTGCACTCTGGTTTCGCCCGGAGCAAGACAATCTGTATGGTTTGGCATTGTATTGATGGTACGAAACACCTTTACAGACAATCAATTCTGGCCGTTTTAAATTAATTTTTGATTTCAATTTCGTTAAATGCTAACTGTATAGATCAGATGATAACGTACAATTAAAAAATGGTATGATATCAATTCCAGTCATTGTCAGTCACTATCTGTGTATTTTCATCTTCCTTCGTTTATGATCTTTTATCTCTGAATATTGTTTCGCTTTAATGAAGCTACAATTTTGTTGGACTAGAGCAGGGAATAGCAAATGGAAATCGGATCAACTGTACATAACTCATTGCTGTTGAGATGCTCAATTTCATTGTCGTGCTTGTAGCAACTTATTTCGCCAACTTGTTAGGCGGATAGAAAATAGTAATCAGAACACCTTTTGTTATAGTCACCAACCTAGCGGATTTGATAATTTCCTAACCGCGGCAGAGTAGAACTGAGTTGATTTGATTACTAAATCGTGTAACCAGTATACAGTATTCAAGGTTTATTTAGTCGAACCTAATTAGCGGAACCTAACGGGGGACGTACGTTCGTTTATAGCATACGATCTCTGGTACATATGAATTAAGTAAGAATATCTTCCACTTTCTTTAAAGTAACTTTACAATATTACAATAGCTTGGCAAATTTAACACGTTGACTGTCGACTGCGAGATAACTCGTAGATTACGTTCCCTTCTAGGGAGCCAACTACGAGTTATCTCGTACTCACTAAACCTGCCGTTTTTGTGTAGCTACTAATAAAATCGTATTATATCAGTGCTAGTATCGATAAATGGCTTCTGGAAAAAAAACAAAAAGTCAATGTTGGCTTGCGTGGCCAGTTTTCTGAAATTTGCCGCGGCAGTCAACGTGTTAATTGCAATCTAGTGAAACAAATTGTTGTATTTGATAAATTCACTCCATAAATAAATGAAGTCTAGTCCAGTACAAATAGGTTAGTAGGATACAAAAAAATGTTATAGAAAGCTATGTGACCATACACCCTCTTGTATGTTTCCGGTTTATTTAACTTATTTTCAAGTTTTCATTCTCCAAACAGAACAGAAAACATTAATTTTTAATTTCTTTTTTATTCATTCTTTAGTTCACAATTTTCGTCATTTTTATCGCATATTTAAGCTCTTACTACGGTAAGACACCTTAGCCCTGAAATGCAACATTCTGGTGGACATAAAAAGATAACCAAACCTACGATTTTGGCGTCATGGGTCGGGCACTTATCATATACGTCCTCGAGTTTAGCGTAGAAGGCATCCTTAACCACATCGTCCTTTTCTTCCGTCGGGGCGTGAGCACAAATTAGGCTGATGTTGTAGTATTTTGCCCTGATGCGGATTGTGGCTATTCTTTCGTTCACAGGCGTGAACCCAGAGACAAGGTGTCGAAGTCTCTTATTAACCACAAAACCGCATCCGAATTCGTGCTTATCAACATGGCAGCTGTAATACACATCGAAAGATGCCAGCCTTTTGCATCCTTGCCCTATCCATCGCATTTCCTGTATGGCAGTGATGTCCGTCTTACATTTCTTGAGGGCATCCGCCAGCTGGGCGGAAGCGCCTACCCTATAAAGGGTGCGGACGTTCCATGTGGCTATTCTTAAATCGTTGTCCTTTGAACGTTTGCCGTGGTCGTCAACTTTAGAGGGGATCTTTTTTAGGTTTGTTGTTCCGGTTTTCATTGGATAAAATTTTTACGTGGTGGGTTCCAAGCCCTACGCACAACCCAAATTTAACGTCCAGGGGATTGGACATTCGCTGCACGCATTAGTTAACATCTAGCGGGTGCTAGAATGCCATCCAGGAGGGGCCGCGAGGAGGCTGCGTGTCAACTTGAATACAGCAAGACAAGGATCGTCCTGGTGGTCGCCAAGTTGACCACAATCAGAAACTTTACCTTGTTTGCATGCATTCCATCCCTCCCACCATATGACCTACATTGTGTTGTATTAGCAGCTGGCGGGCATATATTCTCACACCTCATTTGCCCAGGTCTCAAAAGCACCCCTACTAAACTACAGGGCCGTTGAACTTGCGCTGTAAAAAATAAATGAAATTCATATTTATTAATGATTAAATTTATTGAAGCTTTAATAAATTTCTTTCTACACTATACATTGCTAGAGTAGGAGGTGATTGATTGATTGATGATAACACTTACCTGTCACTAACACAGTGCACAATATTAATGCCAGAGACCAGAAATTCGTTGTTTTAAAAATCATTTTTACTGTAACACTAGAGGATTTTTAACAAGTTTTATAAACTTTTATGATTTATGAATCTAGCAAAGGGTTTATATACTTATTAAGAATTTTTTTTTTAGTTTATTGAATTGTTTTTTTTGCTTTGTTTCATCTTGCATTTAAAGCAATAACAATAAATAATAAAATATAAATAAAAATAAAAAAAATAAAAATAAATCCTTTGTTATAAATTAGTTCATAGTTTCATATTTCATTAACAGTTGGAAAACAGTTGTGCAAATAAATCTCAGGATTGACTTAGGAAGTATAGAGGCCTACTATAGATATTTTAAAGGGTAAAAAAACTGATAACAATAAATAACAATAATTTGCCCAGAGATGGATTGTTACTAGAGTAAGGGCCATTATTACCACTTGCCGTTAACTAAGGCGAGGATTTTAACGAGCAGATAAATTGTTTTTCATTATTATAAGTGGACGATAAGGTAGAAGTGAGCATTAAACTAAATCGAACTTTTAAATTTAAGTTTATGTTTAAACTTGCCACATTATATATTATTTTCAATATGGCAACTTCAAATATAAACAAAGTGAGCAAATACAACAAAAAAAAGAAGCCCGTCATTGCCACTGCGTTTAAATAAAACTTGTTTAATTTGTGCAGTGTTATCGCCATTGCTCCGTCATTGCCATATTTTTGAAGACAGTTAACTTTATTTTATCTGTAAGTTGTAATAACGAATAGAAGTTAAAGGTGACTTTAAAGTTGACTTTAGCTAAAGTTACATTTAACTAAACTCAAGTTTAACGGCAAGTTGTAATAAAGGCCCTAAGAAATGTTTTGTAGTTTTATTTTCATTGAAATATCGTGGGTTCCTTACGGAGCTATCATTTTCAATACGATGTGAGCAAGCTCTATAACCATGGGTTTTTCTATGTCGTTTAGAGTCACTTTAAGTTAGATTTGAGATCCAACGGGCATTTGAAGATTTTTCCCACCTTTACTGCCTTGTTTGCAAAGGTTTTTCTTTTGAGTCCATTTACAGTTTTATTACCATATAGTTTTGTTCTTGTAGTCTTTACGGATATGGTCAGATATCAAAACTGTTTGTCTTAAAATTAGGACCATGTCCCCTTTCAATTTTTTTTATTATGTTCTATATTCTAGTGACCCACTTTAGAGGTTCTTTTGCACTATTTTTCATAGCCTCGCTAAATTTTAAAGCTCAAGTAATCATTCAGTTGGTTAACGAATTCAAAGTCATTATTTAATTTATTTAAAGTCGCCGTAGTCTAGTAGGTAGTGTGTTGGCTTATTAGACGTAAAGCCAGGGTTACAGCCCCAGGCCAGACATCAAAACAAAATACAAAAAGTATTTCTTCGGCGACTTCTCAGCAGATTTCTGGCAAAAACTCTGAGAGTAAATAGAATTGCCGTGAAAAGTTTCTCAAAAATCTGTCGTTCGGAGTCGACTTTAAACTGTAGGTCCCAGCACTCATGTATGAAATTAACACACACAACATAAGTGGTGTGGGAAACTAGATCGTAATCCTGACTGAAGGGTTGTAATGACCAATTATGTATGTATATGTATGTATTTAATTTCAACAATTCTTTGAATCGAATAATCACAACATCATAAATTAAATGAAGTGTCTAGAATTCTTTAAAATAATTTTAAAATTGGGATGTTTGCTCCAGCCAAATCAAAGTCCAATATGAGAGGAGATACAATTTTCCAAAATTCAATATTGAATTTTCAGAAGTCTTGATAAATGTTTGTACTGAGGAAGGTGCACAAATAAATTTGCATGACTCGGCTTATACCTAAAAAACAGAAACACGTATAAGGTATAATTTTGGTTGTATTTTTTTAAGTGTCATTGAAATCATCTTCATCGCCTAACAAGTATATCGTAATCCAGAGGTGTTAAGCCGAAAATCTGCTTCACTAGTTATAAAAAAAATTACATAAAAAGCTTAAGTATTATAAGAAAACGTGAAAATGGAAGACTTCCAGATTTTGTCAAAATACCTCAATATTTCTGAGAGATTACTGGGCAAAAAAATTAAATACTCCACGCCTTTTGTCGGAAGTTGAGTTAATAAAAGGTATTTTCGATTCTTGTATGGAATCTTTGATGTTGAGAAAATAGGCTGTAAATTTTCATTGTTTTAGGTTAGAATTTCTCTAATGGAGTGTTCATACCGGTCGCAGTAGGCCCTTTTACATATGTACATACACACATAATTGGCTAGGATTACGACCTCGCTTCTCACGCCACCTATGTTGTGTGTATTAATTTTACACATGAGTGGCGGGACCAGCGGTTTTTAATCGATTTCGAAAGATTTTTCTGAGAAACTTTTGCATGGCAATTTTATTAACACTCAGAGTTTTTGCCAGAAATCTGCAGAGTAGGACCATTTATTTGATTTAATTCCTAAAAGAACTTTAGGTTGCCCTTAATGTAAGCCTATACTAGGGTTTATAATTTGTCTCTTCTAGACAACAACAACAATAAGACACACTAAGGATGAAATGGTTGAATATTGGCGTTGAATTATAGTGAAACAATCTTAAACAGTGGGATATGGACTGTTCGTAATATCTTTTGCTTGTAAAAAAATTTTAATTTCAGTAGTAATATGGCTGCTGCCATTGCTCTTTAGTTAGTTTAGCATAGGCCTTGAGCATAATATCCGAAAGATTCTATGCTTCTAGGCATACATTAAATTGACACTATTTCTGAAAAGACTGCGCGTATGTATAGCTCAAAAAAAATATTTGATATCTGACGGCTATGATTGGATAAAATGGCACAGAACTTGATTTCTTTAACACGTTCATCGCCATGTCAGTCATATGTGTCTGACGAACGCGATTTGGTAAATCACGAATGTCCGACGCAAACGACGCTGTGTTCAAAACAACAGGTTAATACTTGTTGTATCTTATTTGGATGCGTCAGACATATAAGACTGACACGGCTTGTCGAAAAAAAAGTTTAAATATAGGGCCCTGTCAGTCATATATATCTGACATAAAAAATTGTGTTTTTCCGGGAATTTTGGCAAAAAAAAAATTTTTCTGTGATACATTAAGTTTCCTTGATACATTTCTAACTAAATTATCTAATAAAGTTACCGTGGCCCATGTGAAAAATTTTCTGATATTATCGTGGCGACGAATGTGTTAAAGTTATAATTCGTGTCATGTGCCACTTTTAAATAGCACACGGACTAAATAAACTTTTATTGTGCATTAAGCTTTTTAATATGTATTATTTACTTATGCCTGTGTATACAGAAGTATAAAGTAATGTATTTAACCCTAATTGTACCACATATATACATATATGTATGTATATCTTAAAATTTCTTTTAATTTTTCTAAAAAAAAGTTTAGGTTGCTTGGTACTAAATATCATGCTTCAAATGCTAGGTGCAGGGCAATTTTGTAATATTTTCTAACTCTTACCTATCATATGACGCAGTGCATAATATAAATGCTAGAGGCCATAAATAAAATTCCTTAAAAGTCATTTTTAAACCAAGCATTTTAGGACTTTAAGATTAATTGCTTGAATCAAGGGTTTTTATATACATATTCAGGCAATAATCAGTTTTTTTTTTAATTATTGTTTTGTTGTTTCATTACTCCATAGTTTAATAAACAATAACAATAAATAAAAAAAACTTTTTTTAATTTGCCTTTCAGAACATTTCATTTTCTGTTGCAAAACAGTTGTGCAAATACAAACGCATAGAAACGTATATTTTTTTCTGTAAGAAAATATGAATAAACATTTAATTCTACTTTTCTTTCTGACTTTTTCTCTCTATGAAGGTATACAAGTATTGATTGAAATTAAAAATAAATTTTAAAACTAAAAATAACTGTTTCGGCTGACTTCAAAAATGTATCAATACAAAGTTTGTATACAGTTCTACTACGGTATATAAATTTTGTACATATGTAAAGTAACCAAACAATACATCAACTGTAAATCTGATGCCTGATTGCTTTTTGACTGCGTTTAAAATACACATTGACAACATTTTGGAATAGTATACATTGTAAACATTTTGTACAGCGGCTTTATGAAACACTATACTTTGATCAAACACAAAGCAACTAACATTTTGGAAGTCAGCCTTTACCTATGAAAAGCATTTGCGGATGAAAGCTGCCCTTTAGGTAGAAATGAATTGTTTTTATCGTTGAAACCAAATTGTGATCGTGAGTGTGTATTACACTTAGTAATACATGCTGATAGAATTAGCCGAAAGTTCAAGGAACCTAACGGGACGTACGTTCGTTTATAGCATACGAAAATAATGTAAATGCTTACTAAAATTATATTACGTTTGGGTAATCATTCTCTCAGATGCTAGAAACGAACGTTACTTTTCGCGAATGTTTGGCTAATTTCACCATAAGGCCTTTGTCCCAATTTCGATTTTATTCTAATCTTTTTTAATATTTAAAGCTTATTTAAATGATTTAATTAAAGATATTACATATAGTTAACTATAGTGATTGTGAATTTACATATATTATCATTGTACATTTAATATTACTACTAGATTTAGTATCATTATACTACACATACACATTTATTTACTTTCATATCCTTTGTAAATTATTATCATTTTCATTAGTCAGCTTAATATGGTGCAATAGAATTTTAAAGAAATTACAAAAAAAAAACAAATTAAATTAATTATTAAGAATCGTACCTTTTGTCATTAAGTACTTTAAAAGAAAATAATAACAAAAACAAAAAACAATAAACAAAATTATTTCATTTTTGTTAAATATTTATAAATGGAAAATTAAAAAAAAAGAAAATTAAAAAATATTAAATATAACTATAACTGAAACTATTTAAAATACATTATAATCCCTAAACGACATCACATGGAAGATATTAGCAAACGAGGCTTTAGGGCTGATTACTCAAACGTCAACGTAACGTAAGGTATGTTCGCTTTTACGAGCTTTTTTTCTTACATTTAGAAATTCTTTAATATTGAGAATATACCAGCGGTATAACATATTTAGACGTCTTCTTATTATAACAGTTTGCAAATATTTTCCTTGTGATTGCTTTTAAGATAATTAATAAATAAATTAAACAAGAATACAAACTCTCCATTAATATTGTGAAAATATTTACAACCAAAGAGAAAAGCAAACTCTTGAACTAAAAACAAAAAAAAACAAAAAATAAAAAACATTTTTTATTAATTGTAGAATTTGAAAAAAAATAATAATACTAAATAAGATAAATTAAAAAAACCAACTGAATTGCATTGAATTAATATGTGAAAGAATAAGTAATAAAAAATATCTAAAATTGAATGTCGAGTTTTATTTGAAAAGAAAAAAATATTCCTGTGAATATAGTAACTCCACAATGCAAATCCGTTTGACTGCTAAGCAATTCTGGTGAGAACGTTCGAAAACTGCGGGACATATTTTGACTTGATGTTGTTAAATACAACACTCTCATTTAGACAAATTTCAATAAATTTTAATAATTGTTTTCATATTATAAAGCAATAATATTAATTGTGAATGTGAATAAGAAAAAATGAACATTAAATTGTTTTTTCTTTGAAAATTAAAATTTATAAAAAGTAAACTTTAAGTTTTTTAATCTTCTCTTATGATCCTTTACGAGCGTTTTTGCGCCGCGTAGCAGTCAAACGGATATACATACATACGTCTCTCAACAACTTACTTGCAACGTTACTTTTCGAAGTATACGTACGAAGTATAGATTTTCGGTAAGCTAACCTCTTATATAGTCGCCGCAATCTAGTAGGTAGAGTGTTGGCTTATTAGACGTGATGCCACTGTTCAAACCCCAGGTCCGACATCTTCAACCAAACGAAATTTAAATATTTCTTCGGCGAATTCCTCTCAGCAGATTTCTGGTAAAAACTCTGAGAATAAATAAAATTTGCCATGAGAAGTTTCTCAAAAATCTGTCCTTCAGAGTCAGAGAAGAGAGCTGTCAGGCAGGTGTTTTCATCAAGTCCCCTGATGAACGGCGTTTAAGATTGTCTTTTATAAACACAGTTTTGAAAGCTCTACCATATAGAACAAACTTTAATCCAACAGAGCCTCTAGTGCCTTCTTATTGTCCCGTTTATACTAGCACATGCTAATCGCTGTACCTTTTCCATATCCACCTAAACGGTCTTAAGTGTCAATGCTTGTTATAATGTAAGACATCAGACTCTATTTAAAAGGAACCCAAATTTGTTATTGGCCATTAGAACCATTTAGTCATGATTACAGCCTAGCGTATAATATCTACAGAAATTGCACCTCTGAAAAAGAGCACACACTATCCCAGATTCGACATCCTTGATGAAATTATTTGATTTTAGTATAACGACCATTGAGCGGTATATAAGTGAATCTGAACGGTTTTGGCTATAAGACTCTTTTTAATGTCAATAGAATGGGATTCGAAGCCTTACTTATTTAATTACTTACTTAAATGGCCATAAACAACCCGGATTGCAGGATTTCAGTCTGCCTGAACAGGGTTTCCTTGATTTAGTTCTTCCAACGGAGGCAATGTCATTCACTACGCCGGCTTACGCTAATCCCCATATCAAATACCCCCCACTATTTCATCCGTTGAATGTTAATGCACAGCACAACATATATGGCTTTGAGGAGCTCATACAGTTCATTATTGCACAACAAGCAACTTTATAATGCAGTGTAATTGATCATTATAACCCTTCTCACACCACTCATGTTGTGTGTGTTAATTTTATTCATTAATGGCGGGACCTACAGTTAAAGTCGACTCCGAAGATCAATTTTAATTACTCTCAGAGTTTTTGCCAAAGTGTATTTCATTTTGTTGATGTCTAAGGTGGATCTCGTAGACTTGTGTTTTTAGCAAGCCAGCCCCGCCTGTTACTCTGTGCGTACAACAATCGATTTATTGCAGCAAGTATTTCCAGCAGAAATTACCACAAGAAATTCTGATTTTACATACATACATACATAATTGCTCATTACAACCATTCAGTCAGGATTACGACCTAGTTTCTTACACCACTCATGTTGTGTATGTTAATTTTATACATGACTAGTGGAACGTACAGTTTAAAGTCGACTCCGAACAATAGATGTTTGAGAAACTTATCATAGCAATTTTATTTACTCTCAGAGTGTTTGCCAGAAATCTGCTGAGAGAAAGTCGTCGAAGAAATAATTTTTAATATTTCCATTTTGATGTCTGACCTGAGGTTTGAACCGAGGCCTTACGTCTATTAAGCCAACACACTACCTATTAGACTACGATGACTACATTTTGATTTCAACTTAACTTAATTGGTCATTACAACAGTTTTAGGCAGAATTACGACCTAAATTTCCACAGCAACCATGTTGTGTGTGTGTTAATTTTATACATAAGTGGCATAAGTTTTTCATGGCAATTTTAGTTACTCTCAGAGTATTTGCCAGAAATCTTTATTTTTTCATATTTCATTGTGTTGGAAATGTCTTACCTGGATTTTGAACCGTGGCCTCATGCCTAATAAGCCAACACACTATCTACTAGACTACGGCGATTTTATCTAACAAGGCCAGCGTACTTCAGGCTGAGATTTTTGCTACTTAACAAGCTGCATGTATGATTGAAACCAGGATCCTATCACTATTTGAACTTGATCATATGTGTGGATAGCCTAGCAGCAAACAAAGTGCTGCATTCCCACGGCTATTTTACTTACTCTCAGAGTTTTTGCCAGAAGACTGATGAGAGGAAGCCGCCGAAAAATATTTTTTTATATTTCTTTTAGTTCGAGATGTCTGAACTAACACACTACCTCTTAGATTACGGTGACTGATGTCAACTAGGCACCAATATTTTTTTTCCCTGGGATTAGGTTAGGTTAGGTTAGAGGACGTGTACTTGTGAATTAAGACAAGACAGTATCCGGAGGTCGAATTGACCCATTGTACAACGTCCTAGTTTCTCACACCACTTATGTTGTGTGTATATATATATACCTACAGTTTAAAACGTGAAATTTGTTACCCAAATTAAGCGAACATCCATTACATAAAGGGTAACAGAGAGAATTTTTAAGATTAAAATTTAGGTTAAAGTCAGCTTCATATTTTTTTTTTTTTTTTGCTTCGTATTTGATTGGGTGCCTGCAAGTATTGTGTTACATTGTTTCCTTTTCATTGCAAATGTCCTATTTTTCCTATAAATTTAAAGGTATACCTTTCATTTTATTTTGTTCTGCACTTTATGTTTTAGAAAGTTTATAAATAATATTTTCCTGCTCCTATACCCGGCCATACATTGTGTGAACATGTGTTCCGAACTTTTTTCAGAGTTAAACAAAATAATTTTAATATTTCATTTAATTGTTTTATTTTACATTATTTGTTTACCTTCCAAAAAGCCAATATTAACCAAAAGAAATAAAGAAAAAAAATTTATTCTTTTCATTCCTACTTATTTACAATAATTTACTTTACTTTGAGGGTATTTTAAACAAATTGAAGGCAAAGAAATAAATAAAAATAAACAAAAATTCTTTTGTTTTTAATCTTTCTTTTACGACTGTTACTCTGAGAGAGTTTTCTATTTTTGGGAACTTCAACTAAAAATTCGTTTTCGTTTTGACCGGCAAAAACTGTTGCAACTGTTAATTGGCCATTCAAGTGTCAAGTTCATTTTGGCCACATTAGCGTTAACTATAAAAGGGTTTTTCGGTTTACACTAAAAATGGTCAATGTTACCAGATGCATTTGGCCTATACATACATACATACATATATTGTTGTTGTTAGTTTTGTATTGCCATGGAGGATGTCTGCTTAAAATGCTTGAATGGCGGATGGTGCATAAAATGAGATTTATTGCTTACGTTGGCGGTATTTGGTTCAGCGCATAAATTTTCTATCATTTCTATTTTCTTTCTCTTTCAATTGCTCGTCTAAACAAAAGGAAAATAGCCCAACATCAGCTCTAGCTGCAGTATCAAAAGCAGGCAACACAAACCACCAACAACAACAAATCTATAGCAATAGGCTACAAAACAAATAAAAGAAATGTGTTACCATTCCATATAAACATGATCGAAATACTGTTTAGAAGCCGGAGGCAATCAGACTTCAACTTACAGACACACACACACATATATACATATATGTATATAAGCGTGAGGGGCAATAAAATGCGACTGAAATTTTACACTC
Source organism: Sarcophaga variegata (assembly GCA_932273835.1). Lineage (NCBI taxonomy): Eukaryota > Metazoa > Arthropoda > Insecta > Diptera > Sarcophagidae > Sarcophaga > Sarcophaga variegata. The sequence goes on along the minus strand of OW026359.1, from coordinate 33,135,765 downwards.
ATAAGAACAAGTTCATACAAAAGATGAGGATGCGATCATAGGACCACAAACCCTAATGGGTATTCTATTGCCTTGACAAAGCTTTCAATTTCCTGTCCACCATGCAGGTATTTCCTTTTGCGATGCATTAACACATCACAGGTTCCACGTGTGTGACTTAATAACGATTTCAGGTCATCACAGAAATATTTTGTTCCCGACGAAACTAATTCTGAACTCATTTTGTTCCTTAAGTGCCTTGTCGAACTCAGATTTGTAATTTCCCAACTACAGTTTGGATTGCATTAAACCTATTTGGTTTGAGAAAAGGCTTTGCCTCTCTTTATCTTCCCTTCGGCTGAGTCTTACCCTCCAAACATCTCGTTCCACTGCCCAGAAATGTTCCTTCTAGATAGTGTGATGCAAATCTCCTCAGATTTGTAATTTCCCAAAAAAAGTTTAGATTTCTTCAAACCTATTTGGTTCTAGAGAGGTCTATGCTGTTCTTTATCATCCCTGCCCGCTGAATATTACCTTCCAAACATATCGTCCCACTCCACAGATAGATTCTGACCCTATAGTAGCTTGGAAACTCTCATAGAAACTATTGGCCTGTTCTATATTGCGTATTCTCAAATGGCCAGGGGCCCAACAGATGGTAACCCTATTTCAGCGTTGCGAAGTAGTTCCATGCTATTTTCGGATTAACTTTCGAACAGCTGTCGTTCGGAATCGACTTTAAACTGTAGCTCGCGCCACTCATGTGTAAAGTTAACACACACAACATCAGTGTTGTGATAAGTTAGGGCGTAATCGTGACTAAAGGATTGTAATGATGAATCATGTTTATAGCCGACTGCTCAGATGGCAGCCGAACTATCAAATAATATTGCTTAGTCCTCTTCCTTTGTACTACATACATACATAATTGGCCATTACAACCGTTCAGTCAGCATTACGGCCTAGCTTCTCACACCACTCATGTTGTGTGTATTAATTTTACACATGAGTGGCTGGACCTACAGATTCTTGAGAAACTTTTCATGGCAATGTTTATTTACTCTCAGAGTTTTTGCCAGAAATCTGCTGAGAGGATGTCTCCGAAGAAATATTTTTTCATATTTCGTTTCTGAGGTCTGATCTGGGGTTTGAACCGTGGCCTTACGTCTAATAAGCCAACACACTACCTACTACACTACGGCGACGTTCCTTTGTACTATAATTCCCAAAGCCATTGAATGTTTTGGTTTTAGGTTAGGTTAGGTTAGAGGACGTGTACTTGTCAATTAAGACAAGTACAGTGCAACATCCTTAAAGAGGGAAGGATAATAGAGGGAATAGGATAAAAAGGAGAGGATGTAGGAAAGGGGAGAATGGGAAGCGGAGGAATTACACAGACCAGGCATAAAAAAAAGGGGAGAGCGCGACTACAATGATGAAGCCCTAGCACCTCTCAACCAGCCCAAGCCACTAATGAATCTGTGGAGAGGCTTGATGTCGGCTCTCGACACAGAATTCAAACTCTCAAAGAAGGCCCTGCCAAGGATTCTCAACCTCAACCTACCAAGTGCTGGGCAGTTACAGAGGAGGTGTTCTATAGTCTCCAACTCCTCCTCATCGCAACATGCCAAAATAACTAGATCCGTTCCCCCAATGTTTTCGTTTTACGCAGGAGACAATTTGAAAGGGAGCTGTCACCCATATGTTTTCATCAACTTGCCTTTTATAAGCACAGTTTCGAAAGCTCTGCCGTGCGCAACAAACTTTAATCCACAGAGCCTCTAGCGCCTTCTTATTGTACCGTTTATACTAGGAAATGCTAATCGCTGTACCTTTTCCATCTCCTCCTAAATTGTCTTAAGTGTCAATGCTGGTTATAATGACATAAGACATCAGAAACAAGTGGAAATTGAACCCAAATTAGTTATTGGCCATTAGAACCGTTTAGTCATGATTACTATATGATATGAGACCTAGCGTCACATATCACTCATTTTTTTGTGTTAACTTTAGCCATGAGTATAACGCCGATTTCGAACGACAAATTTAGGCAAAGCTTTTCATGGTTATTTTATTTGCTTTTTTATTTTATTTTATTTTCACTTGCTTTCGTCTCATAATCGCTAGACTTTCTGTTCGAGTGTATTTCTCTTTTGCAATGATGACAATTTGGTTGATTTTATAGGCTAAAATGCAGACTACACACCAAAAGAAAAAAAGTGGGTTCCTTTGTGGCTCTCAAGAGAAAAACTAAAAAAATTTAAAATATGTACTGATATGTTCCAGTATACATTGTTTTTTCAGAAATAAAATGAAAGAAAAGAATTGAACTAAACTGAATAGAGAATAAAAGCAATCAATGGCTATTTTGTCTCCGTGGACTGCTTGTTCGTCTTTCGTTAGCTGGTCATTTCAATCCAGTTCAATGCAATATTCTTTCTTTCTATTCAATGGTTTCGTTTCGTTTTATTTTTTCTTCTATTTTTTTTTTATATTGAAGTTCACATGCAATTTTTATGTTAAATGATGTGCATATTGTTGTTGTCGTTATTGTTGTTGTTGCTATTTTATTTGTAACAAATAAAATAAATTGCAATATCATTAGCCAAATCATTTGCAAATTCGCATACACTCCATAGTCGTCTGCCCGCCACTTCCAGTAGAGAGAAGTTTTTTTTTATGAATTTCAGTACAAGAAAACAGCTACAGGCCATAGTGCGAACAGTAAGAGAACCATGTAACTGGTGTCTGGTGTATTCAAGATACTGCTGGTACGTATGTACATTCATTGCGGAACTTCTTCGATTCGAATTCAGCACATTGCATACAACGAAGTTTTTTTAATATTTTTCTAACGTTTTTTCTATTCTGTTGTTGTTGTTGTTTTTTAGCGTTTTTATTTATTCAAATGTTGTTACAGAATTTAACAGTTTTCATTTAAAGTATTCCCATAACAATTAATGTGGGATATTTGCGTGGTTCAAATATGATCAAATGGAGCTGATAAAACGAAATAATAAAATGATCGTTTCCTAACAATGATGGCATTATTAAAATGTTGAAAAGCAGCTCTAAGACCACAATTGTGATAATAAGGAATAATAACGTATGTCGACTTAAGGAAATTGTTGTGGTTAAAGTATCATGGTCACCATACTATATCAATACATATAGCAAAAAGCTTCTAAGGGAGGATGTAAAATTATTTTTCAAGATTATGCTGCAATTATTAATTGAGAAAAACGGTGTAGTTTTGTGGAAATTTATCTCTGCTTTATAACGCATTATTTTGAGAAGCCCTTAAAGAACAACGCTGGTAAATATGAGTCATTGAACAGTAATATAGTCACTATCAATTAAGTCGCCGTAGTCTAGTAGGTAGTTTGTTGGCTTATCAGACGTAAAGCCAGGTTTAAAACCCCAGATCAGACATGAAAACGAAATACAAAAAGTATTTATTCGGCGACTTTCTCTTAGCAGATTTCTGGCAAAAAAAACTCTGATGTTAAATTAAAAATTGCCATGAAAATTTTCTCAACTCTCTCGTTTGGAGTCGACTTTAAACTGTACGTGGTTTGAGAAGCTAGTTCGTAATCTAAAGGGTTGTAATGACCAATTATGTATGTTTCAATATTCAAGTATACATATTCCTAAATGGAGTTTTAATTGAATTCTATCACCTAACGATAGAGATTATGTGCGCCTGGTGACAGATATATTCAACACAAACATAAATTGTAAGAGTGTGACGAAAAAATTTTAGCTAGCTCTCAGCGCATATATTCCACTGTGACTAAAAAATCTAATTATCCTTTCGGATAGCAAGGGAAACAATTGAAGTAATTCAGTCCATCACAAATATTAAGGCCGGAAATGTTGTGCCATTATTGCCATGAATAAAATGCAGAGGTCCCACTTAGGCCACCATTTAGGGCCATTGGGTTAACACACTCAATTCTACACGGGAATCCAGCATTCCCTAGAGAACACCAAAATAAAGTCTAAAATAAATCTTGCTATTGCGGCAATCGTTATATTATAGAGCTCAGTCAAAGATGTCAGAAAATGAAAACTTCCGTCTCCTTTCAACAAGAGCAAGGCATTGCCGCTTGAGGTCAAAGACAGTTTCTTCTCCGCGTCAGACTCACAGCTCCTTTGCCGGAAAGTTGATTCTTTCTCGTACCTACCAAAAGTGGCCTGTAAGAATCGCTATTATGGGTTACCATACAATTAAGGACACTAGTGAGTCAGTCCTCTTCTTATCTATACGTATCCAGCAGGGTCTAGCAATATTGCAAAAAACCACAATTAAAACCAGCAAAATGTAAAATTTTCTATTAATCCGGCTCAGAAATCAGAATAAAGTTGATTGATGGAATGAGTTATGTTGTCTTAGAAGACGATTGTGGTTTGTGTCTTTTTCGCATGCACGATCACCTTCACGCGATATGTCTATAAGTTCAAATTGTACGTGCAGAATATCCAATGAAGCACGCACGATCACCTTCACGCGATATGTCTATAAGTTCAAATTGTACGTGCAGAATATCCAATGAAGCATGATCTTTGTATCATGTAGTGCCAACCTGTTGAAGTGACATGTCGTTGGTGTTTAGATCATCCAATTCAGACCAAAAGATGTTGAATATACAGTTGTTGGATCGACTTCTCTAAGAAATATGAAACGTTGACGCCTCAAGCACAAAATCCACAAGCAACAGTAACTTTTTCAGGATACCTTAGACGCTCTTGCATTTCATGTGGATTGGTGTCGTCCCAAATTTGGCAGTTTTGTTTGTTCACACAAAAATGGGCATAATTTGCTAAAAAGCGCTTTCATAGGAATGCCTTCAAAGGAAATAATTGAAATGTACGATGTAGTATATATGAAAGGAAGAGACATATGTACATACATATATTCATAATTCGTCATTATAACCCTTTAGGTAGGATTACGACCTAGCTTCTCACCTGCTTATGTTGTTTAAAAAATCGGGTTAAAATCGGCTCCGAAGGACAGATTATTGAAAAACTTTTTCAATTTTATTTCCTTGGCAATTGCAAGTGTTTCTGCCAGAAATCTGCTGAGAGGAAGTGGCCCAAGAAATATTTTTCCGTATTTCATTTTGTTGGAGTTGTCTGAACTGGGGTTTGAACAGTGGCCTCACGTCTAATAAGCCAACGCACTGTCAACTAGACTACGGTGACTTATAAGGAAAGGAGGACACGTCTGCGCAAATAACAACGAGGATGATAATGCAGTCCGTTATGATTTCTGGGCTTACAAAACTGGCTGCTCTTTAACCCCTCTAAACAGTGAATCGTTTACAGTACACTGGTGCAATAAATTTTATTTCTTAACGTACACACTGAGTCAAAAATGTGCTTCATTTAGTGTTCCTGGGCGGTTTAATGTGTAGTGTGCTAATATGTGAGTGTGGGGTTTAGTGGCCTAATTTCCATCACAGAATCTGATGTTTTACATTTTCTTAAAACGGTTGAGTATTATTTTAAAATGATTACCAGGGTATAACACTAGATACACTACAATAATTATAGAATACTATAATAATTATTGAATAGTAATAAAATTAAATACCTGCCTAACCAATAATTCATTTTATGTAATCCAATACAGTGCACTGTGTAAGTTATTAAGAGGTTATTCCTGTGTTGGTCGCACTTAAAAGAAGAATTAAAACAAATTGACGTAATTCTCAAAGCACATTTCCTCCACTCTTTACAAATTTTGACAATAAAAATTCCACGTCTTCGTTTATTAGTCTCCTTCCTCATGGTGAAATGGCAAACACTACTGGGAATTAGCCACATGTTACGAATCTTCTTTTTATACTGAAATGATTTACACTGAAAAACGAAATACTAAAAGAATTACGCATTAAATTTCCTTACTACGCTCTTTCTCTCTACCTTTCGCTATAGTATTGGTAGCTACTAATGCCACACCGTAGTTATTCTGTGTGATTATAGCTTGCAATTAAAGTACTTTATAAGCTCTATTATTCATAACCTCCTATTCAAATGCCTTCACATACGCAAAACAAAACTTGCAGTCGCATTAAAACTCCATTAATCAGATGTCGACAAAAAATAAAATGTTGTTGAAACACTACCTGTTTGAAGGTTAATACTTTATCATCTTAGACAGACAATTCGGAGCCATATTAATGCAAAAAACATACGCGACATTAAAATAATATCGTATATGAAAAATTAAATTTAAAAATAGTAGCAAAACAAAGAAAAACTGTGTAGATTAAACAAAAATCAACTGCGCAAATACAATAAACATGAACGACATTAAAATTTAAATCATTTGCTCCAGTTTACGTGCTAAACATAATAAAGTGGTTAATGCCGTACGTTACGTGCTAAACAAAACATTAAGTCAGTATTTTAACTTGTAGAGTTTAATGTTAAAACAAATAAATGCGAACAAGATTGTATGTATGTATGTAACCAATGCGTGTACAAAAAGAGACAATTCACTGCATAAACGTCTGCGTTTCAATGCAAAAATTTTAAATGAGAAAATAAACAAAACTTAAGTGAATGAATAAATTGCAATAAATAACATTGGATTAAAAATGCATTAAACAAATGAATAAAAACAGTGACGCAAACACCATAAACTCTATGAATGAAATTATAACACGTACTTTTAACCCATAAAAATACTACAAGATTATAAACTCCCACACCAGTAACAGCCCACTGTGAAAACAAATGTTTAATTTTAATTAATTGTTTCAAAATTGACCTTAACAATATAAAAACTTATGGGAAAATGTTGAAATATTAAAAAAATAACCTGTAAAGGCATCAAAAATGTTTAATATATTCAAGGTGATGAAGATCTATATTTAATTCGTTCATTAGCTAACCTATTACAATGAGCCTTTATACAGGAACATTTTAAATGAACACCACTATCTAGTAACAATATGTTTAGTACCTACCAGAAATCGGCAATGAGTATTCAAAAAGATGAGTAGAATCGAATCATACTCATAATTTCTAATACTTATACGCATTCATACTTATTTTAATATCATACCCATACTACTTATATTCAATGTTTCAACTACTCATCATACTCATACTTAACAATACGTATGATGTTGTTGATTTCGACTCTCCATTACTCAACAATTACTTTCAAGAATCAGAAAATAAGTATGATTCGCGTACGAACAATACAATACTCACTAGAAGGTGGTGTGTTTGCTTTGCTTCCTGTCTTTGTCTTTTTCTTTCTTCTTTTTTTGTAAATGCAACAACAACTCAGACTGTAAATTTTGATGAATGGTTCGAATAACTCGAATCATTTATGAGTATTATAAGTATTTTTTTAAATTTATGCATCAAACATATTTCAAATGTTATGAGTTTGATGTCAACGTTGTACTCATACGCATTGCAACCTGTACTTATAAATCAACGTTGTAGTGAGTACAAATTGAATTTCAATACTGTTGACTTACTCATACTCGAAATTTCATGACTACTTATGAGCAGTGAAAAAAGGATTTATTGCTAATCTCTGGTACCTACCAAGATCCACCCTTTGAGTGGTGTTCAGTTAATACAGTTTAGCCTATGCATCCTAAAAATTTCACTGGATTTTATTCTAGTGGTGTCATCAGCTAATATTTCTTTGATCTATCAACGACGAGCACTGTAAATAGATAGTTACCAACTTCTTTTGCCCTGAATTGGATGATCTGGACACCAACGGCATGTGGATTCAACAGAACGGCGCTACATGCCGTACAACGTACCCCACGTTGGAATTCTGCATAAGCGATTTGAAGGCAGAATCGTGTGTAGGACACGTTGGACTTTTTCTTCTGGGGTTCTCTTAAGACGCAGGTCTATGAGAATAAGCCACAAACAATAACAGTATTCATACCCCAACACAACATTTGAAATCAGTTAAGTTCAGCCTGATTTATGCACCAGAGTCATGAAAAATTAAACTTTTCGAATGCGCTCCGCCTACAGAAGCCGTTTCGAACATTTGAACAATGTTTTATTCCACACATTATTACATGCATAAGCGAATAACAATGCGAATAAAAGTATTCGTTGAATTCTGATACACACTATGTTTTTTTTCTTTTTGTAAATTTAAAGATTAGAGGCCCTAAATGAAAGATCCTATACTATTTATTTTAAATTAGACAGAAAGATAAATGCAAATTTTCACCGGGTTTCTTACATACATACATACATACATAATTGGTCATTACAAACTTCAATCAGGATTACGACCTAGGTGCTGACAACATTTATGCTGTGTGTGTTAATTTTTTACATGAGTGTCGGGAGCTACAGTTTAAAAGCAACTTCAAAGGACAGATTTTTGAGAACATTTTCATGGAAAGAGTTTTAACCACATGATCGCATCTAATAAGGCCACACAGATTTCAACGTCTTCAGTAACATATGTTTACTCCGATTATTAACCGTATATAAAGACGCCGTGGTCTAGTAGGTAGTGTGTTGGCTTATTAGACGTAAGGTCTCGGTTCAAACGCCAGGTCAGACATCAAAACGAAATATGAAAAAATATTTCTTCGGCAACTTACCCTCAGCAGATTTCTGACAAAAACTCTGATAGTAAATAAAATTGCCATGAAAAGTTTCTCAAGAATTTGTCGTTTGGAATCGACTTAACACTAGAAAGACGAACAGGGGTCATTTGACCCATTTACAAATCTAACTGGTTATATTTCTTTTATGAATTATATCAGAGATTTCTTACATCGTGAGTTTTAATAATATTCCATAAAGTTTAATTTAAAAGTATTTTTTTCTATTTAGGTATTCCAAACTACCTAAAAAGACGGAGAGGGGTCATCTGACCCTTCACTTATCTATTTGTTTTATCAATTACTTTTCCCAATTATTTCATGAAGTTATTAAAATGCCGTTATTTTTTGTTTAAGTTTTCTCTAGTATGCCGTTATGTAATTTCAGCCAACGCGCACATTGCTTTTACTTAATTTTATCAGTTTTTCAAAAGATTATTTATGACTAGATCTCTTCGGAATAAAGATATTGAAGCGTATTTGGATTATGGCTTTACAAGAACTGGAAAAATTCATCTCAGTTTTGTACGTTAGTGGTGCTTGTGGATTCAATAATATATATGTAAATGTAAATGTTTTCACGTGCGAGAAGAAAAATCTGTAAACCCAACAAATTTGGTATAAAATTTTGGCTTTGCGTAGATGTCAAATCGAAATATCTGCTCAACGGCTTCCTGTACTTGGGAAAAGATGACAATCGTCCACATAACATTACGCTTGGAGAGACATTGTAATGCGTCTAATGGAACCTTTGGTAAACAAAGGGAGAATTGTGAAGACTCCCAACTTTTTTACATCAGTATTAGTGGCGGACAAATTGCTCTTCAAATGTAAAACTCTAGTTGTGACAGTCAATAAAGTAAGACGGGATGTTCAACCATGTGTGAAAAAATTGAAACTAAATTTGCATGCCCATGAAGTTCTAAACACCGAAAATAATAAGCGCCTTCTGACAGTTTACCAAGCAAAGAGACAAAACATGTTTTATTGCTGAGCACTTTGCTCGAAGTGGTTGAAATAGATAAAGGTAATAGCAAACGCAAACCAAATACCGTAACTCTCAAGACGATGGCCAGTACAAGGTTTTTTCAACATATTGGACTGTCAGCAATAAATGCATGGGTGCTATTCCAAGAAGTAACAGACAAAAAAATTCGTAGAAGAGAACTTATTTTACAAGTAGCGTTTGAACTGAGTCACATTGAGTAGCAACCGCAAGCGGTAAATATTCAACCACAAGTTTTACATATTCAATCCATAAAAAGACGATATTATCATACAACTGGCTGCAAAAACAAAACAAATAAAATGTGTGAAATATGCCAGAAACCCCTATGTGGAACCTGTAAGATATCAAAACATTTTGTATGCTCTGGATGCTTGATTTCAAAAAAATCGTATCATTATTGACCTATTTCACGATCTCGATATATCCTCGATCTCGCATAATACATTCAAAGTAAAAACAACAAGTACTGTTATTGCTTTGAATGTACATATATTTTTATATGTACGTACACATATAAACTTGATTTCTTTTCAAATACGTTATTAAATGTTTATTTTTTGTTATAAACTAAGAATACAAAATGTATAATTTAATTTTTTTTTATATTTTAAATAAGTAAGCAATATTAAAATTAAATTTTGAAATTCAAATGTAGATTTTTGCCACTAAGACTTAAAGGGAGTCAAATGACTCTTACCCGTCTTTTAAGGTATATTAATTCTCCCGACTTTCTAGTGTTAAAACTGTAGGTCCCGCCACTCATTTATAAAATTAACACACACAGCATCAGGGGTGTGAGAAACTAGTTCGTTATCCTAACTAAAGGGTTGTCATGACCAATTACGTATATAAAGTCGGAAAGTTACTTCGAAGAAATATTTTTCATTTTCGTTTTGTTGTAGATATCTGATCTGGAGTTTGATCCGTGGCCTCACGTTTAATAAGTCAACTCACTACCTACAAGACTACGGCGACTTCATTCGGTTGTAAATAGTGTTTATTTACTGATGTAAAAATGTAAAATTCTCATTGTAGTACGAGGCCAACCTAAAATTTCTATAACAACATGGGGTTAAAGAAAAGTACAACTATTATAATATTAAAATAGAATATTTTTAACGCATAACGCATATGCAAATAAAACCAATTTAACCAAAAATCTAAACAAATATTTAAAATCTTTATCTAAAAAATAATAAAAATAAAAATAAACACTCAACAATATTTTATGAATTCAATTGAATTTATTGGGTCTATGGAGAAAAATTTACAATACGAGATACAAAACAAAATAAAAACACCAACTGATTTGATTGAAATTTTCGATAAAAATCTGACAAATTTAAATTAATTGTATAAATAATATGGACAAAAACACAACACAACACAACACAACACTTGCAAACATATGAGAGTAAATATAGGCAATATGAGTACAGTGGATGGAAATAGTTTAAAACATAAACACTTACACACCTACACAAATACACTTACATACATATGTAGTATGTATGTTGTTACATACAATTTAAAATATTGATATTTTATCTGTTTTTGCGATGGTGTTATTTAAAGGTGGTCGCAAATTAGTTGCTGCTGTTAAAAAATTTTACTTCAAGTGACGACTATTTTGTTTGCACCAACAGCAAATACAGTGCATAACAAACACGCTCGACATTCGGCTATGAAAGCCTTAATTTTGCACCACCTTTGGTATTTAATTGGTAGCAAATAATTTTAAAAATATTAACATCTCTAAATTATTTGTTTAAGAAATATTTTAAAACAAACTCTAATTAAACAGCTGTTGTATCTCCAATAAAATTCGAAATATTAAATTTGTAGGATTTTTTTCGTCTATATATCAACCTATTTCAGGTTTCACTCCTATTTTTTTTTAATTTATGATTCTACCCCTGTATTGTTTTGGAATTAAAATAAATAGCATATGAAAGGAATCACAGTGGGAGTTGTTCTTATCGACATCTGTTTATAAATCTTGTATCACAGTTAAAGCGTACTTTTCAAGCGTAATTTTTTTGTGCAGCTTTCTTTTTTATATTTACTTACTTAACTGCCTATGACAACTCTTTAATCACTATTATAACCTACCTTCTAATAGCACCCATGTTGTGCGTGCTGATTTTATCTGAGTGGCAGGATCTACAGTTTAAAGTCGACTCCGAACGACAGATTTTTGAAGAGATTTTTTTCATGGTAAATTTATTTACTCTCAGAGTTTTTAAAACAACCCTGCTGAGAGGAAGTCGTAAAAGAAATATTTTCTTAAATTTCGCCTGAACCACAGACTTACGTGTAATAAAGTTGGTCCCAGCTAATGTCGCATTAAATCTACCGCCCCAAACATCAAGAACTTTTAAATTCTTATTACATTTGAAACACCACTCATAGTTGTAACTATCTGTAGATGACGAGATATTTTTCTTGTTTTTTGTCAGAACAACAAAGAACTGTAGAGGTAAGTAATAATAATCCCCTGGCTTCATTAACGCTACTTGTGTAAGTTTCCAAGTATTGGAGATTCATTCAATCAGACTGCAAGTTTTTATCGTTAAATCAGCTTACTTTGCTTCTCTTAGTTTTATCATCCAATTTCGTTACAAAACTCTTTTCAAAATCATGAAGTATTGTAGTTTTTACGGGTAAAAATGTTAAAGATGAAACTATCGGGTCGGCTATCTAACGTTTTTTTTTCAACTAGTGCTTATTTCGTGAATGGTAACACTTAGCTCATGTCTGATTTGACAGATAATTAGTTTTATCCTTCCGCTGAACGAATATGGTTGTGTACACGCTTGAACAACGCTGGGAAATATTGCGACATTACTTTGAAAATCATGGTAATGTTGCAGAATGTGTGCGAAAATTGCGTACGGATTTTGGAAGAAGAGAAGCTCCGTCAGCTCCGTATGTTCGTTATCTTGTGAAAAAAGTGAAAGAAACTGGCATCCTCATCGATAAACCAAAGCGTGAAAAGACAAAAACAGTGCGCAGACCCGAGAATATTGCTGCTGTGGCAGAAAGTGTGCGTGAAGCGCCATCAATATCAGACGAATTTTGCATAAAGACCTTGGTATGACGCCATACAAACTCCAATTGATTCAGGGGTTGAAGCCAATTGACCATCCAATGCGTTTTCGCTTCGCTATGTGGGCCTGCGATCGACTTACAGAAGATGCCGATTTTGGCAAACAAAACAATCTTTTCAGATGAAGCTCATTTTGATCTTGACGGGTATGTAAACAAGCAAAATTGTCGCATTTGGGACACAGAAAACCCGCACGCATACTTTGAAAAGCCGACGCACCCAAAACGAGTCACTGTTTGGTGCGGATTTTGGTTCAGAGGCATAATTGGGATATTTTTCTTCGAAAATGAGCAAGGAGTGGCCGTTACAGTCAGTGGCGTTCGTTATCGGGCCATTTTGAACGAATTTTTGTTCACAAAAATTGAAGAGGAGGATATTGGCAACATTTGGTTTCAACAGGACGGCGCTACGTGCCACACAGCCGAAGCTACACTCGATGTTTTGCGCCCTGTTTTTGAACAGCGCATTATCCGCCGCAGAGCTGATGTCGTTTGGCCACCTCGGAGCTGCGATTTGACACCGTTGGACTATTATTTGTGGGGTGCCGTCAAAGATAAGTGTTACGCCGACAAGGCAGAGACAATAGACGCTTTAAAGGACAATATTCGTGAAGCCATTAGAGAAATACAGCTGCACACAATCGATAATGTGCTTAAAAATTGGACCGATCGTGTAGGCTACTGCATGGCCAGCCGAGGCAGCCATTTGAATGAAATTATTTTCCATTGTATTTTATTTTCAAATAAAAAAAAGAAATTTGAGAAAATATTCAGTAGTTTTTTTTAAGCCTTTAAAAAAAAAAGTTATTTGGCGGACCCTTTTGCAATCACACGAATTCAATTTAATTCAATCGGGTGTCCCGATGGCCTAGTTGATAAATTTCAAGTGCCGAGGCTGTAGGTTCGTTTCTTAGCAAAGACTCTAAGTGTTTGATCGTTTGTCTGACATTATATATGATTACTCACATTATAAAAACTGAGAATTATTACTAAAAAGCAATTCCCAAAATAAAAATGACGCACATTATTCTATCTTTCCTTTCTGTTATAAACTATATTTTCTGTATTTCAATATAATGCCCTGCACGAACAGTTGCCATGTCCTGAGTGTAAGTTGGCTTACTCGTTCATATTGAAAAAGCAGCATTGAAAAAACGGTAGCATCAAAACGAGTGACACCGTATACTAGGCAACATGCATGTGGTAAAGGACGCGCAAATCTAAATTAAATTTAAGTCCTACGCATCGAACACAAGATTCATAAAAAGGCAGCTTGGCCTGATTTATACTATACATTAGTCCATGTGAAACTAAAAGGAAGTTTTTGAGTCCGAATTTTTAATTTCTTAATATTCCAAGCCACCATGGAATGATTGGAAATGAGGATGCGAATATTTTGGCTAATAGAGCCAGGGTATAACATACCATAATCTAGGTATGTAATATATTAATGGCTTTCAATGCATTAAAGATCAAACTGAGAAGGTGGGCGGTAACGTCATATAGGCTATTATGGAACCATGACACAGTAGGAAGAATTACAAGAATACTTTGGGGCAATCGAAGTACCCGTGGTGTAGTAGGTAGTGTGTTGGCTTATTAGACGTGAGGTCTCGATTCAAACCCCAGGTCAGGCATTTCCAACTGAACGAAATATGAAAAAATATATCTTCGGCGACTTCCTCAGCAGATTTCTGGCAAAAACTCTGAGAGTAAATAAAATTGCCATGAAAATTTTTTAAAAAAAATTTTTCGTTCGGAGTCGACGTTAAACTAGGCCGTAATCCTGACTAAAGGGTTGTAATGACCAATTATGTATGATCTTAATAAGGAGAGAACCATGGGTATTTTAAAACTAAATAAGGGCAACGTGAGCATGCTACTGAGTGTGCTTATGGGACAAACCGTATTGGCGTACTGGAAAGTGCTTAATGAAGGGCATGTGGCGAAGACATCGAAACAATGGAGCACTTTTTGTGTCCAGCTGCCCAGCCTTCATAAGATCGAAATACTTGTTTTTGGGTATGACACTACACCAGACATAACTCATCTCAGAGCAATGGACTGAAAGAAGCTAAGGAATTTTGTACAAGATTCAAATTTCTTATGGAGAGTAAAGAACAGAACAAGCCTACATGATGGCTTAGGAGTATGTCAATTGGCACGGAACACTTCGTTTGTTTCCTCTTCATCAACCTAACTATCTACATATCTTATGTGAATAACTATTTGAATAACAAAAGATATTTTATTCGCTTCATATCACCATAACATATTAAGTTAAGATATATGGTCACCTTGGCTTTACATACATCTGCCACTTGTAACGGTATAGAGTACTTATACAAAAATTAAACCCAAAACGTGGCACCTTAATGTGGCGGTTAAATTAATTATTCTCTAGCCAGCAATTTTCTGTAACCAAATTGTATCAAGAAAAAACTGTACATTTATTAGAGTTTCAATCAAAATATGACAAAATTAGTCAAGATAATCTAAAAAATCGTTTAAGTGTAACAAATTCAATTTAAACCATAAACATAAAATTTTTTTTTTTGTTGATTTCTCTTATTTTTTTATTTACTTTTAATAGCATAAATGTTCTTTGAACAATTTAAAATAATTTGCACAGCGATTAAAATCTTAAAATCTGGCACTTGTTTTGTGGGTTTTTTTGGTTGTTGTTGTTCTTTCGCTTATGCCAAACGCTTTAAATTTGTCATTACGAGTCAAAGATGTACTCGTACAGATCATTTTTTCAAATGCAAAACAAAAACAAAATAAAATACCGTAGAATGTGGGTCATTTAAGATTATGTTTTTAATAAAATGTTTGATTGAAACAGATTAATTTAATGAATATGAACATTTTTAATGACATTTATTAGCCAAACAACTATTTATGCTTGAGGACTTTCGTATTGGAGTTTTAGTGGGGGGAGTTTAGGAGTTCTTGAAATCATAATTATAATACAATGAACAAGAATTACTGCAGGTGTAAAATTTTCATTTGAACGTTAATATATGTATATGGCAGCTTATTAGTTTGTTTGCAAGTTTGTTTGTTTGTTTATTTAAAATCTAAAGCGACCGATATGAAAGCACTACTAGATGTATAGTATTTCTAACATTAAGAGCAATATCGAAGGTTTTTCCAATTAATTTTACATTCTAAGAAAGTTAAATTGAGTGGTGGGAGAAGCTAGGTAGAAATCGTGACTAAAGGGTTGGTAATGCGGCCAATAAAGAAAAATTTTATCATCCATCATGTGTCACTTAACGCCAAAACAATACCTCCAAATTATGAAAATGTACATACATACATACATAATTGGATATTACAACCCTTCAGTCAGGATTACGGCCTAGTTTCTCACACCACTCATGTTGTGTGCATTTATTTTATACGTGAGTGGCGGGAACTACAGTTTAACGTCCACTCCGAACAACAGATTTTTGAGAAACTTTTTATTGGCAGGTTTATTTACTTTCAGAATTTTTGCCAGAAATCTGCTGAGAGGAAATCGCCGAAGAAATATTTATTCATATTTTCGTTTTGATGCCTGACATGGGATATGAACCCGGGCTTTACGTCTAATAAGCTAACACACTACTACTATTAGACTACGGCGACTTCTTACTTACTTCTTAATTCGGATCACATAGACTGCCGTAGTCTAGTAGGTAGTGTGTTGGCTTATTATACCATAAGGTCCCGTTTCAAACTCCAGGTCTGACATCTCGAAAACAAAACGAAATATAAAAAAATATCGCGTAGTCTTCCAGGCGGAAGATATATTATGGGCAACAATATATCTGGGAAGATATAAGTTAAATGTTGTACAAGCATCAAATTTTCTGGTTAATTTACTACTTACGCACTGTATTGCAAGATTTTCGTTAACACACCGGGAACAGCTTTGAATATGAGCAAGATGGTGCAATATGAAAATTGTTAGTCTAAATAGTTTCATCAGAAACTTCGGATAGCTTCACGACTAGGGGGAATGAACAACTGTGGTATGACAATGAGCCGTATTTAAGCTATGCTTACAAATTTTCTCAGTTTTATGACCACTTCTGCCTTCATTTTTTTATTTTTTTGGTTATTAACAAACCGATTAACGGATTTCGGCCTGCATTGACACATCCTTCCAGGCGCCTCTGCTGCTTGCACGCCTACGCCTGTTGGTCACACCAATCGATGTCAGGGCTTCCTCGATTTCGTCCTTCCAAAGCAAACAAGGTCGTCCTCTTCGCCGACTTCTGCAGTTCTCCGCATCAAATACACATCTCGCCAGAGCATTCTCCTACATTCGAACGACATGGCCAAACCAGCACAGCCGCTGGATGTTAATACGCTGCACAACGCTTTTGTCGGTGAGGAGCTCATACAGCTCACTGCTGGATCGGATGCGAATATCATCGCCAACTCGCACTGGACAGAAGGTCTTACGCAGGATTTTTCTCTCGAATGTAATCAAGGCTGATGCATCAGTGCTTAATAAAGTCCATTTTTTTGCGCCATAAAGAAGCATGGGCAGGATAAGCGTCTTCTAGAGGGCTAATTTTATCGTACGAGAGAGGTCTCTGCTACTCAATTGCCTATTGAGACCATAGTAGCACCTATTGGCAAGAGTGATCCTTCGCTTGATATCCAGACTGACATCATTTTTGATAGTAAAGGCGCATCTAAGACAAATAAATTCCTTGACTATATAGAGAGTATAGTTATCAGCCGTAATCTGAGATTCAATATGCCGTCTCTACTTGTCAATAACATATACTTCGTTTTGCCCTCATTTACTTCCAGACCTCATTTACTTCCAGACTAACGTTCAATAGCACTGAAGGCAGCAGTAACCTCTCGCTTGGTACGCCCTATGATGTCAATGTCGTCAGCGTACGCAAGCAACTGGACGCTTTTTTAAAAAATAGTGCCATTGCGAAGAACTCCCGCCTTCCGCAGAACACTCTTCATGTCGGAGTTGAAGAGGTCGCATGATAAGGAATTGCCTTGCCTGATATATTCACATACCTACAGCATTATTGCCTCTATAGAAGTCATTAAAAAGGAGACCTACTTATTTAAAATTATTCACAATTAGATGGTAAACAATTTTAATTCAAACCTACTACTGTATAGCTGGAATACAGCGATTATGGATATTCGACATTTATAGTTTTCCAGCTAAGCGAAGTTATGCCGAAATCAAGCCATATAGCACTAGTATTTTGAAGTTCACCAATCTCTATGGCAGATAACAGCGTTCAGTATCATGGGTTTTTATATGGTGTGTTGTGGTGACTTCTATTAAAGTTAGTAAGCCTTACGAATTTCAAGTAAGAACTCCAATATTTTTGATATTAATGGATATCATATGTGTGCTATTGCCAATATTACGGCTATCCTCCATGTGTTGACGTTCTAAATTTAAATTAATTAAAAATAAAAGAAAATTATTTCACCACAAAGCATGTAAGTTATTCTCATATTCTTTTTTTTACAATTAAAAAAAAATTCTGCGATCTTTGATAATTTACACAAAAGTTTTTATTTTCACTTAATTTTAAAAATAAGTTTTTGAATACAATATTTATTTCACAATTATTATAGTATTTTATTTTATCATAATTTTCCATGCGGCAAGTTTTTAAATATTTAATTGAAGCTCTTGTATTTCAATCCAAACTGCCAACTCGTATTAAATTATGAGGTTTCATAAAAATACCACTTGACCTGCCAATTGTAATTTAGAAATACATTTTGATTTCTCTATTTTTTTCCCCTTTTTTCCAATTCGAAATGAAACATAAAACAAAGAATATGATTTATTTAACAACAATAATTTCAAACAAATTTTGTTGTTGTATGTAATTTTAACGAATATGACTTTAAGCGTAAAAACTTGTGTTAAATTACATGGTAGAATTAAATAAAGTTTGCAAATTGTTTATAACAAAAAAAACTGTACTTGCGACCTTGATTTATATCTGTAATCGATACATTAAAAGACAGAAAATACACTGAAATATTGTACAAATCAATACTTTCCAAACAATGTTGCACAAATATGTATATACACATTTATATATAACAATATTGTTACGTTTTTACCTTTTAAAAACGTTTAAAATATGAGCTCGTAGATTGCAAATAAAATAAAAATAAATTTGTGTTTAGTTTTATTTAAATTCTTTATTGTTCGCACAATTCTGTGTGCCACTGTTCATAACTTGATGTAAACAGCAACAATTGTTTACACTCTTTTGCGTAAACAATAACAGATCTTTGTAACGGAGATCTTCAAACCACGATTATTCCTTTCAAACACCGCGTCTTCACACAAAACTGGCTGAATTTTTAATGACTCATTGCCTGCATTGCCTTGCCTTTTAAATGGCAAAGTAAACACTCTGATGAATGTTCTTGAAGTCGAATGTTCATGGCTTCGCCTTCTCAAGATCTCTATAAATGTAAACATCGTTGCTTCATTGTTGTTTGTGTATTTTGTTTACATTTATTCTTGTAATATTTGTTGTTGCATTCTTGTTTACTTGTTTATCCCTTTTTCTCTACTGGTGTTTTTGTTGGTATATTTTTGTTTACTTGTTTATCATGTAAACAAGTTTATTGTTTTTGTTTTTATAGCTTTTGTTTATAATTTTAATATTAAACGATGTAAAAGCAAAACACCATTTCCATTTTCGTAACAGTATATACTATATATGTATGTATGTATAAACGTATGTATATTTGTATGTATATATATATGCGATATACGCAGACTTTTGTGAAGGCGTGATTTTTCCATATGAAACATGTGAATACCTTTAAACCATTCTTGTGAGAAAAAAATTTTCTGAGTTGGGTCAACCTTGTTGAACACACAATGACACAAGAGAATTGTAGATTTAAATTAGACAAACATACACACATTCAGCCAGTATTACGACCTAGCTTCTCACATCACTTATGTTGTGTGTGTTTAAAGTCGACTCCGAACGACAGATTTTTGACAAACTTTTCATGGCAATTTTCTTTGCTCTTAGAATTTTTGTCAGAAATCTGCTTAAGAGGAAGTCGCCGAAGAAATATTTTTTTTCATATTTTCGTTTTAATGTCTGACCTGGAGTTTGATGCGTGTCCTTACGTCTAATAAGTCGACAAGCTACGTACTAGACTACAGCGACTTCTTTACACAAACACTACCTCTAAATCAACATCAGCTAAAGAAATTAATAGGTGTTTGAGGCTATCAAATCTATTGAGTTACATTTAGCATTAGTAGGTCGATTAAAAACTAGCTGGCTACAATAGTGCCATTTTAAAATGTTGATCGTCAACTTAACTGGATTTTGATTGCCATCCGTAATCGATACATAAGAATAAAAATAATCCATCAACTGTAAATATCAATGGATAATGATGGTTTCATTATAACACCCGAGCGATTTTTTGTAGTCAAAAAAGCAGAAAATCGGGCCAAAACTGGTTATAGTGATAATAATGGTTAATAATGATACAGGCAAAGCTTTGTATACGCCGTATCAAGTTAAGGTGTTTTCTTTCTATTGATGTAAAACAAGATAATTGTTTACCTTCTTTACTAGCATCCAACACGAAGTATGGAGTAGAAAAATTAACAATAACGTCTGTTGGTTGGTTTAAAGGTTTACCTCAGGGTGCTGTTTACATTTCGTATTCTATGCATTACAAGATCTTGAAGTATTCCATACTCGTTTAAATGTTAACAATTTCACTTACATATACATAATTGGTCATTACAACCCTTTAGTCAGGATTACGACCTAGCTTCTCACACCACTTGTGTTGTGTGCGTAAATTTTTTATGCATGAATGACGATACCTACAGTTTAAAGTCGATTCTGAGGGACTGATTTTTGAGAAACTTTTTCATGGCAATTACATTTACTCTCAGAGTTTTTGTCAGCAATCTGTTTTAGCTTTTAATTTTTGTACTTGACATAGAAATATGGCATGTAGTTTTCAGAATATTACAAATAGTTATGGAGATATTCGATACCAAATTCCCTGCTATTATTGGGTCAAGCCTTAGGGTGTTATGTTTCCTCGAGTTGGCTGTGAATTTTCATTGGATTTTTTTTTTGTAAATATGTTAAGTTCCGAACTATTTTAACCGATTTATGACATTACATACATACATACATAATACATGATTGTTCATTACAACCCTTTAGTGAGGATTACGACCTAGCTTCTCACACCACTTATGTTGTGTGCGTTAATTTTTTTTTATACATGAGTGGCGGGGCCTACAGTTTAAAGTCGATTCCGAACGATAGATTTTTTGAGAAACTTTGCATGGCAATTTTATTCACTCTCAGAATTTGCCAGAAATCTGCTGAGAGGAAGGCGCCGAAGAAATATTTTTTGTTCATATTTCGTTTAGTTGCAGATGCCTGACCTGGGGTTTGAACCAAGGCCTCACGTCTAATAAGCTAACACACTGACTACTAGACCGCGGCGACTTCGAACCAATCAACTAAGATCTCTAAATTACGTTTTTCTAATTTTTATCGAGGCAAATTTCATTGCGTTCTCGCTTTAATTACATGCGTAAAACACCTGTACTATTATGTGTCACATACAAGTGCTTATTAATTTATTACAGCCGGCCAAATGATGTTTTTTTTTTTGATAAAAAAAAATTCAATTTCTCGTTTTAATATTTATTTTATTAAATAAAGAACTTCAAAAGATGATGTGTTGTATACATTAGCTATTAAATGATGTATGTCGTGCAAATACGTAGGCCAAGACAGCCATAAATTATATGAAAACGACAACAACAACAACAATAACACTGTATGCAATGACAGTAGCAGAGTGGCAGTGGTTACAAAAAAAAACAACAACGTTGTTTTACAAACACGAGGTTAACGTGTAATACACGCAAAATTTATGCAAAAATTAAATTAAAATAAAACACGAACAACAAAATTTTTTTTTTTAAATAGTTTTTGAATTTGAAATATATTTTCGAATCTATAACGACAAGATGCAACATTTTCTAAGTATATTTAATGGCAAATGTTCTTGTTGTTGTTGCATATAACTTGTCGAATTTTTTTTTTTTGTTTTTGTTACAACATTTTGATGTCGTTAATTTTGATGTTGTTATTGGCCGGCTGATGCATGTCTTTCGACGTTTATGGAAATAGACTCTTAGCATCGACTAAATCCATAGATATCTGTATGTATGTATGTATGCATCCTATGTTTTTCATGTATTTGTTGTTGTCTTTAAATTTTTTTTTTATTTACTTTAGTTGTTGTACTTTACAGAAATGTTTATATATTTGGAAATTAATTAATGGAATTTTGCAAAATTGATTTGTGCTTACGTTGATGTCAAAAGACGTTAATTGAAATGTGAGGTTGGAATATTAAAATAGTCTGTCGAATAAATTTCATTTCAGACATTTGTAATTAAATGGTATTTTATTCTTAACTTAAATCAATTTCAAATCACATTAATGACAGAAAAATAAATACACGACTACAAGGATGATAAGAGGAATATAATAAAAAAAAATCAAGAAAAAAATGAGTGGCTATGATTTCAGCAATGAGACAAAATACTACCTGTAAATCCAGAGAGATACATCTTTATACCACACAGTTATTACATCTTTTTTATAAAGAAACAGTTATACTCCTATTCGGACAGTGAATAACTCTAGGATCGTTAGGGAATGTCGTCGCTATCTCGACCTTCTTTCTGAGCGCTTTAGTGTCACACTGGTCTGGGTCCAGGTGACATTCCGGGGAACTGCAGACTGGTGCACTCCTTCCGGAATCCTCTTCAGTAGACTTGGGCATGCCACTCACCTCGGTCAAGCTGGCCATTACGCGTAAGTTCTGTCTAGACGCCAACCTATCCTGGGTCAATGAGGAGTTCTGCTCCACTGCTAGGCTCGCTTGGCCCCTGATGGATAAAAGGCGTTCCAAACAGTTACTTGGACTTGATCGTGGCATCATCTCAATCACTGTGGCCGTGCTTACAAATCATTGTGTTATGGGTAGGTACGCGGAAAGAATGCAGCTCCCATTTAACGACTTCTGCCGTGGATGCAGATCCGCTGAGGAAGAGCAGACTTTCTTTGTCAGTGCCCATCTCTTGCGAGGTGCAGATATACTAGGTTATTTGGTTCCCCATTTCTTGTCAGCTTCACGGAGCTATCATATATTAATGTCAAGGATATAGCTTCGTTTAGCAAACTTTCTGGCTGGTTTTCCAGTGTGCGGTAGTCGTGCTCTTGATGTGCAGCCCTTGCGCTGACCAACTTCTTCCTCTTTCCGAATTTCTTTGGTGGCACTTGGTCAGTACAGGGACTGCGTTCACCTCGTGGCATTACAATGGGCCGCTATGTGTGCTCAAGTGAGCTTTTTGATATCAGAGCTACCACTACGACCTAGCCTAACCTATTGGGATATGCGTCAACGTATGTATAGGAGGCCATTTGTAAACTGAAGGATAAGCGTAATATTTGCAACGACCCGACTAAAGTATTACCGACTATAATCAAGAATACTCGAATTCCTACAGAAAATCATACAGCTTACAAACTTTTACGACACTCTCCGTCGTGGCATGTGGATATTTACTGCGATGCCAAACGGAATACTCTGCCCTGGATACCGAAAACAATCTAGTGGCATAGCTGATTGATGCTTGTTTTGGACAGTATTCAGCTAACTCAACGCAACATATTAATGACTGTAAAATATTTTCAATATTTTTTTAGGTCGAAGGTTGGCTTATTATTGGATATAAGGCCACGGTTCAAATTTTAGGTCACACATCTCCAACACAACGAAATATTAAAAAGGTATTTCTTCTGCCACTTCCTCTCGGCAGATTTCTGACAAAAGCTCTGAGATTAAATAAAATTACCAGGAAAACTTTCTCAAAAGTTTGTCGTTCGAATTCGACTTGTAACTGTAGGTCTTGCCACTCATGTATAAAACTAACACAGACAACATAAGTGGTTAAGAAGCTAGGTCGTAATACTGAATGAAGGGATGTAATTACCAGATGTAGATGTAAGTAACTATCAAACCTAGACAATAGATACTTTTTGCTCAAGTATGGCCTATTATCACTTTGAAATTAGTTATCTTCAGTAATAATGTAAAAGAAGATCAGATTATTGCTTACATTCTTCGCTAGTATTCGTCGTAGAACCATTAAGACGTCTGCCTGTTGATGCCAAAATTCTTTCACATGATTTTCTAAAATTACCAAATTCTTCTTTTTGCATGCAGTATTCTACAAATCACAGGAAATCGTACGTAGAGTGCCATGTAATTTCATTCGCTTTTGAATATTGATAAGGTCCGGTCAGCAATGAGGTTCCTTTGCCATATTTGACAAGAATTTGATGCAAATGTACTGAGCTGCCTACTCTTCTCTCAAACTTAGTTAAGTTTGGGTATACAGAACTTTCAAAAATGCTTACAGAACAGTGCTTATAAGAGAGGAATTCTTGTATCGGAATATCGCGTCTGAGGGCCAATAGCCATATGGCATTCAAACTGATAGAATTCTATTCGTCTCATTGACAAGCACTGGCTTCGAGTTTGATGGAATGCCGGCTGTGATCATCTTCTAAGAATTCTGGGTGGTGAACAAAGTTATAATTTGTTGGTTGCCAGTGTCACTGTGGTTTTACTGCGAAGAAATTGCTCAAGGAGATGTATCCCTAGCAAACTTTATAGGCATAGTCAAGACTCCTATTGTAACATTAACTACGTAGAGAGTCAGGTCGTTGACTCGCCCGAGACCTGCAGCAGGCCAGATTAGTAGCAAAAATACGAAAGGCGAACATTGGTGGATTTAAGGTTTTCTATCAGGAATCAATCATCAAGTCGCCGCGTAGTCTAGTCTAGTAGGTAGTGTGTTAGCTTATTAGACGTGAGGCCACGGTTCAACAAAACAAAACGAAATATAAAAAAAATGTTTTTACGGCGACTTCCTCTCAGCAGCTTTCTGGCAAAAACTCTGAGAATAAATAAAATTGCCAAGAAAAGTTTCTCAAAAAATCTGTCGTTTGGAGTCGCCTTTAAACTGTAAGTCCCACCACCCATGTATAAAATTAATGTACACTACATAAGAGATGTGAGAAATTAGGTCGTAATCCTAACTGAAGCGCTTTAATTATATAATGTAATTAATTATCTGAGGCTACATTGCATAACTTAGTCTTTTGGATTGAGCAGGCTCTATCCAGAGGAGAAAGAAAACAAAACATTCAACGGAATTGTATTCCGCTGTACAATTTTTTTTTACTAAGTTTTGAATATTAGATTTCAATGGCTCAAGAGTTGCTATTTTCTCAGCATAACCCTATGATTTAACACATCCCGATAAAAATAAATCCATACATGCATACGTACAGAGATACATAATTGGTCTGACTTATGCGCCAGAGAAACCTTTGAAGGCATTTTAACGATGCTATATACATATATACATACATAATTGGTCATCACAACCCTTCAGTCAGGATTTTATACATTAGTGGCGGGACATACAGTTTAAAGTCGACTCCGAACGACAGATTTTTTAAAAACTCTTCATAAGAATTTTATTTACTCTCAGAGTTTTTGCCAGAAGTCTGCTGAGAGGAAGTTGCCGAAGAAATATTTTTTTCATATTTTCGTTTTGATATCTGACCTAGGGTTTGAATCGTGGCCTACTACTACCTACTAGACTACGGCGACTTAAAAAGATATCCAGACACGTTTAATTGCCCGAACAGGGGAGCTAGTGTACAAGACAAATTTTGGAAAAAAAAGTATTCAGAAAAACGGATGCATATAAACGAAAGTAAATTTAAAGTTTGAAGTACCATTTTTCACGTTTATAAGCGGGAAATGCCTAGCTTATGACATCACATAGTCCATTCTCTAAATTACATTCTTGTAACGATTATAACAGCAAATTACAATTAATTGTCAACAAAACCATTTTATTTAGGATTATAAACATAAAACAATAACACTAACATTTAATCTATTAACTAATTGTCCTTAGCAATTGTTTAATGTTTCATTATTACATAAAATTTGTCATTCATTATAAATACATATCACCCTCATAAATTCGAATGAAATAACTCACACTTTTTCCATGAACACAAACTCGTCCGTACACATTTAAATTACGATTTACGTTTTGCTTTACTTGGAGTAAAATAATAAAAATCAAGCGTTAATGCATATTTATGAATATCAAACAAGCAAGCAAACATATAGTTTTTGATGAAAAACAAAATACGCATTAAACTAGTTTTTCATTTAAAATCTCAACTATTTTACGCTCAGCTATTGCAGCATATTTTCATATACAATTTAAATACCTATTCATATGGCTATTGGTCTGCTAGAAACGGTGTCTCAAAGCGATTAAAGAAAAATAATTTAATACTCATAATTTTAGCCAAAATACAAAAAAAAGCGAATTTGTTAGATAATATACAGGACTACGACCTAGCTTCTCACACCACTTACATATGTTGTGTGTGTTAGTTTTATACATGAGTAACGGGACCTACACTTTAAAGTCGACTCCAAACGACAGGCTCTTGAGAAACTTTTCATAGCAAATTAATTTACTCTCAGAGCTTTTGCCAGAAATCTGCTGAGAGGAAGTCGCCGAAGAGATATTTAAATTTCGTTTGTTTGAAGATACCTGACCTAGCGTTTGAACCGTGGCCTCACATCTAGACTAGGGCGTCTTTGTTACCCCCATGAAATTTTAATTAATTTTCTCCGTTTCAACTCGATGGTGTTTGAAAGTTACCTATTCGATATAAATATATTTTCTACAAGTAATTAATTATCCACTAGGGTGCCCTGGTAGTCTAGTGGGTAGTGTGCTAGACTATTAGCGTGAGGGTCGTGGGTTCGATTCCCACCATAGATTCTGATCTGTGACACTACACCGACCATATGGTCAAAGTTACTCAGCTCGTATATAATTAAAATATAATTTGTAATTGTATTGTAATTAATAAACAAATAAATAAATAATTATCCAATAGGTGTACCGGTATGAAATGAGCGAATTTTTAATGAGAAAATAATGACCACACATTTTTTCCTTCTTTCAGGCAATTTGAGGATTCTATGCCAAAAAAAAACTGTTTGTCTGTTGAAGCAAATCAATTAGTCACCCAATTTTCGATTACCTCCTAACAATCGTTAGTGTTGCTTAGCCAATGCGTGTTTCGTCGAAGCAAACAGTAGTCGGAAGGAACACGACGAATCGTATAGCAGCTCCCGTTCCGGTGTATTGTCATGTTGCAAAATTAAATTGACGTGCCTTATGACCAATGCCGATCGTTTTTCGATCGTTTTTAATTCGAAATTGATCATTAGTTTAGGTAGCGATCTGTATTAGTGGTATCACCAGGTTTTAGAAGCTCGTGGTACACCCGCCACCAAATATATAGCATTGTCTTCCTGCCAAATCGAACTGGTTTTATCCGCCGTAATTGGAGATTGTTCTGTATAGGATTTCGAAAAAAATTCATTTTTTATTGCCAACAACTATTCAATGCAACACTTATTGTCTATCGTGTCTTCGAAGTAAAACTTCACAAGTAGTTTTCCAGTTTTTCATCTGTCTGTTATTCAATTCATATGAGACCAGTTTTCCAAACTTTTGGATCGTTTGCATAGCTTTTATACGGTCAGAAATTGTTTGTTGTTTGTTGTGCAATATTTAACATCTTTTGCCATTTGTTTCGAACTCAAAGTGGCATCTTCATAGAATACCTACAGACATATATAACTGACCATTATAAACCTTCAGTCAGGAAACCCACTTACGTTTTGTGTGTTAATTTCATACAGGAGTGGCGGGACCTACAGTTTAAAGTTGACTCCGAACGACAGATTTTTTTGAGAAACTTTTCATGGCAATTTTATTTACATTCAGAGTATTTGACAGAAGTATACTGAGAGGAAGTCGCCAAAGAAATATTTTATCATATTTCATTTTTTTGGAGATGTCTGACCTGGGGTTGAAGCGTGGCCTCATGTCTTACATGCTAACACACTTTCTACTGGACTACGGAGACGTTGCCTAACCAGGGCGATATTTTTGCTCTTGAACAAGCTGCATATATGATTGAAACCAGGGCTATAACACTTCCTTCGAGCTTGATCGTATGTGTGGACAGTCCAACAGCAAACAAGTGCTGGGATCCCACCTCAAATCAAAGTGTATCTGGAGTTGCATGGACTCTCTACACTTTCGTCGACAAAACACTCGTCTCTACTGGCTTCCGGGCCACTGTGGCATAGAGGGAAACGAAAAGGCGGACAAACTGACACGGAAGAGATAGGAGATGTATTTGGGAGACACTATATAGTCGCCCCCAAAAGAATACCTTTTCAAATTGGAAAAAGCAGCAAGGGCTTCAACAAACAATTGGTGACCAAACATACCGAATTTCAAAGCTGCCGTATCCAGCAGTAGACAGCAAGAAAACCAGGGAACTACTAAAGTTCGACAAGAGAACGGTTCGCACTTTAACAGGAATGCTAACGGGACACTGCGCTATTGGCAGTTTCGCTGACATGCTTAGTCTGCCCCACCAGGATTACCGCAGAAGCTGCCAGAATGTGGCAGAAACGGAATCGGTACAACAGCTTTTATGTGAGTGCCCTTCACTTCATCCAGTTTTTGAGTGACAGAACTTTTGACGTTCTGGGCATGTACCACTAAGAAAAATTTCAAATTCTTATTTTCTTCTTTTTAAAATGCAAAATTTTCCATAATAATTGACGATGGCTAGGAATCCCTAACATCTTTTATTAGTTTACCCTGTGTTACATATACTCATATTGTATCATTTGAATATTTGCGTAAATACTGCACACGTACACTTATGCGTACATTATTTCATATTTATGGCTCAAGTAATACTTGTTTGATTAGGCTGTCTTTGGTGCTACCGTTGCCACTAAATAAAATACCTGAAAGCATTACCTCACTCAGCGATCGGCTATCTGAATATGTACGAGTATGTGTCATTTAGGCCGGCATCTATTTTATTAATCTTGTTTCAAATGCACGCACACTCATACCTACATAGACATAGATTTAAAATTTGTTGTTATTATTTTTTATGATATTTTTGACCTTGATCTAGAATTGGTCCGACTTCCCATCCCCCCCGAAGCACTACGAATTGATGGCTATGCAAGTATGTGTATTTTTGTATTCGTAATTGTATTCAAGACTTTGAATATGTGTCTTGCAATCAGGCCTGCCAGTACGCAAAATGTTTGTTGCATAAAATGTTTTGCGTGTTTTAATTGATAATATTTCAATGCGTTGACATTATTCATTTATAAGCAGATCAATAAGCAGAGTCTTAAAAGAATGCAATATTCGATATAAAACGCAGGATTGTAAAAAAGTATCATAAACCTTACTCGGGTCTCAAAGTCTGTTTTAGAAGTGTAGTATACTAACATAGGTCCCACTATTAAATATGGATTTTAAGGCTGAGGACTATAAACACAGGAATACCAAATAATATTGCCTTGCTTAACCAATTACAAGGAATGTTAGCATAATCACACAACCACTAAAGTTACTAAAAGAGGAAATGGTGCTACAATAGGGAAATGGTCCCATTAATATGATTACGATATGTTAGGATCGCAACCTACTATGCTTTTGTAACACACACCGAAATAAGCTCAGTCTTCCCAGATGTTAAAGTCTAGACCAGTTAAAGCCGATCCAACTTCTCGTCATCCTACACTGTCCAACCTAAATAAACTGATCAAGAAGTCGTTATACATCATAGTTTACCATTTCATAGCACAGTTGTGCAAAGAGAACTCACACGCATTCTTGTGTTTTTTCATTTAGTTGTCGATAAGACTGCGACAAGAACACATGTGCGGCGGATGCTTTATCATTTTATTTCAGCATAACACTCAAAAAATATTTTATGTTAAAAATGTTCTGTTATTTCAGTTTTTTATTTTGTCGCATAGTATAATTTTTTTAAATGCTTTGGAATGTTCGCTTTTTTCTTTTAATAAAAAATTTTTATTTATCTAAAAAACATGGCCTAATTTTTAAGCCAAAGATGGATAGCTTTATGTTCTTTTAATAAAAAATGGATTTTTTTATTTTATTTTTATTTATCTAAAATTATTAAGCCAAAGTTATATAGCTTTACTTATGTATGCTGATGAAATGAAAATAAAAATAGCGTATATTACTAACACTTTCCTATGGCTGTAAATAAATAAATTCTCTCAATTTATTTTCTCTCTCTTACTCACTAACACATAACCAAAAATTTTTTGACGAACCCTGTTATACATCCATATACATACATAATTGGTCATTACAACAATTCAGTCAGGACTACGACCTAGCTTCTCATACCATTGAAGTTGTGTGTGCGTTAATTTTAAACATGTGTGGCGGGACATACTGTTTGAAGTTGACTAATAACGACAGATTTTTGAGAAACTTTTCATGGCAATTTTATTAACTTTCAGAGTTTTTGCCAGAAATCTGCTGAAAGGAAGTCGCCGAAGAAATATTTTTCATATTTTCGTTTTGATGTCTGACCTTGGGTTTGACCCAGGCCTTAACACACTACCTACTACTGTACGGTGACTTCAGTCATTCAGAAGTATTTATAATTTACAATTTATGATTTCCTATTTAGATTTTCAGTGTAAGAAATATTCGTGGCATATGACAATAATAAAAATGTTCAGTATTGTTTGCCATTTCATTTGAAGAGACTAACAAATAAGCAATGCTTGCAAATTATAACATTTTCAAGACCTGCAAATGCCTGCTGGAAAAATAACTGTTAGTGCGGCTTGTGTACCGGCAGTGTCTCTATGATGTACTTCTTCAAGCAGGTCTGCAAGAAAATTGCAACATTACAGAAAATATAAAAAGCAAACCCAATTTATTTAACAAAAATTTAAAAACTTCCAATGAATGTCTTACTTTAGAGGCCTGCTTTTAGTTTTCATTCGTGTTCATTAGAAAATAGTTGAAATGGCAGTCATATCAATAAGTGTTATGTATGTAAATTAGATTTTTAATTGTAAAACATTTGTTATTCAAAAATTTTTTTCAAAAATATTATTCGAACATTTTTTAGAGAATTTACACAACAAAAGTGGTGTGAGAAGCTAGGTCGTAATCCTGACTGAAGGGTGGTAATGACCAATTATGTATGTATGTATATATAACTAAAGTCATCACATTACTAAGTATCATATAATATAGAAGAGAGAGAGAGAGAGCATTTGACAATACTCCTCGTGAGATCACAAATAGTTGACTAGTAGCGATGACATCTGGATGGATAATAGAGGTTTATTATGTATATGAATGTACTATCTGTGGTTACAAACGTAGAGCAAAAAATAACAACTAGAGGTTGCCCACAAGAAGTCCATTCTGGTTATAGATGAACTCTTGGTGAAATTACTGTATGTTGGTATCGACTTCCGAAGCAATATGCTCAATATGTCAAAGGACTTAAGAATAAAGGCAAGCAATATTACAATTTACAAGAGGGAAAAGAACTTTTTAAATAAAAGAATATTCGAACCCTGAATGAGATAATATCACGGATAACGGTACTAGATGGGAAACAGACCTGAAAGGCGGATATATAGAAAACAGATAGTTTATAGGAAAATATTGGGGTTGCACTCAATACAATATTCCCAGATGACTCGACCAATTATGAACTATGGGGCCATTGTCTGAGAACACAGGATGAATTTGAAAACAGCTCAAGCTGAGTTCAATACGGTATAGAGATTAGCATGCACTAGCATAACTGGAGCAATAGAAACCTGTTATACAGCTGAATTGGATTGAAGATTATTACCATAATTTTTGGTAAGGTGGTTTATCATCGACAGAATCAGTAAACCCTATAATACCATATAGCCCTACAATACCATTCCCTTTTTAGAAATGGACTACACTGCCACATACATACATAATAGGCCTTTACAACTCTTTAGTCAGGATTACGACCTAGCTTCTAACACCACTGATATTGTGTGTGTTAATTTTTATATATGGTTAGCGGGACCTACAGTTTAAAGTCGATTCCGAAAGACAGATTTTTTGCGAAAATTTCCCTGGCAATTTTATTTACTCTCAGAGTTTTTACAAGTAATCTGTTGAGAGGAAGTCGCCGAAGAAATAATTTTTAATATTTTCGTTTTGATGTCTAACCTGAGATTTGAATCGAGGCCTTACGTCTAATAAGCCAACACACTACGGCGACTACACTGTCACAGAGTATAATATTCGGAACACATATGAAATTCGTACAAGCAATAATTTACATGACAGATGTGTCCAATTCAACTTGGACAGAAATTAAAGAGGGCGAGACATAGTGAAATAAGATGACTCTCAAGTCGTAATGTCGTAATTATGAGCAAAACGAATTAGCTTGACAGGGCAAAATAGAACCACGCTTTGCTAGATTCCATGTTATGTGGAAATTCAAACCGGATAAGCTTGCCAGGAAGGAGGATTCCACACCTCTACTGAAGTCATACCATTTTGTGGAGCGAGAAAAAAAATGAAAGAGAGTACGTCAGACGGGTTGTGCACCAACTGAACTTATGCTGAGAGATTATAGTGTGGAAAGATTTCAGTCTTACATGAGTAACAACCAGAGAATACTTTCTTTCTTCCAATATTTCAAACAAAAATGACTAGTTACCAAGGTTATTCTCTTAGAATCGAAACAGATAGGGTTCAGCTTGAATTAAACCTTAATTTAAGATCTAATTTGGATTTTCTACTTACGGAAGACAATCAATTGAAATTTTTTTTTATTTTGTTGTTGCAATAATTATTAACGTTATGAAATCATAATATTTAATAATAATGCGAATAGTGGTGTAAGCAGTTGTTATCTTCCTCTAAAAAATGTTTGGTCTTACAAATGTGTTGCAACAATAAAAAATAAAAAAATAAACATGCAACCACACCAAAATTTTGAAAAAGATTTCTTCTCTTTCTGTTTTTGCTTTTGCATTTTGTAACATTTTTAACTCGTTAAAATAAAAATTCCAAAAATATTTCATGTGCACATACCTATATTGTTTGTATGTATGTATGTGCGTTTGTTTTTTAATCATCTTCATTAAGTTGACGTTACATGATCAATCGATCGTTGTTGGTTGATCAATCAAAGCAACAGCAAACACGGCAATGGCAGCAACAGCAACAACATATACATACAACGCCAAATATTTCATGAAAAATCAACCCAATTGTCAAGTTGATTCTTATAAATTTGAAACGATACGAAACAGACAAACCCAGACCAAGCCAAATAAAACCAAGATTGATGTTAGTACAACTGGTAGGCAGTCAGTCAGTCAGTTAGTAAGTCAAGCCGTCAATGAGCATGTACATATAACTTAAAAGGCGCTAATGCTACTACGCTTGAGTTTTTGTTTTTCTTCCTCATTTTTTTTAAGTTGTTGTTGTCGTTGTTATATTATTGCTAGTGTTATATATTGTTCTTGTTGTTGTGATTGCTGTTGTTGTTTTGTAAATATTTGAAATATTTTGCAAAAGCTGTAACTTTGCTTGTCTTTGGTGTTTAAAAATGTCTCTTTTTTAATTCATTTAATTTTTTTCTCTCTCTCTCTCTCCTTTTCCAGTTTTTTTCCATTATTTCTTATGAGTTGTTGTTGTTCTTGTTGTTGTACCTGTTGTTGTTTGTTTTTTATTGTTAAATCTCAAAAAGGGAGCTTGTTGCAATGCACATCTTATATATACGTCCGTCTATCTGCCTGTTCAAACATCCATTTGGTCATCCATCTGTCTGTCTCTATTTGATTATCTATTAAAGTATATGTATGTCCATGTGAATGTGTATTACGCATGCGCATCTATTTCTGGTCTTAAAACGCAGACATTGTTGCTGATCACACAAGAGTAGTGTGAACCAGACTTTGGTGCTTGTGTGGTTGTGCTCACGTTTTTTATTTGGGCCTCCTCTTCTTTTTTTTATTAATCGTGTTAAAATTGCTAAGAAAACGCACTTCAATAACATTGTAGTTGCTGCTCTTAACGTTGTTCTTGTCGATTTTGTCGTTCGACATGGACAACAAAATGGATTTGTTTGTTTTTTTTTTTGTTGCTTTTCTTTCCATACATAAATAAATTTTTATATTCGTGTTGCATCAGTTTATAAAGTGTGAATATTCAAAATATTTTACATCTTCAAATGGCAAACGGGTAATTAATTTTTACAAAAACGGCATTTTGGTGGGAAAATTGAACGACAAGCGAATGGTGAAAAAATGCAACGACTTGACCATAAGAAAGATGTTACTAATTAGTTGTTTGGTGGTATTCCTTTGGGGATATTTCGGGTGAAATGTTGTTAAAGTTGCAGTTAAAACACATAAATATGTATGTATGTATGTATAGAAGATGAAATATTTCTATAAACAACATTATTTTGCAACAAGTAGTTTATATTGTGTGCAATAAATATTTTTAATTGTTCATAAATGCTGTCATCACATTGTAGTTGCGTAAGCTTAAGAAATGTGGCGCGAAATTGAAGCTATTGAAGCTCTCAGAAAGAATTTCATATCGCGTGATCTCTTACGGTTTGGAGATTTAAAATTATAAAAACTAACAAAATTTGCAAATATTAATGGAATATTTATACATTCGAGATGATAAATGAATGCCTGTCATTAACTTACTTATTTGATTGGTGATTCAAATCCTTTAGTCAAGATTACAACCTAGCTTCTCACACTACCCATGTTGTATGCATTAATTTTGGCCATGAGTTTCGGGAACTACAGCTTAACATCGTCTCTAAAAGACAGATTTAAAAAATGTACTTATTACTCTCAGAATTTTTGCCAGAAGATTAAATATGTACATACATAATTGATCATTACAACCCTTTAGAAGGTATTGCGACCTAGCTTCTCACACCACTTATGTTGTGTGTGTTAATTTTCTATATGAGTGGCGCGACCTACAGTTTAAATTCGACTCCAAACGACAGATTTTTAAGAAAGTTTTCATGGCAATTTTATTTATGCTCAGAGTTTTTGTCAGAAATCTGCTTAAGAGGAAGTCGCCGAAAAAATATTTTTTCATATTTCGTTCAGTTGGAGATGCCTGACCTGGGGTTTGAACCGAGGCCTCACGTCTAATAAGCCAACACACTAGCTACTAGACCATGGCTACTTCACTTTTGCCAGATTACTGCAGGGAGGAACAAGCCGTGAGAATTAATTTTTCATATTTCGTTTTGTTCGGGATACCTGAACTCGGGTTTAAGCCTCTGCCTCCTATTACAACGATTGTGAATTTTAGTTAACTTTTTCCGCGCATTATCTTCCGGCAGTACCTTACAAATGGCAGGTGTAATGTGTTCTTTCATAAAATTCACATATCGACCTCAAAAATATCAAATCGTAATCTTGATCGCCCAGCAACTCGAAATTAATTAATCACCAAATTCAATACCCAAAAGATTCATAGTATTGCGCGCCTTATGGAATGATATTGATTGAAAATGTGGAATTAATTGCTTAGCAAACTAGTTCTCGATAGATTCACAGTATCGTGTATGGCACCATCTTGTTGAAACCACGTGTTAACTACGTGAGAAAAAACATTAGTGATTATGCCATGTAAATATATGAACTACTAATGTTGCCAAGCCGCAGACCTCACTAAGCCGTGCTCCAATCAGAATAAATTAACAACTCTAGAACTGTCTCTGACTGCAGTTTAAAACAAATTCATCAATTCCATTTGTTGACTTACCGAATAAGGGGTGTTTCGCATTGTATTTCATACACAGCATTTTCCCACACATGTCATCATTCGCAAGTAAATTCATTAAAACGATAAAAGTTTGTAATTTGTTCAGTTAAAAAGATTTTTTCAATTTAATCATTTTGTTTAGTTTTGGATTTATAATCCCCATACTTTGCGTAAATGTTTACATTTGTTTTGGAAAAAAACAGACCATGAAAATCAAAAGACTTAAGACAGGAACTTGAAGTTGAATTTGAATAAAATACAGATTCATGAGTTAATTACGCGTATAAAAGTGACAGTAATTTGAACAAGTTAAACAAAGTAAAATTATTGGATACGAAACTGTCTCTTATTGATCATATTAGTATGATGGTTGGCAAAGCTCGGGCTGTTCTTGGTTTTGTAAAAAAATAGGCTAGGGAATTCATTGATCCTTATATAACAAGACTGCTATACATTTCACTTGTTAGACCTATTTTGGAGTATGGGTCTATTATTTGGAATCCATACTATCGTTGTCATAGTGATTCAATAGAGTCTGTGCAGAAGCAGTTTTTATTATTCTGTTTACGTGGCTTAGGATGGAATTGTGCCAATGGGTTTCCGTCATATGAGGCTAGATTAGGTTTGATAAAACTTCCAACTTTAGAACGTAGAAGGGCTGTTTTAGGCGTTTGTTTTGTGTTTAATCTGGTTAAAGGTGATATCGATTCTGAGTTTTTGCTTTGTAACCTGAATTTCAGTATTCCAGCAAGATTTTCACGAACCTATCGTCCTCTTTCTTTATATTTTTGTAGAATGAACTATGGATGTAATTTTCCTTTTCTTAGATTATGTAACGATTTCAACTTATATTATGATTTTGTTGATTTTAATAGTAGTGTTTGTAATGTAAAGCGTAGCTTGTATGCTGGCATTAATTTGTAAATTATTATATAAAAATGTATTATCGTTCTTGTCATAGGTAGTTCCTGTTTATTGGTACTTTATTCAGCTTGTGATTAAGTTCTGTAGCTGATTTATGTTCTCGTTGCCATTACTTTTCCCTTACCCGCTACAGTCCGAACTGTAGTGTGTACGTGTCCCTACGTAATGGGGACAAGCCCTCCACGGTCGGGTGAGGGTGGGTTAGTGTGAGGCCGGGGACGTACGAAAAAAAAAATAAAAAGTATTTGGCTTCATTAGCCATTTCATTCATATGATGATATTAATCACATCATCAACAAAAACTGACCAACAATTGGTTTTTGGAATTCTTTTTATGGCGTAAAGGATATTTTGGATTTGATTTTCTCTGTTTATGCT
This sequence comes from Sarcophaga variegata, assembly GCA_932273835.1. Taxonomy (NCBI): domain Eukaryota; kingdom Metazoa; phylum Arthropoda; class Insecta; order Diptera; family Sarcophagidae; genus Sarcophaga; species Sarcophaga variegata. Next base: position 33,098,852 of record OW026359.1, on the reverse strand, counting down.
CACATTTGTCTAGGAATCAGAGATCAGCAATGAGTATTCGAAAAGATGAGTAGATTCGAATCATACTCATAATTTCTGATACTTATACGCATTCATACTTATTTTAATATCATACTCATACTACTCATATTCAAAGTTTGAAGTACTCATCATACTCATACTTAACAACACGCATGATGTTGTTGATTTTGTCGCTCCATGACTCAACATTTACAAGAAACACAAAATAAGTTTGAGTCGCGTACGATCCTTAAAATACTCACTAAATGGTTGTGTGTTTGCTTTGCTTGTGTCTTCTTTCTCTTTTTGTAAATGCAACAATAACTAAAACTGTAAATTTTTTATAAATGATTCGAATCACTCGAATCATTTATGAGTATTATAAGTATTTTTCTAAAGTTATGAATCTTAATGAGTAGGCTTATGAATCAAACTTATTTCGAATGGTATGAGTTTAATGTCAACGTTGTTCTCATACTCATTGTACTCATACTTATAAATCAACGTTGTAGTGAGTACGAATGAATCAGAGAGTTAAATTTTAATATTGTTGACTCACTTGTATTCAAAATTTCATGAGTGCTTATGAGTAGTGAAAAAACGAATCATTGCTGATTTCTGCTAGGAATGCTGATCCACAGGATTTCTATATAACTAGGTATCGACGAATATCAATTATTTATTTTAACAAACCCGAATATTTGCAATGAAGTTGTGCACGAATATTAACCATCGGTAGGCTTTATCGCTGTTTTATGTCGATTTGTTACTGCAGTTTATCAATGTTTGTAACCATTCTCTGAATTCTTTGTTGTTTGCATTTTTCGAGAATCTACAGTTAGTGTTTATAACGTTTTCTCAATGTAATACAAACTTTAAGCTGAATACATCATAGAAAAATAAAAAATTTTTCTTCTAACAAATATGCATCATTTACGTCCAAGTTCAGCTATAAAATAAAGCCGCATCAGCTTTTTCTCAAATAACCTAAATATAGAAATTTAAAAATACTTCAAAGCATTATAGCAACTATATAATGCCGTTTTTCTTTACAAATCAGAGAGGTCAGCTATATAATCAGCACATAATCTTTCTGTATTGCTGCATGTCACTTTTTCGTTTAGCATGGATCATTACTCCGTGTTGGTCAAAGTTTACAGTAAAAAATCACGTTAAGATTTCCAATTGACACCAGCTATCAATGATACTTTTACACACACAATGGCCATAAAAAAAACAAAAAAGAAATCAAATAAACATGCTTCTTCAGGCATTGAAATATTATTCCCACAACCTCTAGAACAAAAACAAAAGTAGCAAGAAAGAAAGATCACAACGAAATGTAATTCTAAACGAAAACTGTTTAACCATACACACACACACACACATAGGAATGATGAAAACTGCCTAGAATAGATGGTAAATTTACAAACGCACTTATGCTAGGATTTCAAACTATTACAGTGTATATTACAGCCGTTAATAAACGAATTATATGACCAATTATCACAAAAATACATGTATTTTAGCTTAGCATACACCCTACAGTTGCTATTAAACATATTTAAAGCAATTTTTTCTTTACTTCCTACTATACTCAAAATTATTCTAAAAATTATTGTGTTTCCTAAAAAAGAAAAATTATTTGTTTTGGCAGTAGGGTATCGTATGGCCTGTCTCAACTAGTTCATCACATTGTTGTACACATGCTTTGTTTTCTTTTTTTCTGCTTTGTTTACTGTTGTGCTTAGTTGATTATTTACAAGTCTTAAATAAGCGTAAAGCATTTGATCATGCGAATTTTAATTGGCATTAGAACGAAATGTTCTTAAATATATGAAACATTTCACATTTTAAAGATTATCATTGAACGTAAGCAAAACTAAACTTGCTTAGAGAATTAAGGAAAATTTAGATATTTAGCTATTCGTATGCATTTATATTTGACCATGCTCTGTTTTAGATAAGATGACATATATTGTGTGCTCCATTCTAGTTTAGCAGGTCTACTGTTTTCCTAATAAACGCTATCAAATATGAAACTCTAAGGCCCATTATAACAACTTGCCGTTAAACTTGGGTTTAGTTAAAGGCACCTTTAGCTAAAGGGAACTGCAAAGAAAGTCTTCTGGTAAAATCTCTGAGAGTAAATAAAATTGCCAAAATAGATTCACATAACAATTTGTCTTTCGGTCCCGTCACTCATGGACAAAATTAGCATATACAACGTGGGTGGTATGAGAAGCTAGGTTGTAAACCTAACTTACTTAATGACCATTTAAGTAAGTAAGTAAGTTAAACCAGCGTGACAGTGTAAGCTTAAAAGATCCACGTAATTTATATGCACTGTGTACATTGTAGACCGTGTACATATGCAATGAAGTTATGTAAAAATGTCAGAAGGCATATAACGTTAAGTTAAATATCAGGACACGTTTTTTTTGTTTCTTTATAAAAGTCCAAAGGCGGAAAGAAAAGTTACTACTTCTGGCTTTGATTTTTTTCATGAGAGTTGTTGTTGTTGTTGGTAATTTCAATGTTCACAACCGCTTTTAGCTTCGCAGTGCAGAATGAAAATATGTTGAGATCTAATTTCAAGTGTTTAAGGAGATCACAATAATACCCTTGATATTTGCCTTACTCCAAACGCCTAAAAATTCGATTATATAAGTAAATTATAGATTTCTAGTTACAGTTTACTTATCTTCTAATTCAAATTTACTTAGTCGAGTTAGTTTCAAATGCTCTATAGCCTCTATTGTAGTTAAAAGAAAACAAGAAATTAATTCAACATTATTCGCTTCCATTCTTTATAATTTTCCATTTAATTTAAAATGACCCATATGTGTGAGTATTTAGTGCGTATGCGCACATAAACAACACGCAGTTTAACTATATGGCTGTAAGTAAAATACACATGATGGTTAAACGCTTGTGCATAGATTTTTCATACCGTTTTTCTTTTCAGACTCTGATGTTGTCGATGATGATGATGGTGCTGATGAGTGTAATTTTGATGTATTTGGCTTTTCGTTCATTCGCACTCTGTTCTTTCAAGTGGATGCCAATGTCTGACTTCTTAAGATTTTTTTCTTTGCCAGCTATTTGAGACTTTTTGCTTAAGCTATTGCTATTTATTAGTAAGCATGAGCATGATGTATGTTTAACTTCTTTAAATTTTATTCTTTTTTTTTCTTTTTCCATTTTATTTTCAAAGTTTCTTTAGTTATACAGCTGCGTGTTTTTATTAAATGTTTTTACATGCGTGTAAAAATGATTAAGAAAATTGAGAATAAAGATGAGACAGCCGACAACAACATATACATACGTTCGCAAACATATTACGCATGCGTTTAAGCTTTTGTTGTATCCATTCTTATTGTTATTGTTATTGGCTTTTTGCCAATATTGTGGTTGTGGTTTTTGTTAATGTTTAAGCCGTTGGTTGTTATTCTACCATCCTTTTATTTACTATTAATAAAATAGAAACGTGTTAGAAACGTTTAAGCATGTAAACAACATAGGAAAGTTCGAACAAAAAAAAAAGGTAATGATGATCGGTTGATCGGTTGTGTTTTTTTCAAGACAGGGAAGTGTATTATCACACGAGTGATTGCCTAAATACATACATAAATACACGTGTATACATAAACATATGAATAATGCATGTGTGTGAACAAACAGTTATAAAATGTCTGAATGTTAAATGTTGTTGTAAAAATATATAATTTGTAATAAATGAACACACACACACCTGTGTATTTTACAACTGTTTTTACTGTTAAATTATGGTAGCTAACATTGCTGTTGCTGTAGTAATAATTTTATTCTTAAATTTTAAGTTCTTTATTTTAATGTATTGTAATCCGGTAACAAGAATAGCGTGAACTGTGAGGCAGCGTAGATTATGGTAGATGCCATAGTCTAGCAGGTAGACGAGAAACTGAGGTTCAATCCCTGACTCAAACATCTCGAACAAAACGAAATATGGAAAAAATATTTCTTTCGCAGTTTTTTAACAAAAACTCTGAGAGTAAAATAAAATTGCCGTGAAAGCTTCTCATACAGGAATCCTTTAAGCATCTTTGAAGATAAAAATGCATTTAATAGGCTCAATATGTCGTTTAATTCACTTTTTTTTACTGAGAAAAAAAATATCCTTGAAATCTTGAGTGGATAGTTTAGGTTACATTGAAATGGAAGACACCTCAATTATTATAGCATGCTTGCACGGAAGTTTCATATTCTGTCATACAATTATAATTCCAGCTGTGATTTTTGTGAATTTTATTCAAATCAGTAATCAAGAAATTCTTGTCCAGAGACCTGTACCTCTTTATAAATACTATGATGTATTAATACATGGAATTTGGTGAGAATGAATGTAAATTTAGATCTGCAAATACAAATATTGGACCTGCTCTATGGTCAAAATAGCGCAGCATATCTGGCCAAATCGGAATAGTGAATGCAAACTCCACAAGATCACGCTCAGTTTGGTTACTTAATTACTTAATTCGTCATTACAATCCTTTAGTCAGGAATATGACTTAGTTTCTCACACCAACCCATGTTGTGTGTATTAATTTTATACATTAGTGGCTGGACATATAGATTTTTGGGACACTTTTTCACGACAATTTTATTTGCTGTCAGAGTTTTTGACAAAAGATTGGTGATAGGAAGTCTCTGAAGAAATATTTTTTCAATTTCCGTTTTTGTTGGAGTGGTCTAGGCTGGGGTTTGAACCACGACATCATGTCTAATAAACCACTACACTGCCTACTAGATTACGGCCACTTCAATTTAATTACTAATGGACATTGCATGCGATATGTGATTCCAGCTCAGATATCTCGAACAAAATGAAATATGACAAAATATGTCTTCGATGACTTCGTCTCAGCAGATTTGTGGCAAAAAAAACTCTGAGAGTAAATAAAAAATTGTCATGAAAAGTTTCTCAGAAAAAATTTGTCGTTTGGAGTCGACTTTAAACTGTAGGTGCCGCCAATCATTTATAAAATTAACACAAAAACATGGGTGGTGTGAGAAGCTAGGTCGTAATCCTGACTGAAGCGTTGTAATGACTAATTATATGTGCAAGCGATATGAGCTAATCTTAGACGATTTCTGCAAGAACTGTGGCGATAAGGAATAGGAGGAGACTGTTCTTTATCTATTGGTTAAATGCCATGGACTGCGACATAGAAGTAGCAAGCAATTTGGTGCTACAATGTAGACGATTTAAGAATCTAAATCGCTTCATCAGAAATTTGTCTTCAAGGACTGAGGCAAATGCATAACTGTAGTATCACAATGGGCCATAAATAGTCTAAGTGCGTCCATAAAAATTCTTAGATTTCACCACTACCTAGCTACCTAAGATACTTTTGTTGTTATTTTTTAGAAGCAACGTACATGATGCGCGCCAGCTAAAATATTCGCGATCAATGTGTTTTATTTTCAGCCACAACAACCATAATAAAATGAAAGGCATTTATATGAAATGCTGTTGCCAATAAGTTTTGTCATTGGTAGCAGCAGTTTTCTTTTTCAAGTGTATGACTGACTATATGCCTCACTTCCATTTACGAGCATACATTGTAATGCAAATGCTTATTAGTCAGCGTTAAACTTTTAAAATTAAAACAGTTTTCAATTGCTTAACGCATAAGAAAGGTACCGCAAATGAAAAAATAATATTCATTGTTTACGATTATTGTAAATTAAGTAATTAAAATATGTTGTATTTAGTAAACGATTAAGCAGGTATGTATATTAATTTAAAGAAGCATAAACCACATTAAGGTTGTCCAAACAAATTTTATTTCACTTTGACTAGGCCTTAGAAAACAAAATTTTTATAGTTTTTTAAATTTATAATTTCATTAAATAAATTATTATCATATGGTAAACAGAAAAAACAAAACAAAAAACCTATTTTTTTTTTGTTTTTTTTTTTAGAGAATATACAATAGGAAGCAAACATTCATTAACATTATTGATTGGAAATGAGGCATGAAAATTTTTAAATAAATTAAATTCGTTACAACACAACAGAGAATACGAGTACGTATATAGCTACACAGCAGGGAGTTCGCACATTCAAAGTTAATTACGCTATAAACTTTGAAAATATTCAATTTATATTCATTCGTTTTCTATGCATTTAGTCTAGATTTTATGGAAATGTTGAAAGAATAATTAAAAATTATTTACAATCCATGTCAAAGCCGACACAACAACAGTATTCAACATTTTATGATGTTTGTGTCTTAAGTCTTTTGTTTTAGTACAAACCATATACCATATACGAAGGCCCGCCGTAAGCCAAACCAAAATAAAAATAAAAACAGAAACAATTTTAATGAATTTTTATAGACCTCTTTTTACAGTATTTCGTTAAAGAGCTACGAAATACTTTTTCCTTAATTCCACAATTTCTATGTTTAAATCATTGTAAGGGCGCGTGTTTTCACAAATACTTCATGTGTTTTTGTATTTGTCCGTAGCTTGTGTGGTTTTTCTTGTATAAATTATTGAATGTAATTTAATACCCTTACCATAGTTTATTGGATTTTTTATGGTAGCATAGCTAATTGCTAATCAGTAGAGGAATTTAATTCTTTATAGCCGAAATAAACTTATAAAAATACATCTGATACGAGAATTACATAAAAAAATGTTTATGTTGATGATTTTAAAACAAAAGACGATTTTAATATGTTCATATGTTAATGTTTTATTTAGCATGTTTACTACTATTTTTTTGTCAACATGATCTTAGTTTGGTTTTTTTTTTTTTGGAAAGGTCCTCACGGAATCAATTCGAATTAAAGCCACGCAGAAGCTTAGCCTATGCGAAAACGTTACATACATGCATACATACCAGAGGTTAGCAATGAATCGCTTTTCCGCTGATCATAAGTACTCATGTAGTTTCGAGTATGAGTAAGTCAACAGTATTGAAATTCAACTACTCTGATTCATTCGTACTCACTACAACATTGATTTATAAGTACAGGTTGCAATAAGTATGAGTACAACGTTGACATCAAACTCACAGCATTCGAAATATGTTTGATTCATACGCCTACTCATTCAGATTCATAAATTTAGAAAAATACTTATAATACTCATAAGTATTCATACTTGAAGTCGCCGTAGTCGCCGTAGTAGGTAGTGTGTTGGCTTATTAGACGTAAAGCCAAGGTTCGAGCCACAGGCCAGACATCAAAACAAAATACAAAACGTATTTCTTCGGCGACTTCCTCTCAGCAGTCTTCTGCAAACAACTCTGAAACTAAATAAAATTGCCATGAAAAGTTTTTAAAGAATCTGTCGTTCGAAGCAGACTTTAGACTGTAGGTCCCACCAATCGTGAATAAAATTAACACACCCATGTTGTTAATGTTAATTGTTTATGTGAGAAGCTAAATCGTAATCCTGGCTAAAGAGTTAAAATAAGTAAGTAAGTATACATACATACATTGTTGGTCTTTACAACCCTACAATCTGGACTGCGATCTAGCTTCTCACACCACTTATGTTGCGTGTGAATTCGCCGTAGTCTAATAGGTAGTGTGTTGGCTTATTAGACGTAAAGCCACGGTTCAAACCCCATGTCAGACATCAAAACGAAAATATAAAAAAATATTTCTTAGGCAAAAATTCTGAGCGTAACTAAAATTGTCATGAAATGTTTCTCAAAAATCTGTCGTTCGGAGTCGACTTTAAACTATAGGTCCCACCACTCTAGTATAAAATTAATACACACAACATAAGTGGTGTGAGAACCTAGGTCGAAATCCTGACTGAAGGGTTGTAATGACCAATTATGTATGTATGTATGTACTTATAATACTCATTAATGATTCGAATCATTCATCAAAATTTACAGTCTTAGTTGTTGTTGCATTTACAAAAAAAAAGAATAAAGAAAAAGACAAAGACAGCAAGTAAAGCAAACACACAAGCTTCTAGTGAGTATTGTAGTGTTCGTTTACGAATCATACTTGTTTTGTGATTCTTGTAAATGCTGAGTAAAGCAGAGTCGGAATCAACAACATCATGCGTATTATTAAGTAAGTGTATGATGAGTACTTCAAACCTTGAATATGAGTAGTATGAGTATGATATTAAAATAAGTATGAATGCGTATAAGTATCAAAGATTATGAGTATAATTCGAATCTACTCGTCTTTTCGAATACTCTTTGCTGGTCTCTGATACATACCTTATTGGTCATTACAATCCTTCAGTCAGGATTACGACCTAGTTTCTCAAACCACTTATGTTGTGTCGTTTAAAGTCGACTCCGAACGACAAAATTTTGACAATTTTATTTACACTCAGAGTTTTTGTCAGAAATCTACTGAGAGGTAGTCGTCGAAAAAATATTTCTTTTTCTTAATATGTCCGCCAAAAACCTTGCTATACATCAAATATGATCGTGGCTCTTTTACTTGAGTCGTAATTGTCGTACTTATTTTTGTACCAGACGGTGTACGGTGTGCAAACAACAAAAACCGCTACCGACTTACAGACAGAGAACGCAGACAATCCGATGTTGTGATCTCAGAACAGTGTACTCTGTTCCACTCCAACCAAGGCGTTATTTGCTATACTCAATTGGCTTCCCTCTGTAAAACTCAACGCAGTAAAATTCTGACCCAGTCTGGACTATGGACATGCTGCTATTCTGGGAAGACATGGACACATTAGGGCTGCTTATATGTTTCCTTACGACTTTCTGAAGAGAACATTCAGAAACTTCTGGTCTGAAAATCCTAATGGAACCCATAAACTTTACACTGATAGCTCATAGATGAGTGGCAGGTTGCGTCTTGGTATATTTATTAAAGGTCCTGATATTATACTTTTATACAGACTGCTTGACCCCTGAAGTGTTTTCCAAACAGACGCAATGCTTGTTGAATGGCAGGATTTTTCTTGAAAATGATTTACTCAGATAGTCACACTGCGATTAAGTCTCTAACGAGCGTATTTTTAAAGTTCATCATTGTCCATAAATGTCGTGGATTTCTCTAAGGAATTTCGAATCATTCAAAGCTAATTCTTGTCTAGTTTCCGGGACAAAGGGATTTCGTTGACAATTGTATTACAGATGTGCTGGCCTAGGCCGGTACGAAGTTCGCAATTTTCGACATGTTACAGGTCATGGTTATTCCTATTACATAAATGCATACATAATTGGTCATTACAAGCCTTCAGTCAGGGATTATGGACCTAGTTCATTCATCACTTATGCTGTGTACATACGTACATACATACATACATATATAACTGGCCATTATAACTCTTCAGTCAGTAACACCACTTATGTGGTGTGTGTTAATTTTATACATAAGTGGCGGCAATTCATGGCAATTTTATTTACTCTCAGAGTTTTTTCCAGAAATCTGCTGAGAGGATGTCACCGAAGAAATGTTTTTTTTTTATTTTCGTTTTGATGTCTGACCCTAAGGTTATTCCTATTGCCTCATTTATTTTGGATATAATACACTTGTTTTATTGATATACTCTGCTGAATACGTATGGACAGTAAGAGAACCGACAGACTTATGTCCTTAAATGGGATGTTTGAAAACGTATGAAGAATTAAGAGAAGCAAAGACTTTTTACAAACCATGTCGGCGTACGTAATCTAAACTTTTGTTAGGCAATTATAATAAAAGAAGATCTGAATCATGCATTAGACTATCCAGGAATTAACTGAAGTTGGTAAGCGGTTTTTAACAGGTTAAGGTTTAAGGTTTCTATTTCACTTTGAATAGACTAAGAAACAAATAACGTTAGCAAATTAATCAATTTTGTTATAAACTTTAATGAGAAATGTGTTACGTTCAACGACAAACCCAATTTTTGGATCAATGAGTACGCCATCAAACGATATTTGCTAAATTTGGTATGACGATCAACCATAAATGATTAAGTAGCTGTCAATACACTCTAAAAGACGTAATGTTTGATGCGATTTTTGGGCTGCGTGCTTTATTGAACTGTATATCATCCAGAACTATTAAAAAAACTAGCTACCGTGCGATGATTACTGATTTTTTTTTGTTTGATGTATGATTTCAACAAGACTATGGCATATGCCACATGGCATGCTATACTAAGAACTTTTTTGGAGGCGGGTTTGTTTAGCAATTAATCCTAGGCATGGAATCAGTACATTGACTGATAATGTCATGTGAATTCAGTAAATCAGATTATTTTTTGAGCAGATATGAGGCATATATAGAGGCAAGCCGGCCATAACTTCAGTACTAAAAGATACCTTTACATCTAGTTTTGGTGAGATGACAAATATGCTGATAACAGTGTGCCAAAATTGAAAGTCATGAAAGGACGAACTACTTCGGTTTTTCAATTTTCAAAAGCCAAACCTACTTTAATACAAAATTAAGTTGTTCCAAATACCAATGATTTTATGCTCTGTTCCCTACTGGTATTCCAACAAGACCACTCTAGAGAATTTTTATCATAAAATCTAATTATTTAAAAATTGTTGTTGTGTAACAAAGACCAGAAAAAGCATAAGAATTTCAAATTTTATTGTGGTTGTTTATTTAACAACCTGTGTCGTAATTATTCAAAATGTCTTACGAAATCTACAATACATGTTATTGGTTTCGTTTTCAATTTGATTTTTTCTTCGTTTTCTTTTGATTTCATAACAAATTTGCCAAAAACAAAAATATATTTATTTGTAAACTATGTGCCAATATAACAACAATAAGAATAAACATAAAAAAACAATACAAAATCAAATAAATTTTATCAAAAAAAAAACCAAAAACAAAAACAACTTTTTACATCTGTACATTTCCTTCTGCTTATTTCACATGTTCAAAGTTAACGTACTTTAAGTGACAGTGTATGTAGCAAACCAAAAAAATAAAAGGAACACCAAATGCATCCAAACACCAACGAAAATAGCTGGAAAAAAACGTAGAAAATTTTACATAAAATATTACCAAAAGAGAGTAAATGAATTAGAAAGAAAGAGTTATTGAAGCAATAGTTTGTTCAGGAGGTAGAGTGGTAGACAAGGAGTAATAAAATAAAAAAAACGAAAACAAAAAATAAAAATAAAGACGCTAAAACAAAAATAAAAACGTCATTTGAGTGATACATACAATACCGGATGATTTATTGTTCATGGCAATCATGTATGGAAAATGTAACAAAAATCCTTATAAAGTTTACCAAAGACGGTACCGTAAATAAACAAATTAAGGCATGCCAACACAGTATGTGTTCGAATACGATACTTTAAAATGGTTGGCATATGAGTATTAAAAGTATCAGTTCATTCCTATAATGTAATCTCTTTTTTACATTAAATAGAATCTTTGTATAGAATCTTTTTCAAAAGCCTGAGAACTTAAAATGACAATACAATACAGAAATATTATTGGAAAGTACTTTTTATTATAAATTGATATACATAGTTGACTATTCTGAACATAATAAGGCGGAAAATTTTGTTGTGGAGTACAATTGTTCCGGTTAGAAATGGAATATTATTTCAAGCATATGGCTGCCGCAGCTGACCTCACAGTACCTCCTTCGATCGTAACAATTTTCATAAACTTTTCCGTATGTATGTATGGTGTCGTATCTCGGCAATGGCATCACGAAAGTTGGCCTTCAAATCCTCAATTGTATCTTGTTTATCAGAATAACACTTTTCTTTAACGGCTCCACACAGAAAATGGACCAACGGTGTCAAATCGCAGCTTCTTGGCGGCCAATCGACATCATAATTTCGGCTAATTAAGTCAAATCATCAAACGTTTGATGCAATAAATCCATTGTGGCATGAGATGTATGGCAAATTGAAACCAAACATCGTTCAAATTAATACCATGAAGAACGGGTACAAAAAAATCGGTTATGGTGGTACGATATGTGTCTCCATTGACCGGCTTATTAAGCGGCCATCAAGCTTTTGACGCAATAAATCGATTGTGGCATGAGATGTGTGGCAAGTTGTACTATCCTGTTGAAACCAAACATCGTTGCATTCAATACCATAAAGAGCGTGTACCAAAAAAATCGATTATCATGCTGCGATAGGTGTCTACATTGACCGTAATAGCTAAGCCGTTCATTTCAAAGGAATATGGGCCTATGATGCCTCTGCTCCGCAAGCCGCTGCAAACAGTCACACGTGTGGTTTTTCTGAGTCGCAAATATTGCAATTTTAGTTATTAACGTACCCACCAAGATGAAATGAGCTTCCTCCGAAAAGATAATTTTTTCTGGCATAATCAACATCATCGTGCAGTTTCTCGTTGGCCTAATAAATACCAACGTTGCTTAAGCGTACATCGATTCATAACGTTCAGTAGAGATAAAAATTCGATATTGTGACAGAATATAATGATATAAGTATTGCCAGATTCAATATAAATTTAGATAGGCTACCCGATAGAATATACTTCGAGTAGACGCAAAATAGGAGAACATTTCAATTCAATTCCTAAGCCTAACTTTTAATTAATTTCATGCATTTCCATTCAATGTTAAACATTCTTTCAAAGGACTGCAAAAAATATATTTTTATTTTAAATTTAACTACAGGTATTTGTTTATGTATATGTATATACGTATACATATGTATTTATGTTTGTGGAGATATATATTTTTTTTTTGTTAGAAATGTTCAATAAGCTTTTGGTTTGGCACGTGATATCGAATCGAAAAAAAATTGTATTGTTGTTGCCGTTTTGTTTAGTTACCATTTTTATGGACCAGAAACAAATCAGAAAACAAAACATAAGAAAAAAACTTTGAAAACACAATTGATGCTGTGCAATTGACCAATCGAAGACGAAGAAGTTTGCTACAACTAATGAGTTTATTTTTATTTATTTCGTTAATTAAATAACAAGTAATTTTAAATTACATTGCTTAATAAGCAAATTCCAATTTTGCAATCCCATTATTGCATTCTATTGGCTGCAATAATCTTTTTTTTACTCCACGAATCTAATCAAAACAATTGCAAACAGAGTCACAGGCGTGCTTCTTTAGTGGCGTTAAAACCTTCAGAGAAACTTTTCATGGCAATTTTTATTTACTCTCAGAGTTTTTGCCAGAAATCTGCTGAGAGGAAGTCGCCGAAGAAATACTTTTTGTATTGATGTCTGGCCTGGGGCTCGAACCCTAGCATTACGTCTAATAAGCCAACAAACTACCTACTAGAACACGGCGACTTCATTCGGTTCGCTTTCGTTGACCTCAAAAGCAGCGAATCCAACTCTTATGCAGACTTTCTCGGGAATGCATAAAAAAACACCAAAAAATTCGGTAGGCTTTCGATGCCCTTAAAAGCAGAGAATCCAACTCTTGTGCAGACTTTCTCAGGAATGCATAAAAAAAACACCAAACCTTCAGAGTGTTTAGCCGAAAAGGTGAAAGTGTTAAGGGAAAATGAGAAATTAATCATTTTAATTTTTGGACACCCATTCACATGTTATTTAGGAGTCATTAGTGTTTGTAACACAGTTGGACGTATGTGGTGTCCAATTCAACTTTCCCAGATAGACAGTCACCTCTATACCCAGTGCTTGTAAGCATATAATGAAAGTTTAATTGTAGTACTACACTGGCTAAACAGAATGAGTACTGCAACAACAAATAAAATACTGGTATTGTGTACCATGCTTGTTTAGCATATCTTTCAATTGAGAAGAATATCATATACATTTTTGGCTAATAATTACTAAAATATTGTTGGATGAACCAAATTAAAGTTCATATTTTCCTTCTCATTTCAAACCATTGCGTTGCGTTTTTATTTTGTATTTCTTTTTCTGCAACGTCACTCTGTATTATATGTATGTATATTGCGGTTTTCATTGTAATCACAAATCTTTAAATGTTTATTTGCCAATAATTTTTACGACAATGATCAGGCAAAATTTATTTCTTTTTTCCTTTATTATTTATTATTCCATATTTACATTTTGAATTATAAAGCCAATTTGCATCTTTTTGGATCAACAAGATTAATTTTGAAGTTCTTTTCCTCACAAAATACAAAACTAAAACAAGTTAAAAAATTATTGTAGATCAAGTTCGACTCTATATAACACCCTAAAGCAGAATGTATTTTTTTAGAAATAAACTTGATTGCAAAAAGTATTTTTGGTACGATCAAATCCTTTATTTCAATCCGATATCATATCAGTACTAAATTGATACACTGTCATGTAAAGTTATCGTGAAATGCTCTGCATTATCTCATTAGATTCATAAAAACTACGGCACAAAGATTTTGACCTAAAACAGATTGATTTACGATTTAAAAATTATACACAAATTGACAAACAATGTTTGAATTTTCCTATAGAGACTGCTTATTATTAATGTCGTAGTGTAGAGGTGCCATAGCACCGCATCCATACGTTCTATTTATATGAGGCATACCTAAAATGTCTCCTCTAAACCAATTACATAACATATGTATATAATTGACCATTAGAGGTTTGCGGCTTCTCTCAACACTCATGTTGTGTGTTTTAATTTTATATTTGAGTGGCGGGACCTACAATTTAAAGTCGACCCGGAACGACAGATTTTTGAGAAACTTTTCATGACAATTTTATTTACTCTCAGAGTTTTTGCCAAAAATCTACTGAGAGGAAGTCGCCGAAGAAATATTTTTTCATACTTCTGTTTGATGTCTGACCTGGGGTTTGAACCATGGCCTTACGTCTAATAAGCCAACACACTACCTACTAGACTATGGCGACCTCTAAACCAATTGCTCAGATAAATTTCATGGTGTTTCCTGTGTCAACAAATACAATTCCGTACCCAGAATGCGATATGACGCCCGGGTGTTCACTCCCAGGATGCATTAATGTTGCACTGGATTCAAATATATGTTCTGATAATTCATTCTTATCATCACTGGTTTTATCGACTGGGTTCCCCTTCTTTTGATCTGCAGTACTCTATTGAAAGGCCGATTATTAACCTAAGATTTTTTATTTATTTTCGAACAAAAGTTTAAATTGCCTTAATAGCCCCTTTTTAACTTGACTTTTGCTGAGTATACCCTTTAAAACATCTCTTTACAGACCAAAAACATCTCTTTACAGACCAAAAAAAGGTTCTAACCTTATGTATCTGAGCTACATGGAAACTTCTCCTTTCGTCAGCTGGTCTCTCACGCAGTTCTATAGCCCAGACCCAGCAAAAGGTAACATCGTTTCCCATACGTAGGTTAGGTTAGGTTAGAGGACGTGTACTTGTCAATTGAAACAAGTACAGTACCCGGAGATCGAATTGACCCATTGTACGGAACGTCCTTAAAATGGAAGTATGATACGTAGCCAATTCTTATTCAGATTCTCCGGTCGATTCAATACTCTTTTCAAGCTAACGTCACAAGAGGTGGGTGCTTTAATTGTAGCCTTACTTTCAGAGAGTATTGCGATTTCTTATCGTTTTGTGGTAATCTTTGCCTCACTTCACACGCTTAAAAAGGTTCTAACGCCTGTTGGAAATTCGTTCCTACCTACGCTTATTAGACGTAAGGCCACAGATCAAACCCCAGGTCAGGCATCAAAACTAAATATGAAAAATTATTTTTTGGGCGACTTCCTCTCAGTAGATTTCTGGCAAAAAGTCTGAGAGTAAATAAAATTGCCTTAAAAAGTTTTTCAAAAATTTGTCGTCCGGAATCGACTTTAAATTATAGGTCCCGCCACTAATGTATCAAATTAACGCACACAACAGAAGTAATGTGAGAAGCTAGGCCGTAATCCTGACAGAAGGGTTGTAATAGCCAATGTATGTAAATAGAAGAAAATCACAATAACTGTATGTGAATTGAATTCCCTCTTAATTCGAGCCTTCATTTTTAAAAAAAGTTCACCTTTTGCTATATTCAATGGAATACTTCAGTGGAGATGCAGTGCCACTTTGTTACCGTTACGCTTCCAATACCATATTTATGCATAGCGTGCACAAAAAGATCTGCAATGCTAAAAATTTTGTAGGACTCTTATATGTATATAAAGAAGAAGAAAAAAAGTGTTTTTAATCTTAATGTTAAAAACGCATTAAAGTGAATTTATGGTCATCTCATCACGTTAAAGGATTTATTTGTTTTGTTATTGTATTCTCTTGTAATTTTGTGGTCAGTTTATGGCTTCCTTAGTTCAGCTTCTCAAAATTGGCAGCACGTGAAAAGTGAAATTTCTTAAGTATATTATTGGAGTTGTATTTCTTAATTTGCAAATGAAAAAAAATGAAAAAATTTATTGGACTTATTGTATTACATTGTAAACATTTTAAATGATGACTTATGAAAATGGTTTTAAATTGAAACATGAAATTGTCTTAATGACCTAATTATGAGTAATAAAAATAATAAAAAATGGAAATGTTTAAAAACATATTTTGGAATTGTAATTTAAAGATTCAATGATCAAAAACAATATAATTTTGAATCACTGAAACGACAGTAATATAGGGTGTATATTGGATATTTAACACCTTTTTTTATAAGCGATTAACTTATGCAATTAAGTTCACCTACAATCAGTCCCGCATTCCTTTGGTTCCATTGGTACCATTCTGGCAAATTTTAAAAAATAAATCCTGGCGTAAGTGACTCATTATTGAAAATGTGGACAAAATTAATATAGTTATCGAATTCGATCCTTAGGTTGTTCCTCAAGTCTAGTAGATAGGGGCTTTGTGGTTATGTTTCACATCAAAAACTTTAGTTTCTAAAATACAACCAATTAAACAATTTATCACGTTGTCTATGCACACTATACCCTCTTTCCGTCACTATGCGTTCCATTATTTTCCAATACAATGTCTGATAAAGTTGGTTCCATCTTCGAAGTGTTGGCAATCCAAGATCCATACATTGCATACAAGCCTGTCGGAATTAGAAGCAGAAGAAGGCTTGATACCAAAGAAATTTGTTTTATGAATCACACATACATATATACATACATAATTGGTCATTACAACTCTTCAGTCAGGATTACGACCTAGCTTCTCACACCACCCAAGTTGTGTGCGTTAATTTTATACATGAGTGGCGGGACCCACAGTTTAAAATCGAATTTGAACGACACATTTATGAGAAACTTTTCATGGCAATGTTATTTACTCTCAGAGTTTTTGCCAGAAATCTGCTGAGAGGAAGTCTCCGAAGAAATATTTTTTTCATATTTCAGTTTGATGTGTGACTCCGGCTTTGAACCGTGGTCTTACGTCTAATAAGCCAACACACTACCTACTAGACTATGGCGACTTCAATGCTTTATGAATCACACTCATTAAAACTCTAATCCAAGATTGAAGAAGGTTGTATACTAAAACCAAACCAAAGAAACTTAATTTCCATGGTGAAGGTGGTAGGAGAGTAGCGTTCGAAATCCAAAATCCAAACACTGCACCTAAAGCGCTCGGAAATAAATGAAGAAGCCTGGATTATAAAGAAGTTTGTTTTATCCAGCACACTTATGTATTATAAACCCAAGGTACCTAATTTTCATGGGGATTGAGATGAAAAGTAGTGCTTATGGATATCAGACTTGCACCCGTTTATATTGTAATTTCTGCAGGTAGAGCATTTCATATACAAAGAGTGAGGCTAAAAAAGCAAACGTGTTCTCTCTGCAATGCACTGTTAGATCCATTGCCCAACCTGCTATGAGCAGATATTTTCAATTTTACAGACTATGCAAATATGGAGTTTTGTGCGAATTTACGTGAACACATTTTACTTTATTTTCACTCATGTACTCCAAATCTGCATTCATTAAATCACTTATCTAAATTGAAAATGTGTTCCTGTATGTATCGAGAGCTATCGTGTAGATTCCCGGAGTGAGTGTTAATGATTAGAGGCATGTCTGAAATGTTTCCCAGCAATTGATTCTCAGGTGATTTATTGACATTTATTTATCCCTTTATTTATTCTCGTGTTAGAGGACGGTACTACAATATGATGTGTGTTTGAAAACATATAGCCAATAAAGACATGGAATATTTTTGATCACCCCAAAGCCAATAACATCTGGAATTTTCTGGTTATCGGAAGGTCAATAAATTTGATGTCTACTCAGCTATACTAATTTAAGCTATTGCCTCAAACAGCACTTGATCTCGGTCTCAGTATTCGAGATGCTTGATATTGTAGTCGCCAATAGCCAAAAATCATGGCTCTAAAGATTTCTAAAAGTTGAAAGATTTGCCTCTGCTATCGAAAATTAAGGTACCAGGTAAACCGAGCACATTAAAATTTGGTGATAAAAGTCTTCAATGCTTGCTTGCTTGTATCGGGTTTTCCCATTTTTTTCCCCATTTAATTGAATAAAACAAATTGTGTATGAGATATCATCAAAAATTTGTTATTCGTTTGAAAGAGATATTGATGCCGTTATGTGTGGAATATAACATCGTTTGAAAGTTCGCCAAAGCCGTGGTTTGTGGCATATTTGCATACACCTGGAACTTAAGCAGGCCGTACAAAAATCGCATGACCTTACATTATCTTCAGGTTTCATGACCATGCCCTCAAATCGCTTGCGTAGTATATCCAAAATAGCATCAGTTATGTGGCATGTAACACCGTCTTGTTGAAACTACATGTGACTGGTGTCCAGATCATTAAATTCAGACCAAAAAAAATAGTTAATAATCATCGACCAATAGTGTTGGCCGTTGACAGTGATGGTGTGGCCAAACAAATATGGACTGACGGACGATGTCAGGCCAAAATCCTTACCAAAATGACTTTTTCGAGATGTATTGGACGTTCTTGGATCTTATGTGTATTGGTATCGTACGAAATGCGACAATTTTGTATTTTAAGGTACCTCTTCATCCATAAATAGGTCTCATAGCTGAAGATAAAATGTCTATGAGAGTGACGGTCAGTTGCCAACTGTTCCAAAGCTCGTTCAACGAATTCATATTGTTGCCTATGGTCGCTTACGTTCAGTTGCTAAGTTAGTTAAAATTTTGACGGGTGCAGACACCAGTCACGACGCAAAATTCGCCAAGTTATGTTCAGCGAAGTCGCCGTAGTCTAGTAGGTAGTATGTTGGCTTATTAGACGTAAAGCCAGGGTTCGAGCGCCAGGCCAGACATCAAAACAAAATACAAAAAGTATTTCTTCGACGACTTTCTCTCAGCAGATTTCTGGCAAAAACTCTAAGAGTGAATCAAATTGCCATGAAAAAGTTTCTCAAAAAATCTGTCGTTCGTAATCGACTTTAAACTGTAGGTCCCGCCACTCATGTATAAAATTAGCACACACAACATAAGTGGTGTGAGAAACTAGGTCGTAATTCTGACTGAAGGGTTGTAATGACCAATTATGTATGTATGTATCTTCAGCGAAAAATCGCGTCCTTACTTCGGGTTTTCCTAAACAATCTCACGGTGTTTTCTATGAGAGCGACGATCACTCGCCAACTACTCCAGAGGCCATTCAGCGAACGTATGCTATACGTCCACGTTGTTTTTGCGTAAGTGTTTTGAAAAACTTTTACCCTTCATATGTCCAACAAAACATATAGTTTTTAGCTTTAGTGCATGCTTTTAGTAATATTCCTGTTATACTGTTTGGTATGTATATATTTTTTGTGCAGTCAATTAAGACTAAAAAGTGTTGACAATTTGATAAATCATTTGAGTTATGAGTAAAATATATGTTTGTAAGCAAAAACAACGTACATATGTATTCATATTTGGCATATTATAAGCATTTACCAAATGTTTGCATACAAAAAAATTTATATATTTTATAAAAACGAAAAACATTTTGTGGAAAAATTTTAATATTTTTAACTAGTGAACCAGTTATTTCCCTATTAATAAACGCCCACAGTTAAAACATACATATGTATATTTTATCGTCTATAAATTGCAACAAATATGCATAGAAGAAGGCAAAAAAAACGAAAAAATAATTATAATCAGCAACAAATTGACAAAAAATTAATTCCACATGGCATTTAACAGGAGACACAAAACGTTCAATAATTCCGAAAACAACTCCCTCTTATGAAAAAATTTATTTATTTTTTTCGATTAAAAAGGAAAGGACTGAGGAGGACAAGGTGTATATAATAATCATGTTGTAAGAAAAAAAATAAAAAATATTTAACAACTAATATTGTCTACAGCATAAATCATTGACAAATAAATTAAAAGCAATAAATTTGCAATTAATTTTTAATTTGCAAACCAATTTGACAGGCTTTAGTAATAGAAAAACTAAGAAATCTAGTGGTAAACTGTTGGCCAATTATTTTAAATAAATATGAAAACTTGACATTTTTTGAATGATAATCAGCTAAAAGATATTGATACAAACACATACATACATATATTATATTTATTGCTATTATAGTCAAACAATTTTAATTTGAAACCTGTAAAGAAAATTAAACTGATTTGGTTTGACTTTTTAATATCCTACACAAATAATTGTGTCTTATTGTATTTGATAAACTGACTTAAAAATACTTTTATCTGGCAAACTTTGTTAGGATTTTAGATCTATTGAACGTAATTTAATCAAACATTTAATCTTATTGGAATATACCTAAGTCATCGTTTTGGCCTATTGTTTGCTCACCAATGAGAAATGCCAACCGCGTATACACATAACATACACAATTAGTCATTACAGCTCTTCAGTCAGGATCTAGCTTCTCGCCCCACTTATGTTGCAAGTGTTAATTTTATACATGAGTGGCGGGACCTACAATTTCAAGTCGACTCCGAACGACAGATTTTTGAGACACTTTTCATGGCAATTTTATTCACTCTCAGGGTTTTAGCCAGAAATCTGCTGAGGTGAAGTCACCAAAGAGATATTTGTTCATATTTCGTTTCGTTGGAGATGTCTGTCTTAGGGTTTAAACCGTTTACCCCACGTTTATTAGCCACTACACAATCGCGTATAATTCATAGGAATTTTAAATCCTGTGCGTATTTCCTCTAAGATGAAATATCTCATGTACACAAAAGCTGGGTAATACATACATGATCTAAGTTCCCTGGAATTTACCGCAGCTACACGGTTTAAAATCGCTCAGTATAGTCGGGTGCCCCATAAATAGGTTACGGTAGTCCCCACATTGAGCCGCCCTAGAATATCCTAGTGATTTAACCTATGTGTGCGTTTTTAATTCACAGCCTTAATACGGTATTTAATTCCTCTCAGAAAGTTTGGCCTCGTTTGATTCTCTAAATGTTTTAACGATTCCCAGTTCAGAAACACCCGAATCGCAAGTACATACATGGGAAACAACTAGTTCCCTCGGGCATCAGGAGTAGGGTTCCGTTTGACTAGACTTGTCCATCCGAAGTTAGAGCGCTGAAATGGTATTCTGCCCGATATTTCATCATAATAAGTATGCGCATTCAGGACCTCAAACATATACAGTGGTGTTAAAAAAATAGATTAATCTACTCTCCCGAATCTCCCGGTATTCAGTCCGATATCATAAGCCCATTTAGAAGCTCACACATATATTGTTAATATGTTTTATTAGCCCAATCCATTCCCCCATAGTTAATCGGTATCTACAGTAGGTTTATTTGCGTTCACAAAGTTCCCCTCACACATGTCTAGTTCAACGTAATGTTCAGAGTACTTCTTCACTTTGATAGACTTTGTATAGATGTAATCTATAGGCAACCCTGAAACTTGGCAGCTGTCATATATGTTTATTCTGATTCATAAAAATGGACCGCTTTAAGAAAGACCAATTTGTTATAATTGTGAAAACTTTCTTGAGAAAGTTATGTTGAAACCACTCGAAAACTTCAAAGAATTCTGAGTCGAGTAAGTGCACCTAATATGTCAACCTTTCAAAGAGTGATCAAAAACTTTTAAGGAACTGGGTTGGTTATGGACAGTAAAACTCCTTTGCGGCAACGCGCTAATTGCTGTAAACAAAACTGTCATGCAATGCCGATATTGCAAAAACTGAGAACAAGAAACTGATAACGGTAATCTTGTTGCCTCAACTGAACATGGCATGGATGTGATTTTGATAAAACGGCGCCAGCTGACATATCGAGCGTGTAACATTCGATTTATTACAGCAACGATTACTAGAAAAAATTATCTCCAAAAATTTTGACATCAACTGGTCTCCAATATAGTACGATAACCCAATACATTTTCTCAGAGGACATTGTTTCTAGACAACGCTAGTTGACCGCCTGATTAGCAGTTGACTGCCTAAAAAAAACTTGAACATTAAAAGTGGAACAACGAAAAGAAAAAATAATAAGAATGGGGGAAAATGAAATATGTAGAATTATTTCTTCGGCGATTTCCTCTCAGCAGATTTCTGGCAAAAACTCTGAGAGAAAATAATATTGCCATGAAAATTTTCTTAAAAATCAATCGTTCAAAGTCGACTTCAAACTGTAGGTCCCTCCCGTCATGGATAGAATTAACACACACAACATGAATGGTGTGAGAAACTAGGTCGTAATCCTGGCTGAATTGTTGAAGTCGCCAATTATGTATGTGTGAGATAGTATCGAAATATTTTATTCTTTTGAAGGAATTATCTTCCACGGCTTCTCTGTCTGTAGCGCATCTGAAATGTTAAACTTTCTTTGCCTCTGGCTCATAAATTTGACTGAATTTGACCGATGGCATGGGCCATGCTGGCCTTGAGGATCGCTTTGACTTGTGGCTTATACGTATAGACATGCGTTTTAAGAAAACGCCACAAGAAAAAGTCTACTGGGGCCAAATCGCACGATCTGAGTGGCCAGTTCACATTACCTTAATGGGAGATACCTCCTAATCGCTTATGTAGAATATTCAATGTCGTTGGTGTCCAGACCATACAATTAATATCGACCTGTAATGCTCCCTGTCGACAGAGAAGTCCTGAGCAACGTTGTTGACAAGAAACATGGGCCGAGGACGTTTCCGGCCAAAAATCCATACCAAATAGTGATTTTTTAGAATGCATTGGACGTTCTTGGATCCCATGAGGATTAGTATCGTTTCAAATTTGACAATATTCTTTGTTTCCGTACTCATTCATCGAGAAATGGGTCTCATCGAATATATGTATACATATATGAATATAATTTGAAGTCGCCGTGGTCTAGTAGGTAGTGTGTTGGCTTATTAGACGTAAGGCCACGGTTCAAACCCCAGGTCACACATCAAAACGAAAATATAAAAAAATATTTCTTCGACGACTTCCTCTTAGCAGATTTCTGGCAAAAACTCTGAGAGTAAATAAAATTGCCATGAAAAGCTTCTCAAAAATCTGTCGTTCGGAGTCGACTTTAAACTGTAGGTCCCGCCACTCATGAGTGAAGTCGCCGCGGTCTAGTAGGTAGTGTGTTGGCTTATTAGACGAAAAGCCAGGGTTCGAGACCCAGGCCAGACATCAAAATAAAATACAAAAAGTATTTCTTCGGCGACTTCCTCTCAGCAGATTTCTGGCAAAAACTCTGAGAGTAAATAAAATTGCCATTAAAAGTTTCTCAAAAATCTGTCGTTCGGAGTCGACTTTAAACTGTAGGTCCCGCCACTCATGTATAAAATTAACACACACAACATAAGTGGTGTGAGAAACTAGGTCGTAATCCTGACTGAAGGGTTGTAATGACCAATTACGTACGTACGTACGTCCCGCCACTCATGTATACAAATTAACACACACAACATAAGTGGTGCAAGAAGCTAGTTCGTAATGACCAATTAAGTATGTCTGTATGTATTCTTAAAAGAATTTACTTAATTTATGCACTAAAGTGTAGGGTATAAGAAAATAATTCCAAATAATTTGTTAATGGAAATACAATTAAATGCATAAAAACGCACTCAAAGAACAGAAATTTAAAAGTTTTAAGTAAAAAATATGTTGAAGCCTATCTTAAGTTAATATGCCTCACTATATGGTTATCGATTTTAAAATCTATATACCATACATACAGTATAAATGAACGAGTTTATATACATACATACATACAGACGTATGTATATGCATTTAAAATAAAATAAAACACAAAAGCAATACAAACACAAAAAATAGTTTATTTTTATGATTTCGATTAAAGTTCGATTGGATAGATAGATATTCGGAATTAACAAGTCTAAACGTAAGTCTAACTAGCATTAGACAGTTTTATCAAAACAAAATTTTCTGATTCAATAAGAAACGTGCAGAAATTTTGTAATTGCAATAGGCGGCCTGTTCAATCACATCGATTGCGTATAAGGTCTGCACATTCTTTTGCATACACGGGTGTACGTATGCGAGTATGTACATAAGTATGTATGTATATGTGTATGTGTGAGTGATAGAATATTTGTTTGGACTGGATTAGTGTTAAGCGTGCCGGTATTTATTGGTGTTGATATTATCTTGAAATTACAGATCTAAATAGATCGATCGACATGTTTTTCTTTGAAAAGAATTGACTGAAGGTTTTCAAGAATAAAAAAAAATGGTTTGCAGAACAAGTGCATACTTATGTACATAGTTGCTAAATTATTCAATGTAATAAGGGGTGGATGACTTGGATTTATAGCCAAGCCTTAAGAACAAGGGGTTAGTTAGTAGTTTGGCATTAATATGTCATATTCGTTAAGTTATTAGACGTACAATAGTACCTCTCGTGCATTTGTTCTAGTTATAGCAGCTAATTTTTATAATTTTACTTTTCAAATGGATTAACCAAAACTAAGACCGTTTATGCCAAGAGAGAAGGGCGTTAAAAGTGAAAGTCTAGAAGTGAAAGCCTAGCCGGGAAGTCATAAAATAAAATAAACATATTACAGCGATTAATTTAGCGCCGCATTTGCTTCAAAAAATTGGGTGTCATGCAATCCAACTTCGACTTGAATTGTTCAACATGGATTTCGAATTTTGAAAATTCTCTTGCAAAACATCCGTCCAGGAAGATTCGTAAACTCTAATCAACTTCCAGAAATGAAAATTCCAAGTGGCCCTAAGATCTGCTACAGTATCACCTGCTTAACAGAAACTATAGGGTGGGCCATTTAAATGTTTAAATTTAAAACTGCAATAAAACAAAAACGGTTTGAAATCTTAACAAATTTATTTCTTTGTTGTGAAGTACAATTGTTCCGGTTAGAAATGGAATATTATTTCATTCATATGGCTGCCGCAGCTGACCTCACAGTACCTCATTCGATCGAACCAATTTTCGTACTGTCTTTCAAGTGTATGTTGTCGAATCTCGGCAATAGAATCACTAATGTTGGCCTTCAAATGATCAATTGTTTCTGGTTTATCGGCATTTTTCCATTTTTCTTTAACGGCGCCATACAAAAAATACACCAAATCATAAATCAAATCGCAGCTTCTTGGCGGCCAATTGACATCTGCATTTCGGCTAACGCATTTCGGAAATATGAAAAAAACATTTCTTTGGAGGCGGCCATCAAACGTTTGACGCAATAAATCGATTGTGGCATGAGACGTATGGCAAGTTGCACCATCCTGTTGAAGCTAAATACCATGAAGAGCGGATACAAAAAAATCAGTTATAATGGTGCGATAGGTGTCTCCATTGACCGTAATGGTTGCATCGTCCTCATTTTCAAAGAAATATGGACCAATGATGTCTCCTCTCCTCAAGCCGCACCAAACAGTTGCTTTTCTGAGCACCAAATATGGCAATTTTGCTTATTAACGTACCCACCAAGATTAAAATGAGCTTCATTCGAATTTTTTTTGGCAAAATCGATATCATCGTCCAGTTTCTCATTAACCCAATAAATCCCAACATTGCCCAAGCCTAAATCGATTCATTACATTCAGTGGAGTCAATATACTGAACTTTGTGACAGAATAGAATGACATACATAGGTCGGAATGGAGTGGTAGCTCTGATATCAAAAAACTCACTTGATCACGCATAGCGGCCCGTTGTGATGCCACAGGTGAACGCAGTCTCTGCACTGACCAAGTTCTACCAAAACGAGGAAGAGGAAGAAGTTTGTCAGCGCAAGGGCAGCACATCAAAAGCACGACTACCTATACCTGCATCTCGCAAGAGATGGGCACTGACAAAGAAAGTGGATAACAGACTCCTCTTCCTCAGCGGATCCGCACCCACGGCAGAAGTCGTTAAATGGGAGCCGCATCCTTTACGCGTGTCTACCCATAACACAATGAATTGACATAGTACATACATAAATATTGCCAGATTCGAAATAACCGATGGTTCAAATTTAAACCGATAGATGGCCCACCCGATCAGACAAAAGAAAGGTAATAACAAGGAAATGGTCAAATGAGATTATTTGTATTTTAGTTCTATGTTCCTTAAAGAAATAAAAGTGAAGAAACAAAGTCCTTTAAAATCTACGGTAACTTATACAACGTCAGTCTTAATATGACATAAACTACTGCAGCCCTGATGAGAAGGATATCAGCCTTAGACCCTGCTCTATACCGGTTTTCTATTACATACTTTAGTAGATAAATCAGGAAAATATGTTAGCACAAAATCAAATCAAAATCTCAATTGTCCGGTCATTACTTTCATTGCCTTCCATTGAGAGAAGGCCATGTCAATTCTATTTTAAAGTATTAACGACAGCACGAAAAGGAACTCATCATTAAAAAACAAAAATTCCATGGAGTTTTATCAATCCACGAAATCTTTATCTAAGACAGTACAGTATAGTAATAGATAATACAGATTAAACAGAAATTATTACATGGTAGACTCATTCTTCCTGTATGAATATCATTTGAACAATAACTGGGTAATGCAAAAACTTAAAGACTTTAAAATCAAATGAAGCCAGATCAAGCAAGTCGGACAAAACCAACTAGTGGATGCCTGAAACAAGCAATTTGATGCCTATTTACAATGAACTCGATATTTTGATTACAGGCTTTTCATGACTATACTTTTGGGAACACGGTCCATTGTCTAAAATGGTCTATTTCCCTTACACAGAACCCGTATAGACCTCTCACGCATTCAATGCTAAATACATACACATTATGTCATTACAACCCTTCAATCAGGATTACAATCAAGCTTCTCACACCACTCATCTTGTGTGTGTTAATTTTATACATGAGTAACGGTACCTACAGCTTAAAGCCGACTGCGAACGACAGATTTTTGAGAAGTTTTTCATGGCAATTTTATTTATTCTCAGAATTTTTCCCAGAAATCTGCTAAGAGGAAGTCGCCGAAGAATTATTTCTTTTTATATTTCGTTTTGATGTCTGACCTGGGATTTGAACCGAGGCCTTAGATCTAATAAGTCAACACCCTTCCTACTAGACTACAGCGACTTCTAAACATCTTTTGGAATATCTTGCAAATTACTGTTCGACAGTCTTCAGTAAACGGTGCCACTGGATATTTAAAATCGCTTGTTTTGCGCTCACTTTTAAAGGAAAATGTGGTTGGTATTTTCAATAACATATTTTGTACAAATTTCATTAGCTTCTTCCAATTCACGCCACTAAAAAAAATTATGTCTTTTACAGGTTAGGTCGGAGTGGTAGCCCTGATATCACAAAGCTCTCTTGAGCACGCATAGCGGCCCGTTGTGATGCCACGGGTGATCGCAGTCCCTGTACTAACCAAGTTCCACCAAAATCAGGGAAAAGGAAGAAGTTGGTCAGCGCAAGGGCTGCACAACAAAAGCAAGACTACCCCACACTGGAAAACCAGCCAGAAAGTTTGATGAACGAAGCTATATCCCTGACATCAATAGACGATAGCTCCGTTAAGCTAACAAGGAATGGGGAGCCAAATAACCTATATCTACACCTAGAAAGAGACGGGCACTGGCAAAGAAAGTGAACAACAGTCTCCACTTCCTCAGTGGACCTGCATCCACGACAGAAGTCGTTGAAAGGGAGCCTCATTCTTTCCGCGTGTCTACCCATGACGCAATGACCTGTAAGCACGGCCACTGTAATCGAGATGACATCACGACCAAGACCAAGTTGGTACGCCTTCTATCCATCTTGGGCCAGGTGAGTCTAGCGGTGGAGCAGGACTCCTCATTGACCCAGGATAGGTTGGCGTCCCGAAAGAACCTCCGCGCAATGGTCAACTTGACCGAGGCAAGTGGCATACCCAATTCAACAGAAGAGGATTCCGGAAGGAGCGCACCAGCTCTGTCGAGCACGTCGGCCCTACAGTTTCCCGTTTTGTACAGTATCATCCCAAAAATATATGGAACTCGAGCTTATGAAGACTTGTCAATGTAATAAAAAGTATTTCATTATCTCGAGGTCCTCTCCTGCATTCGTTATTATCTAGCACACCTATGCGTTTCAGATTGCATGTTAGGCTGAGAGTTTTGTTAGGAAGCTAATCAGTGTTCTTAAGCCATCTTTTTCTCTCATCAGGATTGTCCTAGAATATGAGTTACTATTCTACAATAGTCTATGTAACGTTGCAGACCACTTACAGAGCCTTGTTTTCAATGCATTAAAATTTATTGGAATTGGTTTATGTTTTGTAATTTCTTACCTCTTATAGCAAAATTATTGGCACGCTTGAGGCTCGAGGATGAGTGACAGAGTGTGCTGTGGTATATTTATTAAAGGTTCTGATATTAAACTTTCTTATGGGCCATTTTACCATTGACGAAGCCTATTCCATTCAGATAAAATGATTTTAACAAACACAAGCTGATTTTTATTTATTAAGTTAATTTCAATTCAAAAATATTTCACGAATACTATTTATTTGTATTTTGTGCCTGCTAATATATATATTAGTGTTGTAGCTGTAATTTTAAAAAATTTAATTAAATATTAAGTTTAATTTATAATGACATTAAAACATTATTACAATACAATATATTCTTCTTTAATACTTCTTGAAAATAATGCAACTTTTGAATGTGAAAACCTTGGTCAAAGAAATTTCTACTAAAAAAACTATTACACTGGCCCCCAGAGCCATACAAAGGCAACAAAAAATAACACTTAAGTTCTGTAAAGCCAGGGGCTTTACTGTGCGGGGCTCTGTTATATCAGTAATAGACATGTGGCCCAAAGAAACTAACTCATAGAAGCTGGACTTAAACCAATATTGAAATAATCCAGACGAATAGGATTTCAGAATAAACTGGTGTACAGGTTCTCGATAAATCGAATGCATGGGTAGTATCAAATAAAAATGTAAATAACCATTGAAACATAGTTCATTACTGTAACGGAATAGCTTACGTGAGAAATAGCTTTGTTGGGCAGCAATAACAGTCCAACGGGATGAGCTAGTCGCATACGCATACGAAGTATTCAAGGTACTGAATACTATTTATTTGTATTTTGTGCACTGCTAATATATATATTAGTGTTGTAGCTGTAATTTTAAAAAATTTAATTAAATATTAAGTTTAATTTATAATGACATTAAAACATTATTACAATACAATATATTCTTCTTTAATACTTTTTGAAAATAATGCAACTTTTGAATGTGAAAACCTTGGTCAAAGAAATTTCTACTAAAAAAACTATTACACTGGCCCCCAGAGCCATACAAAGGCAACAAAAAATAACACTTAAGTCCTGTAAAGCCAGAGGCTTTACTGTGCGGGGCTCTGTTATATCAGTAATAGACATGTGGCCCAAAGAAACTAACTCATAGAAGCTGGACTTAAACCAATATTGAAATAATCCAGACGAATAGGATTTCAGAATAAACTGGTGTACAGGTTCTCGATAAATCGAATGCATGGGTAGTATCAAATAAAAATGTAAATAACCATTGAAACATAGATCATTACTGTAACGGAATAGCTTACGTGAGAAATAGCTTTGTTGGGCAGCAATAACAGTCCAACGGGATGAGCTAGTCGCATACGCATACGAAGTATTCAAGGTACTGCGCATGCGTATAAATTCACTTAAGGAAGGTTCAACCTTAAAGATTTTGGAATACTGAGCATATTCTTTATATATTCCATTATACTGCTGTTCGAAAATAAATAATTGAATGCCCGATTGCTCAAGCTGGGCAAAACTACGTATTGGTGGCATTTTTGGGGGACTAGTCATAAAACTACTCAAAAATACACCGTAAAGAGTAACACATACCATACCAGTTATGGACAGTAGCACAATAACATAAACCACGAAATAATCCAACTTGTTTGTAGGCATAGGAAAACTTTGGCCCAAAATTGCCCTGAAGGCCTTGTCATTTAACAAAATGTCTACAAAATTGATGCGGTATAAACGTCCACAACTTCTTTTAACAGCTATTAGCAATAGGAAGGTAAAACATAGAATCAAAAACAAAACATTAACCAAGAAATATTGATTTAAAACCGCTAAAAATATTTCGCCCATTGATAGTTCCAACTCTATAGGTAACAAAACACACCATTTGCCAATTTCAATGGGATAAGAAAATTCCGAAAAGTCTATGCCCTTAATGGGGCCGATTAGTGCAGCTGGTATATCTATTGTGTTGTTACGCGTCAAGTTGAGTACCTCTGTATAGAATATAGGATTACCCGGTTTTACCTCATAGGCCTGAACCAAAGTAGCATTAATACCCTGGGAAAAGAAATGTAAAAAGTGGCCCAAATAACCACAAATTTGTTGTTTACCCTGGTCATCATAATAAACCATTGAACGTGGATCTACTTGATCGGGCAAGGTAACAATTTTGTGTCCTTTCACATCACGTAACTTATTTGGAAATAATTTTTCCTCTTCAACAACATTTTCGTCGTTGTCACCTTTAAACAGCCAACTGTGTTTTGTTACTTTAAATTCAGGAAATTTTTCATAAGAATAGTAAAACGTATCATTGTGGGGAAATCGATAAGTAACAATTATGGCATTTATGATTTGTTCCATGTGACAATATTTAAAAATGTCTTCAATATTTTGCAAATCTGCAACGCCACCATGATTGTTAAAGGCCAGGCGGAATATGACACGATTTCTACGTAAATACAAGAGATTTTTGCTAAGAGCCTGTAATAAATCATTCTGGATAACCTTTGTAATGAACTGTTGCTGTGGCGGCGTTGTTGATGGTAGTGGTAGTGATGGTGGTAGTAATGGCGGTGGTGGTGGCAAACATAAAATTGTAATAAATTCACTGTTGAATTTCTTGTGGAGCGTGTAGTCTGCTTGTTGGGTTTGCAACAATAGTACGGGCATTTTAAAATGTTGTTCCATATAATATTGAAGATTTACGCAATAGTCGGTATGTTGCCATGTAGATTTTAGATTTTTTTCTTTTGTTGTTGTATATTGCCAATTTGTCAATATAACAATTGTTGTAAAACTTTGCTCTTGGCTTACATATTTCAAAAATTGTACAAATGCTTCATCATCTATATTATGGTTGGTGTTGCAGGCATCGTTGTTGCTGTCATTGCACTCAGTTGTTATAGCTGTAGTTGGTAATAATTTCAAATTTATATTCGCTGTTGCAGCAATTGATGTTGTTGTTGTTGTTCTTGTTATGGCAGCAACATTTGCTCCAATTATTATAAATAGTTGAAAATTTAACATGTTGCCCGTTAGCAGTAGTAGCAACGTTTTTATGCAATTGCCTTTTGGAAACATGCCACAAAATATCTTGCGTGCTGCTACTTTTGCTTTAAATAAAACGAAATCAAAAAAGTATAACAGAAAAACCGCAAAACAGCAAAACTGTAAAACTTTTCTTGTTAAAATCTTAAATAGACTTTCGTTTTAGGTTCTTATTGCCTTATTTTATTGTTGCAAATAATTTCTTAATTTAACCAAAACAGTTAGTCAACTAAAGCCAAATTCAGTTTCGATTTTATATTTTATACGAACATGCTTACAATTTGCCTATTTTATAATGCATAATGAATCAATTATTTTGTTGTTTTTATAATTTTTTTTAAATTTAAATTTAAATAACGCAAACATTAAATGTTTGATTACACCACTGGGACTCAGTTCCAACACTATTATACTGCAACAATGTATAAAAATTATTATCATGTTAACGGTATTTATTTATACTTCATACCGGAAAGAATATTCCACGCGAACTAATTACTTTGGCCTTCAACTCTTTAATATGCTTAGGCTATATATATAAAGGCACATTAAACTATTTTTGCTCAATGGTTTTAAAAATTGACCAATCTGAACACAAATCCTCCTAATGGTTTATAAGAAATGAAGATATATAGAAGGAAAATTTTAATCGCATAGATCCATTAGGAGTATACACATGTGAAAGTATTCAATAAGTAAAAACACAGGTCTTATACTGTACTTGACAGACCGTTGCTTACCAATGGCTGCACGGTATGTTGGAATGCATTGAAATAGAGACGTGCCTCTGTTGGCGTCATAAGTGTTAATAGGAGTTCATTTCAGGCATCTCTGGGTATTATCTTGGAGTCGCCGTAGTCTTGTAGGTAGTATGTTGACTTACATATTTGACGCAAGACCACGGTTCAAACCCCAGGTCAGACATCAAAACGAAATATGAAAAAATATTTCTTCGTCGACTTCCTCTCAGCAGATTTCGTGCAAAAAAACTCTAAGAGCAAACTGTAGGTCCTGCCACTTATGTATAAAATTATCACACACAACATAAGTGATGTGAGAAGCTAGGCCATAATCCTGACTAAAGGGTTGTAATGGCCAATTGTGTATGTATGTATGTCCACTAAGTTTTTCTATGGTAGGCCATTCGATACTGTCAAAGCAACTAAATTGGGTAGGTCAAGTCATTTTGACAGCCAAAATATACATACATACATATGTATGTACATACATACATATGTATGTACATACATAATTGGTAAGAATTCTCACACTACTTATATTGTGTGTGTTAATTTTATCCACGAATACCGGGACATACCAAACTGGATCCATACATAATTAGTCATAATTACAACCTAACTTCTCGCACCACTTATGTTGTGTGTATTAATTTTATACCAGAGTGGCAGGACCTACAGTTTAAAGTCGACTCTGAACGACAAATTTGTTCAGAAACTTTTTCATGGCAATTTAATTTACTCTCAGAGCTTTCAGAGTAATTTACTCTCAGAGTTTTTGCTGAGAGGAAGTGGCTAAAGAATTGTTTTTTTTTTTATTTGGATTTGTTGGAGATATCTGACCTGGGATTTGAACCGTGGCCTCACGTCTAATAAGCCAACAGACAACCTACTATACTACCACGACTTTAACGATATACACCCAGTGTAATAATATCTGATGGTGAAGTCGGAATAAGCTAAGATGAGCTATCTTCGCGGGAACAGGAGCAGCAATAAAAAGGGAATTCTATAGTCGTCCCACAAACTAGAATATAGGAGTTATAATAGTTCAGTTCAAAACTATTATATGACTAAATGGCTATGAGGAATAGCCTCTTACGTCAGAAGATCAATAAATGGAAAAGGGATATCCCTGAATTGTGTAGGTTATGCGAAGAGGCGGCAAAAGCACTGGGCTTGTCTGCAGATACGGAACCAGAAATGGTTAAGTGGTCAATTTTTTCAGGAACTAATAGATCAAGTGAAGGAGTGTTATCTAAAGGATTTAATAGGGTTTGTTGGCAATATTGACTAGTTAGACTACAAGATGAGAAGTTTGTTCGATAACAAATGATAAATAATGAAACAGAGTGCTAAATGCTATTCTAAACGTGCGACATGTGAGTTTTGAATCTCATCTCATCTTCGCAACGAATCTCTTAGAGACTATCGGGTTACCTTAAATATATTTCGTCTAGTGATGATTAACTAGTGAGCACTTTTTCTTTTAATTTTTTTTAATAACGTTTGGATACAAATCCAAATACCAGAAAAGATAAAGAAATTTTTATGATAGTTTTTGAATACTCACTATTATCAAATTAATATTGCTTCAATTTAGATAAATAGTAAACAATAATAAAATTTCAAAAATGTACTTGCTATACTGTGATGTCCCATAGGGCGGTATCTTATCATACACTGAAGATTTGCCTGTACTTGCAGGTTATAGGGTGAATAAGACTGTCATAATGAAAGCGATATATTTACCCAGTATATACAACAATGCCTATATACATACATACATAACTGGCCACTACAACCCTTCAGTCAGGATTACGACCTAGTTTCTCACACCACTTATGTTGTGTGTGTTTTTGTGAAACTTTTCATGGCAATTTCATTTATTCTCAGAGTTTTTGCCAGAAATTTGCTGAGAGAAAGTCGCCGAAGAAATACTTTTTGTATTTCGTTTGGGGCTCAAACCCTGGCTTTACGCCTAATAAGCCAACTAAACTAGAGTACGGCGACAATGCCTATATGCCTCGTTTTTTTTATTTCAACTCATTAGCAACGGTACCTTCTACTGCAAATATGTATACTTGATTTTTATTTTTGGTTTGGCAACTTCTAGAATTTCCTGATGATTTGTTATTGTAATTTTTTTTTAACTTTCGTAGTTTTTCTATGCATTTTTATTGTTGTAATTTGATTTTTGTTTAAGCGTATTCCCGTTGTTTTCTATGTTTATTTTCCTTACTCTGTTATCTCTTACTTAACTGTCTCCAGCTTATATTCACTATGCATTCTGTTTTCTTACAATACATAACGTAAAATAATTAAAATGTAGCAGGTTCTCGTGAGACTTATTTGTTCAATAATTGCACTTAATAATGAATACAAATAAATCAAAAGCATATGTTTATCGTGACTACCTTTTTCATAGCTCCCACTAAATTCTAGACTCATTAATAGAAAAACAATAAAAAAAATATTCGGAGACATTTATTTGTTTAAAATGTGAGGAAATTTTAAATACTTTCCTTTTTACTTTAAATTGCTTTCAAATTCCGAATTCTGCATTTACTTTTCACAAACAAAACCAGTCATATTGTCGTTAGCTGCTTCAATTCTAATTATTATATGTCTTTATGTCTTTGCAAATACATTCCAGATTTCACTGTCAGACAAGGATATGTTAATGGAATTTGATATTAAATAAAAAAAATTTTGCCAGAGTCTAAACAAAAGCACAAGATTTAAATCTGAATTTCACTTGAGCTATTAATATAATCCTTTAGTAAAATTTCAACTGCCACCCATTCATTATGAAGTCTGGCAAAAGACAAGCTTTTACAACCAAAAAAAAAAATAAATAAAAGAACCGAAACTCGAAATACTGTTACAAGATGCTCTTCCTAGAGAAGAAGATGGAAAGCGAAATGAGGAAGAAAAAAAAACGTTAAAACGTTCGTAAGTGACAAATGACTAACATTAATTGCCAATAACCATAATAACGCCATTGATGGATTTCTTAACCAACTTAGACGGTTAACAAATACTACAATTAGAAATTTAACAATTTTCTGCTGAAGTTGCAGTCGCTGTCAAAGTTGTTGTGGCAGTTTCTTATGAAAAAATAACAAAAAATTAAAAAAAAAAACAAAAAACGAAGCATTGAAGCAACACTATGGCCTCAATGCGTAGGTAAATTATAGACGTACGACATGATTGAAGGAGATGTGAACAGGCTGTTATTGTGCAGTTGTTATTATTGTTCTTGTTGTTGTTTTTGTTGTTTGAAAACAACAACAGCTTATACATCAAATGAGTTATTAACCACGCAACAACAACATATTTAAATCAATTTACCAATAAGCAATTTGCAACATCGACAACGTCGCACAAACCGGCATTCAAACGTGCAAGAAAATAATAATAACGCATGAGATAAAGGAAAAAAATACGTTTAAAATATTTACGAATACTCGCATAGAAAAGAAAGAATAATAGTTTTAGTTTTTCGTTTGCTTTTTTTCCTTTTTAAACACTGTGGTACAGCATGCAGCCTTTGGAGAGGAAGATCACCACCGTATGGTTTGATGTTCGAAAACCACTTTCGTTTAGAGTGGCCAACTTAAAAAGAATTTCTTTTTAATTTTACAAATATTAGTTTTTTTCCATTGTTTTATAGTTTATAGTTCTTTATATTCGATTTTGTTTTCAAACATTCTTAATTATAACTGCCTTAAACAACGCTATGACACCCTTTTCAATTTGATAAACATCACAGTGTATGTAGACTTTTTTCTTTGACTGTGTATGAAATGTTTTGAGAAGCGAAAATACACTCACAAATATTAATATGGTTTAACGGATGACATAGCAAAAAATGGTTCTAGTTAGTTTATTGATTAAGTCCTTACAATTAGTCATTATGCATACTAGTTTGAGCCTAGTTCTACTTAAGTACTCTTTACTAGCTGTACATTATGAGTGGCCAAACCCCCTTGCTAACCACTCTGCCTTTGGTAATCAAAAGATATGGAAAAGTCGTTATTAAATTTTATGTAAAAAATTGTCCTTATTTCTCAAATTTCTTACTTTTCCGGATGTGAACGGGTGATTTTTTTTAACGTTTAGATTTTGAAAAATAAAAAAAGTACAGAGAGTATACAAGAAAAAATGACTTGCGAAGGTTTGCTTAGAGACAATAAAAGAATACCTGCCATTTACATTTTAAAGCATATTTTAAGTAAATGTTGCTTGGTTGCTTATGTATTGTCGGTAGCTTACTAATATCGGTTAAAATGTTGTCTTTCAGTTTTGAAATTGTGGCTGACTTGTCTCTGTATACAAGGCACCACAAATGGTATAAAGGAATCAAAACGGAATGAAATTTTCGGCCAAATATGAAAGTAATTGCTTACCAAACTCATCTCTCAATAAATTCATGGTTTCACGTGTCGCGTAGTATATAGCACCATCTGGTACCCACATGTCAACCAATTTAATAATTTTTTAAGTTTGAACAAAAAAACCAACGAAACACGTAAATGTTTACTCCGTATTCAGAAATTGGCACTATAACTCAGATGGTCGATCTAATAAAGACATCAATGGACGATTTATTGATGCCTGTCAGCTTTCCGCTGAAGCAAAACTCTTATTTTTAACAGTATCATCAAGAACTGATGAAATCTAAATCAAACCAGTTTGAGAGAACTTCAAACAGTGAATAATAACATCGCCATCTATCATATCTTGTGGAATTTTAAGATACTAAAATGCACTCCAGCAAATGTTTGAATATATTGTATCCTCAAGACTTGAGTTCTATAACGTTTAGCGGAACGAAAAGGAAAAGAAGAATATTTAGTATGTTTTATGGTTTTAAGTCATTATCGTGAAGAGATGCCTTAATACTGCAACCATATGAACTTTTGTACGCTCCTTATATTTAAGAGAATATATTGACTCTTACAAGCCTATTGCTCTGATAAAACTCAGGATATTGCTCGAGGTGTTTCTTTCAGGAATGCATCAATGTCTCAATCTTCCAAGAATGTGGTTCAATGATTCATTCTCATTGTCACAGAATCCCCATTTTTTTGCTAGAAACAACCTCCTTTGTGAATAAGTGCACTCTGAATCTACAATTGCCTGTCAAGAGTTTGTTTTATGAACCTCCGGATTCTTTCTTGATAGCCTAATGCATTATTCAGATATCATTCTATTGTAATTTTCCAACAAAAGTTTTGATTGCCTCAAACCAAATTGATTTGTGAAGCTGTCATTCCCATTTTTAAGCAGGGGAGGTTGTAAGATTCTTACGATTATAATCATGATAGTTGTTATGAAATTTAGAAGAACATGATAGCTTAACATAGCTGCAAAAAACACAATATTTTCATTAAAAATATATTTTTACCACCGTCATATGTTTTCCTAAATATGCTTCCACGTGGATCTTTCAAGCTGCAATCCTATGAGCGCTACACTACCCATGGCCCAATGCCTCGCAATTTTAATTCTTTAACTTTCACAATGTTTTAGCTTCTAGTGTTTGCTAGAGTTAGGCCAAGAACACTCCATAATTATAAGAAGTGTAGACTTTTTAAGCAAGAAATGCTGTAATCGTAATAAAATAACTAAAATGACCACAGCTTGTGAAGAATACTTCCAAGACATTTTGGTCTAGGCATATGTTTTATAAAATGTATTGATAAATAACAAGTATTTTAAATAGATCTGACCACCTCTGCACTTTATTGTTTAGTTCAACTATGAATTTATGCCTTCTATGTCGCCACCATACATATATTTTACTCGTAACACTAATCATTGAGTGTTTGAGAATTTAGCACTGCAAATATGTGTCTTATAGCAGTATTTTGTAGTATTTATGTAAGTTTTTTTTGTTGTTTTTTTTTTGCTCTTTTTCTCTCTTTTTAGTTCATGTTGTAAATACGATGAAAAATACACACATACGGACAATCTTACAAGCATACAACTCAAACATCTATACGTCCATCCATGTACACGATCCGTGCAAATAATTTACGTTTATGTGTAATTTTTGATTTAATAGACACCAAGTGTGTCTATTCGTCTGTTTTTCTCCGTCCGTCCATCTCTAGATATATTCAAACACTACATGTCGATGTTTAAACATTCATTCAACAGTGGTACTTAAAGTATGATTCAATGAAAGATGGAAAGCAAAAAAAAACGAGAAAAACGAAAAAAAGTAAAACGAAGATTCTCCACACGTATATTTTACACAAATTTAACAGTGTAAATTTAATGTTAGACTCTGGTACAAAAATCACACAGCACACATTAAGTAAAAACAATATTTTCACAGGTAATATTGCTGCCGAAGATGAGGATGACGATAATTATGAGACGCGTATGGTAGTCTACACTATGAGAGAACAGATATTCGCTTGGTTAATCATTAAAGAAATTTGATTATTTGGGAAATTTGTTTATCACTTAAACGACTACTGGTTAAAGTCTGAAAACGTGTTTAACTTTGAAGTTTAACTCAAGAACTATCATTTCCAAGCCGACATTAGGTTAGGTTAGGTTAGAGGACGTGTACTTGTCAATTAAGACAAGTACATCACCCGGAGGTCGAATTGACCCATTGTACAACGTCCTAGTTTCTCACACCACTTATGTTGTGTGTGTTAATTTTATACATGAGTGTTGGGACCTACAGTTTAAAGTCGACTCCAAACGACAGATTTTTTTGAGAAACTTTTTCATGGCAATTTTATTTACTCTCTGAGTTTTTGCCAGAAATCTGCTGAGAGGAAGTCGCCAAAGAAATACTTTTTGTATTTTGTCTTGATGTCTGGCCTGGGGCTTGAACCCCTAAGCCAACACACTACCTACTAGACTAC
This sequence comes from Sarcophaga variegata, assembly GCA_932273835.1. Classification (NCBI taxonomy): domain Eukaryota; kingdom Metazoa; phylum Arthropoda; class Insecta; order Diptera; family Sarcophagidae; genus Sarcophaga; species Sarcophaga variegata. The sequence goes on along the minus strand of OW026359.1, from coordinate 33,059,633 downwards.
GGCGACTTCAAGTCGACATTAAGTTGGCGACCCTATCATCCAAGTGATGGGGTTAGGAGTATGAGGTTATATCTGATATATAGACTGTGTTATATCCAGTGAGTTCTATCGATAGGGAGGAACTAAACTGGCTAGATCAAGTAATTTTGACAGTAGAAATGACACATACATATATTATTGGTCATTACAACATCGATACTAAAGAAATTTGCTTTACACATACATAATTGGTCATTACAATCCCTCAGTCAGCATCACAACCCTGCTTCTCACACCACTTATGTTGTATGTGTTAATTTTATACATGAGTGACGGCACCTACAGTCTAAAATCAACTCCGAACGACAGATTTTTGAGAAACTTTTCATGGCAATTTTATTTATTCTCAGAGTTTTTGCCAAAAATCTGCTGAGAATAAGCAGCCGAAGATATATTTCTTCATATATCGTTTTGTTCGAGATATCTAACCTGAGGTTTGAACCGTGGCCTAGACGAATAACGAATAACAAGAAAAGCCATAGGACTGTCACGATACTATCTGCTAGCTTCTAAAGAAAAACATTGCCTGTCGTATGACTTGTGTCCCAATTAAATGACTAGATTTTATTTATTTTGTCATGAATCTTGTATTGCTTGGTACTTTTTGGTATTTGACCAAAACTTGAGCAGTCCAGATTCGAATTCAAGTGAAGACAAAAAGCAATTTCTTTACGTTCTTCAAACTTGTCAAATACAAAATTTTCAATCCACTCCAAAATAACTCATCCAAGAGCAAACAAAAAATTAGAATTGACTAATGTCAGCCAGCGTTATCTCTTAAGAACGAAAAAAAAACCAAACCATATAGAACAAATATTTTTACAGACTAGTAGGTAAGTGATATGTAAAAGTAGTCTTCTGAAAATGGTCAATGTTCGAGCATGATTTTTGCAGATGCCTTAAATTACACGCTAAGAAGAAGACCTTTTGCTGTGGAACTCCAATATATAACTTTCAAGAGAGTTAAGTACTTCTGATGTCCTCTAATAACCTCTCGCAGTATTTATTTAAAGGTTTAATTTTGAATAGTGGCTCTAGGATATAAATCACAACATACTTTACAGATGAAGTTACATAGAGCCGATCGTAGTCCCATAAAAACAAAGTGACTCACAACATTTTCCTCATTTTAAGTATTTTCAGACATGCTGCTACTCCGTTGCCATTACTTAGAAACAGCTCCACCTATGAAAATATATTGAAAGTAGTGGATTAGAATGGTATTCAACGCGTTCTACCCTCTTTCGAAAGGTTATTCTAGCTGGAAGTCTAAACTCATAGAGCTTACAGGATGTATTATTTTGAAAGGGATTTAAAAATCTTAATTTTTTAGACTCAAAATTTCTGATAAAAATTTTCCCATTTTCTCTTGTATTCGCATCTGTATGGCTGGGATTTACAAACAAGAAAATTAGCTTCTACACCATGTCATCTGAATAAATAAAAAAAATGTCTAAAACTGTACTCATAACCAATATGATCAGGCTATAAGAGTTGATCCTAATGTATGCCCAACAAGTCACCGTAGTCTAGTAGACAACGTGTTGACTTATTAGATGGCCAGGTTAGACATCTCCAACAAAACGAAATATAAAAAAATATTTCTTCGGCGTCTGCCCCTCAGCAAAAACTCTGCTTTGAAAAAGTTTCCCAAAAATTTGTCTTTCGAAGACGACTTTAAACTGTATGTCCTGCTACTCATTAATAAAATTAACACACACAACATATGTAAGTGGTGTAAGAAGCTAGGTTGTAATCTGACTAAAGCGTTGTAATCACCAATTCCCATTAAGCGCAGTTCAGTTATTTCGTTCTTTTATTCAATAATTAAGTTCTGTTTCTACATATAGAAACTTTAAGAAAAATAGCCAGAGACGTCACTGTTACAACTTTAAAAACAGATTCTTTAATTGTTTTCATTTATAAAACCCTTTATGGAAACACCCATAAACGTTTTCCAAGTAAAAAAAAAACCGTTTACGTGTACCTATTTGAATCAGGCATAAAACGGCGCCTGTTCTTCTACATCTCATCACATGGTGAAAAATCGGTTGGACTTTTTCGTTTCTATTTTTCTGTGTTTTTGTTTTTTTTTTGTTTTTTCCTTTTGAACCGCAATTGATGTCGTGTGCATGCACTTGCATGTATAATTTCAAAAGATTTTTTATAATATTTACAATTTACAACAATTTTTTTGCCTTTTCATAGTTTTTTTTTTTGTGTTTTTTTTCTATTTCTTCTTCTATAAATTCAAATATTTCAGACGTTTTTCTTAAAGCTTATCAGTTATAAAACTGCACTTACACATAACGTTTGAAGGTTTGTATTTAAACTTAACTAAGGCGGCCTCTTTGTACACGTTTACAGTTGCACATGTTGCACATACAGACGTACTTACATATAGAAAACATAAAAATAGAAGAAAAAAAAGCAATTCAACAAGCAACTTACGACTTACAACTAAATATCACATGGCATCACTACAAACACAAATTTCTCACTCATGCTTCACGGGATACAAAAACGTGTTGCCTTTTAAAGTTGGCTGTTGTCGTTTGCTTTTAAGCCGGAAATTGTTCAAGTTTTATTGGCACCCTACCATAAAGGACTTGGTTAATAGAAAAATATTACAAATTGAATTGGTGTATTGTAAGTATTCAAAATAAACAATGTTGTGTGTAACGATATGAAACAGTTAAACGGTTTGTGGCAAAATAAACTTTACATTCTGTATGAATATAATTTTGTATGCTTTTCCTTGAAGGAATAGTACGAATGATATGGAAAAATTTTTATTAATTAAAAGGTAAAAAAAATAATAAGAATATTAGTACATAACATAATTGGTCATTACAACCCTTCAGTCAGGATTACGACCGAGTTTCTCACACCACTTATATTGTGTGTGTTAATTTTATACATGAGTGGAGGGACCTACAGTTTAAAGTCGATTCCGAACGACATATTTTTGAGAAACTTTTCATGGCAATTTTTATTTACTCTCAGAGTTTTTGCCAGAAATCTACTGAGAGGAAGTCGCCGAAGAAATGGTTTTTGTATTCTGTTTTAATGTCTCGCCTGGGGCTCGAACCCTGGCTTTACGTCTAATAAGCTAACACACTACCTACTAGACTACGGCGACTTTGACCCTAGTTCTAGAATAAAAAAAATAGATTTTTGAGTCATTCTTTTTGTTACCAAAGCACTGCTTTGACACGATCTTGCTTTGAAAGTAACAATAGAACAGAGGTCGATGAAACTACGAAGCGTCTTCATCTATGAATTTATTGAGAAAAAGTTTGATTCACTCAGCAATCATGCATGGAGCTGCAGATCGAACTGCAGGGTCGCAAAAGCTTTATGGCCAAAGCTCAACCATACAGGCATTATTAGGCATAGGGTAAATAAATGGGCCAATGTTACCTATAATTTCTATAGGTTATGGAGGGTGCCCTGGTAGTCTTGTGGGTAGAGTGCTAGATTATTAGCGTGAGGGTGGTGGGTTCGATTACCACCAGAGACTCTGGTCTGTGACACTACACCGAGCATATGGTCAAGTTACTCCGCTTGTATATAATTAGAATATAATTTGTAATTGTATTGTAATTAATAAATAAATAAATAAATATAGGTTATGGAAGGAGACAGGACGAATTTTATGTCACTCTCCCTGTTTTCAGGAATGTATGTAGGCAGCAATGACTAGGTAGTTAGTTTACTGTGAAACTGATAAATCCAAAGGATAGCGAGCTTAAAGATTTAATAGGGTTTGTGAACGTGATTGACTGGCTTGATAAAAGCAGTATTTATCTCCTTAAATGGTGGAAAAGTTAAACATTTCATCAGTTTTTCAATTTTGAAGAAACCTAAAGAATTGTAAAAAACTAAATGCACTAAATATGACCAAAAATCTAGTCAGCAGATATAGTAACATAATGCAAAAGCATGGATTTATTTGTAGTCATTTTTTTCCCAAAATGTCCAAAACTTTAAGGTTCTCATAATAATTAATTGCAGGCAGAACTTTAGCTCTACTCCGAGAGACTATGGAAAAACCAGTGAGCAACCAACTTATTTCCCTAACACTTCTGTTGTCATCATAATAAATTCAGGAATTTATTTAGTGATGTTTCAACAATTCCTGCTCAATATTTTCATCACGTCCTCAACATGTTAATCAACTGTTCAAGTACTCGAACGACCAGAGGAAGTATTGTTATTTGAATCTTAAGGTACCCTTATTATTTTATTTATTTAAACTCATTTAACATTTAAGATGTTTTGAAAAAAAATTTTGCATTAAATCTTACTCGAAAATCTATCGCGAGCTAAGAAAAAATGTTGATAAAAAAAAAACAAATCTAAACCAGCTAAAAACAAGGAATCCAAAAGCCATAAATGGCCATAATAAGTCCTTGTAGTAGATTTCGAATGTTTTGCTTTTGATAAAACAGAGTATTTCCTAAGGCAACTTGGCTTAATATCTGACGACATTATGTAGTGCATAAGAAACAACTAGACGCGTATCGTTTTTTATTATTATTTTTAATGTCGTAAATATTCAAGTCCGTTTGTTATGTGCCGACCATTAAGGAGTACATGTAGTAAACTTTCTTAGTTTCTTTCAGTTTCATCCCAGTCTTTTCTGTCTTTTCTAAAATATTTGGATATTGAGCTCCAGAAAGATGGGCAATGACATAAACGGTTTTCCCCTGTTTCGCTGTCCTGCATTCATTATTATTTACCACGCCTATACAGTTCCTGTGTACGTATAAGGCGGAGTATACTGCAAGGACTCTCATAAATATACTTAAATCGTCTTTTCCTCATATCAGAATCTCCTCAGAATAATTTTATCACTTTTCTTGGTCCACAATAGTGGTTGTGACTTTTCCATCGATTTTGATAGCATGGTTTACGTTTAATAATTTCCTAGAAGTCACGGTAGCCTAGTAGGTAGTGTGTTGTCTTACTAGACTTGAGGCCATGGTTCAAATCCCAGGTCAGACTTTTAGAACAAAACAAAATATAAAATAAATATTTATTCGGCGAATTCCTGTCAGCAAATTTCTGGCAATAACTCTAAGATTAATAATGCGTATTCTTTCATACATACATAATTGGCCATTACAACCCTCCAGTCAGGATTACGGCCTAGATTCTCACACCACTCATGTTGTGTGTGTTAATTTTATACGTGAGTGGCGGGACCTACAGTTTAACGTCGACTCTGAACGATAGATTTTTGAGAAACTTTTTCATGACAGGTGTCTTTACTCTCAGAGCTTTTGCCAGAAATCTGCTGAGAGTAAGTTGCCAAAGAAATATTTTTTTTCATATTTCGTTTTGATATCTGACCTGGGATACGAATCCGGGATTTATGTCTAATGAGCCAACACATTACCTACTAGACTACGACGACTTCTTTCATATCTGTAGTAATTCTTAAACGCATGCTTACATTCCTGTATAGTTTATGATCTCGTATCCGTGCACGCCATTTGATTGTCAGCGAAAAGATTGAAATTCCTATATGCCAACTTTACAACTGGCCAGCAACAAGTCCCCACGGGACTTAGGTTCCGTTGACCAAAAAAGTTGATCTGTTATGAGGGTCATGCAATTAGCCGCTATTGATATTGATATGTTAGGCATCCTGCCGAATATTTCAACTGTAAGTTGAAGTCGTTTACTGTCTACTCTGGTGATACTTGTGGTGCTAGGTGATCAACCCATGTTTCAGTCGTTTGGATAAGTACGTTTCCAATGCGCATGCCTTAAACACTGAAAGTCAAAAAGAGAATTTTTTATTGCGTAATAAATTTCATCACAAAATCAAATTCACCAAGGTATATTGCAATCATCGACAATCATCGACAATTATAAACACATTATTTTGTAGACCACTGTTACGTTCGACCATTATTGACCATCACGAAAATAAGAAAATTTTCTCCAATTTAAGCAAGCTAAAGTGATTTGCTTTAAATTCTTTAATTATATCAACTGTAACAATCAATTACCGCCACCAATGTTGTTCATATTAAATTTCCCCCAAAGTCTGTGATTTAATTTTTCCTGTTTCACCATTGTCTTCAATTACTGTGTACCTCCAACTCAACACTACTCCTTTAAGGATAGATGATGCAGCTATTAAAAAAGAGAGAAAGAAAGAGAGAGAGAGAGGGTGTGTGTGTGTGTGTGTGCACGTGTGTGTAATAAATGTATGAATTAAATGGCAATTTATGGCTTGTGAAAATGAAACGAGTGTAAATTTAATATAATTCATCCTGTGTGGGCTTTACTGCAGAAATATTTATTAATTCGTTTCGTTTTGTTTATTTTCCATGATCAGGGCGTTATTCACTTGGAAAATTGCCGTAATAATTTTTAGAAGTAGACAATTTTAATGATGGCTAGGTCGCTTCGTTGGTCGGTTACATATATATGTATGTATGAACATTCATATGAAAAATATTATATTCATATGCGTTATTTTGTGCGGTCGTTAAAGTAATATATTATGTAAAGAGAACTTTCAAACGACTATTCTTGTTTTAAAATTATCACAAATAATTGGATACTTTAAAGGAAAAGAGTACAGGGAAATTAATAAAAATTTGAAAAATAATTGTCTTAAATCTAATTTCTATCGCTTGATTTCATAGGGTCTTTTAAGAAGGACTTGCGAACTTTGAAAATTGATAACGATCATCTTGTTGAAGCTACATCTGTCAAATTAGTTGTCATTAGTTCAGTCTGTTTTGTCAAATTTCAATCGATAACAATAAGCAACTTCTCTGAATGTGCTTCGGATCAGTTGGCAACTGATATTTTTATCAAAAAATTATCTTAAGCTATGAGTACCACGTCTGGATGGATGGATAATTGAACGTTGGCCATGACATCACTGTCAACGACAAGCACTATAGTTAGATGATTATCAACTTCCTTTGACCTAAATGGGATGAACTGGACACCAACGACATGGGATTTTAACAGTACAGCACTATGTGCCACACAGCTCATAGGCAATTCATCGTACCCCCACGATTTGCCCCATTAGACTTTTTCTTGTGGACTTTTCTTAAGAAAAATTTAAAAAAATTTCAAAAAATTTTAGCCTTCATTATATAAACCTATAGTGCTATCCGTTAATAGTAATGGCCTAGCAATTTCGTTCTCAGTAACGCGACGACGACGCCAGGCCAAAATGCTCACCAATCTGTGATTTTTTCAGGTTGCATTGGATTCTCTTGGATCTCATATGGATTGGTATCATCCCAAATTTAACAAGTTTGTTTATTCACGTACCCATAGCTAAAGATGATTTTTCGATTAAAGCTGCTTCTGAACCCATTCAGGAACACATGTCGATGTCTATAGTCGTTTATCCTCAGTTCTAGGGTCAGTTGAATTTCGTACAGATGCAGGTCCAAGTCACGATACACAATTCGCTAAAAAAAAAGTCGAGTTTTTGTGTGCAACACGAAATCGACTGCCTCGGACTCGAATTTATCCACCATATTGCGTGTACTCCTTTTAGTACACAAATTATTATGACGATCATAAAATAGGCAAAGTACGAGGTTGCCGAAGAGAACACAAAAACAAAAATAACACCTTAACAAAAGATGATTTGGCAAAATTTTGTTTCTTTTACTGCCTATTGCTAACATTTTAAGTAATTTGTAATACTTATAATACATTTTACATAAAATTTTATTTGTATAACTTTTCTAAGAGTAAAAGATCTTGTCGAACACGGCTAGTCTTAATGCCTTTATTATTAATATATATTGTATTATATATATATATATTGTTGAATATTATTTTTCAAAATATATATCGCCTTAATCTAGTAGATAGTATGCTGGCTTATTAGATGTGAGGCCACGGTTTAATCACCAGGTCAGACATCTCCAACTAAACGAAATATGAAAGAATATTTCTTCGGCTACTTCCTCTCAGCAGATTTCTGGCAAAAAAAAACTCTGAGAGCTAATAAAATTGCAATGAAAAGTTTCTCAAAAATGTAGTCGTCTTTAAACTGTAGGTATCGTCACTAATGTACAAAATTAACACACACAAAATAAGTGGTACTGATGTTCACACTATGAAATCTCTGTAGTCTAGTGGGTAGTATATTGGCTTATTAGACGTGAGGCTATGATTGAAACCCCAAACTCAAAAATCTATTATTCGAAGTCGACTTTGAACTGTAGGTCCCGGCTGTTATGGATAAATTTAACACTCACAACATAAGTGGTGGGAGAAGCTTGGTCGTAATTCTGACTATAGAATTATAATGATCAATTATTATATTTATTTATTTTTATACCAGGAAGAAACATAGATGGGGACACATAGGACAAGAACAAAGTGAACAAACCTTTAATAGTCCAGTCTAACTAAATCCTTGTAGATTATGATTCCACAGGGCTTTTATATGTATTCCCTGGCCTACCTACAACAGACTCCACTGCGGATTCCAATCCAACGCCGACCTGGCTCACATATTGCTTAACCTACTAATTTCTGTTACGCTCTAGAACACAACAGGCCAAGTTAAATTTGATTATTTACAAGGCAAATATTTTTAATTGTTTCCTCCATAGCATATGAAAATAATGATAAGTTTTCTTCTATAAAATTATAATTTAACTTGTAATGGTATGTAGCAAAAGATATTTTATCAATTATTATTAAGTTAATCTTTTAGTTTTATATTTTCACATAATCTTTAAATATTTAAAAAGGTTGTAACATTTAGAAGCCCTTTTAATTTTTTTTAAAACGATAGTCGTATAAAGGGTGAGAGAAGCTCACATATTTCATATTTGAACTATAAAATAATTAAGTACCTTCGTATTCTGCTCATATAGTATATTTCTTTGAGTATTTGCAACATATGGAAATAAATTTCATTTATGAATTTGTTATACATATAATAGACAAGAAAATATTTATAGACCATACATATTAATAATACCATACGTATGTATGTACGTATTTTTATATGTAAATAATTTACATACGATATGGTTTAACGACAACAACGTCTAAATCGTGATCCATTAAGATGCCTTTGAATATTTGTTTTACAAAATTTAATTGAACACGATTCCATCGGTTTAACACAAATACAAATACAAATAAAAAACGAAGAACCCTACAAGATTACATAGAAATACTTGTGCAATTTCATATTTATATTGCCAGGAAAAGGGGCAAAAAAAAAAGAAATCGTCTCACAAATGCCATAACTAAAGGAGATGTTTTCACATTGTGAACTAATATGTACTTGTACTTGTACGAGAAATCTAAAATCAGAAATCAGAAATCATGTTTACATTTGTTAAGAATGCTGTTACAAGACACCAATGAATGAATATGAAGGTTTTCATATGAGTGTTATTGGTTTTTTCTTATTTTTTTTTTCTTTTTTGTTTTTTTTTTTTTTGTTGACCAACAATTGCCAACAAAAGATCAAGAAACTCACATGCTTTAAACTCTGATTTCATAATCTTCAACGATCATATTCGTTAACAAATAATAAAATGTCATAAATGTTTAGTTGACTGGAAAGAAAAAACCGAAATGATAAAAGAGGACAACAAAATCGTTGTAAAGAAAAGATGTTTACAAATTAATTCAAGTATATGTACGTATGTATTCTTGGTATTTAAAAGTATTTTTTTATGAAGCATGTGATAAGACTTATGGATTTAGTTTTTGCAAAATTACAATCTGATTTAAACATACATACATATGTACATACCTACATACAAACATGCATACATACATAATTCATCATCACAACCTCTCAGATTGTTCTCTAAAATCCTACTTGTATTATGACTGGTGTTAAGGACTACTTAATGAATGTTTTTCCAGATGTTGAATGTTTCAAGTTTCGTTAATCTATAATGGTGCGTTCTTTCTAATTTGGTGGCAACTTTTATTCCTTCTAAATTGAAGTCATATGAGAATAAATTTGTTCAGCTGTTTTGACATCTACTCGTGGAATTTCAGCTAGAATTCTTTCTTTGCTGCTGCGGCCTTATTACATTCCTATTTAACGATGGCTTCTTTTGTATCTTTGAGACTGGGATTGTTGCGTAACATCTTTAAATTTTATTCCACGGTTCTGTTGTTGTTCACTTATTTATCTTTAGTACAATGGCGTTACTAATATCTTTGAAATCTTCTGCCCATCTTCATATCTGTATGTAACTATGTTTTCAACGACTGTTTGAGTTCTGTCACTTTAAGTTAGCGAGGCAATCTACTATGTCAAATAGACTTCTTTGAGCCATGTTGATCGACTTTGTTAGTGTAAGCGAGGTTCCTGCCATGTACCATAACTTGACTAGCAATGTACTGAACTCGATTTTAAAAAGAGAAACTATGTAATTTTTAACATCGGATTAATGAGCTCGTCATCGTCTAGTAGGTTGTGTGTCGGCTAATTAGACATAAGGCCACGGTTCAGACATCTCGAATAAACGAAATATGAAGAAATATTTCTTCGACGACTTCCTCTCAGTAGATTTCTGACAAAAACTCTGAGAGCAAATAAAATTGCCGTGAAAAGTTTCTCAAAAATCGATAGTTCGGAGTCGACCGTAAACTGTAGGTCCCGCCACTTATGTATAAAATTAACACACACAATATAAATGGTGTGAGAAACTAGATCCATAATCCTGACTGAAGGGGTGTAATGACCAATTATGTATGTATGTTAATTATGAACATCAAGGACATGTAGTTTCAACAGTATGGCGCTACGTGTTATACAGCTCATGCGGAATTTGATATTGTGGACGAGCGATTTAACGGCGTAGTCATCTCAGATGGGAGTGATATGAACTGACTACCGACATAGTGCGATTTGACCCTGTTAGAATTTTTCTTATTGGATTTTTATCCAAGGTGTATGCGATTAAGCCAGAAACCACCAAGTCCTCTGTAAAATTTAGCCGGATTTATGTGTCATAGTTACAGGAATTTACCTGCCACCTATAAAACTCGTGACGAAGATTGAATTATTATATTCTACACACTTTTTTTCATTTAAATTTAAAGCTAGAAATCGTTTGATTAATGGACACAATATTTTTCAAAAAAAATCTCTTGAATTGAAATTAAGTGTACACTTTTGCTTCACACCAGTGTTGAAAAATTCAGTACTTTTGTACTTTTTTCAGTACTTTATCATTTCAAAAATTCCGCAGTACTCCCGCCATGCTTTCAGTACTTTTTTATTATTACATATTTTATGTTTTGCGCTTTTCAATTATTTATGCATTAGCAACACGTTCAACGCAATGCTAAAGTAGATTAGGCTTTATAGCTCCGGTTAGCCAAACTACCACGGAACTTGCTTTCGTTTTTAGAATACAAAAAGCAATGAAAACGCTTGCCGAACCACAATGTCATTTTGTTAAGCATTAAGCATTGTTATTCAAACAAACGTAGTTACATTACGTTCCATCAACATGATTCTAAACTAGGCTTTTAGGTTTTCCTACGTTCCGAATCAGCTATTTTTGTTCTGTACATACAGATTAAATATAAATAAATAGTCTAGTAGGTATGTACTGGCTTACGAGTAAGCCCCAATGGCAGACATTTCCATTAAAACGAAATATGAAATAAAATTGCCACGATAAAGTTTCTCAAGTGTCGTTCGGAGTCGATTTTAAACAGTAGGCCCACTCATGTATAAAATTAACACACACAAAACAAGTGGTGTGAGAAGTTAGGTCGTAATCCTGATTGACCAAATTATGTATGTTGTATGTATGTATGTATCTTTTACAAATGTACTATTTGATGCAAAAAAGTACTTTTACAGTTATAATTCAGTATCATTTCAAAATTTCAGTTTTGCAACACTGCTTTAAATCCAAGGAGTGACATAATTTAAAAGTGTAGATGTAATATCCTATTGAACCTCGCCATTTAAGGGCATTGCAGTTTTTCCATTAAAATTGAAATTATTTTTCTGCTTTAATTGGAGAATAATCAAACAAAATATGTTCTGTTTTCATTAAAATACATATGTTTTCAATAATCATATTGAATTAGGAAATAAATTCTTAAAAAAAGCTTAGGTCCAGCGTGACTGCAGTTCAAAAGAAATGTTGCAAGAGTTTTCTTATTTTTGTGTGTTTCGAATTCATTTGTTTTTGTGTAAGTAGTGTTGCATTATGTTTTGAGTAACTGTGTGTTGCTTGTGTTGCATATGTTGCTTGATATTGTCAACCTTGCGCTAGATTTCCATAATAAACAATTTCAAAACGTACAACTACACCAAAACCCACAAACAAAAAAATACAATAGCATTACAGTTTTTGTAGCATCCACATACCACTCGAGTACCACATTTGTTTGTTTGTTCTTCACAAAGTTTTTTAATGGTTTCTTATTTTCTTAAATTGTATTTTTTTGTTTTTATTTTTATTGTGTTTTTGTTTTTATGAACAAGAACTGTTTACATGGTAATAAAATAATAATTGGATTTCAATACAAAAAACCAAGAAATAATTTTTTTTTTTTTTTATAGTCTGTTATTTTGAAATTAATGGGTATTTGTTTATGGTAAAAAATATTTAACCTTAGTGTGGTCGATAGAGTCCAAAAACAAACAAACAAAAAAAACTTTAAAACTTGAAACTCAAAATACAACAATTTTAAAATAAAAATTGTCTTCTAGTTGTTAGTTTGAGGTTTAATTCATTGTTGTCGTTCTCATCATCATCCTCATTATTGGTTACTTGCAACTGAAGAAATGTAAACAAAAAACAAAAATCTTCTATTAAAAGTGAATTTTACGTCAATACATGTGAATTAAATTGAATTAAAAATGAATTTTTTTATTCACTTTGAAACCACTGCATCCATATGAATATGTATTCCATTCAATTGGCATTTAACGTACTCAAGCGTACAGAAATAAAAAATAAGAATTTCTTGACAAAACATGTGTGAACATCATCGAAAACCATACAAAGTTGTATTCAATCTATTCAATCAGAACTTATTGGTCTGAAGTCATGGTGATGGCAATGGTGTTGATGGGATTTTATGTTTGCAATTCATGCGTAAAGTAAGTTCTACACTATCTTTGATCTTTACGAGCTTTTTAAAAATAAGTGCGATATTTTGTAATGCTACAATTTCATGGAAATGTGTAACAACAGATTTGATGATGATGGCATTACACTTTAAGAAATTGAAAAAAATTTGAAAATCAAGTGCATTAAATACCTATTGTTCTGGTATAATTTCCTAAATAGTTTAAATTAAGTCCACCATAAGTGAAGTAGTACTCACCATCAATCCGTGAGGTTAGAAAGGCTTACGACAAGTATACCCCATTATAAGACCACATACATTTATTTCCTCTAGTCCTGTAACCATCCGAAACCTGGCACACTGTAATATCCATCCTCGACAGACCAGTAAGGTCATCTTTATAATAGAAGCCCAGAACTCTTATTTTCCTGCGACATACGCTGGGCTTGTAACATAACAGCTGAAAAACAATTTCTTCCTTATACTCCTCTGTAACTGCTGCAAAAGTCATTGACCATATAACTAAGACCAATGCGTCTCGCAGGAGTACTTACTTACTTAACCATTAACAACCCGATTAACGGATTTCGGCCTGCCAGTTGGTTGTATCAATCGATGACAGGAATTCCTAAATTTGGTCCTTCCAACACAAACATGGTCGTCCTCTTCGCCGACTTCCGCAGATCCCCGCATCAAATACCCGTCTCGCCGGAGCATCCTCCTCCATTCAAACGACATGGCCGAGCCAGCGCAGCCGCTGAATGGAATTTTATTTTCCATTATCCCTCTTGAGGGCATATTGTTTCCTACAAAGCATCTCTATATTGTACGATACGCTGCTTCTATTTTCGCGTCTTTCCATATAAAATTGTACTGTCCTAGTTACCAGAGAATCGTCTCCAACAGATTTGGCCAATGCACCTATTACGAGCGACTGTTTGATGCGGCTTGTGGAACTGAGGCATCATTGGCCCATATTTCTATGAAAATAATGATGGCGCAACTATTACGGTCAATGAAGGTATCTCCATATTGCGCCACGATAACCGATTTTTTTGTACCCACTCTGCATGGTATTGATGTGAACGTTATTTGGTTTCAACAGGATGGTGCAACTTCATCTCATGCCACAATCGATTTATTGCTTGACGGCCGTTTAATTAGCCGAAATAGTGACGTCATTTGGTTGGCAAGCAGCTGCGATTTGACATCGTTGTTCTATTTTCTGTGTGGCCCCGTTAAAGAAAAGTGCTATGCCAACAAATCAGAAACAATTGAGCATTAGAAGGCTAACATTCGTGATGCCATTGCCAAGATTTAAACCCATACACTTGAAAAAGTTTACGAAAATTGTTACGATCGAATGAGGTACTGTGAGGTCAGCCGCGGCAGTCATATGAATGAAATAATATTCCATTTCTAACCGGAACAATTGTACTTTACAACAAAAAAGGAAATTTGGCAAAATTTCAAACCGTTTTTGTTTTATTGCATTTTTAAATTTAAACTTTTAAATATACATATGTACATACATAATTTGTCATTACAACCCTTTAGTCAGGATTAAGACCTAGCTTCTCACACCACTGAAGTTGTGTGTGTTTATTTTATACATGAGTGGCGGGACCTACAGTTTAAAGTCGATTCTGAACGACAGATTTTTTAGTAACTTTACATGGCAATTTCATTTGCTCTCAGAGTTTTTGCCAGAAATCGGTCAATTTCTTTCTGGCTTGAACAGCATTTTTATCCTTTCTGTAGTAAAACAGTAAGATATGTTGAAAATTCTGCTTATCGCTCTCCATATTTAAAAGGGCACCAACCAAAAACTACTGCATAGGATTAATTGGAATTTTTCACACACAGGCCTTGGGTTGTCTTCCAAAATGTTAGTTGCTTTGTGTTTGCACAAAGTATCGTGTTTCATAATGCCGCTGTACAAAATATATACAATGTATTCTAATTCAAAACGTCGACAATGTGTATTTTTAACGCAGTCAAAAAGCAATCAGGCATCGGATTTATAGTTGATATATTGTATGGTTACTTTGCATATCTACATAGTTTATATACAGTAGTAGAACTGCATACAAACTTTGTATTGATACATTTTGGAAGGCAGCCTTGCTATATGAGCTCTCATAGCATATAAAAATTATACGCCATAAGTGTGAAGTTGGGTGCAAAAAAATACAATTAAATCCTCTGACGGGGAAAAACGAAATTACTTTCCGAACAACCCAATATTTTTTCATATTCATAAAGTCCTTATAGTTCTAATAAATTTTAATATTTTATGGATTTTATGGTTTTCTACAACACTTTTAGTATTTCTATTTTTTTCAGTGTACAAATTATATGCATAATATAATAACTACGGAGACGATGATGTAAATGATTTTTGTTTTAAGTCTCATTCATTGATAATTGAATCTAAATGTTTGAATTTTTATGGTTTTACATTAATTTTATTTAATCATTAAGTATAGGTTAACAAACGACGACTAATAACGATTATATGTAACTGGCAAGATTGTTGGTATAACGATTTAGTTTGTAAGTTACTTTGGTAAGTTAGTTGGTTAAACTTTTCTAATTAATGTCATAAGCAATAATTTTAATGTGTAAAGTATACAAAACGACGAATATTACTTTAAAACAATTTGGCTAAGTAGTTAGTCGTACGATTTAGTGGCATCATTAATTTGTTCGATATTATTAATGTATCTAAGAGTTGTTTTAAACACATTAAACATATTAATTCTGTTAAAACGAATTAAATACACCTTACTTTACGTTCATATGTAACATTATACAGCTTTATTTGTCGTACATTACCAACAATAGCTTTCAGTTTGTAAGTAATGTCATGAGTTGTACTAATACATCATTTACAACATGTAGTAGTTATAACCATATATGTATGAAGAATATTTAGAATAATGCATATGCATTTATGTATATTTCATAATAATTTGTTAATAAATTGGTTCGTGCTTTCATAATGGCATCATATATCATTACATCACACATACATATTGTATGTTTAGGTCTAATAAGATCAGCAACATTGTTAACAATGCTTGTTAACATGTGTTACCATTATGTTATATTTAAGCCATATTATACTTAAGATCGGTGCTTTTTTATTTTTGTTTTTTTAGTTTTTATTTTTGTACCCACAGCACACGATGCCATAAAGCATGTCGTCAATACGTCTGGTGGTAGACTGGCAAATAACAATAAGAACAAACAAAAACAATCATGATAATAATCCGATTTAAAGTACTATTTCACAAAATTATATCGCACAAACATGTTTGACAATAAAAAAGAGCTGGAAAGTCAAAGAAACACCACTGTAATACTTTGATTGGGTTTTCCCATAGGGACTATCGAATTTGCACAGTCGATGTTAAAGTTACATCTGTCAAATTAGTTACCATTTATAGTTACCATTATTTCGAAGTCGCCGCTTATTAGACGCAAAAGCCTGGGTTCGAGCCCCAGGCCAGGCAACAAAGACAAAATACAAAAAGTATTTTTTCGGCGACTTCCTCTCAGTAGATTTCTGGCAAAAACTCTGAGAGTAAATAAAAATTACCATGAAAAGTTTCTCAATAAATAAAAATCTGTCGTTCGGAGTCGACTTTAAACTGTAGGTCCCACCACTCATGTAAAAAACTAACACACACAACACAGGACGTTGTACAATGGGTCAATTCGACCTCCGGGTACTGTACTTGTCTTAATTGACAAGTACACGTCCTCTAACCTAACCTAACCTAACCTACCATTTATTCAGTCATACATACACAATTGGTCATTACAACCCTTCAGTCAGGATTATGGGATTACAGGATCTCACACCACTTATGTTGTGTGTGTTAATTTTATACATGAGTGTCGGGACCTACAGTTTACGGTCGACTCCGAACAACCGATTTTTGAGAAACTTTTCACGGCAATTTTATTTGCTCTCAGAGTTTTTGCGAGAAATCTGCTGAGAGGAAGGAAGTCACCGAAAATTTTTTTTCATATTTTCCTTTTGATGTCTGACCTAAGGTTTGAACCATGGCCATACGACTAATAAGCCAACAAACTACCAACTAGACTACGGCGACTACTGTCAAATCACCATGAGTGATGGCCATAGGTAACAAAGTGTGGCCTCTAATCTTAATTTTCATGGATGAATTGGTACTTAAACAAATAAAATTGACGAATTTGAGACGATTTCAATAAACAAGAGATTCAAGAGCATCCAAAGCATCTCGAAAAACTGACAGATTGGTGTTGATTTTGGGCTGACGGCTTGATCCGTCCAATTTTCTTTGAGAACAACATTGACCAGGTCATTACTGTCAACAATGACCTTTGGCCTGAATAAGGTGATCTGGATGTGTGGTTTCACTACGATGGCGTTACGTTTCACGTAATTCATGCCACAATAGACTGTACATTCGATTTGAGGACACGGTCGATGATTACAAAATTTGTTTGGCCTAAATTAAATGATCAACATGAGGTTTCAACAGGATGGCTCCCCATGCTACATTCTTCATGCCAAATTGGATATTACGGACGAGCGATTTGAGGACATGGTCACCTCACACGTTCGTCATCACTGTTAACGACAAGCACTGTAAGCAGGTGATTAGTAACATCTTTTGTCCTGAATTGGGTGAACTGGACACCAACGACATGTGACATTAACCGTACAGAGCTAAGTGCCATACAGATCAGGTTTACTCACGTAGAGGTGATATCAACTGGCCACCAAGATCGTGCAATTTGTTTTATTGTGGCTTTTGCATAAGTCGCAAGTGTATGCGAATAAGTCAAAAACCACAGCGGTTCACAAAGACAACATAACCAATATCATCGGTGAAATTTAGCCAGAGAAGCCGTGGCAGATATTAGAACGACGTTATTTATATTCCACACATATTGACACCAATAGGTCTTTCAATATTGATGATGTTTAACATTTTTTTTTTTAATTTAAGGATAGGAAGTCCTTAATTCAGGACCCTATGTATATAGAATCTATATAGATACTACGAAATATTCTTTATATCCTGTTGTTTTAAAGAAAGATTATCGATTATATTTCGTTTCAAGATACTTGAGCATATAATTCGGCTTTAAAATACAGGGTATCATGGAAATATCTATTTTTCACATGAAATGGAAGGTTTATTACATGTTTACATGAGTGCACCAGCTCTGGCGAGCTTGTCGGCCCTGCAGTTTCCCGGAATGTTACTGTGCCCGTGGACCTAGCGCCCAGAAAGAAGGTCGAGACAGCGGCGACATTCCCTAACGATTCTGGAGTTATTCATGACACTTTACAGAGGTCTTATGGCGGCTTGAGAAGACTGAAACGCAGGTAAAAGAAGCGTCGTTGACGTATCTCCAAGAGGAGGTAGTGAACAAAAAAATACTGAAGTGAACTACAGTATTTTAATTTAAATAATTTCGTTAAAGTTTTTTCTCCTTTTTTTGATTTTAATACTCGTACACAAAGTATCTCTCATTAAATATAATACTTTCTCCATTGTGTATACAATAAAATAATTCAAATAATTAAGATTTTTTAACCAAAAAAAAAACGAATAAAAAATCGTACGTATTTTCCTGAATGTTAGTTTCAAGGCAATAAATTTCTTTTAATTGTATGAATTTAAAACTATTACTTGTACTGCGAATACCAACACCAACACTATATTTAAGTTTAACTTTCCTAATGTGAAGATACATAAAAAAATATGTTGCACGGGTAATTTTCTTTCACATGAATACAGTGTTTAACAAATGTATGCCTACATGCAATCGCAAACTCATTTGTGATTTTCGTAGACAACAATACAAACATATGTACATATATATAGGATATCATAAGACATCTATCTCGACAGAATACAGTGTATTTTTTTTGATGATTTTTCATGAATTTAATGTATTTTGCATGATTTTCAAATGAAACTGACAGGTAACAATTTTTATATATTTTTTTTTTCATTTTTGTTCATTTTTATTATATTTTTATATTTCAGTTTTGTCGGTTAATAGTGAAAATTAAAAAAGAAACAAAAAGGAAAATCCATTCATTCAATCCACTGAAATATTTTCGCTTAAAGGAAAATTTCTGCTGATGCTTTTCGTCTTTTTATTGTATTAAAGATGCACTCACTAAGTAAACAAACTAACGTTCTTTTGTTGTTGTTGTTATAGTATTTTATTACAGATAATGTGTAATTGTTGTTGTTGTTGTTGTATTTGGTTAAAATGTGTATATCGTGGCTGCAAAAATGCTCCAAATTCATTGAATTTTAAACACGTACATGCACTTGGTATTACGCTTTGTGAACTCATTTTGAATCCGTGTGAAAGACAGTGGCGTTGTTACCGAAAAATATATTGGGTTTTAAAACAAAGAATTACAGCATAAGTATTGGGAGATGAAGGTTAAGGAACATGTAAGCGAATTGTAGGAAATGGCACATTTATACAAAATACACACATCTAATATTGGCTGTTGGTCCGTCTAGTTACCCCAACTCTAACCAACTTAATTGGTCATTACAATCTTTTGGTCAGCATTACAAACTAACTTCTCACGCCACCCATATTAAGTGTGTTATGTGTTTATCCATGAGTAGCTGCACCTTCAGCTCAACTTCGACAATGGCAATATAATTTACTCTCCGATTTTTTTTTTTTTTTTTTGTCAGAAGACTGCTGAGAGGAGTCGCTGAAAGAAATATATTTTTTTTCAATCTTATTTTCTTTTAAAATATCTGAGCTGGGCTCAGATCGCCATCTAAGCTATGGCAACTACACAATCCTAAGTTACGTATGTATATTAGTGAGTCTAGCCTGTGTAAAAAACACTCTTCCAACTGTTTCAATAGAACTAAAAATCTGATGTCTTTTACAATTTTAAAAGCGGCCCCAGATCAGATAACATTAAAAACGGTGATCACAGAAAGGCCAAAGAACACCATCGATTGAGAAAAAGTACGATTCAATCAAAAAGGAGTTTCGTATTACTACACCCAATATACATATGTATGTTGAATAACTTCTCGTAGTGTGATGGATGATCGAAATCTGATCCTTTCCAGTAATGAAGTCTTATGGTCTTACCGAGAAAATTTTTATTATCAGCAGCTCGTATCATTTAACTTACTGCTAGTCGCTGAGGGTAAATTTTTTTTATTCTTTATTCTTCCTTTAAGGAACAAAAAACTCAAGCTTATCAGGTGATTTTGGACTGTAGAACTTTCATCCTACTCTTTCTCAACAAATTATGATGAAGATTAACAGTCTGAATGCTTTCTAAATGGATTATTAAGATATATCTATGTACATATGTATTGGACACTAAATTTAAAAAAATTCCAAAGCCATAATGAAAATCTTTTTGGGTTCTCCCGGACTTGTACGTTTGTAATCTAGCACTTTAACTACTTTACCACCTCCGTTAATAAATAAACTAAATAAATTACTAAATATCATTGAAGATGTATTATTTAGATTTTTCAGACTTCTTGACCAGTTGCAAAGTATAAGATGTAAATGAAGCCAGATGCGTAACATTACATCTTACGAAATTACATTAATTTTTACAGAAATAAAGGATCTTTATTAGGTTATGTTGTAGTCGCCGCAGTCTAGTAGATAAAGTGTGCTTATTAGACGTGAGGCCCCAGGTCAGACATCACAAACAAAACCAAATATGAAAAATTTTAGGTTAGGGGTGACTTGACAGACGACTCAATGGTTATAGCTTTCTTAGGTTCTATATGGTTCCATTCTGACACCAATATAGCTTATTCCCTCATATAATTTGCAACTTATGGTTGACATCTCTCAATGATCCTGAAAGTTTTATAAACGAGTGAATTTTATTCAAGTCGGCTTTTGTTAGACATGTTCTCTGAATAAATAATGGGTGGCCAACAATACTTCTCCTTAGGTTCCCAAGAGCCGGACAATGGCAAAAAAATCAATCTGGGATCTGGTATTCTTCCTCATTATAAAAGCTTCTGCAGCAATTATTGTGAGTTATCCCTAGTCTCCGAGCGTGTGCACTGCATATATTCATATTAGGCTTGATTTGTCTGGCCTCTCAGCAGGTGAATTCATTATTCCATTTTAATTCTGAAATTTGCGTGAAACCATTTGTCTGCTGCTTGGTAGAGGATTGCCAATCTTAGGTATGAATTAAAATTTAATTTTTCTTTGTAACAGCTTTCCTAAGCTTAACCGCTTTGCTGTTAATTTCAATGTTTCCGTATCCAGGATTCAATATGAGGGCAGCCGTCGAAGGTCTCTTTATCTCCTGTAGAGACACCCGGTATTCTTAGACAATACTCGACTGGAACAATCCATTCTTTAAAGATTTGATACGCTTTCCTATCAGTTCAATACCTATATAACCATGCCTTATACTCTGATGTCGGATTCCCACAGCGATAATTGTTATAGTCATTATTCGGGTCTGAATAGAGTAATAGAAAGTGTATGGTACAATCTAATATTCAGTTCTTCTGGAAAGATTTCACATCCAACTTTGTCGTGTAATCTGGACGTGTATCTGGACTACGCAACGTTTTTTTTTTTTTGTTTTTGTCTTTTTTTTAATATGAAAAGCGATTTGAGTGAATTTGAGTGTCCTAAATAATCATGCCTTTAAATGTAGATTTCAATTCCATAATTTTTTTGTAAGGTTTGATGCCACGTTGACCTCGAGCGATCTGGATTGCGCTGTTCTTGAGGATTCTCTTTTAAAGCAGTTTTCGCGATACATTCTGGTGGCCTTCTCAATATGTGTCCAACCCACGCCGATTTCCTAAGCAGGATTTGTTTATCTAGGGGAGCAGCACAGGCGAGCAGTATAAGCTGCTTATTTGAGACATAAGTAGTTTGTTCGAAAATATGCAATTTTTTTCTTAAACAACGAGTGATGAATATTTGCCGTTTTCAAGGTTATGTTTTCCTGGTCTCCCAAATAGTGTATCCATACCATAAAACAGACATGACGACTTTAAATAGTCGACGCAGAATAGTTTTATGAGAAACGCTGGCGGTTAATGTCACTTTATGAAGTGAAATAAATGCGGTGTCGCTGAAACTATTTTAACTTGTAAAATGTTTTTCTATAAATGGTTTACGGATTAAAATTATTAGCAACTCATTGATCATGGTTGAGTGGTATACAGTAGGACCTTGTATGTATATAAAATCCTTGAATTATTTAGTTTTTATATAAATATGTACATATTCATGTATTAATTAATAAAAATATCTATTAAAAAACTAGCCAAAATTGGTACTCAATTAACCGGGAAAATCGATTATCCGGAATGCTTCCGGTCCCGACCATCACGGATAATCAAGGTCCTACTGTACCTCCACTGTTGCTATTTTCTGTAAGATATGCCTTTTGTTAGGATTCCTATACTAAGTTCGTATAATTATCTGATAATAATATGCCACTTCGATTTGTGTTCCAGCAATATAATGACTTGTGATCATAAATAAACCATAAAGTGCTCTAAGAAATGTTTCGAGGATAACGAATATCAATGTATTATACTGGCCCGTATTGTCTTTAATTCCAAATCCGATCCGACTAGTTGAATATAATAAAAACAATTAGAGAATAGTGCATCACAAATTGTGGCAATCTTTGGGAGTTAATTCACCCTCTGTTATATGATATATCGGATTCGTTATGTTAATATATTGTTGATCAGTGTTGAAAAATTCAGTACTTTTGTACTTTTTTTAGTACTTTTTCATTTCAAAAATACCGCAGTACCTCCGCTCCGCTTTCAGTACTTTTTTATTATTACATATTTTATGTCTTGCGCTTTCCAACTATTAATGCATTAACAATACGTTCAACGCAATGCTAAAGTAAGAATTAGGTTTAAGCCCTGGTTAGCCAAACGTCGACGGAACGTACGTTGGTTTTCAGAATACGAAAAGCAATGAAAACGCTTCCCTAACCGTAAAGTAATTTCGGTAAGCATTTTTTTTTCTCTGGTTACGTTACGTGACTAGACGGGACTTTTGGGTTTTGTTACGTTCCGAATCAGCTGCTTCTGTCATTTATTATTAAATATAAATAACTGGTCTAGTAGACGTGAGTGAGCCCACGATTCAAACTCAGACATCTATCTCCCATCAAAACGAAATATGAAGAAATATTTCTCTGGCGACTGACTGCATCAGCAGAGCAAAAACTCGGAGAGGAAGGAAATAGAATTGCCACGATAATGAAGTTTCTCAAAAATCTGACCAATGACCAATTTGTATGGATGGGATGTGTTTACTTTATATACATAAATGTATCCTTTACAAAAGTACTATTTGATGCAAAAAAGTACTTTTTCAGTTATAATTAGTACCATTTCAAAATTTCAATTTTGCAACACTGTTGTTGATTATATAGAGATGGTAGAGCTTAGACGATGATCTACCCGTTTTAGCCAAAAACGGCGTCATTACAAAATATGAATCGTTCGTATGCTATCAAGGGCATAATTAAAAATATTTGTCTGTAAATAATTAAAGTTAATTTGACAATAATGACATACCCTTAGAATGCCAAAAGACGATATAGCCACCAGGTAGTCACTGTATTGGAACGAACAAAGGAGTCTGTGATAGATAGTCATATGAAGATGGAATCATAATCAGCAAGGATTTAGTTAGAAGCTGCAATAAAATAAAGCACAGGACTATTAAATAGTCAACTCCATCAGAGACCACACTTTGTTACACTCATTGTGATTTGACAGTAGTCGCCGTAGTCTAGTAAGTAGTGTGTTAGACGTAAAGCCAGAGTTCGAGCAACAGGCCAAACATCAAAAAAAATACAAAAAGTATTTCTACGGCGACTTCCTATCAGCAGATTTCTGGTAAGAACTCTGAGAGTAATTAAAATTGCCATGAAAAGTTTCTCAAAAATCTGTCGTTCGCAGTCGACTTTAAACTGTAGGTCCCGCCACTCATGTATAAAAGTAACACACACAACATAAGTGGTGTAAGAAACTAGGTCGTAATCCTGACTGAAGGGTTGTAATGACCAATTATGTATGTGTAATCGTTCTAGAACAACAAAATGGGTTGTCTTTATTTTTTTTTTTGCACAGGATGAATTTCTGTTTTAATTTAATACAAAAATTTGCAATTTGCTTTTGTGATATATAAGCTGAGAATATGTGCAGTTAGTTACTTCCGACCGATTACAGAACGCCACTGAACTGTATACTTCTTTTCAAGATTATGTCTGTTGCCTGTTTGGAGGAATGCTCACGTTTTTATTAGATTTTTGCAACAATTTCGGTGGTTTTTTTAATTTTTATGTTGAACATCAAAGATTGCTTTGAAATATAAAAAAATATTGCAACAATAAACAGGTGCCGTTTAATGGTTGTCGTAGCAACACGAACAATAAGGAATTTCTCTGAAAACAAAAATATTTACAACGAATTCAAAGTAACCTACAGGATCTTCGAAAATATTTTTAAATAACACGAACTTTTGCTCAAGTATTGTTAGTTTAGCATAGAATTCTAGTTTTAAATTAAATCAATATTTTTATTTATAATTATTACGTACATATGTACATATGTACATATGTCCTTTAGTTTAATTAACGAAAATAAAACTCTCCTTGTAAATACGTTTTCAAGTTGAAATTGCCTTACAAAGCAAATGTTCATCAAAAGTAATGAATCTTCTTGTGGTATCCAATTAAGATTTATGACTCTCTTCCATCGATATTTGATGCGTGATGTTGCAGCATGTATTTACCATCAGCAACGGCAACAATTGTGGCAATAAATAAAATAAACAACAAAAGTAAAGCATAATTGCTTAACATGAGAGTGAAAAAATGAAAAATAAATGCATTTTTAACACAATTTCATACAAAGTTTCGAAGATTGCATTTTTATGAATATTTTTTTTTTCACTTTTTTTTTAATGAAAATAAATGTATTCGTTTTGAATAGAAGTAAAAATTATAACAAAAAAATTGAAATGAGAACTAAAGATTCACACAATTATTACAGATAAATTAGGACAAGCTATGTATCTTCTGTTTTAGACATGCGGAATGGTGGAAATGTATTTTTTTCGGTATCAGCAATCTAATCATAGAATACTAGATTTCAGGCACTCGTAATTTAAAACAATTGATTTTCTTTTGCTCTTTGGTTTTTCAATGTAAAAAGGATTCGTAACACGTGGTGGCAATGTTAAAAATTCTCGGAATGGTTCGCTATTCAATGAATAGATCAACAAAAACGTCAAAACATATACAGGTTATGGAACGTAATTATCAAAATGCTGATGTGAAAAAATACTTTTTCTATCAAATTCTGTGTTGTAAAAAATAATAAGGACACCCATGTAACTCTTAGGGATTTGATGACACAAATAAATAACTGCACTAATTCCGAATACACCGCAGACAAATAGGTAGTGTGTTGACTCGTGATTCAAACCCTCGCTCAGACATCTCCAACCAAAGCAAATATGAAAAAAAAATATTTTTTAGGGGACTTCCTCCCAACAGTCTTCTGACAAAAACTTTGAGAATAAATGAAATTGCCATAAAAAGTTCGTTAAAAATCTATCTTTGGGAGTGGACTTTAAACTGCAGGTCTTGGAACTCATGCACAAAGTTAACACAAAAACTTGGGTGGTGTAAGAAGCTAGGTCGGAAGTAACTAACTGCACTTATTCGTAGCATATATATCACAAAAGTAAATTGCCTTGTGATTTTATTTGAGTTTGGCTGCCTTCCAAAATGTATCAATACAAAGTTTGTATGCAGTTCAACTACATTACAACCCTTCAGTCAGGATTACGACCTAGTTTCTCACACCACTTATGTTGTGTGTGTTAATTTTATACATGAGTGGCGGGACCTACAGTTTAAAGTCGACTCCGAACGACAATTTTTGAGAAACTTTTCATGGCAATTTTATTTACTCTCAGAGTTTTTGCCAGAAATCTGCTGAGAGGAAGTCGCCGAAGTAATACTTTTTGTATTTTATTTTGATGTCTGGCCTGGGGCTCGAACCCTGGCTTTTCGTCTAATAAACCAACACACTACCTACTAGACCACGGCGACTTCAACAGTTCAACTACTGTATATAAACTACAATAGCTCCATCGCATAATCGGACAAGCATTAGTCTGGTATGTATATGCTTAAAACTTAAAAAGAAAATATTAAATATATGTTTTTTTTTTGCTTTTGCTTACACTCTACATTACAGCCTTTCAGATTAATAAAAAGATAACAACATTTTTCATGATAACGGTAATTTTATAAAGGAAAAGAAAATTAACTCGATTTTTTGCGCTCAACGCATAATCGGACAAAGAAGAGCACCATTGCTAAAAATGACGAAAGAGAACAATTAATAGTTTGTGGCATATCCTTTGTTCTCAAGAACGGCCTATAGACGTTTTGGAATTGATTTTACCAAATTGTAGCATGCCTCAGGTTCTATGGAGTTCCACGCTTCCAGTAAAGCCGCCTTAAGCTGATTCAAAGTCTTAAATTGTTGTTGGTATACTCTGCTATCTAATTCTTCCCAAATATGTTCAATTACGTTAAGATCTGGGCTCTGTGCAGGGGTTTCTATAAGTTTGGGGCAATTATGGATCAACCAAAGCTTTTCCACACCCGAAGTTTGCTTGGGATGATTGTCCTGGTAAAAAGCAAATTTATTCGCAATGCTTGTCCGATTTTGCGATGGAGCCACTGTATGTAGATATGCAAAGTAACCAAACAACGCATCAACTGTAAATCCGATGCCTGATTGCTTTTTGACTGCGTTAAAAATACACATTGACGACGTTTTGAATTAGAATACATTGTATATATTTTGTACAGCGGCATTATGAAACACGATACAAACATAAAGCAACTAACATTTTGGAAGGCAGCCTTCTTTTTAGTTTAAAATTTTTATTAAATTAAAACAGAAACTCATCCTGTGCAAAAAATTAAGGACGGCCCAATTTGTTGTTCAAGAACGATTAATATTTTGTAATGACTTCGTTTTTGTCTAAAACGGGTAGATCAACGTCTAAGCTCTACCATGTCTATAATCAACAATATGTTAACATAACGAAGCCGCTATATCATATAACACAGTCTGAATTAACTCCTAAAGATTGCCACAATTTGTGATGCACTATTCTCTAATTGTTTTTATTATATTCAACTAGTTATAGATCGGATTTGGAATTAAAGACAATGCGGGCCAGTATAATACATTAATATACGTTATCTTCGAAACATTTGCAGTATATTTAGGGTCATTACTCATTATATTGCAGGAACACACATCAAAGTGTCATACTTTTATCCGACAATTATGCTGCAGGCCCACAAACAGCAAAAATAGCAATCTCTTGAGCCCGAACTTAGTATAGGAGTCTTAACAAAAAGAATATCTTACTGAATGTACAAACCGTAGAGGTATACCACTGTCAACCATGATCAATTATTTGTTAATAATTTTAATTTGTAAATCACTTATAGGAAAACATTTTATACGTTAATTCACTTCATAAACTGTGATTATCCGGGAGCGTTTCTCATAATACTATTCTGCGTATATTCAAAGTCGACATGTCAGTTTTATTCTATGGATACACTACTTGGGAAACCAGAAAGACACAACCTTAAAAACGGCAAATGTTCATATTTTCGAATAACCTCTATGTCTCAAATAAGCCGCTTATAATGCTGGCCAGAGCTGCTCCCATTAAGAAACGAATGCTGCTTAGGAAATCGGCATGGATTGAACACATATTGAGCAGACCACTAGAAGATATCACGATAACTTCTTTAAAAGAGAATCCTCTAGAACAGAGTAAAACAAATCACTCGAGCTCAATGTGACATCAAACCTTACAAAAAAAATAACGGAATTGAAATCTATCCTAGAAATTTGTCCAATTACTACCTACAGATTAGAATTCCTCGCGTTAACTAAATGACATTTTATATTCCTAAGTGAACAATTTATTTTATTTTAATTATTATTTAATTATTCAAATAATAAAGATTTGAAATACTTATTGTAAAAGATGCATCCCAGTATTTGGTGGCTAGAGTACAAATAATCATACACACACAAATCCTTGTGTAGTTTTAACCAAAGGCATGATTATTTAGGACACTCAAATTCAGTATATAGCTTATCATATTAAAAAAAGAAAAAAAACAAAAAAAACGTTGTTTAATTAAGATTGACAAAATAATTGTGTAAGAAAATTTTGTTAATTTTTTTTTCTCAAATAAAGACAAAATTGTAAATTATTCATACATTTGCCAATTTACCATAGAGGGATACAAAAGGCAAAGAAATCTGTGTGGCAAGGAATGGCAACGAAATTAAATGATTGTAAATAAATATGATTCTCCATAGTACCTTTCATTCATTAATTGTATTTACATTTCCACTGTGATCTTTTAAATATTCATCATCAAATATGTGGGTCATTTCGAATGCAACAAAACAAAACTCAAAAGAAGAAAGATGTCAAAGTACATACATGCATACATATATTATTAAACGAAAAATAAGATACAGCAACAATTTTCCTTACCTACATACGTATTTATATGCGAAAAATAATCTTTTAATTTTTTTTTCTTTATTTATCCTTTATATATCGGTCCAACACATACTAAATGTCCACATTGACAATCGAAAAAGGTATCATCATGGGTAACCTAAGATGATATCCAAATCAAGTATGTAATATATTTATTGTGTAGCATTGTACACAACGTAATTGTAATTTAACATCGAAATACCTTCAGTGTATACAATCCATGCATGCTAATACAGAAAGTTTGTTTTCAACCGTCTTTTAGTTTTTTTTTATTTTTGGCTCCGGATGATACGCTTCGAATGCGTTTCGTTTGTTTCCTCGTTCGTTTGTCATGTTTTATGTAGATGATGATAATCAGTGAATGTTTAACAAGTTCCTTAATAAAAGGGATTATGTTGTATTCACTCGCATTAAAAGAAAACAAAATCGAAGTTTTAAATTAAAAAAAAAACATGATATTATTTCTGAAATAAATAAAATAATAAAAAAAAATTTCTCGGGATTCTCATACAGAGCGTACTTTTAGGCTTAAGCCAAAAAAAAATTTACATGCAGCAAAAATGTCGCATGCTGCATTCATGCAGCATTTTTTCCATTTCGTTTATTAGCCTGGATTGTCAAATACTTTCACACATAGTATATAGCTTTAACATGAATATATCACCCTGTGTTGTTCCCAATACAGGAATATTGTAATTAATACTTGAAATATTTTCTTGCAAAATGCTGCATGAAAAATGAATACAACATTTTTACTGCGCCATTGCACAAAATTTTGCTGCATGTAAATTTTGAAGTTTTTGGTTTAAGCCCAAAAGTACGCTCTGTATAAGATATTTATTATGAATCCTGAAAAAAAATACTGCACTAAAAACCGAAAGCAAGCCTTTTTTTGTCCGTTACAATCTAAAATACAAATGCACTTATTAAGGAACTCACAGTTTAATTTATGGTGACAAAATATATTGTGGCGCCATATTTTCTTGTTTATTTATTTATTTATTTAAGGCCCCAACACTATAAGGTTATATAGACCATTATATTTTAGTTCGTATACAATATTTTCTTATTCATATTTTCTTTTTATCAATTTTGGACAACAAAAATTATTTCAAAAATTCAAAATCAAAAATATTATTATATAGCACATATATACTGAACTTACTTTAAGAAATACCAATAACTCACCCATCTTTATTCCTCTATACGTAGGTATAATCTATAATTCTAATGTGTATCTTCATCTAATCCATTGCCTCACACTAGCAAGTTTTTCAATGAAATTTCTAACGTCAACCAGTCAAAAACTTCAACAGAATATACTAGCGATGCTAGCTGTCGTCTATAGTTCCCCTTTTCCTCGTGTACTCCTACTTTTCTCTCTTTCCAGAACTAAACATTACACCCTATCTCTTTGTACTCAATGTTATAGTGATTTGAGAATAGAGGAACATTACCTACGACAGTTACTAAAACTTGTCTGAATTAAGATGGCTTTCAATATCAAATTATATGTTAAAGACAAATTCCCCAGTATTCCAGGAACACTAAAAATTAGGAAATTTATTGAGCTCCCAAAGACAAATAATAATGTAAAAAATAAAATGTTTATGAAACAAAAAGTGAAACCGTTCAAACTCATTTTCTTTTTCATTTAAAATTCATTTTCTTGTTTTGCAAGACAAAGGATTACAAGATCAGTCATGCCTTAATAAGCTATTAATTTTAGTATACTACTGAGTCTTATAACGCATATTTACCCCTTCAAATTTTATACTATCGCGCATCCATGCACAAACCACCGTATCATCGAAGCGTGATTTAGTCCCTTTTATTAAAACCTACGTAAAATTTGGAAATTTGATAACTTTAATTATCAACTCACACTATCGCTACCTCAAAAAAAAGCTTCGTAATTATAGGTTTTGAGAATGTATTAAATTAATTGGTAATTTATTTTGAAATTTTATTCAAAACAGCTCTTGTCTTATAAAAAACAATACATGACCCTCACTTTGTTTTGGATTTGTTATTCTTATAAAGAATTGTATTTATTAAAAAATTATGAAAACTGCCATTTTACTTATCAGCAACATCATCAACGATGGCCACACGGGCGGGCATTTTGTATTCAGTTTCGGGGGTTTCATAGATTTTCTCTTCTTTGGGCTCAACAACAGAAACATTGTCGGGCAAAGGCTTCTTAGGACCAATCTTGTTCTTAGGATCATAAGGCAACATAATCTTGACCTTAATACCCAAGACACCTTGACGCAACAAGACGTGACGGGTAGCAGTTTCAACGTAATCGTTGCATGGGTCACCAGAGTGAATCATGAGACCATCAACGAACTTCATGGATTTGGCGCGTTGGCCGCGCAATTTACCGGATACAACGACTTCGCAACCCTTGGCACCAGATTCCATAATGAAACGCAAAACACCATAGCAAGCACGACGAACAGCCAAACCACCGGTCAACTTGTAACGGAGGGATTCAGCTTGAGCAATGGCGCACAAACCACGGGTGGCAACCTTTTCAGCGTACAATTCAATACGGCCAGGTTCGAAGTTGAAACGCTTTTGGACCATAGCGGTCAATTCACGAATACGGCGACCTTTTTCACCCAAAACCTGTTGGGTCTTAGTGGCCATGATGATGATTTCAGTACGGGCGGGGGTTACACGTACTTCAACACCGGAGTAACCATCCTCGGCGAGTTCACGAGTCAAGAACTCGTTCAATTCAGCCTTGAACATGCCATCGGCAACAAACTGTAACAAAAAATAAACACATTATTTAAAATTATCACGGCACTAGTAATTAAATTAAAAATTATAAATTCCTTTGCATATGTATATGTGTATTGTTAGTTTATCACTTTGGCTACCCATACAAGCAGCACCAAAACTTTATTTTGACACTAGCAACTTTTGAGGTTAACTAATTTTTAACACCATTTTTTAAGGAATTTTAACACTTTATACAATAGATTTTCACACTGTTTGATAGAATTTTGAAAACCGCACAAATTTTGTTAATTTTATAACAAATTTTCGTTAAATTACCTTGCGTTTTTTGGAAATTGTGAGGCTCATGTTTATTTCATACGACTCGCAGAGAACGTGGTCAGAAAAAGAAAGAAAGAGCAATATGGCTGCCAGCAGTCATCGTAAAAAGTGTTGCCAAGTCCTCTACAACGATTATCGATTACGATAATGCCAAAATGTACACAATCAATTTCTTTCATCTCTATTTCTTTTCAAAGTTGCATTAAAGCAAAAAGTAATGCCAATATTGCGTTTACACATCACAGTATTGTCGAATACTAAAGAATATATTATTATACTATTTTATTGAATTGAATGCATTAAATTATTAATTGGTTATCACAGAGTTAATTGATATAATTATTAATTAAAATACTTAATCATTAAAATGACAACCGATTTTGAATAAAATCTGGAACTGAAGTTATTATAAAGAACTGGAGGCAAAAAGACTTTTCAAGAACAATAGGCACAAAAAAATATAGACAAAAAATGTTTTAATAATAAAATCACATTTTTTAATTTTACTTATTGCTTAAGCTTGCTGCTTTTACAAGAATTTTGCCTGCAAGAATTCACACAAATTAAACTATTGACAATTTAATGGATCAACCAACAATTTTGGTTATAACCGCATGATAGTTTTAATACTTTTGTTTTTACATTGTTTTCAAATTAATCCATTTCTTAAACAACTTGAAATATTTCTAGTTTTAAGAAAATATTTACAAATTTATTTCGTAACTATATTAAACCATTTATTCTTGTTTCATTCCGTTTTGTTTTATTCTTTAATATGTAGTCATTTGATGCCATTTCAAATTTGGCAGCACTTTTACCATTTACGCCATTTTATTCTTGTTGAAAAATTTTCCATAAAGCGTTTCAGACGTGAAAAAGTATATACTAAAAGTTTTAAATAATTTAAGTGGAGAAAAAGCTGTCGCTTGAAATTATTAGATTAGAAATAAAAAGTGTTTGGTAATATTTTTAAATAATTTTACAAAATGTCTGAGACGGGTAAGAAGTTGAATGAGTTACGCGTATGTGACCTGAAAGATGAATTGGAAAAAAGGAAATTAGAGACTATTGGTCCAAAATCTGTTTTACTAGAAAGACTTGAAAAGGTAGAATTAAAAATAAACATTAAATGATTTTATAAAGATAACATGTTAACTTTTTTTAAAGGCCTTGCGGAGTGATGGCCTTGACCCTTCTAAGCATGTTTTTACCCTTGGCAAAGGAACGCCTATGAAAAAGGCGCCCATTTCTAAACCTGTGGAGGACAAAAGTACTAAAAATAAATCACAACCGAAGGAAGAACCTATAGAGGAAATTCAAATAAAAGAAGAACCCATAGATATAGAAGAGGAAAACCAAAATGAAGATGAGCAATACGACAATGATGATGATGAAGTTGATCAAGTGGGCGATGTCGATGATGAATGTCAAATAATAGAAGATGACGAAGATGATGAGTATGAACAAGAGGAAGAAGAACACGAAGGAGATGAAGAGGAGAATGAGGATAGAGAAGAAAATGATGAAGTAATGAATCATGAGGATGAAACAAATGGGGATGCGGGTAATAATGATAATGAAGAAGGCATTAATCTAACAATTGGAGAAGATGAACAACAATTGCTACATGACGAGGCTCCTGATGATAAGGAAAAATCTGGTAAAATAACATTTGTAAGCTCAAAATGTCCACAAAATCCACACGAATAAGTATAATAGCATGGTTTTTATCGTAACTTTAAAAGAATAATGAAATTTCTTAGTTAATAATATCTTCAGAGTAACGTATTTTGTAGTGTGTAAACTTACTCTGTAGCAGTCTTCCAACACTAGGTGTTTTACTGTTATTATAACATATTTATTGCAATACAATTATAAATTAGTAGTGTAAAAAGCCAGCAAAAAAGCCAATTACGCTGCACATTAATAGGGTAGCACACTGCCCATTAGACTAATTGGAAGGCTTCAATGGCATTTAAATTGAATGTTCTTTTGGAATTCAGACAATGTGTACAAAGTGCATTAGTATTAAATCAAATGTGCACATATAGTATTTTATTTTTTCGCAGGAAATGTTGGTGTGTGTGTACATATATAAATACATTGGGTATTTTAATTTTTACGTACAATAAAAAATGATCACTATTTTTATTTCTCATAAGAAGATAGATTAGGTTAGCTTGGAAAGGCAGGGTGTGAAGAAGGCACACCTTCGTCCAAAGACCTGAAATTGTGCATTGAGGGATTCTTTAATTTTCAAAAGGGAAGATTGAGCGAAGAACTAAACAAGAGAAGCAGTTTAAACAGGATAGTGTCCGGATGGTTGAAAGTGGAAGAAAATTGACCAATACAATGACCAGTCTATTCTGAATTAATGTCCATATAGATTCCACCTAATGAATGCCAGCCAAGAGTTATAGATAATCGGTATAGGACGGGCGGTTACTTTTATTAACAAAGAGATAGAACAACAATTTTGCATTTCTAATTTTCTGACAATAGAATTATAAAGTATTGTAAACATAATTTTAATACTATCTAATATACAGCTTCACACCAAAAAGACAAATCAAAGGATGGAAAATCTTCAAACAAAGATGATAAGAAATCTAGCCACAAAGATGAAAAGAATAAAAAGAAAGAAGATAAATCGTCCGATAAAAAAGAAGAGTAAGTCTTTGATTATTAGTTTATTTGCATAATTTATTTTTTAATATTAATTTTGGTCTTTTTTAGTGAAAAGACAAAATCGAAGGAGGATAAAGGTAACTTTTTCTTTAAACCTAAAAAATATCTTAAAGTTAATAAAAACAATAATATTCGCTGTTAGTTTATTTAAAAACTACATAAGACCAAGAAGTGGCAGTGCTTATTATAATCAGGTTGAACATAAATCCGAATACATTATATTTGCAAGAAAGTGTGAATTTATGTGATATCATCAAATCATCATTTAAGGCTGTGAAATTATATATAATTTGCTGAAATAATTGTGCAACAAAGCATATGTATTTTAAAGTCTGGAGAATAATGCATTTGGAACATGCGTAACAACAAATCTTGTAGGATATCGAATTTACTTGATTGTGTGAAATAAGCAAAATGAATATTGCGATTATTTAATAATAATTTTTTTATTCACTTTGATCCAGCCATAGTAAATCCAAAAGATTACAATGCTGTCGGTGGAGAGTATTGGAGTTTAAAATGATTTTTTAGGATTTTCTTCCCCAGGATTGTTTTAAGCAAATGGGCTTTTGTTATTACTTTATTCCAACTATAGTTAATACGCCGTAAAAAAACAGGATACCAAAAGGTTACTGTTATTGAAGGCGATAAAGAAGTTATAGCAGGATGCAGTTACTATATTATACGAAGCTGAGAAGTTTTTTGTAAACTCGCCTTCAGAAAAGTGAGTCTAAATGCGATACTCGTAATATGTTACAAATTACAAAATCTGTTGCTGAAATTGAAACTGTGTATGATTAAAGTCATACATTCTGTAAAAATACCGGGAACTATCAATTTTATTAGTCATCAAATCTTCGTAAAAATGAAATACAACAAATTATGGTTTAATTGTTGTGCTATTG
This sequence comes from Sarcophaga variegata, assembly GCA_932273835.1. Taxonomy (NCBI): domain Eukaryota; kingdom Metazoa; phylum Arthropoda; class Insecta; order Diptera; family Sarcophagidae; genus Sarcophaga; species Sarcophaga variegata. The sequence goes on along the minus strand of OW026359.1, from coordinate 33,024,177 downwards.
GGCATTTAGCAGACAACCTGTTATTTTAAACGGTAAATGAGAAAGTTCACCTTATGAAAAATATTTGTTCTAGCTGAAAATTGTTTTGAATTCCTGTCTAATATGATCAAGAAAATTGGAGCAGTTTTATTTACTATTGTAATTGTTCATAACTCTAGAAACGGAACAGAGTTGGCGATTATATATTTGCGCACATCTACAGATTAAATCTTGATTTTGAATTTATATTATCTACAAAAGAAACAAGGTCGTAATCCTGACTAAAGGGTTGTAATGACGAATTACGTTATGTTATGCATTATCTACAAAAACCAATTTGCTGAATTCTCTTTCAAATGGCTGTTATAACTGGTTAATTAAAATAAATTATTATGTTCTGGGAATCTGATCCTTAATTATAATATAAAATTTATCATTTGTCATAAAAAGTATAAATTATTTGGAAATTATACGTGATATGTCCACGTTCCAACGATGATCGGATCTTCGCTCCGGAACAAACCCAACTTCCAGTTAGCCAAGAATTGGCAACTTAGGCGATATATGTACCATTTGGAAGTTTTTCCCCTGGGAAATTCTTTTAAATATAGCAGAGCTGTTGCAACAACAATAACCAACTTACAGAAGCAGTAATATAATTGAAAAATCTTTAATATACTACACATACAGGAAAGGTGTTTAAGCTGAATATCTCATCATTAAATTCACACTTTCTTGCATAGACTATTATTTTGTTGATATTGAACAGTAAAAGAACAAACAAATTAAATGTGTATAGTTTTAGAATTAAACAGTTTTTCACAAAAAAAAGTGTTTCAAAAAAGTGCCAGTTAAAGTGATAATTTAATTTATTTAAAAAAATAATAAAATAAAATAAAAAAAATAGAAAAAAAATCTGTTACCAATCACATATGTATATAACTCAACCTTCTCTCTCTCTCTACTCTGTTATTATTTATATGGAATTTCCAGAAAAATCATCATCAAACGACAACTCTGCCACCAATTCAAAAACAACCAGTGGTAAATCGTCATCGTCATCATCATCGAATACATCTCGCAACCTATGGGTTTCTGGTTTGTCTTCTTTGACAAGAGCTAGTGATTTAAAAACCATATTCTCAAAATATGGTAAAGTTATTGGTGCTAAGGTGGTGACAAATACACGTACACCCGGTACACGCTGTTATGGCTATGTGACGATGTCGTCTTCAAGTGATGCCAGTCGTTGTATCGATCATTTGCATCGGACAGAATTACATGGACGTATTATATCTGTGGAACGTACTAAAAATGAAATTGGCAGCAGTTCAGCAAATTCTAAAGATGGTGGCAAAACGTTTGGTTCATCACGTTCAGAATCCAAAAAGAAAGATGATGATAAAAAGTCATTAAACAAGGATGGTGGTAAATTATCTCAAGATGATGGTAAACGTAAAAGTGAGTCGGGTAAGAATGATGAAAGTGGTGTTAAAAAAGAAGACAGGGATAAACATTCACTTGCCAAAGATGATAAAGATAAAAAAGATGATACCAAAGATGTCAATCGTAGCGATAAAGCCCGTTCAGAAACTTCATCAATAAGACGTAACCATAACAATGGCAATCATCATGGTCGGCGTGACCAGCGACAACGTGAACGAGAACGTATGCGTCAACGAGAAATACTATCGTACAAGAAAATACGTGAGGAACGAGAACGTCAGCGTATGCGCGAACGTGAACGCGAATTACGCGAAGAAGAAAGGCGGCGTAGAGAAATAAGAGAACGTCAGCGCCAGGAAGAAGCTCGTTTGGCCGAGGAGCGTAGAAAATTAGCTTTAGAACGAGAGCGATTAGAACGTGAAAAAGCTGAATTGCTGCGTTTGGAACGCGAACGCCAGAAGTTGGAGCGCGAGAAGCTCGAATTGGAGCGATTAGAAATAAAACGTCAACAAATGAAGTATGCTATGTTGTTTAAACAAATCTTAACCAAAATACAATTACACGCGTAAAGTGCACAACACGACATTTTTTCCAAGAAGTAGTATCCTAAATTTAAGAAATTCATATATTTTTTGAAAATCAATCATTACGAAAACCTAATTTCAATAACCTTGTGTTATTTACAAATCTCCGCTGCAGTAACTGCTTTTTTGTTAATAGATACATCTCAATCGATTTTGAATATTTCATTCCAAAATTTCCCATAATTGTGCTCGTTTACTCCAAATGCGAGTTTAATAAGTATGCTTTAAATACGTGTGTTTTTTCGTATTGCCCCGTTTGGAAAAATTATGAGAATTGGTTCCAAAATTTAGTTTTGGGGTTCAAGATGTATGTCAAATCTTTAAAAGTCATATTCTAACATAGGTTTCTTTTTTTTTTTTCTTCTACATTTTCTATTTTGCGTATGCTGTGTGTTTTTCTGTGCCCAATTGTGCAACTTAAAGAATTATGGAGACTCGTGAAGATCCTATCAAACGTTTGGCTAAACGCGGTGGAGATGATCGCTATGCAGATGATCGTAAGCGTTCGGCAGGAACAGACCGTTATGATGCTCCTCCCCCACCAAGATTTGACACTGCATTAACTTCAGCCAGAAGGTATTTACATAAGTTATGTAATTTTTATTAAAAAATAATCATTTTAATTATGTTATACGTAGCGTTCATAAACGTGATGATTACGTTAGTTCTTCGTCCAACAAACGTATAGACGATTATTCATCGTCCTCCTCGAAGAGAATAGATTATGGTGGTAGTGGTACTGGTACTAAACGTTCAGCTATTGACGATTATACCACAGTACCTACAAAACGTAGCACAGATGATTATTCTAAACGTTCTACAGATTATTTAACATCAGCATCCTCCAAACGCAGTTTAGATGACTATACTTCGGGAGGTAAAATAACACGCGATGACTACAAAAGAGAAGTCGACATGCGTCATATGGCATCAGTTGTTAGCGGTGTTACCGGAGGCAGTTCATATCATTCTAGTTCATCACTGCATAAGAGCAGTGGCGGCAGTGGACGTTATGATGACCGTAATACACCTCACAACTTCAGGCGTATGGACGATATGAGGTTAGTTACTTAATTTTTCAATACATTTATTTATTTTAATATTTTCGTTTACTTTTAATTTGTAGCACCGGTAAGCGTTATGACAGTTCATCAGGTTACGGAGGAAGTTCGAGTGGAAATACGGTTTGGGCTCCATCGTCTCATATGGGTAGCAGTGGATCTTCTATGAAGTATTCCAGTAATGGCATGTCATCGACTATTCACAATTCTAGTTCTGGCTGGCCTAAATCGAATACTACCGACGATAATGCTTGGCGCAGCATGGGTTCAACACAAGATCGCTATGATCGCACCTACAATGAACGTTCGAGTGGTGGTTATGCTAGTGCCAGCAGTGGCGGTGGTATGTACAATAGTGGTAGTCGCCCAGGACCAGATCGTTATGGTGGAAATATGTCATCACGCTATTAAATTAATGAAAATATTAACAACGAAGTCTAAGAACCATTTCATAAAACGTTGAAAACGTGGTTTTAATTTTAGTACCTCTTAATTTAAAATTTTTATTGTGTTTTTAATTCTAATTCCATTTAATTCGGAATAATTATTTTTATGTATTCTTGCAATCCCGATTGATTCAGTTTTTAGTGAATTTCTTAGTTGCATAATAATTTGGAATTACAGAAAATAATAAGATATATGTTATCGTCTTTTATTATAAAGATTTCGTATCAGTAATAATTTTTAAAACCACTACGTCATCCAATTATAATGCACTTTACATTTATATTATGAGTATATTTTAGATGATCTGAAACATTGCGTATGAGAAATTAAATAAATACAATTAACTTTAGAAATATTCACAAACTCTTTTCTTTTTTATATCCATGGGGCTTGATTGTTTAAAGAGTTTAAAAAACTGTAGCATAAGAGGCAAATTGGTTTTATTATTTATACATATTTGAAATCTCTTGGAGACCTTACAAGAAGTATATATAAAATTGAACTAGTAAGTGTGAATTCTTGTGCAATAATTAATAAATAAAAATTTACAAATCTTCTATAGATGCAATCAGTGGTGTTGTAGTGTCCACCAATACCAAAACGCTATGTGGTAAGGGAAATATATCATTTACAACTACGTAGAAACCCTTATCCAATTGTTCGGGAGAGGAATAAAGACTGCAAATTGAAATTACAAGTTGCAAATTTGTTACAGGTATGTTCTAATTCTTACCCTAGTATGTCTTGTGGCTCCAGCACTAACTCTGATTTATATACAGAAGCTAAAAAATTTGTAAATGCAGCCGTATTATTGCCTAATTCTAAATCCATTTGATGATTTTGTACCTAAATACATTAACAAATATTTGTGTTATATCAGAGAGCAAACAAAAAAATTTACAAAAATACTTCGTTTTCTTGTATATCTGTTGAACTGCCTTCACTCATTTCCGGTATGCCATTGCGTGTACCCCAGAATGTTATCACATTATTATCAGAACTTACAATACAACACTGATCATTGCATCTACATTTCTATAACGCAAATTGGGAGTTTTTATTGCCACAACTTTGAAAAGCAAGCATTTAGATTAACTACTTACCACAATATATCTGTCTTTCATGGACTCGATTAATGATATTCGCTCCACAACATTATTACAATGTCCCAAACCACGCTGACCAGCCGCATTAGAACCCATTGTGAAAACATAACCCCCTTCAACCAAATATATTGATTGTGTACAAGAAAAACTGGCATCCAGAATCGGATATGGTAATGATAACTTTTTCTATGAATTGTAGACAAACATGTAAGAGAAATAATTTTTTTTTTAATAATTACATACCAATGCCATTATTTTCGATGGTTTTTCAAAACCCAACTTATTGTATTCATTGCTACCGCAAACATGCATTTCACCATTTTCAAATAGTACAGCTGACGTATCAGGGCCAGAAAAAATGTTCTTGACTTTGGATTTAATGTGTGAAGTTAAAATTTTTTGTGGTGTTTTCCTAAAAAATATTTATCAGACATATGTATATATTTTACATAAAATATTTATTAATACTGACTGTTGTGTTTGCAAACTTCCCAAACCCAAAGCGCCTTGGACGTTTGTGCCCCAAGTATAAATGTTACCTTCCACGCTTAAAGCTAAAACGTGTGTTGATCCAGCCTTAATTTCTTGAATGTTTATATTTTCTAATTTTTCTATGACTTTTGGACTATGATATGTTCTATTATCGTCGTGACCCAAAGCATATTTGCTATTGTCTCCACAACTTAGTAAAGTACCAATTTGCGTTAAAAGTATAGTAAAGCCTTCACCGGCGCATGCGCTAATAACAGGAGAGGTATTAGATTTTTTTTCGACAAAAGTTTGATCTGTTTTAAAATTGTATACCTTATTATATGATAATTGCGTATGCTTTCCATACGACTTGGGTAATGTTTCCAAGCTTCTAAAGAACTTAAACCTAACTGGCCATGGGTGCCTTCACCCCATGTGTAAACAGAGCCATCTAATAAATTTTAAACGGTAAATGAAATTAATACACTTATAACATAATGCAGAATATTTATTGTATCACAAGTTAGTACTTCCGTACCTACTGCGCTGTTCTTGGAGATATTGCGTAATAATTTCGAAAAATGAAATTTAAAGGAATTTATTTTTTTATTTTCAATTTGAGTTGTGTAATGATAAGTCGGAAGTTCTCATGTCAGCGATATCGAATGAAACGTTAATGACAGTTTTTATTAATTCCATGCAATTTTCGTTTTATTCTAGTGTTTCTAATGAAGCATGTTTAATAAAAAAATTTAAACATTCTCAAATAACGGATTCAATTAATTATAAAATAGTGATCCTCAATGCTTTAAAAGTGTTTTAGTCAGTTTTAAGACCATATAGTAATTGTACTATCCTGGTACAGCTGAAGCATTAGAATCAGTTGTGAATAACTTCTTTTTAAGGTTTACACTACTTACATATATAAATAGTAGATAAGTAGCGTATTTGTAAGAGAAATTCGAATTTATAGCAAAATCTAAGCTCTTTACGAAATGTAGGCCTATCCTGCGGAATATTATTTTCCAAAATCGTTAAAGGTAGTATGGCATACATGCGAGATTCCTAGACAAATGTGATTTGACGCCAGGCAACTGCTATTTATGTTTTATAACACTTTAGTCGACTAATTGCTGTAGGAGTTGTTCAATGTTGAAGAGAAGGTGACGGGTTTTTATATGAGTGTTTTTCACGTCAAAAATAGTTTTCTTTTACTGTCATATCTGATATTGATGAGACCAATATTAAGACTCGATACAGGTGAATGTGTAGTCTGTACGAAGAGTAAATTTTGGGAGTATTTTTTCCTCTTTTTTAAAATATACAATAGAATTGATATTAAAACTTAAATGAAATGGTGTTTTATATGGACCTGTCTTCTGTTTCGGCTTTATTTTTATTATTTTCTTTTCCCCATATTGTCATTGTTAATTCATTGCTTTGTGTCAGTTTAATTACACAAGTGCAGAGCAGGAGAACAGCATCATTAAAGTAGTAAATTTGCATGAAACATTGTCTGTAATACATAAACTTGTATAACAAAAACATTTCATTTCTTACCGCTATTTACCACCACAAAATGTGTTTCACTTGTGGCAACGCATAAAATACAAGCTTTTGGTGGCAGTTGAATGGGATTCATACTGAAGGTATTGCCAAAAGATTTTAGTTGATATAATACAGATCTACAATGATACAATGATATTGAAAAAAGTAAAACAGAATAAGAATTTTAAAAACCTTTTTTCTATTGTTTCATCAGGCTGAGCTGTTTCAGCCTTCATTATTTCTTTAGTTTCGGTGTGAGCTGTGGCCAAATCAACTACAGTTGAACGACGTGAACTATTTGATGCAATGGGCTCTTCATGTAGAGATATTATTTTTGAGCTGTTTGTTGAATTTGTCGTTGAACTCATGTCGTCTTCATAAGAATATCTAGCAAGAAACATTTTATTATTCAAATCGTTTTTTCATTTCATCATTTAATTTAAACATTAAATACCCCTTATTTTTGCCAAGGTTACGAAATATTAAAGGTATCCAATATTCTAAAATTTCACAAGCTGTAGGACGGCGTGATGGGTCCACCTGTTTTTATGTTATTGTAAATATTTTTCAATACGTGTTAACATTTTAAAGATACCAATTTATATACCTGCAACAAGTTACTAAGTAAACTTTTTAGTCCTGATGAATATCCTTTCGGTAAAGGCGTATAAGAACCCTGTAATTGATTAAAACAATTTGCCATCAATGTTCTAATTTGAAAACAACAATTTAAAATCGAATGTTGTTTTGCGACTGTGGTTGCGACTTATTCGTATGCACCTGAGAGAAAAATCCACAAAAAAGTCTTAAGCGGTCAAAACACACTATCTGGGTGGCCAGTTCAGATCACCTCACTTGAAAGAATCATAGCATTGCTCGTTCTGAATAAAAAATATTCATGTTCTGTTGAACATGGTGTCCAGATCTTCCAATACAGGCCAACCGAAGTTGGCAATCATCGGCCTATAGTGCTCGCCGTTGACAGTGATTGTCTGCCCAAAATCATTCCCAAAGAAATATGGCACACTGTCAGCACAAAAACCACATCAAAAAGTGACTTTATGGGAATGTATTAGGCGCTCTTGATCTCATGTGGAATGGTATCATCCTAAATTATGCACGTGCCTATTCATCCAGGAATGAGCCTTATTGCTGAAGCTGATTTTTCGATGGCAATTATGTTCAGATGCCAATTGCTCCAGAGCTCATTCAGTGAACACACATCATTGTCTAGGGTCGCCTATCGTTATTTTGCGAAACAGACTGAATAAATGTCTAATAATTTGACTGATCAACTGTCGAAATTCGGAAGTCCCTGTTGGCTATATATGTATATGCTATGCAGATATTGCGTTTATTTTTGTTGTTCCAAAGTGACCATAAGATTTGTTAAGAGCTGACAAATAATGCTTTGTGGTGGAATAGGATCGGACAATTGTTTTCAATGTTTTTGTTATGTATATTTTTTTTTATTAATTTAGTATGTACTTACGCTCATTATTTTACCCACGAGTTCGGAAAGATTTGTTGCTGCAAAAGTTTTACGTAAACAACACATTTCACCTAATATACAGCCTAAAGCCCACATATCACTCTTATGATCATATTCCTTTCCCTCACACTAAAAAGATAATGTAATTAAACATTTATAACTCAGTTATTACAATAAAAAAATGTATTACTTACCATTTCTGGACTGAAATAATACGGTGTACCCAAAACCGTCTGAGCATGTATTTTTGTATTCATTATCTTCGATATACCAAAATCTCCAATTTTAACAATGCCTCTTTTATTTAAAAATACATTTGCTGTTTTTAAATCCCTATGGAATAAAATATTTTTTATAAATTCATAATAGTTTCCATTATGGTTGTCGAATTCATTTCATATCGGTACACTTGGTATTAACGAGAAATAAACCACCACCATAGGTGTTGGCGTTATAATGGGTTGAAATAATTGTCTACTAATAAAAATATTGGCTCGACTTTAAGAGAAAAAAAAATTATATTTTGTTGATAAGCACATCATAAATTCCAGGCGATGTTGCCTCGAACGTTGAATAGCAGATTTATTTCTGAAGTCATCGTTGAAGTTTTATTTTCATTATATTTTGTCGTTATTAAATTACTCAACAGTAATGGTAAGAAACAATTTACAATTACGTTTTAGAAAAATACGCCTTTGGTAACTTACCGCCAACTGGGTACAAAAATTCAAATCTACTTCGGCCTTCCATTATGTAATTATTTGACCTGGTGTTTAATATTAAGTATGAACAGCAAGAGATTAGTATAATAATAGTAATCATTACGTTATATTCTAATTTGCAATCAAATTAATCTAGAATAAGATTTAAAGGAAATATCATGAGGACTATGAAACCACGAAGTACTTAATTTTCCATTAAGTTTCGAAAATATTTAACCTGTGAGGTTTAGTTGTGACACCTGATAAATTACACCTTGTGTGAATCAGCTGTATTACATATACATACATATATACATTGAGTTCTAGTCTTAAAATAAAAACAGATCAAGGTACCTAAAAAGGCCCCCTCGATTAACACATAATACACTGACCATGTCACGTAGGAATCATTCCCTAAAGATCTTACAGCCGCAAAGCAAGTTATAAACTATTTTCTGCTCTTCCACAGCATTACAGCTATAATAGTGCTTATTAAATTGTAGTCCAATCCGTCGGATATGATATTCAATCGACCAGTGGCCATTAGTTTATCCAACAGTCTGTATACATGCTCTCTACTGTGACTTACTTACTTTACTTTACTTAATACACAAGAAGTTTAACAATTAAATTACAAGTGAGGAGCTGGAGAACAAAACTAGACATGTCCTTAGTAAATGATTTCTTTTCCTTTTTTATTTTTGTACTCTCAAGTAATATCTCATTTAAAACCTGTTCGATCCTGCCTTAAAATATAATGAAAACTGACTTCTGACTTGTATAAAATCAAAAAGTTTTTTTTTATTTCCAATGTTTAAAAAAACCAAAACCAGTCTTGAGTTCAAGGTTTGACAAAATATTCCTATGAAAAGAAAGAGAAATTCTTGCTAGTATCTATCTAGATAGTTCAGTTTTTTGTCTATCCTGTAAAAAACAGTTAACAGGGCTAGTTTGGTTTTATTCGCCAACTCGTTTTCGTATGGAATTACGAAAATGTTAAGAAATTTATGCAATTTTTTTTATTTAATACGTCTGTTATTTAAACTTTTACCCACTGATAGGATAAAACATTTTAATTCTGCATATCTTGTATGTATAGGCCTAAAACTACACTTACATCATTACTTACCTATGTAAGATATTTTCAGAATGCATATAATTAATAGCACTTGATATCTGCTCAAAGACTGCAATAACGTAACGTTCTGGAAAGTGGTCTCTCATTTGACGTTCTCCTATAATCTGAGCTAAGGTGCCACCATCAGCATACTCCATTTCAATTAATAGAGTATTATCTTTGATAAAACTGCCCAAATAGCTAAAAAATGTGTTTGAAATAATTTTTTTACTTTACGTGATATTTTGGTATGTATTTTGTTTTGTACCTGATAATGTTTGGATGATGAAGTTTTGAAAATACTTCCACTTCGTTCATGGCCAAGTCTCTTTCCGATGGCGTTAGGTCATTGAGATTGATTTGCTTGAACACAACATATTGATTGTCACTTTTACGTCGATACAAGACCGCTATACCGAATGAACCCTGACCAACCACTTTCAATTTATCATAGTTATTTAACTCTGTGCCGGCTGCTTCCGTTGATTTGCGTGTGGTGAGGCCATTATTATCGGAATCAGTTTTGCTTACTATAACCACATCAGCCTCTGCAGAGTCTATAGTCTCGTCATGATTTTCTGTTAAATTACTGGCTATATTGGATATGGAGAATACTGTGGTGGGCTTAAGATAACCATTAAATGTGTCGCGTTTTTTATTATTTTTTGTTGCCATTATAATCGATGAAGAAGTACTAGAAGTAGATGAATCCGATACTCGCCCATTGAATATGGGTAAAGATGAAGCTTTTGCTTTTATTTTTTGCATTTTATTTATACAATTTATTTTTTTTTATAAATTAATTAATTTTATTGAAAACTTTGTACTCTGCTCTTATTTGCCTATAGAAAAATTTCGACCACCTTGAAGTTGTGGTCATTTTAATTTCAATTTCGTTACCTAGCAATAATGCAACTAGTGATTATAAACAATTTTTTATAAGCATTCCACCTTTATTTCTGTAAGAGTTAACATGAGTTTGTGTGTTTTAAAATTGCAGTAAAAGTTCATTAACCTTTTATACACTTAAAGAAATTTGACTACACAAACGCAGAAGACCAGAGGCCAAAGCAAAACTTTGAGAATTTTATTCCGTGAAAAAAAATTCTTTTGAAAAATTAAGTCCTAAAATCTGTCGTTATACGGTTATTTTTTACAGAGGCTAACAGGAGATTAATGGTCATATTATAGGAACTGTTGCTTTGATAAGCAACAATACAATCTGACTACTGTTTAATTGGTGAAAACATGTCGCATAAATACAGCGGCAGATACATGATCAGATTTTATGGATTAAATTATGGACAGCGAAATGCAAAACTAAAATGTGTTCGTTCGCAGGAACTATTGGATGGGTTCTTGTATTGGTTTTCACAGTAATTAAATAACAAGCATGTCCTGGAAGCCTTGAATGAATCGAAACAGAAGCTGTTAATAGTAGTAACAGTTTTTGTATGACGTTTGTTGTCAGAGTTATTATTTATCACTATCAGAGTCAAACACAGCTCAACTACAACCTAACCGAATTCCAGAAGAGTTACATATATTGATTACAGTAGACGCCTATAACGTATGCAACATGACAGTTATCCAGGCTGTCTACAACGCCTCAATGAAGACGACTCTATTTACCAATTGAAGAATAATTTGGGTAACAAATAACAGCGAATTTTGGATAGTAAAATAGTAAGATTAAATGATTGTACGTACTCATGTTTCAAAAATTTAAATAATAATTTTAATAATCAACATTCTCATTGGCGTGAGAATAATAAAATAAGGATAGAAAATGTTATACACAAGTTGCTATCGAGAAGCTAAAGCCTCTAAATGCCACCCCAACATGTGTTCTAAACCTAACCTACTATTATCTAGCACTTTGTAAATTTTTAATTCGTTTAGAACGAAGATAACGAATTATATAAACAATACAAGAACTTAAACAAACAAATTTTAAAGTTGGTTAATAACATTAGAGCAACGCACCCAGTGGGACGTCACAAGCGAGGTCTGCGGACAGAACCTTTTCTCGGGAGATTTCAAGACCACCATTGAAGTCGCCGTGGTTTAGTAGGTAGCGTGTTGGCTTATCGACATTCAAAACCCAGGTCAGGCATCTCCAACTGAACGAAATATGAAAAAATATTTTCTTCGGCGACTTCCTCTCAGCAGATTTCTGGCAAAAACTCTGAGAGTAAATAAAATTGCCATGAAGTTTCTCCAAAATTTGTCGTTCGGGTCGACTTTAAACTGTAGGTCCCGCCACTCATGTATAAAATTAACACACACAACATAAGTGGTGTGAGAAACTAGGTTGTAATCCTGACTAAAAGGTTGTAATGACCAATTTTGTATGTATAAAAAAAATTAGCACACAAGAAGTTAGGCAAAACTGGTTTACAATTTCAGCTTAGAAAATGCAAGTCCCTTTTTAGATGCATATAAATTTCAGGATATAAATAAATTCTGTTAAAATTTCTATTTAAATTTCAAATTGTTCTCTGCCTAATGCAGTTTCATATAAGATTACCAGTTGATCTAATTCTAGTCCAATTTCGTATGTTTTGCGATCAAGATTCGATTTTGGAAAAATTTAAATTTTTGACTTCGAATCATACGGTCACAATAAGTTATTTGACGAACATTAATAGTCAGAAGCAATTTTGGTATATGTTAGATCCATGATTGTTCGGCTCTTCTGCTTGTCCACATTAAACATCAAACTAAACTTCCCGGCTGGCTCAAGTGAAATGTTTTTAGTGTTATTGATTCCATCAAGTAAAGCCGTAACGGATTACTATTCGTAAACTTCATACTAGAAATGAGCTTCCGATTATCTCTAACCTGCTGTGATCTAAACCCCTATTCAAATTAAACTGTGGTAACTTATAAAGCAAATGACGTCAATACAAAGAGTCTCTTGCAGCTGTAAAAGTGTAATGAAACAAAGCATATTTGTTTGTTTGTAATTACATATTGTATTTTATTGAAATGTTTTACAATTATTTCGCAATTTTTTTTTATATATTTTTTTTTAGAAAATTATCTATGAGACTCATTTGTCATATATAGAGTTAATAAAAATCTCACTTATATGTATATATTTAAGATTATATAGATTTTATTTTATATCGATTTAATATTTTAATACTACATTCATATTTTGCATGTATTAATATATTAAATTTTTGTGTTTGTGATAAAATGTTAATTGACAATAAAGTAATATGTCAAGAAATATTGATATTTACATAGTACATGTATGTATGAATTTTATAAATTAGAACGATTTTTAATAAATTGGCAAAATAAATAAATGCATAGCCGGAACTGTAACAAAAGTAGTTATGTTTTTTAGATTATAGTTTAGCACTTAATGAAATAAAATTGATTACTATTATTCGATGGGTTCTTTTGTTAGCATTTTTTTTATTTCAAATTAACTAAAAGTTTCTTAGGAAATCTATTAAATTCAAAATTCCAATTAATTTTGAAGGATAATAGTATAAGAGTTCTTTTAGCAAAAATATGCTTTCAAATACTTAAAATTTCAATTATTGTTACTATTTTTTTTTGTTTTTTGAGAATATTAGTTGTTATGGATATATTTATTATTCTATGTTTTGAAGCTCTATGGTAAATTTAGCTTTAAGAAAATATTTTTTGGTATTTTTTTTTTATTCTTAATCTTATATCTACAATATTTGTATGCAGTGCTGTGCAAAATTTCTGAGCGTTTTATTATTTAATATATTTTGAGTTGTTTTAATACTATAAAATTAATAATTATAATATTTTTCAATATTGATTGCAAATGCTTTAAAGCAAACAAAAAAATTAAATAGATTGGAATTTAAAAGAAGCACAAACAAATTTAAAAATAATGCTTTAACTTTCATTTAAAAGAAATTTATGTTAAACTAAAACAAACAAAAATACACGACGTTCTTGAGCGGTATTAAAACAAGTTTCATACTTTCTGAAAAACTGTTTTTTATGTATAAATTTTGTTCTAAATTCAATTAGTGTAGTAATAAAAAATGCAAGCTTTTATTTTAAATATTTTTTTTAATTTTAATTTTCATAACTTAGAACTATACTGTTGAGCTCTACATTATGTGAAATTATCGTGCAAATGCTTTATAAAAACGAAGTTCCGTTATTAAAATTTTTACGCTATAAATTTTTGTAATATACATTGGTTTTTAAATTCGAAACTAATTTTCTAATAATTTAATCCCTAAACATAATGAAAGGGCAAACATATTTAAATCAATTCGCAATATAATTCGCTATAACTTTTGGAATGGTTTTCTTGAAATTTTAAATTAAAAATCTAATAAAAATAAAAACAAAAAATTCATTATTACGACAAAAATGCAATATCTGTATTTTAGAAACCAAAATAATTTGTTTTTTTTTCTTTTTTGCTAATTTTCAAACCCGTTTTAACGCATGTAACATAATTAAACCTGCTGAGATAATATTTTGGACAGTGTTTTTTGCATCTACATTGCTAAACTTATTTGAAAATATTAATCTCTTAATTTAAAATAAATTTAACAGGAACAGCGATTTGCTTCCGATAAACTGGCAAGACTAAATGTGCCCAAACCATTGGAGCCAGGTGATTTTTTCTCTTGGGGTTTATCATCATTATCAAAATTTTCACCCTAAAACAAAGCATAAAACCTAAATATTTATTTCAAACATTTGCATTCAAAATATACTAAAATACCCTTCTCTCTCTTTGTTCTCGTATTTTACGAGCCAGCGCTAGAAAAGCATCTTCTATGTTGATGTTATTCTTACAAGAAACCTCAAAGAAAGGCATATCAAAATTTTCCGCAATCTATAAAACATATTGTTTATTTACAAGTTTTAAAAAAATATTTTAATTATGTATACCTTCTCTCCTTTTTCTTTATCCACCATTCTTTGTGTAGCCGAGCATTCACATTTATTACCAGCCAAGACTTTAACTACATCCGGAGAAGCATTCTAAATTTTAAAATATAAGAAAATGTTTTAAAAATTTGGGTTTTGTTTAAAATTGAATAATAAATCTCACTTCTTGTATATTTCTTAACCAATACGATAAATTATTGTAGCTTTCTAAATTGGTAACATCGTACATCAATAATATGCCCATTGCACCTCTATAATAAGCTGTCGTTAAAGTTCGAAATCTCTCTTGTCCGGCAGTATCCCAAATTTGTAGTTTTATAGGCACACCATCCAAGTTGATCAATTTCTGCTTAAAATCAATACCTATTAAAGGAAAATAAAACATTAGAATGCTAGCATTTCAATATAAAAAAATAAAGTATGAATTTATATTTCGCTACACAAGTAGACTGGCTATGAAAAAAAATATTTTCAAGGCTAAGAATAAGAATATTGATCAATCATAGCCTATTGACTAAGACGAATGGCCTAAAATTAAATCTCAATTTTAACCTACAGGCAAACTGTCAATGGAGTTGAGCGAATAGCATCGATTTTAATTACCGTCAGACTCCATATCGATGGCTTAATATAAAAAAGGCCTAACTCAATTTTTTTCAAAATAGGGTTTTTTGTTTATTATGGAAGACAAATGTCAGGTGCACCTAGCCTCAAAATTTCAGGTGGATAAAATTGCAAATAACAGATTTATAACAATTTCAAAAAAAGACCTAAGTCATGTCAATTAATTTTTGAAAGAAAAAGCCCTAACTCGTTTTTTATTTCGTTTGATTGGATTTCTCCATGACACAATAATACAAGTATGTAAATCTGTAACGCAGTTGAAGTTGTACGTTTATGTTTCCCAAGTAACTAATTCGCTTTAGCGGAAAAAGATGATTAAAAAATTTCGGCGGCGGGTCGATCGACATTCTTCTCTGTTTTTGACAAGGAGGAAAAATATTATACTAACATAACGGTACTTCACTTCACTTTGCTTTTTGTGAAAAATATTGTTTAAGGGTGAAAAGTTTTGACTTTAAAAATTAAATAATACAAAAAAAATTATGAAAGCTTGCGAAAATTCTGACTCTGATTCGGAGAATGCAGATGGTATCCGAACAAGGAAAAATATTGCAAGAAAGACCGAATGGACATATAACGTAAATAGAAAAAAAGAATGGAAGGTCTTCAATATTTTGGCATATCAAATAAAGAACGGTCTCTTAAGCCTCTTAGAAAACTTGGAGTAGCATGTTCACCATAATTTTGTAAAAAAAGTGCGCTTAGAAATTGTTTATCTTTTAAAGAGCACACCCGAAATGAAATCTTTGATTTGTTTTGGAAGATGACTTGGGAGCAAAAACGGATGTATGTCATCGATCTTACAAGCAGTTCTGAGACAAAAATTAATTCCACTGAAAAATCAAGACGAACGCAGACAATTCAATATTTTTGAGAAATATTTCAACCAGACTACAAGTGTGCCGTAATATGTTTTATTCAACGGCAGGGCTAAAATCAAAGATGGTTTGAAATTGGTAAACATGGTTTGCAAGAAAGTCCCGATAAGACTTCAAGTCTACGCAAATCTGCCAAGCGTTCATCTGCTACGAAAAGCGCAACAAGGAAAGGCGTAAATTTCTACAAACATTTTTAGATGAGTTGCCAAAAATAGAGTCCCATTATTGTCGAAAGGACTCCAAAAAATGATATCTTGTCTTATAAGAACTAATTTCTTACAGTTAACTTTTGACTTAACCCTCTTAATTTCATGAAAAACTTGCGTTTATTATTTAAACCTGAATTATTATAATATATTTCATTTTCAACTCAGTTTAAAAAAGGCCTAACTTAATTTTTCTTTTCAAAAATATCAATGAAAAAAGGGCCTATCTTAGATAACTTCGTTAAAATAAAAATAAAAAATCTTTTAAATGAGAAATAAAAAGTGTTGCTGTTTTTTTTATCAAAAATTGTATTAAAATTTTTGGTGTATCTAAAATTTTACGGATTTTATTAATTTTTTCCTCCTGTAAAGTAACAAAAAATCGAGTTAGGTCTTTTTCATATTAATCCATCGATATTGCTTGTTGACTCATATACATATTATATGAAACTGCGGTTGCTATAAATATTGAAAAGCTAGAACCTGATGATGTTCTGGTATACTCTGGTCGCGAAGAGGAGAAGGCAAATGTGCTCATTAAAGACAGTATAGCCTTATTGCTTCATTAGCGAATGACGGCAATGTAGCTTATGTCTCACAGTTTTATCGATAAAACAATGGAAGATGGTTTATTAAAATAATGGGAGTATTTTCTAAAAGCGAATACTTTTACGTAGTACTCGTGTATTTAGTGTATGGTATCATCCTTCGGAGTCGATTGGCCAGCGGATTGCGCAAAATTCAACTGCGTAATATTCAAATATAGCGTCCATAATGAATAATTTCCTCCTTTTATCCTTCTACAACCTATATAACTAGATCCAACACAATTTCATGTATAGTAGACATCCTCAAAGGGTTAGTCGAAATTAAAAAAAAAAAAAAAATCATACGTTATTAAAAAACATGTATGTAAAAAGATATTTTTTAATACGACTTTAAAATAATTTTCAAATGAAGGAACTGTTCTTGAGGATGCTTTGATCATAAGTCAGCGAAAACCTGTTTTGCATGGAATAGGAAACCCGCGTACATCGAATAGCAGAAAATGTCTAATTCAAAGCCTTTGCCGTTGGCATATATTCATTACATTATAAGATAGAAGAGGTCAAAAGTAAGTATATTGCAAAAATTTTTCGATATCGGTAAAATTTAATTAACAATCTGCTATATATAGATTTAGCCCTTATAGAAATAACTACCAATAACGTTGTAGTTCTTCTCCATTACCAAGATGAGTTTGATACCGGCGGACCGTATTTGTATTTTTATAACTTCTGCTACAGTCGATTTGAAACCAATACACTGAAAAAAATTCAATTTGATGGTATTTATAATTGGAGAAATTTGTTTGACATCGATCTGTTGATGTATGTACATATGTATTTTGTCCAAATGTTTACTGTAAATTATTTGAACAGTTGTGGTATGTTTCGATTGGGTTATCTTATACAGTATGTAATAAAATATATTTGGTAATCAATTTTATAAGGAACAATATATAGGAACAATATAGGAAACCAATACATTTCATCAGTTAAAATTAACTATCTACATATGTTTGTGTCTATAAATTTGTATGTATTATAATTAATTCTATGTTTCAATTTATGGTTATCACATACTTACATAAAGACACAAAACACAGAAAAAAGATAATAAAATAATTATTATTTTTTTTTTTTATTTATTTATTTATTTTATTTATTAATCATAGCACAACAAGATAATAATCTTATAAATGAAAGTGCTATGGGAGGACATCAAATAGGAAAAAGTAATAACAAATCGCTCATTATATGAGTAATGAATTGTTTGAAGTACAGTATAATTAAAAATGAATAAGAATAAGAACATGATTTAACCTCAGGAAATAGCAATCGATACAAAAAAATTAGGATAAGAAAATGAGTATATGTAAAAAACTAAATTAGGAAAGATACAAATATAAAGAAAAATACAAACAAGGAAATATATTCATATAATGAGATACAATGAAACTTAAATAATAAATTAGAAAAATGAAAATAATTAATCACTAATAAAAATTAAGAGTAAAAATGTATAAACAATCAAAATATGTTAAAAACTACTTAAACAGATTGTATAACTCCTTTTTGAACTTAGTTGCATTGCCTATGTTCTGAATATAATTAGGTAGTGCATTCCAAAGACTGATGGTGTGTATAAAGAACTGTCGTTTCGACAAAAGAGTCCTATGCCTTAATTGGATAATTTTCCTACCGCGGTTGGATCTAGCAAATCTAATCCTGCTAAATAAGTATACTGGCTGTTCCAAAGTAATAATCTTATGGAGGAGAATTAGGCACTTAATATTCAATAGATTATCAAAATGAATACCACATATCTGGTAAGAAAATTGTGATATATGGTCCCGACGTCCCTTAATAAATACATATCTGGCTATGTTATTATAAGCCAAGTTGAGTTTCCGCCTATCATCCGCATCACAGTTTGCGAAAATTTCCGATCCATATAAAAGAACAGGAATCAAAAACGTTTTTGCCAGTTGCAGGCGTATAGCAAAAGGAGTCGAATCTATAACAGCCCATAAGTTCCTAAGCATACCATAAACTTTACCAACGATGACATTAATGTGGCTAGACCACGTTAGCCGACCATTAAAGATAATACCCAGATTAGATGCCGATTCAACAAAATCAATTTTATTCCCTCTGATAATAATTTCCGGCACATCAAACGCTCTCTTAGACCTGGAGAGCAATAAACATTTCGATTTAGAGGGATTAATACAAAGTCCATTAGCACTGGCCCAGTTGTAAATTTTCCGTAAATCATCGTTAATCGTATCTACACATAGTCGGATATTATCAATACAAGCGCTCCTATAGAGCTGAACGTCATCAGCGTACATATGTACGCTACAATTATCCAAAACATCAGGTAGGTCGTTAATGTATATATAATGTCAATAACTCTTAATTGCAATAAATATCAAAAAAATAGTTTACTTATGTAAAGTTGTACGTATGGAGAAATCATAAACAAGAGAGTAAGGACTTACCAATGGTAGAGATGTATGTGTCATAATACTTTTCATCACAATATCTGTGAACGATGCAAGTTTTACCGACATTAGAGTCACCTAAAACCAATACCTTATAGGTGGCTACAAAATCCAGTGCCATTTTGTACTTTTAGTTCGAGTTTTATAAAGGACAACGTCACAACAGATTTAAACAAAATTTGTGAAAAAATGTAACTTGTTTATTAGTTTTATATTTGTAACTGTTTAAGAAATGATGTCTTTTTCTTTTTTAAAAACAAGTTCAAACAATTTTATAGAATATTTAAGAAGACATTAAGTTTAAGTTATTAAATACAATATTCTTCGTTTACTAAAGTATTTATCTGTATTTTATTTTATAATTTATTTTACTTAATAAATATTTATTTTTCTCAACTTTTTTCGGCACGTTCTTTTAGCTAAAGTATGATTCAACTCTGATTTTTTTCTGCTCTAATCGTTGTTTGTCGTTGTTCTCGTTGAAAAATCAATATCCTTTTTGTTTGGCTGGAAGGGAGGTTTTAAACAGATGTTATTGTCTTTTACTTCATTCCATTTTAATTCTTTTTTATTTCTGTCTATTTTATGTTTGTTTTTTTGATTTTGTTTACGTCTTATTTTCTCAATTTTACTACCTGTAGAGAATAATAACGGTAAACATATGATGTTAGGATTATTTAGGAAGTTTACTTTAACCCATACTTTGTTTTATTAAACATTCTGTTCAAGTTTTAAATCGTATTTTGTATTTTAAAAAAGTTTAAGTTTCTAAAAATTAAACCACGTTAACAGTTAAAGGCAATGAAATAGTTTCAACTTACACCAAGTATTAGTTGAAAAATTCAAAAAAACTATTGTTTCTAAACAAACAATGCAATTTAAATTATAAAACATCTGTCAAGGTAAACACATTTCTAATTCTTTAAAATTGAGAATTTTAGAATTGGTCGTAATCCTATCTATCTAAAAGATTGTAATGGTCAAATATTACTATGTATTACTATTTAAAAATTAAGGAAGATTTCCAGAGTTGTCTCTCTTACCTTGAAATCAAAGTACATACACTTATTTATATTTACAAATTTTAGATCTATAAATCTTAACTCAAAATCGTCAGCGTTGAGTCCTTTTGGAGCCTAGAATCAAATACAAAATGATTTTAATTATTTAAGACGATTTGACATGAAAAATTTTCAACTTATGTATATTATCAGAAAACACGATATTACAAGACTTATTGCTATAAAGTACGTAGATAAATATTACTAATCGAGTTTATTCTTTTGTATTATAACAAAATCTTAAATTATAAATTTTTCATATTAAAAGAATTTTTTTTACCTTTTTCGTTTCTTTATGTAATATAGGGCTGAAACAAGTCCTATCAGTTTTTTCAAGTTTCAATAATTAAGTTTTTCAGCTTATTAGGTAATTGGTGTGCAATAGCAGGACCCAGGATTATAGCGGGTTAATTTGTCGTTGACTATAAACGACGCCCTCTGTAGGCAAATGTTTAAATCAGAATACCAAAGAAAATCTTAGAATTGCATACTTTTTTAACTGTTGCTTATTCTCCCAATTTTGGTAGCCAAAGTCTAATAGTGCTGGCTTTCTAGAAGAAAGCTCGTGAGTTCAAACTCCAGCTCTGACATCTTGAACAGAATTAATATGTATTTTTGCGGCGACAATCTCTCCGCAGTCTTCCGAGGCTAAATAATTGCCTTGAAAAAGATTATCAAATCTGTCCCTCAGAGTCGAAGTTAAACTGCAGGACTCGCCAGAAAAATGCAAATGCATTATAAAAATGGCAACTAAATTTTACCGGTTAAAACTTGAGAATGATATGTACTGCCAAGTCTCTAAAATTATTTTTTTATTACAGTTCTAAATCCATTGAACATTTTTATCAAACAGATGTTTGTTCTCTATGTATACACAGTCGCAAATTATTTATTATGTGTGTTGGGTGTTTGTATATTATCGTCTTTTTAGTAAATGACATTTTTTCGTGCAGACTTTAACTTCTAAACAAAAGTAAGAATATAAACAATTCATAGTGTTTTAATAATAATCAAATTTTGTGTCGTTGGTTATAAAAATTATCTTCTTTATAAATTACAGTGTATATTTTCTAATATATTTTCACGCTGCCTGGATTTTTGTTATTTTCTTTTTATTATACTATTTTTGTTTTTTTCCTTCATGGAAAACAAATAATTAAAAAAATTATGGCCAATTACGATTATATAGCCGTCGCTCAAAGAGCCGAAGAAGAGGAAAATAACTTGAGAAACAAGACACGACTCTGCTGCTGTGAGTACATTGACAATCATCAGCAAAGAAATCACTTATTGGCCTGCTGTTGCAACTGTCAGGATTTTGACTTGGCCTTTACCAGTTTTATAACTTGTCAACGAGTGAATCCACAAAATCAGCAAAACATGTTATTAACCTTCCAAGATAGATTACGCATACCATGGCGTGGTGGTGCCAAGCGTATTTCTATGGAAGCTGTCATACCGGGCGTAGTTGTTCCTTTAGTTATAGGGCTGTCTGCACTAAATGAAATAACGTCGTATATAATGTTGGGCACTACTATAGTATTTTTGATATATGCCCATCACTTTGTGAAACGTAATCATATAAAAACTAAATTCTTTTTTATGTGGCTAATATGGTCGATGGTGTATCAGGTAATGAGTTTAGAATTTGCTTTGCCGCTATTGGAGCTTTTACCTGAGGAAAATTTCGTTTTGGTAGTGATGGCTTGTATAACCGTATATCTTATGTGGTTAACACGCAGATATTCTCTATCATGTCAAGACTTACCATCAAGGTCTGCAGAAGATGATTTGGCTGATATTTCGGAAGCTACGGCGGCCGAAGAAGAGGAAGAAGCGGCTGCTCACACAGCTTTATTGATAGATAACGATTCACCACGAAAATCATTACATAATCGTAGTTCTCATCAACATCAGACAAATATGTGTCACAACTGTCGTAAATACGTATCAGCTCGTACCATTCATTGCCATGTTTGTAACGCCTGTATAATGATGCATAGCCACCACTCTTATTGGTTGGACTGCTGTATCGGCCAATACAATATACGATATTTTACGGCCAGTATGATTATGGGCGTACTAACTTTAATCTTTGGTGTTTATTTAACCCTCACTGCTATTTGCCACCCATTGCTTATTGGTCGACTTTGGAATATCCCAATTTCTATACCAGACGATTGTAGCGAAGTATTTGTTGAATACACCATTGGCATATCTTATGTGCTATCTCTCTACGCCCTTATAATGATAGTTTATCAATTTTTTTCATTACTTTTTCAATTATTTAAATGCACTCGAGATCCCGTACATTTCATATTTGGCGACATGTCACAACCGTTTTCAAAGATTTATAAGAAACTAAGTACATAAATTTGTGAATTAGACTAGACAACAGACCTTTGCACAAACTTCTAGCAACTTTTTTTAAATATTTTTAATAAGTGGATTAGAATTTTGCTTTGAAAATCATAATTTGTATAATTGATTACGCCATATTTAAATTGCATTGAATTTCATTTACATATCCCAAAAGTTTATTGGAATATAATTTTCATAATTATCGTTTAATTTTAACATTTAAGTTTTATAGTTGTAATTCCAATACCAAAAACAAAATTTAAAAATTAGTGTTTGGCTTTTTCCAGTTTTGTGGAACTTAAATTAAAATAAAGAAAAGAAAAAATATTAGAAAATAAAATACAGAATAGTAAACTTAAAACCTCGTAGTTAAATTTTAATATTTACCTTAACCTTAACATTATTTGCTAGAAGTTTGCGTAAGATACTCTTTTGTTGAACGTAAAATTTTCCTAGCGTTAAGTAGTACTTGTTTAGATTTACTTGGTATTGTTTTTGCTAAATCTTAATATTTTTTATGAAAGTTAATATATTATAGAAACTGTGTAACAGATAGAATTTTTTGTAATCATATTTATTTGATTCTGTTTCTAATCTCAAGAACTATATTGCTATTAATCTAGTCCCAACAATATGTAATTCTATTAACAAAAATATTACAACATAAAGCTCAACTTAGACTTTGTATTAAGAAAATGCTATAAACGGCTATAATTAATCAACATAATGAATTCCACAGGATCCATTTTTGTCAATTTCCTGATTTATGTTAAGAAAAATATAAAACGTGATTATCAACATTTAAAGGAAAAGCAACAAATTTAGGCTACTATACAAACTTTAGATGTAATAGCACAACATTAAAAGCGTCTAGTTTTTACTTTAATTAATTTGAAGCAAAGTTTTATAATAAATTTGTAATCTTAAGTTGAGTTACGTTTAAATTGCATATATACTGAAAGCACATGTTTATTATTATTATTGCGGTTTGTTTTGTTAAAAGATATAAGTATTAAAGTTTATTTTCTCTGTAAAATTTATTTTTAGAATACTATTTAATATACTATTAATTTTAGCAAAGCTAAATTGAAGTATTTCTTTGTACTAGAGAATTAAGCTTAATAGAATGAAAATAATGTAACTATTGAGGGAATTAATAAACCTATAAGAAATAAAGATTTCAAATAATTAAACAATTTAAAATCGTCAATTTCTATCAATATTTCTAGCATTATCATCACGTGCCTTCGACTGAATGAACTAAAAATTCGACAGTACTATCAATCATAATTTACAATACTGATCGATTATTAATACAATTCATGTTAAATTTTTGATCCACAGATGTGAAAATATAGTATGCTAAAAATTGCAGCCAGCTCTTGAGCTAATGCTATTTAAATTAAGTGAATAATAACACATCAACAATTGTAGAGCTTTTGTTATAAATTGTTCAGAGAATATAGAATATCTAACAGTGTTTGAAATATGTTACTTGATGAAAAAAATTTAACCAATCATAAAAATGATTTAGCATAGCATTCTTTTAAACATATCGTTACTAAAAAGCAAATAATAGAGAATGTTTTGCCTTTTTTTGGACATTTAATGATGATATGTGAACAAACTTCATAAAGTTTTTAGAGGTATACAAATATAACAGAGTTTATTGCAAAGATGAAGATATTGTGGTTGGCCACACGGAATACGTGATATACGTTACCACAAAGCGTTTACATGATTTCTCTGAAGCTTATATGAAAAAAATTAAATTAGACTAGCCTTAACGGTATTTTTGGCATGTGGATATCCAAGTGTATTTTGGTTGCTTTCCATAATGGACTCAATAGGCTTATTACCAAAATCAATACCCATTGCAAGGATGATTTTCCAAATTTCTATAAGGGAACTATACATACATACATACATACATAATTGGTCTTTACAACCCTTTACTCAGGATTAAGACCTATTTTCTCACACCACTTATGTTGTGTGCGTTAATTTTTATACATGAGTGGTTGGGACCTACAGTTTAAAGTCGACTCCGAACGACAGATTTTCAAAAAACTTTTCACGGCAATTTTATTTGCTTTCACAGTTTTTGCCAGAAATATGCTGAGAGGAAGTTGCCGAAGGATTATTTTGTCATATTTCGTTTAGTTGGAGATGCCTGACCTGGGGTTTGAACCGAGGCCTCACGTCTAATAAGCCAACACACTACGTACTAGACCACGGCGACAACGGGAACAATGTATTTTAATCAAATCGGGTACAATTATTAAATCCAGATGTCAAACTTTCGTTTCCTAGAGATTTCCATTGGTGCTTTGGTTTGATTTTTGTGTATCTATTGGTACATTGTTGTCCGATGTCAATCTATTTAAGGAGAGGGTGTACCTAGAAAAAACACTTGCAGCAAAATTCATTACGCTGAAAACCCAACATTGCGGCAAGAGCTCTTATTAGACAATTAACTGTAATTACCCCACAATGCCTGTTGGATTCCTATGAGTAAAAGTTAATGCGGAAAACTCTTAACTTTTTACAAATGTGAAATCAGCCGTATTCGAAAAAGCCTATGCTTAAATGTTCTTAAACTTTCTAGTATTTGTATACGATCTGTACTATTAACTTTTACTAATATTTATTCGTTTAGACTTACAAATTGCTGTAATAAGGTTCAAAATTCCAAAGATTTACACCTCTGTTATTCTCTAAAATATACCAGTACTTCCTAAACTTTAATAATAAATCTAAAACAGCTGTTGTAAAACAAACAACAACAATATTTATTTTGGAATCAAAAATGTCGCAAATTAGGCGTGAGGTAATATTCTAAACAATTATTTATATTACAAAATTATTAATGAATAATTTCTATTAGGTAATCAAGGCATTTAAGAAATTACATCGTACAAGACAGCTCATTTTCGCTGGGGATGAACTGGCTTTAAAAGCTGGACGAGGGGAAATAAATGACCGATTCAAGCAAAATAAGAATGAAACGAATGAGGAAAATATCAAAAAGGTATGGGAAGTTTTAATTTTACAAAAGGGATTATTTTCTAAATCATTGACCAAAAATCAATTTCAGATGCTACAATTGGCTCTAGATGTTGATAAGGAGTTACGCACTAATGTTATACAAGCTAAACAAAAGGACGAAGGTGTATATGGTAAGCTATTGATAATATACTTAGTATTGTGGTTTACGTAAATAATTATTGTTTTTCATTAGAATTACGTATCACTCCTGAAATTACACGTCTTGATAACTTTCCATTCAATCCTGACGCTATAATAAAGCCCCCACGGCGCAAAGGCAAGATAGCAGCCACAAATGACGGCTTGAGTGGTTGCAGCGGTACTTTAGCCCCTGCTGAAAAATAATGACTATTTTTACTAAATCAAATGTTATTTCAGTAATTAAATGTTTAGTTAAACACTTTTATTGCAATATTCATTCTTTATTTTTTATGTTTTCTCGTTTTTTTAGACTTTGCCTTAGATTTCTTTTGCTTAGATCTCTTAGATTTCTTCTTGCTTTTCACCTCCGATGAACTATCCGTCTCACTAGATGAAGATGTTGAAGAACTCTCTGAAGAAGATTCACTATCAGAAGACTCTTCACTGCTGCTAGAGTCGTGCTTTCTTTTTTTAGATTTCATTTTTTGTTTTTTATGTTTCTTAGAAGCTTTGGAAGCAATTTCCTTGTTGTACTCTGTGGGTAAACTTGATCTTGTTTCCTTTTTATCTGCAGATGTTTCATTATATTTTCGAGGTGAATGCCTGTAACGGCTTCTCTCTGATTCACGTCTGTCATTATATCTCCTATCATTCCGTTGTGTCACTGGAAAGTAACGTTCATTCTCTTGTCCTGGATGACTCTTATCGCCATCCCTCGATGCTCTTTCACTTTTACTATATCGTTCCCTTTCTCGCTGGCGAGACCTAGATCTAGACCTTTGCCTTTGCTTTTCTTGCTCTCGGTGGCGTTCCTCTCGAGCTGCACGTCGCTCCACCGATGATAGCAGCTTCTTTTCTCGTGATATAGAGCGGGTTCTTCTTCGATAACGGTCCTCACGATTCTTATGATCTCTTGTTGGTGAGAAGTTTCGATTCTTTTTGTAATTCCTTTGTGTGTCAGTGTTTTTTGCTCTTAAATTATTAAAGTCTAGACCTTTACTGTCTCCTTCTATGCCTCGTCCTTTGCCGCGCCATTTTACTTTTGATACAGATTGAGAAAAGTCAACATGAATACGTCGATCGTCAATTAAAACATTGTCCATTTTAAAATAGGCCGCTTCACATGCTTTTTGATCCTCAAATTCCACAAATGCATATTGTAGAGAATCACCAGTTTTACGATCACGAATAACCTCACATCCTTTAACCTTTCCAAATCGACTGAAGATGATTTCCAAGTCATCATCTGTTGTAACAGGATTAAGTTTGCAAACAAACAAAACATTTTCTGGAGGCGCCATTTCAGCATCAGGCAAATCACCAACTATTTCTAATATTGTCGCTCTGGCTTTAGCTTCTCGCTCGGCCAGCATTTCCTGAATTTCTTCCATACTCTTGCCTTCAGTATCGTCAATGTCTTCATCAGCAGCAATTCGGCCATTCTTTAACCTCTCCGCATTCGGCGACGGCGAACGACTAGGTTCGCGAAAACCCCTTGGATCAGGAAACGGATCTTCTAATATGACCGTATGTGTTATTCTGATATCTTGATAAGGTCGAAAATTTTCATCGACTATTGCTTCATTAAGTTGTCTCAACACCTCATGGCCCTCCACTACTTCACCAATAACGCAATGCTGTCCATCCAAAGAGGTTAGATTCTCACCAAGCGTAAAGAAAAACTGGCTTCCTACTAAATGCTTTCCTGCTCCTACTAAAGATAAAAGACCAGCAGTTGTATGATGTATTTTCGGTAAACATTCCGCTTCAAAAAATCTCTTATGGTGGTTTTCAACGACACCCCATATCGAACTACCTCCATCACCAGCTCCGGTTGGATCCCCTGTTTGAGCTATAAAACCCTGTTCAATTGTATGAAAGAGATTGTAATTGTAATACTTTAATTTACACAGTTTCATAAAATTCAAACACGCAACAGGTCTCTCCTCAGTGAAAAGATCGACGATCAGATCACCAATAGTGGTTTCGATAACCACGGACATCGTTTTTAGTATATTGTCCCTTTAACTTAAAAACTTCCTTAATTTCTGAACTAAATATAAATAAGCAGAAAACACCGACCACCTCTGTGACAGAAACTATCAAACATTATAAAACAGGGATGTTATTGCTGATAGTATTATGAGAATAATTGCACTGCCAGATGTTTTAAAATGTGTTTGTATGATTTTAATGGCCGTTTTGGGATAAAAGTTGGAGTGCTACATTGCTCTGATAGCAAATGAATACCTTTTATACAGAACAGTTTGTTCATTTTTATATTTTTTATTTATTTTTTATTCTTTTCCATTTTATTAAAAATTATTTATTTTTCTTTTAGTTTTCCTTTATTTGTTTTATTTTTTTAAAAATTTTTCATCGAATTTAAGCAATATAAAATGTAAATCCACTATTAAATCTCAGTCCACATTATGAACGTTTCCTATTTGAAATTTTACTTAGTTCTCGTTTTAAATATAAAATTAATTGAAAAAGAAACCACTTTTTCAGATTCGCTTCTTGTTTGGATTTCTACCATTGGAACTCAATGTGGCAACATTGGTTTTCTACAGAAATCAGCTGTAGCAGACAATATTTTTCTTAGTCTTTTCAGCTGAAGTTTTAGTTCAATTCTGTACGCGTAGCTGTGAAAATTCGGGAAAATTGTTGTTGTTACATGCTTTCGGAAAGTTGAGAAAACAAGTTCTCTTATAAATAAAAAACAAAATTTTGGATATTTACAGTAAAATTTTAAACGATAGTTGGCAAAATAAGTCAGAAGAGAAAATATTTCTATTTTATTAATTGTTATTTATAAAAGAAAATAAACCACAATTGAATGATTTAAATAGTCAGAAAATAAAATTAAAAAAAGATTAAAGAGCAGATAAAAATGTTGTAGAAACCGATGGAAATAATGTAAAAAAGCATATCCTTTATGTCAAATTAAAAAGAATGGAATAGAAAAAGGGAAAATCGTTAAACGCAAAAGAACAACAACAACAAGTGTCTTTAGAAATCCGTGACGAAAAAGAGAAACGTGTGGAAATAAAGCAAAGCAGCAACAAATACTCCTGCTGAGTTATATTGTTTATTTTTGATTTTTGTGTATAACTTGTGCGTGTGTGTGTTTAATCTACACATATTAATTAATTAAAAAAATAACTAAAAACTGGCAAATTTAGGAGAAAAATATCAAAAATACTTCAATAATATGGCAGAGGATGAAGAGGAAGAAGTTACGGACATCAAATTACAAATATTTCATAATACCGTACGGGAGCACATTGTAAGTGAAATTAATAAACCATGAAAAATTCCATTTCAGAAATATGTGCGAATATTTTAAATTATTTCTTTAAATCAGTGTTTGCATTTATTTACTCACGTTTTTAATTTCTATACAAAGAGTGCTGGCTCTTTCGAGAACGCCATCAATATACATTAACACAGTGGTAGGAGTAGCTTAGCTTTCGTTGGTGTGTAAAAAACAAGTCCAACAAATTATAATGTTTTTGTATACGTTCTAATTTTAAAGACGCCACCAGGTTTTGAAAATGCAATGTTATTAAATCGCTGTATGCATTATGTGGAAAAACGGCAGCTGCTTTATTGGCACGAGATTCTTTTTCGATCTTCTTCGTCCTTGAAAAATTACAGAACGATTTTAGTGGTGGTTTACTCTTATTATTACTGTTTAGCATGAGGGAAAACAATCAAAAACAGCTGCTCTTTATTTATTTTTCATTATTTGTTTGAAATATTTGTTTTAAACTCAAATATTCAATTTTGATGTCAGGCTTACATTACGTGAGTAGTGCTAGCTGATAACTGCTTTTTATATACAGTGTTGGAAAAAATAATAGAAACGCATCAAAAAACGTTGAAAACATCCCCATATCATTAGGGATCCGCAATCCTGTTTGACTGTCTTTTTGTGCATTTTGGATCAAACTCTTTATTGGCAGGGCGACGCACTAAACATTTTCCGTCTGATGGAGCACTTTGTTCCAATTTTTCCGACTTTGGTGTTATCTGGAAAATTGTAACCTTTTTTGTATATTTTTGTTTTACTTAAAAGAGGTACTGACCTTGGACTTGGAGCCTATTTCTTATAGTACTGCTTGTTACTGGAGCATCTAGTATATTTTTGAGCCCATTAGATGACTCAAAAAATTTTTACAAGTGATAAGCCATCAGATTTTAACATAAGGATAACATTTCTTTCAGCATCAGTGGAATGAACACCTCGACCCATTTTTTGAAAGATTTAAAACACACACTCAACGCGAAAATTTTACAAATGGTCAAAAAAAGGCATTTTAACTCAATTTTTACCACTTCTAAATATTTCATGTAAAATGTTTATTTATTTTAATTTTAAACACGGTTTTAGAAAAACGTTTCTACTAATTTTTCCAGCTAAATTACGTATTCCCCTACTTTTTCCTGAAAATTAATAAATTAAAAGAGAATAAAGCAATAATAAAAGCAAATAATAAAATCCCGTTACATTAGCAAGAATTTGACAGTAATTTCCAACTATAAAAGTTTATAACGAAAAAGTATACAACATTTTAATGATGAACTAGTAATCGTTTCTATTATTTTTTCCAACACTGTAAATTTACAAATTAAACATTTTAAGTAAATTTTAAACGGAAACAAATAAGTTACTTTTATTGTTAAACGATTACCTTGGTTATTTTGATCCTTTCTATTGTATATTGTAACAAATAAATCTTATATATACACATATGCCCACTATTATGCGACTCCTACACGTTTCGATTGTACAACTTGATTAAGTTGTACAATAAATTGTAACGTTGGGCTGGTTGGTCAACGGTTGAAGATCGTTAATTTCTTGACGTTTTGGCTTGGAAGTTTGGTTAATTCCTAACAGACAATGGTTTGAATTTTTTTACAATACATTAGCGATTCCCTCTGAAAGTATGCACTTCCAAGAAATCGTATTATGTTAGACCATATCTCGATAATTCCATTTGAATATATTTTTAGAGAGACTTAAAAGCAACATATATACACAAGTAGAAAAGAATACTTACAGTGGACAGCAAAAGTTTTAGTACGGGAATATATTTTAACAATTTCATGAAATTTAGCGAAAAGTTTGTATAAAAATTTATAGTTTATATATTTATTTTAATAATTTATTTCTGTTTTATTATAAAAAAAAACATTTTTTTATAGTGTTTTTCATAAAACAAGAGAAAAATAAGGAAAAGTTCCAGATGACTCCATAGATACCCCAAGGAGAACCCTGAATAAATTTAAAATTCAAAGACCTAATAGGTATATGAAAATGTTATCCCTTGTATTTAGTAGAATATCCCTTAAGGTCAAGCACTCCATTTAACCCATTTGGAATTGAATGTACCTACAAGTTTTGTTTAGTGTTTCTGGTGGCAGTTTTTCGGTTGACTTTTCTTTGAGGTTTAACGATTACATGAGCGTTCTTTCAAATGATCTCCTAAATACTCTCTTGATGTTAAATCGAGACTTTGTAATAAGACTGTGGGAACTTATTTTGTCAAAATATATTGCCGTACTCCACTGTATGTGTATCTTCATATGAAAATCAATCCAAAAAGTCTTAAGCTATCTTTTAAAAACTTTATTGTGCAAAAAAACTTTAGTGTTTTTAGTTTTAGGAGAGTAAAATATTGAAATGTTAAAAAATCGATTTTGAATTTTTAGATTTAAAATGATGATATAAAGTTCAAAACTTTTTTAAATAAGATTTTAAATATACATATGCACTGTGTACATACATACATATATATGCATGCATTCATGTATGTACATATATACATTATAATCAATTGCAGGTTAAAACTACGGAATTTTTATTCTTATCATTTAATTAATTTAAAGTCATTGAAACTGGGAAATTTAATTTATTAGTAAATTGCTGACCAGTTTCCTTTAATTTAACTTTCTTCATAATAGGAGTATATAGAAATATTTTCAAAAATCGTATGGCATGGAAAAAGGAATTTTTTGTTGTCATATTTTAAATAAAAATTTTCATTGAAAATACTTATACTTTTTCAGCTTTTTGCATTAATTGAGTAAAATACAATTACGTTAAAGTAAAAAAAACATAAAAATGTCATTTATGTCTTTCTCTTTTAGCTTACTGATAAACAAATAAGTTTCTACTAAAAAGTTGTATGATTTAAATGGTCATAATTTTATATTTTTTTTCTTTTCATTTATGTCTATATTCATCTTTATTGTTTTGTCCAAACTGACGTAATATATTTTCATAAACAGTCGTCATTAATCAACAATTTTAAATATATTATTTGTGATGCTTGAAGAGTTTGTGCTTATTAAACAGACAAACAACTTGAAGATTTTTAAATAAAAATATTTTAAAAATAGGAAAACAAATTGAAGTAATAAACATAAGATCCCACATGGCCATATCTTGTCTTGTGCCACTTGAAAGTTACTCTATGGTTTTATCTCATATTTATCGGGCAGCTATATTTCATGTAAACAATAACAGAATTCACTTAGTTTGAAAATTGTGTACGTAAATAGGTATGTAAAAAAGTCTCCAGTCTTTTTAAAAATATTTATAAAATTCCAACAACAATTTTATAAACAATATAATGGTTTTATTTTCACGTACATTTTTAATTTATCATATAGGTATGATATTCCTAACAGTATTAAAAAAATTTAGAGGTAGGATGTAATAAATCTTCTTCAGGAATAGCATAAACAATTGATTGGATACACTTAGAAAACATAACAGTTATATAATAAGAAATAGTGATAGCATTTGGGGAAAAAAGCAATACTTTAAGATTTTTAAATTTGATTTTATATGTAGCTTGTTTCATGCTAAATATAAAATATTATAGTTGATAGTAAGTGTGTAATCGCATGTGTGAATGCCTGCTTAAACGAAATTAATTATTTTTTCAATTAATATCTTTTCTCATCTTTTTCAAATACATTTTTGTTTTAATTTAACATTATAAATTTATTGTTTTCTTCTTAAACAATCATGAAATACATATGTATGTATGTATGTATGTATGTATGTACATACTTATATTTTGTATATGTTTTAAAATGAAAATGTCTGTACAATAACATAAAGTTCAATAAATTTTGTTGTTTTCACTTTTAGTTTTGATTGGACCACGTCTATTGATAAAAAAACGCATTTAAAAATTCTTTTTATAGATAACAAAAGAAAACATATAAAAATCAATGTTTTCTAGATATTATTGATTTAACTTGTAATATATCTGTATATACATATGTATGTACATATATGTATATGTACCTATATATTTATTATTATTTTTTTAAACCAATTGAAATTCCTTTGAAAAATATTTTGATGTGTGTAGAAAATCGATCTTACAAGGCTTTCTGCAATGCTCCATGTTTTGCAGTCGTAGAGCAGAATTTATATTACGCCGATATTCTAATTTTCTCTTGGCTGAAAAGTATTCTCAAGTGCCAAACAAATTTGAAATGACGGAAAGTTTGCCTCATTATTGTAATTCGCTTTTCAATATTATCTTTAGAACCAATAGCTTGCAATAATGCTGCCTAATTAGCAAAAGCAGCTTAGATCTTCTAAATCTTACCTGTTGAAAGAGAATTAGTCCTCTCTTGCCTTATCAATAGCAATATTTTGTCAATGTTTATCACCAACTTAACCTCTTCTGTTAGATTTAATTACTGATGCAATTTGGCTGAAATATCGTCGTCTGTCTTTAGGTAAAGCTCGTGCCATAATAAAGACAAGGACTATGTGGAAGAGAAGTGAGGCCAGGATATAACCTCAGCGTACTCCAACAAATAAAATTGCAATACTGCACGCAAAGTCCATTGAAATTTATGTGCATACATAAATAAAAACATTACAATGTAAATTTAATAGTACATTTCAATACCCATTTCAGAATATATATCATGTAAAAGATTCCACATAAGCCCACATAAATTGAAAAATGCAATAAAAAAATTTAAAAAATACAGCAAGGCGTTGTATAAAAATAAAATTTCCAAAATCAAAAACAACCTCAAGAAAATAGAAAGAAAATCAAGTAAAAAATAGACAAATTATTTATTTTAAAATATTTTATTTTTCTTTTTATGCGTCTGATTTGGTATTAACCCAACAACGCGCCGATATTTATTTTTGAATCGGTTTTGCTTATAAAGATATACATATAAGCAAATAATGCCAAGGTTCATAATAAATAAATTATTAGATTAAATCTTTGATAATATTATTAAAGAAATGCCATTACTTTGTGCAGGTTG
The DNA here is from genome assembly GCA_932273835.1 of Sarcophaga variegata. Taxonomy (NCBI): domain Eukaryota; kingdom Metazoa; phylum Arthropoda; class Insecta; order Diptera; family Sarcophagidae; genus Sarcophaga; species Sarcophaga variegata. Next base: position 32,989,627 of record OW026359.1, on the reverse strand, counting down.
TCAAGCTCTTGTTATTGAAAAAGTTTAGGTATTTATAGAGAATTTTAGCGATAACAATGACTAATTTTGCTTATCTTTTCCTATTAGTAGAGCCTTTAAAGTTTTATTTAGTATTTATAATTATTTATTATTTATCTTTTTTAATTACATGCCTAATTAGGGTTAAGCGTAAAAGTTCATATAATGTCAATGACTTTAAAATTTATTCAAAGCATTGTACACATATCATACGCACATGTATGTATTTATGTAAAATTTCTATGTAAGATTTTTAAAGACTTAAAATGTTTTTATTTAGAGGTACATGCCGCGGTCATTTTTGATGCATGTAGTCAAATTTTTTATGACTATTTCTAATATGTCAACAACAGTTAATAGGAAATGTATATTTTTGTATGAACGTTTACCAAAATCTGCTGTTTTTAGATATAAAAGACTTTTAAAGTATTAAAATTAATTATAAATTGTGTATAAATGTGTATATAAACCTTGAAGATGTAGCATTTAATTCAGTCTCACTATTTCTTTCCAGACGATAACAGACGATATCCTTCACTGAAACGCATGAGAGAATAGGGTTTTTAAGTTCGTCAAATTATTTGTTTCAATCAAACTCCATGGTCTTCATGCGTTTTTTTAATTCCTGAAACGATATAATCCACATATTGGATGTCTGTTTTTTACAGTTACAAATTATTTAAAAATTGTTCGTACTGTTTTAAAACAAAATCTTTTTGTTTATATTTTGGCTGCAACTGCTGCCCTTACGGTCTGAAAGAAAATATTTTTTATGTATGTTTGATCAGTGAAAGTTTTCAATTTCGAATTTAACACATTGATATGCTATGTGTGCGATTCATATTTTATTTGTGAATAATTTAACATATTACCTATAAAAAGAAATACATAATAAACAATAAAATTTAGTGTCAATATCCTAAGCAGCCAATATATAGGTGATTCAGTAAAACAAATAAAATTTAAGTTATTATATGATTCTGGTCATTTTCTCACAGTTTAAGTAATTGCTGGATCAAGTTCAGGGTGCATTTGGTTGGCAAGCTTTAAAGCACATACTTTTTGCTACTCCTTGATTAACTCAATAAATTTGAAAATTTTTTTCAGATTAGATAGGTATTTGGCGGACGTACAATATGTTGTAGAAAACTTAAATGATTTCTTGTGTGGCTTCAATTATAATTCAAAGAATTGAACAAAGGTGCCAAATAGTTTGATTATGTTTATACTGCTTACATGAATACAATATTTTTATACTTTAAGTTTATAAAACAAAAAACTGTCACGAATTGTGGGTTAGTGTAACAGTAGCTTGTGTTTGCCCATATTTACATATGGTTTTTAATATTAAAACTGCTATTGTTTAAAGTCTAGAAAAAACGTATCACGTAGAAGCAGATTGACATTAATTAATTTTAGTGTAAATACGGTATTTGTTTTCGTAAAAAAAACGGAAACAATAATACCGTTATAAATACAAAAATAGAAACGAAAAGTATTGTTAAAAAATAAATAAAATAAACAGTAAACAATTACTGTATAAATATTTAATAGGGTGTAGTCAGAAGAAATCTATTACTGCTTAATGAAATTGAATATTTAATTTAGTATTGTAAATATTCCCCATTCAGATCAAACAATTTGGTTAACGACCATTTTCGATGTTGGAGGTAATTCCATAGTTGGCAAACAATAGCTCCATGACAAATTTTCTACATATGTACGAAATTAAAAATCATATATTTGCACAAAATTGGTGTAAATCAAGCTTCTCTTGGTACTTTATGCGTGTCATTATCGACATACATAATTCCGGCTCCACTGATAAATCTAGCAATCGCCTCGAATTACCATAAATATTTCGCCGAATGGAAGGACGTATCATATAATATAATATCAGAAACTGCTTCAAAATGACCTAAATTCATTTCATTTATGGTGTAATTTAAATCTAATGCAGCTTAATCTCAAAAAATGTAAATACATGAGATTTGTAAGAAAGAATCCGATTCCTGCAAACTATGCTTTTGATGGATACGAGCTTGAGCTTGTAGATAACTTCCTGGATCTAGGAGTTCTACTTGATCCCAAACTAAATTTTATTCCGCACATAACTATGACAGTAAATAAAGCTAGAAGCGTTCTTGGTTTTATAAAACGGTGGGCAAAAGAATTTAACGATCCTTATGTTACTAAATCGCTCTTCACCATATAATATGGGATTCTCTATATAAAAAATATTCCGACGTCATCGAATCTGTACAAAAGCAATTTCGGATGTTTTGTCTCCGAGGACTGAATTTTAATCCCACAAGTTTACCTTCTTATTCTGCCAGACTAGTATTAATCAAACTTCCGACACTTGAAAGCCGCAGAACTATGTTAAATATCTCATTCATATTCAATGTAATTACTGGTGATATAGGCTCCAGTTTTTTAATCCATAATATCACGTTTAATGTTCCTCGACGTCCGTCACGTCATTTTTCCGCATTATCAATACAATTTTTTAGATCCAACTATGCTGGTGCTGATCCAATAAGGAGAATGTGTAAAGAATTTAATAAATTGTATATGCTAATAGATTTTTCTTCATCGAATAATGTTATAAAAAATAATGTAATTATATATTTAAATTCGTAGTTTTTTAAAATTGATATTTTGTAACATTACTAAATTGCCTGCAAGGAATATTTCCATAGACAAATAAAATAAAAAAATAAATAAAATAAAAAAAAAAATAAAAAATAAAATAAAATAAAAAAATAATAAGCACCAGCAAATCCTTCCTGTCAGTCAAACCAACTTTTTTATTTTTTGCCTGTGTTTATTTTTAACAGGCGACCATAAATTACTCAGATCTGGATTCTTTTATTGCTAGAATCTTTCTAGAGTATTTCGCAGTGTATGAAATATAATTTATCCTTCGATTATCATCCGTCACAGCTTCGAATGATACAGTAGTGCGCTAGAATATCTATTATACTCAGTCAATTGTTCATAAAAACTTGCAGTTTCTCTGCTATGTTTCCGTACAGAAGTGTGGGCTCAACATAAGTATTAAATATTCTTATTTTCATGGCCTGTGAGAGTTGTGATGATCCATTATTGTTTAACCATATTCCGCTTAAGCATCCAAAATGCAGCACAAGCTTTTTAAGTCTAAGTTTTCATGTTTCACACGTCTTCTCCAACTTGATATCAACGTGTAAATTTAGCCGTAAGTTCAGTACATTTTTCTCTAATTAATTTCAAGATATGCCTCAAATCCAAGCTTTACTATTTTCAATTACATTATGTATTAATTTCCACTTATACCATACCACGTTATTACCCAAGAGGCTAAGTATTATCTAAACGATTGGCCGACTCTTTCTTTTTTGGGATTATTCGCATTATTATTATTTTATTATTGTATACCGCATGCTATTTTTATTATAAAGATTTAAATATGCTATTGATCTAGAACGCTACAAAAAGTGCTTGACTTTCGTAATTTTGGATTAAAAATGTTTAGCCGGGTCTCTAGTACTATTCCGTTTAAAATAATATTCAACTCTTTATGTATGGGCAGTTGACGCAACTAAACGATGTGAAGGATTGCAGTTGAAATTTGAGAAGAATATTTTTTTAATAAAAATATTTATAAATGTTTGAAATAACAATTATAAATTGATAAATCAATTGAAAAGTTGTAAGCTTTCTCAGAATTTACCGTTTTAAATTCATATTCGTTTCTTATTTTAAATTTTTAGAATTCTTAGTATAAAGTTATTTTATCTGCTATTCTTTAAAAACATATTTTAATATCACGGGAATTATTTATTAAACACGTAAAACCCTGATAGCCAATTGGTATTAATTTCTTTTAAAACTTAATTGTTTGTATAATATTACGTGCTTATGATTAATTTACTCAAAACTGTCAAAGTAAATGCCCATTACACAGTTGACAAAATGACTAATTAAATGTAAAATTGCCTATCTGATGTACAATTATTTTCCATCTACAGGTAGTGGTGAAAAAAAAATAATAGAAACACAAAAATATATTTTTTTCAAACTAGGATATTTGAAAATTATATTTTTTTAATATTGTTAAAAAATTTGATCAAAAATTATACATTACTTTCTCATATTTGAAACTAGCTTTATTAAACCAAATAGATATGTATCGTTTTGTAATGTAATTGCGTTTTACGGACCTCTATGGAATTTAAATTGAGAGATTTTTGCAGAGGTTGAAACAAATAATACGCTAAAGGTTCACATTCTGGGCTGTATGATGGATGCATCAAAACTTTTCTATCAAGCTAACAAAATTTATTATGTTTCATCAAAGATGTGTGTGGCCTGGCGTTTTAAATTGAAATGCTTACTTCAGTCTCGTTAATTGTTGATAGTAGAGATCAGAATCAATCATTTAAACAGGTTTTAGAAGCTTAAAATAAATAATATTCCTTAAATCTCACCAGATACATAGCATTACCTTTTTTCATTGAATATAGTTAAAAAAGTGAGCATAAGGTATTATTACGATGTACTGTAACATACAATTAGTTCAGATTAATAGAATAGAATAGAGTAAAAAAATATTTTCAAACGCTTCTATTATTTTTTTGACTTCTGTATATTGTTTACATTGTTTTTTATTTAATTTTGTTTTTGTTTCAAAATTGTTTATGTTATAAATTTATTCAATATTTTGTTTATACATTTACACGTTTATATACTTACATACACAATTTCATTACCAAGAATACACAAAACTATTTCAAAGACCCTTTGAAATATTAAAAAAGAAATTGTATTTGAAAGAAATTATTAAAAACCTTGTATAGGGTTTTGTTGATGTTCTATTAAAAGTGAGAATAATTTATAGTTATTAATTTCCTTTTCAACCTTATAACATTTTATATTTGTTAAAAAAAATTATTGCAAAATATACATGTAAATAAATGTCCATTTAACTTTGGCAGATCGTGAATTCATAAATTATATACAGTGTTCAAAAATGTTTTGATTTTTAAACAAACAAAAGTGAAAATAAATATTCTTATTATGTATTAATATCACAAATGATTAGAATTATACATTAAAAAATATTAGTGCTTACGTCGGAGAATTCTGTTAAATGCGTACAATGTATTCATACATACATATGTATGTACATTTAGTTTTTCCAGTTGTGATGTTATTTTAAAAATTGAAAACTTTTCAAAATTCTAAAATTCGAAAACACTGTTATTTCATTTAATATACGATATAAATTATTGCAGATCGCTGAATTTATACAAACAATTGGCGCAAACAACAAACAGTTGTATGTATGTTTTTATTTAGATTTTTATTTATTTAAATGTATGTATGTATGTACGTATGTTGTATCTGAATGACAGATGTCATAAGAAATGTGTTTAAAATATTGTTATTCAAATAATAATTGTTGGGTTAATAGAGGAAACAGATTTTTATTCGAACAATTTGATATTTTCATAAAATTATAGTTGAAAGTTCTTATTACAATGAACTTTTCAATAAATTTGCAACTTCACTTGTACCATTTAGAGATCGTAGCTTCGTAACGTTCAATGAGGCCAAATTGTGCAGAGAATATATACCCAGCAATATTTTTCTGTTCACAGGCTATGTTTGGGAAATGACAGAGAAATTTAATTACAGTTTTATTCTCCTTTACGCCATTGCAAGCTCTATAAAAGGCATGATATGGAATGAGGCCGCATTTGTGAATTCTGTTCAAAGCAATAGAACTATTATAATTATAGAACGGCCAGATATGCCGCATTATGGCATGATTAAGAATGCCTGTCCATAACGTACAATACATTTCAGTCTTTAATTTGATCTTCAGTGCCTTTCTTAGCTAAGGATTAGGTTTGTTCTATTGCCCACGTGCCTATTCACACAGGTGAGAGTAACATTAGATTATCGCGTTATGTCGTTTAGAGATTGGCCGGCATCTATACATAAGGATTCTAACATCACTTCCGTTTATTCTGTAATACCTTAGTCAGTTGAACGACCTATAAATTGCATAAAAATCATCCACTTACAGGACAGTCAACTGTGTAGTGTAACAAAAGTATTTAATTTTTTTTAATTGTTTAACGAAAAACATTGTCTGTGATCTTCTTTCATTTTTAGTCCATTAAAGTTAATTAGTAATGTTAACTGAAGAATTTCCATTTGTAAATACAGTAAAGATATCTGTCTCCATCTGAATGAGATTTACGACCACATAATGCATTAATAACGACTTATCGAAGACATCATTAAGATGGGAGGGAAGCAAATGGTTTACCGAACACTCTAGCTGGAACTTAGGGGAACACTAGTGCATTAAATCATGCCATGTTCTTTGATTTCTATTTGCATATTATAGTCTTTGACAAACCTTTTGGCGTATTTCTGCTCACTTAGGCTATGTCACAGCACAAAGTGATATTTTGGTAGTTCAAAAAGTTATATGGATTGTTGTACAATTGAACTAAACAAGAACCAATCTAGGGAATATACATATGTACATATATGTGAACTAAATCTTGGGATTTTCTTAGATTACTACTCACAGATTACGGTCTCAAACAAATCGTTTGCTGTACATCTGTCAACTAAAGCTCTATCATCACAAAAAGCGATGTTTTTTTTGGAATGGATTGAAAGTGGATTTGAGAACAATGAAAGAAATGAAGTTCTAAAGTTCAAAAGTGATCAGTCTGCATAAAAGTAAGAGAAACAAATATGCTTGATAGTCTATAATTATGGAATCCACAAGTAAATACAAGCTAAATACGAACACAAGAAGACAATAATATAATATGAGTGGACTATGCAAATATGATATACTTTTGCGTTACTGTCTGGTTCTCGATTATTTCGAAACAGTGTTATTAGTATTCACAAAAGTACTGCTTTATTCTACATTTTAACATAAGCTCATGAGTATTTTTAGTTTAAAGAAAATTTGGTTTAAAGCTGTTGAAATTTAAAAATTGATTTTTGTATAATCGAAACTATGTATCTGTTGTCTGTTTTATACATATTTTCAACTTTTATTCTTAATAGAAAGAAAATTTTTGTTAAGTGTAAACGAATATATCAATAAATATTGTTCCGGAAATGAAAAAAACTAGATACTGGGGTTTTGCTTTTACATCGTTTAACATTAAAGTTATAAACAAAAGCTACAAAAGCAAAACAATGAACTTGTTTACAAATTATCGCGCTACGTAATATAACAACAAACACCAGCATAAAAAAATGGTAAATAAGTAAACAAAAATACAACAACAAACACTACAAGAATAAATGTGAACAAAATACACAAACAATGATGTTTATATTTATGGAGATCTCGAGAAGGCGAAGCCACGAACATCCGCCTTCAAGAACATTCATCAGACTGTTACTCTGCCATATAAAAGGCAAGGCAAAGCAAGCGAGGTAGTTAGTAGGTTTAGGTTTATGTCGTAGTGGTAGCTCTGATAACAAAAATCTCACTTGAGCACGCATAGCGGCCCATTGTGAACGCAGTCTCTGTACTGACCAAGGTGGCGCAAGGGCTGCACAGCGAGTTAGTAAAAATTCAGTCAGTCTTGTGTGAAGGTTGAAGATCTCCGTTACAAAGGTCTGTCGAACAATTGTCTAGTAATTGTCATTGTTTATACAAAGGGTGTAAACAGAGGGATAACAAACAAAGCACTTGGTGCTGTTACATCAAGTTGTGAACAGTGGAACACAGAATTGTGCGAATAATAAAGAATTTTAATAAAAACTAAACACTAATTTATTTTTATTTTATTTGCAATCTACGAGCTCATATTTTAAACGTTTTTAAAAGCTAAAAACGTAACAACATTCTTTTTATTAATAAGAAAGTATATTCTCACTATTTCAATTCTATTTCATAAAGTTCACGTAGCTTACAATTGTATGGCTTTTACCCGATTTTTGTCGCCGTAAATAATTCCAAGATGGTTTAAATCACATTGAATAAATTATCAATACGTACTTCTACTTAATGTCTATTAGGCAATGTAAATTTAAATATTGTTTTGTTAGCTTTCCTTTTGTTTGCACTACTTCTTCTCATACTGTAAATGCGAAATAATTTGTAAATTAAATCTCACCTATTTTGTAAAAAGAAAATGATTAAAAAAAATAAAGTAAAATAATTAAAAGCAGCAACCAGTTTCTTTAAATTGGCGCTAAGAAAATATTTCTTTTAATTCAATTTGATTTTATTATCTCTTGCTGTTTTGGGTTTCACATTTTTAAAATGACTTTTCTTTTCAATTACTATCAACAAGTGTTTATTATATAGGTACATATACGTATGTATATGTACGTATATACATTTATTTCAAATTGACTATTGTCCACTATTTATTGTATTTATTTAGCAAATTGTTTTTTCTTTTGTGTCAAAAGTAAGATTTTTTCCCATCACAAAGTCCATTTGGCTGAGGTGCTTTCAAATGCTCAATTTATTTGTGTATTTTATTACTAATTGATTTTATTTGCTTTGTTTCAATTGTTTTATTATAAATACATTTTATTAATAAGTTTTCGAGTGATAACAAAGTGAGGCCTCTTGTGTGTTAAATACGTACGCATTAATATTGATAACAACTCTCAGAAATGAATGAATGAATGAACGTTTAATATAAATAAGTTTTATATTGTATTTGTTTGAAATATGTTTGTAACCAATACATTTCAATCGTTCACATCTTTGAAAGGGAAATAAACCAAAATTTGTTTAATAATTGTAAAATGTGTGACTCTCTCATGTACATACATACATTGTATTATTAAAAATGCGATTTCCTTTGTTATATGCTAATCAAACATACATTTTGAATAGAAATTTACCATTTTTATTTACCTACAGTGGTGTTCGAATATATACAGCCATACCAATCCAAACTTTTCAAAGCTAAACTGATATTCAAAAACTTTATCATAAGTAAACACATTTTTAATTTTTTTCGCTCAGTTCAATGGCTCAATACAAAGAAAGCTTCTGGTATTGATATAATCTGTAATAAGATATTTACAGACCTATCTCACATAAATATTATGATTTTTTAAATTTTTTATAATATTTTAAGACATGAACTTTACTTTACTCTTAGGGAAAGCGTCGCAGACCATCAATTATGCTTGAGTAAGAAACATAACTTTACTGAATAAATAAAACTACCAGTTAGTCCAGACTGTAAGAAAAGCATTCCAAGAAATGAAATAGTGTTCTTCACCACTTATGGACTTTTTTCAAGCATATTACACGAAAGCCTAATACTTACTTTGTACCTATTAATGTAGTGGAATTATTGGAAAGTTATCTAATCGGGTTGAAGATTTGTTATTACCTTGAGAGGTTGCAACAAGTGTGTCACAGGGTAGTATTTTGCAACCCGTTATAGATTTACTTTATACCTCGGACATGCCTATAAGTAGGCACATTTATATTTCTGGCTTTGCAGATACATAAAAGGCCTCTTGAAACACTTTTGCACTTGGAGAATCACCTACATATTCAAGCTAAGAAGCCTTTAAATTGGTATTGTATACATACATATATATATATAGGTCTGAATAATTTTATGTTTTAAATTTTAAAGATTTCACCAGTTGTTGTTGAAAATTAAGATTGCAATAATTGTATTAATTTCATCTTCCTTTATTGTTGGAATTCATGACAGTTAGTCGATGAAGTCGCCGTAGTCTAGTAGGTAGTGTGTTGGCTTATTAGACGTAAGGCCACGGTTCAAACCCCAGGACAGACATCAAAACGAAATATGAAAAAATATTTCTTCGGCGACTTTCCTCAGCAGATTTCTGGCAAAAAAAACTCTGAGAATAAATAAAATTGCAATGAAAAGTAAGTTCCGCCACTCATGTATTAAATTAACACATACAACATGGGTGGTGAAGCTAGGCCGTAATCCTGACTGAAGGGTTGTAATGACCAATTATGTATATATGTATGTATCTGTGGCATTAAATAATAATAGCTTAAGTCGAAATTTCGTGTTTAGAGATATTGAGGGGCTTGTCAAAAATAAATTTTGTTTGGTAAATACAAATACGTAAATATAAACGCGTATAGTTTTATTAATAATGACATTTTATACATGAAATTTAGCTGAGTGATAGATCTTGAAGAAGAAAATAAGAATATGTAATAAAATGAAAAAATAAACACTTATGTCAACTTAAGTCATTATCATTTATTGCCATAGATACGTAGTCAATGAAATGCATTCCATGATATTCAATTAACCTCTGCTAAGATGCAATTCAAATATCTCTGCCGACTTCTAAATAACCAATACCTGGTAGGATTTCTCAGCAATACTCAGAAATTTTACGATGTCGGGATTTTATTTGAAACTGGCATGGAAATTTGGGAATTAACGTTATCTGATCTTAACAAGTTAAAAACTTTTCAGATGTTCATTAATAGATGAATATCTTGAACAGCATAAACCACCGGAAAGAATTACTCCGATGCTTTTCATTAACATATTTTTTAAGGCAAAAGGTAAGGAAAACAAATGATTGAAAGAAAATCAAAAAAAGCGTTTTTTTTTTGTTTAACTAGGACTGTCAGCAACTCTTCTGGATAGGCCATGAATAGCAGATTTAAACACATTTAATCACATTTTCAAGGGTTATACCGCTTAACTGCTATTATCGGCAGAATGTACCATGTAAAGCTGAGGTTGCCATTTGGGTAGTATAGACTATATAGGCACTTTGCATCATTGTCACCTTTACCATTATTATTAATTGCATTGTATAACATGCAATTTAATTTTTGTTAATGTTATTGTAAATTTGAAAAGTCTGACTTCCTATATGTGTTACATTTCTCTATAATAAAGTTCTTACAAAATTTTATTAATTAAAAAATTTTTATTTATTAATTTTATTTTTTTTTTATTTTTTATTTATTAAAAAATTGTTGTATTAATATTTGTTTAGATAAGTATAATTTGTTTAGATAAGTTCTTCGAACGCTTTAATTACTGTACAAAATTTATTAGACTTCCATCCATATTCAGCTGTAGAAACACATCGTAAAATTTGATTTTATTGCTGGATATCTTATATATAATCAAACTTGACCAACTGTTTTAGTATAATAGTTGACAATCTTACCGGCTAATGTTGTTTAATATTTTTATTAAACATAATAAAATTTATTAAAAATTATTGATAACAGCTTAATGTAGTTAATATCAATTTGATACCAATTTTCTTTGAAATTGTGGGAAAATACTTCCGATAAGAAGTTGTCTTAATTAAAAAGTACATATACAAGATTAGATTTGCCGATAAGAATTTGTATAGCAAGAAATCTTTTTAAATATTAAAAATTATATACAAGGGAATCTCTCATAACGCGGATATATTCCATTAGAAAAAGCAATGCAATATATCCCTATTTCCATCTTGTCTTCTTAAATGAACGTATTTAGTTTTGACAAAAAAAAATCTGTTGTAGATGTTGTACCTTATAATTATGGCTGGAGATCAAGAAAGGTTTTTCAAAATTAAAAAAGACAATCATTTTCCGGCAGCGTGGAAATCAAACAAACATCAATTAGTAACGTGAGAGAGAAAGTTTCTATTGATAATCTACCTCTTTGAGTTTGTATTTCACATTGATTGACAGCCCCTTGAATTATCATTGGAATATATGTATTGTGGAATATGTGTGTCCTTTCTTATTTTTGAGAAATGATTCCTTGTCCCCTCTAGGAATAAAACCAAAAAATTTTTCAAAACCAATGTACACACATTTTTTCAAATTGAATTTTTTCAATAACACAATTTTACAATGTTATATTAACAGGGCTTGGAACCTTAATTTGAATGTGATATGGATCCACTCCTCGACTGAGTGGACATCCTTTAATTAGATACTAAATAAATAGTCTACTCCAGATGGATAAACAGTTAAAAGTCCTTCAGGTATGGACAAAAAAAATACTGACAGACTTCTGTCTTTAAATCGTAAGGCCATTCATCGCACCATAGTGATCCTTAAGGGCCACTGTCTTTGGTATGCATGATAAAAGATTCAGCTTTCCGCTTAATGATTTCTGCAGAAATTGTAGGTCTGAGGAGGAGGAAGAGACTGTCTTTTACCTCATGTGTCAGTGCCCTGTTCTTGCCATAAAGAGACGGAGGTTTCTGATCTCTCATTTTCTAACATCTTTAACCGAGCTTTCTAATGCAAAAATAGCAAGGGATGTTTTTCCCTAGGAATTGGTTGAACCACGAGTAGAATAAATTGTGGTATCACAATGGGTCTAGATGCTGGACTAAGTGAGAGCTCTTCCTTCAAAAGGGGTCCGCCAGCTAACCTAAACTACCCTAACATGACAGTGTTTTGTTAATGTCAGATTTTGGTCTGTTAATGTGAAAAGCCTCTGTGCAAAAAAAAAAAAATATGGTTTGGTCTTGAGTTTTCAAATTCGAATTTGTTTTCACACATATTTATCTGGTTTAATTTATATATACGAGTTTTATAAAAAATTATGCACTTATCTAAACCATTGAACAGCTAACGACATATGAGATTAGTAAACATTTCATTCTTACATAATTTTTCTTAGTATTGTTAGCCGTTATAAAATTGTGCTTAGATTGGCAGATTAATTGCAATTAACCTGCCCTAAATTCATAAGTGTAACTAATTTTATTAATTTCCTTTCTTTCTTTATGTCTTTACAGATATTTCTTCTTCTTTTAATAATTTTATATTTTGCTTCATATGTGTTAATTTTACGTTTTCGACGCAAAGATCGTGATGATTTATTTTCCAATGATGAAGATGAATTGTTAGTATATCGAATAAGGTAAGTTTAAAGCAAGTGATTTTTAATATTGCAACTATTATTAACCACAGCTACCATAATCGATAAATGTAAACGACTAAGGAAAAAAACAACAAAACAGTCGCGTGTCGTGTGCTACAATTGATTGTTTTTATTGTTTATATTTCATATATTTATCTTCTCTTTGCAGCTCTTGGCTTTGCACATTTTCAATGGCAATTGCAGTCGGAGCTGCACTTTTATTACCCGTCTCTATAGCCAGCAATGAAGTGTTATTACTCTATCCAAATAGTTATTACGTTAAATGGCTAAATAGTTCATTGATCCAAGGTAAGTTTATTGTTAATACTTACACGTACAATTAGTTGTTTCAAGTTTGTTATTATTTTCTATTCCTTTTCAATTTATTTTTAGGTCTTTGGAATCATGTATTTTTGTTTTCCAATCTATCATTGTTTGTGTTCTTACCATTTGCATATCTATTCACGGAATCGACGGGATTCTCTGGTCATAAAAAGGGCATTATACCGAGGGTTTATGAAACATTCACTGTGTTCAGCTTGCTGGCCTTCGTTGTATTGGGGCTAACATATGTTTTATCCGCTGTAATGGATCCCGACAAGATTGGTTTTTTATCTCTTTTAAGTAAGCTTTTTGATTGTATATTTCTAGTATGTAATAATTTCCTCTAGTTGATTGCAGAGACAATATTGCGCCGGAAATTTATTGTCTATTTTACGCTTGTAATTTTCAAAAGTTTTCATGGGTGCAGTAGTGTATTTATTCATTCAGCTACCAACACCTTATCTGATATTAATTAATTTTCTTTTTCTCTTTATTTTATTTATAGATTTAGGCAGTGTTCATTTGCCATTTTTGTATTCATGTGTATCGTTTTTGGGTGTGCTACTATTACTTGGTAAGTTAGTTAGCGTGTCATTTACATTTTTCATAATACAGTCAACCCTCCTATAACGCGGTACTCTCAGAACGCGGCATCCATATAACGCGAGGCTGAAATTGCGGCAACCCTCCTATAACGTGCTACTCTGAGAACGCGGTTTCCATATAACGCGGTGTCACACATAACGCGGAACTGAAACTTCGACTGTCCTCCTATAACGCAGTACTCTTACTGCGCGGTTTTCGTTCAACAACATCCCATAAGTTCCTTCCGCACAGCCTGTAAATGACTCTTAGTAACTAGACATTGTAGGAGTGTTTAATATCAGTTTTATTTTCGACGCAAAATCACAGCCGAGTTATATAAACAACATGTTTATATAAACATGCCAACTTATCTCATAGCCGTCCACAACATCGGTTTCAGTCATCTCAGAGCTCTTTCACAGTACAAACATTTTGTTGGTGACCAAGTCTTTCTAAAAAATTTTCTGCAACTCATATCTGACAGTGAGGATGAATGTTGAAAAATTACAACATTTTTCTTAATTTTGGTGGAAAACAGACATTTAGTTTAGTTTTTGTTTCATTTTTTTTATCAATCCTTATATGAACTCTTTAATTCAATAAAAATAATTTACAATCTATCTTGTATTGGTCTCCATATAACGCGGTACGAATGATGTGATTTGTACTAATTCCGAGTTTCTTATAGTGCGGTTTCCATACAACGCGGTAGACGGTTTCCATAGAACGCGCTACGAATTAGACTGGTTTGTACGATTAAATCCGAGTTTCTTATAGCGCGGTTTCCATACAGCGCGGTACACACTCACCGCGTTATAGGAGGGTTGACTGTATATGTTGATGCATATGTACGTAGTGCAATGATTTTTTTTATGAAAACGGAAAATATTTGTACACCTGCGTTAACATAAGAATAAGTGAAAATAAAGAATAACCAGTTAATTACAAGAATACTACGTATGCTATTAAAATTTTATTGTTTAAAAAGTTAATTTTCACTTCAATGATTTCAAATAGACTCTTTTGCAAATTTATCTAAAAAGCCATCAATGTATTCAGATTTCTTTGGATTAGTTTTTCGTGCCAGTTTAATACTGCTTTCAAAGTTCTTTTCGTCACCATTGCGTTTATAAGCAGCCGCCCTATATAACCAACTACGAATGTTTTTCTCCTCCAATTTGTTCAAAACATAATCACAATCCATAATGGCACGTTTAAAGTTTTTCAATCTTAGTGGAAGAAAAGATTAAATTTTAATAAGTTTAACAATAAATTTAAAAATTTCGATTTATGCTTACTTCATATAGCACAAGGCTCTATTATTATATAAAATTGGACTATCCTTAACATGATCTATGGCCTTTGTATACATGTAAATAGCCTTTTCATAATTTTGTTTACGAAAAGCTTCATTGCCGTAACTATTTTAACAAAATAACACAAATCTTTAATATTGAATAAACACACAATTTAACATTACTGTCATACGTTCTGAAATTTTGTGCAATTCTTTCTCGTTCCCTTTTGTTTTTAGTCCTTTCTTCGGCATCTTGTTCTATTTGCTGCATAAACGTAAACTTATCCATTTCGCCTTCGTTTCTTTTTGCCGTTGGCTTTCTATTAATTGATGTACGATCGTCTTTGACAGTAATAATGAAGTCATTTTCATTAACTTCGTCCATTATATTTTTAGCCCTTTAATTCAGAATTGTTTCAATGGAACATAATAAATTATTGTGTTTTGAAACTTACGGCTTTTTAACTTCTTCACCTTCCTTTTTATTAGCATTACTTATATCTTCCAACAACCTCATTACTTGATTGACTTTGGACTCGAATTCCAAAAAATCTTCACTAAATCCGGGAGCATTCATTTCGAGTTTTTTTTTCTTTACTGATGAAAAAATAAAAAATATTTTCTGATTGATATTTTCGTTCGTTTGATTAGTGTTAAAAAAATTAACAATATTTCCATAAATTGATTTTATTACCATAGTAACCAGGTTTCCGTATACATATTATTTAGTGTATTGGAATTTTATATTTTGGATCTCTGAAATAAGTAGAGTAAATTAAAATTTGTCGTAGTCGCCGTAGTCTAGTAGGTAGTGTGTCGGCTTATTAGACATAAGGCCACGGTTCAAATCCCAGGTCAGACATCAAAACGAAAATATGAAAAAAATATTTCTTCGGACTGTAGGGCCAGCTACTCATGTATAAAATTATCGCATACAATATAAGTGGTGTGAGAAGCTAGGTCGTATTCCTAACTGATGGGTTGTAATGATCAATTATGTATGTATGTAAATTAA
The DNA here is from genome assembly GCA_932273835.1 of Sarcophaga variegata. NCBI lineage: Eukaryota > Metazoa > Arthropoda > Insecta > Diptera > Sarcophagidae > Sarcophaga > Sarcophaga variegata. The sequence goes on along the minus strand of OW026359.1, from coordinate 32,973,492 downwards.
AATTATGTTTTCATTTCGATCACTTTTAAGCTGTTATTAAAAAATATCTTGAATAGATCTTTGACTAAGGATTACTATAAGTTAGTCATTTAGACTCTAGCTCAAACAGGCATTTCTTAGTCTTATCACTACGTAGGTTGCCATAACTGTTTATGACTACCAATATTATTATATACGGCAATATGGACACCACTACTATTCTTAAATCGAAGTAGCTTAAAATATTAAACTAACAAGATTACATACTTTTTTCTATTCTTTTGCAGTTTGCACCCCCTTTGGCTTTGTGCGTCTCTTTGGAGTAGTGGGTCAAGTTTTAGTTAAACCTCATCTGCTACGCGATGTGAACGAAGAGTATATTGCATTTCACATGGAGGAAGCAAGTGTTAAGCGTAAACTTGCTAATTTAGAATTACAAAATGTTAGCATTAATGAATCCCTAAATGCTACAATGTCATCTAGCAATACATCTTATGATACACTAAATGCCGGTTATATTGGATACAACGTACTAAATGGTCATTATCATCATCAGAATAGAAATAATTTCAGTTATTATTATAATAATTTATCATCCAGAGGCTCACTATCGCATTTAACTCAAAGAAAGCCTATGAATGGTGAAATTAGTGAACATCAAGCCAAATTAAATGAAAGACTGAGAGCGTTAGAGACTGAGCGCAAAGAATTAGAAAAACTTAAAAAATCATCAGCATTGCAAAGAAATTTTGTATATCCCTTGGCGATGCTGTTACTGTTATTCTTTACAGGCATTACAATATTGTTGGTGGTGCAAAACACTTTAGAACTATTAATTGGTATTAAGGCATTGCCTCTAAGTACTAGGGTAAGTGATAAAAATTTAAAAATATAAAGAAATTTATTTAATTCCATTCGTATTTTTGATTGCAGCAATTTACTTTGGGAATAACTTCTTTATCGATGTTGGGACCTTTTGGTGCTGGTCTCGAAGTGTGCCTAATATTTTATTTAGGAGCCACTTCGGCTGTAGGCTTTTACACCATGCCATTTATGCGTAATGTAAGACCTCAACGACGTAAAACATCACTATCGCAATTAATACTTAATTGTGCATTAGTATTGATTTTAAGTTCAGCTCTGCCACTACTCAGTCGTATTATAGGTAGGTTTGGTGTTGTGTAAGATATTTCAGTGTTATTTTAATAATACACTCCGTAAATTTGTTTGACTACAGGCATTACGAATTTCGATTTACTGGGCGACTTTGGCGCTATTGAATGGTTGGGTAATTTCCAAATTGTTTTACTTTACAATTTGGTATTCGGCTCTACCACAGCCTTAGTGGTGGCCAATAAATTTACCGCCACAGTGCGTCAAGAATTATGTGCGCGGTTAGTAGAGAATTACGTACTATTTACTAACTACATATCATTCATCAACTGATATTTACTTAGACGACGCTTTAAAACTAATAAAGATCTGCCACCACATCATACTATACCACCCACTGCACCATCATTATTAACATCAACGACTGTGGTTCCTATTAAAATTTTAAATTCTTCTATTTCACCATCCACATCATCATCTATTTTTTCTATGGCTTTAATAATGTGGCGTAGTATGATATCACATTTAAATGAAAATAGTTTTATAGCGTCGTTATTAAGAATATTTGCTAATTTTCACAGCAGAAACGTAAAAGTTTAAGTTCAGCAAGGTTTGCTGAATACCTACATTTTATTTATAAAACAAATTATATATTTTTTTATTTTAAAATTAAACATAATAATAAAAACAAATCTAATTGGCGTCAATGTTCAAAAGTTCAATATTGTATAAAAAAAAAGAAATAACAATTTCGTAAAACTATAAAATCATTAAAAACTGTTATTTGTTTAAAACAAAATTAGTAAATATGTATATAGGAAGTTATACTTGGAAAAGTTTTGTTTTTTATTACAGAAATTTGTTGTGAATATTAATATTATTATTATTCTGATAAACTTAAATATAATCAATATAATTTATATTTATTCGACATTGTATTTGATATTAGCAAACAATTTTTTTTCAAATTTAAACTATTTTAAATTTGAGGACTTGTGAAAGAAATCATTTAAGGTCATCTAAATTGTAGTATATATATGTACTTTAACTGAAACAAAATAAATTTTCGTGAAAATTTTATTCATATTATCTTCGATCTCTGCCATTTTTATAAGGCTTTGTCTCTCCTATACGAATTAATCTATTTATGTTATAAGCTGTATTATTTTAAGTATGTAGTTGTTAAAAATATTTAAATTTGGTTATTTAAAATATAAACAAAATTTGTTTTGAAATATATGCAATGTAAAGGCTGTTAGTTTTGGAAAGCTTTGTTAAATTTAAACGTTTACAATATCCTTTAAAAGAAAAAATATGATATTTTAAAAGCTGTTAACTAAAGTATATATACCATAAGAACTAATGTAAATTTGATGGACATCGTTGTAATATTGTTCAGTCATCAATTTCTCTTATAACTATTGACAATATGAAATAAGTCTTCGGCAATACTTAGCTCCTCGTTGTTTCAACAATTGCAATTATGTTCTTTAGAACATATAAAATACTTCAAAACTGTTTTGTCGAAACAAATGGCATAACTTGAAATGTATTGTAAAATAAAATTAAAAATAATGCTACATAGTCATCAATTTTAAGAAAGTTTTGTGATCAGTAAATTTTTAAAGAGTATAGAAAAAAAAATAAGTTTTATGTATGGTTGATTAAACACTTTCGTTACTTTTTTTCATTTTAACTCTTCTATCCTTTTGTAATACTTTGCTGTCATGTCACGTCATGCCATTCATTACTAATTAAAATTGTTTTTAAATGTAAACATTTATTTTTTTTATTTACTTTTCTTTGTTTTATTACAGATTAAGTGCGATATTTATGTTGGGATGACCAAAGTTTTTTTTAATGTACATTTTTATGTTTATATGTTAGGTAACCTACTGCACTTTCATTTATTAAATTTATGATATTTAGAATCCTTTAAATCAATTTTCTTAAAAGTGAATTGTTTTTAAGAATCTTGATGTTAAAACTGTATTATCGTATTCATTTTAAAAATCATTATTATAAAGTTTAACGATAACTTTTTGCATAAGCTAGATATTAAAAGTATTTTATATGTTATCTGAACGTTTTCGAGTAGTTTAATAAACTGTCAAAACTTTTATATTAAATACAAAACATTTAAAAAAACACACGTTTTCATTTTTTTTGTTATATTAATAGAGTCGACTTAAAAAAAATATTTTATAATGATGAAATTGAGAAAAGTGACGGTTCAACAATTATCTATACAGGTCAGCAGCCAAAAAAATCTTTAAAGTGAAAAAAATCGTTTGTTTAGACCACTTATTAGTTAATCAAGTTTCAATTGAATTAAGTGATCCATGTAGGTTTGTTAAACGGCCGAATTGGTAAGCTGGTATATGAAGAAAGTCAAATGCATGTCACTATATGAGATAGCCTACCATTAGACTGGAAGATCTCCACTGTGTTCGTAGTATTTGTCTATATGCTTTTCTCTTTTTCACACTGAAACAATGAAACGAACCAAATAAAGGTGGATGTGGGTCTGCATATTAACATCGGTAAAACATATATGTTTTAATCATATTATTTCGGTTTCGTTACTTTTATTGACATTGATGATGGTGGATAAACAGTTATTTAAGCAGTATTTCGATTGTTCAGATGGCAAACATTGCACAAAAACCGTTTGGAACTTTACTTGAATTAAGGTGGGCTGAATAGACGCAGTGAATGGCTACTGAACGGCATCAAAATTAATCTTTATTCAGAGGGACGTTAATGAAAAGTTGGTCTCTTACGGCAACATTATGCGAAAAAGTAAGAAAGGTTCGACTGTGGTCGTGTTGGGTTTTATGGAAAATTATCTACTACGAGCTACTACCTAACCTCTAATCTGAAACTTGTTAACATTGATTGTCCTCAGTTTTTTAATTTACTAATGAGGAATCATAAAGAAATTGCCCTCAATATAGCGACAAATACTACAAGTAATTTTGCTTATTAACGTATCAACGTAATTTATTTGGCAAAATCAACATCATCGTGCAATAAATCCTAACGTTGCTCAAGCGTAAATTGATTCATTATATTCAGTGAAGATAATATACTGAATTTTGTCACAGAACAGAATGACGTAAGTATTGCCAGATTCGAAATAACCTACGGTACAAATTTAAACTTATAGTTGGCCCACCAGATATATTGTACATATATGGTCTAGACGAAAAAAATGTTGTACATATAGAAAAATACTATCACTTTAAAGAAATAACGCAACCATATTTTAGACATAACGTTTATATAGCTTTATTTAAGTCTTTGTTTTTAATTATTATTTAATTTAACAATATATATCAATATAAATACGAATATTTTTAAGCCATTTCTTCTGTTCTATGTTTTTATATTTTAAGCATTTTTATGTCAATGTATTATGTGATAACAAATTAAGTGTATTTTCTGTATCGATACCAGTTATGGTAATAACAATGAATATTGAAAGAATTTTTATGTTGCAGTTATTTTTGAGTAAATTCATTCAATATTTTTAGATTGAGATTTCTTTGGTTATAAAAGGTACGTTTTCATGAATTTGTATAGTTTATAAATATGAGGGCGGCAGTTATATATTGTATAGTTGTTAATATTTATACATTATTATTAATTCTGATTTTAAAAAGAGTGACTAGAAAATATATAGTTAGTTTTAAATAGAGGGAGGGGTGGTGGTGGTTACTTTGTTAAGTGTTGAAATATTTTTTCATTTCGCCAAAGTTATTCATGAATAATAAGTTTGTCAATAATTGATATGGACTTACAGCATTGAGAAAGAAATAAAAAAATAAAATTCAAAGAAGTTTGTGAAAGAAAAAAGGTATTGTAAAATTGTTAAGTTAATTAGCTTCAATTAAATTCGAGCAGGCACCACCAATAGCGCCATCTTCACTGTTTAATTCTTCTTCTAAAATATCATGGTTAGCTTGAGCAATTTCTGTTGAAATTGCATCTTCTTTAGCTTCAACGGCTACATCTTCGTAAATGCCGCCAACGACTTCGTCGAAATCTCTTAAATCGAGTTCGTGTAAAGCTTTTTGTACCAAAGCAGCCAATTCAGGTGGCAAATCTTTAAGATCATCATTTCTTTCGCGTACTATTGAACTGGGTAGTATTAGGGACTTTGAAGAATCCTGACGTTGTGTTTTGCCACCCGCAGAACCCGAAGTGGTGGATGGAGTTTTATATGCTAACAGAGCTGCATCTGTAAATTCATTTAAATTTAAAGGAGCCAAGTCATTATTTGTCAAATCGTATTCTGAAGATAGAATGCTGCGACCTGACTCAGTGGACAACGAGGACATGCCATCATCGCCATCAGCATTTGGTAGCTTTAGGGATTCCTCATTCTCAGAAGACATTGTACCAGAATCTTCCGTTACTTGACTTTCACCGCATGATGTCGTGCTCTTTAATGTTGTGGTAGTATTAGCAGACGTAATTCTGGATTTCGAAGACTTTAACACTGGTTGTTCCTCTTGCGCTGAAATTGAATTTGTATCTACCATAGATGGACAGTACCCCCGAAGCAAATATTCTGATGCTGAAAAGCCTTCATCATTACTCGTTTCAATGCCAGTTATAGATTTCAACTTTTGCTCCAATTCAGTTATTTTACTGGCCAATATTCTGTAAAAATTAAACATTATTTGAAAACAGATTTTGCTTAATTCTGTAAAAATTCCTATCCTACTTGTTTGTTTTCTTTTGATGGTTTAGAGCCAGGTTCTTGTCATTTAGATTATCCAATAATGTTAAACATAATGATTTCAAATCATGTATAGTTTCAGTTTTTGTTGGTAAATCGATGCCACTTTCCAAAATGTTTTTAACTAAATAAAAGAGAGAAAGAGAAATTTGTTAAATATTTAACGAATACAATCTTTGTTTATATTTGTAATAGACTAACAAAATTGAAAATAGCTTCAAATAATTAAATTTGTTAAAAAATATTATATTGTACGTGGGAGAAAGGAAAGACATTCATTAAGCAGTGGATTTTCTATTAGTAAAGGGATTTTTTTTTAATATTTTTAATATTTTTTTATTTTTATACTAAATTATTATGTTCTGTAATAGGTGTCGATTTAATCATGTTATGAGATTTTATAGAATAAGACACCCATAGTGAATTAAGTGTTAAAGTGAACACGTTTAAGTATTTGTAGTATTTCTTTCATTTTTATTATACAAAAATTTTAAATTTTATGAAAAATTTTTATTATTCACTACGAATTTAAACGATTTCAGCCACTGTACTAATGTAATATGGTGAGATTTTAACTCATTTTTGATGGAGAACAACTACTAAAGCACATAATGTAGTTGATACATAGGCTCCACGCATGTACCATATCTGCAGAAGACTCCTCTTTAGTTTATAAGTAAGATGAGACAATCAAGCTGAAAAGTATAGTATGTATAGTTGAAAAGTGTAATTGTTTACATGCCATAATTTCCGAAACATCGTTTAAAATACTTTCACCGTCGAGTTGCCGTAGTCTTGTAGGTAGTGTGTTGGCTTATTAGACGTAAAGCCAGGCTTCGAGCCCCAGGCCAGACATCAAAACAAAATACAAAAAGTATTTCTTCGGCGACTTTCTCTCAGTAGATTTCTGGCAAAAACTCTGAGAGTAAATAAAATTGCCATGAAAAGTTTCTCAAAAATTTGTCGTTCGGAGTCGACTTTAAACTGTACGCCCTGCCACTCATGGATAAAATTTAACACACATAACATAAGAGGTGTGAGAAACTAGGTCGTAATCCTGACTGAAGGGTTGTAATGACCAATTATGTATGTCGAGTTGCCAATTTATCTTAAATTCATGTGCATTGCAAACGTGCAGTGAGCGGCCTATAAGAAGTATTTTAACGAATTTTACTCTTTTTAGGTGACGTTTTGCATTTTTAGACTGTGTTTATTGCTCTGTGTTGATACTGCCATAAATGGTGCGCATTTTGTGCCCACATTCTTTTGGATATATTTGTTTCTCAACTAGAACAACATTTTTCCGTAGGCTTGTAAATAATACAACAGACTTTAGGTAAACTTGTCTAAAAATGAGTTTGCTTTCTATATCAGTTGAATTGATATAGCAGCGTGAAGTTGGAAAAATTTCGAGCCCCAACTTATACCCTATTTCCTTGTATAGGAAGAATAAATTGACGAAAACATAGTCTTTCAGTTTAAAATCAAAAGCGAATAAATTATATAAAATTATGGACGTTTTTTAGTTATGATTTTAATATCTCGTAAGACATTTGTGACCTGGACTACATTGATAAATGAAGGAAATCCGAAAAAAATATGACTGTGATCCGGGTGCCCTGGTAGTCTAGTGGGTAGTGTGCTAGACTATTAGCGTGAGGGTCCTGGGTTCGATTCCCACCAGAGACTCTGGTCTGTGACACTACACCGAGCATATGGTCAAAGTTACTGAGCTCGTATATAATTAAAATACAATTTGTAATTGTATTTGTAAATAAATAATTGTGATATGTAAGTATGTCTAGTTTTAATTGTCTTAATTGCTTTTTTTGCTAATTGATTTATCAGGAACGCATTAAACACTTATTTTAATATAAAATAAAATGATTAAAAAAATAAAGACAAACTAAAAATGGAAAAGTTTACGACATCAATTACAACAGCGTTTACCTTGTTTATGAGACAATATATTTTCATCAAAATTTATTGGTGTTTGTCCACCTAATTTGATAATACCTTTTTTGCGTTTTGATTCCAGCATGTTCTTTTATTAGTAGTTTTAAAAGTGATAAAATTTATGATTTCATGTTAGTATATTTGTTCACAAGTTTGTTATACCAATCGTAACAAAGATTACTGAGTTCATATATACATATTACCTTATATTTGCTTAAAGAGTGCTTAGTTAATTGCACTTCATTTTCAATGTTCTTTAAACGTTCGTTCAGGTACTTATTCTCCAAAATGATACTATCAATATCAAGGAACTGTAATAAATATTAAAAATAATATATGTATTTTACACATTAATTGAAAGCATATTTGACTCAATAGATAAGCAGTTAATATTAGGATTACAGTAATAATACATGGAAATTTATTTTATAACAAAATTTTCTATTTTAATTTAGCTGATATAATTACGTTGAAGTAAAGGTTAAATTTAAATTTGCTTATAAAAATAATAAATTAAAAAAAAATACGATTTTTGTTTACAAATAAAGATATTATTTTTTTTGGAACTTGTGTTCTATTTTAGGAGAATACCAATAGGTCTCTCTAGATAGTTTTATTAATGTAGGCTTTGCAATGTTGAAAGTATAACAATTATGCAGAATATCAAATACGATCTATATTCGATTTTTAGTGTGATATTTTAAAATTCGATGAGCTTTGTCAAAAACGTTTTTAAACTGAATTAGTGCTGCAACACATGCTGCTTAATGAGACTCATTGTACGTAAATTTTATCATACGTTTCGTAACGTAAAATATTTTTTTTTCATAAAGATATTTCATCGAAATATTTTGAAACTTCCGGTAAAGAACTTGCCGAATTTAGTGAGAAGAGTAGACAAAGACAGTACTTATTTAAGTCCGCTGAAAACCGAACTGTTACAGTCAATGGGGCGATGATTACTGACATTTTTTCACCCATGCGATCCATGAACACTTTGGGGTGCGCATTTGGTGAGCAATTATTCTAACGTTTTGGTGCAACTACTACACTATTTTTTATGGAGACTCGTATCTTCCTGTAAAGGGACAAGTCATGCACAAATTTAGCCTGAAAGACATGATTACAACTGCCGTTGTTTAGATACGTAAATTGCCGAAATACTGTCAAGAGCATGCCAAAATTGAAGCTCACTGATGGACTTCCTACGGGGTAAAAGCGGTCAGTAATCTGCAAAGATTACATTTTGCAAAGCAAATGGTAAACGTTTTTTAATACAATCAAAGTCATTATGATCGACATATATTGTCGCTAAAGACTTTATCTTGTGCAATAGTCACATTTTCTCTCCATTTCTCAGTTTTTGTGAACTCTATTATACTATATTTGCATAAATTTTAACAAATTATTTCACATAGTTACTAAGTATTTACCTTTGGATGCATCTCCTTAGCATTTAAAGCCACCAGTAATTCATGATTTAAACGATGTGATTTACATTTGTAGGCATCACGTTCGTTAGTCAATTCCTCTTTTTCATCGATGACAGCTTTTAAGTCAAAAGCCAATTGAGCATTCTGATAATAAAATCAATATTAAAATCAATTATTAAAGTACATACAAACCATGGTATAAGAAATATATATATATTTCTTATACCATGATACAAACATTAAACATTTTCTCTAAACAGACCTTTTTCTTAAGTTGCTCTAAATGACAGATAAAATTTGAGCGTTCCTGTTTCCATTGTAAAAGCATCTCCTTAGTGCTTACATCTAAGGACAGTTCGTCTTTAATCGAAACCTTTGGTTTGTGGGACTTTTTCAAATCTTCTGTAGAGTGCTTCTGACTACCACGCAATACTTCAATATCACCTTGGACTTCTGAAAGCTTTTGCTTTAAAGCCTCAACTTCTGTGGTTAGTTTAATGTTACGCTCTCTAGTTTCATGTAAAATCTTAGCCACACTAGTTTTGCTATTACTGCCAGGCGCACCACTTGTATCACTACTAAAGCCACCCATATCTGATAGACTATTTCGTCTCAAGGCTGCATAACGCAATTGTAAAGTTTCGGCCATTAATTTAAATTGATCACGTTCTGTACGGAATTTTTCCAATTCCTTACGTAGTATCCGCAAAGCTTCCATTTTACTTTGGAGCTTGCGATGCAGAGCTGAAGTTTCCACGCTATAGTTTTCCATATGTTCTCCAAACATTTCATCGTATTCGCTGCTGTTGTTAAGTTCTCGACCCTGCTGGGAACGTTTTCGTTGTGTCCACATGGTGGAGGCTTTTATTTTATATTGTCCTAGAGACATTGTTTCATCGTCGGACATTTTGAAGAATTAATGAGCATTGAATTAAGCGTAATATTGAATTATTTGTCGAAGAAAATAAGAAATATACAAAATTTTCACGAATTTTCACCTTATTAGAGATGATAGTTGAGTGACAATAAGAAAATCGATGATTTTTATCATTTGTTGCAAAAACAGAGTTGTTCAAAGCACACAGTTAAAGGTACTGCCAGACAAGTGGAAATAGTCGTTGTCTTTTGTAAAGCAGAAGTCCGTTATGAATTTTGAATACGAATTATTAAATGATTAAAGGTTAGGAACCGAATTAGGATGATTTAACAGGCTGTAAATCGAAAGGAAATGCTAGCGCAAATTAAGAGTCTCAAATTTCTTCAGCAACAGAATGTTTATGTCTTCCGTACCGAGTGTTTTTTGGTTTTGATTGGGAAACGATATATTTCATATCTTTCACTTTGGTGTCCTTATTAAGATTCTTTGTTTTACGTATTATAGCCCTCTTGGCTCTATTCTGTGAAGTGGTGTGACACACTTCTCCGCCTTGGTGGGCTGACTGTCACTGAAAGTAATATCCGCGAGTTCCCGACACCTTATCAACTGTTAAACCTTTAACCGTGCTCCATAACTTCATAATCATAATCGAGATTAGTTATCTTGGCCGTCAGTAGTTCGATTCTTTCGTCCGCTGGGTTATCTAGTTGTAAACGATGTCTCTTCTAGACCAAGCGAGTAGTACTGGTTGCTAAATATGAGCTCAAAATAATCTTTTTGCCGGTATTTGATTGGTCTTCCTAATAATTTTGCCTCCTGACATATGTATGTGGAGTATGATACGCAACGGAAGAGTAGTGAACGTAGTTCGAGATATCCTCAGAGTTGGCTTTACTCTATTTAATGTAAGTGTTCCTATCGGGTTCAATATATTCACTGGGTTGACACAATATGTTTGTCAGGTAGTAAGGAGCAGGATGATGATGAGCTGAATGAATCTATTAGCGATTGTTGTCGGTTGGTTTTACTTTATTGCGGCGAAGTCCGTCACGCCTATTTGAGCGACAAACTGAATTGCACAAGGATCTTTGGGTAATTGCAAGAACCAACTATTATCTCTCTTATGAATTTAATGTCGGAGTTAACAGTGTGTACCGAAATACTCGTAACGTCTAAGTACAGCTCAAAAGTGTGTGGTATCATAGCGATCTTACAACTTAGCTTCTCACACCACTCATGTTGTGGCTATTAATATCAAACATGAGTGGTGGGACGACGAAACATATTATTTTACCATGTTTCGGGTTTTTTCCAAATGTCTACGACGGGTGGTGAATTAAGATCTCTCGCCAACACACTACTAATTAGAATACGGCGAGTTCAGAGGGATCACTATTTTGTGTTTGACGTTCCTTTCGATTATGAATACCTGTGACCTATACCATGGTCCTTCTTTCTATCTTTCCTTATAATATTGTAGTTCCTTATGATATTTACAATTTTGTCTCCTGCATAAATTTTTTGAATCTAAAATGTCTTTTGTCGGAGATACTCTTGTTTACAGTACTGAATTTTTATAAATTTCATCCTTATTGGGAGATCCTTTGAAATTTAATTTTACATCCTTATCTTTATCTTTATTTTAATTTCAAACTCAAGCCTCAAATGTACAATATCAATACATATCTCACAAAAGCGTGTAAAAAACAAAGACCTTTGCAGGAGAACACTTGTCGTAAACATTGTCGTTTTAATTGTCTAGAGTTGTTCCGTTTTGAAAAACATACACACATACGGGCATTTTTTGAATGGCCTTGAACTTTTGCACGAATAAATATGTGTATATTCGTAATAATGAGAATACTCACCACATTTTCTATTGCAACAAAATGTTTTCAATTACTTACAGTAGCTCTAAATGCAATCGTTGGAATTTTTAAACAACAAACTGTTGCATTTGCAATTCTTTAGTTTTTTAAACTAATTTTGTTTAGGGGTTAATGAACTTTATATGTACGAGTATTGTTACCTGCTACATTGACCCCTGCATGCGAATATTACAATGTTGTCGTTTGCAAAGATACCGAGGTTATTAAAAATGAAAGCGGGTGTATACCGGTGATAATCGTTATTGTGATAGTTTGTCAACAATTAAGCAACAGTTTAAACAAAATATTGCTCATTCTGTTGACATTGTTATTGTTGTGCATATATTAAATGCTATATATTATATGTAGTAGTGTATCTGGTGTAACAGGTGAAATTATAATAAAATGTTATTGTTTTTATAGTTGCTGTGTTTTGCAAAAGTAATAATGAAGTGAGTGGGGGATGCAAACAAATCATTCAAATAAATGTTTGTTATTTAAAAATTGAAACTATTTTAATCAGGTTTATTACATACAATCATACATATTATATAATATGCAATTAATATTTAGTCAGGATTACAACTTAGTTTCCCACATCATCAGGGTTGTGTATGTTTATTTTATCCATTGGTGACGTTACAGATTATACACTGAGTCTTATTCAATTGGTCCATATTAGGTTAGGTTAGAGGACGTGTACTTGTCAATTAAGACAAGTACAGTACTCGGAGGTCGAATTGACCCATTGTACAACGTCCTTAAAGATTGGTCCATATTAATAACAAATGAGGAGTTGTTATAAAAATTCTCATTTCAAAGCCTAGGATTTATAATTGGTCAATTCCGTAAAGTAAACTTATAAATATAATTTGTCAACAAACCTTTTTCCACTTAAGCTAGCATTTAAGCTCATAGTGATAACACGATTAATATCTGGCCCGACGATCACATATTACAAGAGGTTAAGAACTTTTGCCCCTTCATGGCAAGAGTGGGACACTGAAAAATGGGTTGAAAGATAGAATATAATCTTTTTTCCCCACAGATTCTACAAAAATCATTTGAGTCAATGACAAGTCTATAGGCATGTCTACCGTGAATTTAGAATTTGTACCATAGCTGGCCAAGTCCAGCAGAGTTTAGCAAAATTTCATGTACATTCCTACCAGAGATTGTAAGTTCCGTATCGGACTCAGAGATCAGCAATGAGTATTCAAAAAGATGAGTAGATTCGAATCATATTTATTCATACTTATTTTAATATCATACTCATACTACTCATATTCAAAGTTTGAAGTACTCATCGTACTAATACTTAACAATACGCATGATTTTGTTGATTTCGACTCTCCATGACTCAACATTTACAAGAATCACAAAATAAGTATGATTCGCGTACGAACACTACAATACTCACTAGAAGGTTGTGTGTTTGCTTTGTTTGCTGTCTTTGTCTTTTTCTTTCTTCTTTTTTTGTAAAAGCAACAACAACTAAGATTGTAAATTTTGATGAGTGATTCGAATCACTCGAATAATTTATGAGTATTATAAGTATATTTTAAATTTGTGAATCTGAATCAGAGTAGTTGAATTTCTTTAATATACCACATCCTACTCTGACATGCATGCATTGTGTAGTCATCGCTATAAATCTCAAGAAATCTGGATCTTCAGACCAGAAGGCCCTAGATGTAATTTTAAAATTGAAAGTTATAAGAAACCATAGACTAGACACATCGGTCTGTTCTTCCCAGGTTGCATTACGACCATACTCAAGGTATTTTTACTGCCACTGCCTCTGCATTTCGCTTCAATTTCAATTAATATCACGGTTGAAGTGGAACAGATTATGCTGGTGATAATAGCTAACATTTCAGTACTCTCGCCCATCAGTTTGCAGTTACGCTGGTGTTTTTAGACAGTCCGTTAAACGTGAGCACAGCAAAGCAAGTGTGGTTCCACTATGACCTTTTTAGAAGTGTAAAGTGCCGTTGGTCGTTTTCTTTACCCTCTCAACTATGTTGTCTTTCCTTTGTGATCCGAAATAACTCCCAGTTACTTTACACTCTTGGATAAGAGTAGTTGAATCTCTATAACGACCAGCCAGTTAAAGGTATGTAGATATATTGTATCGTCTTGTGAGATACAATCAATTCTGTTTTGAGAGGGTTAAAGTTTTAAGGTCTGAGCTTCTACATAATCAAGAAGCAAAATAATTTTGATGATTATGTTTTAAATTAATTTTTAATTTTGATTCTTAGTCTCAGCCAAAACAAAAAGTTTAAATTTAATAACGCTTTATTTGAAATAATTTTTTGGTTTATGCTTTTTATAAGCCAATAGACCCTCTTTACGTAATTGTCTTGTATAATTTGAATATCTATAGTATAAAGCCCCTCGAGCTGAGTGCGGTCCATTGTGTGGTACAAAATAGGTTTCCTAGAAATAAACCTGATATTATAATATTAAATTGTAATATCGAATGGAATCGATAGCTTACATATTTTTCTGTTGGAAATAATTCCAACAGCTGTCGTGTCATATCATGAAATATTGCTGTATAGCGCTCAACTTTACGTTCAACAACGGCACGTATTAAAACGTTAACGATGCGCTTACGATTTTTAACATCTAGAAAATTGTGTACTTTATAGAATTCCATAACCGTTTGACCATCTATACAGCTGTTAAGTATGTCAAGCACATTCTACAAATAAAATTAATAAATGAAAAAAAATTTAATTATATTCTATGCACCGTTTGTATTAAAACTTTTAAGATAATGAATTTTATATGTTGACATCCTGTTAAACTTATCAGGATATGCGAATAACTGCAATACCTTTATCTATTCAATACCAATAATATTGTCCTGGAATATGCATACACTGTAACATACATAATTTTACACAATTGGTCATTACAACCCTTTCGTTAGGATTACGACCTTGCTTCTCGCACTACTTATGGTGTGTGTGTTAATTTCATAGAAGAGTGGCAGAACCTACAGTTTAAGGTCGACACCGAATGACAAATTTTTTCAGAAACTTTTTAATGGCAATTTTATGTGTTTTAGAGTTTTTGGCAGAATTCTGATGAGAGGAAGTCGCCGAAGAAATATTTTTTCATATTTCATTTTGTTGGAAATGTCTGACATTGAAACGTAGCCTCACGTCTAATTAGCCAACATACTACAGCGACTTCAATTTATATACTAATTTGAAATTAGAAATATAGTATATCTATGAAAGCGGAAGGCCAATACCTATGCAAATCGTTAGACACGAATGGAGGTGGAGGACCACATCATAGTCACTTGGCTATATCTCGAAAATATGATGGATGATGCAATCGCTGGCTGTTTAATTCTGGGTTTTTGCGAAGAAAAAATACACATGAGTGCCTTTATGCATAGTTCTGGTTTCTTAGCCAGATTCTCCCATTTTTTTCAAACCCTAATTAAACCGACCAAATAAGTTGCCGTAATACTATAGCTTCGATTGTTTTACCCTAGTCAATGTGGATTATATAGCTTATATCCCTATGGGTATATTAACTGACAAATCTACTTTTTGCCTCCTTTTGACCCACGTTTCATTCATGGTATTGAAATTGCACAAAAACTTATTCTGCGAAATTGTTAAAAGAATGTCGATTGCCAGCAAACAGGGCAAGCATTTGTTTGAGATGTAGAGATCCCAAATGCCCGGCCGCGCTTGTGCAATTGGTGCCAACTTCCCATAATATTTCAAAGCTTATCCTGGCTTAGATTGCAGTTTAAAGTTTAGTAAGTAAACGAAATTTATTTTCTCTTCAAATAACGAGGTAGACTGTCTATCCATGGATGTCAAACGCAAACGCAGTTTATTCAAATTTTGAAAGGAATCAAGTAAAAAATATCAGTTCACAGTTAAGGCAAGGACTTATTGAACTACCCTCGTATGTTCAAAACTAAGAAGGAACTAAAGAATTTTAAAGGATTGGATATATTCATAACTTCAAATAAAAAATCAAAATAGAAGAAGTAAGTTAAGGAGAATAGTAGCGATGAAGTAAGAATTTTTGCTTGACTAGGTAATAGTGCCGTAGTAAACCTACATTGAAGTTGAAGCATCATTATGATACAATTATTATAATAAATAACTTATAAAAAATAATTTATTTAAATTATTTTATTGACTTACAAATGCTTCTCCTTTATATGAATTTTGAATTCGAATTTTCTTGGTATGTGATTTTGTCTCCATTGAAAGGTTTTCTCCTGTATTAATGAGGTTGTGATCAAGATTTTGTACGTTGTTGTGAGATATTCTTTGAATCTCTGAATTAAAATTATTTTGATCTGCATGCGAATATATAAATAAGTTATAATAATTATTTAAATATCTGAGGATTTTACCAGTGGTTGAATTTTTCATATCGAAATCATCGGAATTACATTCGGTTTTCAATTCTATGTGATCCAAATACGAATCACTTTCAATTTCACATTGTGATGATAAGGATGTTCTAGCATAAGTTATGGCATTGTAAGTTTGTCTCCAATCCTTTAGCATTGCACGAAAAATGGTGCGTACACCAATTTTTGGTATAAGTTCACAGATTTCCTCTTCGGTAAGATAAATAAGGGAACGTAAGGAGATATCGTGTTCTAAATTTATGGAAATTCGTAACAATATATTTTTAATCAATTATTTTATTTGAATAGTTCAAATTTATTTACCTCTGAATATATTTTGTAACTCCAATAAATTCCATTTTTGTAATAAGTGCAGAGCATCCGTTACCCCGGGCTTTATTAATTCACATTGAGGCGTTGATGATCTTGATTTAACTAAAAATAACAAAATACGTAAAACAATTTTGTGTTAAAACAAAAAAATTCCTAGCCTTGTGTTATATTTGTAAAACGGTAACATTATATTTAAAAATTATAAAAAAATAATTTATTGGCTTTTATCTTTATTTTATTAAAGTGTTATAAAATTTTATTCGTATAAAAAAGATAAGCACAAGTATTAATACTTTAAACTTTTTTACAATAAATATTTAAAAATAAAATAAACACATCAATATGGCCTGTAATACCCTACACTGTTAAAGTGTATATATTACAACGTCTAAGTGCATTCTTTGAACTTTTTTTTAATAAAATTATATGTCAGTATTCTCCCTAAAATCTTTAACTTCATTATTTTTTATACATGTATATATTATTATTATTATTTTTTATACATGTATATTTTGTATACATTATATATACAATTGTATACAATTACAAATTGTATTCTAATTATATACGAGCTGAGTAACTTCGACCCTATGCTCGGTGTAGTATAACAGACCAGATACTCTGGTGGGATTGAACCCACGACCCTCACGCTAATAGTCTAACACACTACCCACTAGACTACCAGGGCACCCAACTTAAATATTCTTGGTTAGATTTATTAACCCTTTAATTGCATAATTTTGTTTTTAAATTAATTAAATTTTTTTCCGTCTTAAAAATACTTCAATGATGACGAGTATACTCGGTGAAAACAGAATTTTTTCATTGTTAACTGGTTGCTTAATTATTTTTACCCAAAGACGTGTATACGCAACAAAAATGAAATAAAATTCTTTAATTAATTATGAATTTCAGTAGGAATGCAAAACTACAGAGCTACACTAGTTGGAAAAGTTCTCTATCATTTACTAGGGAGTGGCCGAAAATGAGTATTTTGCACGCAGCTCAGTTCTTCCTAAAATAGATAAAGTCACTTTGTCACTTTAGTTCCTCTGAATATAAGCTAAAGTGAATAAAATTGCTCAGTCATGTGGTCGAAATAGTTAGTTCATCTAACGTCACTGGTAAGTAACCGAATTTACAGAAATATTTGCCTAATCAGTTGTTTTAAATAAATATGGCAAATAATATAAGTTCGCGTTCTTAGCTTCCATTTGCTACCAAACAACAAAGACACGAAGAGTGGGCGTGGCAAATAAGATAAGGAAATAAAGTCCGGGTTCTTAGCTTTAATTTGCTACCAAACACCAAAAAGAAAAAGAGTGGTCGTGGCAAATAATATAAGAAAATAAAAGTCCGCGTTCTTAGCTCAACAGATAGAAGATGACCCCTGTTCATGTAGTGCATTATGTTGAAATACCGGAATGTAGATTACAGTAAAAGGGAAAGAGGGAGTAGTGCGAAATAAATTAGTGCTGAATTATTGATATTAATTTTTTATGTCCTGTATTATACTTTCGCCCTGTTTTATTTTTATCAATAACCTATAAATTTCAAAAAGTATAACAGATCATATAGAATAATGTACTAGGAAGTGTCTTATCTTATTAGACATGAGACCCAAAATCGGACATCTCCCACCAAATGAAATATGAAAAAATATTTCTTTGGCAACTGCCTCTCAGCAGCTTTCTGGCAAATACTCTGAGAGTAAGTAAACTTCCCATGAAAAAGTTTCACAAAAATCTGTCGTTAAGAGTCGACTTTAAATTGTAGGTCCCGCCAGTCATGTATAAAATTAACACACATAACATAATTGTTGTGAGAAGCTAGGTCGTAAGTCTGACATAAGGGTTGTAATGACCAATTATGTATGTATGTATAACAGATCAGAATTTCTAGCGGGAATCGAATCCATAACCCCGACACTCGCAGATATCACACTACTCCCACTACATAATACATACATACATACATACATAATTGGTCATTACAACCATTCAGGCAGGATTACAACCTAGTTTCTCACACCACTTATGTTGTGTGTGTTAATATTATACATGAGTGGCGGAACCTATAGTTTAAAGTCGACTCCGAACATCAGATTTTTTGACAAACTTTCATGGTAAATTTTATTTACTCTCAGAATTTTTGCCATAAATCTGCTGAGAGGAAGTCGCCGAAGAAATACTTTTTGTATTTTGTTGTGATGTCTGCCCTGGGGTTTGAACACTGGCTTTACGTCTAAGAAGCCAACGCACTACCTACTAGACCACGGCGACTTCATAATAATGAAAATAACAGTTTAACTGTAAACGCATATGACGTAAAAAAGAAATGGTATGCAAACCTTGACAAAAACTGAGTATTAATGAAACTAATCATAGATAGGCAAACCAACCAAGACCACAGATAGACTTAGGCTACGAGTGGCTTATTGTAATACAACAGCGTTTCATTTTCGCTAATACTGAAACCATCCAGAGCTTCTATTGAACTATGCATATACATTGTATATAGACTCTAAAATTCTCTTTCAATACAATTATTTGCATATTAGTAGTCCAAGTGCTTTATTTTCCTATGTCTTAGCGCGGGGCATGTGTCCAAGATATGAAAGATAGTTTCTTCACAACTACTGTAGAACTCGAGTTTGGATATTCAAATAGCAGCACTATCCCAAATTCAGCGATGGCTGACAAACTGTATGACCGAAATTTAAATTGCTATCGAATCGTTAACAATAAGTCTTACTATGCAACAGTGAGAGTTAAAGAATTCTGTATCGTTAAGTATTAAAAAAATTAAAATTTAATTTTAATTTAGAAAATATCGCATATTAAGAAAACATGTACGAAGTGTGATCAAAAAATAACCGTTATTATTCAATTTCGTGAGTTACGTATGTATGTTCGATTTTCGCTTTTTTTTCTGTTATGTTGGTACGTATGTCTGTTGTATACGAGTACATCTTTTTTAAAATAATTTCAATAAAATTTATTTTGTCATCTGCCTTTAAGATTACAGTTTACAGTTAATTTGTTGAATAATAATAATAAAACATTAAACAGTTTACTATATTTAGGGTACTATGTGGTCGTATTAATTGGTTAAAATATTATCATCAATAAGAAAAAAGTTTTAATAAAGTTCAATAAATTTTGTAAAAGAATGATTCACAGAGAGGTGAAGGAAGTATTTAATGATTATTTTACAAAAACTAAGTTTAACACGATTTCGTGATAATTTTTTTAATATAAAAATATTTTAAGATCCGTTTATATGTTGAATATTAATGCCAATGTCTTTGCTTGGAACAAGTAAAATTAAAATATGTACCAATATTTTGTAATTGGCTAGTAGTAGTTGGCCTATTGATATACTCGTATATATAAAATTTTTTTTAGTAAAATGTTAAATATAAAGATAAATATATATGAGATCACTGTAATAAATTTTTAGATGGAGAACAATGTTATATTATATTATAATATATAGCTTAGATTATGAGATTAATTATTGACTATTAGATATACAGTGGACATCAAAAGTCTTAGTACGGCAATATATTTTGACAAAAAAGTCCCTACAGGCTTAATACTCTTGCACAAAGTCCCGATATGACATCAAGAGAGTATTTAGGAAATCATTTGAAAAAACGGTTACGTAATCGTTAAACCTCAAACAAAAGTCAACCGAAAAACTTGCTCATAGTGCCTCCAGAAAACACTAAACAAAACTTGTGCATTCAATTCCAAACGGGTTAAATTGAGTGCTAGACCTTAAGGGATATTCTACTAAATACAAGGGATAACATTTTCATATATTAGGCTTTTGAATTTTAAATTTACTCAGGGTTCTCCTTGGGGTACCTATGGAATCTGAAACTTTTTCTCTTGTTTTATGAAAAACATTAAAAAATTAATAAAAAAAATATAAAAACTAATATTAAAAATAAATAAAATAAATAAAATAAAATATGTTGCCGTACTAAGAGTTTTGCTGTCCACTGTATGTATGTATGTATCTGTTCTTTTTTAAGGATAAATTATCACCTAATGATACAATGAAGTTTAGATGAGAAGTAGAAAAACATACACTAAGTAAACTAACAACGCTCAAGAAGGCGTACGTGTAAGAACCAACGTAATATCTTAACTCATAAGGGTTACACTGATGATATGCATTTTTAGACTGAAATAAATTTATGTTCATAAGGCTTATTGCATTCTTAGGGCGAAAAGAGAATGCTATTTCACTAAACACATTATATTTTTCCGTGTCGAATAAAGTATTAAAAAAAATCGATTTTTTAAAATTCTGTTTTACCTATTATAGTGCTGAAAAGTATGTTTTCCCTAAAGTATGGAGTCATAGCTTTTAGTCAAATTGAAACAAGCTCATTGAAGTCGTCATAGTCTAGTAGGTTGTTGGTTCAACCCCCGGCTCAGGCATCTCGAACAAAACAAAGTATGAAAAAATGTTTCATTCGACGACACACTTAATATGCGTGATTTGATAATCTTGGTTGTAATCCTGACTAAAGGCTTGTAATGACTAATTAAGTAAGAAAAACTAAATTTTAGGGATCTCAATTGTTTCTTTTCTTTCCTCTTCTTATAATTTCTTTGTTCTTTGTCCAGTTATACAGGTAATTCGACTATCGTAGCAGATTCTAGAATAATAGCGTTGCTTACTGTTTTCTGCCCTTTGTTGTTTTGTTTGTATTTGGTTGTATTGGTTGTAGTGGTGAGGAACTTTAATTATTGAGATCGATTCTTTATCGAGATGTGGCAATCCTTGATTTTCTTGAAGTGCCTATCGAGTTAGGGCCTGAGGGTGAAGGTGCTTAATGGCTGGCTTATTTGGAGAGATATTGCATTCATTTTCAAAAATAGAAAACCAGAACGAAAATTTGCTCGTAGTCAGCTTTACTTGTTTCTTAAAAAGACATTTGTTCATTAACATTTACTCTATTAACAAGTTTACATGGCATAAACGGGAATTATCTTTGGGTGGTAGTTGTACAAAGAAGAAAATTAAAATATGATTACACTGGTATTTACCATATTCTGTCTTTACTTGATTATATTTTATAATATCTGGATATTGTATATGAATTAAATACAGGTTTCGTTAACACCATAAAATTTCAAATAAAATATTTCACAAGTTAATCTAATTACTCACCAATTTCATGCATTTTAATGTATAAATTTACTTAAAAAATAAATATATTTTATTGAAATAAAATTAATTTTCAATTATCCGCTAAATGTATCTCTAAAATATTCTGTTCACTTTACACACTTCATTTAACTTACTGACTAAAACGGAAAATGTCTCTTAGTATTATGGGTAGCTGGTTGAATGGCTATTTCATTTGCAAGTAGAATATCTTGTTATTATCACACTTTTTTTAGATTACAGATACTCAGTCAGTCATTGGTAATATATTCTCAGTCATATATTTGAGGTAGAATAGAAAAAAATGCTTCATAAGTACGAATAGAAAGAATATCAAGTCAATCATAAAAAGTAAACGTAATTCTTTATCTCCCTATATTACCCAGCACCTTTCAAGTTGTTTTTCATTTTATAAAATAAAAATTAAAAATAAAAAATTAACGTCGTTTATATTCAATATGAAGTGGTAAAATTAACACAATTTAACTTAACTGAAATAACCGAAATGGTATCGCAGTTAAAAGTGTCATAAAATATATTCTAAATATGTAGTGTACAGATTAAAATATAATTTCTTAACTGTAGGAATATTGTTTATTATGTGTAGAACGGAATTTTGGTTTATATTCATTCATTATACGAGTATTTTATTACGTTTTATTTCGTTATCAAAATTAAAAGTATATTTTTAATTAACAAATTAGAAATACATCCATATACGACAAATTATGTAGCCACTAACTAAATAGTCTTGTTGTAAGAATGATAATAAATACAAAAATTAATTATGTTTTGTAATAAAAATATTTATTTTAGCTGGAAAAGTAGAATTTATTGTAATTTAATTAATTTATTAAATTATTAAATAATTTATTAAATAAAAAATCTTAATTGCAATATTTTCCAATTAAAAAATTCGCCCCTTCCCTACGAGCTTCTATTTTTTCAGCAACTAACTTTTCAACGTCAGAAAAAAAACTATTATTTCCCAACTATGGCTTTGCGTATGTGGCGTGATGCGCAGCTTCTAGTTACTCTGAAGTTTTTTTCCGTATAATTTACATCATGTACCTGTAATTTCTAAGTTTCAACTAAGGTGTGCGCACAAGAAAATTTAGGCAATTCCTCGGTAGGACAACTAACTAACTAACGTGAACCAGTTGACGTCATTACTGACTCCGTACAGATTTTCATTGACTGCTCTAAATTAAATGGGACTGTTAGTAGTGGAATTTTTTCGAAATCAGTTGATGAAGCTCAATCCACAGCAACGTCTTCTAGGTGAAAATGTTGGCAATACAGGCCACGGCTAGAATATATCCACAAGGAATTTTACCAAAATCTCTGATAATCAAACGCATGCCAAAATGCTCAGTTTCGATGTAAAGAATTCCAAAATGGTTGCAGACATCTCTATATGATAATGGTAAGATATGATCATATCACATAGGTTCCAGAACACAATGATGTTCCAGTTATTTGTAGAGCAGATGAACTGGCCACATAGGGCACAGTCATCGAATTCTCTGAAGAATTCTGTTCTTTGAAAACCTTTTTAAAGATCTAAGAGCAGTTATGACTTCTGTCAACGAGATATGCGCGACGTCGGATAAGAAAATCTCATTCAAGTCGGACAGTCAGCTTAAACTTCAAACGAGAACGCTCAGTATAGTTGTTAAAGTCATTACTGGGCATTGTATTTTGGATAGTGCACATTGGTTTTTGAAACTTGGCAAATGATGAATGTTCACCTGTTAAGTATATGCCAAGCATTATGTTGGAAGGATGATTTGAACGAACCCCCTGCACCAGAGGGAGCTAACCATTTTGTTTATGTTAAAGCATGAAATGTATCGAGTTTAACTATAAACAATCGGTCTTGTATTTCGATATTTATTGTTTATATAGGCTCTTCCAACAGAGACTTCCGAACTCTGTCAGTTGATAACTAGCATTTTGTTGAAGCTACACTTGCCTAATTAATTGTCATTTATTTAGATTGTTTTGAAAAATTACCATGTATGTCCACAGACAACGACGTGTATTCGCTAAGTGGATTCTGGAGCATTTGGAAATTCATCCTAATTTTCAAGACAATAACGTCTTCTGCGAAAAACAAACATATTGTCGAATTTAAAACGATACCAAAATACATGAGATACAGAAGTCACGATTTGGTGTAGATTTTGGACTAGCGGCGTCATCGGTCCGTATTTGGTTGAGAACGACTTTAGAAGACTGTCAACTGCGTGCAATTCTTTTGGCCTGAATTATGTGCTCTGGATACCAACGACATATGGTTTCAATACGATGGTGCTACATACGATACAACTTATTATTTGATGTTCTGTACGAGCAATTTGAACGCATGGTCATTTCACTGGGAGCTGATTTGAACGGTCCACCTAGATCTTGCTATTTGACTACGTTAGATTTTTCTTGTGGATTTTTTCTAAGACCCATTTTTATGGGATACAACAGTCTGCGGTCGATTAAGGCATAAAAGTAGTCAACAAGTTTGTACACATAGTTTCTGTTCATACAATTTGTTTACGAATTATAGTGTTTATCTGCTATTCTTTTCAACAGTTGGTTGTTATGACGTTATCCGTACACACTCTGTTCTAAATTGTATCAGAGATTGTTGTTATAAATTAATAATTATGATGTACGTTTGCTACAGGTTGTTTCTCAACTACTCAACAGGTTTGTTGGGTAACCATAGCATCGGTATATATTTGTTGACACGTAAACATTTTTATGTAAAAACAAAATTTTTATTTTTGTATAGGAATTTCCTAACAACCGTATTGCAATCATAGATCGTTACTTTTCAAATTAAATCGATATTTTCTATAGGCTGTAAGTCTTCTACAGGTTGTTCCTCAACTAATCAACAGGTATATTGGGTAACCATAGCATCGGTGAAAACTAGTTGACACGCAAACATTTTTATGTAAAAAAAAAATTTTCCTTTTGTATAGGAATTTCCTAACAACCGTATGGCAACCAGAGATCTTTATTTTTCAAATTAAATCGATATTTTCACAGTTAAAAATTTTCTTACGTTGATTAAGCAAGGAAATTATTGCTCTCTAAGGAAATATTTTAAATAAATAGTAAAAAATCAGAATTTATAAAAAAAAAACTATTTTTGTTAATTTAAAGAAATAAATTTTTTGAATTTTGTTAAAAATTGTTAAGTTTGTGGAATATTATACACAGGAAGGATGTTTGTGCACAAAAGTACTAGAGCGCAATTTGCACAACATGCTGCACAGAGGGACTCCAGTTCCGAAGAAGAAGAAGAGGAGGGAGATATTTTACAGGTGATAATAAAATTTAAAAAACAAAAAACCGATTTTAAAATTAACTAATTAAACAAGTTAAAAAGAATTTAAACATACATAGGTACTGAATACATAATTGTTACATAATGAAAATCCTTTTCAGCAATGGCAAGTAGAAGAATTTTGAAAAAAATTAATGAAAGTGTTTAATCGATAAGAATATTTTTTTATGTTGACACGCCATCTATTTATCGTACATATTTTGTTTATTATTTTGCCATATGAATATAAATATTTACTAAAGATAATATTCAACAAGCTTTAAAAACACATTAAAACCGTTGCCATGGCATAAGTAAATATTCTTAAGAAAACAACCCTGGGTTCATTGTGTTTTTGTTGAGGTACTGGTTTCTAATTTAATTAAATTTCTGTTTAAGTTTATTTTTATTTAAATTGCTAAAATAACAAATAATTTTATTTGTTTCTCATTTATTTACAGATCACAATTTTATGATTTTCCAAATGTGTTTTATTTTTTTTTTTGTATTTTGAAATAGTTTCCTAAAGGATTATTACTATGAACAAGTAATAAAATACGTAACCAAATTATATTTTTGAATTATTAAAAAAATCAATTTTCTTTACACACATTTTTTTAATCTTTACCACAATTATGTTAGAAAATCACCCAATTTATTTGTATGTGCGCCTTATGTATACGAATTTTTTTTTTGTAATAAGGCAACGTTCAAAAATTTTTTATTGAAAGAGATGTGAAAATCCTGATGGTATTACAACTGGAGAATTTTTTTTGTTAATGAAATTTATTTATTAAAATTTCAATTTAAAACTGAAATACATACAGTCAAGGAAAAAAGTCTACATACACCGCTGTGATTTTTTCCCTGCGATAAATATAAAAAATATATCATTAAAATTAAAAAAAACAAACAAATAAGCGGGAAAAAACGGGAATTTTTTAAGACAAAATCGAATATAAAAAATATAACCTTAAAATTACAAAAAAAAATACATACAGTCAAGGAAAAAAGTCTACACCGCTGTGGTTTTTTTCCCTGTGATTTTTTTCAAATGAAAAAGGTGTAACGTTCTTTTCAATTTCAAGTCACAATTAAGAATTTTTGAAGACAAAATCGAATATAAAAAATATAACCTTAAAATTAAAAAAAAAAAACAAACAAATCAGCGGGGAAAAACGGGAATTTTTTAAGATAAAATCGAATATAAAAAAATATAACATTAAAATAAAAAAAAAAAAAACAAACAAATAAGCGGGAAAAAAGTCTACATACACCGTTGTATGTGACTGTATATACAGTGGTGGCCACGAATTTAAGACACGACATATGACTGACTTAGTTGTGATAATATTTACAATCCTGTAATATCAAATTTGATATTCTTTATTCTTCTATGTACCCTGTAATACTAAGAAAAAGTACCATTATTTTATTTTGTTTCTTTTTACATTTTGTTGCTTTTTGATCATATTATTGTAAAAACGTTTAATTGAAATTGGCCACGAATTTAAGACATTTAAGAAATATCTGGTTATTAAGTAATTTTTTAGTGATTTTTTAGTGATTTTTGAAGCTAAACGTTGAGCAACAAATGTTTTATATTATTTTATGTTGGAATACATAGAAATATTTAATTATAAATGGCCAGCGGTACTTGGAATACCGATGCCGAGCGAAAACTGATCCAACAACTAAATTTTGATGGAAAAATAATAATGGATATATCCAAGCTGCTTAAATGTTCTAGATGCAAGATTTACAACGCGCTGGAACACATTAAGCAATATGGTACCACCAAAAATGTCAAACAGCAACCTAGAGCCCGAAAAACTACACCCTAGAGTAGCTGCTAATAATCTTTTCACGAGCTCAAGTAAAATAAAAAATATGATATTTCGTCTAGGGCAATAAGAAGATGTCTAAATGAGAAAAACTTGCGTGGGTGTATTGCACAACGTAAACCACTTGTGTCAAAAAAATATGAAATCCCGACTAGCATTTTGTTTTGATCTATATAATATGTAAATAAAAATTCTTAACCAAATATAGGTAGCAAAATATTACTAATTTTTCTTCATAATATTATTAAAATCTTAAGAAAAATATCATTGACCTAACATTTTTTGATAAGATGTAAAAATTATCACAAATGTATAAGTAAAATGTCGTGTCTTAAATTCGTGGCCACCACTGTATATACATAATTGGTCGTTACAACCCTTCAGTCAGGATTACGCCCTAGTTTCTCACACCGTTTATGTTATGCTGTGTGTGTGTTAATTTTATACATGCGTGGCGGGATCTAAAGTCAACTCCTAACGACAAATATTTGAGAAACTTTTCATTTTATTTACTCTCAAAGTTTTTGCCAGAAGAAATCTGCTGAGAGGAAGTGACCGAAGATATATTTTTTCATATTTCGTTTTGCTGGAGGTGGTGTTTGAACCGTGGCCTCACGCCTAATAAGCCAACACAATACCTACTAAACTAAGGCCACTTTTGCTGCAATATCCCTCTTTTTTAATCGATTGTATCCAATGGAAATTCAAGATGTTACTAGCTAGGTGATTAGATTGTTACTAGCTAGGATGAAAGCCTCTTCAAATACCACATTTATCTGAAAATGTTTCATTTTTAATTTTAACTGTTGGCACAATGAGATCTTTAAATATGTTCGAGTTTCTGACATAACAATGCGTCACTTTATCCAGCCATATAATCTTGTTCCAGCTGAGTCCGTTCTTCTTAATTGCATATCGTAACATCATATTGTGTTCAGAAGAGAATCGTATAGCAAGAGTTTACAGTCCAATCTAAATCACGAGTTTCTATAAAGTATTTCAAAGCGTTTTAGCTTAATTAATTGTTGAACCACAACTTGGTTATTTATTCCAACTGTGAAGCATGCTGCCTTACTTAATGTAAATATTACGTGAACATATTGTTGTTCACTCACCTTTATCCTTCATTATTTTATTCACTTCTCTAACAATAAAATATATAGTCTTACTGGTATCTTCTAAATGGAAACAGATGTTATAGCGTTGTTAAAAGCATTTACAATTAAGAGTATTTTGAAAGTATAACGTAGAAATTATTAAGAAAAAAAAAAATATTAAAATTTGCGGGAAACAAAGTCTACATACACCAATGCATGCAGATACATACACCAATGTATGCAGACTTTTTGCTTTGGCTGTATAATCTTGCATGTGCTTTGTAAAGTTTATTATTTACGTCGAGGAAAAAGTTAGAAGTGTGAATGTGTGTACTCATAGGCATATCCGAATTATACAATAAATGTAGAACGGCCATATGTAAAAAATATTTCTAAGACAACGGTTCATAAAAATCTACAGATTGTTTTTAGTTTCTAATAGTGACACTGACAAGGGCCATGTTTCGTTTTCGTAAAGGAGTATACATATCACATTCACGACGACTACTACCGGTTCTGTTATAATTTTTAAGCTCCTTTACCATCGCAAGTCAAGCTTCGAGAAGGATGTGACTTCAGCGTAAGTTGATTCGTAAGTCGTACTTTTTAGCACATATTCGTAAGCCCTGAATTTGTTTTGTATGTTGTTTCGCTTCGAAGAAATTAATACATCAGCATAAGCCTTTATGATCTGATTCCTTACTAATTATTTGCTAGAGAATGTACCTATAGAGAGTACTCTTCGACCGGGTACTGCCAGAAATTTGAATGGGGAAAGAAAGACCAGAAACATGCAACACTCTACATTAAAATGCTGTATATTGGGCCTTAGAATCCACAAATCTCCTTATTTACATACATAACATAGTACATATGTACATAATTGGCCATTATAACCCTTCAGCCAGGATTACGGCCTAGCTTCTCACACCATTCATGTTGTATGTGTTAATTTTATATATGAGTGGCGCGACCTACAGTTTAAAGTCGACTCCGGACGACAGCTTTTTGAGAAACTTTTCATTGCAATTTTATTTACTCTCAGAGTTTTTGCCAGAAATCTGCTGAGAGGAAGTCACCGAAGAAATATTTTTTCATTTTTCGTTTTGATGTCTGACCTGGAGTTTGATTCGTGGCCTTACGTCTAATAAGCCAACACACTACCTACTAGACTATGGCGACTTATTTACCTTGCAGTATACTATAGATAACGCAGTGGAAAACAAACCCCTTTAGATGCACAGATAGACGATATTAAAAAATATTGCTACCTCGGCAACATTATATGTATCATAAGCGACGGGCTAAGCGCAGATATTGTGTACTGAACACAAAAGACGCGGAAGAGCTTTGGTCGCTTAAAAACTGTTTGGATTACGTCGATTCTGTTCATTTGCTTCGAAAAAGGTTCGATTTCGTTTTATTTTAGTAGTAAATCACGATTGGAAATTCGGTCCATTCAATTTCAACTGTTAAATTATGAGCACCCAACCGTCGAGCTCTTTTGTGTGTACAGTTTTCTTCAAATGCTTGATAACTGTCTGGTGATGAATGCCTAGCTCCTTAGTAACAATTTTTTCTAAGATTTCGTCCCCTATTTTAGAGATTACAAAATAAAAAATAATTTCTTAATAAATACTTTTCCGTTTAATTATGAATTTGTTTTTTGAATTACAACAACCTGATCATTATCACTTTAATTAAATTATTGCACTCAAAGAAGTTTTTTACTATGATCATATCATACATATGAATAAGAAAACTGAATAATTTTGAATTTTGAAAAATGTTTTGATCAATTGTTCATGTGAAACAATAATTTTTGTAAGAAATTTTTAACAACTTTTTTAAGCAAAGAATACTCTTTAAATCTTTGTCCCGTTTTATTTTTGGTTTTGTTTATTGTAATTTTGAAATGGACAAACTTCCTTTCCGTTTTTGTAAATGCACTTACCGATAAAAAATTTTTGCCTTAAAACACATCATGTATAAAAAAATTTCTTTCCAATCCATAATGGGTTTTGGAAAACGCTAATTAAACGCTAACAACGCAATGGCCACTGACGCTGACGAAGCACAGCGACGACGTGAGGAATGTGAACGTAAGGCAAGGCGTGGGGAAATGGATCCCCGTTTGGAGTTTACTTTTCAATTGTTAATTGATGCCACGCAATTACCGCGTCATCAGTTAATGGATTACATATTTGAGGGTGATATGGCAAGTGTTGCACTTTTTTGTTACATTGTCTTTCATTTTAGATTTTAAACGCCTTCTTTTATTGTTTAGCTTGATGAAATCAATCAATTATTTTTACCAAATATGAAGAATAAGCTTTTGTGGTTTTATCAAGAAGTTGATGAACCAGAACAACAACCCGTTCAAGATCCTAATAAGCCAGGACCGTCACGTACGGGCATGGCATCGAGTAATTCAAAAACACCACAAGGTAAGTATTGTATTATAACGCCTTGTCGATTTTAAAGAGTTTCATAATATTTGCTCTAAGTTTTTATCAATTACAATATAAACCCTTTTAAATGTATCCTTTCATTCTGTCAAAGTAATACATGCCATCTTGTAAACTACTT
The DNA here is from genome assembly GCA_932273835.1 of Sarcophaga variegata. Taxonomy (NCBI): domain Eukaryota; kingdom Metazoa; phylum Arthropoda; class Insecta; order Diptera; family Sarcophagidae; genus Sarcophaga; species Sarcophaga variegata. The sequence continues at coordinate 32,942,736 of OW026359.1, read as the reverse complement.
ATTTAAAATATTTACTTCCTTTTCCAACCAAAACCATTCATGCAAAAAGTACACCCTTAACCAATCCAACCATTAGTGTATGCTACTCTAAGTAAGAGGTATTTTAGATAACGTGTTTTAGCTTTTAGTTGGATTTGAATTGCAAATACGGCTTCTTTCTTTGAATTAATTGGTATTTTATTAAAAATTTTGACAGATACCGAACCAACTGCACTTTGCACACTATATTGTATATGGTTAATACCATGTTTAATATCTAATTTGGCGGAAAAGTTTCTTAATAGTCTGGAAGTAGTATACTGGGCTCTTTTTTGTATTCAATCATTGAAGTTTATATTGCACCTCAAATAAGCATACAGTGAGTGAGAGCTTTTGTATAGGCGTACTAAAGTATTGCAACCAAATTAGATATTGTGTTGCCCTCGAACTACACAGGGTTTCCCTGTAATGCCTCCTCTCAGAGCGTTTTACGGTGTCAGTAAATTTTTATCCCCTTTACATACATACATAATTGGTCATTACAATCCTTCAGTCAGGATTATGGACCTAGCTTCTCATACCACTTATGTGTTAATTTTATGCATGGGTCGCGGGACCTACAGTTTAAAGTCGACTCCGAACGACAGATTTTTGAGAAACTTTTCATTGCAATATTATTTACTCTCAGAGTTTTTGCCAGAAATCTGTTGAGAGGAAGTCACCGAATACCGATACGCCAACACACAACCTACTAGACTACGGCGAATCTAATAAGTTATCAGATTTTTCCTTCTAGGGATTCCTTATGCCTATTATAAAATATGTATGTTCAATTTGAATCTTTTCTTATTTTGTAGAAATGTTATTGCAGTATAAAATGATTGCCTCAGAAAGCTATTCTTCAGCTATTCAGGTCTCTAGACCACCAAAAGTTTAGATTTTCCGATCCCAATCTAGATTGGATCTGGTTCCATCAGCAGTGTGAAATTTTCCCTTCTACTTGACTCATCTGCTCCATACTCTGTATTCATACATGATCTGCGTTCCAATTAAGTACAACCGTGCTTAGGTAATTTAGCTTGTTCAGACAGTCACATACTAATTTCGAGTCAATTTTATAAAAGCTAAGAGCTTCAAATGGCGACCTGACCTTCAGTTATATTACTACTTCCCTTCCTCACTACCTTTTGTCGTAGTTTAATTGAACACAGCTTTCGAAGGCCGCGATTTTCCCCGTGGATTCCCAATATTCCATTCTTTATTCGAATACATCCGCTTCTCTTCGCCTCAAAATTCACTTTAAGGCAACGGCTCATACATGAGTGTTGTACACAAAGTTCGGTCTGATATAAGTGATGTAAATATAAAGAAGTTCTGATAGAATCAAGTATTTCTTACACCGCCTTTACTGATTATTTGAAGGGATATTAAAATCACTTAACTATTGAAATTCAAAAACCGAATAAAATTTTTGTGCGTTCTTTTAGATTCGAGCATAGATTGGTCGGGTTTTGTCACCAAGCTATTTCGAATCTACATCTATCCATAATGATGTAGTAATTAACGATGGTTGATATAAAGTAATCATGCTTTTGAGGAATTTTGTCAAATTTGGTTTGTACGTATTTCCATTATACTCCATTTAATATCTTCTTTTATACAACACAGTGGATGTTAATTTCTTAATTGTTTAGATTTTCATTAACTAACTTCATTAACTCAATTGTTAAATATGAACGAGACCTCTATAATGGCATGTTTAGCGTGGTTAGCACAAAAGTAGGTATTCGTTGAAGACTTTTTCTTGTTCGTGACAGAAGCTAATTAGATTTTTACCGAAGCGATGATAGATTGCCAAAACATTGGACATTGCTAATACCTCTGTCATCAAACATTATGTGTAATTTGTTGTGAGAAGGCCGTAATTACGTTGCTGGTCGAATATAGAAATTTATTTTTTTCATGTTTGATGTGAAGCATTATTTTGAATTGCGTATTTTTTGAAGAAAAGTGGATAATTTTTGAACTAACTAACTTTGAAGTAAAATTAAACTTTTAAATTACAACTTAGAAATATCGGGCCGTTCATTAAGCGTTTCGTATCTTTAGATTTAAATAAAACAAAGTCTGGTAGGTAGTGTGTTGTGTTTTGGCTTATTAGAGGAAAAGCCAGTGTTCAAATCACAGGCCAGACATCAAAATAAAATACAAAAAGTATTTCTTCGGCGACTTCCTCTCAGTAGATTTCTGGCAAAAACTCGGAGAGTAAATAAAATTGTCATGAAAAGTTTCTCAAAAATCTGTCGTTCGGAGTCAACTTTAAACTGTAGGTCTCGGCACTCATGTATAAAATTAACACACATAACATAAGTGGTGTAAGAAGCCATGTAGTAATCCTAACTGAGAGCTTATAATGATCCCGTCACTCATTTATAAAATTAACACACACAACATAAGTGGTGTGAGAAACTAGATCGTAATCCTGACTGAAGGGTTGTAATGACCAATTATGTACGTATGTGTGTGAGATATCATTGAAATTTTTATTCGTTTGTGACACGCATCAGAAATGACGAGTTTTTCATAGCTTTGGCGCATAAATCAGGCTGAATTTGATCGAAGGAATGGGTAATGTGGGCTGTGAGGATCTCTGTCGTTTATAGGTTATTTGCATACTCCTACTACTTAAAACAACTCCACAAGAAAAAGTCTAACGGAGTTAAGTTGTCGATATCGCTGGTCACTTCCACGTGAGATAATCAGGTCCTTAAATCGCTCGTGCAGAATATACAATGTTACAGAGCTCTGTTGCATGTATTGTCGTCCTATTGAAACCATATGTCGTTGATATCCAGATGATCCAATTCTGGGGAAAAAAGTTGGTAATTATTAATCTACAGGGCTCGTCGTCGAGAAAGAGGTAAAAGAAATAAGGGGCGACGATGCCGGCAGCCCAAAATCCATATTTAACACGGACTTTTTCTGGATGCCTTGGACGGTCTTGGATCTTATGTCTATTTGTAAAGTTCCAAACTCTACAATTTTGTTTTCTATCGTCCATCTAGGAATAGTCCTGATCGTTGAAGTTGACTTTTCGATGAAAGTTAGGGTAAAGTTAGAATATCTATTGCACGTGTTGATGAATATACGACATCCGTCCGCAGTGGTTTGGCAAACTAGGATGAATAAAGGACAACTAATTTGACAACAAAATAGCCATTAAAGTTCAAAAGTCCCTGTTTATGAGATACACAGCTTTATCGCTATCGCTTGGCTTGGAAGATGTGTGTATAAAAACACTTTTTTGGTTTCATGTTGAACGTTTAATGTGACGTAGTCATATGACAGCGGTCTCCTAAGGTTTGCAATTTGTATCGCTTACAATCGTCATCAACATACTTCTCAACTTAATGGGAGAAAAAAGGATGGTTACGTCATTGGTCATTATAACTCTTTAGTCAGGATTATGACCTAGGTTCTCACACCACTCTTGTTGTATTCATATGTTAATTTTATTTATGAGTGGCGGGACCTACTGTTTAATGCCGATTTCGAACGACAGATTTGAGAAGAGTTTCATGGCAATTTTATTTAACTCTCAGAAGACGGCTGAGAAGAACTCGTCGAAAAAATAATTTTTTATTTCGTTTTGTTTTGAGATGACTGAGCAAAGAGTTGAGCCATTGGCTCTAGTTTAATAAGTCAATAAGCTACCTGCTAGACTGCGGTGTCTTTAAAAGAATAAGATATTCCTTTATAATATGGCGAATACGTTATTTGCATACAATTTGGTTTGGTTTGATTGTGGCTATCATGGATAGGTTAATCGGATTTGTGACATTATTTTGTGCCTGCCTTATATTACAAAATTTTACTAGCCTTTGGTTAGATGTAGGTGATACAAACCATAAATTGCTATGAAAGTAATGCAGAATCTTCTTATATAAAAAGTTCGCTACTTGTTCTGTTTTCTACCAAGTTTACCTATTCAAAATAATTTAAAAGTGATATTTAATTCGTTTCAAATTCTATCATTTACCATCTGTTTGATATTCTAAAATTTTATACGTATTAATAAATATTTTATTTCAGAAGGATAAGTAGAAACTAAAAAAAAATAAGAAGAAAAAGTTTATCTCATAATATTTATTTTCCATTTGTGAATTTCATATGATACATGCATGAATTCATATTTTAACCATAATTTTTGTGATATATTCATGCATGTACCACCACATTTTTCTCTTGAAGGCGGTGGTACATCACCAGGTGGTTCTGCACCCGTAAAGCAAAAAAAATTGTTTTTAACGGATGGTTGGACATGTGCTTTTACCGGCATATGTATTTATATATTTCGAATAAATGTTACAAAACAATTGCCTGAGGAAGGATTCCAAAAGGATTTGTAAGTAGAATAAAATTGGAATTTTTGCAAAAATAAACATTTTACCCCACAAGCAAAAACAAAGATTAGCAATTTATTAAACTAAACCCTTTTTAAAATTCTATATTTATTTATTTTTTTTCTTTTATTATATTTGTTTGGCTCTCTCTTACCATTCAGATTCTGTGGCATTATTGATGCGAAAAATATTGGTTTGGTTACATCCATTGAACGTATTGTAGAATATGTTTTCATGCAGGCCTTGGCCTTTCCCAGTCTTGAAGGCGATGAAGAGGACGTTAGCTGTGGCCTGATTAAGGGTCAACTTTTGCCCGGTCTCCGTTCATTTTGCAGTGCTTTGCGTGTCTGTGAACAAGTTTGTGATCATTATAATGTCTTTAATGATGGCTGTGACATGTTTGATAAAATCGATCAAATCGAAGAGGTCAAAGACCTTTCGAAAAATCAAGAATTTTGTACTCAACTCGAAGAGAGAGTAACAAATTGGATTAAGGGCATTATGAAAATATTGGGAGAAAGTGAACAGCTGCGTAAAGAAAATGATCACAGTGGTCCTCAAGATGAATTGGAATATTGGAAGAAACGTGGCGCCCAATTCTCACAACTTTTAGCTCACTTGCAAGAGCGAGATGTTCAATATACACTGCATTGTTTGTTTTTGGCAAATTCTAAAGTGATGAAGGATTGGAAAGAAACCGATCGTAAAATAACATTTTGCTACAATGAGGCTAGAGATAATTCGAAATTTATACAGGCCATGGAGAATTGTTGTCATTCTTTATATTTGGATGATCCGGTAAGTAAAGTTTGTTGTTCAATTTGAAATAAGAAAACAGGATTCCGTGTCCTCCCATAGAACTTATCTTCATTTTTCCAACGTTTCATTATTTCACATGTTTGTTGGCATTTGTCATCTATCCACGATAATATCTAAAGCTGCTGATATATTGTGTAATCGTTCTAAATTTGGTCACAGGTGGGCATACAGTGTAGAACAGATATTCACATCACATGTGTCGTAGTTGTGAAAAATACTTCAATTAGAGTTGAACGTGTAATAGATTCCAAGGTATAGAGGGTTTAAAAATCCTCAGAAAGTCTTTTACTTGAAATATTCGAGAACCGAAAGTTCTTAATCATTAACTACCCAATACTGGCATATGCGACGTTCCGTCGCTCTATTCTTTTTCTCCTCACCATATATTTTTTAGTGCTGTTTGTACCTTTAATTAACGCGCCATCTGGTTTCGTATATCCTGGTATTTTTTCAAAATTTGGCCAGGCCATCACTTTCAATGATTATCAACTTTTTTTGGCTTGAATTGGACGATCTGGACGTCAACGAGATGTGATTTTATCAGGACGACGCGTCGCGACGCTATGTATCACACACCTCTTGTAATATTGGATATTTTGTACAAACGATTTGAAGGCATGATCATTCCACGTGTAGGTGATGCAGTCTGGCCACCGAGACCGTACGTTTTCACCACATTAGACTTTTTCTTAAGGAATTTTTTAAGTCGCAGGTGTATGAGAATAAGCCACAAATTACAGCGGTCCTCAAAGCCAATATATACCACACCATCGGTCAAATTCACCCTTACTTATGTGCCGCATAACATACATACATAATTCAGTCAAGATTGCGACCTAGCTTTTCAAACCGCTTATGTTGTGTGTGTTAATTTTATACATTTATGGCGGGTCCTCAAGTTTAAAGTCGACTCTGAACGACAGATTTTTGAGAAACTTTTTTATTTACAAGCATAGTTTTTGCCACAAATATGCTGAGAGGAAGTCTGTTGTCTTCCACACCTACAGGCATGAATTGGTCTTCCAAAGGAATAAAAAATATTGATGACGTTTCTCCCTCAATGTGTTTTATTTTACTTTAAAGATAGGAATAATCGATGACTTTTAACCTCACTTTTTCTATAATTTTTCTTTTAGGTTTGCATGAAGGAATCCATTTTAAGCCTGTTGCAAACAGTTCGCTTGATCTATAGCGTCTCACAATTTTATAACACTTCCGAAAGGACTTCAGCACTTATGGTTAAGGTAAGCATATCGAATTAAGCTGCTAACAATTTATAATTCATGAAATTTTCTTTTAAGATAACCAATCAAATGATAGAAACTTGCAAATCATACATCACTTGCCGTTGCAAAGAAACCATTTGGTCACAAGACCGTAACTTAGTACGCACTAAACTTAGTAACTGCATTAAATTGAATCACATTTATCACGAGACTTATTATACCGTACGCGAACAACCGTTTTTGCCTAATCAAACACCATTTGGATTTTCCGAAAATTTTGTTTTTGGTAAATTCGATACATTCTGCGAACGTTTATCGAAAATCACTTCTATGTTTAATTTAATCGATGACTATAATCATCTATTTGAGCGCAGATTGGAAGGTTTACTTTTGGGTGAAGCTTTAGAAGATGCTTCAAATCTGTTTGAGGAAGCCAAAAAAGATATTCTATCGAAGAAATACGATTACCTAGATCATCGCAATGCCGAGTTTAATGAAGATTATGAGAAATTTATTAGCAAAACGGATACTCTAAAGGATACTATAGCCACATTGATTGAGACAAATTTTGATACTGTATGGGAGACTCCACAGTGTATTAGATTTTTGGTACGTTTTGAAAAGGTTAGCGAAAAAATACCACTAACCAAAATGGATGAAAAATATTTGCGTATTATACGCTATGTGGATAAAGAAGTGGAAAGGGTTTTGAAACTTTTCCGCAAACAACGTGATGATCCGCCGGTCAGTCGAAATTTTCCACCTATGGCTGGTCGCATCTATTGGGCTCGTTCTTTGGATTGTCATATCAGTGAATTGGTGGAGGATGTCTGTGAACATCCCGTATTGGGTAATTTACCACCTTGTCGAGATTTGGAACTTCGATTCAATCATACCATGACCGTTTTGCATGAATATGAGGATGAAATTATAGCCATTTGGTTGGATCAAGATGTTAGTGTGGCAGATGCCTGCCTCTTGCAGCCACTGTTATCATTGCAAGGAGATCGTATTTTTGTAAATCTACACCCAACTATACCGTTATTGATAAGAGAGGCTAAACTATTGGCCAAACTTGATATTGAATTACCTATTGTGGCTGCAACTTTAATGTGTCGTCAAGATTATTTCATCACAATACAGGATTCATTAAATGTAAGCGAATTTTAATTAAAATTTGAAATCAAATATATTTGTATTCGATTTCAGCATCTCATAAAAATGTTTCTGATAACTGTACGGGCTGTAAAATTGGAAGTAAGGCCTTTATTTCTGCCACAGTTGGTGCGCTTGACGGCAATGTTGAAACCGGGCTTAACCACAATTAATGTAAGTAAATAGTGTAAATCCAACCCAGTCAACGAACCAACGGACTCGACATTCGGAGTTTTGCACACTTCTAACTGGATTATCGAAATACACATGTACTCCAAATATATCAAAACATTTTCCAAAGAAAGGTTTTGTGTACTCAGTTTTCATATCAATTTTTTGATTCAATTTTGAATGGTATTGGTTTTAGATCGGATGCATGGCATGCATATTTAGTAAAAAGGATAATGAATCATTATTTTACAAGCTCATCAGTTTAGAATGAAAGGATGTTAATAATGTTGGGGATACGTTTTTCTGTTGTACCCTTAATGAAACATTCTCATTTAAGGAATTATTAAGCAAAAGGCAGGCCATTGGTACGATTCTATTCAATTGTTTTCCAAATCGAAATGGGCAATTAGAAAACCCAGTAGTGTCTCCGATAGGTAAAGATTTGATTTTTTCTGTATTTAATTGATATCTTTTGTGTATCACTCAGCAATTCTTGCACCATAATCAGTTAGTCTACCAATAGAGCTTTGTATCCATAAAGTCTTCTACAATTTGCCAATCCTCCAGCAATTTTAATGCCTGCGATGCCATAGTAACCCGTTAACCAACAAGCACAACTTTTTCAATAAGTGCAGAGAATCCCGCTGATATACACAATTTTTGATTCACGCTTACACTCTTTTTAGCCCCTGAAATCGAGAGAGGATGGCTTTAACCCTTTCCTCACGACCTAAGGGAATGATATCGAACCTTCCAAGTGGAATATTTTCTAGAGTATTAGGATAACCAAAAACGAGTTTTGGAGCGAACTGTGTGTTCTTAAAGCAATTCCTCTAGCACACTTCTTCACAAATATGGATAGGTTAGGTTAGGTTAGGTTAGAGGACGTGTACTTGTCAATTAGGACAAGTACAGTACCCGGAGGTCGAATTGACCCATTGTACAACGTCCTAGTTTCTTACACCACTTATGTTGTGTGTGTTAATTTTATACATGAGTGGTGGGACCTGCAGTTTAAAGTCGACTCCGAACGACAGATTTTTATTTATTGAGAAACTTTTCATGGCAAATTTTTATTTACTCTCAGAGTTTTTGCCAGAAATCTACTGAGAGGAAGTCGCCGAAAAAAATACTTTTTGTATTTTGTCTTTGATGCCTGGCCTGGGGCTCGAACCCAGGCTTTTGCGTCTAATAAGCCAACACACTACCTACTAGACTACGGCGACTTCAAAAATATGGATAATAATGTAGACTTTATGTATATATGACGAACTTTCAATTCCCTTGAAATTGGAGAAAAATAGAGATAGTTGGCTATATCACCGCTTTTAGAAAATTAAAAGTCTAAAGTCTAGTCAATCTATTGTATAATGGTGTTGACCGTAGTTTAGTAGGTAGTGTGTTGGTTTATTATTACAGTTCAAACCCCAGGTTAAAAATTTCAAACAAAACGAAATATGAAAAAATATTTCTTCGGCGACTGCCTCCCAGTAGATTTCTGGCAAAAACTCTGAGACTAACTAATATTGTCATGAGAAATTTTTCAAAAACCTGTCGTTCGGCATCGACTTTAAACTGTAGGTTCCGCCGCTTATGGTCAACACACACACAACATAAGTGGTGTGAGAAGCAAGCTCGTAATCTAGATTGAAGGGTTGTAATGACCCATTATGTATTACGTTAGAAGGTGTTGTTGGCTTTTTCACACTGGATTTGTATTACTTCTGTCTGAAAACGTCCCTTATATTGACAGTTGTTGAAGCTGCCTGGATGGGGAGAAGAAAAATACAATTCAGCATCTTCAGTGCGAATGTCTGATCCGTAATAATGTAGACGAGAATAGTAGAGTTATAATTTCTTTCGTAATTTTGATTGTGGTACTAAAGATTTTGAACTGGAGGACGTTATACTCGGTAAACCCTAACATACTGGGTGCATAGTTGAGAGCAGAACTAGTTTCTCTTTTGAAAATCGTTCTACATTGTTATAATTATATGTAGATTAACTGCTTCATATATTTTGAATAAAAAATCTCTAAGAATCTATTTTACTAAAAACAAGTGTGACAATTAAAAGTCCTTATAAAATCAGGCCTTATAAAATAGACATTAAAAACTGGGGTGCATAAAACATACAAAACATTATTTAGGCCTAGACTTTCTTTAGCATTTCTAAGTTTTAATCTAAATTTCTAGTGGACCAATCAAAATTGGAATGAATTTTATGAACGCTGTAAACAAGCCATTGAAACATTTGAAGTTTTGGTTGCCAGAATACATGACATCTATTCCAATCGTATATTGCATGTGCTAATGTGTATGCAGGAAATATCGCTGCAAGTGTTACCTGGAGGTGAGTGTTATTGAATTAATAAAAATTAAAGAATCAAAGTTTTAATCCAAACCATAATTTAGACGATGAAATTTGGAATGTGGATGAATTTTTGGAAAAGAGCGAAGAATCTTGTCGTAAAGCTGCCATAGAACTCAATCGTAAAAGTCAAATGGTCTCAGAAGCGGTAGAAGAGGTTTTAAATTTGGTAGACAAAGCCACAGAGACGTTCAAGGAAATTGCTGGAGACGATGTTGTAACACTTTTTGATGGTAAGTAAAGAATGAAAGCAGGACATATGTACGTTTACTGATAATTTTAATTTGTACAAGGTCCAGCTAAAGATCAACCTGCTTCATCGCGAAAGGTAGGCGATGGCAATGGTGCCAGTACTAGTGCAGCTTGCGGTGGTGGAGCATCAGGTTCAAATAGTGGTGGTGCGGCTGCCTCTGGTGGCCAACAGCAAGATTGGAGTATTTTATGGTCTTGTTTTGATAATCCTCTAACTTTGTTGGCCACTTCTGAGAGTTTGCCTAAAGGCATGCAGGTGTATAAGGCACAAACATATTTAAATTATGGCATTATAGTAACTACTGTTTCGCGTTACTTTCAGGATATGGTTTGCAATGCTGTTGTAGAAATGAGACGTTACTACAGTCGTAAAGTTATTGATGTTCTAATAAAGGTTATAAGAGCTGCCTTAGATACTATTAGAAGACGTTTTGTAGCTGATGATGATGATACAACGCCTAGAAAGCCAGTTTTCGCTTTATATGCTCAATTACAGATACCTAGTGTGGTTATTAAACCAAATCTAGAGGAGTTACAAGAAATTTTGATAACTGCTGGCAAAAATATTACTGGCATAGCTAAAGGAGTGGCCCAGTGGACTAGCGGTAAAGAAAATCCCGTAAGTTATATACTGTTATCATTTATACACACAGACACTATGTTATATTCTATAATTGAATACTATTACGCACAATTTGTTTTTTCCAACAGCAAGTTTCCATTACACCCCAACCACGTGTGGGTCGGAATCATAACACTAAACGCCGTAAACTATATACCCTGGCGTCGGAGGAGAAACCGCAAATGCCACACATGCTAAAATCATTCTATTCGGCAATTCTGGATAACAAAGAAGTGGCAAAAGCGTTAAATCTTTTATCGAATTGCACGAAAAATATAAAACCGGAAATTCAAACTTATATAAAACGTTGGAAACCCTATCATTTCTTGTGGAAAAATGATCGCACTACAAGACAGCTTATGGAATTCGGTCTACAAGAGTTTGAATCGACTCTACGATGTCTAGCCGAGTTAGATGCTAACCTACTGGTAGAACCAGATATGGAAGTCTTTGGCCAGTGTATATCAGTGTACAATGAACGTTTGAAGTATGGTTTGGCTATTGAGATAAAGTGTAAGTAATGAAATGAAATCTTATCTTGAATTAGAATACAGTAAAACACAATTAGCATGGCTTTATTTATTTAGCTTGCAACCATAAAATTGGCCAGGCAATGAAGAAAAAATACAAGAAGGAAATGGATTATGTATACGCTGTAATGAATGAAATGGACCGTAAACTGGATCGTCCCATAAGAGATTTGGATGATGTGCGTATGATAATGGAGACTTTAGGCAAGATACGGGAACAAGAAGTCGACATGGAGTTGCGTATAGACCCCATAGAGGTAGTTTAGCAAACTGTTATAAATTTAAAAATAACACTATATTGTCTTTGTTGTTCAGGAAGCCTTTAACGTTCTTACCCGCTATGAGGTTCAGGTGGAAAGAGAACAATTTGATTTGGTGGATAATTTACGATCGACATTTCAAAATCTACTGGCTTGTGCTCTGCAGGCCCAAGTAAAACTGCTGGAAATGCAACCTTCCTTCCAAGATGATTTGAAAAATAATTTGGATAATTTTAAACAAGATAAGATTGCTTATGTTAATGAATACCGCACAGCTGGACCCATGCAACCTGGTTTGTCACCACGAGAAGCCTCTGATCGTTTAATACTTTTTCAAAATCGCTTTGAAGGCATGTGGCGTCGATTACAGACTTATCAAAGTGGTGAAGAACTTTTTGGTTTGCCACAAACCGACTATCCCGAATTGGGTCAAATTAGAAAAGAACTGAATCTTTTGCAAAAGTTGTACAAGCTCTACAATGATGTTATTGATCGTGTAAGTAGTTATTATGATATACCCTGGAATGAAGTGGACATTGAAGAAATCAATAATGAGTTAATGGAATTTCAAAACCGTTGTCGAAAATTGCCCAAAGGCTTGAAAGAGTGGCCAGCTTTTCATGCTTTGAAGAAAACTATAGACGATTTCAATGATATGTGTCCTTTGCTGGAATTAATGGCCAATAAAGCTATGAAGCCCAGGCATTGGCAAAGAATTATGGATGTAAGCAACTACATATTTGAGTTTGACTCTGAAGGTTTCTCCTTAAAGAATATATTGGAAGCACCTCTGTTAAAACACAAGGAAGATATTGAGGATATTTGTATAAGTGCCATGAAAGAGAAGGATATCGAGGCAAAATTAAAACAAGTCACAAATGAATGGTCGGTTCACGAACTACAATTTATGAGCTTTAATAATAGGGGCGAGCTGCTGTTAAGAGGCGATACCACAGCTGAAACCATAGGCCAACTGGAAGACAGTTTAATGGTTTTGGGGTCTCTACTGTCAAATCGTTACAATGCTCCCTTTCGCAAGCAAATACAACAATGGGTCTATGATTTGTCCAATTCTAATGAAATATTGGAGAGATGGTTGTTGGTACAAAATATGTGGGTTTATTTGGAAGCCGTTTTTGTGGGTGGAGATATTGCTAAACAATTACCCAAGGAAGCTAAACGTTTCTCCAAAATCGATAAGTCTTGGCAAAAAATTATGCAACGAGCCCATGAAACCCCAGGCGTAGTGGCCTGTTGTGTAGGCGATGATTTGCTTAAGCAATTATTGCCTCATCTACAGGAACAATTGGAAATATGCCAGAAATCTTTAAGTGGTTACTTGGAACGCAAACGCATGATGTTTCCACGTTTCTTTTTTGTATCTGATCCGGCATTATTGGAAATTTTAGGTCAAGCGTCTGATTCCCATACGATACAAAACCATTTGTTGTCTATATTTGACAATACGCGTCATGTTAAGTTTCACGATATTGAATACAATAAAATGATGGCCATCATATCAAATGAAGGTGAAATGATTCAATTGGATCGTGCCATACGAGCCGAAGGTTCGGTAGAGACATGGCTAACTCAATTACTGGTCACAGCACAGCAGTCATTACATTCCATTATACGTACCGCTTATGCCACAATCAATGATCCAAACTTTACTCTGTTGGGTTTTCTTGAGAAGGTACCAGCTCAGGTTGGCCTTTTAGGCATACAAATGATTTGGACACGTGATGCGGAAATGGCTCTGATGCAGGCCAGGCATGAGAGGAAAGTCATGTCCGAAACGAACAATAAATTCTTGGATATTTTAAATACGCTCATCGATCAAACGACCAGGAATCTAACGAAAATGGAGCGAACTAATTTCGAGACCTTGATCACTATACATGTGCATCAGAGGGATATATTTGATATTTTGGTAAATTTGCATAAAAAAAATATTAAAACAATCAATTGAAGGAGTTTTCTTCCAGTGTCGCATGAATATCAAATCAGCCAACGATTTTGAATGGCTAAAACAGTGTCGTTTCTATTTCAAAGAGGATTTGGATAAGACCTGGATTTCAGTTACCGATGTTACCTTCACCTACCAGAATGAATATTTAGGATGCACTGACAGATTGGTTATAACACCACTTACAGATCGGTAAGTTAAATTATAAAACAGTAGAAATGTTTCGCAAATTTAATTTCTATTATTCACGTTTTCATTTCACCACTAAAATAAATTCAAAAAGATTTTTCTTTCCTCCGTTTTATTGTAATTTTATTTGATTTGGTTTCCTCTGCATAGTTTTATAAAACGATTTGCATTTCTTTTTTTTTATTTTTCTCTAATTTATTTCGTTTTATTTTTTAATTTATCCTTCTCCCTATAGCTGTTACATTACATTGGCTCAAGCTTTAACATTGAGTATGGGTGGCGCACCATGTGGTCCAGCTGGTACAGGAAAAACTGAAACTGTAAAGGACATGGGAAAAACGTTGGCGAAATATGTGGTTGTATTTAATTGTTCTGATCAAATGGATTACAGGTTAGCGTATGTTGTATTTGCTAAGGATAAAACGGTATTCCAACAGATGGGAAAGTTTAAAACACACATGTGTGCGACCACATTGAACATTTTAAAATTACATTGCATACCATAGCCAGACAGACGTATTGATAATGTAAAATTACTGATTAGAATTAATTATTTAAAGGTGGTGTTTTATAGGTGCAAATTAAACACAAAAAATAAATCGATAAATAATCGATATACTTTGAAAAAGTAAAAATGGAATAAGAGTAGTTAAAAAATTTAAGACTAACTCCTGCTAACTTCGGTGATTTATAATTAACTTTTTTATATAGTGGCTTCGAAGTACATATTATCTGCTGTGGCCATAGTAACCTACTAACACAGTAAAGTCCCCAATTTTTCCAAAAAAAAAGTTCGCACCAAGTGAAACAAAGAAATCCCGGTGAAGTCAACCGTGCGATATTTTAGTATAGAGTATAGCATAGCACGAGTCGCCGTAGTCTAGTAGGTAGTGTGTTGGCTTATCAGACGTAAAGCCGGGGTTCAAACCCCAGACCAGATATCAAAACAAAATACACAAAGTATTTCTTCGGCGACTTACTCTCAGCAGATTTCTGGCAAAAACTCTGAGAGTAAATAAAATTGCCATGAAAAGCTTCTCAAAAATCTGTCGTTCGGTTTAAATTGTAGGTCCCGCCACTCATGTATAAAAATTAACACACACAACATAAGTGGTGTGAGAAACTAGGTCGTAATCCTGACTGAAGGATTGTAATGACCAATTATGTATGTATGTATAGCATAGCACAGTAACCTGAGTGCTCTAATTAATTTCCCTAAATTTCGCGTATTGTGTCTTGTGTAGAGCAAAATTATTGGATTATATTCTGATTTATCTGTAAACTTAACCCTATCTGCCAATCCAAGTACAGCATATGTACAGTGATGTTGTAGTAAATACTACTCATATTTAAACGATAGCCAGTCGCTGTTAATGAGTGTATCACAACAATGTATGGATTCACAATCATCAGCAATACACTTAGGGCCATTATTACAACTTGCCGTTAAACTTGGGTTTAGTTAAAGGTACCTTTAGCTAAAGGGAACTGTAAAGTTACCTTTATTATTAAATTATTTTCGTTATTACAACTTACAGATAAAATAAAGTTAACTTTTGGATAAATATGGCAGTGGCGGAGCAATGTCGATAACACTGCTCAAATTAAACAAGTTTTATTTAAACGCAGTGGCAACGACGGGAGTCTGTTTTTGTTGTATTTGCTCGCTTTGTTTATGTTTGAAGTTGCCGTATTGAAAATAATATATAATGTTGCAAGTTCAAACATAAACTTAACTTTAAAAGTTACCAGTAGGACGATCTTCCCTTTAGCTTAAATCTCACTTCTACCTTATCGCTATAATAACGAAAAACAATTTATCTGTCCGTTAAAATCCGTCCTTTAGTTAACCGCAAGTTATAATAATGGCTCTTAGATTTATAAAAGTTAAATTCAACTAAATTAATTCGATAGTGAAACTCTTCCATAACAGTAAATTATGGTTCTGGTCATATGAGTATGCATTAGAGTCCAATGTTGGCTACGCAGTCAGCTTACAAATATGTTACCGTAATTGTATTCACGTTATAGATTGAGCTGTAACCACCACTCACAGTTCCACTTATTTTGGTGCTATCAGTGAAAGCCTGAACGAAGAGCACAGCATCACTTTTCCAAAACTCACTATACGGAATAGAGGTCCTGAACTTCCTTTTGGACGTTTAGCTGATTTATTTTTGGAAACGGTGTGGTTCTGTAGCTCATGTCGTTTACCGTAACGGCAGTTCCTTGTACGTTTTGAAAGAAATAAGGACCGATGATGTCGCCGGCATAATGGTAATTCTTTAACGGCTTCAGGATTGTCTTTTCTTGTTCATTCACATAGTCATTTCACTAGAAATGGGCTTCTTGACTAAAAGTGCACATCTTTAGCCAGATTTAGTGAGACCAATCATTAATTGTTGTAAGAGCTGAATTTTTACATACATACATAATTGGTCATTACAATTCTTCAGTCAGGATTACGACCTAGTTTCTCACACCACTTATGTTGTGTGTGTTAGTTTTATACATGAGTGGCGGGACCTACAGTTTAAAGTCGACTCCGAACTACAGATTTTTCAGAAGCTTTTCATGGCAATTTTTATTTACTCTCAGACTTTTTGCCAGAAATCTGCTGAGGGGAAGTCGTCGAAGAAATACTTTATGTATTTTGTTTTGATGTCTATCCTGGGGTTCGAACCCTGGCTTTACGTCTAATAAGCCCACACTACCTACTAGACTACGGCGACTTGAATTTTAAGGTACGTAAAATTTAATAAAATTGTCAACATAATTGAAAGACAAAGGCAAATAAATTTAGAAAGATGATGACATTCCGGAGTCTTTTTCAAGACTTCGCTCTGCAGTAGCAATATTCTCTTTCTTTGTCTTGCTAATGGTTTTGAATTGAGAAGTGGAAAATTAGTGTGATCAATAAAAGAAAATGAAAAATGGACCACGTGCTCTATGACCTACACGAACAGGTTTAATTTTTTAAAGTAAATTTTTATAATTTAGAAACTTTGTTCTGGCGTTAAACGATTCTTTATGGCTTGCCAAATTCTACTCAACAAAAATGCCAACACGGATTGACATTATCAGCTTTTACAAGACCTCCAGTTAAATTTTTAATGTTGTACGGAAAATGCGCAGGCAATCTTGTATGCTTCGTGTTTATAATCTTAATCACTCCGCCTAAAACGTTTTGACAACGAATTTCAATTGTATTGTGGTGTAATTGTAATGGAATTTTAAAAATTATGAACTACGTATAAAAGTGTGTAAAAAAATATAAAAAATTATTCTTTACTTTTTCAAACATTATGTTTCTATCGTTCTCAAAATGTGTAGGTATGTCACACACTTTCTTGCTACTTGAATATCCTTTCCTTCTAATTATAATGTACAGGAGCAGCATATAACGTACGATGCATTCTCATATGAAATTGAATTTTAATTAAAAAATTTCTCTTTCTTTGCTTACCATATACATACATACGAGTACATATGTGTATATGTTTTCTTTGCAATTATATGTACATATATATTTTTATAACAGCAGTTTTGTATCGTAGCATATTTAATTTAAAATTAGATGGAAGTTTAATTCATTACACGTTTCATATTACAGAGGCTTGGGTCGCATTTACAAGGGCTTAGCTCAATCCGGTTCGTGGGGCTGCTTCGATGAATTCAATCGCATTGAATTGCCAGTCTTGTCGGTGGCAGCGCAACAGGTTGCTGTCGTGCTAACAGCGAAAAAGGAAAAGAAAAAATCATTTATATTTACAGATGGTGATACAATCGAAATGAATCCTGAATTTGGTATTTTTATAACGATGGTAAGTAAGTAAGTAAGCAGTTGAAAGAAAAATATACAGAAACAATTCAAATAAAGTATATGTTTAATGCTGAACGTGTAATACATAAGTACAGTATTTGTGTTAGGAATTGAATTTTGTTTTTATTTTTGGTTTTCAAAATAAAAGTAAATTTATGCAGCAACAACTAATAATTATTTTACGTTTGCTTTACACCCAGGAAGATTTTGATTGAAATTTTTAATACGATTAAATTGTTTATTAATTGACTAGCTGATAAATAATTACACTATGCGACAAAATAAAAAAATTGAAATATACCCAGCTAATGGCATATTGTAAGTTGTGAGTTTTGTTGATGTAGAACTCAAAAATATCTTTTTTTATATTTCTTGAACCCTCCACTTACTTACTTACTTAATTGGCCATAACAACCCGATTAACGGATTTCGGCCTGCCGCAACACATCCTTCCAGGCGCCTCTGTTTCTTGCGCGCCTACGCCAGTTGGTCACACCAATCGATGACAGGGCTCCCTCGATTTGGTCCTTCCAACGGATACAAGGTCTTGAACGCTCCAAACTGGTTTTATTTGGCAAAAACTGTTTTTTTGAACTTTACGCACAAATTTATTGATTACACAAACATTTCTGAACCGATGTCCAAAATGTAAACCTTATTAGAAAGGAGAAATACATATATGTATTATTTGACTTAATCTGCTATGAGGTTTGATGAGGTAAACTTGACAAATGCAAATTTTATTCATATTTTTTCAAGTTTGTCCGTTCATAGTAGCAAACTTTAAAATATGAAATAAATGATGACATTCTTCTTCTTGTGATGAGATTGATACTTCATTTGATCAAATCGGACAAAAATTAGCGTAGTTATTATTTAAAGAGTCCAACTGTCGAGTTATATTTTTCATATACGAGTATATATTTTTCAAATGAACTTTTAGTTCAAAAATTTTTAGAATTTTTGATGGATCTTGATTGTTTATCGCAAAATGTGTCAATTTCACGTTTGCACGACTACCAGATCCATCAAAACTTTTGAAAATTTTTGAACTGAAAGTTTATTTGATAAGATGACATATATAAAAAAATATAACATGACTGTTATACTATTTAATTAATAACTACAGTAATTTTTGTCCAATTTGATCAAACGAGTGTCAATCTCTTCACAAGATAATGCACTTTCAGAATGTCATCACTTATTTTATATTTTTTAATTAAATTTTGTAATTAAGAATAGCTAAACTTGAAAAACTGAGAAAAATAATCATATTTTCCAAGTTTACCCGATCAAAACTCGTAACATGTAAATTTGAACCATACGTTTATGTATACCATTTTAAAGGCTCATCTGTTCCCGTTTTAAAAAACTTTGGGTTTTGAAAGTAGATTGAAAAATATTTGGATAATCAATAATTTTGTGTGAAAAGATCAAAAATACCGTTTTTGTCAAATAAAACAAGTTTGGAGGGTTCGAGAAATATAAAAAATATTTTTGAGTTCTACTATGAACTACACACTATGTCGTTAGCTGGGTGTATTTTGACTGTCGCACCGTGTTATTATTGAAAGGTATACACAAATTTATTTTAATTGAAGACTGTATTCACACAAAAGCATAGTTTGAAAAATGCTTTCGCTATTGAATTGCCATTCATGGCTCTGTTGATATATACTTAAGATATGCAAAATTATTTTTTTACTCATTAAAAAAAATAATACTACATATAACCATCAAAATGTAAGACTAATATACAACTGCAAACTGCGCTATAAAAAGTTGTAAAGTACCGGATTTACACAGTTTAATGGTTTAAAAATTAGTTCTGTTTGTTCGAATGGTGGCTTGCCGTTCACAGGCAAGTTTAATCGGTGACCCATATGAGCCTTGTGTCACCTAGTGTGAGGTAAGCCCCCGTTAGTTGTGAACCACAATGAGTTTCGTATGAAACCAGACTGTTCCTTCACTGGCACGTCCACCACTATGCCTAAATATTCAAACGTTCTATCACCCAAAAACCGATGACGTCTGTCTTGAAGTGCAGGGCACTTACATCAAAGGTATTGAACCGATTGCGTTTCTGCCACATCCTGACAGTTTCTGAAGTAATCATGAATTCCCAATAGAGTTAGAACTGAAGTAGTCCCTTGATTTTGCTGCTGTACACTGCTGGATATAGCAGTTTTGAAATTTGGCAACCAGGCTTGTTGAATTGTAGGGGCGGATATACATATGTATCTCCTCTATCGGCCCTTCCTGAAATATCTTCGATCTCTTCAGTGCTCTACAGTGGCCCGGAATCCAGTAGAGGTGGGTGTTGTGTCGAAGTATACGGTGTAGAGAGTTTATGCAACTTCTGATGCCCTTTGGTTTGACGAGTTGGGATCCTAGCACTTTGATTGCGGCTTGACTGTTCAAACATATGATTAAAATTGCTCATACGTGCAGCTTGTTCAAAAATAAAAATTTCAGCCTGAAATACGCTGCCCTAGCTAACTTATTGGAATAAGACCTAGATTCAGTTTCACATTCCATTTTTGAGCCATCGGTGAAGATCGTTATGTAATCGTTACTAATGACAATGGGTTGCTCACAACGTAATGTAAACGTAAATATTAGGTGGAATCCAAAAGAAAGTTGAGGACGTGAATGGCCATTACAAACGTTGAGACAAACCGAAATGGAATTGTTGAACATAAAGCTCCGATAGAACGAATTAATGCATCTCGCAACCGTTCCAGTACATTGGTATAACCTTGTTGAAGGAGTAAAAGGCATCGATGAAATTAGTAAATGTGTTTTATTTATTTATTAATTAATTATAATACAATTACAAATTATATTGTAATTATATACGAGCTGAGTAACTTTGACCATATGCTCGGTGTAGTGTCACAGACCAGAGTCTCTGGTGTTAATCGAAACCACGACCCTCACGCTAATAGTCTAGCACACTACCCACTAGACTACCAGGGCAACCAAATGTGTTTTAAGACGCATTATAAGTGTAAAAAATTACAAAAATTAAACCTCTGGTATATAGTTGCACAAAATTTAATGCTGATTTAAATAATTTCATAGGTTAGCATCATACAGATACATTGTTTGCTTATCTAAAACTTTTCGGTATATAGTTTTTGAGGGTAGGAATAAAGAGTATTTCACATAGTTTCAAATAAAATATTTTTTCTCTTTCATACTCTATTTGTTTATTTAATTTTAAACCAGCTATTGTAATACAAATGGTAATCAGAATATTTGGTACAATTACTTTTCATTCATTTTATTTTAAATTTTATTTTGAATTGTTTTAATTTTCTGTGTTTAAGAACTCAACCCTGTTCAACTCTTTTGAAATTAATTTCGTTGAACATTTCGTTTTAAGCATTAAAACAATAACTTTCACCTTGAACAACACTTTCAATTATTGAGTAAATAATGAAGAATAAAACTGTTGGTATTTTCTAACCTTTTTTTTGTTTTATGTTTTTCATTTTTGTAAATAAGTTTGTTTCCTTCAAACTGAAGCAAATAATGGAAATTCTTAACTGAAATACTTCTGCCGAATTACATAATTTTTGTTTTAAACGTTCACGAGTTCCAGCTGTCGCTCAATTAAAATTATTTTGCAACAAAGCTAATATGTTTTCTCCTTGTTGGGGTGATAACAAAAAAAAAGGAAAAAATTAAAATTAAAACTTTTACTTGTGTTTTTCCTTATTTACAGCTGAATACACACAATTGACCTTTCGAACAAGAACTAAGAAAAATTAAATTTAATTTACCAAAAACGTAAGCGAAGCAGCTTCATGTTTTTGGGTAATTTTTTCATACCACCTATAGAGACAATTAATCACTTCATTATCTACACTTTAGTGCCTGTTAAGTGCTCCTCTGATAGTTGTTCGAACTAAAGGACATGCAAATAATCTGTATATATGTATACAGACACTTTTAAAGGTCCTTTTTTCACAACTAACCGCCAACAAGTTTGTTTGCCTCCTAATTTTCACGGTTTGTTGTCTCATCTGAAGTGAAAAACAAGCGGACAATACAACTCTCTACGGTCCAGTTAAACCACCCACCCTTGACGATTAATTTATGGTCTGGTTTTTTCGTTGTTCATTTTGGTTTTGAAATTTTTATTTGAAAATTATAATTTTCATTAAGTGTAACGGGAATTCGTCGGGTCTGTTCTTTTCTAAAATGACCAAAATGGCAAACTTTATGTTTTTTTTTCTCTTCTTTTGTGTGTTTTTGATTAAATGACACGGTACAACGGGATGGCTTAGTCTTTTATTAGATCCTAAATTTTGTTTGCTCCTGACAACAGAACAATATAAGAAAATTTAATTTCATTAAGTTGAGATTATTTAAGGTTTTATGATAAATTACTTAAATTTTGCTGCAAAAATATGTCATTGTTGTTGAGAAAGAGAAAAATAAAGATTTTATGAGACATTAAATAATAAAATGTTGTGTCCAAAATATATCATGTTTCATTAGGATGCATCAGAATACATTGCATAGTTCGAAAAAAAATATTAAATATCGTCTGTTGGTTATTAAATATTTCACAATATTGTACATTTACTCAGAGTAAAATACGAATTTAATGGGAATGCTTTATTAAATTAAGAATTACTTAAAAATTTGTTATCATTCGACAAACATATTCGCAATAAATAGAATTTTTAAAGTTTTCGATTAAACAGCTAATCTCTACTATTCATTATGTGGTTATATTTTTCTCCTTGATATATATGGCATTTGGTCAGTAATGAAAATGAATGGAGTACAGGATTTTAGATAGAAATTAATTTTACTTTTCAACATAGTTTCCTTTGAGTTCTACGCACTTTGTCCAACGTTACCCCCTTTTTTTATTCCTAGCAAGAAATACGATTTGTGGAGTTCAACAGTATTGATTTGCTTGTAAAATGATTTCAATCTTGGATTCAAATGTTTTTTCTCAGAGTCTTTTATTTAAATTTTTAAAGTAAGAAATATTATTTTCCTTTTTTGCTTTAACAAAAATTTAAACGTTCCTTGTAATCTTTGCATCGATAGCATGCTACACTCATCATAAGCTTCTGAGCCTTTCTGGATTACTTTCGAATTTACTCTTGCAGATCATTCTACACTCCAGTCGCCGCATCCTTTGTACCTTTATTTTAATATACTCTGGCGCATCTTTATGAAAAAAATTCTCTCCATTCACTTTATTTCTCTTCAAAGTATTCAGTATCTTTTCAATATTTTTCGAATTAGTCCACGCCTCGGTACCGTACATATACATATGTACGTACGTACGTAATAGGTCATTACAAGCCTTCAGTCAGGATTACGACTTAGACTCTTACACCATTTATGTTGTGTGTGTTACTTTTTATACATGAATAGCGGGACCTACTGTTTAAAGTCGACTCCGAACAACAGATTTTTGAGAAACTTTTTCAGAGCAATTTTATTTACTCCCAGAGTGTTTGCCAGAAATTTGCTGAGAGGAAGTCGCCGAAGAAATATTTTTCATATTTCGTTTGGCTGGAAATGTCTGACCGGTACCGTACATTCATACATACATAATTGGTCATTACAACCCTTCAGTCAGTATTCCTAGTTTCTCACACCACTTATGTTGTGTGTGTTAATTTTATACATGAGTGGCGGGACCTACAGTTTAAAGTCGACTCCTAACGACAGATTTTTGAGAACTTTTCATGGCAATTTTATTTACTCTCAGAGTTTTTGCCAGAAATCTGCTGAGAGGAAGTCGCCGATGAAATACTTTTTGTATTTTATGTTGATGTCTGGCCTGGGGCTCGAACCCTGGCTTTTCGTCTGATAAGCCAACACACTACCAACTAGACCACGGCGACTTCAATATATATATACAATATAACATTAGCTGGGTTCTTACCCAGTAAAGATAATGACTGTCAATTTTATACGTGTTAAAAATGCTGATGCCACCACTATTTCCACATTTTTTCAAATGCATTATCATTGCTGACATGGTAATCTTATGTAGAAGTGATAGTGTGATTTCATGCTGTTAGACTTTTTTTCTGGAGGTTTTGGTTGAATGCGGTTCTCAAAGTCAACATAAACCATGCTATGGGTCAAATTTAGCCTAATTTAACAGAGTAATGGAAAATTGGATATTTTTATCCAGAGAAGCCATGGCGGACATATGTACAAAGTTATATTCCGTATATAAAAACATCTAAAAGTTTTTCAAAGGAATAAAAATTTCTAGGAAATCTAACGCACACTTTGATGTATTTAATTGGAAAGATGTGAAGCGTTTTAAAAAGGATCAACATGTAACAACGTGTGATATATTGAATCTGATGCAAAATATAGGCTCAGTTATAAACAATAGTTTGATGAATGGTATAATGTAAAATGGTTTGTGAATTGTTAACTCTAATGAAAAATCGAATAAGTAGGTCAAAAATCTTCTAGGGTAAGGATTCAAAAAATTGGCCTGTATGTTATAATGTAATCAATTTTTTATGAATTAATTTTTTCATATACAGTTTAATTAATATTATTCTCTTTCCAGTGAAAATATTGTCAATAGTCTCCAGGGTTTTGCCTTAAAGATATAAATGATTTTAAAATTATTTATTCTTCCCCACCATTTTATTGGTGCTCCCTTCGTTTCTTTTCTCTTGAAATCAAATAATTTTATATTGAAATTTACAAATGTCTTTATTATCCTTTTTGCAAATGTAATAAAATAAACATTTCAAAATTTTTATTTTTAAAAGCCTACGCTTAGGCATACACATACATACTTACATACCATAAATGCAGACGCTTAAATCATAAAATGTCGGTTTCAAAACTTTTATTATTTTTTATCCTGCCATATACCATATTTCTTATTTAAGAACATATAGTGAGTTAAGTGGTCCACACAGTGTTTGTATATTTTCATGATATTTATTGTGCCACTAAATTTCTTCTGCGAATTACGTAAGTTTTTATTTATGTTGGTCGTTTTTCAATTGGTTTT
This sequence comes from Sarcophaga variegata, assembly GCA_932273835.1. Lineage (NCBI taxonomy): Eukaryota > Metazoa > Arthropoda > Insecta > Diptera > Sarcophagidae > Sarcophaga > Sarcophaga variegata. The sequence continues at coordinate 32,917,944 of OW026359.1, read as the reverse complement.
TAAATATTTAAAGAAGAAATATTGTTTTTGCATATCGTTTGGGTGTGAAATCGATTCACGTGTCTAGATTTTGTAAAGAAACATAAAGATTGTATACATTATTGGCAAGCAAATACAAATTTTATTTATAAATGTTAATGCTGAGGAATCCAATAAAATGTGTAGGAAATTTAATATATGTTTATATGTATGTATGTATGTTGTTGCAAATTATCCAAGAACTCTAAATCATATGCCTTTAATCATAATTACAAACTCACCACACATGTGTGTCACGCTAGTCTAATGTGTAGTGTGCTAAACTATTAGCGTGAGAGTTGTGGGTCGATTTCCACCAGAAACTCTGGTCTGTTACACTACACCGAGCATTTGGTCGAAGTTACTCAGCTTGTATATAATTAAGTATAATTTGTAATTGTATTCTAATAAATAAATAAATAAATAAATAAATAAATAAATAAAAAAAAATTGGGTTATGATTCACACGTGCCTTAAATAAACCTATGCCAATTTGTGTTAAGTTGGTAATAAAAACCCACTGTTCATCTACCATCTTACGGAACCAACCACTATCGTTGACACAAATAATAAAGCTACATAGTGAAACTAAGTTCACATCCACCTACATTCGGACACTAGCAAAACTTGCTCTAGTTCGTATATACACGTATTCTTACTTACTTAATTGGTCGTTACAACCATTCAGTCAAGATTACGACCTAGCTTCTCACACCACTTATGTTGTGTGCGTTACTATTATACGCGAGTGGCGAAACCTACAGTTTAACGTTTCCGATTCCGAACGACAAATTTTTGAGAAACTCTTCATGGCATAGTGCAAGTCGCTGAAGAAATATTCAAATTTCGTTTTGTTATAGATGTCTACATAACATAAATAATTGGCCATTACAACCCTTTAGTCAGGATTACGACCTAGCTTCTGAGACCACTTATGTTGTGTGCGTTAATTTCATGAGTGGTGGGACCTACAGTTTAAAGCCGATTCCGAAAGACAAATTTTTAAGAAACCAGAAATCTACAGAGAGGAAGTCGCCGAAAAAATATTTTTTCAAATTTTGTTTTGATGTCTGACCTGGGGTTTGAACTGCGGTCTTACATCTAATAACCCAACGCTGTAGTCTAGTAGGTCTACAGCGATGTCATATTATTAATATTTCCATATTATTGCACTGTGGAAAATATCGCTGCTGTTAGTCATAGAGTGAAATATAATCCGAATTTGTCGATTACATGGTGGGCGCTCTCCTATCTTACAGCTCATTATGGAATATTTTGTATTTGAATTTGCATCTCCACCTACACAAAGTCCAACTCACATTAAAACCGGCGACATTCTGAACTAAATAGAATAAAAAGTACTGGTAAACTGGTTTTAAAAAGCAATGCCTCAGACCTAAGATGGTAAGGTATACATTTAAAATCTTAAGTTAGACATTTATTTAGATAAACATAAGACCGGCTTTACTGTCTCATGTTTTCAGTTAACCCATTTACGGTCACTGTGCCAATTTGGGAACACTTAATTGTTAAGGCTGTATAAAAGAACTGTTTACACTAGTTTATTTATTTTTGCATTACTGAATAGTGGAAAGTGCTCTGAATAAATATTAAATTATTTATTGTTGTAATAATCTATTAAACTTCATTAACAATACACATGTAGAGGGAGGTCAATGGTAACCAAAGTTATTTTTTCAACCAAAGCTTATAGTCGTTATTTGTATTATAATATAAAATTGAATAAACAGTGAAACAATGAAAAGCATTTTTAGTTTCATACAACAAATATATAAGATCTTAGAAAACATATAATAATGCTGTTCCAATTTGGATACAATGGCCACAAGTATACTAAAAATAAATTATAAACTAAATTTGTTTTATTTTTTTACACAAAACATGTCAGTTATCAATTTGAAACAAACGGTCTAAAAATAATTTGATAAAATAGTAATGCCACCTGTCCGCCATTTCACTTTGTTGCTAGTTTTTGTGGCAACTTTTTTGCCTTTTTTGATAATTTTTTTTACAAGTTTAGAGTTACTCAATGATTTGCGTAATTTAGGTTACCGTGCCACAGGAACAATCCGAGAAAACCGCACTAAGAAATGCCCTCTGCCAAATGCAGAAATTTCGATTTCATATTTGACAAAAATAATTAGTTATTACTGGTCCGCTGGAAGAATAACAGTATTTGCACAATGGCGACCAATTACGATTCTTATGAACCAGTAGGAAAAGTTAGAAGATGGTCTTCTAAACTCACTTGTTCCGAACTTACAACAAAAGCATGGGCGGAGATGATGAAATGGACCAATCTATATCTTTATACCGAATTAATATACATAGGAAAAAATGGTGGTGGTGTTTATTTACGTACATGGTTGATATGGCTAGATCAAATGCGTGGCGCCTACATGAATTATATGAAGAAAATGCTATTGATCAATTACAATTTCGTCGATCCATAGCTAGGTTTTATATAAAACGGTTGTCCAAAAGACATTCTGCTAGGCCTTCGTCATGAAATTTTGAGGTTCTACATCTAGACGTCGCAGATCATGTTCTAGAAAAGCTTCCTAAGCGTGTGCGTTGTGTCATCTGCCACAATTGAAGACGCTGGAGTTGCAAAAAATGCAAAAAACACTCTGCGCTGAAAAATATTGTTATGCAAAATATCACTCATAAGTGTCCATTGTACCAATTTGGGTACACCCCTCGAATGTCCTGAATTTTTTTTATTTTTTTACTTTTTTTACGTTTCTGTGCTTTTGCATTGTTAAAAATAAATATACATTGAAATTTTAAAAATTTAACTTGTAGCTTTTGTTTGGCTGTAAATGGGTTAAACAGCTCAATTGTACTTCGTGTGCTTGTTAAAAACTTTAAAAACTTTTTGTCATTTTAAAAGATTGCTTAATATTTGGCCTAGCCAAAGTAGTATTGAAGTAGGAATCGTACATTCTACAAAATATATAGATATATAGTTTATAGTACAATTTTTTCGACATCTGCAGCTAATTATGCAGGGAAGAGACGTGTAAAGAATATGATTTAAAATTTATTTTATTTGTCAGCGGCTACAATACATACATATTCTTTTACAATTAAACAAATCGATAAATTTATTTTTTCTCTTTATTATTATCATCTTTAGAATCCCGGCTATGCTGGCCGTAAAGAATTGCCAGAAAATTTGAAAATTCAATTTCGCACCGTAGCCATGATGGTGCCCGATCGTCAAATTATCATACGAGTAAAATTGGCTTCATGTGGTTTCCTAGAGAATATAACATTGGCGAGAAAATTCTACACTCTTTATAAGCTGTGTGAAGAACAGTTGACCAAGCAAGTCCATTATGATTTTGGTTTGCGTAACATATTATCGGTATTACGGACATTGGGTGCAGCTAAACGAAGGAACTCAAAGGATAGCGAGAGTACGATTGTGATGCGAGTCCTGCGTGATATGAATCTATCAAAGTTAATAGATGATGATGAACCGCTATTCATATCACTAGTATCGGATTTGTTTCCCAATCAGGTGAGATGTTTTTCAGTTTTCTTTTTTTGGTCAAATGAACTTGATTTTGAAATGAAAAATAATGTTACAATAGACCCTTGAAAAAACCAATTATCCGGAATTGGAGGCTGCCATTGCTCAACAGGCCGAGGAAGCGAATTTGGTTTACCATCCTCCGTGGGTTCTTAAGCTCATACAGTTGTATGAAACCCAAAATGTCCGACATGGTATTATGACTTTAGGCCCTAGTGGTGCTGGCAAAACAACTTGCATACATACACTAATGAAGGCCTTAACACAAATGGGCGACTATCATCGTGAAATGCGTATGAATCCGAAAGCTATAACAGCGGCCCAAATGTTCGGCCGCTTAGATGTGGCCACCAATGATTGGACTGATGGCATATTTTCTGCTCTTTGGCGCAAGACTCTGAAAGTCAAAAGTGGTGAGCATATATGGTTGGTATTGGATGGACCTGTGGATAGTATTTGGATAGAGAATTTAAATTCTGTTTTGGATGATAATAAAACTTTAACGTTGGCTAATGGCGATCGTTTAACTATGGCTCCAACAGTTAAAATTATCTTTGAGCCTCATAATATTGATAATGCCTCTCCTGCCACAGTCTCCCGTAATGGCATGGTGTATATGAGTTCATCGGGTTTAGATTCAAAGCCAAGTAAGTTCTCAATAACCAAATAATCATTTGAATTAAAAAAAATAAAAAATAAATAATTCTCTATGTATACTTTAAAGTCGTCCAGGCCTGGCTTAAAAATCGTGCTCCCGGTGAGAAAACTGTATTTTCCGATCTATTTGAGCGCACATTTGTGCCTGTGTTTGGTTGGGGTACACAAAACCTGAAATTACTTATGCCTGTGTTACAATGTAATATTGTGCGGCAAATGTTGCTTATATTGGAGGGTTTGGTGCCTGTTAAAAAGGAAGACGAACAAGCTGTCAGCATGTCAAGTAAAGATAGTCAAGATGGTAAGTTGGTTTACTTTGCAGGGGCAAGCATATTTTATGCTTAAGATGTCATGTTGTATAACAGTTAGGCTTAAAATTTATTACCCAACATTCTTAACGTTTTCAGCAAAAATTGTTAAAAAAGAAGAACGTCGAAATTCCGTAGCTGACGGCGAAGATGGTAAAATTTTCATTATTTTAATCTACTTTCAACTTACATTATTTATTCTATTAATGTGTAAAGCTTTTATTGTATATACTGCTGTTTTAACTTCTTTCAAACGTTTAGCATTTTTAAGCACATGATGCAGAGTGGTTCGATATTAAGAAAACGCAAATATTACTTGCAGTACTCTCAATAGGTATACGAGATATCTGAACTATCATTTGGTCTACATAGTTTGCAAATCAAATCCTTAATCTGTCGCTAGCCTTTTCTGCAAGAAACAAATTTCCTGGAACTTACGATAACTGATTCCCATTAACGCGAGAGGTCTGGAATTTATGAGGAAGAGTACAATTGTTAGCTCTTGTTTGTTGGTGTGATAACGTAATCTGACATGATTAATTACAAAGCGAGGTTTCTAACTTAATTTACAACTTTAAACATCCCTTACAGGAAATCTGAAGTGCTTGCAAAAGCCTCGAGTGTAATTATTTAATGATTTTAAGGTCCTTATCACACATCCAATCAATCTGTGTGCCTTTATATGAAAGACGAAGATTTTATTTGTAAGAACTGTTCCTTACTACTACAAGGAATGCAACAACAATTTCACAGAGGGCTTTGCTTCCAGTTAAGTGAATATGGCTACTTTAGAGTCTTCTAAATTAAACCAATCATCTGCTTAGCAGTAAAACTTATTTAATGTAACTAAAATAAATAATAAAAACGATGTGGATTTACTTTATGATGACCTCTGGATTTGCTTCATAATTCGATTCTTTTGACGTGTTTTTATACCACTTTTTCAGATATCTCGGGCGGTATCTTATCGTTCCCAACTTTAGAGGATTATACACGTAGATACGATTTTTTGACGTAGCCCCACATAAAATCTAATTTAGTCATATCGCATGCTCGCCAAAATCTTTATACTTTTTTAAAATTTCTAATGCAATAAAGCTAAAATCATGGGTCGTGTTGTGTGGTTCGTAGAAGACATTGTCATAATCTCCATAATTTTCAAATGGAGAAATGCACCCAAATAGTATACCTAAGACGTTGTAAATACTCTGACGGCTTTAACTATTGCTTGGCTTATACTATGTTCAGATATGCACTTTTATTGACGGTTTACACAATAGTACAATATTTTAAGTGTTCAGAAATAATAATATACGCAGTTCAGCTGCTTATTCAATATTCATTTGACAGCTGGTAAACAAAACAGCTGGTTGTCTTAACAAATTGTTTTTTTTGTTTTTTGTTTGTTTATTTTGTTTTGTTTTGCTTTTTTTGTCGTTGTTGACATTTGAGTTGTCAAATATCAACAAAGAGTGTTCGGCTATTTGTAATATGCGCACTGAACGTACTTCTGACAGTGCTGCATTTTAAGTTCTACTTAATATTATAACAATTTGCGTATTTATTGCGCAATAATTAATTGAAAGTTTATATGAAATATTAAGCTCAATAATGGCGTTTATTGCGATTTATGCAATAAAGCTGCATATCTGAACACCGTATTAGACTTTATATGGCGTCTGTTTCACAATCAGAAACGATATCTTCGGCAGAGCGTACATTGCGATGATTCACAGTCCTGACCACATCTGTAGCACTTCTAATCACTTTAAATTTCTTTATAATTAGGTTAATTATGGAGATCATAATCAGGCCTATTGATGATATTATGTGTTGAATATAACATCGTTCAAATATTCGCCACTTCCTCTCTGGGTGGAGAGCATTCGAAATGACAAATTTTCCATGACTCTGATAAAAAAAATCATGCTGAATTTGATGGCATGTGTGATGTTGAATTTGAGGATCAGTGTGGTTTGTGGTTTATTCACATATAACTGCCACCAAGGAAGAACCTAAAGGGTGGCCAGTTTACATCACCTCCATGTGCTCCATGTCGTTGGTGTCCAGATCAGCCAATTCAGACCAAAAGAAGTTGATAATCATCGATCATAGTGCTTGCTGTTGAAAAAGATGGTCTGGCCAATATCGTTCTCAAAGTAATATGGACCGATGATGCCGCCAGCTCAAAACCCACATCTAATCGTAACTTTCTCAAGATGCTTTTAACGCTCTTGAATCTCATTCGGATTGGTATTGTACAAAATTCGACAATATTGTTTGTCGAAATACCCATTAATCATTGCTGAAGATGATTTTTTTAAAGAATACTAGGATCAGATAGATCCCCCATATATCCTTCCAAGCTGATTTGGCAAAACGGACGGAATAAATGACAACTAATTCGGCAGATGTAGCTTCAAAAAAAAATTGCCATAATAAAGGGTCAAAGTTCAGATGTTCCCCACGTTGTATTTCATTAATTTTAAATTATTTTTAGTGTCGAACCACTTTTCGCTAAAGTTTTTGCTTAAGACATAAAAGAGAGTAATTGTCGGTCAAGTCCGACTTTATGATGCCCAACACCACGATGAAAGTTTTTGACTGAAAGTTAGCCTTCTCCCTCGATTTCTTCTGAAAAATCTTTATTTACAATTGTAGATTTGCGATGAACTTATGGGAGTCAATTTTTATTATTGTCTGATCCAATGTAGTTGTTTACTTAAGCGTGGATTTTGGTTTAAACTTTAAATAACAATTTTTGTCTAATTGTCTGTTAAAGAAGTATCCAAAAACCTATTCTTATCAAATAGCCCTGGTACAGAATTGTAATGACGTAAATTACATTTTTCGTATTCGTTAAACGGTATCCAATTGTCTGGTAAATTTGACTTGTTCTTTAATAAACTTTTAATTGATAACGAATAAACAATCGGGTTAATTCAATTTTATTTGATACACGCTATACGACCGACTTTTCTAGATGTTGCAAACATCAGGTTGTCGAAACTTATTATCTGCATTGGTGTAGGGTATAATAAGTCGCATGTGCTTTTAAGAAGAATTGTTTCTACTAACACGTCTTGTCTAACAAAATTAACTTTTCTTCAACTCTTCAATTTTATACGATTTTTTTTAATTGTGTCTGTGAAAATCTGTGTCTACTAACTCCATTCCTCTCTCTCTCTCTCTCTCTCTCTAATGTGATCCCGTCTAAAAAATGTTTTCAAATTTTTTTAAACTTTCAGTATATTCGTTTAAAAACAAAATTAATTAATATTTCCGTTTTCGTTTCCGTTTCCATTTCCATTCTATTTTGTTTTCGCAGAGGAGGCCGTCGAAGAAAGTGTGGTGGAAGAAAAAGAAGATACTTGCACACCCGAGCACTTACATCGTTTATACATCTTTGCTTTGGCCTGGGGTTTGGGAGCTTATCTGAGCACAGTGGATCGTATTAAAATGAATCAGTTTGTTAAAGAGACATTTCCCGATTTAGACTATGCTAAGGGTACGGTCAGTGAGAATAGTATTTTCGATTTCTTTGTGTCACCGACGGGTGCTTGGCAATCATGGAAGACTCTAGTTACACCCTACATGTATCCTGAAGTTTCGACACCCGACTATTTGAGTATACTGGTGCCCATAGTGGATAATGTGCGAATGGATTATCTCATAGGTTGTATAGCTAACCAGGAGAAGGCGGTAATGTTGATAGGTGAACAAGGTACGGGCAAAACAGTAATTATGAAGAATTTCATGAAGAAAATGAATGTTGAAACTTATATGGGACGTTCATTTAATTTTTCATCGGCCACAAGTCCCTATCAATTCCAAAGAACTATCGAAAGTTATGTAGAGAAAAGAGTGGGTGTAACTTTTGGACCTCCTGGTGGCCGTAAACTGATTGTATTTATCGATGATATTAATTTACCTGAGATAAATGAGTGGGGTGATCAAGTAACCAATGAAATTGTACGCCAGTCCATGGATATGAAAGGATTCTATAGCCTAGAGAAACCTGGTGATTTTACAACTGTTGTAGATGTGCAATATGTGGCAGCAATGGGCTTGCCAGGCGGTGGCCGTAATGACATACCATCTCGTTTGAAAAGACAATTTTGTGTTTTTAATTGTAACATACCCGACAATGATTCCATTGATAAGATATTCCGTGTTATAGGAGAAGGCCATTATAATGTCAAGAGAGGCTTTATACCTGAAGTCAGAAACTTGATAAAGAAATTGATAGTGGTTACCCGTTATTTATGGCAGCGTACCAGGGAAAAGCTTTTGCCTACTCCTGCCAAGTTTCACTACGTTTTCAGTTTACGAGATCTTTCACGTATTTGGCAGGGTATGGTGGGCACCTTGTCTACTGTAATAACGTCGGAGAGCGTCTTAATGTCTTTGTGGAAACACGAGTGCACGCGAGTATTTGCCGATCGTTTTACTAATTTCCCCGATAAAGAGTGGTTCAGCTCGGAATTGTCATGTTTGGTACGTACAGAACTGAGCGAAAATCATGCTCAAATGATTATACCCAATCCGGTATTCGTTGATTTCATGCGTGATGCTCCTGAACCTACAGGCGAAGAGGGAGAAGATGCTGATATGGAATTACCAAAAGTGTACGAACCGGTGAACTCTCATGAAGTACTCCGTGAGCGTCTGGTTATGTTCCTTGCCCAATTCAATGAAATGGTAAGAGGTTCTGGGATGGATTTGGTTTTCTTTCCGGATGCAATGCTGCATTTGGTAAAGATTTCTCGCATCATAAGGCATCCTCGTGGCAATGTCATGCTGGTCGGGGTGGGTGGCTCTGGCAAACAATCGCTTACAAAATTGGCCTCCTTTATAGCCGGCTATAAAACATTCCAAATCGCTTTAACTCGTTCCTACAATGTGGCTAATTTTTTGGAAGATCTCAAGCTGCTGTATCGTACTTGTGGTGTACAGGGTAAGGGAACCACTTTTCTCTTCACCGATATGGATATAAAGGAGGAGGGATTTTTGGAATACTTAAATAATATTTTGTCTTCAGGCGTTATATCGAATTTGTTTTCACGAGATGAACAAGCTGAGATTGTACAGGAATTGACACCGATTATGAAGCGTGAAAATCAACGTAAAACTGCCACCCCGGAAAGTGTGATGGAGTTCTTTTTGGCTCGTACATGTGCCAATCTGCATGTGGCCTTTTGCTTCTCTCCCGTGGGAGAAACATTCCGATCGAGGGTGCAACGTTTTCCAGCTTTAGTATCGGGTTGTACTATCGATTGGTTTCAACCTTGGCCCAAGGATGCTCTCGTCTCGGTTTCTCGACACTTTCTGAGTGACTTTGAAATAGAGTGTACACCGGCTGTTAAAGAAGAACTTGTCAATGCTTTGGGTTCAATACAGGACGTAGTGGCTGAAACTTCCCAAGAATATTTTCAACGTTTTCGACGTGCTACCCATGTGACTCCAAAATCATATCTCAACTTTATAGCAGGCTACAAAAATATTTATCAGCAAAAGCAAAAGGAATTGGGAGACGGTGTGGAAAAAATGGATACCGGGTTAGAGAAACTAAAGGAAGCTTCAGCCTCCGTGGAAATTCTAAAGAAAGATTTAGTGGTCATGGAAGAGGAATTGGTAGAGGCATCTAAAAAAGCTGAGTCTGTGTTAGTGGAGGTTACTGAACGAGCCATGCAAGCAGAAATTGTTAAGAATCAGGTGCTTATAGTAAAAGATAAGGCTGAGGCTTTAGTGGCGTGTATAGCCAATGAAAAGGCTTTAGCGGAAGAAAAACTTGAAGCAGCCAAACCTGCCTTAGAAGAAGCTGAAAATGCTTTGAACACCATAAAACCGGCTCATATAGCAACTGTGCGAAAACTAGGTCGTCCGCCTCACTTAATTATGCGCATTATGGATTGTGTTTTAATACTTTTCAAACGTAAACTACATCCCTGTATACCAGATTCTGGTACACCATGTCCTAAGCCTTCTTGGCAAGAATCATTAAAGGTACAGTTGTAAAACATGTTGCAGACATTTCTGTGAGAGTTTTCCTTATTTTTATTGTGTTTTCTTACCATTTTCCATTTTTAGATGATGGCTAGTACCACCTTCCTACTGCAACTACAAAACTATCCCAAGGATACCATAAACGATGAAATGATTGATTTATTACAACCGTACTTTCGTATGGAAGACTATAATATGGATATGGCACGTAGAGTTTGTGGTGACGTTGCCGGCTTATTGTCCTGGACAAAAGCAATGGGTTTCTTTCATAGTGTCAATAAAGAAGTCTTACCACTGAAAGCCAATTTGACAATGCAGGAAGCCAGATTAAAGGTATGCCTGTCGAATACATATTGAAATACCAATAAAAGTAGGAATAATTAAAAGGAATAGTAGAAGGCGACAAGATATTTTGACAATGATTGGATTAGGATCGTATAAGAGAGTGTCATTTTGATAGACACTTTGTCATCACTTGAGGAGGGTAGACAAAAATTTATTGAATTTTCTTTTTTAAAGGCATTAATAATCCAATGATTAAGAGGAGATTATATGAGTTGTGTTGTTATAAAGGATTGCAAAATGAAACGACAATAATTTCTAAAAACAAGTAAATTATGATGTGATAATAGGATACATGATTATCGTTGACAAATTAAATCCAGTTGACCATATGAAAAAAAATTTAAAAAATTCAACTTAAATACGTTCGAACATATTTATGCTCTTTAAAATGACAATTTTCGAAAAGACCTAAGACACAATAATAATGATCGTCGGCCTATTGATTACTCAAGAGCCGAAATACGTGCAAACTAGTTGGAACTACTAAAACAGTCTAGTTGGTAGTGTGTAGAACTTCCACTGCCGAGGCTGTGTGTTCGATTCCCGCCAGAGTTCCACTAGGGCGTTTGTGATTGCCTTATTGTTTGTATGATTAACCACAATAGAGAAAAGAAAATGAGTATTATTACAAAGTAATTCTCGAGAAAAAAGAGACGAAGATTTTACACTATTCGTCAAAAAAAAATTATGTTTTAAAAATAAATTTGTCGCACATTATCCTTCTCTGCTTTCTTCTATCACTGTCTACCCTGTATTGCAACACAATGCACTGCATGCCATTTCTTGGAAAGAAAAAAAATCAATAATGCCAGCCGAATACGTATTAATACAAAGTCCCTATTAGGGATGCCAATCGGGAAATTTCTAATCCCGAAATCCCGGGATTTTTGTGAATTTTTAATCCCAAATTATCCCGAAAAATCAATATCGTTTGGCATCCCAAGTACCTATCGATCGAATTTCCATGTGAAATTTGCTGATAAATCGTGACAGAATCGAAACATTTCTTTAGCGAATGAATTCGCTGTGGAGTAGAGAAAAATATTGCTAAACTAGAATTGATATTCAGTAAGGTTGTGCTGTTTATTTCATTTACTCTAAGCTCTCCCCTATTGTCAGACTTTTAATTTGAGCCTATATTGTCTAAAATTAGACCATGTATAAACAGCTATACTTAGTTAATAGAAGATGAATTGATTTCCTTCGAACAACATTAGATCACATGTATCGACGTTGACTCGTTTTAAGCACCGGTATCCACCTTCTTATCATTATATTTAAATAAATCAAAGTGTGTCTGAAATTTTTTAATCGTTTGAAAGGCATATTTTATTTATTTATTTAATTAATTAACCGATGGCTTGATTTATGGTGTCTTTGAGGGTCGTTGCGTTTTTGGGCTTACACCTGCGACTTATGCAAAGCCCAAAAAGAAAAAGTCTAATGGGGTCAAAAAGAAATCTTGGTGGCCAGGTCACATTACTTCTAAGTGGCCTACTGTGCTCGCCGTTGGCAGTGTCAACATCGTTTTTGAATAAATATGGACCGAGGAACCAAACAGTAACTTTGGACCTCATGTTCATATACCCATTCATCTAGAAATGGGTCTCATAGCTGAAGATGATTTTTGAATAGGTTAGTTTCGAACTGCTCTAGAGCCCATTCTGCAAACACACTTCGTTGTTTATTGTCGTTTTACCTTCAGCTACTGAGTCAGTTGAATTTTGCAAAAGTTGTGGTCTGCGAAAGATCTCGTTTTTGTGAGCGATGCGAAATCGACTGCCTCGAATTTTCAGATATTTCCTGCAAATCATACGTACGGGTGTTGGTCGTTCGTTGATTGAACCAGTGGATTCGAATTTATCCATCACATTGCGAATAATCCTATCGGTAGGATGATTCGCCGTAGTCTAGCAGGTAGTGTGTTGGCTTAATAGACGTAAAGCCAGGGTTTGAGCTCCAGGCCAAACATCATAACAAAATACAAAAAGTATTTCTTCGGCGACTTCCTCTCAGCAGATTTCTGGCAAAAACTCTGAGAGTAAATATTGCCATGAAAAGTTTCTCAAAAATATGTCGTTCGGAGTCGACTTTAAACTGTACGCCCTGCCACTCATGTATAAAATTTAACACACATAACATAAGTGGTGTGAGAAACTAGGTCGTAATCTTGACTGAAGGTTTGTAATGACCAATTATGTATGTATGTATGTAGGATGATTCAACAATTAATTTGTACTGCGTTTTACAAATTTTCTTTATTTATTGAAATTCCATTGATTCATTTATATTTTCAGCTCGCTATGGATGATTTGGCAGCTGCTGAAGATCAACTGCGTGAACGTGAAGAAGCCTTACAGGAGGTTAAAAATCAATACGACAAGGCGGTAGGTGAAAAACAACGTTTAACCGATGCAGCTAATGCATGTTTACGTAAAATGACAGCGGCCACTGCACTCATCAATGGTCTATCAGATGAAAAAGTACGATGGACTAATCAAAGCAAAGAATTTAAAATACAATTAGGCAAGTTAGTGGGTGATGTTTTGTTGGCCACCGGTTTTCTATCCTATTGTGGTCCCTATAACCAAGAGTTTCGTGCAAATTTAATAAGAACCTGGATGAGTATCTTAAAACAGAAATGCATACCCTTTACTACGGGTCTTAATATCATTAATATGCTGGTGGACTCTTCCATGGTATCCGAATGGACTTTGCAGGGTTTACCCAATGATGAATTGTCTGTGCAAAATGCTTTAATAGCCACCAAGTCCAGTAGTTATCCTCTGCTTATAGATCCTCAAACTCAAGGCAAATTATGGATTAAATCCAAAGAAGAACAAAATGAATTGCAAATAACTTCATTGAATCATAAATATTTTAGAACTCATCTGGAAGATGCCTTATCATTGGGCCGGCCTCTGCTTATAGAAGATGTGGGTGTTGAATTGGATCCCGTTATCGATAATGTTTTGGAAAAGAATTTCATCAAATCGGGTAGCATTGAAAAGGTATTGGTGGGTGATAAAGAATGTGATGTTATGCCTGGTTTTATGTTGTACATCACAACAAAGTTACCAAATCCACCCTTTAGTCCCGAAGTGAGCGCCAAAACCTCGATTATTGATTTTACGGTAACCATGAGAGGCTTGGAAGATCAATTGCTGGGCAGAGTTATTCTAATGGAAAAATCCGATTTAGAAGCTGAAAGAGTGGCTCTTTTCGAGACGGTAATGCAAAATCAAAGAAATATGAAAGAATTGGAAGCCAATCTTCTGTATCGTCTAAGCTCCTCGCAAGGTTCGTTGGTGGACGATGAGGCTTTAATTGAAGTTTTGAGGGTAACAAAGACAACAGCTGAAGAAGTTAATGAAAAGCTTAAAATTGCTGAGGTAACCGAAAGAAAAATTATGAAAGCCAGAGAAGAGTTCAGAGCCGTAGCAGCACGTGGTTCAATTTTATATTTCCTGATTGTGGAAATGAGCAACGTTAATGTCATGTATCAAAATGCCTTGAAACAGTTTCTGGTTATTTTCAACAATTCTATTACGAAATCAACCAAATCAAATGTTACCGAAGAACGCATCAATATTATTTTGCGTTATTTAACATATGAAGTCTATAAATTCACCAACCGCAGCCTATATGAGCGTCACAAACAATTGTTCACTCTGATGTTGGCAATTAAAATCGATTACCACAAAGGCAACGTAAGTCACGAGGAATTTATGGCGTTCATTAAGGGTGGTGCCTCATTGGATTTAAATGCTGTGCAACCGAAACCATTCCGTTGGATATTGGACATCACTTGGTTGAATTTAGTTGAAATAAGCAAATTGGAAACGTTCGTTAATGTTTTAGAATTGGTAAGTGGTGGTAAGCGTATACATACGAGTAATTTTATTCGCTTTGTGGTATTTTAAAAACTGTATGAAATTATTTTTATTGTTTGTTTGTACGCACGTGCAAAACAAAATTAAATTTTTTGGATTAGAAATGTTTTCTCTACAGGTATTTAATTAAAATACGTTCACTGATTTTAGTGTTCTATAATTGTACGATTAGAAGAGCGATTAATTGATTAACTTGGTGGATTCGATTTCATGGCCGTGAATTTTAACATAACCTAGGATGCAGTAAAGGATAAACCTAATTCGCTTACCTACTAACTAAATCAGCTAGCCCAGACAGTCCCATACAATTTTCGAGTCAATCTCATATGAGTCAAATATTATTACTATGTACCGTCCTTTGTACCTTCTGTCAATGTTAAATTGAGCACTTCTTTCGTGGCATAGATATATCATAGAAAGAATAAGTAGCCTCTAAATTGCTTCATTTATTTTTATTATTCAGTAACATTGCAAAACATTTTCGGAACAGTAGAGGTCAGGTTACAATGGCCCCTGTTGAATCTCGTATCAGACATATCTTCCGCTTTCCTAGACACAGACTTCAGAACTTTGGTTCTCACTACCATATGCAACGACGTAAAATTCAACAACACCTGAAGATAAATACTTTTCTAAATTACACAGGCTCTCTCGGTAGCGCATTGAAAAATGTACGAAAAGTATAAAAATTTTTGGTAAAAAGTTGACGCTTAGATTATGACTAACTGTAATTGGTCAAGACAACCCTTCAGTCAAGATTACGACCTAGTTTCTCACACCACTTATGTTGTGTGTGATAATTTTATACATGAGTGGTGGGACCTGCAGTTTAAAGTCGATTCCAAAAGACAGATTTTTGAATAGCTTTTCATGGCAATTCTATTTACTTTTAGAGTTTTTGCCAGAAATCTGCTGAGAGTAAGTCGCCAAAGTAATATTTCTTCATGTTTCGTTTTGCTGGAGATGTCTGATCTGATCATTACAGCGTAAAATTTAGTCGAACTTATTTAAAGTTACACTAGACATAGGGGTAGAAGTAAAGTAGGGGTAGAAGTAAATAAAATTTTACTTCGATAAGTTATCGTAATCTCTTCGCAATGTGAAGATTTTTACAAACATTTATCTGATGTGTAGAGCTGTATTTAGTTCTGCTTAAGCAACTGTAGCATCTCAATTACTACTTATTTTGTATAATATTTCTATTAAATAAAGTTTACGTTTACAAGAGGGTATGCTTTAAGAATGATATTCTGTTGTTTTATAATGTGAAAAACATAAGGTTTTGGGGTTTCAGCTCTGTAATAATTAAACTATTTATAATTGCATTGTAATCTAAAATAAATTTTAATTTGAATGTTACGTTGTTTGCTACGAAATAAGGAGAGTGCATGAAAAAATTTTGGCATACAATTTTCTTTATAAAAACGAAACTTAATGGTATGAAATAACTTTTTAAAAATTAAAGAAATGAGGGTCTGTAATAGGTTCTTACAAAAATATATATCAATAGGTAGAAGTTTTGGAGAGAAGTTTTGTCTGGTATCAGTAGCTTTTCTGTTATAGTGACAAGTAGTAAGTTCTGGAATGAAAAGTGAGGAGTTTTTATTGTTATTTAAAAACGGTTGCAGTATCTTTTGCACACAGTTATTAACTGAATTATAGGTGTTTTATTATGTGTCAACTGTTTGATATAATTTGATTTTATTGGGTTCTTTGCATTTTTCGAATACGAACATGGGAGTTCTTGACTTTAAACCTCTGCTCTGACGTCTAGAAAAAAAAGAACCATAAAAATATTTCTTTCGTGGCTCTCTCTCAGCAGTCTTCTGGCAAAAGCTCTTAGAGTAAATAATTCTCATATAAAATCTTGTCAAATCTATCATTCGAAGCCGACGTTAAATAGTAGGTTTGTAAATTTAGCACTCTTAATATATCGGGTACGCCATATAACGTTTTTTTTCAACTAGTGCTTTTTCGTGAATGGTAACACTTAGCTCATGTCTGATTTGACAGATAATTAGTTTTATCCTTTCGTTGAACGAATATGGTTGTGTATATGCTTGAACAACGCTGGGAAATATTGCGACATTACTTTGAAAATCATGGTAATGTTGAAGAATGTGTGCAAAAATTGCGTACGGATTTTGGAAGAAGAGAAGCACCGTCAGCTCCGTATGTTCGTTATCTTGTGAAAAAAGTGAAAGAAACTGGCATCCTCATCGATAAACCAAAGATTGAAAAGCCAAAAACAGTGCGTACACCCGAGAAAATTGCTGCTGTGGCAGAAAGTGTGCGTGAAGCGCCATCAACATCAATTCACCGTCGTTCTCAACAATTGAACATTTCGGAGACATCATTGAGACGAATTTTGCGTAAAGACCTTGGTATGACGCCATACAAAGTCCAATTGGTTCAGGAGTTGAAGCCAATTGACCATCCAATGCGTTTTCGCTTCGCTAAGTGGGCCTGCGATCGACTTACAGAAGATGCCGATTTTGGCAAAAAAATCATCTTTTCAGATGAAGCTCATTTTGACCTTGGCGGGCATGTAAACAAGCAAAATTGTCGCATTTAGGGCACAGAAAACCCGCACCCAAAACGAGTCACTGTTTGGTGCGGATTTTGGCCTAGAGGCATAATTGGGCCGTTTTTCTTCGCAAATGAGCAAGGAGTGGCCGTTACAGTCAATGGCGATCGTTATCGGGCCATGTTGAACGAATTTTTTTTTACAAAAATTGAAGAGGAGGATATTGGCAACATTTTGGTTCAACAGAACGGCTCTACATACCACACAGCCTACACTCGATGTTTAGCGCCCTATTTTTGAAGATCGCATTATCAGCCGTAGAGCTGATGTCGTTTGGCCACCTCGGAGTTGCGATTTGACACCGTTGGACTATTATTTGTGGGGTGCTGTCAAAGATAAGTGTTACGCCGACAAGCCAGAGACAATTGACGCTTTAAAGGACAATATTCGTGAAGCCATTGGTAAAATACAGCTGCACACAATCGATAATGTGCTTAAAAATTGGACCGATCGTGTAGGCTACTGCATGGCCAGCCGAGGCAGCCATTTGAATGAAATTGTTTTCCATTATTAACCGGAAGGATTGTACTTTCAAATAAAAAAGGAATTTGAGAAAATATTCAGTAGTTTTTTTTAAAGCATTTTCAAAAAAAAGTTATTTGGCGGACCCTTTAGGTGGTGTGAGAAGTCAGATTGTAATCCTAAATGATGGATCGTTCAAGGACCAATTGAAGAGAGTAAGTTTTGTAAACTTCTACCTTTTTAGTCTCATATTTGTTTACATTCCTTTTAAGCACTCTTTGAGCTTTAAATATCTCTGTTTCTCGGTTTCTCTTTTCACTTTTCTACCTACCAAAAGATGAGTAGGAATTTACTTTTTAGGCAACATGTGATGATGGTCCAGTGACGTTAGGATGTTTGGTTTTCTGCTGTTTATTTGACTCGTTTTTCTGGGATTTGATTTAACTTTCTTCCACCTCCACATCCTTGGATTTGCTAGTGAAATTGTTCCTCTATGAATACCTGCAAGCTTAGCTACTTTTTTTAAGAACGAAAAATTTTTCATTAGTTTTTATGCGATTCTTGTTCGATGACGACGCTTTCACTGAGATCCATAATTCACAATATATTTATAGACATATATAAATATATGCATATATTTTTAATCATGGTAAAAGATTGAAGTATAAAAGTATGCCAAAATTTTTTCGTGCTTCCTCCTTAATAATAGAAAATGTGTTATTGCTGGAATTTTAATATGCGATTATGTTTAAAAACCGATTATTTTATTATTTTTGTGGTTTATATACACATTTTGTGTGTTCATTTTACGCAATTTGAGGTTCTCATAAATTTATCTACACATGTATGTTTGTATATTCAATGATGACATAAAATACCGAATTGCCATTTTGTCAATCACTAGCGGTTTCATAAGTTAAATGCAGTTTTCTAAAACAAGAACATTATTTTATTATATAAAATGCATTTAAAGGTGTTATATTGCGAACATTTTTAATTTTGGGAAACCTTTTTTGTAATGAAATTTATTTAAAAAAATTATTTTTTATTTTGGGAATTAAATTTTCAAAAACTAAGACTCGCACAGTCTAGTAGGTAGTGTGTTGGCTTAAAATCTTAGGTGAACACCTCGCAGAGAAAGAAATTTGAAAAATTTTTCTTTGGCGACTTCCACTCAGCAGATATCTGGCAAAAACTCTGAGAGTAAATAAAATTTGCCATGAAAAGTTTCTCAAAAATCTGTTGTTCGGAGTCGACTTTAAACCGCAGGTACCGCAATGAGACATGGATAAAATTAACACATACAAAATTAGGTGGTGTGAGAAACTAGGTTGTAATCCTGACTGAGGTTTGTAATGACCAATTATGTTATGTTATGGAGTTTATGAGACTTAAAAGAGCTTTAATTTCAAAATCCAAACAATTCCAATTCCAAAATTTAAGCAGTTTCCTGAGCTTATTTCCTAACAGTTTACTTTAATTTTTTACGAAATCGGTAGTTCCTTATGTAAAAATTTCAATTTAAGAGAAAAAGTTAACAAAACACTTGTTTGAAAATCGAATGGCACATATTAATAAACTTTTTGACTATTGCGGTCAAACGAAGGTCTTAATAAAAACAGCAACAAATTTACAAATCAATGTATAGTTATTGTTAAAATTCCGTTATATTAATAATTGTTATTATTTTTCTTTACTAAGCTTCATAATATAAATAGGAACACAAAAATAGAAGTGCGGTCAAAGGATTGCCTATCAGTTTATGGACAAAAAAATTATTTCAAATAGACTTCTCGGCTTAATTACAGTATTTTTTTTTTCAGATCGAATTAAATGAACGTGAATGGCGTGTTTGGTACGAATCCGAGAAACCTGAAAATGAAGAAATACCCTGCGGTTATCAAACATCTTTAGACAGCTTTAGAAAATTGCTCTTAATACGATCTTGGTGTCCTGATCGTACCATATCACAAGCTAAAAAATATATTGAAGGTATTTTTTGAAAATAAATTTTAGAAAATAATTATTTTCATTAATAGCAACAATAAAATCTTACAGAGTCTCTTGGGCCTGAATATAGTGAAATGCAAATCTTAGATTTAGAACTCACATGGTCAGAATCAGAACCACGAACACCTTTCGTTTGTTTGCTTTCGATTGGTTCGGATCCTACAACACAAATAGCAGCATTAGCCAAACAGAAAGGCATAAGTAAGTCTATAAATTTATAACAGCGAACAAAAATTGTTTTTTCTATTTTAATATTCTTATTTATTTACAGATCTAAAGTCTGTGTCCATGGGCCAGGGTCAAGAGATACATGCACGCAAAATGATTATGGATTCTATGGCTCATGGCGGTTGGGTTTTACTGCAAAATGTTCACTTATCTTTGCCATTTTGCACTGAAGTCATCGATATGCTGGTTGAAACTGAACATGTTGATGAGACATTCCGCATGTGGGTTACCACCGAACCCCATTCAGATTTTCCCATTGGCCTACTGCAGATGGCAATTAAATTCACTAATGAACCACCACAAGGCATACGTGCCAGCTTAAAGAGAAGTTATCAGGTATTTAATAAATGTTTGAAAACAAAGTTTACTTTAATTTTACTTTATTTATTTGTGTTTCATTTAGTCTTTTACACAGGATTTCTTAGACTACACCTCAGCACCCCAATGGCCTACACTGTTGTACACAGTAGCCTTCCTACATACCATTGTGCAAGAGAGGCGTAAATTTGGCCCTCTAGGCTGGAATATACCGTATGAATTTAATGCTGCCGACTTTGCAGCCAGTGTCCAATTCGTACAAAATCATTTGGATGAAATGGATCCGAAAAAGGGTGTCTCTTGGCAAACACTGGTTTACATGATTGGTGAGGTACAGTATGGTGGTCGAGTTACAGACGACTTCGACAAGCGTCTGTTGACCACATTTACATCTGTCTGGTTTTGTGAAGGCCTGTTAAATCCCACATTTGAATTCTACAAGGGCTACAAAGTGCCTAATACGAAGAATTTACAAACATTCATTGATTACATTAATAATTTGCCAGCCTATGATACACCCGAAGTATTTGGTTTGCATTCGAATGCTGACATCACGTATCAAATTAATTCTGCTAAAGGTGAGTTAAAGTAGAAACAGTATATATATATGAATATGTACTCATATACATATTTATATCTATGTATGTTTGTGTATCTGTTATTATTTACCTTTGAAGGATGAAGGATTATCATCAGATAGAAATCAATAATTTTGTTGTGACACTTTTTTGGGTGACCAATTTAAGTTTCTGTGTAATTGATATCGTATGCTATACGTACGTATGCATGTAAACACAAGAGTTTATTGACATTGAGTACAAGGAAACGCCTGGCCGTAGGGCTTGGCTATACTATAAATAAATATTGAGAAAATTAATTCTTATGATATAACGAACGTGCCATTATGTAAGAAAGCAATTTCCTTAAAATGCTAGAAAATTTAAAGTTTTATCAAAAATTGTTATTCAAATCAATTGTCATATTTTCCATTTCAATTAGTTATCCGACCGAGTGTGTGATGCCTCGGAAGAAACCATCAAAATTTAGTGAAAAAACGTAATTTTGAAAAATTCAGTAGTTTTGTACTTTTTTCACTACTTTGTCATTTTAAAAATACCGCGACGCTGTTAGTACTTTTTTATTATTACATATTGTTACGTTTTTACCTTTTAAAAACGTTTAAATATGAGTTCGTTAAATGCAAACCAAGTAAAAACAAATATGCGTTTATTTTCTCTTAAACTTTTTTATTCTTTACACTACTTTTGTGTGCCATCGTATACAACTTAACGATACAACAATAATTTGCTTGTACACTATTCTATTTCACACTTCTGTCCGCGTTAACACTAACACCTGTTCGCTAGATCTTCTCTGCTTTCAACCTTTTTGCAAGCGATATAAATTGTACGTTCAAACCGCAACGCGTCTTCACAAAAGGCTGACTGAATTATAACTCACTGACTGCTGATCTTGTTGCCCTTTTATATACGCACGCACGTAATCAGTATGATGGACGTTTTCGATGTGGGAGGTTCTTGCTCTCGCCTTCTCGAGAATTCTATTGCTAGTACATTGTTGTTTTTGTACTTTGCTTATGTTGTCTATTACATATTTGTCGTAGATGGCTTACTTCATTGTATGTTGTTGTTGGTACCAGGCGCAACCATGTTCGTCATACATATGTGTATGTACAGCTTTAGATAATCAACACATTCATTGTGTTCTTAGTGTTAGTGCGTATTTGTATCGTGTGGCTTTTGTTTATCGTTTTTGTTGTTAAACGATATTAAGTCCTTTCGATTTATGTAACAATATTTTATGTCTTGCGCTTTTCAACTATTAATGCATTAGGCTTTAGCTCCGGTTAGCCAAACGGGAGCTAAAATGTAAGTTCGATTTTAGAATACGAAAAGCAATGAAATTAAATGTAATATCTATTAGCATTTGCATTTCTCTTCATATTCTAAAAACGAACGTAGTTACATTACGTTTCATCGACGTTTGACTAAACGGGGCTTCTACGTTTTGTTACGTTCCGCATCAGCTGTTTTTGTCCTCTATGTGTATTAAATATAAATAAATAGTCTAGTAGGTATGTGCTGGCTTACAAGACGCGAGCCCACGATTCGAACCCAATGGCAGACATCTCCATCAAAACAAAATAAGAAAAAACCGACGACTTCCTTCTGGCAAAAACTCTGAGAGGAAATGAAATTGCCACGATAAAGTTTCCCAATAATCTGTCGTTCGGTGTCGTGTTTAAACAGTAGGTCCCGCCACTCATGTATAAAATTAACACACACAACATAAGTGGTGTGAGAAACAGGGTCGTAATCCTGACTGAAGGGTTATAACAATTATATATGTATGTGTAGCGCATGGTACCATCTTTTCGAAATCACATGCCGTCCACTTTATTGTCCTCAATTCCCAGCCTAAAAAAGTCGGTTAGCACACTGCCATAAAGCCTTGGATTCACGCTAACGGTTCTTCTCTATGCAAACCATAATGCTCACCTAACCGTTACTTTTTCTGAATAGCTTTACCACAATCATACCACAGTTTTCCAACGTAAGTATTAAATGAAAAACCATCATCGAAAGCATGCTACTTTAGCAGCCAATCAGCATATGTAAGGAATTGTGAATGGTCAGCCGACTATAATTGTTGCGCGCGTTGAACTTTATTTGGATGGAAGTCATAAATGATCTGTGAGACAGGCCTAATTGCTTAGAAATCTATAGAATTAGCAAATTTGAAATACTCGATGCACTTTTACTAATAGAAGTAATATTTTCGCTACATTGTAATGATGAACAGGACTCACTACATTTGTAACGGTTATGGTGATCATAGACACCCCAAGTTTTCTTGGAATTAATAGAGAATCGTTTACTTCATATTTATTGATACTGTCGGAAAAAGAAATTTTCTTACCGCGATCTGTTTTGTGCAGTACGAAGGGAGTTGTGTTCAAACAACGTGTTAGAGCCCGGTTCTGATACCAAGTGATTTATTTCTATTCCTCCTTGTTGTTACAAATTACAAAGAATCCTATTGTTTATTTAAATACATACATACATACAGGATTGGTCAAAACACCCCTTCAGTCAGGATTACCAATTGGCTTCTCAACCCCACTTATGTTGTGTGTGTTAATGTTAATAAAAGAGTCGACTACGAATGACAGATTTTCGAGAAACTTTATCATGGCAATTTTATTTATTCTCAGAGTTTTTGCCAGAAATCTGCTGAGAGGAAGTCATCGAAGAAATATTTTCTCACATTTCCTTTTTGTTGGAGATGTCTGATCTGGGGTTTGAAACGTGCCCTCATGTCTAATAAGCCAACACACTACCTACAAGACTACGATGACTTCAAAACCCTTTGTTGACGACAACAGTACTACATATTGGAAGAAGAAATTTTCTTTCTTACAGCGACCAGTTTTGCGTAGTACGGGAAGGGAGTTGTGTTGAAATAACGTGTTAGAGCTCGGTTCTGATACCAAATTATTAATTTCTATTCCTCTCTTTGGCGTATTATTTACATCGATTGACTTAGATTTGTTTTTAGAAGAATTAGCAAGAAATTATTAAAAAGTGATGCCTATTTGGCTTGAATGGAATCCTGTTGATTCATGTTTCCTGTTTCCTGTTTCAACTTCAAATATTTCTATTTGTACAAATGTTAGAATGAGAGGAAACAGTCAAAGTGACATTAAATTAACAGATCTGGCAACTGTGTAATTAACAATATCTTCTTAAGTCTATAATTAATGCTCTTAAGGTTGTATAATACATATTAATCATTACATATGGCCGCATTAGTGAAATAGTAATTAAGAACTTAATAGATTTAAAAGGAAAATCATAAGACAAGGTCAATTAAAGGCACATTTGATCTATTATAACATGTATAAGCACACATATGTAAGCCTAGACTGAAGCTCTATTTCACTTATAAACTCATAATTAAATATTCATAACGACTAATGATGAATGGGTGGAATGAGAGGAATGGGTGGAATGGGAAATATAAACTAACAAAATCAATATGCCAGACAAATTGAATTCATCTGAAGCGAGTGAATGCATGTGAATATGTACGAGTGTTTAATAATGTTCCGTTTTGTCCTCAGGTATATTGGATACTATACTTAGTGTACAACCAAAGGAAGGTGGTGGTGGAGGTGGTGAGACAAGAGAAAGCATTGTCTATCAACTGGCAGATGATATGTTAAGGAAATTGCCTCCACAATATAATGCATATGAAGTGCGTGAGAATTTAGTACGTATGGGTATACTGTTGCCAATGAATATATTTCTCAGGTAAATATCTTATCGAAATGTATCTTTAAGTATTAAATACATCGTATACATACGATGTTTATGGCGTAGAGGATGACACGAAAGTTTTTAGTTCTTTTATGTACTCATCATTAACAATATTAAACGTGCCATTGTTATCATTAGTAGGAGTCTAATTAATATTTTTTGACTTGAGAGTGTCATGCAATTTATGCATTATAACAGAAATATATACTTTATTATGTATTTTAATTAATTTATTCATGTTTTAATTTTTATTTATAGGCAGGAAATTGATCGCATGCAAAAGGTAATCAAACGCGTCTATTCATGTCTGTGTGATTTAAAATTGGCAATTGACGGCACGATTGTAATGAGTCCGGCATTGAAAGAGTCGCTTGATGCCATGTATGATGCTCGCATACCAGAATCATGGATGAAGGTATGTATGTATATTCCTGTATATTTTAAATATTTTCCATCTATTTTTCTATCCATAATTTATATGCAATTGGAAAAGTGCGTTTTAGTGTTTTGAGTGGGTGTTAATCGAAAAAGGTTTTTATCAAAATTATACACGCGAATATGCTAAAGTTTGCTAATTTACAGTACAGTCTAGAAATATAGGGAAAGAAATGAAAAAGAAATGTTTATATTTGAAATCGTTTTTAGTTATTATTCCACACACATACCGTTTGTTTCATTTTTTGCGGATTTCCTGTTGCTGCTTAAAACTTTGCGTAAAAGTGCATGTCATCACTGATGACATTGCGGTTGAGTTTGTTTTTTGGTTTGTTCAGAGAAAAACTAATTTTCATGCCAATATATTGTAATACATACATACATACATAATTGGTCATTACAACCCTGCAGTCAGAACTACGACCTAGTTTCTCACACATAACATATAAACGACAGATTTTTGACAACCTTTTCATAGCAGTTTTTGTCAGAAAGCTGCTGAGAGGAAGTCGCTGAAGAAATACTTTTTGCGTTTCGTTTTGATGTTTGATCTGTGGTTTGAACCCTGGCGCCAACACACTACCTACTAGACTACGGCGACTTCACTCTAATATTAAAAAGAATTGTAAATGATGCTTTCTTGTAAAATTTTGTAAGTGTAACGGTTTAGAGTATTTTGTTAATCAAGTGATAATACTTTTATGGCAAAAAACTTAAAGGCTTCCCTAAGTACATTGTAGGAAGTTTTATACATAGAACAATGACTGCGTAAGTCTTTAATGCTTGAATTTTGGCTGAAATTTTTTGAATATTGACACCTTTATTTAGAGCTCATAAAAAAGGTTAGGTAGTGAATATATGTATATGAAAAATACCACTTAACCTAACGAACATAATATATCCCTTGTGGATACCAAAAAAGAAAAGAATATATACTGTGAAAGAAATGAAAGTGAAAGTCTAATATTATAAAGTGATAAATGCTAATAGAAGTACATTTTTTAAGATCATTGAAGATATCGATAATCGGCCAATTCTGAGTCTTAACGTGAGAAATAAAAAATAAAATATTAAAAAACCTATTAAGGTCATAACAGTATCCCTACTAGTCTCGGCCATAATAATATAGCACTTAATGAAATTATGATATTGATTGCAGAATTCTGCTTAATTTAACGCATTTTCTGACCTTCGTCAAGGCATTATTATGTCTATCCTACTATTCGTTATTGTTCTGAACGATGTAAGAAAAATTCGTAGAATCGATCGGTTTTTCAATCTAGATCTGAAAAACGCCGACTCAATATTGTGAACTGAAGTTGCAAACGGAATGGAATTACAAACGATTTTATTAAAAAACCCACATCAGCAATGGCGAAAATATATTGCCTGTCTTACGTAAATTTCATTGCTTTCGTTTAAGGTGGTCAAGTTTTCTATGAAAGAGAGCAGATGGTACCATGTAGTCAATAATGAAAAGCGTACAAGATTGAGTTAAAATACGGATGAAAATTTGGCTGTCATCCAGCTCTCTTTGTTTTTTGAAATTTTTCAAAAACCATCATACTTCATGAGATCAGTGATGGAATTTTATGCAAACAAATCCACTTACAAAGAAATAAACTGTTTTCATTTTATTTTGATTTAACACCGTGCGATATTTACTTGTAGTTGCCGTAGGAAGTTTGTTGGCTTATTAGACATGAGGCCTCGGTTTAAGCGCCAGGTCAAACATCTCCAACAAAACGAAATATAAAGAAAAATATTTCTTCGGTGAAGATTTCTGGCAAACGCTCTGGGAATAATTAAAATTGCCAAGAAAAGTTTCTCAAAAATCTGTAGCTCGTTGTCGACTTTAAAGTGTAGGTCCCGCCACTCATGTATAAAAATTAACGCACACAACATAAGTGGTGTGAGAAGCTAGGCCGTAATCCTGAGTGAAGGGTTGTAATGGCCAATTATGTATATGTATGTATGTTGTAATCACTTATTATTGTGTATATAATATTTATTTCTTTTTTAAAAATGGATGGAATTCTGTAGTATTTACCCATTGAGTTCACGTGCATAAAGCCCTTAAGCTGGATTCACCCATGTTGGCAGAACAACTTTTTCTTCAGCATGATTCACATATTTTACATGATTTGTGCGAAAAATCAGTTCAACTTTGTATGGAAAATATAACATATTGGCAGCTCTGTTCAACTTTGTCCGATCAAAATATAAAATTAAGCTAAACCAAGCTGAGAGTGGTTCGTAATGGCGCATGGCAATACGTCAATTTAACTGATCAAATTTGCACATGTGTGTCGCTTAGCACAGCAACGCATCAAAATTGTACCTTCAAACTTCGTTGTATGATGGTTGCGAAAAAGAAAAGAACATATGATTTATGCAACACAAGTAGTGAAAATCAAAAGTATTTTGATATTCTTTAAACTTACCTAGGCCTATACGTGTGGGTATTGTTTACCAACACTATAACAAACAAAAAATGTTAGTTTGATTCAGAATTTGATGTTTGGCCGGGCAACTTAACAAATATTTTCTTTCTCTCAAGGACAAAAATTTGTGTGTACAAACATTTTGTTCGAACAACATGGGAGAAACCAGCTTTATCGTGTAAATTAGCCTTTTACAATGACTGAGTTCCATATGTTTTGAACCGTCGCTTACGGATGCAAATATTTTGACCCATATTTTGTATGTATGGTACATAATTTAAGTAGAATAAATGAAATAAATTTCCAATATTATTTCTGTAAATGCCAATCGAATATATTTTCTTATTCAATAAGTGCCTTTACATTGTTATCCTTCTGGTGCACTCATGTTTTTATTATTACATATTGACGTGTTCGAATGAAATGTTCTTGTGCATATATTTATAGAAGATTTCATTCCTATATTTACATACTAGCACATGTGGCTTCCTACAAATTTTTTTTATATTCATATATCGTCAACTGGAATGCAAATCGTCTTAATCAACACTTAAGGAATTCCTTGAATTTCTATGTTTTTTCAATTTCGCTATACGAATTAAAAAAAGTGAGAAGTACTTGTAAAAAGATTTTTGTTTAGTTAGAGCCCTTTGTGTTTCAAATAACGTACGTATGAAATTTCATATTTTTTTCCTTATCGAAAACATCCGTGCACTTTAAACACCTGTCTGTGGTGATGCAAAAAAAAAAACATAATAATTGTATGTATTGAAAATAATGATAAAAGTACTCATCACATTTGTGTTATGCAATCACAAAAAAAAAAATCATTCCATTTAACAAACGCAGATGGCATATTACGAGTATCTATAAGTTCTTTAAAAGAATTAATTCTTTATTATATCACCAAAAGGTTTGTTTCGATTTTAAGATCATTTCCATGAAAAGTAAAAAATTAAATGAAATCGCAATACTTGATTTGCAATGAAACCATGATTTTACTTTACGATGGGGAATGTTTAAGATGCATTATGCCATTGGAAAATTGAAAAATATTGCTTGGAGTCATCGTTAGATAAGTAGAAGTATTCCAAAACCAAGATAACTGGTCGTATTTTGTCTCGAACAAATTAATCTTCGTCTCATCAAAATTAATAATTTAAAAAATTAAAACCCATTTTATTTCATATTTTGAAAACTGATCAAATTGCATTTTGTAGGCCTATACGGACTTTTAATTTCCACCATTAAGGTCCATTATTACAACTTGCCGTTAAACTTGGGTTTAGTTAAATGTACAACTAAAGGGAACTGTAAAGATACCTTTAAAATTTTTAAAAAATATGGCAGTGCAGGAGCAATGTCGATAAAACTGCTCAATTATACAAGTTCTTTTTAACGCAGTGGCAACCGCGGGCTGCGTTTATTTGTTGTATACGCTCATTTTGTTTAAATTTGAAGTTGCCATAATGAAAATAATGATAATCCTAAAATGTCTGGTATTTGTCCGATCAACACGCGATCAAATGCATAGTTTACGATTCAATTCATTTTGAATAATTTTCAGTGGCACCATCTGTCGGAAATTGGTCACACCAACTTAGAAACCTTCGTCGGCTCATGCGCAACAACTTTGCTAAAGATCATAACATGATCAAATGCGCAGTTTACGATTTAATTCATTTTGAGTAATTTTCACCTATCGGAAATTGGTCATACCAACTTAGAAACCTTCGTCGGCTCATGCGCATCAACTTTGCTACATAAATACAATACAGAATACAATTACAAATTATATTATAATTATTACGAGCTGAGTAGCTTAGAGCTTATTCTCGGTCTAATGTAATAGAAGTGAAGTGGTGGGAATCTAACCCACGATCCTCACGCCAATAGTCCACCACCAAACCACCAGGGCACATTTTCAATTTCTTCATGAATTTAATTTTTAAAAACTTGATATGAAATGTGTTGAAAATATTGTCATGCATATTTCAGTATAGTGTCATAGGAAATGTATGATTCTTGATTACAAAGTTGTGGTTTTTTTCAAACCTTCTTCGATCGCATTAGAGAACAATTAAAATTTACCCCACACTTTTTGTGGATCCGTTTAAAAATGATGCTTTTGTAAGCTGCAGGAGATTTGTGACAGAATGTTGATTTCAACGTCCTAGTCCATATCCCCTAACATTTGTAAAGCAACCTTTAACACCAGCTGGAATTTTCAATGGAAATTTTCAATTACTTTAGTTGATTTGCTGATTAATAAAGAAAATATAAAAATAAAAAATATGAAATTTATAAAAAATAAAATGTTTTAAATAAGTGAAGTTTTTTTTTTCGTAATGCAGTTGTAGTACATTTTACTTTCAATGCATTAGTAATCATACTACATAACAATCAACACTAAGTCGTATGAGTTACATTAATCCGCTGCTGTATTAAAAAATATTGCTCATACGTATGCGTGTTTATGCTTTAAGATCTGTAAAGTATGCAACAATAAATTAAAAAGAGGTAAAGAATAACATAAGGGGTGGGCCAGTTAAAAGTTTAAATTTAACAAAATTTTATGGAAATATTGGCAAATTTATTTTTTTGTTGTGGTGTACAATAGTTAAAAATGGAATATTATTTCATACATATGGCTATCGCGGCTGGCGACACAGTATCTCATTTGATGGAATTAATTTTCGTGCACTTTTTCGAGTGTATGGGGTCGTATATCGGCAGTGACATCTAACTAAACGATATATGAAAACTGATTTCTTCGGCGACTTTCTCTCAGCGACTTTAAAGTATAGGTCCACACAATCATATATAAAATTATTACAGACGACATGAGTGCTGTGTATAGCTACTGTCTTCTGACGGGAGGATTGCAATGACTGTGAAAATGACTTTTACATGAGGATTCTGTTTCTTAAATTTCAATTATTGTGTTTGTTTTTTACGATCAAAATACGAAAACATATGAAAACATGTCTCTTTGAATAGCTTCCAATATTTAAAAAAGAAAACATATCTTATGTATGCCAAGAAGATGCAAGGACCGAGCACATATCGTTCATAAGCCGTAATCATTCATTTCAAAAATGGTTCTATTCGTTATGTTCTAGCGGTGAAATTGAAATTAGACTCTATCCAAACATTTTTTACTATTAATATATGTGGCAATATGAAGTCACTGTAGTCTAGTAGGTAGTGTGCTGGCTTAAAGCCCACGGTTCAAACCCCAAGTCAGACATCTCCAACAAAACGAAATATGAAAAAATATTTCTTCGGCGACTTCTTCTCAGCAGATTTCCGGTAAAAACTCCGAGAGCAAAGACAATTGCCATGAAAAGTTTTTAAAAAATCGTTCGAAGGCGACTTTAAGTTGTAGGTCCCGCCATTCATGTATAAAATTAACATACAAAACATAACTGGTGTGAGAATCTAGGTCGGAATCCTAACTGAAGGGTTGTAATGACCAATTATGTTATGTACAGGTGACATCAAGAGGATATTTGTCTTTCAAATTTATTAGCATTGTCCACAGTGTTTATGAGCCAGTCTGTTTTTAATTTTATCCATGATCTAATCGTGGTCTTTAAAAACCATTAATTTTTATTGGAAGTTAAGGTTTTATTAATGAATTCAGATAATTTTTGATATTCTGCATATAAGTGAAGCTTATTCCAGTGAAAGCGGTCTACATCGATCGAAAGCAACGGTAGTCAGATCGAACAATGTCTGGACTTAACAGGAACGAAATAATATTCAAATAGTTTTTGACCTGCACCGCAATATGTGGCCTGGCGTTTTCATCACGGAAAATTCTGGTAAATAAAATCATTCCTTTAAGTTAAGTTTACCTTTCTACTTGGAAAATGTGCTCGATCTGCATAATCAATATTTGAATGTTTTCTTTTGAACGGGTGAATTTTTACACGCTACATCAACCATATTGCGTTTGAGCTTACGCTATTAAAATCTTAAAAAAAATAGATTAAAATTATACGGTTAGGTATGTTAATTATGTTCTGTTGTATTTTGACTCAAAAGCGTTTTTATGGTAACCAATCTGTTTATATAGTGTATCTGGAAGTTTAATTATGGGTGCCAATTGGTATATTGGTGTACATTATACTGATATTATATATTATGGTTGATATTATAGTACCTCAAGGCATTTCTGTTCTTAGCACTTTAATGAACTTCCTTTGGAATTTTCTTTTCTAAACAAAATGATTAAACTAGAACAAATATAGTCTTTTGAGTAGCGTGGTAATCTATAAGTTCGAGTGTTGTGGGTGCGATTTCTACCTGAAGTGCTGGTCTGTTACACTTCACCGGTCTTAATTATTTTGATCGTAAAATTCAATACAATTTATAATCGTTCGTTTTAATCGCAATCATATAAATAAATAAATATAAAATATAAAATGGAATTTATAATTCCACCTGAATCTAATTTGCGTTGCACAAATTGGATATAATTCGATAAAATTTTAAAAGACCTAGAGGTTGGATAGCGACGAAACTAACTTTTTTTTCAAATTAATATAATAGGGCTTTACATAAATCGGGTAAAATCGTGGAAGAAATCTAACTAGTGGGTGAAACGGACAAAGTGATAAGATATCCATAGTCTCAAGGATTTCAAAGCAGGTTTCTCTACCGGGCATTACTTGGTACCGGAGATATAGACATCGAAGCTAATTGCTTTCTTTCAATAAGCAAAAAAAGTTCTTTACATAAATTGGGCAAAATTGTTAGTGTTTTACGTGTTTTTTTCCCATGACTTGCACTTTTTGACGAAGGCATCCATTTGACTTGCATTTTTTTCTGCAATAACTTGCATTTTTTTGTAGATGACTTCCATTTACTTTGGTTCCAGAACAGGCAAGGCCCTAGAACTGTTACTAACATGTACTAAGCATAGTGATATTGATCTTTGTGTGATTTAATCTTTGCATAAGTATTGAGTTATGGTACAGGGGACATTCCACTATCAATTCTGCGGCTATAAATCATATCTTAAAGAATGGAATCAAAAAAATACGAATATTTTTCGACTCTAATTTATCTTCAATGTCTATATGGAAACAAATTGTATTCGTTAGCTGGCTAGCTAGTCAGTAAAAAAAAAAAACGTCGATTTGCTTGTCTAATATCATTCAAAGTTAAATGTTCATTATGTTGATGGAAATTAAATTCTGGTTTGCTTCTGAACTATTTTGGGTGTAGATATTACGTTTATTGTAAGTAAATTAACTGAATCTCTGATACGAAAGATTTTCTTTACCCATTTGGTTAGTTAGCTATGTAAACAGTGTGGTACAGTATTGCTATTTCTCTCTCCAAAAAATTCTATAAAAATAGATTAAAATTTTTCCATAATGTGAGTGCGTGTGTGTGTGTGTGTGTTAAATATGTAGTTATTTTTCTTTTTGTTAAAAAATCTGTATGGATGGAATATTAAAATTTTTTTTATTTTTATTTTCAAAATACGGGATTGTATGTTTTCGATTTTAATTTAATGCCAACAGAAAACAAAAACAAAAAAAAATCAATTTATGTGTGTGATTACATATTGTATTTATTGTTGTAAATTCTTATCACTGCTTATGCAAATTGTTGGGATTAAAATAGTTAAATATCGTATAATCCGGAGGAGTGAATATTTTGTAGAAATAAATTGCAAAAAAATTATAAAATCTCAAGCTGAGAATGAGAGTAAATTAATTGGAATTTATAAATTGAAAATAATTGTTGAAAGAGCTGTTTATGGTTTTGTATTTATGGTTTGTGTGTTGCCCTTCAACAGTGCTTAAATAAATTTAACAAATTTTATAAAATTATTTTGCGAAACACACAGTATGTGATAACAAAATTAATTTCATTAAATAATCATTTGATAATAATGCGGAGATTTATTTTATATAAACAATAAAAAGGAAATAATAATTCTAAAATATATCTTTTGTTAATCATAATTATGATAATAATTAGAAAATTTTCAGAATTTATACAAAATGTCAATTGAAAAGTTAATGAGTTTTAAATTTTGTTAATGCAACGAAATAATTGAAAATGTTTTGAACAAAAACTTTTCGGAGTTGCTTAAATATTATTCTTTAGAACATTACAAATATTTATTTATAGGCATTTATAGGATAGGGTATTATCTCTCCAGTCCCTGCTGGATCCTGAAGTAAAGAATTAGGTGCTATTGACAAGAGGAGGCGGCAAGAACATGATGCCATGCCACAACAATAATGTGCAAAAATCACCACTTATGGACCTTTCCTAAGAAACTCTCACTTAAATTTTTGCTGCTTCAGGCGATAATCTAATTACAGCTTAACGTTATTAATTCTACTTCCAAAAGCGCAAGTTGGAGGCTTGTAAATGATTTATTCCTTTCTGTGGTTTAATATGGGCGTCGTAGTCTATTAGGTAGTATGTTGGCTTTCAAACGAGAGCTCAAATGTTCAAACACCTGTAACACCTCTAACACCTCGATAAACAGAAAATTTCGTACATAACTTAATTGATCATTATAGCCCTTCAGTAAGGATTACAACCTAGTTTCTGGAACCACTTATATTGTGTGTGTTAATTTTACCCATGAGTGGCGAAACCTACAGTTTAAAGCTGACTCTGAACGATAGATTTTTTTGAGAAATAATGGCAATTTTATTTACTCCCAGATTTTTTACTAGAAATCTGCTGATAGCAAGTCGCCAAAGAAATATGTTTTTCATATTCCGTTTTGTTAGAGTTATCTAACCTGGGGTTTGAAATGTGGCCTCACGTCTAATAAGCCAACACACTACCTATTACACTGCGGGGCGATTTTAAAAATCTTTCCTTCCACAAAACTCAGTAATATCTGAAACAGGAAGGCGGGTTAAAACTTGAAAAGCCAACATTCCACATACGCAACATTACACGAATTTGGATATGTAATGATTTAAGGCACAATGAGCGCAAACCGATTAGGCAATTTTGTCTTTATTGAGTTCAGTTAGCAGTTCACATATTTGGGAAATTAATTTGTTTTAATCTCCTCAAAAAATTAACTTTGGAGCGGGCTTTGTATTTGTTCAACGCAACGCTTTTAATCACTCGATTGCTGTAGTCAAGGAATGGCTGCTTTGTAGTACAAAAATGTGCCTCAGCTTCCCCAAAAGCAAAAATTTCAATACAATGGAATTTTTGAGTATTTATATAAAGGCTGTAGTCGCCATAGTCTAGTAGGTAGTGTGTTGGACGTGAGGCCATGGTTCAAACCCCAGGTCAGACATCTCCAACAATACGAAATATGAAAAAATATTTCTTCGGCGGCTGCCTCTCAGTAGATTTCTGTCAAAAATTCTGAGAGTCGATTTTAAACTGTAAGTCTCACCACGTATGGATAAAATTAACACACACAACATGAGTGTTGTGAGAAGCTAGGTAGTAAACCTGGCTAAGGGGTTGTAATGAACATTTATGCATTTATGCATCAGAGATCAGCAATGAATCATATTTTCGTTATTTCATGAAATTTTGAATATAAGTGAGTCATTCGTAGTCAGTACAACGTTGATTTATAAGTATGAGTACAATGAGTAGGAGAACAACGTTGACATCGAACTCATACCATTCGTAATATGTTTGATTCATATGCCTACTCATTCAGATTCATAACTTTAGAAAAATACTCATAATACTTATAAATGATTCGACTGACTGGAATCATTCATCAAAATTTACAGTCTTAGTCGTTGTTGTATTTACGAAAAAAGAAGAAAGAAAAAGACAAAGACAGCAAACAAAGCAAACACACAACCTTCTAGTGAGTATTGTAGTGTTCGTACGCGAATCATATTTATTTTGTAATCCTTGCAAATGTTGAGTCATGGAGAGTCGAAATCAACAACATCATACGTATTGTTAAGTATGAGTACGATGGGTATTTCAAACTTTGAATATGAGTAGTATGAGTATAATATTAAAATAAGTATGAATGCGTATAAATATCAGAAATTATGGGTATGATTCGATACTACTCATCTTTTTGAATACTCATTGCTGATCTCTGGTATATATGTTATATGAAGTCTTATTCAAACGAAGGTCGATTGCAAAACTCCTCGGTAGCAGACTTTTAGTTGTAAGAAAAGCTGGAAACCATTATGCATAACATCTTTAAGTGATATATTTGTTAATTATTTGTAGTTACCGGAACAATTTCTTTCCTGTACAAGTTTTTTTCCCCTAGCAATACTGGTATATTAGCTATGTCGACTTTCTATTTTATACTGTACCCCTGTTTGTAAATCGTTTTTTTTTGATGTTTAATTTAAACAAAGAAACAACATTAATTGTAATAAAATTTTTATATAAAAACAATATCCCTGAAATCTTTGTCATATAAAGAAGAATTGATGGTCTGGTAACATCAAAAATGTTAATTAAATTTTATGCTTAAACTTTCCATTTTTACCCTGTGGAATATTTTAATATCAGGGTGCTTACCGCAGGAAATACAAACAATGGGTATTGTTTTCCCCTTAAAATGTTAAATAAATTGATTATCAATAAACCAAAATCTTTATTGTTGATGTTCATTTTTAAATAAAATAAAAAAAAAGAAAAAAAAAGTGAAAAAATAACAAATCCGATAGAAATTTATTTTTACCACCCCTAAAATTAATGAATATTATAAAGCCTACCGGTGCCATAGTAATTTAAAAATTCCCATAGAAATCTATTGATAAAGAAAGCATTTTATAAATTGAAGTGATGTTGCACATTGTAAAGCATTTCAAAATGAATGATTATTTTTTTATACATTTTTGTTTTCTATTGTCTTCGATAAATTTAAATAACACAAAGCATGTGTGAGAGATATCACTGAGATATTTAGGGTCGTTTGATAGACCCTTTGTTTCTATTATGTGTGGAATATGACATCGTTTAAATGGTCACAACGTCTTTTTTGGGTGGAGCGCATCTGAAATGTTCAATTAGCGCCCTCCTGTTGGAACCACATGCCATTAGTGTCCAGATCTTTCAATTCAGGTTAATTGAAGTTGGTAATCATAGAACTGTAGTGCTCACCGTTGACAGTGACGGCCTGGCCGATGTCATCGCCAGCTCTTAATTTATCCCGACATCCAGGCTGCGCTTAAGTGACAAAAAAACGTATTTTCGACGTCCGTCCTTATCCATGAATACTAAGGATTTCTTAAGAAAATTTCGAGTCATTCAAAGACAACCCTTATATCAGTTCCGGGACATATGGATGTCGTTGGAAATTGTATTGCTGATGAGCTGGCCAGGGCAGGTACAGAGCGATTAGTGATTCTAACAGGCCACTGATCATTTAGCAAGCATGCGGAAAACGTGGCAGAGGCTGTGGATCTGAGGATATTTCCTGCTCTTGGTGCGAAAAGAAGGAGGTTTTGAACCCCTCACTATCTAAATTACTTGAATGATCTCTCTAAAGAAAAATAAGAATTGACGCATTAATAACATTTATTTTTGACTCTGGTTGATTTCCTCTAGGGAATGTGAGATTATTGAATATGTGAGATGGGTTGAATAGTTATTGTGGTGTCACAATGAATCTAAATGCTGGCTTTTGTGGATCCTCTTCTTTCAAGGAAAATTTGCCCCTAAACCGAACCTAAGCGAACGTCTTCTTACTAAATTTGTTTGCTGAAAAACTTATGGATTTTTCATTGAATAATTAAAGTCTTTTGCAGGATATGCAGTCAACGAAAAAAAGTATACATACAGCAGTGTATGTAGACTTTTTCTTGCTAATTTTTATCAAATTAAAAAAGATTTTAAAGCGTTGTTTAAGGCATTTACAATTAAGAATATTTGAATGAAAAAGACAAAGAAAACATAGAAATTATTGGGGATAAGCATAAAAATTGGCGGGAAAAAAGTCTACATACAGCGGTGTTTATTAGACTCTTTTCTTTGACTGTATATCCTACAAAAGACTTCTTAATTATTCAATGAATAATCCATAAGTTTTTCAACAAATTTGATTATATATTCTGCAAAAGACTTTTTAATTATTCAATGAAAAATATGGTGTATGTAGACTTTTTTTCTCTGACTGTAAACTAAATATACGACGAAAAAATTTTCTAATTTGAGCAAATAATTTTTAAAGCTTAAATTTAAATCAAACTTTTCCCATAATGAAGTTTTTATCAGTTCCTAAATGGCCTTATTGTTTAATATGTATAAAAGCTTATCAAGTGGACAGCTTGTAATTAATTATTAAATTTTAATACTTTTTACTATGATAACAATACTCCATTAACTTTATTTTGGTTTTTAGAAAATAAATTTTTAATTTTTGTTCACCCCAAAATAATCACACTAAACTGTGGACAGAGTTAGTTGCATGCTGTTAAATAATTTTGTGTCACTTTTGATCTGGTCTTTAATGCTAACATTTCTTGTATCAAAAAAGAAGAAATCAATATCATTTGTTATTTCAAAAAAAGAAAGAAAGGAACGAGATTATGCATAATTTATACGGATTAAATTCTGGTCAAATCAAAATCACTACAGAAAATTGAAACCAGCACAAAGCAATTCAACGTAAACGAAATTATAAGGGACAACAATTTCTGGATGTGTTTTTTTTATAAAAGCGGAATTGAAGAGAAAGAAATTCTGTGAACAATTTGTGATTTTTTTATACTAAAAACAGAGCAAAAAGGATATAACATGGCTTTAGAGTTTCTTTGTTAAAGGAAGAAACAATTTTGAAACATTATTTCTTTCTTTTTTTTCACATACAAAAGTAGTTTTCCAGTTAAGTTTGGTTTTTTTTGCCATTTGGAGTATTTCAATAATCGTTTGTATGTGTATACAAGTGTATAACTGCTGTTGGCTTTTAGACTTTATACAGCAAAAAGGCTGTTATTGCACATAAGGTGTTAATGGAAAAAGAATTTCAAGAATTTACTTATAAAGTAAACAAAAAAGAAGTTTTTTAAACTTTATTTTAAGGAAATTTTAACAGAAACCTTTTTAAGGCTCCATATTCTATTTTTGACAATACACTTCCTGTCAAGGTCATAAACGAAAATATGTAATAGACATACAGTAAGACCGTGCTTAACGCTGCTCCGTTTAACGCTGTTTCAGTATTACGCGGTAGTATTGGGATTCCCCTAAATCGCATACTGTATTGATACAATCAACCAAAAGCGGTGCACTGTATAGCGATGATGTATACTACGTATCTTTTTCAACGCTCTTTGGTCTGTCTATGATAAAGATTCCAACTTTATTTTCCTAAGTCGCAATCACTATACGAACGCATCTTTCCTACGTCACAGTTGATTTATTAGTTGCTTCGTTTAGCGCTGGAACTTATTGAAACGTGTTCTCCGTGTTAAGCGGGGTCTTACTGCACATAACTACTTACTAGGTGTTAAGGTGATCAATACAAGGAATACTAATGTGAATAAAAATACAATCATGATACATGCATACATACATGCATAATTGGTGACTACAACACGTCAGTCAGGATTATGAAATAGTTTCTCACACCACCTATGTTGTGTGTGTTAATTTAGACATGAGTGGCAGAACCAAGAGCTTTTTAAGAAATTTACCAGAAATCAGCTGAGAGAAAGTCGCCCGAGCAATATTTTTTTCATATTTTGTTTTGTTCAAGATGTCTGAGGCAGAGGTTGAACCGTGTCCTCACGCCTAATAAGTCTACCCATTAACCACTGCCATTTTACTCCGCTTTCAAAAATATTCTATTTGTGCAGCTGTCTGCAGTGAAGATTTCTTCATGTGATGTAAAAAGAAATTCCATATCGCATTTCCCCACTGCTTAATCCAATTCACATGCATATATACATAATTGGCCATTACAACCCTTCAGTCAGGATTACGGCCTAGCTTCTCACACCACTCATGTTGTGTATGTTAATTTTATACATGAGTGGAGGGACCAACAGTTTAGAGTCGATTCCGAAAGACAGATTTTAGAGAAACTTTTCAGAAGCAATTTTATTTATTTACTTTCAGAGTTTTTGCCAGAAATCTGCTGAGAGGAAGTCGCCGAAGAAATATTTTTTTTTCATATTTTCGTTTTGATGTGTGACTTGGGGTTATGCACCGCGGCCTTATGTCTAATAAGCCAACACTCTACCTGCTAAACTACGGCGATACATGTGATACGGTACGGCAGGACAATGTGATATGAAATGTTCCATAGTGCCCCGCTTTCACTGCTATGAGACTGAAATACATTCATTTATTTGAATGCTCCCTAAGGTTAGATATAATCCTATTCGGTTTTCTTTTTCCCGAATCATTTAGCTTATGATCTTCACCAAATCTAAGTTGACCAGTGTTCCAAAAGTTTCTCATGCGATATTTTCGCCTCACGTGATTCTCTGGATATGTTAGCTGCCTCGAAAAATAGTTAATCGTCTCTATATAGTTCCAATCTGTCTTATCCTTTTGTCTTTGCTCCCAACTCCTGTAAATGGCTTTGAAGTTTAGTACAAATATTGATATGTTTCTACAATATACAGAGATACCCAGTTCAGTCCTAGCTCCAAGTTGAGAGTAGTACGTGTAACAATTAATCCCTATGGCCAGTTGCGGTAGGGTTCTGTTTGATCAATATTTTTAATCTGATATCCAAGTAACGCAGTCGATAGATCATTTGGTGTCCCGTCCGATTCTCAGCATACATATGTGTAAATCCTTTCAGGTCCTCAAATAAATACTAGTGGTATGATTAATAATTTGGGCAAATATACTTCACCATGGTTTGAACTGATAGGCAGTTAGATCCACCATATATTATACACAAAATTAGTCATTACTACCACTTAGTCAGGATTTCGACCTAGTTTCTCACACCACTTATATTGTGTGTGCTAATTTTATATATGAGTAACGAAACCTACAGTTTAAAGTCTACTCCGAACGACAGATTCTTGAGAAATTTTTCATTGTAATTTTATTTTCTCGCAGTGTTTTAGCCAGAAATCTGCTTAGAAGAAGTCGCCGAAGAAATATTTTTTCGTATGTCGTTTTGTTAGAGATGTCTGACTTGGGGTTTGAACCGAGACTTCACGAAGCCAACACACTACCTACTAGACTACGGCGACTTCACCGCCATATATTATATTCGTGTATAAATTGGCTGCCCAGATATGAGTTTTATTTCTTATAAATATTCCTAGCCACCAGATATGTTGAACCATTTGTAATATTTAGATATTGCACTTCTCAGTGTATGAACCTTTAATAGAGGCCTTATTTCGAAATACTAATTAGAATGAAAAGTCTTTGTCGTTCTATAAATTTAACAGCAAGATTTGGTGATTCAAAGACCACCTCATTTTGAAGAAGGATCATAAAACTGTCCTGACCAGCTGCATTAAATGCTGTAGAAGATTTTTATTCTATCCTTTACAATATCAGTGTTGAAATTAGGCGTTTCCGCTCTTTTATATCTCATTATCGATTTTACTGTTAAGATCTTGTGTCAAACCGTAGTAGTTATTGAAAGTTTGTTTTGTATTGTAGTGCTCAGTTGTAAATTCTTCGGAACTGTTTTCAAATGTAGTCTAATTGCCTATATTAAGATCGTTTTGATCGCATAAAACCTCCTACTTAAGCTAAAAAGCCATGCAATCCTAAGTGGTATCCAGGGAAGAGCAAAATATTTTCACTATGGGTTTTGAAATTTGAAAACTTTAAAAACCATACAGAAAACCCTCTGAAGCAAAAATCAACATTAACAATAAAGTTAATGGAAAGCTCAAGGGCGCCAATTTTTGCAGCAAGTGTAGTACTCAATGAGTAAAGTTTCAAACCCTTTTTTCTAGGAAACGAGGGATCACAATCTCACCAAGCTATTACCGGTTCTAGTAAACCATAAGAAAATCAGTATTGAGCCACCCTCATATGCCTTAAAAGAATGAAGAGTAGTAAAGGAAAGAAAAATTTAAAAATTTGATGGAATTTTCATTCGATAATTTCCTTAAATTACATACGATACTTATATGTACAGTGTCGGACAAAATAAAGTGCGGTTTGAAATATTTTTTGTTTTTTGATTAAAACATGTGTTTATTGCTTTCAAATGTTTATAAATTATAGTTTAATTTTCAATTCGGTTAATATTTTATCTAAAAAGTATATTAACATTGAATTCTTTCTTTATATTTTCTATTTATAATAGAAACTATATGGCACCTAAGGAATTTCAAGTGACAAAATAAAGTACCACTTCACTAGAAAATATTATAAATAATTAAATAACTTCAATATTTAGTACGAAGTTGTTCCTCCTTTGCTAATTATGACATCTCTTAATCTTTTCGGCATACTTAGCGCAAAGTTCTTCAAAGTACTTGTAGGAATTGCATTCCATTCACTTTGCAGTTTTTCCCAAAATGTTTGAATATTTGTTCTGGACTCCATCAGGATTTTGTCATCTGAGGTAGCCCAAAGATGCTCTATGGGGTTTAAATCAGGGCTTTGAGCAGGCCATTCAAATTTTTCAACATTATTTTCTTCAAAATATGTTTTAGCGATCTTACTTGTGTTTTTGGGGTCGTTGTCTTGTTGAAAGATAAACCCCCCAAGCCCATTTCCTCCTAACTGCTGTAAAGATTTTCTTCCAAAATATTTACATAGTGCTCTCCAGTCATTTTTGAATCAATTTTAACGAGTCTACCTACTCCTGAAGAGGAAAAACATCCCCACACCATGAGGCAGCCTCCACCATGTTTTCCAGTCTGGATAAGGTTTTTCGATTTAAGCGTATGTGCTGGTTCACAGCACACTCTTTTCCGAGTTTTGCAATTTTTTAGTTCATATTTTGACTCGTATGTCCAAATAATTTTGTTCCAAAAACATTCAGACATATTTATGTAAATATTTATTTATTCAAGTAACTTTATGTAAATATTTATTTATGTAAATATTTATGGTGGAGGCAGCCTCATGGTGTGGGGATGTTTTTCCTCTTTAGGAGTAGGTAGACTCGTTAAAATTGATTCCAAAATGACTGGAGAGCACTATGTAAATATTTTGGAAGAAAATCTTTACAGCAGTTAGGAGGAAATGGGCTTGGGGGGTTTATCTTTCAACAATACAACGACCCCAAGAACACAAGTAAGATCGCTAAAACATATTTTGAAGAAAATAATGTTGAAAAATTTGAATGGCCTGCTCAAAGCCCTGATTTAAACCACATAGAGCATCTTTGGGCTACCTCAGATGACAAAATCCTGATGGAGTCCAGAACAAATATTCAAACATTTTGGGAAAAACTGCAAAGTGAATGGAGGGCAATTCCTACAAGTACTTTGAAGAACCTTGCGCTAAGTATGCCGAAAAGATTAAGAGATGTCATAATTAACAAAGGAGGAACAACTTCGTACTAAATATTGAAGTTATTTAATTATTTATAATATTTTCTAGTGAAGTGTTACTTTATTTTGTCACTTGAAATTCCTTAGGTGCCATATAGTTTCTATTATAAATAGAAAATATAAAGAAAGAATTCAATGTTAAGATACTTTTTAGATAAAATATTAACCGAATTAAAAATTAAACTATAATTTATAAACATTTGAAAGCAATAAACACATGCTTTAATCAAAAAACAAAAAATATTTCAAACCGCACTTTATTTTGTCCGACAGTGTATTATATGAGTCGCCAGGGTTCGGGCCCCAGGCCAGACATCAAAACAAAATACAAAAAGTATTACTTCTGCGACTTTCTCTCAGCAGATTTCTGGCAAAACTCTGAGAGTAAATAAAATTGCCATCAAAAGTTTCTCAAAAATCTGTCGTTCGGAGTCGACTTTAAACTGTAGGTCCCACCACTCATGTATAAAATTAACACACAAAACATATGTGGTGTGAGAAAATAGGTCGTAATCCTGACTGAAGGGTTGTAATGACCAATTATGTATGTATGTATGTACTTCTTTTATATTTATATTCTCATATTATTTTTAATATTTTATGTTTCAAACGAAAAATTTTACTTAAGTATTCATAAAAAGTA
The DNA here is from genome assembly GCA_932273835.1 of Sarcophaga variegata. NCBI lineage: Eukaryota > Metazoa > Arthropoda > Insecta > Diptera > Sarcophagidae > Sarcophaga > Sarcophaga variegata. The sequence continues at coordinate 32,874,260 of OW026359.1, read as the reverse complement.
CGTTTAAATTATTAATTACGTAACGGTTGCATGCATTTGTCATTTGTAGATATCGTGGGAGTCGACAACACTGGGATTTTGGTACACTGAACTATTGGAACGTAATGCACAATTTCGTACTTGGATTTCCACTGACCGGCCAAAGGTGAGTTCGCTTCAAAAATTACACACAAATTTATTTCAATAAATTTCAAAGGAAACCATGAACCAACTAAAACGAGCAAAAGCCACAAAAATCTTAATTACTTAGTGTTCATCACCCTTATAATCAACATCATCAGCGTATTTGTGGTTTCTCGTTTTGATAAGTTTCCTTTGATATCATTTTTATATTTTCCTTTTGCATTCCTTTCCTCCACGATACGAATAAGTAAACCAGACGTCCTTTAAAAAAAACTTTACTTTACCTATCTTTAATCTGGGTTACTTGCTTGCTTGTTTTTGCTGTTTCATGGGTGCTCATTACATCTGTTTTTTAAATATGTTTTTGTGTGCTCTTTTTTCGTTTTGATTCGTTTTAAAAGGTATTTTGGATGACAGGATTCTTTAATCCTCAAGGTTTTTTAACTGCCATGCGTCAGGTATGTTGTTTTATGTTTTTTTTTGTAGTTTTTAAACGTCTGTTAAGTGTGTGGTACGTTAATAATATTGTGGTAGATAAATTATTTCGGTTGCTTGTTCTTCTTTTTTTCTGATTATTTTTAAATACTTGTAAATTCTCCATATGCCACACATACATATGTACATATGTATGTATGCATATTTCAGTGTGAATTACATTAAGTGTAATGCAATTAATGACGTTTTCCATGTTGTAGCTGTGGTTTACAGTTTTTTCGACCATTTTGATTTCAATTGCAGTTGCCCATTAAGTGTAGCTTCAGAAGCTTCATAAAATCGCATTTAAATAACTGAGTTTTGTTGATGACAGACGTTATACGGCATTATTAAAAATGAATTTTAATTGAATATTTTTTTTTTAAACTTTTTCAGTGGTTAATTTTTATTGGATAAACTGATTTTAAATGACTTTACAGCGTAGTCTTATGTGTCATAAAAGCACTGATATTTACAGTTAATCAATATTTATTTAAACACAAGCAATGCAATTTAATATTTTAATAAGGATTATTAAAATAATCCATTTGATAAAAGTATTTAATTTTGTTTTTTATTTAACTTGTTTTTAACATATATTCAAGAGTTCTATTGAAGTCGCCGTAGTGTGTTGGCTTAGTAGACGTAGCGTCCGAGTTCCAATCCCAATCAGGCATCAAAACGAAAATATGAAAAAAAAATATTTCTTCGGCGACTTCCTCTCTTGAAAAAAGTTTCTCAAAAAATCTGCCGTTCGGAATCGACTTTAAACTATAGGTCCTGCCACCGATGTATAAAATTAACACACACAACATGAGTGGTTTGAGAAACTAGGCCGTAATTCTGACTTAAAGGTTGCAATGGCCAATTATGTATGTATGTACTCGTAGTTATGTTATACAGAATATCTTATGTCAAGAAATGTACTGTCTTTACTACCTGAATAAATATCGGGCGGGCTAACCATTGGTTTAAATTCGAACCATCGGTTGCTTCGAATCTGGCAATACTTATGTCATTCTATTCTGTCACTAAATTAATATCTGATCAAGTTTGGCATTTATTGGATATTTATTTTCAAAACAAAGGCAATTATTCGGAAATTGCAAATTTTAAAAAAATTATATTTCCGAATGAAGTTAACCTTGGTCTTTATGTTAATAAGTTAAATTGCCGTATTTGGGGCTCAGAAAACCCACGCGTGGTCTTACAAAAGCTATTGCACTCTTTACGAATGACTGTTCGGAGAGGCTTGTGGAACAGGCCCATATTTCTATGAATATGAAGACGACGGTCAATGAAAACACTTATCGCATCATGATAAGCGATTTTTTTGTATCCGCTCCTCATAGTATTGGTGTGAACCATGTTTGGTTTCAACAGGATGGTGCAACTTGCCACACATCTCATGCCACAATCAATTGGCCGCCAAAAAGCTGCGATTTGACACATACATACATACATAAATGGTCATTACAATCCTTCAGTCAGGATTATGGACCTAGTTTCTTACACCACTTATGTTGTGTCTGTTAATTTTATACATGGTTGACGGGAGCTACAGCTTACAGTCGACTCCGAACGACAGATTTTTTGCGAAACTTTTCATAGCAATTTTACTTACTCTCAGAGTTCTTGTCAGAAATCTGCTGAGAGGAAGTCACCGAAGAAATATTTGTTTATATTTCGTTTTGTTGGAGATGCCTGACCAGGGGTTTGAACAGTGGCCTTACGCAGTGGTGTTGTCGAGCCGGAACGCTCCGGAAAGTCGTTTCGGTACTTACCTTTTGGACAGGAACGCGTTCCGAACTAAAGATTATTTCAGATAACGAGAATTGGATGACGTTTTGAAAAAAATTTTTTTTCTAATTTTTGACGAATTTTTATATGTATTTTTATAAACAAGGGTTTGAACCGAACCCGAACCGGAACAAAAACCGGAACGAACCGAAACGTGAACAGGAGTCCGGAACGCGTTCCGGTAAAAAAAATTAGCACAACACCACTGGCCTTACGTCTAATAAGCCAACACACTACTACACTACGGTGACTTCAATTTAATTTGACACAGTTGGACTATTTTCTGAGGGCGCCGTTAAAGAAAAGGGTTATGCCAACAAACCAGACACAATTGAGCATTTGAAGACCGATAATCGCGATGCCATTGCCGAGATACGACCCCATACACTCGAAAAAGTGCACACGTACAATAAAATGAAGGACTGTGAGGCCAGCAGCGACAGCCTTATGAATGAAATAATTGGCCAATTCACACGACTTTGTATCGTGTATGTAGTATTGAATACACTTGGTCGATTGTGAACGCTCAATGCTATGCTGTATGTATTGTTTATTTCGTTTTCCAAATGTCAAAAAGCGATATGAAGAAGAACACCAGTATTCGTGAATTAATTGTAAAGCAACAAAATGAAAAAGAATTCCCAAAAAAGTAAATTAATTAATTATTTGTACGAACAATATCATTTTCCATTTTTATTTTTGATTTAATAAACTTTCTGTTGTCACTAGGAATTTTTATTCTTCTTCATAATTTTTGGCATTCAAAGAATTTGATAGCATGAAACCAATACAACTTTTAAAAACACATGAAAAAATGTGTATAAGTCTATCGGATTTTTACATGAAAATTATCAACAACAACCATACACTGTTGTATATTCGTCCAACAATACAATGAATACAACGATACAACAGCTTGTGTGAATTGACCATATATTTCATTTCTAATCAGAGCAATTGTACTTCACAACAAAAAAATTAATTTGGTAAAATCTCTAACCATTATTGTTTAATTACATTTTTAAATTTGAACTTTTGAATCACCCATATATATGTCTGTATGTCAAAGCCAAAACGGTTAGTTAGTTAGCCTTAAATAGATTCGAATGTAAATGATTTCATGGTATTTTGAATTTTTATATATTTTCTCTATTTTTGATGAAACCTAATAAAATTGCTTTAAACGTACTTTAAAATTTAATGTGTGAAGTGTATTTATAAAAAATAGATGGCTCGACACAGAAGAATAAACACCTAAATCAATTAGAGGATTAGAGTGTAGGAGTAAATTATATTATCAACTTAAAAACCTCAATTTTAGTTGGTTAAGACTATTTCATATTGAATCTTAACACACGTTCAACATACAAATAAACAATGCATCTAAATGCTCCACTGAATCTGGGTGTACTGAAGTATGATTGTGGTCAAGTTATTCAACAGTTGGTATATATGTATATACATACATATATATATAGAAGTTCCATGAAATCATGTTTCAATGTTCTTGTAATTATGAAGTAATCACTGATACGTATAAACTTTTAGTAGCCAAATTGAATTGAGTTAAACGTTTAAAATTACTTAACTCTGTCATGTTGATGTTAAATATCAAATTCTTAAAACATCTAAAAGTTAAATATAAAATTAATAAAGAAATTTAATAATTAATTCTATAAATAATTTAAAAACAAAAGAAAATTTATGGTTAAATGTTTAATTAAAAGTCATATTTATAAATAAATCCTTATTTAAAGTCCAAGAGAAAGACTATAATGAAAGAAAATTAATAAAAGACCTTAATTTCTTGTCATTTATAACACTTAGTAGGGGCATAAATATTGTTACAACATTAATCACACTCATTCTACTAGAATACATATATGCTATACATAATTGGTCATTACAACCTTTCAGTCAGGATTACGACCTAGCTTCTCACACCACTTACGTTATGGGTATGTTATTTTTTTTTATATATGAGTGGTGGAACCTACAGTTTAAAGTCAACTCCAAACGACAGATTATTGCGTAACTTTTCATGATAATTTTATTTACCCCGCGAGTTTTTGCGAGAAATCTGTTGAGAGAAAATCGCCGAAGAAATATTTTCCTTCATCTTTAGTTTTATTCGAGATGTCTGACCTGCAATTTGAACCGTGGCCTCACGTCTAGTAAGCCAACACACTACCAACAACATTACGGCGACTTTTAATAGAATAGTTGAACATATTATTGGCACATGGGTTATGAAATATAATCCGTAAAGCATCAATCTGTACCAGAAATTCTAAATTATTTCAGTCTTCACGAATAGTTCTTCAATAATGTGATATGAGAAAAGGTGATATTTTCCAAATATTCCGCTCTTTCAGGGTAAGTTGCATGTTAGTCTAACCCTATATAAAAATGTTTGAGTGAATTGAATATGTTTTAGACCATCTGCTGTCGGGCAGTTCGCCCTTAATTGTCAAATTAAAAATACGGCGAAATTCGCTCCATAAAAAAGACTCTCACATTCGACGAATTATTAAAAAAGACTTGGTGCTCGATGCTTTCAACTTTGTCTTACCATAAAAAAAAAAATGGATGGTCGAAATACAAACCTCTCCAGGTAAAGTGTTCAGTTTACCGATGAAAAAATTGTTGTGAAAAAAAAATTATTACCTGTAAAATGATAGCGTGTATGAATGGTCATTTAAGGACGCATCTGAGCTGATTCCTCAGGTCGAAAAGGTGTTCGACCAGCTTCTGTTATGGTTTGGTATAGTTCTCCTTACGATGACATGCATTTCCGCTAGCAAGGGGTCATAAAATCGACCACCGTATATTCTTAGTCACTCTAGTCTAATAGGTGGTGTGTTCGCTTATTAGACGTTTGGAATCGACTTTAAACTGTAGGTCCTGCCACTCAAGTATAAAACTAACACACAATGAACAAGTGTTGTGACATACATACATACATAATTGGTCATTAAAACCCTTCAGTCAGGATTACGACCTAGTATCCCGTAACACTTACATATATTGTGTGTGTTAATTTTATGTATGAGTGGCGGGACCTACAGTTTAAAGTCGACTCCGAAAGACGGATTTTTGAGAAACTTTTCACAGCAATTTTTTATTTACCCTCAGAGTTTTTCTAGAAATCTGCTGAGAGGAAGTCGTCGAAGAAATACTTTTTGTATCTCGTTTTGATGTCTGACCTGTGATTTTAATCCTGGCTTTACGTCTAATGAGCCAATGCACTACCTAATAGACTACGACGACTTCTGTCTGTATATACAATGTGCTCAAAAACAGCAGTAGACTCCGATACAATTCACCAGCATTTGTCTCCTCTGACGAATGTTGCTCTGGGGGTCGTAATTTGTACCCACTAGACTAAGAATTGTGAACAATTTTAGAGGATATTATTTGCCACAAATGGCCCACCAATATTGACCCTCTTTAGACTGCCTTAATTTGTGCGGTGGCAAGTTTTCCAACTGATGAGGTGCGTTCGGCTATTGACAATTGGCCCATTGCGTCTTAAAGCGTGTGTGGAGGCCAAAGGCGGAAAAAAAGTTGATTCCAAAACATCAATTGAATTTAATTTTAGCTTAGAATGTGTGTAAGAATATTTATGTCCCTACTAAGTAAATACGTTTGATTTCTAATGTATTTGTTTAATTGTTAAATTTTAGAAAACATTTGGTGTTCTAAGTTTTTGTTTAGAAGCATTTACATAAAATACAAATACATTTTCCAATACAATAACAATTGCTAATAATAAATGCATGCATAAATACATACAAATTTAACTTTAAATGAATTCATTTGTTAAGTATCTTTATTCCAATTGATTGGAAACTAATTATTGACTGTTAAGTAATTCTATTTTGTTATCAAAGTTCTTTTAAAGGTCTTCTTCTTTATGTAAAGGAAAGTGAAAATAAGAAAAAAATATTTTCTATTCTTTCTTCCAAAACAACCATTAGTCAATAGGATGTGTAGTAAAAATGGCAAATAATCATGACGTTATTATTTTGTAAAGGTTCTGAGTGAGTAATTTTATTTCATTATTTTTGCATAAACACAATATATTTTAGGGTACAGAACTGGGTCAATCATTTAAGAATACATCAATTGGATTATTTGAACTGCCTACACTGTTGTGGTATTCGCTTATCAAGAAAGACTTTACTTGACCAAAATAATTATGATTTTAAGTGAATGTATATTCGTGATGTCTCTACCCCAATACTACAAGAACTTATTATTGAACAAAGTGACAATTTGTTATCACAAAAAATTGCTTAAGTGATATTAGCATACGTATATATAAGTATACCTATACTGAAGAAGTCGTCGTAGTCTTGTAAGTAGTATGTTGGCTTATTATACGTGAGGATACGTGAGGATCTGTGAGGCCTAATTTCAAATATTTCTTTGGCGACTTGTGTTGGCTTATTCGAGCCAACGTTTCAAACCCCAAGTCAGACATCTCCAACAAAACGGATTACGAAAACATATTTCTTCGGCCACTTCCTCTCAGCAGATTTCTGGCAAATACATACATAATTGGCCATGATACCAAAAAGATTACTTCCTAGCTTCGCACACCATTCATGTTGTGTGTGTTAATTTTATACATAGGTAGGTTCCGCCTCTACCTACAGCTTAAAGTCGACTCCGAACGACAGATTTTTGGGAAACTTTTCATGGCAGTTTTATTTACTCTCAAAGTTTTTGCCAGAAATCAGCTGAGAGGAAGTCACCGAAGAAATATTTTTTCATATGTTCGTTTTGATGTCTGACCTGGAGTTTGAACTTGGGGTTTACGTCTAACAAGCCAACACACTACCTACTAGACTACGGCTACTTAAATTGCCATGAACAGTTTCTCAAAATATCTGCCATTTGGAGGCGACTTTAATCTGTAGGTTCCATCGCTCATGTATACAATTAACACACATAAATAACATAAGTGATGTGAGAAGCTAGGTTGAATCAGTTCAAATGACTTTCATGTCAGATGATTGTGCCCTCAAATATCCAATGTTGCATGATCTGTACGCCGTCCATATGTCTGTGTTTGGTGTTCAAACTATCCAAGTTAAGCTAAAAAAGGTTGTTAATCATCGACTTGTAGTGCTCGTCCCTTACAATGTTAGCCTGGCCAATGTCGTTCTGAAAGCAATATGGTCGGATAAATTCGCCAGTCCAAAATCTACACTATATAATTCGTTTTTCGGAACGCATTGGGCGCACTTCGAACGCATGTTGATTGACATCACTATAAAATTCGAAAATTTTGTTTGTTCACGATGTATTCATTCATGCAGAAATGGGCCTTTATCACTGAATATAATTTTTCGTTGAAAACTACGGTCAGTTGCCAACAACCATTTTATTAAAAACAATTTTATTATTTGAACGCGGTGTTGTATATTATATCCATACATGGTAATTTAGCTAAGCAGACTGAGTACAGTAGGATCTTGATTATCCGTGATTCGATTATACGGCAACATCAATTATCCGGGATGGAAAAAGAAAACTTTTTGCATCGACTTAATTTTATTTTGGATCGATTTAAATTTTTCTGCCTCGTTTAACCGTGATTACCTCTATTATCCGTGATTATAAGCAAACAATTTTTTCTATCATTTTGGACAAACAAGCGAAAAAGAGGAATCACCTCTTTAGTATACGATGAGTCAGAAGCATACATGTAAACCTGTTTAGTTTAATTTAGACATTTTAGAAGTACGGTTTTTTTATATTTTTGAAACATGTATGTATATAAAATCCTTGAATTATTTAGTTTTTATATAAATATGTACATATTCTTTTACTAATTACTAAAAATATCTATTAAGAAACTCGCCAAAATTGTTACTTAATTATTCGGGAAAATCGATTATCCGGAATACTTCCGGTCCCGACCATCACGGATAATCAAGGCCCCACTGTACATACATAATTGGTCAGTGCAACTCTTTAGTCAGGCTTACGATAGGTTCTCACACCACTTATGTTGTGTGTGTTAATTTTATACATGAGCGGCGGGACCTACAGTTTAAAGTCGATTCCGAACGATAGATTTTTGAGAAACTTTTCATGGCAATTTTATTTACTCTCAGAGTTTTAGCCAGAAACCTGTTGAGAGGAAGTCGCCGAAGAAATATTTTTCATATTTTCATTTTGATATCTGACCTGGGGACTGAGTACACCTAATTCTGTTTTTACACGGTAGATTGGTTCCAGAAAAAACCGTGTAAAAAAAAACCGTGTAAAAAAAGACACTGATCGTATGGAAAAATACGTGATTGGTTCCTAATCTCTAAAACCTATTAAAATTAGTGAAAAACAAGGATTTTTTAAGAAGTTTTGTATTTGACATTTTCTTTTAGGGATTCATAAAATATTTAACAAAATTAAAAATATAAATAACTTAATAAATATAAAATATTTTTTGGCTTACCTTTCATCTTAATGCGTCAAATTTAATGTAACGACAGAAAAACAAATTTGCTAATAAAAATTTTCTTTACCAAACACAAAATATTAACACATTTCAATTGCTCTGACCTTTGTGCTTGTATGCACAAAAGGGAATTCCCCTAAATATGTGCCATTTACATTTGCTTTGACCAGTAAATTTGCTTGTCGCGCAAAAGGGGAATTCCCTTAAATTTGTGATATGAAAATACTTTGAAAAAATTAAATTTGACAAAAATATTTAAGCACAAAAAATTTTAAATCGTGCTAAATGGAATAAAATCGTGTAACAAAAATTAAAAATATTTTATTTTCAAACCGTGTTATATCAAAACCGTGTAAAAAAAGACCGTGTAAAAACAGAATTAGGTGTACATAACAACTAACTTGACAACTGTCAAAAATCGAAGAACTATAGATTTACAATTTTTATTTTTGTGGCATATAAAACCTTAAAAAACATTTAAGGAAATAAAAACGATTCTTGTTTTTTTCAGTGAATTTTAGCGCCAATTTTCATGCAAAAATCTTAAAATATTTTCTTTGTGCAAACATTTTCTGTTCTGTCAGTTTTACTAGTATTCCAACGATTTCTATGAAGGGGAAGAATACTAAAATAATTTTAGTTGGAAATAATTGTTTATTTACACTCTAATAATAAAACAAACAAAGAAAAAACACAGTTTTATTGAAATATGATAAAAAAATATAATTCTTTGAATATTTTTTTTTATCGAAAAACGTGATGATAGTTTAATAACTCATTTGATATCTGACAGTAGTATAGTTTCTCTGAACACTTTACAAGACAATAACTGCTCATTTCATGGCATTTTACTTAACTTTTGTTATTAAATTAACACGCTTTTCTTTCCCCTTTTCTTTTGCTACTTCATAAGAAAGTAAAATTTTTCATAAGGAATTTTTTATATGTATGGATGTGGGTTGAATGAATAAAAGAAATAAATTTTATTCACAATAAAATATAACCAAGAAACATTTGGGCAATTCACACGACTTTGTATCGTGTATGTTGTATTGAATACATTTGTTTGTTTGTGAACGCTCATTGCTATGCTGTATTGTGTATCTCGTGGCATTCAAAGAATTTGATAGCCCGAAACCAACACAAGTTTTTAAAAACATATGAAAACATATACACATTTTTTTCATTCACAAAATTTGATAGCACGAAACCAATACAACTTTTAAAAACATATGGAAAAAATGTGTATACGTGTATCGGATTTTTATATGAAAAATATCAACAACAATCATACACTGTTGTATGTTCTTCCAACAATACAATGAATACAACGATACAACGGCTTGTGTGAATTGACCAATTGTTATAAACGTACGAGGAGCAGCATTTGATAAACGTGTGAAAATGTACATGATATTATTAAGACAATTTCTGATTCCGTTCTGTTTACTCTCTCTCTCTCTCTCTCTTTCTCTCTATTATTTTATTTTCATTTAATTCTTTTCTTATGCTTTCGTTACACCATACATACATATCTGATGGGAAATTGTGTCTCTATGGATAAAAAAAAAAACAAAAACAAAAACACATGGATGAACCAAACCAACATTCAACAATGGAATGTATTCCCTTGCATTGGTAACAATTTCATTTGAAAACTTTTTTTGTATTTGCTATGCTTGTGATTCAATTGTATACGTATGTGTATGGGAATTTATTGTGGCACTGACATTGCTGTCTCATGTGTCTGCAGGAAGTAACACGAGCCCACAAAGGTTGGGCTCTTGACTCTGTGGTCTTGCAAAATCAAATAACACGCTATAATAAAGAGGACATCACCGAGTATCCAACTGAAGGTGTCTATGTGCATGGTTTGTTTCTGGAAGGTAAGTGTTTCTGTGTGTGAGTTTTTTTTTTCAATTCCATTTACTTGTATAGGGTAAAGAATATATTTACAATGTATTTAAAGATTGTTCTCCTTTTGTACTAGTTTTCTGATAGTTTTTTAAAGTAGACAGTGTAACCGAGAATATTAGTTTTAAACAATTTATTTAATACCTTCACTTAAAGTTCCTAAATTAGATATTCCGGGTAAAACAATTTCATTCGCGTTCAACTTAAACACAATTCGAAATAGTTTTTCAAAAGTTCATAGTTTTAAATCGAAAGCTTTATTTAGCAAATGATTCCAAGTATACACTGACGCAATTATTCGAACAAATAACTGAGCCAACCCAAATAAGAAACTGAACATATAGATATGAAATGAATCAACCATAGCTTATATCTTGAGAGGTCATTCAAATTATTCTCAGCACACTCATTTCCACAACTAAGTAACAGGAACACAATCAGAGCAATTTTTGTATGACCAGTAAACGAAATATTAGCGTTTAAAATATTTTGCCGTAAATAGTGATTGTCTGACTGCTTTAATCCTGAAGAGGAAAGCTCTGAAGGACAAACCAATAGCGTGAAAACTCAAAAGAGAGTGATACACGAAATAAATATAAGTTTTTTATTTTTGTTTATTAATTACTTACATAATTGGCCATTACAACCCTTCAGTCATGATTACAGCCTAGTTTCACACACCACTCAATTTGTGTGTGTTAATTTTATACATGAGTGCCGCGACTTACAGTTTAAAAGTCGATTCAGAAAGACAAATTTTTGAGAAACTTTTGATGGCAATTTTATTTACTCTTAGAGTTTTTGCCAGAAATCTGCTGAGAGTAAGTCGCCGAAGAAATATTTTTTCATACTTCGTTCTGATGTCAGATCTGGGGTTTGAACCGTGGCCTCGCGTCTAATAACCCAATACACTACCTACTAGACTAGGACGATTATTTGGCAATTTTTTCGACAGTTTTTAATTTTTTGATAATTTTGTTTTAGAATTATATTTAAGTCGCTGAAAATAATGTGTCCTTAAATATATGTTACTGTGTTGTTATTTGTGATAAAAGTTTATATTTTCAAAGTGTTCATTTATATTTTCTTCGTATAACAAAAATTATGCATATTTTTATTTAGGTCTTCTGTAGGTACATATTCCTCCAAAAAACAAACTAAAAAGGATTGAATAGTTATTAAAATTGCAAAGCCAGTTGTATATGTACATACGTATATATTGTAAGTGTGAACATAGTTGATAATATAATAAATGAGTCCTTTGTTACATGTGAATATTCCCAAGAGTAAATATTTCTATGAGAGCTATTACGTATTGTACATAAAATTAAGAGTAAAGGAAACTTTAAATATGAGTAATAGGAATACTAAGGGGATAATAAAGTAGGAATGTTTATTTTACTTATGTACATACATAAATATCAACGTCTTCCGTGAGAGTATGCAGGAAAATCCAAGGCAGGTGTTTTTGAGTCGCTTTCAAGAACTCAGCCTCTCGAAGACCTTAACTTGGCTAATTTGCGTCATGCCTGGGATCTGCATCCGAACATAATTAAATTGAATTTAAACGACAATAGACAACGAAGTGTGTTTGTTGAATGGATTCTGCAGCAGTTGGCAATAGGCTCTAATTTTATTGCTAAATTAATTTTCATCGAATTTGGAACGAAACAAATAAGCATGAGATCCGAGAACATCTATTGCATCCTGAAAAAGTCAGTTTTCGGTGTGGTTTTGTGGCTTCATCGTTCCATATTTCTTTGAGAACGACATAAGCCAGGCCATCAACAGCAAGGACTATAGACCAATGATTATTGACTTATTACAGCCTAAACTTGATGATCTGGACACCAAACACATATGATTTCAACAGGACGGCGTACAGGTCATGCCACATTGGATATTCTGCACGAGTGATATGAGAACATATGTATATACATAATTGGTCATTGCAACCCTTAGTCAGGAATACGACCTAGTATCTCACACCACTGATGTTGTGTATGTTATGTTATAAACCTACAGTTTAAAGTCGATTCCGAACGACAGATTTTTTTGAGAAACTTTCCATGGCAATTTTATATCCTCTCAGAGTTTTTGCCAGAAATCATCTGAGAGGAAGTCGCCGAAGAAATATTTTTTCGTATTTCGTTTTGATGTCTGACCTGGGGTTTGAACCGACACACTACCTACTAGACTACGGCCACTTCCTTTCACTTATGCTCCTGAAATTCCTATAAGGAACAAAGGACCATTTACCATTTAAGGATATGAGAACATGTTCACCACAAACTGACAACATACCGGCACTAAATCGAAGGAAAAAAAGACAACTTGATTCCTACCACAGTGATGATCGATCCAATCCAAGTGGTTCCAGGACAATAAGAGGAGGATAATTGATGAAAATAGTGGTATCACAATGGGCCCATGTGCCGCCTCTACCTAATTACCTTGTGTGAAAGGCAGAAAAGTATACAGTTCACCTTAACGGGTGTTGATTCATAAGCCATATTAAGCTTTACTTGCAAGTAAACAATTGTCATCCGCATAGTTCAGGGTTCTACACAAACTGATTGCACCAGCTGGCTGACTACTAAAGCACAAAATACTCACAGTGTCACCGAGATATCTTAATAAAGTGCAGAACTCCGTTATTGTGAAAGATTGTAACCTTATTTTTCATCACCACATCTTGGAAGCATATAACTTCCAAAATGCATTTTCATTAAGCAAGTTCTGTTGTTGCTTTTTATACGTTTTCCTATCCCATATAAGATCTCACTGTCCTAGAGTCTTAAGGATTCCATTCTAGTGCCATCTTTGTGATACTATAACGCTTCTTCTTAATAGTGTGATCGATTTACCTCGATTATTTACGTTCGATTTGATTCAATATGGATTCGATTAGTTTAGAGATTAGTGTTGATGTCGTTGATTTGTAAGTAGAGAGGTTTCTGTTTAGGTTTTAGGTTGAAAGTTATAAGATTGCTTTGTCTAAATCGTCGTAGTCTTGTACGTAGTGTGTTGGCTTATTAGTTCTGAGGCCTCGGATCAAATCCCAAGTCTGATATCTGCAACGAAATGAAAAATTTTTCTTCGGCCGCTTCTTCTCAGAAGTTTTCTGGCAAAATCTCTGAGATTAAATAAAATTGCCATGAAAAGTTTCTTAAAAGTCTGTGGTTTGGAGTCGACTTTAAACTGTAGGTATTGCCACTCATGTATAAAATTAACACATCCACAACATAAGTGGTATGAAAAGCTAGGTCGCAATCCTGATTAAAGGGTTGTAATGTTCAATTATTATTTTTAAGTAAACTGAAAAATTACTTGAGAAGTTCTGGCATCCATAGACAAGATATGTAAAATTTTTCAATTGTACTCCGTGGTGTAGGGTTAAATAGCATTCGGTTTGACTAACAATATATGATAATTATTACACATATGCCCTTTTCCTATGATGCATATGTACTATCTTTTAGGTTTCTTTTGCAATAAAAAGTTCAAACAATAGTTTTTTTTGTTGTTGCGTTTTTTTGTGAAAATAAAAATTTTATAAGGATATTCACATTCATATGCACGTGTATGTATTTTTGCATGTTGATGTCAGTTTGATGATGTACTACAAAAAATATATTTTAATGTTTCACTTGTGTTTTCTGCTGCAACATACTACATACAATATTGTGGTATACAATAGCGGTTCAGACATTCATACTGTCCTTACTGCTCGTTTTATGGTATGTTTATAAAGTAACTAGCTGTACCCAGCGCGTGTTGCTGCGCCACCAACTAAAATATATTTGAAGGAAAGACATTACACAAATGTCTAATTAATTTTGAATCATTTTATTGATTTTGTTTCCCGTTGTCCTGATGATTCAGATGAACGGGCCTGAGTAGTACGCATTCGATCAGTTTCTAAACTCACTTCTCGTTGTTCAAATGGTTCAAACGAACGGGCCTCAGCGGCATATACTCGAAGATTTTCCAGTCTCAATGCTCGTCTGATACTGAGGCTCGTAATGCTCTTTTCTTCCGTGCTTGAGGTGTAGATCGACCAATTGTTTGTCATTCATTTTTAATAATTTTCATTGACGCCATCCATCGGAAATTAATCGCACCAACCTCCGTCGACTCATGCGGAACAACTTTGTTAAAGAATGCACAGTTTACGATTTAATTCATTTTAAGTAATTTTCAGTGGCGCCACCTATCGGTATTGGTCATACCAACTTAGAAACCTTCGTCGGCTCATGCGCACCAACTTTGCTAAAGATCATAACATGATCAAATGCACAGTTTACGATTCTATAAGGTGCATACAAACAAACACTAATTTTTATATACATGTATAGACTATGGGAGGTGACACGCCCACTATAGCCAATCCGCCCATTTTGTTCATATATACGTCAAAGTCGTCCATACAAAATTTGCGGACTCTAGCTATTGCAATTTATGAGATATGCGACATTAAATACTTATTGGGTATGTGGGCGTGGCACCTCGCCTACATGAAATTTTAAAATAAAAAGTAGCCTATACCTCCAGACAAACAGGAAGGTACTGTTAAAATTTTAAGAAAATGGGTCCAGCCGTTTAGCCGTCTTTAGACTTCAAACAAACAAACAAACCCACAAACAAATAAACACACATTCATTTTTATATATAAGAAGATGTTGCTGTATCCTTTTGTGCTACGGGTATTTTCTTTTCTGTTTGCAATTTTATTTTTTAAATTTAAATTTTGTTGGTTTATTTGTCAGTGATATAGTGTGTGTGATTTTTTTAAATAATTTTTCATTTATTTTTCATATCATTATGATAAATTTGGAAAGCATGTATGCAATGTATATGATTTTTGTTTGGATTGAAATAAAAGCTTTAAAAGGATTTTTCTTTTTGTGATTTAAGACTGGGAGTTACTGTGAAATTCTTTGAAATACAATGGCATTTTACAATTTTTGTATTAATTTTTGTGTCCTTTCTTTTAAATTAAAATTTCGAAAATTAAACAAACAAGTAATTTCGTTTGGAAAACAAATAGAGACACTTTCAGTAGTTGTACTTGAATTAAAAAGAAAAGAAGGTAACATTAAAGCCGACAAGCTTGTAACAGCTGGCAGATGGGGAAATTTAATTGAATTCACACATGGCATTGGCACTCCTCTACAAAGCAGGAGCCCACTTGCAGAGATGTCAGACAGATCTGAATAAGTAGGAATATATGCAGAACAAAATATGCATTCAACCTGGTTATATTCATTCTCAGGAACCCTGTAGTTGTTATAATGAGACACTGACCTCTGGGTGCACACTCTGGAAATTTGGAAATACCTCACAACAACTTCTGCAGAAGCTGTACAATACGGAAGAAGTGGCTTGTGTTTCACTGTTGTATCACTACTATAACGGATTTTGCTCGAGCGAAATAAGGGGACCTGTTCCCGAAAATCATGCCCGTCTTTCTCGCAGTGCACATCCGTTTGTGTTCAATTGGCCAATGGATCGCACATTGCATTACAGAAAGAATTCGTTCTTTAGCCGGACTATCCCTATGTGGAACTACTTAGCTGCAGGCGTCTTTCCAACCACTTATAATAGAAAAGATTGAAATTTAATATTCAGAAATACTATTCCCTCTGTCTTTCTTCCCATAACTTATTTTTCCTAATTCAAACAAAATCGACTGTGTCAATAGGGGCCATTTCCTGAGTGTTGTTCTTATAATAAAACAAAGATGGGGAGACCTACACTTAAGAACCTAACAAGAAAAATAATATTTGTTCTCCGAGAATTTATTGGCAAACGTGTCTAGCCAGAGGTGATTCTGAGAGATACAATACCAACCTGGAGTTTTAGTTACATGGCGGTATAGGTAACATCGCTGTAGTCTAGTAGGTAATGTGGTGGCTAGGCGTGAGGTCACATTTCAAACCTCAGGTCAGACGTCTCCTTCAAAATGAAATATGAGAAAATATTTCTTCGGCGACTTCGTCTCAGCAGATGTCTGCCAAAAACTATGAGAGTTATTAAAGTTGTCATGAAAACTTTCTCAAAAACTCTGTCATTCGGAGCCGATTTTCAATTGTAGGTCCCACCACTCATGGATAAAATATCATAAGTGGTGTGAGAAGCTAGGTTGTAATCCTGACTGAAGGGTTGTTGTACAGGCAACAATTAATTTGCTTGAGGAAAGCATTCATCGAAAAATACCTGAAAAATTTGAGGCGATAATTTTCGCTGGACCAAATATTACGGCACCGTCGAAAAACTACTTGGAAAAAGTGAATGGACAATTTTTCCTCAGTTTTTGTATAACTCAGACCTGGCTTCTTCTGACTACTATTTGTTGTGATATATGCAGCAGGGTGCCAAAAGTTGGATCAATTCATTCCAGGCTGCATATGATCAGGGATATGTTTTTTGGGACGGAATCCATAAATTGGCAGAAAGATTGAAAAAATCTTTCAATGCACAATACTTTGAGTGAAATGTTCTTTCAAAAACCTATCTTAATAAAATATGTTCCATAAAAATAACCGATCAATAAGTCAAATAAATAAACATTTTTTTTTTAATTAATGAAAAATCTTAACAACACTTTTAACACTGTTAACAACCGGTTAATAAATAATGAAAGGCTGCTAAAGAACTATTTGTATAGTACTTATGTATGTATACATCACTAGTTTAAATACAAAACTTTAATGTATTTAGTTAAACCCCTACGCATATAATCAGAGCATTAAGCCCATTAAACGAAATGTGAGTCTCTTACTAATGCAAGATTTCTCAGGACCATATTAAATAACATCGCTTGAGCATGAAGTAGAGTTAAAAACCTCTACACTTACGTACATATGGACGAATAAAGTACAATGTAAAGTACAAATGTAGTAGATTGAGAGTAATATGAGTCAGTAAGAAAATAAGTTCCTTGGTTGATCTCGTTCAATACAATTTTTTTTTTGAATAATTTGGTGAATTGTGGTTATACTTTCGAAAGTTGTATGATTTAATGCTGTTTAGCTAACTGATTGTTATTGTATATACACAATTAGTCATTACAACGCTTTAGTTAGGGTTATGACCTAGTTTCTCATACCACTTATGTTGTGTGTGTTAAATTTTTATACAGGAGTGGAGGGACCTACAGTTTAAAGTCGACTCCGAACGACAGATTTTTGAGAAAATTTTCGTGGCAATTTTACTTTACTCTCAGAGTTTTTGCCAGAAATCTGCTGAAAGGAAGTTGCCGAATAAATATTTTTTCATATTTCACATTCACGTCTAATAAGTCAACACATTACCTACTAGACCACGACGGCTTCCTGATTGCTATTGTACTGTTACAATATTTCTCAAGTTCCTCGAATATATCACAAGTTCCTCGCAATAGTCTAGTAGGTAGTGTCTTCGCTTAGTAGACGTGAAGCCACGGTTCCATTCTCAGGTTAGACATCTCCAGCAAAATTAAATATGAACAAATATTTCTTTGGCGATTTTCGGCGGTTAATAAAATTGCCATAAAAATGTTTTCAAAAATCTGATGTTCGAATTAGACTTTAAACTGGAGGTCCCGCCACTCACGTATAAAATTAACACACTCAACATAAGCGCTGTGAGGAGCTAGATCGCAATCTTGTATGAAAGGTTGCAATGACCAATTATGTATGTATGTATCTCGAATATTGTAGTGTAGGGTAAAACATTATCTAAGCTTAACTCATATTGAATTTAATTCTGTTATTACAGTTAATTAAGAAAACTCCAACACACCTTTATATTTCTAATTACATTAGTTTTGTTTGTCTATCCTGTCACTATATTAAATTGAATAAGAAACTAAAATTTGGCGTAAAAACAAAAAGAAAATACATGTTTCTTCTTTCTTTCTAATCTTATATGCTAATAAGCCTCTTAATGTAAATTAATGAGGATTTTCACCGACAAAGTATTGAAACTTTCGTAGAATGTATGTGGCTTAAAAGCCTATTAGAGTTTAATATTTCAACACTTTGAGTAATCTTCAAATTGTATAATTAAGTTCAAGGTCTTTAAATAAAAATTCGAAATATTTTTTTTCATCTTAACACGAATATATTTTGTATCTTTAACAATCAAACAAACAAATCAAAATTAAATAATTGAAATGTTATCGATTTCATCGCACTGACCACAACTGCAATGTGTTGGCACTGATAATAATATATCAATGAGAAAATGAGTCATAACAAAAACATAGAAAGGCAGCATCATCTCATAAGAAAATTTTTGGAATCTGTAAGAAGAGCTAACCACTCACTGTCCATCCAAATAAAGTATCAATTTTAAGTATTTATGTTTAATTTAAATACAACAGAAGGTGTGTGAGACCAATTGATGCCATTATGTGTGCAAAACAGCGTTCAAATATCAGACACGGCTTTTCTGGGGGTAAAGCATCTGAAATATCAAAATTTTTCAATTACTCAGGCTCAATTTAACCGAAGGCATGGGCTATGCTGGCTTTGAAGATCACTGTGGCTTGTGACTTATTTGCATACTCTGCGACTTAAGCAAAATCCCACATGAAAAAAAATCTATCAGTGTCAAATCGCAAGATCTCGGTGAGATGACCATGCCCCCATGGTTAGAATATACCATGTGGCATAAGTTAATGTGGTCTTGTTGAAATCACAAGTCATTAATTATTCAGTTCAAGTGAACAGAACTTGTCAATCATCTACCAAAAGTGCTCGTCGTTGACAATGATGGCCTGACTAACGTCATTGTCAAAGACTAGCGTCATAGTCAAAAACGTTGTCAAAGGCAGCGTGCACAAAAATATGTATATTTTTATAAAGCAATCTGTAGTCACCGTAGTCTAGTAGGTACTGTGTTGGCTTATTAGACGTGAGGCCACGGTTCAAAACCTAAGTCAGACATCAAAACGAAATATGAAAAAATATTACATCGGTGACTTCCTCTCAGCAGATTCTCTCTATCTCAGATTCAGCAAAAACGTTGGGGGAAAATAAAATTGTCATGAAAAGTTTCTCAAAAAAACCTGTCGTTCAGAGTCGACTTTAAACTGAAGGTTCCGCCAATCACGTATAAAATTAACGCACACAAGTGGTTTGAGAAATGTCCACTTGTAATGTTTTAATGTCCAATTACGTATGTATGTTGTGTATGTAGAAGCAACTTTATATATATTTTTGTGTACAAAAAGCAAATACTTATTTCAAATGTCCTCCTTTGGCCATAACGTAGATCTTATTTCATACTGACCACTTACTAACAGCTTATTAACGCATCTCGTAAATTGTGCAGCAAATCATGAGCTCTAAAACTGTCAACAATTTGTATTCCAGCGGGCATTCTCACAAGCAGATGCAAGCGAGTTGTTTCGGAGCTAGGTTGGGGTCGTCTTGGTTGTATGAGCTGACGCAGAATCTTGTTGAAATCGTCACATCTGGTTTTGAAATATAGAACAGTTTTGCAACAGCTTTCAAAGCCATTTTTGAAGAAAATTTGGGTTTATTTAACCGCGCATATAACCTATTACTTTTTTTCATCAGTAAATTAAAGTTTTCTTTGGAAGTTATAACTGTGTTTCATCAAATGACGTTTCCATATTTCCATCCCTTGTGTTTGCAAAGCAGAAGTCAATGATACCGGGTGTTACAAATTTTAGGTCCATTTTGATAATTTAACTAACTGCCGTGAAAAGTTTCTCAAAAAAAATCTGTCGTTCGGAACAACTTTATCTGTAGGTCTCGCTGCTCATATATGAAATTAACACACACGACATGAGTGGTGTAAGAAACTAGGTCGTAATCCTTACTGAAGGGTTGTAATGAATTAAAATAATAAATAGCGCTACAAGAGAGATACTTTTCGCGTTATCTGACCGCGCTATGATGACAACTGTAGTAATTTAAAATTCTCAGTACAGAATAGTAAGTTAGGTTAGGTTGAAGTGTTAGCTTAATAACCAAAGCACAGTCCCTGTACTGACCAAATTCCACGCAAGGACTGCACCAGTGCAGAATAATGCTTTACAGATTATATGCCGTAACCAATGTGGTAATAACGTATTTAGTATCAAATCAATTCGTCTTTTGGAACACACAATGTTTTAAATATATTTATATCTTGGCAAAATATTTGTGAGTTTAATTAAAGAATAACCAACGGATTCCCTGAAGTGTAAAGTTACCTTCTTGTATGCAGTATTATTTGTCACATTGTAAACTTTTTATTTAATTTTTTTTTTATTAATGCTAACAATAGAGTCACAACAGTTCTTTTCGCTGGTCGATTTTAATTGTTCTAAAGTTATTTATTTTCATCATTGGCAAATGACTCTATATATTCTAAATAAATCCGTAGAGATTAATATTGCCATGTTGTCCTGTGGATGGTAAATTCCATTGTTCCCCTTTCCATTTGCTCTCTTTCTGTTGTTAGCATTAATACAGAATATGGTCATTAGTTTAAGAGCTTCTCTTCTATTTAAAATGATTGGCCTGTATCCATTTTGCCTATGGAGAAATGGAAAAGTAAATGTGAGAATAAGTTTGCGCGGTGGTTTGTTTCATTAAAACAATGACTTAGTAAAACAATTCTTTGGAAATAAATGGCACGAATTATTAACGTTTGACTTAATTTTGATATTCTTATAACGAAATTGACCTGTATTTCTACGGGTGGGTGTATTGTTATTTAAATATTCATAATAATTTAATGGATTTTCTTTAGAATATTTATTTGATTGTTTAGTTTTTTTCAATTTCTGTTATCTTTACAGGTGCCTCACTGGATCGCCGTAGTGGTAAATTAATCGAATCGAAAATGAAAGTCCTTTACGAACAAATGCCTGTGATTTATATTTATTCCATCAACACCACGGCCGGCAAAGATCCAAAATTATACGAGTGTCCAATATATCGTAAACCACAGCGTACAGATTTAAAATATGTGGGTTCTATTGATTTCGAAACTGATTTTAATCCTAAGCATTGGACACTACGAGGTGTTGCGCTTTTGTGTGACATTAAGTAAGCAGTTGGTGTTTGCGGTGCTATCGTCCTGTACATTCCTTTGCATATATTATTGTATATGAATGTATGTGTTTGTGGGTGTATGTGTCTGTGGATTATTAAATTTATTCGTATTTAAAATTCAGTTTCATGTATATTTCGAATGATAAAATTCATACATCTTCTGCTAATTGGCACTATGCGTGTGGGTGTATGTGTGCACATGCATGTTCATTATTTATTATGCTCTTTAATTTTGTCGTCTCATTTCCTTAGAACGTATTAATCCTTATTTCTAGTTTGTTACATTCCATTTCTAAAGGCAATTTAATTATGTTTCCATTTAAAGCTAAAGTAGTTATTAAAGAAAAAAAAACACTTGAATACTCCTGTTGGCCTTTGTAGAAATGTCTAATGAAATTAGCCTTAGTATTTAGCCACACTTACAATGTAATGTAGCATATAAACAAATGTATGTAAGTGTGTTAATTAAAAGCTTCATCTCTATTTGTTTGTGTTTAATTTATACATTCTGAGTAAACAATTATAAAAGGTAAGTCCAAAAACATAATCTTCCGTAATATTAAGGGTAACAACCTGATGATTGAAGGTTTAGCCTACCGTTTGATTGTGGCCTTAACTTTTGTAAAGACATCCCATTTGTCGGCCTCAAGCAAACGAAAAGGCTTTTATATACAACCTTAATGTAAGCGATTTTAAAGGGTTCTGCTTTGAAAAGATCTACTACCAATCGTGGTGAAGAATTATCGATAAGTCTGTGAAAAATGATTGCCGACAGGTTCAACGTCCAAACAAAGAAAGAGTAAAGATTGAAGTGAAATATGCTGGTGGAATGGTAATTAATAAGTAATGACTGAAGAAAAAGATATAATCACGAAAGCTTATAAAGAGAAAAGAATAGAATTGAAAAGATACTCACTTACTTACTTAATTGGTCATTACAACTCCTTAGTTCGGTTGACGACCTAGCTTCACACACCACCCTTTTTGTGTGCGTTAATTTCATCCATATATGGTGGAATCTACAGTTTTAAGTTGACTTTCGAGCAACAGATTTTTGAGACATTTTTTATAACATTTTAATTTACTCTTAGAGTTTTGTCAGAAATCTGCTGAAGAACTAATTTTTCATATTTCGTTTTGTCGCAAATATCTGGCCATGGGTTTGAACCACGGCCTCACGCCTAATAAGTTGACACACTACCTACTAGACTACGGCGACTTTATTTGTAAAAAAATAAGACTTTGAAACGACGGTGACAAGAAACTCTTGAAGGAAGTATACAGGTTAGTAATATTGTGATATCAGTTTCCGTTACTCTGTACAACAAGTCAAACGACACTGTACTTGCAGACTGAGAACATGCAGACCTCAGACCTAAAAGCACAAATATTCGTCAAAACTTTTCTCCCGACTGTCTGAAACAGTGGGTTAATTATGAAGAGTGCAAAAAGCCGGATGCTGTACTGATAGAACAACCGAAATTATACAAGACTATTTGCTTCTTATACAAGAAGCTGAAAATTTAAATATATTTCCAACTGCTTACAGTTGTAAGTTGGTAGTCACCGTAGTCTAGTAGGTAGTGTGTTGGCTTATTAGACGTGAGGTAGAGATGAGCGATATTTTCAAAACTGTGATTTAATCACGGTGATTGATAATTCACTGGTAACTACAGTGATTGAAATTGCCAAATAACAGTTACTAATAATGTCGTTCTTTCAAAATTGTTACATACTCAAATTTATTTCATTTTATTTTGAGCGAGGCAGAATTACTATTAGATGATGCTGATTATTTACTTTTGTCTTTTATACATAAACTTTCTGTGAAACTTAATTGTCAAACTTCATATAAAAAAATTACATTAAAAATAATGACATTGATGACACCACTTTAATTTTGTTTAGTAGTCTTTTCGTAGTATGTATCTAGTTGTCTCTTTCTTACGACTTAATAAAATATGTCATTGCCATTATTGTTTTCTTTTGGAATACTGTGATCACAATCACTGTTTTAAAGAACAGTGATTAACAAATCACGTTCACTGAGTACAACGTTCTTCAAAAATCACTGGAGCGCTCATCTCTAACGTGAGGCCACGGTTGAAACCTCAGGTCAGACAACTCCAACTAAACGAAATATAAAAAAATATTTCCTCATCGACTTGCTCTCAGCAGATTTCAGGGCAAAAACTCTGAGAGTAAATAAAATTGCCATGTTGTTCGGAATCGACTTTAAACTGTAGGTCCCGCCACTCATTTATAAAACTAACAGTCACAACATAAGTGGTGTGAGAAACAAGGTCATAATCCTGACTAAAGGGTTGTAATGATCAATTATGTATGTATGCTTACAGTTGCAGAAGACAACAAAATAATCTTTCATAATCAATATAGATCCTAAAAAGAGCTGTCCAGCCTGTTATGAAAGTGGGGAAAAAAATGTGAGCAAAGAAACATTGACTCGTTATTAAATTAGGAATTCAAAATGTTTTGAATGCAACGAATTTATAATAACTGTTTGAAATTTCAGTTGCACGAGACTGACAATATCTATGCATAATACTTCTTAGTGTTGTTTTCTAATACCACTGTTATAGCGGGCCTTACTGGGAGTTCTGAACCTTAATATTTGCTAAAGACCACGATTTATTCTGTCTAGTTTTCTAAATCACCATTGACGGATATAGCATGCAAATACTGATCAATTCTGTATGTATCAGAGATCAGCAATGAATATTCAAAAAGATGAGTAGATTCGAATCATACTCATAATTTCTGATACTTATACGCATTCATACTTATTTTAATATTATACTCATACTACTCATATTCAAAGTTTGAATTACTCAATGTACTCATATTTAACAATACTCGTAATGTTGTTGATTTCGACTCTCCTTTACTCAACATTTACAAGAATCAAGAAATAAGTATGATTCGCTTACGAACACTACAATACTCACTAGAAGGTTGTGTGTTTGCTTTGCTTGCTGTTGTTGTCTTTCTTTTTTCTTCGTTTTTTGTAAATGCAACAACAATCACTTGAATCATTTATGAGTATTATAAACATTTTTCTAAATTTATGAATCTGAATGAGTAGGCGTATGAATCAAACATATTCCGAATGTTATGAGTTTGATGTCAACGTTGTACTCATACTCATTGCAACCTGTACTTATAAATCAATGTTGTAGGGAGTACAATTGAATCAGAGTAGTTGAATTTCAATACTGTTGACTCATTCATACTCAAAATTTCATGAGTACTTATGAGTAGCGAAAAAACGATTCATTGCTGATCTCTGTTATGTATGCATGTTGTATATCTGTCATTGAAAGGGTTTCTAAAATTTGGATTTCATTCATTTTCATTTAATTTTCAATAAACTCTAGGATTTGCAAACTTAACGAAATGATCGATTCCGTACAACTAATCAATAAATTGCAATGTTTACCATCATAATTTCTTTTAGGGCTTGATCTACTGCAAGATCTGTAATTGTTTGTATTTATTTCACTTTCAATTTGGGTGAACGGATAGTCAAGTAGGTAGCAGTAGATCAAGTAGGTTTGTCAATCTGTGTGAAAGTTGTGGGTTCTACACTTACCCGAGTATGTGGTCTGCAATGATCAGACGTAATAAAGGATATTTACATTTTAATAATTTAATACAAATAATTAAGAAATAAAATAAACAAATACTCTAGGTTTTAAGCAAATTCTTGGTAATAAATTTAAATTTTCATTCAAACAAGTGTTTCACAAGCATTTACATGCAAACCATATGTTTATTTTTTAGACAGTTTTCTCACAATAGCACCCAGTACAGTTAGTTTACTGTTGACAATGGTTCATGAAAAGATGTCTCTTTATGGCCTTAAACTTAATTGTTTTTTTTTTTATACCCGTCTATTGTTTCTGACAGCTGCTATAAAATTTGTTTTTTTTAAATTTTTTTCTTCTTTCAAAATATCTATTAGTGCAGCAGCACTTCACAAAAATACCAAATAGGAAATAGAAAATATCCACAGGGAGTCATATAAGCTAAAATCATAGAATTATTTACACCCACACACTTGACACTTGTATGATTTCTTTCATGTACGTACATACATACATATGTACGTATGCTGGCTTGTGTAACACCAGCATATGCAAATTTTCATTTGAAAGTCATCTGTTGAAATTCTGATATATTACGACACCACATACTGCCGGCAGGGGAAACATTTTAAATCAAATATGCCCGGATGGATTGCAGGGTGTCGAAGCTATTGTGTGTGGCATACATATTTGTTTTTTTTAAATTTTTTAAAATCCTGTTTCTTGTCAACTACAACCATAATTGTCAATCAGAATTCTTTCGCAAGCATGCAAAGTTATTAGAATTCAATTGAAGATCCTTTATCTATCTATTATCTAAGCTTAGTTATGATGTTCATTTTTGATATCATCCTCTCTAAAAATTCAAAGGTCAGCAAACTTCCTGAATATATTTTTTAAGGGGTAGGACGCATAAATCAGGCAGAATTAATTCACATCCCCTGCACATGAGATGACTATGCCCTAAAATACCTCGCGCAGAATGTCAAATGGCATGAGCTGTATGGCACATTGCTTCGTTCTAAAGGAAACATGAATCGATGACGCCGTCAGCCTGAAATTCACATAAAAAAGTGGATCTCATAGGATTAATACAAATTTGATAAATTTCACATACCCGTTCATTCAAAAATGGGCCTCATAAACCTGCCAGGGTTTTAACGGGACGGGGGCGGCTGTAGCCCTAGCCTGGAGCCCTTCACATTGCGGGTTTCACCCCTGTGCTATCGTGCATACACAACTAGGTCCAGAAAGCTACACCCACCAGCTCAAGGCAATCAAATCAGAAACAGGGGGAGAGGAGTGGTTCAAAGAAAAAAAGGGTCGTGCCAAAGGGGGAGGGGTCAGCCATTGTCACCCCGGCTGAGAGGGAGGTGTTTATTGATTCCTTAGTCTAGATCCGTAGTGTTTTGTTGAAGGGCAGGGCCACCTCTAGCAGGTTGTGACGATGTCACTCACTAACGGTCTAGGTAGGGTAGAGGCTGGAGACTTCGAGTGAGCTATGATCGCATATCCCCATCCTGCTGAAACCGCTTGGCCATACTCAAACCTAGGTCGTAATCCTCTAGACTCAAGGCCCGATGCAAAATTCCCCTAAGCCAAGTTGTTCTGAGCCACGCGAAATCGACTGTCTCGGATTCTTTTGCACAGTTTTACGATTTTTCGACGGATCTTACGTTTCATTACGATTTTGACTTGAATTTATTCACTACGTCGCGAGTAGTCATATCGGTTGGACGACTATGACAATCGTGAAATAGGTGAAGCAATCTTCTTACCAATTCTTATACTCATTTCCCTACAACTTACTGGCTACTGTTTATATCGAGTCTTCTAACAGGGAATACCAAACTTTGATGGCCATCTTGTTGAAGCCATATCTGTCAAATTAGTTGTCATATACTCAGTCTGTTTTGCAAATCACCATGACGGAAATAGGATTCAAAAATATATGCAAATAATTAAATTGTTTTTATCAAATTTATCAATCGTTCTACCGAGAGGACCATTTGCAATATAATGTATAAATTAGAATCCCCTGTTTCAATAAACGATGAATGAACGCCGATATAAGATGATGGAGAGATCCACCGCTGTCCGTGGTATTGTGTAGCAGAATCCGAGACAAGCGATTTCACGTCGCTTTCAGCAGCACGGCTTTTCGCACACCACAACTTGGTGAAATTTTGCGTCATAACTTGAGTTTGCACCTGTACAATATTCAACTGACACAGGGCTGTTTGCTGTAAGGCCTCTGTAGAAGTGGCGACTGGTTTTAATTTTCATTGAAAAAATCCCTTTCAGTGATGATACCCACTTCTGATGAAGGGGCACGTGTACAAAGAATATGATGGCACTTAGAACGATGCCAGTTTATATGAAATCCAAAAGCGTTCAATGCAAAAGTCAATGTTAGTTGCGAATTTTGGGCTAACAGCGCCAATGGTCCCTATTTCCTTGAGAATAATATTGGCCAGGCCATCACTGTCGGCGGTGAGCACTAAAGAGCAATGCTTACTATTTTATTATGTCTTGAATTGAATTATCAGGACACCGACAATATGTGGCTTCAACAGGACGGCTCTATCTGTCACACAGCTGATGCCACACTGGAAATCGTGGTCAAACGATTTGAGGGCATTTTAATCTCATGTAGAGGTGGTGGCGAACTAGCAATCGAGATCGTGTGATTTGATTCCGTTACACTTGTGTGGTTTTTCTTAAGTTGTAGGTGTATGCGAATAAGTCATAAGCCAAAGCGGTACTCAAAGTCAACATAACCTCTATGATTGGTCAAATTTAGCCTGAGCTAAAGTAGTGGCAAAATTTACCAATTTTGATAAGCTCCACTCAGAGAAACGGTGGCAGACCAAAATGGCATCAATTGATCTTTGAAATGAAAAAAAAAACATTTCGTTGACATCTGATACAAATTGCTTCTGATGTCGCCGTGGCCTAGTAGATAATATGTTTGCTTATTAGATGTGAGACCACGGTTCAAACACTAGGTCGGTCATCAAAACGAAATACGAAAAAATATTTCTTCCGTGCTTCCTCTCAGCAGATTTGTGGTAAAAACTTTGAGAGTAAAAAATCTATCATGAAAAGTTTCTCAAAACCTGTCGTTCGGAGTCGACTTTAAACTGTGGGGCTCGCCACTCATGCATAAAATTAAAGCACACAACATAAGTGCTGACCGAAGGGTTGTAATGATCAATTATGTATGTGTATGGGCTTCATGCAAGACATGATACTTACGAAATACTTTTACGTACCGTGTAAACATTGGATTAATTGCCTTTACAAATAAAAATTCTTTTAATTTTAATATATATTTGTATGTTTTTATACTGTATAGTAGTAGTAGTAGTTCTTTTATTAGCATTCTTTTCATTTCATTTTAGTTGTAATTCAGTAATATATTGAAAATATTTTACATTCATAAATAAATAAATTGTTTCAAATTAATAATCATAATCATACATACAGTAATTGTAAATATTCTCTTATTAGGTTTTTGCTATTTATTAATACAATATATGTATGTATATATGTATGTATGCACATATATTATTTGCAATTGTTTTCTTGGGTAGTATGCAATACAATTATGTCCTTGAATTGGATTATAATTAAGAAATTTGGTTTTCTTTAATACGGTTTTTCTTTTTTTAGATTTTTAATATTAAATATTGGCAATACATAGTTTTTAATAACGTATTTAAGTGTATAAGTTATTTACATTTCATTTTAATTTTAAATATTTTTTTTCAATTTGTTTTTCAATAACTGACGCAAAATAACTTTTGATTTTAGACTATTGTTAACAAAAATAGCTACGCCTGGAAAAACAAATTTTTTTTAAATTATTTCTTTTGATTGGAAATTTGTTTAAAAATAGTTTTAAAATTTTCCAATCTACGCGTACACTTACATATATGTTGTACGTGGTTATTAAAATTTAGTTATGTTTTCTTTTTCTTTTTTTATTGGTTATTTAAGGGCGGTCATAGTTTTATAGGTAATAATCTGAATACATTTTTTTTGTTTATCGTAATATTCTTTAATACTTTTAATGTTATTTTAACAAACATTTATTTTAAATATGTATATATTTATCATTTTAATGTATATTATAACTGCACATTTATAAACATCAGCTTTATGGAACATTTCGTTTAAAATTATTTTTTTTTCTTTTTTTTACTCATAATAATATTGCAATAAATTGTTGTTTAATTTTTGTAAAGCATAATTAAAAATATATTGAAGTTTATTTTAAAAATAAATTCATAATTATTATATGCAAATATATTTTTGCTTCTTTTTCTAGATTATAAAATACATATTAAACTTGTTGTATGAAAATAGTATTACGTTTTAAGTCATTAGCATTTTGTACTGTAGAAGTTATACATATAGTCGGTGTAATTAAAATTAAATTTAAAAATACATAGTTCTCTCGTTTTAGGAAATTTAGTTACTTTTAAATAATAAATGAATAGATCGTGTTGTCGCCGTAGTCTAGTAGGTAATGTGTTGGTTTATCAGACGTAAGGCCACGGTCCAAACAGCAAGTCAGACATCAAAACGAAAACGACTTCCTCTCAGCAGATTTCTGATGAAAACTCTTTGAGGAAATAAAATTGCCATGAAAAGTTTCTTAAAAATCTGTCTTTCAAAGTCGATTATAAACAGTAGGTTTCGCCACTTATAAATAAAAATTAACATACACAACATAAGTGGTGTGAGAAGCTAGGTCATTATCCTGACTGAAGGACTGTAATGACCATGTATGTACAACATTTCATTTGTCTGGTAAGAGAATACAATTTTATAGAAAAATGTTTAACTACGCTGGTTATCAAATACTAATCAATTCAAACATATTTTTTATTAGAAGGATATTGTAAATTAAAGAACTTTCTTTCAATATAATTTTTTATTGGGATTCAAATAAGGAACTTAGTCAGAATTTGGTTTTTGCTAATAGGCTGTCATTAGACCTAATCAGACTTCATAGTTGCGACTATCGGGTGTACCATTTATCGGCTTAAATTTGAACCATCGGCTATTTCGTATCTGACAATATTTATGTCACTCCATTTTGTCACTAAATTCAGTATAATATCTCTACTGAAGGTAATGAATCAATTTATGCGTGAGGAACGTTGGCATTTATCGTGTCAACGAGAAGCTGCGCGATGATGTCGATTTTACCAAAAAAAATCATCATTTCGGATGAAGCTCATTTTCATATTGGTGGGTACGTTCAAAAGCAAAATTGCTGTGTTTGGGGCTCAAAAAACGACACATGGTCTTACAGAAGCCAATGCACCAATTACTAGTGACTGTTTGATGTGGCTTGACATATTTCTTTGAAAATGAGGACGGTGCAACCATTACGGTCAATGGAGACACCTATCGCACACGATAGCTGATTTTCTGTACCCGCTCTTCATGGTTGTGATGTCAACGATGTTTGGTTTCAACAAGATCGTGCAACTTGCCACACATCTCATGCCACAATCGATTTATTGCGTCAAACGTTTGATGGTTGTTTAATTGACCGCCAAGAAGCTGCGATTTGAAACCGTTGGACCATTTTCTGTGGAGGACCGTTAAAGAAAATTGTTGTGACGACTGACTCATCGAAAAACGGCTTGTTCATCGAAAAAATGTTTAAGCCAAACAATATTAGTAGACATTGGTTAGAATAAATACTTAGTGCGGAAAAGTAAAAGCGACATACACATGTAAACTACAACAAAATTATAATAATTTTTTTTTTAAATCACAAAAGAATCAAAAAAAGAGGAAAAAAAGAAATAAAAATCCAATTTGTTCGACTTTATTGTTATTTGAAATCGAAAGATTTATATTCGTTTTCTGTATTAAAAAATTTTATTTGCTTAAGTAACAACCCTAGAAATTACTTCATTTTAAATTTCTAACAAAACGTATGAACCGTGTTAACACATTCAGAATATGAAGAATACTTTTCTAGGAAATGCAAATCTAAACGCCTTTTAGCAATATTAAATTGAATTCATATACAATATTTAAATGTAATAACACAAGTAAATTAAATATTTTTGTCTTTAATTTCAATACGATTACAATTTGTCTACTTAAGAAATTCTTAGCAAAATATTTATGGTATAATAATTTAAATAAATTTAATACGATTTCATATATATCTATGTATGTATGTATGTAGTGTGTAGATTTTTCAAAAATCAATAAAACAGTAAAAATAAACATCTTAGTATTTAACAGCTGCCCATGAAGAGTCCTTATATCGATAATAAAATTAAGATCTCTTTTAAAAGTCAATTAATTAATCGTAAATAAATTTATTTAATAAATTGCTAGCCGTATAGATAAACAAAATTTTGTTTATGGTCTGGAGTTTGTTGTTTTTCTTTTTTCGTTTTTATTGGTATTTATTAAGTCCGCCAGCGGAAGAATTTGTTGTAGGATTGGGTTTATGAGATTCTGTAACAGCATAACTTTAAAATATATTTTTTTAATTTTTATAATAAAAAAAGCAATTTCATGGTAAAAATATTTGTGTATTTATTTGATGATGTTCTTGACATAATGAAAAGAATACAAAAAAATAATTTGCTAAGGTAACAATTTTGCCTGGTGTTTATGGAATATTTTGAATTGCATAGATTCTCTTGCTTTCAAGTAAAAAGAAATTGAAAAGAAATAAGAAATAAAAAGAGTTTACCAAAAAGGTTTTTACTGGAATACAATAAATTAGTGATTTGATAGAAATTTAAGCGTTTTCTTTTATCACATCGCATAACAAAAACAGAATAGACCAGTCCTTAACGGTATACACCTAATTCACCATGTCTATCGTTTTGACGTGCTCTTCACATGCTTTGCATTTGCTATTATTTGCCTCAGCTATGCATTACGGGTGTTTTAAAAACACTTGATGTAATGTAACGATACATTGGAACAATTCGATGAATTTTTTTTAAAGTGTTCAACATCGATGCTTTTTATTCGATATTAAGAAATTTAATAAAAATAGAACATTTTTTAAATACATTTCTAAAGATAAGTTAAGAGAAGTTGGATATGACACAAAGATGTGATTGGTATTACAGTCCTGTAACGGCGTTGCAGGCTTTGTTGAATTTAAGCATGTTGTATGCGGTTGAGAAAATCAGAAACAGGGAGACTATGGTTAGGTTAATGAGAATAAAACTCCCGCGAGATTTTTTAGGAGGCATCGTGACCTAACAAGTCGAATGGCTGACAGTCAGTTCCCTCCTTAATTGTCCCTTAGAAAGTACTAGAAAACTCTTTGATTTTTAGAAATTCTTTGAAACGACCTACACCTTTAAGGTAGAGACAAGACATTTTACAGGGCAAAGTACACTTGTTTTAGAATAAAGGTTGATTCATGTCCAATACATAGACTCCATGAAGAGGAGAACGAATCACCAGAACACATAACGCATTTCGAAATTTTGCGGCATTAATGTGTTTTAGAAGAAAACACCTGGATATTTATCAAGTGCTAGGCAGGGAGTTGTCGTGTCTAATGGCGAATAGCATACTACAGTTTGCCTAGGGCAATAGGACTTCAAAAAGATATTACAAGGATACCGTATAGTTTGAGGGTACAAAACAAATTATCTGATTGCACCATATGCTTCGGTATGCATAAAAAAATCGATGTATTTTGTGATAAATCGCTATAACATCGATCTTTCTATGCTATGCATTACATTCATGATTTTTCTAAATATCCATCATTATTATGAGTCTGAAATGCATGCATAAAGTCGATTGTCTCACACTGTGTAACTATCATTCTATGCGGCATTTTGGCCCACACTTGTAAATTGATTTTATGCGCCCTAAAAGACTAATTTTCTCAGATTGTAGTGTTTGAGATTAGATTATATGTACTTCACGCTACAGTCCAACAGGTTGTAATACAGACATTGAATTAAGTAAGTTAACATAAGAAGACTGAGTACAGTCTTGCTTTAGAAAATGCGTTGCTTTACTAGATAGAAATTAATATAAAAACTGTTTTTCAAGAGAATCTCATATTTAATTAAGTATTTATTTGTACTACCAGCACATTTGATTCTTTAAATATTTAAATTAAGATATAAGCATTCAGTTGTGCTTAAGAATCAATTGATTAGATTGGCATGAAATTCTATCTGTCAAATGGAACTTCAAAACTAACTATTATATGGATGATCAACAAAAGAGGCAAAATGTAAGGACTAAGACTACTGTGTGATCTTGATTATACTGACGACATAGAAGGCATATGTATGTAGAAGTGGCCGATAAATAAACTGTAAAATTTAGAGCACAGAATAAATATTACCAAGAAGAAGGTCATCAGAATAAACGCCGCATGCTATAGGCTTTTTAATTTCTAAAACAACCAAATCCTGATTCAGTCAATCACATTGGCTCTCTGTGTAGCATTATTCCTACATATAAGGGATTTTCTGAGGATGTCAACAGTTATACTATGGAAACTCTATGAGAGATTCAACTCCACAAATATCTAATTTATCTATTAAATCTGCCCTCTTTAAATGGAAATTGAAAATATGGTTGGCTACCTTACAAGTTTTTACTGATAAATGCTTGAAAAGAATGCTGAAAAATTTTTTATTTAAAATTTCTGGCCCAGCAAAATATTAAAAACAGCTTATACGATGTTCAGATATTGCGTATATTGCAATTAACGCCATTATTGTGCTCAATATTTCATATAAATGTTCATTTAATTATTGCGCAATAAATACGCAAATTGTTATAATATTGAGTAAAACTTAAAATACAGCACTGTCATTCACTTCTACTATATCTTTTATTTCGGCGAAATTCACTTCAGACTTTCCAGCTATAACGTATTCTAAACGAAAATATAAATTTTTGTGAAATTGTATGGCGAAAAAACTTGTTTAAAGTTATGAAATTGTAAAGAAATTAAAAATTTTTTATATCGCTCTAGAAACTCGATACTAAAATGCCTGTCGATTTATCACTATAATGACGAAAAAAAAACATGTTGTAAAGGATTTCAGGCTTCTGTTTGTTGTCACATTTGGCGGTCCTCGAAAATAAAAGGTTAATATGGCATCATCATACAACTAAGGAATTGCATTTAACCACGAAATTTTGTATAAAGGCAGTCAAAAGTATTGGTATAGCGACTTTAATGTGCTCTTCGGCTCAATAGATTATTTGTGTAACTAGTTATGATATATCCACTAAAATTTTAAATATTTAAGACTGGAGAACATTTTTATCTTTAAAATAGATTTACATACATAAATAAATGACCAATGCAATCCTTTAGTCAGGATTACGACCTAGCTTGTCACACCGCTTATGTGTGTATGTTAATTTTTTTTATACAGTGGACTGTAGCACTTTAAACGACTGATTTTTGAGAAACTTTTCATGGCAGTTTTATTTATTCTCAGAGTTTTTGTAGGAAATCTGCTAAGAGAAAGCCGCCGAAGAAAAATTTTTTCATATTTTCGTTTAGTTCTAGATGTCTGACTTAAGTTTTTGAACCATGGCCTCACGTACAATAACCCAACACACTAGCTACTAGACTACAGCGACTACAAATAAGGATATACGGAATTATTTCAAATTTAAACTGGTATCACTGCATGGCTTTTTGAAATATGATGAAACTGAAAAACTCTCATTGTAAATACTTTAAACTGCTTGATTAAGTCCGGCTTTATGCAAACATAGAAATACTTAACAAGTGTTATCTACCCACCGCAATATTAAAGATTCTACAAGAAAACCCGAGGAGTAACAAGTTACTAGATATCTACTCTCTTCTGGCAAAATTCTCTCATTAGATTTAATCATAAAGAAAGTACACCATAAAAAGAGTAACTTTAGAATGAAAATGCCGTTTATCTCTGCATAAGATAAAGACAACTATTTGCTATGGAAAGTCTATATAAGCTAGCTATCAGTTCATGTAAGCTAGCTATCGGTCCAAGTAAGCTAGCTATTAAACATTATACAAGAGATTTCTGCTATTTTGAACTCTTTGAATAAAGAGTTACGAAACAGAAATAATGGAAGCGAGTCTGTCATGTAATGTATGCAGTTTTCAATTCAAATCTCTTAATTTATTTAAGTTTCTATAAAGTTAATCCACTCTCTCTAATATACTAATAGTAAGTCTTATTTACAATAATCGGTAATTTTAAATTTATCGATGTGAAATCGAAAAAATATATCTTCCCGGCTTAGCAAAACTCTGCGTACATAAAAAAGTTACGAGCAGACTGTTGTTAAATTTAAATGTGTTTTTTGTTCTATTTTCGCTTAAATTCAAGTCCATATGTTATTTTACATTAATTATGATATCAAATAAATTGTTAGCCAAGCGGCAGAAAGATTTCACACGTCTGTGCAAAGAATGATAAGCAAAAGAATTTGTCTCAAAACTGTTCGTCCAAACTTATATAACGAGAAAAGGGGCACGTTATTCAAACTGTTCAAAAAGGTCTTAAGGTGACCGCTTCTAAAATAGTAAAGAATTGAGGCGACAATATTCGTAAAATACAAAAAAAAATAAAGTGAACAAGCCTCTAGAGTTTTCGGAGAGGCACGAGAGGAAGACAAATGTTATAAAAAAGGGGTACTAAAAAAGGTGTAATAAAAAAGAGGTACTGCTTTCTATAAAAAGCATTTGTCTACCACTATGAAGCATTTATTCTTCAGCACTATAAGGACCCTATACATATCGCTAATATAGTTGAGAACAAGCCTTCAGAGTTTTCGGAGAGGCACCAGAGGAAGACAAGTGTTATAAAAAAGGGTATTTAAAAATTGTGTGGTAAAAAAGAGGTACTGCTTTCTATAAAAAGCACTTGTCTACCACTGTGAAGCATTTATCTTTCAGCACTTTAAGGACCCTATACATACCGCTAATATACTATAGTTACGAACAAGCCTACACAGGTGTCTTTCCAGAGGAAGACAAATGTTAAAAAAAGGGGTACTACTCTCTATAAAAACATTTGTCTACCACTGTGAACCAATTATTTTCCCTAGATAGTGATCCTAGTTATACCGTTTATATAGTTAAGAACAGCAGATTGTATACAATTTTCCTAAACAATTCGCTTGAGCAATTGTGGGATTTATTAGATGAGAAAATTTGGAACGATCAGGTAACTTCAAAATCAAGAGGCAGAAATGGAATAGTATAACCTAAGAATACACTAAAAAAGTAGATCATATTATAAACGGCTACCCTACCAGATATTAAAAAAAGCGAAATATATTCAAATATTCTTATCGTCGGGCATTATTTTAACTTACGTTTTATGTTTTATTTAAAAACAAAACAAACAAAAAATATAAGTTTTTAAGATTTTTTTGTAACTTCAAAATAAAAGCTAGGTTTATAACACTATCAAGGTTATAGTTCAGTTTATGACTACAATTGCTGATGTCAGCCCTGGGGCAACTAGTAGTAGAAATTTTGGTATGTATTTCACCAATGAAATTGCCTTTGATTATAAAGATTTGATTACGAAGAAATATTTTTTTGTTGTTTATTTCTTATTTATTTTAAATTCGAAACAATTTTAATACAGTTAGTTTTTAAATTTTATTTTGATTTTAATTTTTATTCTGTTTTACATAATAATACATCATCAATAAATATAATTTAAGTAGTTACATACACCATTGACTTCGTTTTTTTATATTTTTGTTTGTTTGTTTGTTTGCTTTCTATAACAATTATTCCCTATTTTGTTAATAATAATAATAATACTTTTAAATTATTTTAAAATATAATTTCATAATTGTTTTTATTGTTTTTATAGGTATTTTTTGTATTTTTTTTTTACTACTTAACACATTAAGCAATACAATACATTCAAAAATTTATAATCGATTATTCGTTTATGCCTTATAACGGGATTAGAATTTTATTTTAATTTTTATTTTTTTGGTTATGTTCTCTTCATTTTTTTATATTTTTTTTCTAATACTTTTTTCTTCATTAGAGTTTAAAAATTTTGAATTGTTTAGCTTAAGATTTGTTTATTTAGAGTGGAATTTTTGTTTTTCTTTCTTTTAAAACATGAAATAAACATACCATGATTAGAGCAGGGGTAGAAGATTTCTTTGTTTTTTTTTTTTTCGTTTGCTTGTGGTGAATTTATTTTCTCGTTAAATGATTCTTATGCAAATGATACAAATAACGTTGTATCTGATAATCGCCAGCACCATTAACGTTC
Source organism: Sarcophaga variegata (assembly GCA_932273835.1). Lineage (NCBI taxonomy): Eukaryota > Metazoa > Arthropoda > Insecta > Diptera > Sarcophagidae > Sarcophaga > Sarcophaga variegata. The sequence continues at coordinate 32,836,522 of OW026359.1, read as the reverse complement.
ATCTCATTTTTGTAATCATTTGCATTTGAATTTGACGACGTTAGTAGGTTTGCATCATTAAGATCTAAATTCAAATTATTATTATTGTTGCTGTTGCTGTTGCCTGTACTTTGGCTATTCTGATGATGCGACTGATGATTCTTTATCAGGGTTAAACGTTTTGTATCATCATTAGCATGATTGTTGATTGATTTTTGAAAAGTTGTTTTATCGTGCTGCTGCTGCTGCTGTTGTTGTTCATTTGCCGTATTGGAATGTTCATTATTTGTTTGTTTTAAATGTTTCAAGGAATGACCACCACTACTGCCCAATAAACCATTAATAGCCAACACTTCATCCTGCACGGCATCATCCTCATCACTGTTATCAAATTGACCATCACTGCTACCGTCAATGGCATCGTTAATGTAATTGTTATCGAATTGTAAAGCATTGGCAGAGTAAGGCAGCCAAGTGTTATGTGGTTGCTCGGCCTGTTGTTGCTGCTGCTGCTGTTGTTGTTTTTGTAGATAATCAAAAATTAATGTTGTGGGTATTAGTTCGTATTCGTAGTTGGCTGGCAAGTGTTGCAAATAGTTTTGTTGCATTTGCTGTTGCTGCTGTTGTTGGCGTTGTTGATGCGATTCGTTTACATTGTATAAAGCAGACGTCAAGGGCGAAGAATATTTATTAGCCATGCGTTTGCCTACATTCTTCAGTATGGCACGATTCAGTTCCACCTTTTATTTTAAGAAAAAGAGAAAACATAGAAAAGGAAGAAAATAAATTAAAAACTTTCTCTCAATCAATGGGGAAATTAAAAAGTGTTTTTTTATTTCTTCTCTAAACGTTTCTCCTTTTAAAGTATTTATTACAGCGTAAATCATGTGCTTGATTGAGCACATTTTGTTTGATTGATCGTTGTTAATTTGATTTTGTTTAATTGTTTTCTTGTTAAATTCCTTGTAAACATTTAAAATTTTGCCTTCTATTAACGCCTTTACACAGAAATTATTTGTAGAGAATGAATTCCCTTGTTAATCAACGTGTCAGACTTCAAATTTAAAGGGAATGGCATATATTTTTGTCTATAAAAGTAATTCGAATGTATTTAAAAAGATAATCAATTAATTTCAAGTAATGCTTTGAAGACGGAGCCATAAGCATTTTAAATAAATAATTATTGATCAACAACACAAATATGGTACCATCGTGGCGGGACGTACAGTTTAGAATCGACTCCGAAGTACAGATTTTTGAGAAACTTTTCATGGCAATTTTATTTACTCCCAGGATTTTTATCAGAAGTCTGCTGAGAAGCAGTCACCGAAGAGAAGTTTGAACCACGTGCTCTCGTTTAATAAGACCAGACTAAGGCGGCTACAGTTGCAGAAGTTATCCATTTTATTGCGCTGTTGACGTCTTGCCAAAATGTCCTTAATGTACAAATGGTAAGGAAACATACATACATAATTGGTCATTACAACCCTTCAGTCAGGATTATGGACCTACTTTCTCACACCACTTATGCTGTGTGTGTTAATTTGATACGTGAGTGGCGGGACCTACAGTTTAAAGTCAACTACAGAGTACAGATTTTTCAGAAACTTTTAATGGCAACTTAATTTGCTCTCAGAGTTTTTGCCTGCAATCTGCTGAGAGAAAGTCACCAAAGAAATACTTTCATATTTTCGTTTTGATGTCTGACCTGGGGTTTGAACCGTTGCCTCACGTCTAATAAGCCAACACACTTCCTACTAGACTACGACGACTACATCAACACCTTTATACATAGGCTACTAGACTTTCAAGGTTCTAAATGCGGTGATGGCCAACTATCTCTATTTTTCTCCAATTTTAAGGGAATTGAAAGTTCGTCATATAAAAGGATTATCCTTTTTACAACACCCAAATGGAAAGGAAACTGTGTTCAAATGCCTCAATTTCGCGAATTCAAATTCAATCTGTGTTTGGAACTGTTGGCGGTAGATTAACGATGTGATAGAGATGATGGTACTTTCAGAGATGACTTGGAACGCAGTGTCAAACAAACTTCAACAAAGCATAGTAATAGCAGAGGAAATGTGGTGAATAATAAATAATACCTTAAAGTTGATGTAGTTTTAGAGGCTCTCATCAATTTCATTTGACACGTCTCTAATACGGATACAAAATCACTCTTAACTTTTATGATATCGAGAGGATCACATGTTTTTGTTAGGGTGCGTTAGTAGTCTAGTGGGTAGTGTGCTAGACTATTAGCGTGAGGGTCCTGGGTTCGATTTCCACCAAAGACTCTGGTATGTTACACTACCCCGGGCATATGGTCGAAGTTACTCAACTTGTAAATAATTAAATCTGCTTTGTAATTGTATTGTAATTAATAAATAAATAAAAATAAAACATTTGCTCCAACTATAGCTAGTAGATGCTAGTAGATAACCTAGTGCGATAGATGTCTCTATAGGCCATGGTTGCGCCGTCCTCATTTTCAAAGAAATATGGGATAATGATGCCTCCGCACCACAAGCCACACCAGAACAGTCACTTGTAATGGGTGCATTGGCTTCTGTAAGGCTACATGTGGATTTTCAGACTCTCGAATACGGCAATTTTGCTTATTAAGGTAGCTTTATTCGAAAAGGTGATTTTCGATTCATTAATTTTAGTGGAGATAATATACTGAATTTTGTGACAGAACAGAATGATATAAGTATTGCCAGATTCGAAATAACCATGCACAGAGGGGCATTTTGCCTGAAAATCTGGCCAAAATTAATAGAAGTGTTTTATGATTTAATGGGTGGAATTCTTAGATAGTGGTAGTGATAATTAGGCCCAAGGATGAACCCAACTGATTTTGGTTCAAATCGGTCCGTGATTTCGCCTAGCGCCCATACAAATTCCCCTCGAAATTGCACTTATTTACACATAATTATGGTAATTATGCAACAATCATGATAAAATTTAGCATGGATCAGTCCTGTGTACTAAGAAATCATGATGTAAAGTTTGGCGAAAATCGGATCACATTTGACCCTAGTCCCCATATAAAGTCCCCTTTAGAAATTCACGTTTGCGCTTATAAATGACTTAAAAACGTCGGTATCGTGATGAAATTCGGTATGAACGTGTATTTTGTAAAAATCATATTACATATTTTGTTATGGTCGGTCCATAAATGTCCCTAGGTTTAAAATAGGGCCCCTTAAGAAAATATGTTTAGCAATTATAATTGGCTTAAAAATTTTATTACCTCGATGAATTCGACATGAACATGTTTAATATGAATGTGAATCATTTTAACTGATTTTATTATGTTCGGATCATAAGTGCCCCTAGGTATCACATACGGTCCATTAAGAAAATCAAACATACATCTCATATTGTTATAATAGTCGATATACATATGTAATTAAGTTTTTAAAGTTCTATGATAATTAATATTTATTCATAATATTTATTTTACATTATTTAATAGTTAACTTAAAAATACTTAAAAAGTGAAACTAACTACAATCGTTAAAATCGTTATCATTTTCATCATCAATATCAGGAAGGAGTGATTTAATAGTATCTGATGAAAATGTTTTTCTATTCCTTCGCGATTTTTGTGTACTGCAGCTTATAAAAGGGTCACTGCTAACTGTATTCTGTCACTGTAATCTATTCAGAATATCTCAATTGGTATCGCTTCTACTGAATTTCCTCGCATAATTCGTACGCCATATGGCTTTATTGCCTACGGCTTTATTACAATGCGTCTAATTTTTGTAATTTTACAAAAAAAAGTAAAATTTTCAAAAATAATTGCGCAAATTTGCGCAAACTTTTTTTTTGTTTCGTATTTTCTTGTGATATATAACATTAAACTACTAAAAACTACTTTCACCTTTAAAATCCTTATCTTTTTAGGGTGGTTAAAAAAATGTGAAATTTTTATTATTTTAAAATTTTGAACGAATAATTTTAACATTAATATATGAGATATATATATAAAAACAAAACTGAAAGTAGCAGTCGCTCATACCTTTCAAATAAAAAAATCAATATAGAACCTCTATTCGTTTAGCCACAAAAAAATATCATATAAACCTATTACAATTTCAAGAAAACACCAAAAACGCATTTAATTTTCTTCACTTTCCTGACTTTGACATCAAATCTATAAAACTCAACTTAAAGTCATGAAAATTCACTATATAATGCAGAATTTTGTTGTCTATCGAACTGTATACTCAGTTTCTTAAACTTCTTTAAATTCATTTTTGCCATTTTGGCCAGCTATTCAGGGTAAATGCCACTTAGTGCGATGGTTCAAATTTAAGCCGATAAAAAGTGTAAATTATTGTGCTTTATAAAAAATTTGGTTATATGAGTTTAAATACCCCAACCACCAGTAATGCTTTAATATTAGAGAAAAAAAAATATGAAAAGCTTATTACACTGGTCATCACATGAAATAAAATTCAACTTTTCGTTCTCTGCCACATCCTTCCTTTCTCCGGTGAAATATATTATATAGAATAGGAGTCATCTTCTGGGGGAAGGTAGAGGCATAAAAAATTAATTTTTAAAAAAGGCAAAAAAAATTTTTAGAACAATGATTTTAGTGGGATAACGCAAACGATGCTAAACAATGTCCTTCAATTTCATGCACAAATAATAAAAATTAAATCCGCGTTTAAGGTAACGAAAAAAGTCCATACTCCGAAGATACTTTGAAGGAGAATTCCCAATTGTGTTGGAAATTTTTAAAAAATATTTCTTATTTAACCTTATGAATATATTATATGAATATAAATTGCTGTTATTTTTCGTACCATTAATAAGCATGTATAAAAATTTAATACATGTAAAAGATATATAAATATTTAGAAAACAACAAATAAACACATTCTATACACTGTTTCTTATTTGTTGCTGCTGCTGTTATTCTACCAGCAACTTAAATTATATGCAAGGTAATAAATAAACAGGAACATACTCGTAAATTTTATTTGACTGGAAGACACAGTTTAACAAGGATATAAAAATTAATTTTTTATTTTTTTAGTCCTATGCTCATCGTTTTTTCATGTTGAGTCAACATGTTGTAAATGACCATTACAACCCTTCAGTCAGGATTACGGCCTAGCTTCTCACACCACTCAATTTGTGTGTGTTAATTTTATACACGAGTGGCGAGACCTACAGTTTAAAGTCGACTCCGAACGACAGATTTTAGAGAAACTTTTCATAGCAATTTTATTTACTCTCAGAATTTTTGCCAGGAATCTGCTGAGAGAAATATTTTTTCATATTTTCTTTGTCTGACCTGGGATTTGAACCGCGGCCTTACGTCTAATAAGCCAACACACTACTCGCTAGACTACGGCGACTTTACGGAAATTGCACGAAAATGTACAAAATTTGATCACACAGAAGGACGCAAGTTTATTGCTAAAGTTCATGAAACTGGTTTCATTGTTAATGCGCTAAGGCGTGAGCGTGCTTGTACAGTCAGTACACCCGTAAATATTGAAACTGTGGCCTCAACTCGCCCTCGTTCTCATGAATTGAACATTTCAGGTACCAGTTTGCTTGTTTACGTGCAAAATGATCTCGGTATGACGTCTTACAAAGTTCATTTGGTTCAAGAGTTGTAGCCGCATGGCCATCCGCTTTGTTTTCGCTTCGCTAAATAGGCCAGCGAGAAACTACACGATGATTACGGTCAATGGAGATATCTATCGCACCATAATAGCCGTTTTTTTGTACCCGCTCTTCATGGTTGTGATGTGAATGATGTTTAGTCTCAACGGGTTGGTGAAACTTGTCACACATCTCATGCCACAATCGATTTATTGCGTCAGACGTTTGATGGCAGTTTAATTAGCCGAAATGGTGATATCAATTGGCTGCCAAGAAGCTGCGATTTGACACCGTTGAGCTATGTTCTGTGGGGTGCCTTTAAAGAAAAGTGTTATGCCAACAAACCAAAGACATTCGTGATGCCATTGCTGAGATACGACCCCATGCACCTGAAAAAGTGCACGAAAATTGGTCCGATAAGGTACTGTGAGGCCATTTCTAACCGGAATAATTGTACTTTACAACAAAACCATACATTTGGCAAAATTTCAAACCGTTTTTATTTCATTGCACTTTTAAATTCAAACTTTTAAATCACCCACCCTATATACATACGTATAAAGCAATTTAAATGTGTACCATAAAATGTCTTTGTACTCTATACACACTTTCAAGCCCTTCGTTCGCATTTGTATGCCTCTTTTCTTACGGTTGTAAACTATTTTATCAGAATAGAAAACATTTTAGTATCATGCGCCATATAAAATAAGTTTAATTTTGCAAAAGAAATGGCTTTAGTGCTACGAAGAGAATATTAAACTCCTTAAAGCCTTAAGTTTGGTTAAAATCCTTAGCTTAACTATAATTCCCTGTGCGGTAGGTGTTAATGGAAAAGAAGTGCTATTTTGTGGAATTTTTAAGATCGAGTTGATATGCTCTTAAGCTCTTAACAAATATGACAAATCAATTTATGCGTGTGCAACAATTTCTCCGTTTACGTTCTACTTTAACGTTCTGTTTAACGCCGTGTGTGACTATAATCAAGTTTTTCGTTTTTTTTTTTTTGTGCAGTTGGTGGCACTATAAAATTACGATAAATGTGTTTCAACCAACCATTCTATTATGTTTACTTTTCGAATTCATCACCAACGACACAGACATTGTCGTCCGCATAATCGGTATTGCGGTTGTAAATCAATGAACATGTGCGACGAAAGGCAGAATAACATGGTACGTATTTTTGAATAACGAAATTTAATTAAACGGACTTTCTGACTTACTTGGCCATTGCAACCAAAATTCACACACCACCCATGTTTTCTGTGTTAATTTTATCCATGAGTGGGGGGACCTACAGTTCCAGGTCGACTTCGAGCGACAAATGTTTGAGAAACTTTTCATGGCAATTTCATTTACTCTCAGAGTTTTTAAAAGAAATCTACTTAGAGGAAGTCGCCGAAAAACTATGGGTTTGTCTTGGTATAACCCTTTGTTGAATTTTAGAATGTTGCATAGGGGATTGTGAGAACCAGAGCCATGAAGACTATGTTTGAATTAATGAGAGGCATCGTAACCTAAATGGCTTACTCCACCTAATTTTTCCTCCAGACAGAACCAGTAAATTCTATGATTTTTCGAAATGCTTAACAACGACATATTCTATAGGATTGCACACAGATGGCTCGATATACATATATTGAGACAGAAACGGATATTTAAACCTTTAGCGAAATACTTACAGCCCATTCGCACAATGCTAAATAGCGAGAGAACGCCATCGAAAGAAGTGCTCAATTCAAGTTGGACGGGAAGTAAAACTATTTGAAAGTTGACTAGAAATGGAATCGCATGGAAAGTTAAGTCAGCTACACAGAGGATTGAAAGGGCATACATAACATAATTGGTCATTACAACACTTCAGTCAGGATTACGACCTAGCTTCTCACGCCACTTATGTTGTGTGTGTTAATTTTATACATGAGTGGCGGAACCTACAGTTTAAATTTGACTCCGACGACAGATTTTTAAGAAACTTTTCATGGCAATTATATTTACTCCCAAAGTTTTTGCCAGAAATTTGCTGATATTTCCGTTTATATGTCTGACCTGGGGTTTGAACCGCGGCCTTACGTCTAATAAGCAGAAACACTACCTACTAGACATACTCAGCGAAAAGTAAGATGAAAAGAATTAAACACTTTACTCAAATCAAAAGGGGCTTGAAAACTTCATACTTTTGTCGTGTAATTACAATGAGAAGCGATTTGAGTTATGCATCACTTTATTGAGAAATATACTGAGGCTTGTAAATGGCTTTTTACTAGGCAAAGTAGACTTGTTTTAGAATCGATTCGAGCGAAATATGTAGACCCATGGCAAGGAGAGAATGCATCACCAGAACACATATTTTGAACTATTGAGGCGTTAATGGATTTTAGAAGGAAACAATTGGATGTTTGTCAAATAATTTCAGGGAATTATCCTTGTGAGGAAAACGGAAATGAGGGAATCATTAAGGGGATATTCTGTATATATTGTGGGCTGTACAATAAATCGCTTGATCTGTTCATAGAAATCAGCGTTGGACAGCGATCCGTTCATCACTTGTTAAAGGTTTCAAATTGTTGATCCTGATATCCTTTACCTCTACTTAGAATTGGAACACATTTAAGTATCAGACTGTAAACAAATTGACGCCACCCTAATAAACCACAACTTTAGCTTGTTAATGTATGTGTATGTGTCCGTATATATATATATTTACGTATTAAATCCTGCATATACTCGTACTCAACAATCTACATCTGCACGAACGCAATATTAAAGAAAATATTTTGCGGTTGAGTGATGAAAAAGTCTGTTAAAAGTTGTTAGTGTAACTGGTTTTATTTTAAATAAAAAAAAAAGAAAGAAAAAAAAAATAAAAAAAAATAAGTAAATAAAGAACAACCGAATCGCTGTATGTAAACATTTTCCAAAAGGAAAGTCGTGTAAAGGAATTTCTTTAAATTTGTTTACCAAAGGAAGGCATTTTGCTTTTTTAAGCTGTTGTTTGTTTGTTTAACGCTCTTCGCTGGGTAAATTGAAATGTTTGAGGAAAAACAAGATATTTTCTGATTTAAAGCAAGCAAGAAAAAAAATCGAGTCGTAAAGAAAATGTTAAAATAAATAAAAAAAAACTGAAATAAAATAAAAGTAAGTGATGGAAAATTGTTTACTAAATACGTAAGTATTTGTAAACAGAAATGGGTTTTCCTTTTTTTTATATCAATTTGGTGACGCTTTTGCTGCTGTCGTTAAATGCCTTCACTCTACAAGAAAACACATTCACATTCACATTTCGCTACAAAACGTATTTCTTGTATCGTAATCGAGCACAAAAATTTAAAATTGTCAACTCATGTAAGGCGATAGTATTTAAAATATTTTATTTCTGTATTTGGTGAAAATGAGATTGTTCTCCCACGTCAAAAAAAAAAAGAAAAAAATAATAATGGCTTGGGGAAATAAGAATTTTTCGGTGACATTTACCAACAACAACAACAAATAAGGAAAATTACCATAATTTTGAAGGCTTTGGTAACAGACCATATATGCATACATTATCTGCTTTGAGGGCTTTTTAAGGGATTTTTATTTTAACATGTGGTTGGTGTGATTAGATTTAATCAAAATCTAAAAGCTTAGTGGAGGTGTTATTTGATGTTTCATTTAAATAACTTAACTAAAGACAAAAAATAAACACGTATTATAATAATCGTTATTTGAAATGATAAGAGTATTTTATTATACATATACATAACACAGTATGATTAATCATTATGTTTTGTACTGTAATGGCGTTCTTGATTAAAATTCCGCAATATACTGAGCGGTATTGCCGCGTACAGTATTTAAACAATGGATGAACAGATCAATTAAAAGCCAGAAACTATATTACCAGAGTGTATTCGGACACTAGATAGATTGTGGCTTAAAACGGAATTATTCAACAGGATGCCTAACATATCAATCTGAGACCAGAGCGATTTTCTTAATGAATTGCTATTGGGACACTGGATGGATAGTCGCTTAAAGCGGAATTATTCAACAGAATGCCTAACTTATCAATCTGTGACCAGAGCGATTTTCTTAGTGAATTGCCATTGGGACACTGGATAGATAGTCGCTTAAAGCGGAATTATTCAACAGGATGCCTAACAGACCAATCTGAGACCAGAGGAATTTTCTTAGTGAATTGCTATGGGGACACTGGATGGATAGTCACTTAAAGCGGACCAATCTGAGACCAGAGCGATTTTCTTAGTGACTTGGCATTGGGACACTGGATGGATAGTCGCTTAAAGCGGAACAATCTGAGACCAGAGCAATTTTCTTAGTGCAACGGATCTAAAGCATAGATGACGATGGGGACTTGTCGCTACACAGACTGCTCTTACCGTGGGTATAGAATGCGACTGATGGTCCGTTTAGAATAATCAGAAACCAAACTTCCTACAACATAACGATTTCTTGTAGGAAGTTTACATACATAATTGGTCATTACAACGCTTCAGTCAGTAGGATTACGACCTAGTTTCTCACACCACTTATGTTGTGTGTGTTAATTTTATATATATATATATATATATATATTAGTGGCGGGACCTACAGTTCAAAGTCGACTCCGAACAACAAATTTTTGAGAAACTTTTCATGGCAATTTTATTTACTCCCAGATTTTTTGCCAGAAATCTACTGAGAGGAAATCGCCGAAGAAATATGTTTTCATTTTCGTTTTGATGTCTGACCTAGGGTTAGAACCGTGGCCTTACGTATAACAAGCCAACACACTACCTACTAGACTACGACGCTTGAACAACTTTGAAATTTAATGAGCCAACGGGAAATTCCACGATGATGATCCGTTCTTTTCGGATGAAGCTCATTTTTTTCTTGGTGGGCACGTTAGTAAGCAAAATTGCCGTATTTGGGGCTCTGAAGACCTACACGTGGTCTTACAGAAGCCATTTCGAATAAAAGTTTGGTGCGGCTTGTGGAGCAGATTCATCATCGGCACATATTCCTTTGAAAATAAGGACGGCACAACCATTACGGTCAATGAAGACACTTATCGCATCATAATAACTGATTTTTTGTAACTGCTCTCCACGTACCTCCGTTTGAAAAATCGTTCGGTAGCCAAATACATAGTTTAGTTTCTGGTTATTTTATTAATGGCCCAGACGCGTCGTATCCCCAGATATAGGGGCATCCATGCACGGACACCTGTGCCATGGTTCGTGTTGACCATGAAAATCGAACTGGTATCAGATGGTTACAAGGTGCGGCATCTGCGGATAATTTCAAAATTAACGTGTATGCATCCAGTGATCCAATTATATTTATATAATTAAAATAAGCCAATATGGACTAAATTCCAAGCTTTGCTTAATGTTTTGCTCGTTTACCGTGATGTAAAAAACGAAAAACGGCTTTGAAGTGGGAAGGCGGCTTAGTAACTGAGCGTTTCACATAAATAGCAAGCATAATACGTTTTATGCGATAATGTAATTATCCCCTAAAAGACTGTAAGAGAAAATAAACCGTGCTACCAGTAGTACGAAATATATAGAAAACCAATTCATAGCTTCAATACTCATGATTCAATTGATGAGTTTCGTTTTTTTATATTCCGAAACGTTTGTAGCAAGTGAGAGGATAAACGCTGAGATTTTGATAGACCCATACATACATACATAATTGGTCATTATAACCCTTCAGCCTTCAGGATTACGACATAGCTTCTCACCAGAGATCAGCAATGAATCCTTTTTTCGCTACTCATAACCACTCATGAAATTTTGAATATAAGTGAGTCAACAATATTGAAATTCAACTACTCTTATTCATTCGAACTCACTACAACGTTGATTTATAAGTATGAGTACAATGAGTATGAGTATAACGTTGACATCAAACTCATAACATTCGAAATATGTTTGATTCATATGCCTACTCATTCAGATTCATAATTTTAAAAAATACTTATAATACTCATAAATGATTGGAGTGATTCGAATCATTCATCAAAATTTACAGTCTAAGTTGTTGTTGCGTTTGCAAAAAAAGAAGAAAGACAAAGACAGCAAGCAAAGCAAACACACAACCTTCTAGTGAGTATTGTAGTGTTCGTACGCAAATCATATTTCTTTTATGATTCTTGTAAATGTTGAGTCATGGAGAGTTGAAATCAACAACATCATATGTGTTGTTAAGTATGAGTATAATGAGTACTTTAAACTTTGAATATGAGTAGTATGAGCATAATATTAAAATAAGTATGAATGCGTATAAGTATCAGAAATTATGAGTATGATTCGATTCGACTCATCTTTTTGAATACTCATTGCTGATCTCTGCTTCTCACACCACTTATGTTGTGTGTGTTAATATCATATATGAGTGGCGGTTAAAGTCGACTCCGAAAGACAGATTTTTACGAAACTTTTCATGACAATTTAATTTATTCTCAGAGTTTTTGCCAGAAATCTGCTGACTGGAAATCGCCGAAGAAATAGTTTTTCATATTTCCGTTTGCTCGTGGCCTCACGTCTAATAAGTCCACACACCATCTATTAGACTACGGCGACTTCTTGATATATCTTGAAGCTTATTGGAAGTACACGGTTTGGAACTAACTTTGGAAAAAACGTGTGCATAACAGAGTATTTTTTGAGAGCAAAAAGAAATGTTCTTAAGCACATCCATTAAAAGAAAACACTTTTAATAATAAAATCTCATAATAATTGCTCATAAGAAATAAAAAAATCCTAAAATCTGTTACACTTCTGCATAAAAAGAACACAGTGTGACACAACAAACTTAGAGTGTCCTACAGCTTCTAGTATTTCGATATTCAAGTTCATAAGACCAGTTAAGCCATTTGGAACAGTTTGCTTCATGCTTACCATGTAAATTTAAGAAATTTCGTTGGAGTAACATTTTTAAAGTTTTTTAAAGGTAAAACAATTTTGAATTTCTGCTCAACCTTAAAAATACCGTTATACCATATGTTTGTTTTTTTTGTATTCGTTAAGTGCGTATGTGTATGTAAAGATATTTTCTGCCGTAAGTTATGCTTTTGATGTGACTTTCACATATTTTTGTCATAATAAAGGAACATGAGAAATTGTTTCCTTTTTTATTGTTCTTTTTTTGTGTTTTTTGTATACCATTTTATAGTAAATATTTCCTTGTGAAACTTACCTGTCTTGAATTCTCTTTCATTTGTCTGCGAGCGATTTCTAATAACAAACGTTGCCTCAAAACATCCAATGGATTTACAATTGACAAAGAGGGTTTGTTGCGTTTCGAACGGAAATAGTCATTCTGAAAAAAAATGAACAATATGTCATCAAATATAAATAAGTATGTACTCAAATATGAAATTAAATACAAATACAATAAAAAAATAAAACTAACTTTAAATTAAGTTCTAGCAAAATCATATTATACTACTAAAAGTGAAGTTTGTTTGTTAAAAATGGTACATAAACGAAAAATCTATGGGACATTGTCGGAAAGAAAGAACTGAGACGGAAAAAATTTATCCAAAGTTCTTTTAAATACGATTAAGTTTCCATCATCTAGTAGGTAGTGTATTGGCTTCATAGACATAAGGCCTCGGTTCAAACCCCAGGTCAGACATAAAAACGAAAATATGAAAAAATATTTCTTCGGCGACTTCCTCTCAGCAGATTTCTGGCAAAAGCTCTGAGAGTAAATAAAATTGCCATGAAAAGTTACTCAAACATCTCATGTATAACCACCACTCATGGCTAAAATTAATACACACAACATAAGTAGTGTGAGAAACTAGATCGTAATCCTGATTGAAGGGTTGTAATGACCAATTATGTATGTATGTGTGTATGTTTTTAAATACGATGGTTATGGCTGACATGGTGTGTTGCAGACATTCTAGAGCTTGACAACAAGCCCGTGCAACACAGGTTCAAATCTGGCAGATGATGAGAAGGTTTTCAACACTGTTTTTGGATTTTTCAAATTAAGAATTTTCAATACAACAGCCCCACCCCCCAAAATGCTGCATCCAGAAAGCCTCTTGGCTCCGGGTGCTATAAAAAGGATAACATTAACAACGAATATAATCAATTGGTCAGGCAGCACAAGCTCTTGGTAAAAACAACACTCAATTCGACAACGCCATAAGTTTTCACAAAACATCAGGCGTTGATTCTGGCATTTCAAACTTGTCATCTTAAGACCTGTTGTTGCAGTCTAGGTAGATAACTGAAACAAAACTTGGAAATAATAAGAACTTGAAGAAGTGCTTTGTGATAATTCGATGTCTCTTAAATGGACGAAAAAGATAAAAAATAAAAATTTTATGCACACAAATATGTTCTTAGGGATATACCACATCTATTTATGTACATATATTGGGTCTTTCAGCAAGCACTATCTCTCTTTAAATTTAAAGAAGTGTGTGTGAAATTTTTTATTCATTTGGGAGGCCTATTGATGCTATTATGTTTGGAATATTTCTCTGAGTGGAGCGTATCCGGTATGTTAAATTTTTCGTTAGAATGGCACACAAATCACTCTGAATTTGACAGGTGGCATGGCTTATGTTATGTCTGAGGATCGCTATGGTTTGTGGCGTATCCTCACATACGTGAGACTTAAAGAAACCCTCAAGAAAAAGTCTCACGTGGTCAAATCCCACGATCTCTGTGGTTATTTCACATAACCTCCTCTTCAGATGATCATGATCTCACATCGCTCGTGCCGAATATCTAATGAGGCATGAACTGTGTGGAAGCATCGTGTTTAAATCGTATGTCGTTGGTGTCCTGATCATCCATTTCAGGAAAAAAAAGTTGGTAAACATCGACTTAAAATTCTTGCCGTTGACAGTGATGGCTTTGCAAACGTCGTTCTCAAATAAACTCCATACCAAACACTGACCTTTTCGAAAAATAACTTTTCAATGAAAATTAGGGTCAGTTGCCAACTGTTCCAAAGGCCAATCGTTTACCTTTAATTCTTGGATCATTTGATTTTCGTCAAGTTGTGTATAAAAGTCCGAAATTTTGTAAGCGGTACGAAATCGACTCTCTCGGATTATATTACACATTCCCACGAATGGCGGTTTTGTTTTCGCCAGATCTTACGATTCATTGACGTATGGGTTTTGGTCGATCATTTATTGAGACAGTGGACTCAAATTTATCTACCATATTGCGCAAAGTGCTCTCGATACAATGATTATATGTAAAATGGGTGAAGCGGGAGGTACACTGTTCGAGCATAACACCCATTTAATTTTTTGCAGATGTGGTTGAATGCTGTATCCGTCCTTGATGACCTGGCAAAACAGACTGATTAATGACAACTAATATGACAGATGCCAAACTGGATGTTATCAATTGTAAAAGTACGGAAGTGTCTTTTGTAAGGTCCAAAATATTCTAGTTTATGGGAGTATAATTTTTTAATGCGTTTGTAGAAAACATTTTGGTGATTGGCAAACATAATAATAATTTTTGTTCCTAAGATTTTAACTGCACTGAGATTACAAAGCCGAGAGAATAGGAATCACCAATTTAGAATCCTATCAGAGATGAAAGTAACTGAAAATGTAAGTTTTGTTTCCTTATCATAACAGGAATCTGCTTATCTAGGTTTGACACAGACAGTGGTGGAACATTTTTTCGTTAGACCTAGCGATATAGGTTCAAGCAACCTTGAATTTAATTTTCACTTTCGGGTACTGAAAAATACTTAAAATAGAATGTTGAGTGCAACTTAAATTGCATACAATTTTTTTAAGTCGCCGTAGTCTAGTTGGTAGTGTGTTGGCTTATAAGACGTGAGGCCACGGTTCAAACCCCCAGGTCAGACACTCCAACAAAAGGAAATATGAAAGAATATTTCTTTGTCGACCTCCTCTCAGTAGATTTCTGGCAAAAACTCTAAGAGTAAATGAAATGTCTCTCAAAAAAAATCTGTCGTTCGGAATCGAGTTTAAACTGTAGGTCGCGCCATTCATGCATAAAATTAACACACACAGTATAAGTAATGTGAGAAGCTAGCTGACTGAATGCTTTAATGACGAATTATGTATGTATGTATTTTTTTAATGAAGAAGTACTTCAAAATTATATTTTAATTAGAAAACCATTTAAACATTTTAATAAGAGAGAGAATACATGTCCATATAAACTTCAATCAACAAGTGATTTCTCCCCTTTAATTAAAAACTAAATATTTTTGTTTTTTGTTTCATATTTCCTGTTAAACATTTGCAGAAGGGTATTCTATTTATAAATATTTACATTGTGTTCACTTCTTATGTCGTAAATTAAAATACTTTTTTAATAATTTAATTATCTTTTAAAATTATTTGCATTACAAGCACTTAAATTGGAATTAAAACTTAAACTACACACAGGTAAGTTCAGGTAAGTCTTTGAAAAGGGGATGTGCATCCTTATGAAATGTAAGCTGCTACGTTAAGCTTGTCAGTACATACATACATATCAATTTGTGTTGATTATATTTTTTCTATTGGTTCCTGCTGTTGTTGTTGCTGTTAATGTCAGAATAAAAACACATAATTTTTTATTCTAAGCTCTAATATTGAAAACATTGACACCTGTGTCATTTGCTTTTAATTTTCACCCTCCTCACTTACTCATGCAGTCATTGAAGACTGAAGATTCTCTTTCTCTCTCGTCTTGTTGATTCTTAAGTTTTTTTTATTTTTTTCATTAAAATTTCTTTTTTTAACATTTTCCCTATGAAATGAATTGTACGAGTATTTATTTGTTCAGACTTAAATATACTTGTCTTTTAACTTCATTAAAGGAAGAGACAGTATATTATATGGTATTAAGAAACATTTTTTTCTTTTACCCCCTCCCCTATTTTATATGAAGTGTGCAATTTCATGGATACGGTAAGGATGTTAAACGATTTTGTTTAATAGAGTTGCCATAGAAAATTATTTAAAAATGTAAAGCAATATTTTTTTTAAGGCGGATATCCTTAGTGGTAGGTAAAATTCAGCTTACTCAGGAGCGCAGTCCATCAGGAAATGAAAAGCGTCGATAGTTTCTTCAATACGCAATGGGGTAAAGTGAAGTCTATGTCGTCATATCTCCTACGAAATGCGTTTTCATCTGAGTGGTTTAGCGAATACAAATAATTGTCCAATTTCCGACGCAGTAAATCCGACTATGGTGAGGCGGAATGATTATGCCTTATTGTTTTGAAGATGAGAATGTGATGTGAGAAAGTGATGCAATGACAATGGAGTTCTTGTGGCCTCAACTGAACAACATATATCTAGACGGCATGTGGTTCCAATAAGACAGCGTCATCTGCCACACTGTGCGTTCTATAATAGAATTATTGCAACAACGAACAATTTTTCTAAAGAATAATGTCAACAAAAGAAAACAATTGTCGCACACTACCCCCACTTTCCTTTCGCCTTTAAACTGTATTTCCTGTGTTCTAACACAATGCACCGCATCAATAGGGAGTCATCGTAATATTCATGAATGATCTATCATCAGAGCGGTGGCAGCTATTTGACGGATAATTTATTCCATACTTAATCGGAACATGTCTTCTTTATAACATACATACATAATTGGTCATTACAACCATTCAGTTAGGATTAGAAACTAGCTTCTTACACCACTTATGCTGTGTGTGTTAATTTTATACACAAGTAGTGGAACTTACAGTTTAAAGTCGATTCCGAACAACAAATTTTAAAAAAAAAATTTTGAAAATTTTCTTTACTCTCAGAATTTTTGCCGAAAATCTGCTGAGAGGAAGTCGCCGAAGAAATATTTTCTTTTTATTACGTTTTATTGGAGATGTCTGAACTGGGGTATGAACCACGGTCTCAAGTCTAAGAAGCCAACAGACTACCTACTGGACTACGGCCATTTCTTAATCGGATCATGTCTTCTTTATAAACAAAATAGATCTCAAAAAATGCGTGTTTTTATTAAAAAAACTTTATGAATAAGAACCCGTTTTATAGCGTTTTTAATTATTTTTACACTTTGGGAAATATGTACGTGTATGCAATAAGCATTGAAAATCAACAAATTTTTTTAAATAATACTTATTCTGTGTGAATTAAATGAAACTTTAGTGTCTATAATATTTCTGTAACAATTTATCATTGTAGCAATCCCCAAAAGACTTGAAGTTGCTTAATATAGGGTGGGTGATTTAAAAGTTTAAATTAAAAAAAAACAAAAACGGTTTGAAATTTGCCAAATTTATTTTCTTGTTGTGAAGTACAGATGTTCCGGTTAGAAATGGAGTATTACTTCATTTATATGGCTGCCGCGTTTGGCTTCACAGTACCTCATTCGATCGGACCAATTTTCGTGTACTTTTTCGAATGTATGGGGTCGTATCTCGGCATCACAATGATGGCATCACAAATGTTGGTCTTCAAATGCCCAATTGCCTCTGGCATGTCGGTATAATACTTTTCTTTAACAGCGCCCCACAGAAAGTAGTCCAACGGTGTCAAATCACAGCTTCTTGACGGGCAATTGACATTACCATTTCGGCTAATTAAACAGCTATCAAATATTTGACGCAATAAATCAATTGTGGTCTGAGATGTGTGGCAAGTTGCACCATCCTGTTGAAACTAAGCATCATTCACATCAATACCATGAAGAGCGGCTATGGTGCGATAGGTGTCTCCATTAACCGTAATGGTTGCGCCGTCCTGATTTTCAAAGAAATATGGACCAATGATGCCTTCGCTCCACAAGCCGCACCAAAAAATCAATCGCAATCAGTGCATTGGCTTCTGTAAGACTACGACAATTTTGCTTATAAACGTACACACCAAGGTAAAAATCAGTTTCATCCAAAAATATGATTTTTTTGGCAAAATCGACATCATCGTGCAGTTTCTCGTTGGCCCAATAAATGTCAACGTTGCTTAAGCGATATATTACGTTCAGTGGAGATAATATGCTGAATTTTGTGACAGAATAGAATGACATACTTAAGTATTACAAGATTTGCATTCAAATTTAAATCGATAAATGGCCCACCCGATACCATTTCATACTAACAGAAAAGTGAAAAAGCTTTGACGGGCACGACTTACTCTAACTTTCTGTTTTCGATTTTGATTATACATTTGCGTAACTTAAAACATTTTCACACTTTCTTAATTTAATTAAATTTTTTATTATTCACCTTCAGATTTAAAAAAATGTAATTCAATATAAATTTATTATAACAGCATTCCATATTCTATATGTACCTGTAGGCAATGAACAATGAACTTTCATAAGAAATTATAAGAAAACTTAAACAAAAAACAGATAAACAGAAAGTTTTTCTTTCTTTCAAAATATGTTTCGTTTTGTTTTGTTTTTTTTTCATAACGAAATAAATAATAATAATTTAATAAAACAAATATTATTGTTTTGTCTTTCTTTTCTCTTCTTCATTTTTTTCTAGATACGCTGGCTACAAATAATATACTTTACGTTTTAGAACAAAAAAAAAATGTAAAAAATCTATAAAAAACGAAATAAAAGATGAAAGAAAGAAATACTTTTGTGAGAACAAAAGTTGAATAAAGCAATAATTCCAAATTCATATTCAAATAAACGTAAACTACGAAAGAGATTGAAGAAGGTAACAAGGCCACAAAAAATAAAGAACGAGAGTTTTCGTAAATATTGTGGTTTCAATAATATTTTTGGCCCATAAAGAAGACCTACAGACAAATGGAAATGTACGATAAATACGGAGTTATTTAAAATTTAAACAAAAAAAAAATATTAAAAAAATCTGTATTTAAAGAACTTTATAAAGTAATTGAAATTTAAATTTTAAATATTTAATTTTGTTATGTAAAATTTAATCGCTATAACAGTAAATAATTTATAATCCCCTGCGTATAAAATATGAATTTAAATAAACGAATCAATTCGTAATTGGAAAATATTTTAAACACAAAACTGCTGCAAATGACTATTCTTGTTATTAAAACAAAAAACTCAACTTAATGTTCTAAACATATATATATTATATAGGGTCTTCCAACAGAGACTTCCGAACTTTGTCAATTGTTAACAATCATGTCATAGTTGCCGTAGTCTAGTAGGTAGTGTGTTGACTTATTAGACGCAAGGCCTCTGTTCAAACCCCAGGTCAGACATCTCCAACATAACGAAATATGAAGAAATATTTCTTCGGCGACTGCCCCTCTGCTGATTTCTGGCAAAAACTCTGTGAGTAAATACAATTCCCATGAAAAAGTTTATTAAAAATCTGTCGTTCGTATATATCGTATATATCGTATGCATAAAATTAACACACACAACATAAGAGGTGCGTTAAACATGGTCGTAATCCTGACAATGACCAATTTAGTTATTAAAAAAATAAAATTCAGCTTAAAGTACTTAACATTTAGAGATTATATAGGGTCTTCCAATAGGGACTTCCGAACTTTAAGAATTGATAACGACCATCTTGTTTTAGTTTCATCTAGCAAATTAGTTGTCACTAATTCAGTCTGTTTGACCATAGCACCGACAAGTGTTTGGTGAATGAGCTCTGAAGCAGCTGACAACCTATTCTAATTTTATCGAGAAATCATCTTGAGCAACCAGCAACATTTGGGATGATACTATGCCACACACCAGAGTCTGTGGTGGGAATCGAACCCACGACCCTCACGCTAATAGTCTTGCACACTACCCATTAGACTACCAGGGTACCCGGAATGATACTAATCTACATGAAATACAAGGCCATCCAATGCTTCCCGAAAAAGTCTCAGTTTGGTGTTATCGGTCCATATTTAATTGAGGACGATGTTGACCAGACCATTACTGTCAATGGCGAGTGACATAGGTCGATTATTTCGAACTTCTTTTGGCCTGAATTGATTATTGCGAATACCAACGGCATGTGGTTACAATAGGATGGCGCTATGCCGCCATTGGCAGTGATGACCTGGCCAACGGCGAGCACTATACACATATATATACATAACCCTTCAGTCTGGATAACGACCTAGCTTCTCATACCTCTTATGTTGTGTGTGTTAATTTTATACATGAATGGTGCGACATACAGTTTAAAGTTTATTCCGAACGACAGATTTTTAACAAACTTTTTCATGGGAATTGTATTTACTCACAGAGTTTTTGCCAGAAATCAGCAGAGGGGCAGTCGCCGAAGAAATATTTCTTCATATTTCGTTATGTTGGAGATGTCTGACCTGGACTTTGAACCGAGGCCTAACGTCTTAAAAGGGAATTCTCAAAAATATATTCGAAGGCAAGTGGAAGGAGGTTAGAAGAAAAGTTCATCTGAACTTGACTACAACAAGCTTAAAATGTATGCAGTCTAATGGTCAGGGTGCGTGGAAAATATATGACGAAATTTGTTGCTCTTGAGATGACCTGCAATAGATTGTAGCGCCTGCTGAACTGCAGTAAAGTAGGGTTAATTGGTTTGTATCAGTCTAGTTTAACTTTGTTATAAATGGTATCTGCTGGCAAATATATACTTTAATAATAGGAGATGCAATTAGTCTTAAGAAGCTGAACTTAATGTGAGATTCAATAACTCATGCAAATAATTTTAATGCCTTAAATTAATTTAAATTTACATCAGTCATCCTGCAACACGTATAAAGTTAAAAAACTTACTAAAAATAATGCCAGATGCTACATAGGAAACTAAAAAGTTGATGGTATTTTACAGCAGCATTCAAGTTTACTGGACTGTAATACAGTATTAAAGTTAAAAATTTATTTCCTACCGAATATTTTTAAATATTAAATTATTTCGAACTGAACTTTATTACTAACTTCAAAGCTATTCCCATCTGTAATTATTTTCGAATTTATTATCCATTCCCCAATAAAGGTGAAGTTCATAAAGAAGGAATTATAATCGTAAAATATGTTGTTTTAGTAGATCGTTAATAACAAAAAAGTCCATCAAATGATATGTTTTATGTGTGCTTTATTCCCCAGTATAGAATACCTCTTACAACAATAATAAAAACACTGAAATATTAAAAAAATGTAAAGGGAGCAGAGCATTTAAATTCCCATATAAACCGCAATATCGAAAATTGCAATTTATTTCGTATAAAAATTGCTGCTTTTGCTATGTCTTGCAGCAGCAGCAGCAGTTTTTGCAATTAAAGGGCCAGTAAAGTAACAGGACATGGGCAAATGAAGCGAAAGGGAAAATAGATTTTCATGACAAATAGCAAAACAAAAAACTTACCTGTAAATTTTCCGAATCGATGTCGTCAAATGCATAGCCACCATAACTTTCTCTTTGTGCTGTATAGACAAGTTTTGTAGCGCACAATAGGGTAAAGACTGGACACAGCCACGTTGTGGCTTTCATGGTGCTGAAAAAAATACATGAGAAGATATAAAAGTGAGTGTAAATACAGTGTAAGTAAAATTATTTTTTTTTATAGCAACAACTGCGATTTTTCACAAACATGAATAAAAAATAAAATTTAAAACAAATTTACAATGTAGATATTTGGACAGGGAAAACATATTTCAACATTGGACATGAAAGATAAATCACAACTGAATACAGTAGTTTCTTTTGAGTATTTATGTACACAGTCGTGTTTACCTACGATTAACAAATGTGTAATGAGTTGGGAGATGACAGCAAATTGCAAAAGCCAACGCGTGCAAATAATAGCAAATATTTCCAATGAAAATGGTAACTACAAAGGTTTGTCAGATTCCGATTATTTTTGAATTTTACATACATAATTGGTCATCATTCAGTCAGGATTACGACCTAGCATCTCACATCAGTTATGTTTTGTGTGTTAATTTTATACCTGAGTGACGGAACCTACAGTTTAAAGTTGACTCCGAATGACAGATTTTTTGAGAAACTTTTCATTGCAATTTTTTTTTGCTCTCAGTCTTTCGACTTGTCAAAGAAAACCACGGACAGTTGAAATAAATCGTAAATTAAAAACTAACATGGGAGTTAGTTTCTCCGACTAGTTGCTCGCAGATCTGTCAAACAATTTTAGTACTAGGGACCAGTAAGAAAGCTGAACTGTCAATATTTAAAAGCGCTTTAAATACGTGCAAAAAGATCAACACGTTCACACAGTTTAATATTTTTTCTCTAATTACACACATCAACAAGTTTTTACCCCAGAAACCAGTGCACTGATCTGAATTCTAATTCAGAATTGCTACATCACCGTAAGTTTTCGAGATATTCTAACTTAAGATTGAAAAACTAATTTTTTCAGTATATTATTGTTGGATGCTATGACACGAATTCGATTTTTTCTAAATGTTGTTATCGTTTAACCACACAGGAGGCGAATATTTCCGGTCATAATTTAGATGTTACGTGAATATATTTTTGTTCATACATATGCACATAATTGGTCATTACAACCCTTCAGTTAGGACTGCGACCTAGACCTGTAAAACTCGACTTTTGTGTGATCCTTACCAGGTTTAGCTATCATTTTAACTAAAGCAACCTTGCACTCTTTAGGGTAATATTCAAGTCGAAGAATTACATAGAGTCGCCGTACTCTAGTAGGTAGTATGTTGGCTTATTAGATTTGAGGCCAAGCTTCAAACCTCAGGTCAGATGATATAAAAAAATATTTCTTTGGCGACTGCCTCTCAACAGATTGCTAGCAATGAAAATAAAAGAGAGAGAGTATATGAAATTACCATGAAGAGTTTCTCAAAAAATCTATCGTTCGGAGTCGACTTTATGGCAATTTTATTTGCTCTCATAGTTTTTGCCAGAAATCTGCTGAGAAGAAATCACCGAAGATATATTTTTTATATTTTCGTTTTGATGTCTGACCTGGGGTTTGAACCGTGACCTTACGTCTAATAAGCCAACATAGCACCTACCTATGTTAGTCAGCAACTTATGGGATATTTCAAAAAGAATTCTGAAACATTTTTGTCCCACTGTGCATGTACGTAAATGTATGGTATTTTTCTTTTTAGTTGTTGCATATGCTTTGTAGTTATGCAACATGTTTGTGGCATCGCAAGTGAAGCGGAAATGATTTAAACGGTGATGTTCACGAATTGAAACTGTCATTTTATGATTATGATGAAGTTTAAAGCTAAAACTATATACGAACCTTTTATTTACAAAATAAAAAAATTTATACATTTCAAAAGAATTAAAATAAAATACAAAATCTGCATTTGAAACCTTTGTTGTACAATTACGACCGGAATTTTATCTTCCAAGATTGAAATTTTTAACTGGGTTATCTATTTATAGGAGATATTGTGTAAAGTCAAGATGTACGCTTTGTTTCAGAGTCGCTTTGTTTTTTGGCTAAATAGGCCTACTGCAGCCCTCGATTGACTATGTATTACACTTTCTCAGAAAGGTATGCCGTCAGAAGATATCAAGATATAATTGACATTAAATTCACCCTGTATGTTGATTCAAGCCTTTAGACTGCTAAGAACTACCATTAAGGCTGTTGTGATTTATTGCTGTCGCTGAATTTTCCAACAGACATAGTTGGAGACTGAATTTTTAAATTGAATTCCAGTCGCCGTACACTAGTAGGTAGTGTGTTGGCTTATTAGATATGAGGCCACGGTTCAAACCCCAGGTCTGACATCTTGATCTTCGGCAACTTCCTCTCAGAAGATTTCTGGCAAAAACTCTGAGGATAAATAAAATTACCATGAAAAGTTTCTCAAAATTCTGTCGTTTGCAGTCTAAAGTCAACTGTAGATCCTGCCACTTATGGATTAAATTAACACACATAAGTGATGAGAGAAGCTAGGTTGTAATCCTGACTGAAGGGTTGCAATGACCAATTATGTATGCAATTTAAAATTCGGAAAACCGCAATGAAAATTTACTTGGATGCTGGATTACTTGAATTTGTAATCAAGCACTATAGCCACGACAATATACAGCTCTAATTAAAATTTAACTGAATTTAATATAGTGGTACCTATTTTAAGATTTATTTAAACAACATTTTAGTCGCTCAGCTTAGAGTAGAAAAACTAATATTCCTAGTAAATAATCGAACTATAGACCGGATGAACTGGCTCGGTGTGGCTCAAACATCAAACTCTGCTTTGAATTCTCACCTTTGGGAATCCCTCTAAGGACTTACAAGCTTATAATTAACTATGCAGTCGATTCTGTCAGAACAGATGATTAGCTTCGGACACGGATAGAAAGTGACGCAAAAATCAGGGTTAAAATGGATGGTGGGCGCAGGCATACATACATAAGTAGTCATTACAACCCTTCAGTTAGGATTCCGACATAGCTTCTCACAACAAGGATGTTGTGTGTTAATTTTATATATGATTGGCGCGACCTACAGTTTAAAGTGGGCTCCAAACGACAAATTTTGGAGAAACTTTTCATGACAATTTTATTTATTCTCATAGTTTTTTGCCAGAAATCTGCTGAGAGGAAGTTGCCGAAGAACTATTTTTTCATATTTCGTTTTGTTGGAGATGTCTGGCCAAGGGTTTGAACCGTGGCCTGATGTCTAATAAGCCAACGTACTACTTTCTAGACTAAGGCGCTCTATAAGTCAACTTAAATCCCAACAAGCTTGCTCAGTATGATTGTCGGAGCATAGCAATATGGGCACATATGCGACCCGCAGAAGTTGCAGAAATGGGGCAGAAAAGGAGACTGTTCTTCCCCTATTGTATCTATGCTCTGCACTATGTCGGAAGAGAAAAATGCACATTGGTGCCTACTGTATAGATAATCGGGAGTTAACTGCAACGCAGTTTGAATTGCTGTACCAGAAGCATCGGGTTGCTCCGGGCAAATTTTAATAAAATTTGTAGTCATTTTGCGAAGTCAACAAGGTAACAACAAATAAATCATATGTATTTGATTTAAATTTGTCATTCATATACATTTTAATTGCTCCTCAAATGCATGGCCGTCTGTAAATTATATTTTTTTCAGTTCTATTTATTTTCAAAATTTCTATAAACAATGATTTTTTTTGCAATCAAAGTTTCTTTAAATAATAAAATTATATGCATAATACACTTTATATTCTTTTAAAGGTTATTTTGAACAGGTAGAATTCTTTGAATGCTTTTCAAAAAATATGTCTTTTAATAATAGTTACGATAATAATCATAAAATGAAGACATAAAAATTATATTGCAACGTCATAATGGCGATATAATCCTTTAAATGTTACTAACATCTCCATTAAAAGAAAAGAAAACAAAAAAAAAAGAACAAAAGTATGGTAGCACACATAAGCAACAACTTGATAAGGGATGCCAAATAGAAACATGTACAGTGACACAAAATTGTATGACCCTTCTCATATGATTTCCTCGGTGGAATTTGTCCCCCTATTTTTTAAAGTAACATGAAGGCTAATAAATAATAGAAGAGATTTTATTTCACCCAAATTAATTTTATAAATTCTTTTTAGTGCACTGTATGTGTTGCTACACTAAAGACATATTTTCCGTTTTTCCTTATTCATGTGGTTGACACTTGAAAAATCCGGCTAATACTTTGGTAAATACTTAAGATGTTTATGGCAAATAGAGTAGTGAATACAATCGCACATTCTAATGTTAACATTGGACTTTCTATGGTATAAACACACAAAAAAGGAATGTAACCTTAGGTACTCTACGGTGTGGTGGTATGAGGATTTTATGACAGTGTTGCTTACTAAATATAGAATTGAAAACATGTAAAGGCCACAGCTGTTTGTTTGTAATGGATGAAGACGATTACAATCCACAACACGCATGTGATTTTAATAATATTAAATAGCCAATATAGCACAGCACCTACATACAACACCTTTAATCTATATAAAGCCGATATTCCAAGCAAATATCAAATCATTTTAAAAATAATGTGAATGTGATTTAATAATACAATCTCCTTTTTCCGTCTGATTGTAATTCCAATCGGCGAACCATCCATATTACGCTATGCATTTTAAGTACAGGGAGTATCCAAATTTATCTAAGGGAGCAAACTTCAAAGTCAAGTTTAAATTAGATTAGGTTAGGTTGGAGAACATATACATGTCATTAGGACAAGTACATTACTTGGTGGTCGAAGTCAGCCATTGCCTCTCTACTAAATAGAGAGGATAGACAAAGAGCTAGGGTAATGGAGAAAACGGGAAAGGAATTAGGAAACGAACAAAAAGGTGAAAAAGACGAACTCCGATTACGGTCTTAATGTCATAGCGTATGTCAACCATTTAAAATTACTTTTAAGTCTCTGGAGAACCCTAATGACGCCAATAGACAGAGAATCTAAACTCTCAACCTCTTCCTACTAAGGGAAGGAGAAAAGTTATAAAATACGGCCACCAACTTTAGTCTTAGCGTCTCTCAACCAGTTCAAATTACTTTTAAATCTCTAGAAAGCCGTAATGTCGCCACTCGATAGAGAATCTAAATTCTCAAAAAAGTCCCAACCCAGGGTCCTTAACCTCATTCTACTAAGGAAAGGAGAAAAGTTAAAAAAGACGGCTACCAACTTCAGTCTTGATATACTGGCACCTCTAAACCAGCTCAAACTACTTATAAATCTCTAGAAAGCCCTAATGTTGGCACTAGATAGAGAATCTAATCTCTCAAAAAAGCCCCCCAACCCAGGGTTTCTCAATCTCATCCTACTAAGGGATGGAAGATTTGAGAGAAGGTGTTCAAGTCTCCAACTCCTTCTTGTCACCACATAGCCGGCAACAGTCCGGCTGGAATCTGTTCCAGATCCTTGTCTACGATTCAACTTCGCAGTGCAGCAAATCTGTTCCATAGCAGGCCACAGACTCATTGACACAAAATAATCCTATCCATCCCCTCAATATTACTATTCCTTCTCTGGTTCATCTAGAGAGGAGGTCGTAGAAGTGACAGATTGGGAGATAAGGACCAAATATCAAACCGTCCTCAGAAAGTGAATCAAACCTAACGAAAGCATCCGTCTCGTCAACAGGTATACCGCTATGTCTAGAAACCCAGCATAGATGGATCTGGTCTGATCTAAAGGCTCATTACAATCACGAACAAGTCGTTATTTACCCCAGACGGTCTCAATGCACCTGACTGTGAGCGAAGATCATATAAAATTTCAAAGCTGAAGTGGCCCATGGCTTCAATAGCGTTCAAGATAGAAAAATACTTGTTTGGTCACCACAGTGAAAAATCAAATCAGGATTTCAACAACATGTGATTTCAACAGGACCTCGCTACATGTCAGACAGATCATGTGATGTCAGACATTCTGCACAAGTGATTTGATAGTATGGTCAGCTCACGTGGTGGTAATGGGAATTTGCTTGCAAAGCAATCCTCAAAGACAACATAACTCATGCCATCTTCCTGATTTATGTGCCAGAGTCTTGGTAAAATTAGCATTTCGAATGCTTTCCAGCCAAAGAAGCCATTGTGGACATTTGAACGATATTATATTCTAAGAATAAAAAATTTCAATGATATCTCTAGCACGATTTGTTTAATTCGGTGATGTTATTAATCTTTGGAATCCTCTGTTTGATAACAATAAGTCAACCTTTTTTAATCAAAGTTTAATAATGACGTTATGCGATTGCCTCAAGATGGTGTGACATGCCACGAAGCACACAAAACAGTTAATAAAGCGAGGAATAGAAATTAATATATGGTATGTAAAGGTGCGCGAGGGTTCCACCTTTACATACATCATGTTCAAACATGATGTGTTAGTAGGTATTACATTGCCTTTTAAAGTGTGTGTTTGATGTGCATCTGTTAAACGAATTGCGAATTAGACGTATCTTTTTATAATTTTTAAAAACGTTCATCATTTGTCCATAGAAACTGAAATAGTTTTCATCGTTTGTTTAAATCAAAGTGTATAATTCTAAATCTCAAATAAATTATTTCTTTCTCCTTTGAACACCTAGATTTGTTCGACTCAATTTTTAGAGTAAAAACCTTACTTTAATTTACAGTTATTGATATTTTATTCAATTTAAGCTTCATAAATGTATTTATTATTCGACTTCGCTTTTATATTTTCCCCCTCTTTCTTCTTTTAGATAATAATGAATGCAGTATTAGCAACGGTAAGCTCTCTTACTTATATTATGATTATGTATTGTATTTATGGTGGGTAGTATTATAGAAAGCACTTTAATTTTTTTTCTTCTTCTTCTTTCTTTTTTTTTGTAAAATTAACTTGTCTTGCGAGAATTATGTGTACTTTTGATTTTTATCTGTAGTATAGTGAAATCACATCATACCTGCCAGCAAGAATATAATAAATGTTTAACATCAAACTCGACTAAGAAATGGGAATAAATAACATCTTGTAGATGTATTGATTGAACATTACAGAGATAATATAAAATTCTATAATTTTAAAGTTAAAATGTTGTCTGTTTTATCAGTCAATTTATTTTTCGTTTGAAACATAAAATTATTTATTAAATTTGAACAAAAAAAAACGATGTAATTTTATTTCACTTTTATCGTTAAAACAAGCAGAACACAATGTATTGGCAATACCAACTGGTCAACAGATAATATCTTGTAAATTACAATTCTCTTACCAAATTAATCGTTAGGACTTTAAAAGCCAAAATTACGGTTTAAGGAGTCGATAATATTTTTACCCTACATTACCAAGAACCTGAACTGCATAAATTAGGTTCGAGCTAACGTTTTTATAATAAGTCAACCTATAATGATACCATTGGACAAAGTCATCATTTTAATCCATATTTTAGAAAAGAACTCTAAGAAACTTCTTAAGCTCTTCTAATACTGATAAAGAACGAGGCCTATTATACTTTTTTCATTCACTTTAAATCCAAAGTAATTTTCTTTGAAGTTGCCGTAGTCTAGTAGGTAGTGTTTTGGCTTATGAGACTCCAGGTCAGACATCAAAATGAAATATGAAAAAATATTTCTTTGGCGACTTCCTCTCAGTATATTTCTGTCAAAAACTCTGAGTGTAGCTAAAATTGCCATGAAAAGAGTATCAAAAACCTGTCGCTCGGAGTCGACTTTAAACTCTAGCTTCCGCCACTTATGGATAAAATTAACACACACAACATAAGTGGTGTGAGAAACTAGGTTGTAATATCACTGAAGGGTTGTAATGACCAATTATGTATGTATGTATGTGTTATGCCGACAAGTCGCCGTGATCTAGTAGGTAGTGTGTTGGCTTCTTGGACGTAAGACCATGGTTCAAATCCCAGGTCAGACATCAAAACAAAATTTGACAAAATATTTCATCGGCGACTTCCTCTAAGCAGTCTTCATGGCTCTGGTTCTCACAACCCTCTATGCAACATTCTCAAATTCAACAAAGTCTACAGGACAATTCTTCTTCTTCCTTGTAACAAGGCAAGCCCATGTTTTTCGGCGACTTCCACTAAGCAGATTTCAGGCAAAAACTCTGAAGAGTAAATCAAATTGCCATGAAAAATTTCTCAAAAATTTGTCGTTTGTTTAAACTGTTGGTCCCGCCTCTCATGTATGTAATTAACGCACACAACATAAATGGTGTGAGAAGCTAGGTAGTAATCCGGACTGAAGGGTTGCAGCGACCAATTAATTTTAAGGTCGACCCTTTACATGTAAAAGGGCATAAAAACAATTAAAAGCTTTAAATTAAAAGGATCGGAGAAATGATGATCAAATCATGGTAATCCTTCAAAAAGTAATGAAAGTTACTTTCTGTTGCAAAAGATTTACCAAATAAGGCGTAAATTAAGTTAGTAAGTTAAGTAATTGTAAAAGATTATAATTTATAAGCAGATCTCAATATACACGTATTTATTTATATTTTCCTTTAATTTCTCCTTTGGTCATCACAGTATAAAATATATTTTCCAACGAATGCATTGTGGCGTAGTAGATTACACAGTCTATTACGACCTACTGTTGCTTTCTGTTTAATTTGTAAATGCTCTTGAATTTGTAATATAATGACTGATATACCATAAAAACAAAAAGAAAACAACACAAACAACTACAAAGAAAATATTAAAATCCCTCGGCATTTTATGTGGTAATTTCAAATTGGTAAAATCTCTTATAGGCTGTATAAATATTAATATTTAATAACATTGGGGAAAAGAAAAACTAATTAACAACTTAAAGAAAAATTACACGTAATCAGATTCTTTTTCACCCAGGTTTCGTATTATTTTATTTGTTTGCGCTTTTCAAAAAAATAATTAAAACTATTAAATTTTATGTAAGCATTCTGTAGTACATTTTTAGGTAGAAAAGTTTGTTTTTATTTAATTATCCAAAAATTTATAGGAAAAATTAATTAAAAAAAAAATTAAAAATTGTCATTAAATATTTTACAAATCCGTTATGCTTGGCTACCTTTCTGGTTTTTTTATTTGTATGAAGTATGAACAGCTCAATTTGCTCATTGCTGCAGTCCTGTAAAATTCTGTACTAGTCCCTAGTCATTTTATTTTATTAAAAAAGTAAAAAAAAAACAAACAATTTAAACATTCGTAACTCAAAATGTAAGATGATATGCCGAAATCATACGCAATATGCGAGGTAATGGCAATCAATATTTGCTTGGCCAACCTTTACACCAATTCGATACTCAGTTTCCGAAAGTGGAGTAAACTGTCACTTATTGCGGGAACTGTTTATATCTCTCCCATTTGTATTATTTATTCCTTTTAAGGAGTATAGAACTGTCACATGGAAACATCTTATTTTTTTATATTGTATTGTTTCCGCTTCAGCATCAGGTTTTTATAGACAAGCAAATGATTGATCTACTTTAGGATGTGCTTTGACGATAGCACGTAGTAGAAACAACGTCCTCTGTGAACATGTATTATGTGCAGCGGTGGGAATGTTGTATTGATTGACTACTTTTTACGTTCTCAAGAGGTAGTTAAACCTGAGCTCTTTATGCGTCAGATGATGAGAATAGAAGCCTCTTAATTTTTGTAATTTAAAAATAGTGACGAACATTTTACCTATCCAAGCACTTTCACCTTTTCATTACTTCAACAGCTTGTTATGATGTTTGAAAAACCGTTCGACGTCATTAGAGATAATGTTGTCCCAACCTTTATGAATGGCGCGAAGAATACTCATACATACATACATAATTAGTCATTACAACACTTCAGTCAGGATTGCGACCTAGCTTCTCTCACCACATATGTTGTGTGTATTAATTGTATGCATAAGTGGCGGGCCATACAGTTTAAAGTCGACTCCGAACGACAGATTTTTGAGAAACTTTATCATGGCAATTTTATTTTACTCTCAGAGTTTTTGCCAGAAATCTGCTGAGAGGCAGTCGCCGAAGAAAATTTTTTTTCATATTTTCATTTTGATGTCTGACCTGGGGTTTGAACTGTGGCTTTACGTCTTATAAGCCACCACACTACCTACTAGACTACGGCGACTTCACCTCTAATCGACTTTTGTGAAATTTAGTGTTAAATTACGTGACTAAATATTAAAGTTATTCAACGAAAAACTAACCTAGTCATTGTATTCTATGTAAATGTAAAAGTTCATATAACTTTTATTATTTTCTTATTTCTTTGAAAAAAGCTATGCTCAGTGTACGTGTGTGTAAAGACATAGTTTTTGAACAGCAGTTTTAAATACCTATCTCTGTTAGATGTACCAATACTTGGAATAATAAATAATAAAGTTACACAAAATTTGGAAAAAAAAACTTTTGCATGTATAAAGATGAGACATAAATCATATTCGCCAATAAGCATAGGAACTTATGTGTTTTAGTTCATTAAATTTATGAACAAAATTAAGAATTATATACATACATTATTTGTTTTCTTTGTATGTAGTTGTGTTTTAAATACCAATTTCGTTATGTTTCAATTGCCTTTCAAAGCCGTTTTCTTAAGGGAAAACCCCAATTTAATTTCTTTATATCGAGATAATCAACAACTTTCTCTTTTTCTTAGACTTTGACCAACTACTTAATACACGTGTCTGTTTATTCCCATTAGATTTTCAAGCGTATTCATTACAGATGAAGTGAAACTCTAAACAATTGCATTAACCTTAAACAAGAGATCTAAATACACATTTGGTTAGGAAAACAAGCAATTAATTGAAGACATTCGTAAGATATCACACAAGTGGAGAGTTACTTAAATTAATTTCACTTTTTGTTTGTCCACAAACAAAAAAAGTCAATGAACTATTTCGTAATTCTATAGGGTATTTCATTAAGTGCTTTCTTTCACTTTAAATACAAAGTAAAACGAATTGTGTATAGAATATCATAGAAAATGTTATTTCTTTAAAAAGACTTTTGAGGCCATTATGTGTGGAATATAACATCGTTTACATATACGCTACAATTTCTCTGGGTGGAGCGCATTCGAAATGTCCAATTTTCTATGAATCGTGCTAAATTTGTTCGATGGCATTGGTTATGTTGTCTTTAGGGACCGATGTGGTGTGTGGCGCTTATTCGCTTACACCTACTGCTTAAGAAAATTCCATAATTCCATAATCAGTGCAAAAAATCTCACGTGAGATGACCATGATGAAGAGGATATACTTTGGCCGTCTCCAGTATCCAGGACAAACAGCAGCTATGAAAGCGGAGGAACGAAGGACTTCCATGCACAAATGGCAGTCACGATGGGAGTATATTTTAAAGGGAAGATGAACATTTCTTTCGCCTTGTCCCTGATGTAACCCCTTGGATGGAGAACAAGCATTTGCGAGCTGAACTACTACGTGACTCAGTTCCTAACTAGTCATGGGTGCTTCAGGAAGTACCTGCACAGATTTGGACATGATACTTCCCCTATATGCCCAAAATGTGTAGATAAGGAGGAAGATGCGGTGCATATTCTAACATGCTGCCCCAGATTTAGATGGCCCAGGGAAACGAGTTCTGAACCAAATCGGCTTATGGAAGAGGTGTTGAATTCTAAGATTCTATGGAGCCAATAAAGCCAAAAAATGGCTGAAGTTATGCTAGAACTGCAATCGCTGGAGGAACGGAGGCGAAATTTGATTTAAGGTGATAAAGCTAACCAGCTCTCCGCCAAGTAATAGTTAAAGGCAGTCCCGCGGGGGGTGAGTGGTTGTAGAATAAAGCGCCTGGGTTTAGTACATAGACACCAGTGATGGTAAATCGTGCAATCTTTTGTTGGAATAAAAGTGTCTTTCGAAGACAAAAAAAAAAAACCTGAAAAAGATAGCGTGTGAGACGCATAGCACAAATCAGGCCAAATGAAGTTAATAATCATCACCCAATAATGCTTCTCGTTGACGTGATCATCTGGTTGATCAATGACGCCCCCAGACCAAAATTGACGCCAAACAGTGGCTTTTTCGTAATGCATTTTACGCTCTAGATCTCATGTGAAATGTTCCACATTACATACATAACTGGTTTTTACAATCCTTCAGTCAGGATAACGACCTAGTTACTTACATCACTTGGATTTGATAATTTCATCTACCAAATGCTTATAGAGATGGCCCGCATACTCAGAAGGGTTCTCCAATGTATTTTTACACATACATACATACATATATAATTGGTCATTACAACCCTTCAGTCAGGGATTATAGACCTAGTTTCCTACACCATTTATGTTGTGTGTGTTAATTTCATGCATTTGTGGCGAGATCTACAGTTTAAAGTCGACTCTGAATGATAGATTTTTGAGAAACTTTATCATGGCAATTTTATTTCCTCTCAAAGTTTTTATCAGCAATGTGCGGAGAGGAAGTCGCCGAAGAAATATATTTTCATATTTCGTTTTGATGTCTTCCCTGAGGTTTAAACCGTGGTCTTACGTCTAATAAGCCAACACACTACCTACTAGACGGCCTACTACGGCGTCTTCTATTATTATTATTATTTGTGTAAAATAACTTCAAACTTGATTTACAATCCAAAAAATAAAAAAATCGAAAAAAATTGAAAAAAATTACGAACTCAAATGAATTAAGGTCTGCTTTTTGAAGTACCAAAAAGTAGTAGCCATGTATTGTATTACGAGGTAAGACTTTTCTTTTCGTGGCTTTATTTTTATTGAGTTTATATTTTTAATATAACATTTTATTGCTTTTCCTCTCTTTTACTCTCTCTTTCTCTCTCTTTCTATTTTTTTCTTTGATTCTTAGGCTTAATCCTGGTTATAAAGCACTGGCAGACAATGGTCTTGTATTGTATTAAATTTTACATCAAATATTTGTAAAAAGTTTGAAATTGTATAAGATTTTTCCCTGTTTTTTTGTGGTTACTCAAGATTAAAATTTCACAATAAAGTGAACGGACTACTTACTTAACATACCCATAATCTCAGGTGGAATATTTAATAATAAATTTAATTCTTTTTTATTTTTAATAAAAAATAACAGAAATAAAGATTTTTTACGAATCGCTTAAATTCACCTAAAAATATGAATACAATGAGCACGTTTTATGAGGCATTTAAATTTAAGACCTGTTAATATATGATTTTCAATTCATGTTCTCATGTTTATTTAAAATAACCGTGTTGTAGTTATAAGCAATATTTAATTGAATATAATACGTATACGCAGCGTACGCCGTATGCCGTATGCAAAACAAATAAAATATTTGAAAAACGTGCGCGACTTTAAAAACTTATTGAACGAATGAAAATATAACGAATAAAAGTTTTTATAGAATTCATATTCACTTGGATGTATTTAAGCTCATGAAATATTTGCCAAATAAACCGAAGTAACCGGTGGCATTTTGAAAAGGTTGCTTAAATATAAGGGAAATCAATTGTTGATTTGTGATACTTCAGTGAGCAGTATACATATGTATATAGGTTAAGTTTCATATAAATTTTGTTCCCAAAAAATAGATGTTAGAACTGTCCATAGTAGTAACATGTAAAAATACTGTGTAATGCTTTAACGCTGTTGTTAACATGAATTTATCACAACAAAACAAAAAAAAAAAAAAAAACTAAACCTACAGTTTAAAGTCAACTCCGAACTCCAGATTTTTTTGAGAATTTTTTCATGGCAATTTTATTTACTCTCGGAGTTTTTGCCCGAAACCTGCTGAGAGGAAGTGGCCGAAGAAATATTTTTCTTAATTTTTCGTTTAGTTGGAGATGCCTGACCTGGGGTTTGAACCGAAGCCTCACGTCTAATAAGCCAACACACTACATACCAGACTACGGCGAGGTTCGTGCGATAGACTCTCCAATTCGACATATGTACATACATACGTAGACCCAAGCTCCATTGTGTTATCGCGAGATCCCATTCAAACAGAGTTGTCTACTTTGAACCAATCTGCGCAACCTTCTTATTAAGCCATACCAAAGGCACATCCTTGAAAGAAATATGGTGTTTATTACCAGGAGCAGGATTATAACATAGATTTTCATCCTCTCAGTAGTCATAATACTGTAATTTGAAATACAATTCGTGCACACGTATGGCCATATTCATCCGACAGTCACTTTTACCCGCCTAGTATCATCATCACATCATGTTCACACACTTGTCTTCCAAATCTAGAAGACAAACCTGATAAGCTTATTCGGCCACACATTTCTCCGTATGTACCACTGCCTTTGGACTCATGATTCGCATATTAAGCGGTTAATCCATCTCGATTATAAAATATCGGCTTCCACTGATTCTCGCATCCAAATACTACAATTGATACCAAATGGAAGAAGTCACACGGTAATGGATAGTCTTGTCTGAAACCTCGTATGATATCAAAAAGTTTGAAATGGTACTTTATACCCTGACACAGTTGCAGGAGTAGCTCAACGTAATTCTGCATTTAAGCGTATCATGTATTTGAAGCATATCATGGAGTCCCCCTTTTTTATGACCCTGTAGTTGAAATCGTTGAGCAACATTCTGTAAATAAACTGCATCTTATTATCTTATTACCTTATTACCGGGTAAGCCATCATTGCCAAAATCCTTGTTTACTCCCAGAGTTTTTTTCAGAAATCTGCTGAGAGGGAATTGCCGAAGAAATCTTTTTTTTTCATATTTCGTTTTGATGCCTGACCTGGGATACGAACCCGGGCTTTACGTCTAATAATCCAACACACTACCTATTAGACTACGGCGACTTGCTTATATTGAAAATATTGAAAATGTGGCTTTCATCAATCAGAATGTGATCAAACTGCTGCGAAATCGATCAGCCTCATACTATTGGTGGTAGATGTCGTTAGGAGACTGAATGGAATGACAATGGACTCTCGGCCTTCGCATTGAAACCCTGAGGAAGATTTTGGTGTCAGAAGTCGAGCAGTTATTATATTTACCCTCAGATTTTTTTTTAGATTTTGCTTTCATGCGTTCTTTCTTTTATAGAAATGAACCCAAAGACAAGAAGGCGTAGTCTGTCACTAACCACATATCCGCAAGTCAATTAATGCTGTTTCGCATGGCAGCCTGCTTCTTGCAACCCTGTCTTATCCATTAAAGTCGCTGTAGTCAAGTAGGTAGTGTGTTGTTATTAGACATAAGGTCACGGTTCAAACCCCAGGTCAGACATCAAAACGAAAATATGAAAAAAAATATTTCTTCGATGACTTCCTCGCAGCAGATTTCTGGCAAAAACTCTGAAAGAAAATAAAATTGCCATGAATAAAGAAAATAATAAAATAAATATAATGAAGGAAGAAAATAAAATTGCCAGGAACAGTTTCTCAAAAATCGGTTGTTCGGAGTCGACTTTAAACTATAGGTCCCGTCACTCATGTATACAATTAAAATAAATGGTGTGAGAAACTATGTCCATAATCCAGACTGAAGGATTGTAATGACCAATTTTGTTATGTATGTATGTTTTATCCATCGCATTGATGTCAGTCGTATATTTCAATAAGGACATTCCGCCATGTCAACATACGGTCGGTCTAACGCACCGAATAAAATTCTAAATCGAACCATATTGAACTCATAAAGTATTAGTCTAAAATACGGTATCTCCTGCTTTTAATAGGGTATAAAACAATTCATTAATTTATCTATTTTCATGTTTTCATTTAATAGTTTAATAAACATACATACATACATACATATGTACATACAAAGTTAGTCATTACAATCCTTCTTCAGTCAGTATTACGACCTAGCTTCTAGTTTAATAAATAGAGAAACTAATTATTATTTAATGACTTGATTTAAAAGCTTACTCGGATAATTTCATTTCCTTTAAATATTTAATAATTTTGGAATACATAAAACGTTTGCGTCAGAATATATAACAACTTCTAATGCATTACGACCCCTTTAATTGGTAAGTAATTAACAAAAACAAAAAACATTGTGTTTCCAAACCATTAAATAATATTCAAATAGAATAGACGAGTACTCCATTCACTTGTCAAATAGTTAAAAATAATAAATTATATTTGTATTGTTGCTATACTCAATTGTCTGTCAATTGTTCATAATTATTTCTAATTTGTATTCACAACTACGTACACACAATAAGTTTCAAGCAGACGTCAAACATTTGACAAATAGTAAAACGTACGCTGAACTTAATGAAAAAAGCAAGCCAACAATATGTATGTATGTATGTATGTTTACGTAAGTGTAGCTGAAATTACAGTTATTTAAATTATTATCTCGCTAACATACATACATATGCTATAAGCAGAATATTATTTTAAATGTTCTGTCACTATTTATTATTGAGAATGATATTTTCTACCATGTTGTTGTGTCTGGCAATTGAATATTCGCATTAATTTTTATACCCGCTGACAACACAAAAGACACTCCCTTGACTTTAAAGCCAATAAATTTTAAAATTTTTAAATTAATTAAATTTAAACGAATGCAAATACAATTGTCGTTGGAAAACATATTTGTATTCGTATTGTTGATATGAATTATGCAGGAATTTAAATATTTTTTAGAAATTAAACGACTTTTTTTACATGTTAGGTCAAAAAAAGGAAACAATATTTAAATAATAATAAATATCCAGAGTATTGTCCCACGGCCCATAATACAAATCTACAGGCAGATACTAAACAAACGACCATACAACTATTAAATACAGGACGTCTAGAATTACGTCACGAAATACAAAATGTGCAAAGTTATGAACTTTTTCTTAGGTTAGTTTATGTTGGACAACCCCCTCGAAGGAGCAGGTCCCAATTAGGCCAGCATTTAGTCTCAATGCAATACCACAATTAATTCTACCCGGGGGTCAACCATTCCCTAACAAAAAATATTCCGACTCCAAAATAAATCTTACTATTGAAGTCGCCGTTGTCTAGTAGGTAGTGTGTTGACTTATTAGATGTAAGGCATCGGTTCCAGCCACAAGTCACGCATCTCCAGCTAAACGGAATATGAAGAAAAAAATTTCTTCTGCGACTTCCTCTCAGCAGATTTCTGGCAAAAGCTCTGAGAGTAAATAAAATTGCCATGAAAAAAGTTTCTCAAAAATCTGTTGTTCGGAGTTGACTTTAAACTGTATGTCCCACCACTCATATAAAAAAATTAACGCACACTATATAAGTGGTGTGAGAAACTTAGTCGTAATCGTCACTAAAGTTTGTAATGACCAATTATGTATGTATGTAATGAAGCAATTTCCCTCTTAGAGAGCTCAAAAACCTTCGTCTCTTCATGACAAGAGCAGGGCACTGACAGATGAGAAAGACACACTCTTCCTCCTCAGACCCACAGCTCCTGCAAAAGTCATTAGCTGGAATGCCGAAGCTTTCGGCATGCCTACCATAAGGTCAATGGCCCATAAGAATCGTCATGGTGCAATGAATGGCAATACGAGTTTAGGACAGATGTCAGTCAGTCCTCATGTTGTCTGTACGTCTAAGCCAACGAGATTAAGTCTCCTCGTAAAGCGAGTAAAAATATCCAACTTAACCGAAGCAACGAGAGTACCTATGCCCTGTAATATGTCGGAAATTGTTTGTTCCGCATCAGCGCTGGTCAGCTCATCAGCTTGCAAAAAGATATCCCTGTGTCCCAAGAAACCCTCGGCATTCATGAACAATTACGAACGTTAGAACTTATGTACTTAATCGCAGCCTGACGGTCCGAATAAATCAGGAGATTTTCAGGGAAAATTCCACCACTCAACAAGTATTGCGGCTATCTGCTTGGAAAACACTGCAGTGATCAGGCAGCCTATAAGAAAGTTTAATATCGGGATCCTTAATAAAAAACTTTTTCTTATTTATGATTTTACTTATTCCTAAAAATTCCAATAAGGATCACAACCTCACCATTTAAACAATTGTCCAAGCAATGCTATAACCAGCCATCTGATTTGAACGTTGGTCTCATGTCTAATAAGCCAATACACTACCTTCTAGACTATGCCGACTTCAGTAGTATCTGATAGTAAAGAAAAAAAAAATTTGAGGCTGTGGTGAGGTTGATGGGACACAAATTAATTTGGGCATTTCAGGACTTAAGGAATCTATTGGCTGACAGTGTCCTGTCTAACTGTGATTTTAGGAACTATTTTGCAACGAAACTTAGTAACAAAAATGAACGAAGTAATCTAGCAGTTGCAAAGTCTTTAAAAAGAGAGATTATATGGTATACAGTTCACTCAAGAACTGATCTTGGATCTTGATGTTTAGCAAAAAGACAAGCTGTGTAATCGGAATACATATCCAGAGAGTATTGTAGTGTTTGTACGCGAATCATATTTATTTTGTTATTCTTGTAAATGTTGAGTCATGGAGAGTCAAGAAGTGTTGTTAAGTATGAGTACGATGAGTACTTCAAACTTTGAATATGATCAGTATGAGTATGAATGCGTTTAAGTATCAGAAATTATGAATATGATTCGGATTTACTCATCTTTTTGAATACTCATTGCTGATCTCTGATACCAAGTCCTAGGCAGAGAATTAACATTGTTGATAACGAACACTATTCTGAAATTTATCACGATAATGGGCTTGGAGGAAACGTTACAGCGGTACCGTATGAAGTTTGAGGGGAATACAAATAAGGTACCATTTTACGACAATAATATTAACACCACCTTACCTGACGTCAGTGCAACCATTGCTTTTCATATCTAAACGTGAAGTAATGCCCAAGTAAGCAGATATTTTTCGCATTAGTCATGTCTTCCAAACGGTCATAGTATCGCTCTACCAGTCCGACCAAACTCTTGCTATAATACTATCAATGACGATGTTAAATAAAACAAACGATACGATAAACCATACATTGCGTGAACAAATCGGAGTAAAAATGTCTCTGAAATTTAGGACTCTCTAGACAGCTTCTGTCTGTTAGAGTGTTAACAGCTTTTTCAAGTGTTATTTGAACAATTCAAATCGATTTTTACTTCATTAAAGTGCATTAAAATATTTTTCCCTATTAACTGCCCACAATAATTTTCTTCAACTTTGACAATAATAACGATGATAATGATTTAATTTCCCATTCCACCTGTTTCTTGTCATACGTATACCATTGAATACATCATTAATATAATAAAAGGAAAAAAAGAAGAAAATTCAAAATAAAGAGTTCACTGTCAAGGTTTTCCATTTGCAAGGGTTATTGCATGAAGTATGCACAACAGGAAAACAGCGGGAAATGTCTTGCATGGTTATGAAACATTTTTTTTTTTTTTGAGAAAATATTGTCTTTTGTTTGGTGTAAAAAAACATTTATAGATTTTTACACACTCTTGTATTTAATAAGAAGCACGGACTGTTATATTTAATATTCAAAACATTTTCTCACTTTCCCTTTCATTTTCATAATCATTTCTCTTTGCAGAAGCAACACGACTTCCTTAACGGATATGAAAAAGAAGGGGAAAATGAAGGTTATTTCATCTCTTATTTTAGATTTTTAGTTTATTTTTTAAAAAGGAAACCCACACATACATATATATTTTTGAATTCAAAATCAAATTGGTATAGAAAATTGTAGAAGTATTAAATAGCTGATACATACATACATATATATAAAAGTAGAGTGAAAGAATGCCTGTATTTATTTAAATGTAGACAAAATAAAAAAAATTAAATACATCCACCTAATGGCACAATTTAGGTTGTGAGTTTTGTTGAGTGGAACTCAAAAATATTTTTTTTTTATTTCTCAAACCCTCCAAACTTGTTTTATTTGACAAAAACTGTTATTTTTTTCTTGACTTTACACGCCTAATTTTATTGATTACTGAAACATTTCAGAACCGAAATTTAAACTTTGCTGAAAAACAAAGAGATTGAGCTTTAAAACTATATACATATATGTACAGTGAGCGCCATAACTGAGTCAACAATTTTGTTTTTAAGTATAAAACAGTTTTGTTCTTAAGTATAAAAAAAGTTCGTTTATCATGAATTGTGGTTTTTGTTTTAACATTTTATAAGTAATAAATAAACGTTTTTATTTTTAGAAATTTATTCGACTATTCTCATTTACTTTTCTCGCTATCCTAAGAAAATGAATTATTTCAGTGGTGTTTACTCACTTTTGGCGCTCAGTGTATATTCTTTGACTTAATATGCTACGAGGTTTGATAAGGTAAACTTGTCAAATGCGCTTTTTTCATATTACTTCAAGTTTGTCCATTCATAGTAGCTAACTCTAATTAAATAATTTAAAATAAGTGGTAACATTCTTAAGGTACACTCTCTTGTGAAGAGATTGACACTTCGTTTGATCAAAACGGACAAAAATTACCGTAGCTATTATTTAAATAGTGTATTTTTATATGTATGCATGTCATCTTACCAAATGAACTTTAAGTTAAACATTTTCAACATTTTTGATGGACCTTAATTGCCAACTAATATTTGCGTTTTTTCACAAATATTATTTTTCGTTTTGCGCAAACATTAGCTGACTTCTAGAAGTCGCTCAAACGTGAAAATAATAATAAGAATGTATTTTCTCGTTTCCCGCTACGGCTCTAATGGCCAGTTGACTGTTCATGAAATTTTCCATGGCTTTTTTATAGATATGTAGCTGTAACTCACCAATGACGCATTGCACGTCAGTTTTAGCCTCGGGAATTTATTCGTACAAGCCCAAGATTTCACAAGACTCCAAACGTATTACAAGACTCTAATGTACTACGTTAAAACATGTGATCTTGATGACCATTTAACATCAGAATTTGTTAACATAAAGTACATATACTGGATATTGTTGCTGTAATAAATGAATTGTTGCAGATGCAATAAAAAAGTATCACTTAGCGTTGTCATAGTGAAACCTCATGTCGTCCAAGTCCCTGGCGTCCAATTGAGAGCACAAGAACTCCATTACCAAGTAAGGCCTATTCAAAATCCATCTGACCAAAATCCGCATCGGACGATAGTGCGGTTTGAGTGCATTTGTTTCTCCTGAATTGCATAGGGACTTTTTAACACAATCCTGGTTATTTTGCAATAATTTCTGAATGAAAATAGTTTTAAATGTTTATTTGATAAACTGTATCCTTGTCTTAATCCACGCATTTAACACGAAAAGGGTTTCTTTTGAGAAATAAAGTTTTCAGTAAAATCGTGTGATTTTTTCTTTTTTCAATGAATTATCATGTGATTTGAACCCATTACACTTTTCCCTGTCCTGATTTCTTAGTCGCAGTTGAATGCAAATAAGCCACAAACCACAAGGATCCTGAAAGCCAACATAACCTATAACTTCGGACAAATTCAACCTGATTCAAACGGAAAATTGTAGATTTTGATGTGCTCCATCCAAACAAACCGAACGAACATTATATTCCAGACATAATGGCATCAATAGGTCTTTAAAAGAAAGTCATTTTCGATGATAAATTACACACAGTTTTGTTTATTTAAATTTAAATATTGAAAGCGTTTAATGAAAGACCTTATATAAAAACAACAAAGTACTGTTATCAATTTAAAACTGGCATACATACACATAGTACAGTCTGGATTACGACTTAGCTTCTCATACTACTTATGTGGTGTGAGTTAATTTTATACATGAGTGACGGGTCCTACAGTTTAAAGTCGAATCCGAACGACAGATTTTTGAGATACTCTTCATGGCAATTTTATTTACTCTCAGTGTTTTTGCCAGAAATCTGCTGAGAGGCAGTCGCCGAAGAAATATTTTTTTCATATTTTCGTTTTGATGTCTGACCTGGGATTTGAACCATGGCCTTATGTCTAATAAGCCGACACACTAC
Source organism: Sarcophaga variegata (assembly GCA_932273835.1). Classification (NCBI taxonomy): domain Eukaryota; kingdom Metazoa; phylum Arthropoda; class Insecta; order Diptera; family Sarcophagidae; genus Sarcophaga; species Sarcophaga variegata. Next base: position 32,792,710 of record OW026359.1, on the reverse strand, counting down.
CTACTAGACTACGACGACTACACTGCCATACGCCGACTAATTTCCTGACCTGGGATTTGAACCATGGCCTTATGTCTAATAAGCCGACACATTACCTACTAGGCTACGGCGACTACACTGCCATACGCCGACTAATTTCTTATTTTGTTGTTGGAACCTCTCTACATAATGTAGCGATTAACAATTTGTAACCATAGTAACCGTAGTAAAGTATTCGGATTCGACTTTCAACTATAAGTCGCGACATTTATGGCTAAAAATTGACCCACCCAAGATAAGTGATGTGAGAAGCTAGGTTGTAATATTAACTGAGGAGCTGTAATGACCAATTATGCAAGTAAGTAAGTAAGGAACCTACAGGCAACAACATTTAATATTAGTTTTTCGAATTTTTTAAAATGACATGATGTGCTTATAACTATTTACTCTACTGCATCAGTTAGTTGGAATTTGGTAAGCACAAGCATTTGTTGCTTAAAACTATTTATGCTGTTAAACAAATATTTTCTTACAAAAAAATGCTTAAAATGTTGCCAATTTTTTTTTACTATTTTTTTGTAGTACAAAAATTTCTTTCCGAGAAATTTTTTAAATAAACAAAAAGAAAGGAAAGGAAATGAATCTGTTAAGATATCAAAAAAAAAACTAGTATGTTCTCTCAGATACATATGTAATGCTATTATTTTAAGAATTTATATGTTTACATACAGATTTATTTCTTCCGTTTTTTTACATTTTATTTGCAGAATATATTTTTGCGTTCATATTTTTATGGGTTTTTAATATTTTTTTATATACAACAACTATCGTATGCAAATAAGCATGAGTAGTTTATCGTTTAGCCGGAAGCCGGTTATAAAATTGACAAATTCCTTAACATGAATGTGTGGATATATTTTAAAATATTTAAAAAAAAAAAAACATTCTGAAACAACAAAAAAATGTTGTAGCACTTCTAGGAAACAATATTTATGGACAATTTGTTTTCATTTTAGTTTATTTGCAAGAATCTTGAGGAATTTTTTTGATGATAATTGTCATTATTCCATTCATTCATTTGAAAGATTCTCAAATATGCTGGTAACAACTTTTAGTTGTTATTTATTATAACTGTTCAACTAAAAAGTTTGTAGGCTAACACACAGATAGTGTATCAATATTAAGTCCACATAAATTTTAGTGACAGCTAGATAGCCTCAGACCTGTGCCAACCAGAAAGATTAACTTCAACAACATTATTGCAGACAGTGTCTCCTCGCTAGAAAGAGTAGAGACACTACCACACACAACTCCACGCTGCCATACACATCAGATGCTCACAATAGACCTTGTTCCTATTCAACAACATATGTCAAGCAGTTCATTCTAGAAGTTGTTATGTTAGACCAGTTAGCTGAGTTAAACTGAAACAAAGCAAGGAAAAGATGTTAAAAGAAGATGGGGAATGCTTTATAATAGTCTCATGTTCCTAACACATTGATGGCGCTGCTAATATTAAATTTAAAGTTTGAAGAAAAAGATAAGAAAAAATTTTGTGTGGTAATAATGCATTACTTGTTGACAAAAAAAAAATAAAATCCTGCTGAAGGCAAGGCTTAGCTTGCTAAGCATTATTCGGACTTTACGCTGTAAGGATAAGCCGTTCAGAAATAGTTTTTTCAAAATCAAATGCAGTGGACGCTCCAAAGCGGCTATTACCAATGAAAATGTCTAACAACTCTACAAAATAATACCGGATGACGTTGGGCATATTGTGTATAAATATTTGGGTTTGCAAAATCTGTGTTTAATGAATTAATGCAGTCCGATTAGTGTTTGAATGTGTTGCAGCATAAGATACCCATATTCATGTAACAATCTGTAACAATAAATGAAATATGGCTCCATCATTTCACAATATAATCAAAACGGTCATAATCTAGGTGGATATATAATTGGTCATTACAACCCTTTAGTCAGGATTACGACCTAGTTTTTTACACCACTTAAGTTGTCTGCTTTAATTTGTGTACATGAGTGGCGGGACCTACAGTTTAAAGTCGACTGTGAACGACAGATTTTTGAGAAACTTTTCATGGCAATTTTATTTACTCTCAGAGTTTTTGCCAGAAATCTGCTGAGAGGAAGTCGCCGAAGAAATATTTTTTCATATTTCGTTCAGTTGGAGATGCCTGACCTGGGGTTTGAACCGAACTAATAAGCCAACAAACTACCTACTAGACCACGGCGACTATTTGATTAGCAAATTCCTCTTTCGATAAACTGCATACTACGCACATAGCATATATGAATCACAGAAAAACGTATCACAATCGCAACTATGATGACCACAAATAATGAATATACTAACTATCGAGGTATTCGTCTTCTCAATACATACATACATACATAATTGGTCATTGCAACCCTTCAGTCAGGAGGCCTCACGCCTAATAAGCCAACACACTACCTACTAGACCACGGCGACTTCATTTGGAAGACAAGATAATCCCAACTGGCTAACAAGCATGCGTGCTCAAAATATTTCTGCTAAAAATGTTACAAAATAATAAATGAAAAAAGAAAATTTTATTTCCCATCCATGATACTGCAACAAAAATAACCCATATCAGTTATATTTAACAGGAAATTAATTTTCTAAGTTGTCTTAATAAAAAATTTGAGAGTTTTTCTTATGATTTCTTTTCGTTTCGCTGAAACAGTCTTAAAAATTATGTGACTTACTAATGCACATATTTTTTTATGTTCCTTGTAAAAGTTAAAATAAATGAAAATAGTTTGGATTTCAAAAATGTCAACTCATTAAAACTTCAGCCATTACGAAGATTTAAACTTGCATAAGGTATGAAGTATGTGAGAAGAAGTAATAACTTAAGATAGAATATTTCGTAAAGAAGTTTATTTAAAAAACAATTAATGGGTAGTAAAGGCGTCAGGTTAACGGGCAGCTTGCCGTTCACAGGCAAGTTCACTCGGAGGTCCATGTGGCCCATTGTGTAAATGCATGTTATTGCTTAAAAGTCAAAAAATTGCAAAAAAAATATATATTGGTGTACCAAGACTTATAGTGTCCACTGTATATGAATAATTCTGAACATATCTTTTGATCTTATTACAATGCTTTAATGTGTTCGAATATAGTCAATCGAATCACAATTGTACATATGCTTCTGTTTAAATGCACTTAAGAAAGGAGTTGAAGTAAGCCACCCTTAACTGGTTAATTTTTGTATTTTTAAGAATTTAAAGCAACTGTCAAATGCACTCCTAATTATAAATGATAAAGTTTTGTTTTTGGCTTTTGCAACTGGGTCAACCACAATTAAAAAAAAAAAACATTTTCTTTTCAGAACTCATCTCTCGTTTTAATTGCTGCTAAGCAACCTTAAATGGAATAGAAAAATAGAAAATAAACATTTGAATTGTATTTCTTTAGCAAATGCAAAGAAAGTTTTCAAAAGTTTTTAATTTAAAAAGAAATAATGTTTTCGTTCATTATTACGAATTCATTAATTAGGTAAAGTCTTCTTTAATATTGCGAATATTAATGTGGCAATTCGATTAAATCGCAACAAAAAATCTTTCGAGGAAAAAATCAAAATACTACTACTTAAGTATCGGGTGGGCCATCTATCGGTTTAAATTTGAACCATCGCTTATATCTCCACTGAACGTAATGAAGCGATTTACGTGTGAGCAAGATTGGGATTTATTAGGCCAACAAGAAACTGCGCGAAGATGTCGATTTTGCCAAAAAAAAAAAATCTTGTTTTCGTATGAAGCTCATTTTCATCTTGGTGGCTATGTTTATAAACAAAATTGCCATATTTGGGGTTCAGAAAACCCTCACGTGGTCTTACAGAAGCCAAAGCAACCATTACGAGTGACTGTTTGTTGCGGCTTGTGGAGCGGAGGCATCATTGGTCCATATTTCTTTGAAAATGAGAACGACGGAAATATTACGGTCAATGGAAACACCTATCGTGTCATGATAATCGATTTTTTTGCATGCGCTCTTCATGGTATTAATATGATCAATGGTTGGTTTCAATAGAATGGTGCAACTTGCCACACATTTCATGCCACAATGGATTTATTGCATCAGACGCTTGATGGCCTTTTATTTAGACGAAATTGTGATGTCAATTGGCAGCCAAGAAGCTGCGATTTGATACCGTTGGACTATTTTGTCTGGAGGCGCCGTTAAAGAAAGTGTTTTGCCGACAAACCATAAACAATTGAGGATTTGAAGTCCCACATTCGTGATGCCATTGCTGAGATACGACCCCATGCACTCGAAAAAGTGCACGAAAATTGGACCGATCGGATAATATGGGGACCCGTTAAAGAAAAGTGTTTTGCCGACAAACCAGAGACAGCTGAGTATTTAAAGGTGATCCTATTGCCGAGAAGCAAGTGTACTTAACAAAAAAATAAATTTGGCGAAATATCAAACCGTTTTTGTTTTATTGCATTTTTAAATTTAAACTTTTAAATGGCCCACCCCATACAATAGTCATCGACTATCTTGAAAAGGTTATCTGTGGACTTTTTAATCGAATTGCTACATACGTATACATATATACATATGTATGTATGATGCCTTAAAATTAACATTCCAAAATGGTTAGTATCAATAATATTTCAATATAAATGCTTCCTTTATTTATAGTTTCGCCAGTTTAAGTTTAAGTTAAGTTTATCCGTATTTTAAACGAAACACGTGAAGGAGTCATTGTAAACATAAACTATATTTCCTCTATACAGCCCATAAATAAAAATTTTCCTTTGGATTCGTAAGACATTGTTTGATCAGTTAATTGATGTTTTTATGTGCAAACGTATAGTCGTCCCTCAATTACATTCATTACCAGGCAACTGACAAAACTTCCGTAATAACACGGTGCTACAGTGAAAATACACCCGAGTAACTACATAGCCCAAGTTATTCACTTGGTTGTGTAGAACTCAAAAATATTTTTTTTACATTTCTCGAACGCTCCAAACTTGTTTTATCTGACATAAAACAGTATTTTTGATCTTATCACACAAAATTATTGATTAGCCATATATTTTTATTCTATTTTCAAAATCCTAAGATTTTTGAAAAGGGGACAGATAAGCCTTTAAAATGGTATACATAAACATATTGTTTAAAATTACATGTTATGAGTTTTGAACGAGTAAACTTGGAAGATATGATTTTTTTCCTATTTTTTCATGTTTGGCCATTTTTAATTGCAAAATTTAAATAAAAAATATGAAATAAGTGCCGACATTCTAAAAGTGCATTCTCACTGTCAAGAGTTTGACACTTCGTTTGATAAAATTAGACAAAAATTACCGTAGTTATTATTTAAAGAGTATAACTGCTTAGTCATATTTTTTATATATGCTGTCTCATCAAATGAACTTACATTTTAAAATTTCCAAAAGTTTTGATGGATCTTGATTGTTTATCGCAAAATGTGTCAATTTCACGTTTACGCGACTACCAGAAGTCGGATAATATTTGTGTTTTTTACAAATATTATTATTTCTCTTTGCGCAAACATTGTCCATTGTTCTGGTGGTCGCTCAAACATAAAATTGACGCATTTTCCGATAAACAATCAAGATCCATCAAAAATTCTGAAAATTTTTGAACTAAAAGTTCATTTGAAAAAATATATATATGAGAAATATAACTCGACTGTTAGACTTTTTAAGTAATAACTACAGTAATTTTTGTCCGATTTGATAAAATGGAGTATCTCTTCACAAGATAATGCACTTTTAGAATGTAATCTCTTATTTCATATTTCTTAATTAAAGTTTGCTACTATGAACGGACAAACTTGAAAAAATATGAAAAAAATTCGCATTTGTCGAGTTTACCTCATCAAACCCCATAGCATATTAAGTCAAGTAATATATGTATATGTGTATATCGTTTTAAAGGCCCATCCCTTTCCTTTCTAATAAGATTTAAAGTTAGGACATCGGTTCAGAAATGCTTGTGTAATCAATAAATATGTGCTTACAGTCCAAAAAACAGTTTTTGTCAAATAAAACAAGTTTGGAGGGTGCAAGAAATATAAAACTCACAACTTACACTATGTCATTAGCTAAGTGTATTTAATTTTTTTATTTTGTCGCATAGTGTAATTATTGAAATAAAAAAGTTTTTACTTTTTTTTTTTGTAAATTTTTTAATACTAAAAAGTCATTCGATAATCGGATAAAACCAACCAACACCTCAATCAACCCTTACTGGCTTAACTAATTCCGATAGATTTTGTTGTCACATACCATATAAAAATAATTCATTTATTTTCGAGTATCAGAAAACTTCAATCAGCAAATATTGCCATAAATTTTTATTCATAATTGGTTGAATAATTTCATATTCGTTGTACTACTTAAACGAACATAAAAGAGACAAAATATAACAAAAACCAAAAAAAGGAACGAAAATGAAAAGAGAAAATGTCGAGTGAATTGAAGCGAAAAATGTCATATTAAATTATCACACAGTGACAGTGAGTGAACGTATGAGTGATGTGAATAAATACCAGTATGTTACTGATGAATAAATTACTCAAACATCGTGTGATTGATTAATACCATTTGAACAACAACAAATACAAAAGAGAAAAAAGTGATAAGAAATAGGAACCGCCATAATCTTTATAATACCACAAGTAGATATTTACAGGAATAATTTTGGTGAAACGAAAATTATTAGTTTTTATTTATTTTTATTTTGTTTGTATTAAATTTAATTAATTAATTTCAATGATTTTCTGTAAAAAATATTGTAGAGGCTTGCTTATATTTTAATTGTGTATCATGTTTCTTGTTAATGTGTAACAGAAAAAAAAACGGCTTTAAATAATGAAGTGTAATTAATCTGTGGAATTTTGTGTTGATTTAATAATAAAAATAAAATTTAAGTTGTAAGAATTTTAGTTTAAAATATAAGAAAAAAAGATTCATAACTCCGGCTAAAGTTAAATAAAAAAATTAAAAATTTTAATAGATTTTCCAACCGTGGATCATAAAAAGGAATTATTTTCCTTTGCAGAGTGACAAGTGCAAATAAAATTGTATTTTAAGCAGCAAAACGATAAGCTGCTGTATTGGATTTATTTATTTTGAATTCCATTTCCACTATTGATACGTTTTCATTTTCATACGTAACTTTAGTTTTAATACGGTCTAGTCAACAAATATTTCGTTAAATAACATAGGTCAACAAGTGTAAGATGCTTACGAAATTCGAATTTTTAGCTAAATTTTCAAAAATATCGCTAAATAAGAAAACAACTGTCATACCTAAAAATATATGTACATATACATACATAATTGGTCATTACAACTCTTTAGTCAGGGTTACGACCTAGTTTCTCACACCGCTTATGTTGTGTGCGTTAATTTTTATACATGGGACCTACGGTTTAAAATCAACTTCGAACGACAGAATTATGAGAAACTTTTCCTGGCAATTTTATTTACTCTCAGAGTTTTTGCAAGAAATCAGCTGAGAGAAAGTCGTCGAAGAAATATTTTGTCATATTTCGTTTAGTTGGAGATGCCTGACCTGGGGTTTGAACCGAACTAATAAGCCAACAAACTACCTACTAGACCACGGCGACTATTTGATTAGCAAATTCCTCTTTCGATAAACTGCATACTACGCACATAGCATATATGAATCACAGAAAAACGTATCACAATCGCAACTATGATGACCACAAATAATGAATATACTAACTATCGAGGTATTCGTCTTCTCAATACATACATACAGACATAATTGGTCATTGCAACCCTTCAGTCAGGACTACGACCAAGCTTCTCACTAAAGCTAATTAGGGTAAATAGGCATTAAACCGGTTAAACCAGTTTTTGGAAATTAAGTTAATAAAATGTTTCTGTAGCTTGTAATCAAAAACAACATTAAAATACAATTTTTCGAATTATTTCCAATAATAGAAATGTTATTAAATATTAATCTGGTTATTAAATTAATTGCAAATCATTTAAAATATCCTAATCATTGTCCTTTCTTTATACTGGAAGCGATATTCTTCTATGTATTGAGAAATCAATTTTCAGAAGTAAAAAAAAGCAAGCAAGCTCTTGAAAAGGCATTCTTTATTAGTATCCGTGATAAAAGGAACACTTGTTTGAAGACATTTGCCAGCAAGGCGGTCAAACACATGCGTAATATTTATTTTAATTATTTTCACTTCACTTTTGCTTTTTTATTGTAGTATTTGGTCGATATTTTTAACTTCAACTAACAATACATACATACATACATGCATAATTGGTCATTACAACCCTTCAGTCAGGATTACGACCTAGTTTCTCACACCACTTATGTTGTGTGTGTTAATTTTATATATGAGTGGTGGGACCTACAGTTTAAAGTCGACTGCGAACGACAGGTTTTTTGAGAAACTTTTCATTTCAATTTTATTTATTCTCAGAAATTTTGCCAGAAATTTGCTGAGAGGAAGTCACTGAAGAAATATTTTTTCATATTTCGTTTTGATGTCTGGCCTTACCATGAAAAGTTTCTTAAAAATTTGTCGTTCAGAGTTGACTTTTAACTGTAGGTCCCGCCGCTCATGTATAAAATTAACACATACAACGTAAGTGGTGTGAAAACTAGGTTGTAATCTTGACTGAAGGGTTGTAACGACCAATTATGTATGTATATGTATGTATTCGACGTGAAAGTGTAAGCCTCAGCATTTAAAAATATAAATTAACGCACACAACACGGGTGGTGTGAGCGATCAGACCATAACTCTGGCCAATAATACAAAGTAATTATAAAAAATATAATTAAAGACAATGGTCTTTTAATCAAATCAGTATTTAAAAAACAACAGAGTGAAAAACTAGCTAAACAAAAGAATGTTAATAAAAAAATAAAATTGTTAATGATTTATAAGAAGCAATACCGTTCTTAATAATGATGTAAAGAGAAAAATATAAAATGACTTTCCTCTAAACGCTTTAGTCGCAATAGATGGAAGAACATCCATTAAGGAAAATTAATGACAAAAAACACAATTTATTTAAAATCAAATTAAAAATACAAGTAAATTTGGCGAAACACTTAAACACAGATCCTTATTACGATACTTACAAATTAATGAAGGCTATAAATTAATCCAATAAACGTTGAATAGGAGAACGGAGAGTGGCTACAATTCAATTGTGGCCCCACAAATAAAAGATTTATTTTAAAGCACAGGATATTTAATTTGTTGTTGACTAAACACTTGCGATACACGTAAAACGGTGTCTTTAATGCTGTTGTAAAGCGGATTTATAAATTAAATGTTAATCACGGGCAAATAAATTATAAAATTACCGTATTTTTTGGTAAATAAGTGACATTGACACACACGCACACACGTTTACTGTGTTAACAGTAACTGTAATAGAAACACTAGGGGGGCAAACAAACTGAATGTCAGTAAAATTACTTTCAATTAAGGATCCAATTAAATTGAAAAAAAAAATTAAAAATTTTTGAATTTTCGGTGATAAATTTAAACTCACAATGGTCAAACAGGTGTATTTAAATGTTAAAGTTCGTTTATATTTTTAATAATTCTTTCGTTTGAATTGCCAATTCGAAATTTGTAAATCACTTCTTAAACACTTTTTAACGCACGTTTAACCGAAAAACTAAAATTAAACTAAATTCACGTACGTTACGTTAATTCACCGCGGTGTGACTGTTATATTTTTAAATTATTTAAAAATAACTTATTTTTTTAACACTTGGTTTTCTATTTCACTCGTTACAGGTCACGTTGATATTGAATTCTGTGTTGAGAGCGCGTAAAAATTATTGTCTTCAGTTTTTACTTTTTTGTTTATGATCCTGGCACAATGATTTTTTCGTTAGAGAACGCAACAGGCTGACAACGTATGAATAACTCAGGTTGTTTAGCATCGGCAGCTCGGTTTTATATTCAAAATCATGAAAATGTTTAATCAAAAATAACAACAACAACATTAACAGCAGTAACAGCAACAACAGACAATAAAGAAGATGAAGAAAACACATTCAAAAACTAAGAATTCACAAACGAATCGAAAATGTTTGTTGTAGAGCATGCGTTGTTAATTGGTGTTTGTGTGTGTGTGTGTGCCTGTATTGAAAGGAACATCTATACATATTATATATGTTTATACCCACACAAGAATATTCATACACCAACTCAGCCAGCAAGTAAAACATCCTGTTGCGTTTTCAGAGGTTTGTAACATATAAAAATATGTTGCAGCAACATTGTTGCTAAACAAGGTATGAAAATAATACAGTGTTTAATGGCGAATATTTTGTATTTGAATTGGATTAAAATTTTAAAATTCTAACTGAAAGGTTTATTTAAATAATGACTATCATTTTTTATAATCCTGATAAAGACTTCAACACTTGTAGTTTTTATTTACTTAAGATTTGGAACTCTTAGTAGTTTTACAGGTTTTTTCAGTCACAGGAAAACAAAAAGTGGCAGAATATGGATGAAATATGAAAATTTTTAAAAATCATTTGATTGTGAAAGATCAATTAGAACACAGGGCGTCAACGAATGTTTACCAAACAAACAAAGTCTCTAGCAACTAATTTTATATGAGTCCAAGATTTTCATTTAGTAGTACACTCACTACGCACCATACACATCCAGATGTTACGTAGACTGCCGGCTAGCCAACGTCTCTGTGAGTTCCCGCAATATCGTCAGAGGTCCATTAATCTCCCGAATTTCGATTTCTATTGTGCAGATGTTAGCCATATTTAATAGTAGGAAATTTACAAATCGTTGATGCGAAAGAAATGGGTGATATTTAGTTTAAGCAGTTTGCTCACAAATGCTAGAATTGTCTTACGGCTGCGACTGTTTAGTAATACCGTACATTGCATTTAAAAATATGCAGTTTTGCTGCCAGATCGCCAAACTCGATGAAGTGTGAAAAATTCTGTACGTGCTTAATTAATTCTGTCAGCAGTTCCCCCAGAAAAGGGCCACCATCCTTACTTATTATGCTAATGAGATGCGTAAAGGAGTCAACATTCTCAATAAATTAATTTTTTAATGTAACTGTTATTGTATTTTCGTAGCTATGCGCCTTGTACACTCCAGGCGATGATACATTATACAGATATTCTCTGTCTGCCTAACGACGCATATTTTTTCTTTAGAATTCTCATCTGGAAAGTCCTAAAACTGCTCCAGATTCAGACAAAAACTACAAAATAATAGGAATGGAAGAACTGTAAATAAATTTAGACACGATCAAACTATTTGGAGGTTCTCATGAAGCCGTATTACTTTCAAACTCCATTAAAGTGTGGACTACTAATCTGTTCAAACGTACCTTTTCCTGTTCGCATACAACGATAGATAGCTTGCAGACATAGGAGGATAGCTTAAAGCACGTTCACATTATTGCAGCCCCTGCAAAAATTGTAATGTAGAAAATCTATCAACGATAAGATTGTGACCAATAATTTCATACGCAGGAAGTGAAAAACCACAAGCATGTAGTGGTCCTATCAGTTTCTCACACAACATTTTTCATGTTTTCCATAAATGAAGTTAAAGGAAAGTTTTGTCAGTTTTGCTTCTGCCCTAGCTAACCTAACAGCAATCCACTACCAATTTGAAATCGGAAACCGCATACTGCACATAATAGATTTTCGGCATGTCTTTCATTTTTAACCACAAAAAGAAATCCGAACACACCAAAGTGTCTCTAAAGGTTCTGTTGCATGTTTTGGAAAAGTAAAGGAAAAAATGTGGACAGCAACAATATAACAACAACAAAAATTAACTCAACAATGTTGCTAAACAAATAACCCCCAGGAAAAACGTTCCATTGTCCCAAAACGAAATTTATGAATGAATTTCATGCTGTTTCCATTTACACCTGCTCATGGCAGCCCCCTAAATTAGAAGAGCATACAAAATCTGTATGTATGTATGTTGTAGCTGTGTTCACGTACATGGAAAGGTCAACATGAGAGTGATTGTGAGAGTGTTAAATAATAATTTTAATATATTTATTTGCATATTAATAAAATATTTTCAATATTGGTGGCCAGTGTTGTCATTGGCGAATTATATTATCTTAAAAAAATGTATCAAAAAATTTTCTAATTATCTTCGTTAATATTTGTTGTGCATACTGGATATTTTAAATTAAGGAGATAAGAGCATAGAATAGTTTAATTTACGATATACGACAATATTATTTTGTATCGTATAGGCATGCAATTTAAAATTGCTCGAAACGGTTGGATATTTACATTGGATGTACAGATGGAAATTTATATTAAAGAAGAGTATTGTTAACCTAAGTCCGCGAAAGTATCACAAACTAATTAACAACCAATGGCAACACTGTTTGTAATTTAAATTTATAAACAATATTTATTATTATTTGCATTTAAACCCTACGCTATCATAATACATTGCATTAAGTTTGTTATGATGTTGGTGACACATAAAAATAATGGCTCAGTTATGGGCCTATTTTCAAAGTCTATTAGTTTTGGTTGAAATATATCTGACGTAAGGCCACGATTCGAACCTCATGCCAGACATCTCGAACGGATTTGTGGTGAATAATTAATATTGCCATGAAAAATTTTTCCAAAAAAATTGGTCGTTCGGAGTCGACTTTAAACTGCTAGTCCCACCACTCATGTATAAAGTTAACACACACAACATAACTGGTGTGAGAATCTAGGTCGTAATCCTGACTGAATGACTGTAATGCCCAATTATATGTTAGAAGTCGCCGTAGTCTAGTAGCTAGTGTGGTTGGCTTAAAGCCAGGGTTCGAGCCCCAGGCTAGAGATCAAGAAAAAATACAAAAAGTATTTCTTCGGCGACTACCTCTCAGCAGATTTCTGGCAAAAACTCTGAGAGTAAATATAATTGCCATGAAAAAGTTTCTCAAAAATCTGTCGTTCGGTGTAAATCCCACCACTCATGTATAAAATTAACACACACAACATAATTGGTGTGAGAAACTGGAACGTTGTACAATGGGTCAATTTGACCTCCGGCTACTGTATTTCTGTTAATTTACAGGCACACGTCCTCTAACCTAGCCTAACCTAATTATATGTTATGTAGGTCAGATGAGCTTGTGACTGACAAGGTAGAGAAATATGTATATAGTCAGATTCCTTAAAGGCACTGAGTAGGTTTTATGTCACTTCGAGTGTGGTTTCGGCCTATATTCTGAATGAACATTGTATACCTTCGTCGAGTTAGTCGGTGAAGGGATCAGACAGAGACTAAATACTTCATTGCGGAATTAGAAAAATTAGAAAGTACAGGCTAGTATAACTCGCTCTAGGACGGAATGGGTACCAAGCCTAGCTAGAGGATTTATTAAAGTCCTTATAGGATTTTTAGGATTTAGGCATTTTGCTTTAAGCATAGTGTTAGGTAACTACCCTTCTTTGTATAGGTCTATGGGAATGACAAAGAGCTTGGCAGTAGAGATGAGCGATATTTTCAAAACTGTGATTTAATCACGGTGATTGATAATTCACTGGTAACTACAGTGATTGAAATTGCCAAATAACAGTTACTAATAATGTCGTTCTTTCAAAATTGTTACATACTAAAATTTATTTCATTTTATTTTGAGCGAGGCAGAATTACTATTAGATGATGCTGATTATTTACTTTTGTCTTTTATACATGAACTTTCTGTGAAACTTAATTGTCAAACCTAATATAAAAAAAAAATTACATTAAAAATAATGACATTGATGACACCACTTTAATTTTGTTTAGTAGTCTTTTCGTAGTATGTATCTAGTTGTCTGTTTCTTACGACTTAATAAAATATGTCATTGTCATTATTGTTTTCTTTTGGAATACTGTGATCACAATCACTGTTTTAAAGAACAGTGATTAACAAATCACGTTCATTGAGTACAACGTTCTTCAAAAATCACTGGATCTGATCACTGACTTTATCCTGTTACGCATATACATGGCTGTCATTTTTTCAATGCCTTAAGGAAGTTAGAAAATCCTAATAGAAAACCTAATCGAAAATTTTTGAACTGGAGAGTTTCTTCTCGGTGGTGACTAGTTACATAACTCTGGACTTCTTCTTTTTTTTCTTATACTTCTGACACTTACTCTTCTTGATGTTTTCAATAATTTTTTTTGGTTTTTTTAGTTCTTCATTTTGTCTTTTTGATTACTTTTCTGTTCAGTATAATCAGGGGTACGCACAATGAACTAGGTTCAGGTTAGAGATGTATTTTGATCTACTTTCACAACCTAACGTAATATTTAGACTCATATACAGGATATTCTGGTTGAACACTATTAACATCACGGAATTCTGAAGATTTACCAACGAAGATGATGCCAGAGTATATCTGGAAGAAAGTTGACTCCAAGAACTCGAACAGGAATCCTTATAAGATGAATGTGTTTCGTAAAACTCAACAGCGTTAAATACGTTAGCTGGGATTAGTTGGATTGTTGTACGGTATTAAATAGTCAGGCTTAGCTTACTTGTTTTATTTTCCCTTTAATTTAACTATTAACAGGTAAACAAATTCCCATTAAAAATGTTTATTAACATTTTAATTACTGGTATGTAAATCAACTGATGAACAAAATTGTCGTCATCATTCTCAACTCAACGTTACCTATAACCCTTTCAAACTGCAGAGAGTGACAGGTTTTTAATAACTTTGTGTTAAACCATTTAAATAAAGTTATTTTCTTAATTCCAATTAATAAACGATTGACATTTTTTAAATGAATAATTTACAACGTATAATTGATCCAGTCTGTAAGTAAATATGCCGGCAATTTTGCTCAACCTCATCAATCTGTCATCAAGCAAAACCCAAGTTCACAGATCTGATTATGCGTAGTGTATCAGAAACATCTTACGAAACGTCACTTTGTCAGAAGCGGCAATTCGTGTCATGTCCGTAACAGTTCAGGCCTAAGAAATTGCCGTAATTAGACACCCAGTTTCATAACTAGCTGCTGTAGTGCACAACCTCGAGATCCCAATAAACCCCCCTTTAATCTCTTCCCCTAATAAACCAGATCCTACTCAACCTACTGAACAGGCTAGAATCCAACAATGTCTGTGCGTCATATGTCTATGTATCATTAGATCTAAGGTAACGTTTGTTCAATGTAATGAGTACAATAGATGGTGCCATATGAGACGCTAAATCACATTGCGTTCGTATCATGATTGTACTTTATACCCTCCGGCTATTCAAATTCATTCCAACCTACCGACAACCTACAAAACTTATCACCAACTAATCTTCGAATACGAGCTGTACTTCGCCCACAGCAGCGTAACACAGCTCTCTTACATGGCCATGCTTCACTTAGTCACATCCCACAATACAATATTTAGGTCTTGCAGTTGAACTCTTACGCTTTCAGCAACTTTGCTTCAGAGATCACTAAGTTTATGCATGACCAAGCATCCTCATAGCCGCTATGTAGAGTGGAATCCTCCCGTTTTCGCTCGTAGAATACTACAATATTATAGGAATGGACAAAATGACAGTTCACGGTGGCAAGCTAGCACTCATAATTGAAAGAAATGTCAGCTTAAAAGTATTGAGACCTATGCCTATGCCTTACACAGCTGTCCTATGCCTATGTGATGAGCAGTTCAGTACATACGGAAAACTATGCAAGGAACTCACCAATTTATATGCCCCACCTATCAATAAAATAGTAACCAACTGTCACCCCAGTATAGCCAACTTACTGCAAGACGAAAATCAAATAATTTCAATACACATCTTGAGGATTGGTTCTAACAACTACCCGAAAACCCCTGTAGGACTCAATTTGTAGATCAAATTGACGAGTAGGACTATAGGTTGCAATAAACTACAACCAAGCGACCAGAATGACTAGTAAATACACAAGCACACTGGGTATCACTGTTACCAGCTTATCGAAACACACTGGCCGTATGCCAAAAACCACGTTTTTTGTGGCTACAGGCAATAAACCGAAAGGCAAACTAGGAAGGCTTTATGACTCGCATGAACGACTCTCTCCGACGTTTACCATTACCAACCATTGTAAAGCTGATATAATGCTTAGGGAGGTCATGCAGAAAGGCTCATGCCAACAAGGAGGACACCAACTTTGAGGTTACAGTTTTCTACCAGCATGGCTTGCTTGGTTCAGAAGCGAGACCGTTTACGAGCAGATAACATGGAAGATGAAAGAATAGCTTTACTAACGGCCGAGATAAGCCGGTTCGTCAACGAACTTTGTCGCAGTAAATGACAAGAACAACTCGAACAGTGCTTGGCGAACTCTAGACAACTTAAAAGTTTATCAGGGTCGAAGGCGAACAGACACTAACTGCTATTTTATTCAATGAGAAACAGGAAAACGCAGAACCTCAGAAAAAATATCAACAACACCGCTTTCGATACTGACGATGTGAAATCATATAACAATCCAAACCTACAAATGCCCTTGCCACGAAATTCATGTTGATGGTGAAGAATCTTGAATTCTTGTCTTGGAATCCTTGACGCATCTCTTAAACTTATTCATTTGCCAGCTTACTATCTCAGATGTCCGGACGGTTAATCCGCCTAATCTGTTATGGACTTCATTTCCAAGTTATAGCAAATGGAAGGAACTCAAAACCGTGCAGAATACAGCTTTTATGAATGCCTTAATTGCGTGCATGACCTCAATGACATCCTTGTAGAAAAACAGTTCCTAGCCATCAGCCACTTATCGAACCATCCGAACCATGAGGTTGTCACGGACACTCCTCCTCCTCGCAACATTAAACAAGATAGCAGGAGATTTCTAAAAGACGTCAGGGACCGGTGTTCGCTCATGGTAGTCTATAAGATTTAATGCCGAAAGACAATTACGGACAAAATGAGTCGATTCGAGTTTAACATGGTTCTTGGTAACCATCCACCGGACTTTTAGGGATCGTGAGAGACTGCTGCTCAAACAGACAAGGTCAAGTCTGGCGCAGCTATACCAAATTCATACCGAAATCATAAAATTCAGGGAACTTTAAAATTAGTGCGTAAAATTCCGCCAGAATCCTTGAGATACAGAATACAACATATTTCTTTGAAACTGATACTTGACTAAAGGTCAGATGCAACTCGATTTTAATTTAAAAAACCAACGAACCATCTACAAATGAACGAACGGACGTATAAACAAACAATTTTTGCAAAACTTGAAATAATTTTCATTTTTCTTTACAAAAAATCATAATTCTTGTATCTTAACCTCAAAAAAGTAAATAAAAGTTTAGTTTTTCTCCTAAAAACATGAAGTAAAAGTTTTCCGTATCAGTTTTAGATGAGTAAACATAAATTTTTTATTTTTATTTATTTTTTTTTTTTACTTTCTATCTTTCGTAGAACTTTTAATGCCAAAACGAGTATTTCTTATCGTTGAAGTAGCATTAAATTGTTTGTGCATTATTTTTTGATTGGCTTAATACAGATTTATTTATATTCTCTACACTATTATTGGTCGAGTTGGTATACATACTTATTTGTAGGATCTATTAACAGGGATTTTCGAACTTTGATAGTTGATAACGGCTAACTTTTTGAAGCTAAAATTTGTCACATTAAAGGCCATTATTACAACTTGCCGTTAAAGTTGGGTTTAGTTAAAGGTAACTTTAGCTAAAGTGAACTTTAAAGTCACCTTTAACTTCTTTTCGTTATTACAACCTACAGATAATATAAAGGTGGCAGTGCCGGAGCAATGCCGATAACACTGCTCAATTAAACAAGTTTTTTTTAAACGCAATGGCAACGACGGTAATACTATGGATCTGGTGAGATTGTAATGGACTTGTAGATTATGAACTTCTACAAGACTGATTCTGATGTCTACTGTCAATAAGCCCGACCTTCGCATTAAAATCTCTTAGGATGATTTTGGCGTCATGGGCCGGGCACTTACCATATACGTCCTCGAGTTTAGCGTAGAAGGCTTCTTTTCGTTCTTTTCTTCCGTCGGGGCGTGAGCACAAATAAGACTGATATTGTAGCTATTTTGTGGCTATTCTTTTATTCACAGGCGTTAAATTCGAGACAAGGTGGCGAAGTCACTTATTTACCACAAATCCGAATTCGTGCTTATCAACATGGCAGCTGTAATACACATCGCAAGATGCCAACCTTTTGCATCCTTGTCCTATCCATTGCATTTCCTTTATGACAGTGATGTCCGTTCTACATTTTATGAGGGCATCCGCCAGCTGGGCGGAAGCGCCTACGCTATGAACGTTGCGGACGTTCCATGTGCCTATTCTTTAAACGTTTGCCGTGGTCGTCAACTTTTGAGGGGATCTTTTTAGAGGCTCTTGTTGTGGTTTTCATTGGATAAAATTTTTACGTGGTGAGCTCCAAGCCCTACGCACAACCCAAATTTAATGTCCAGGGGTTTGGACTTCGCTGCACGCATTAGTTAAAATCTAGCGAGTGCTAGAATGCCATCCAGGAGGGGCCACGAGGAGGCTTCGTGTTAACTTGAATATAGCAAGATAAGGATCTTCCTGGTGGTCGCCACGTTAACCACAGTCAAAGTTGTTGCATGCATTCCATCCCTTTCGAGTAACGAGATTGAATTACGTAACTTAGTTAGAAGTACGCAAAAGGTATTGTGTTCCATGATGAAAGCGTTAGCCCTTCATACTTGGACCTTTTACTTTCAGATTATCATTTCTTTTAATATCTACAGGACTCTCCTAAAGGTGTAAATTTGAATTCTGGAGAGGCCTCAATCAATAAAATTCTAATTTGCTCACCGTTTACGTTGACTCATCGCGATAAGAATCTGATCTGTGTGAAAAAGCAGGACTTTTGCTGGATATGTTGCGATAAAGAGAAATTGGGAACTATCGAATACCTCCTCTGCAACTGGCCAGCTCTTACCAAATTGAGGTTGAGGACCCTGGGCTGGGGCTTTTTCGAAGGTTTGAACACTCTATCGAGAAATGACATTAGAGCTCTCCATAGATTCATAAATAGGTTGAGATGGTTAAAAAGTGCTAGTACATCAAAGTTGTAATCGCGCTCCGTCTCTATATCCTCGCTTTCCAATCGCTTCTCCTTTTCTAATTTCTTTATCTCTCACTATCCTCTTCCTCCCTCTCAATTGTACTATTGTACTATTGTACTTGTCCTCCTATCTCTTCTCCTTTTCTAATTTCTTTATCTCTTTCACTGTCCTCTCCCTCTCTCTCTCTTCTAGGATGAATATACAATTGGTCATTTTGCTCTCTGGGTATTGTACACGTCGTCAAACCTAATCGTGACCTAACCTAAGATTATATTAATTATAAGAAAAAAGGCTTTAATTTTTGGTCACAATTGGAACCGATGTTAACCGAACAACAATAAAAGGTAAGAGACAAAATCTGACATTAGAAGCCTTAGTTAAAGTAAAGCAAATATCATTACTTGATTATCATTTCGAATATTGAATAAGAATATGAGATCATAAATATTCTTAATATCTTAAAAGATATAATTAATATCGGTTAGACTGCTCATATCTTTACAGAGTATACTTTTCATATTTAATATTTTCTTCTTCTTCCTTTTATATGAACAACCTTACTTATAGCCATACTTTACTAGCCAAACTCCTTTATTTCATTTATTCTTAGAAAATTTTTACCAAAAAACATTTTTATGCACGAGCAGCAGTTATCAGTTTAACGAGGTAAGAAAAAAACCTAAAGAATACTATAAGAACAAATGCCAACAACAACAAACAGCAATTTTATCAACAAAGTAGAAAAAAAATTTTAAAACTCTCTACTTACCGACTTACCAGAAGCAGTAAATTTTAATCCACAATTTAGAATAGATTGCATGCAACTTGACATACATAAATGTGATAAAATTCTGACAGAAAGTAAAAGTTGACGGAATGACAGACTGACATACAAAATATTTCAGATATGAAGAGCTGTTACAAACAAATGATAAAGTGTGTTTTTTTTTTTTTTTTTTTAATAAAGAGAAGTGGACAAAAAGTCTTATAATTGTTGTTGATCATTTAAAATAATTTTGTGCTTAATTAATAATTATTTTGTAATTAATTGAACAATTGTGATGGGTCTTAATATAACTGATAAAGTGACGAATTTAATATGAAAAATAATTATTGATTGCCATTTAAATATGATTTCGTATCAATAAAGTAATAGCGTGTGTTAGAAATTAATGCATTAAAGCCTTAAAATTAAATGTAATAAATGCTAGGTTTGTATAGAGTTTTATTATAAATTCTAAATTTAGAAAAACTTGGTAGAGTGTTGGCTTATTAGACGAAAATCCAGGGTTCGAGGCCCTGGCCAGACATCAAAATAAAATACAAAAAGTATTTCTTCGGCGACTTTCTCTCAGCAGATTTCTGGCAAAAACTCTGAGAGTAAATAAAATTGCCATGAAAAGTTTTTCAAAAAATCTGTTGTTCGGAGTCGACTTTAACCTGTAGGTCCGGCCACTCATGTATAAAATTAACACACACAACATAATTGGTGTGAGAAACTATTTCGTAATCCTGACTGAAGGGTTGTAATGACCAATTACGTATGTATGTGTATCTTATCTGACAAACGCACGCTTTATTGAATGACTTCGAATTTCCGAATCAGTTGCCTTCATAAATTGTTATTTTTCATACCATTTAAGTCTCATTTTAAGTACCATTCTCCAACATACAACAAATGCCGTAACTACGCAAGAATTCATATACATTTTACGAATACAAGTTATTTTTTCATAAATTTTTCCCCCGGCTATGCCATAGACGGTCCATTCGTGATTATATTTTGCATCCGGCATCTGATTAATGACATCATAAATTCCCCAAAAATATAGTTCAATGGGTTTGAATAGCATGGCATTAAAGGCTGCTTCAAAAAATTAAAAAGTTTGTTAGTGAACTTGTGTCATGATATCACGTGTCGTGTGATATGTAATACCGTCTTATATCAACCATTCCAATCCTTCTACTTTGGACAAAAAAATCTACATCGCATAATTGTTTCACTAACAGAAACGGTAGAGGCACATATATCCGCTTTATCGTCATCTCCTCAGACATCTCCCATCCCTTCCATACCAGTTTGTTCGCCTTTTCGTTCCCCTATATGCCACAGTGGTCTGGAACCAAGTAGAGTCGGGTGTTGTGTCGACGTATACAATGTAGAGGGCCCATGAAACTCCTGATGCCCTTTGATTTGATCAGCGCTGTGATTAGTGCTTGAGGGTCCACACATATAATCAAGTTCGAAGGAGGCAGGTGCCAATGCGCGTAGCTTGTTCAATAGCAGAAATCTACGCCTGAAATACGCTGGCTTGGTTAGGTAATCTATATTACCTGTTTAGTGCCAGTTTATCGGAATAGACCCCAGATACAGTTCCGCATTCCATTTTTTAGTCATCTGTGAAAATTGTTATAGCGTCGTCACCGATGGCAACTTCAGCAACCCATTCTTTCCGTGTGGGAGTGTGAGTCTTGTATGTTTTTCCGAAAACAGTCTCCGGTACCATGTAGTCACGTCTAAAACCTGGGTGATTCGGTTCTACTTTATGCAGTATTGAAGCGTGGCCCACCGTACATGGTCTGAACATATCTGAAAACTTAAGCCTCAGTGCAGTTCCCGCAGCTAGGTTTCGGAGCATGATGTTCAATGGTTGTAGAGACAAGACGACGTTGATTTCAGCCTGCGACGTGGACTTCAGAGCACCTGTGATGCCCAAGTATGCCTCTTTCGTTTAGCCTGCCACCATACTAATTCCTCGCAGCAGAATCTAGGCCGTATAACCGCTATTTACAACCAGAGGATGATACGAGGCCGCAGTTCCCACCTACTCCCAAACGTCCTTTTACATCATCGCTTTCTTCATCCTTTCCTCCATGTTCCTCTTCCCGGATAGTTTGGAGTCCAGAATGATACCCAAGTACTTTGTCCCCTTTGAGAGTCTCAGACCCGTTCCGTTCATCGGAAAGGTGAAGCTTGGAACCTTGTACTTCCGGGTAAACAAGACAAATACAGCTTATTTGGGTTCACACACAAGAAGTTCGCCCACCCATGTATGTACCTTTGCCAGCGCCGACTCCATAAGATCGCTAATCGTTGAAAGATACTTTGCCGTGACCAATATCACCACACCGATCTACATTTAAATCAGGATTTGATTAATAACTAGGTTCCACAGCAATGGCGATTTAAAATTTGGTCACGACAAACGGAACAGTACTTTTGAATTTTGATAATAAAATTCAATGATGTGTAGAGCACTGTACTGGTCATTTTCTCTTTGTCACATGTCACGTATCTGTTTTACACAGAAAAATCAAACAACATAAAAAACAAATGAAATAATATAGAACCCCGGCAATTTGATGAAATCCAGTGCTTAGACCCAGAATCCTGGTATTAGACTAATTTTCTAAAACATGAGATTTTTCTAACTGCTTGATTATTTTCCAGCGAAGACGAGTATACTCGACATAAACAGAATAAAATATTTCTGCTTGTAAAAGTAGGCAATTATGACTATAAATCAAAAGTTGCTTGTTCGTTCTTTTGAAATTATACATTCTTATAAATATAAAATATATATTTTGTAACGGTACTTCCCCAGAATTTATCATTTCAGCTTAATACAAGCAAGCTATTGTTGCCAAACTAACGAATGTTCTAAAACGTACATTTTATAAAACACCTTTATTTGACTCTTCTCAGATTCGTTGAATAATAATACGAATGTGTTTTTTTTTCTCAAGACGAGTACGCTCAAAATTATGCAAAAAATGTTCGTTTCGCTCTGACGAGTATACTCGACATAAAAGTTAAAGGGTTACTTAAGTACATAAACATCTTCATACTCGCGAATCTTTTTACTTTCAGATTTCATCGCTTTCTGCCTGTTTACTTCATCATCGATGACTATTAAAACAACTCATGAACGACTGCAAATAATTGCTGAATCGCAACAAAATCACAAATTTCTGAAGAACTTGATGACTGGTGATAAATAGTGGATTTATTTACAACAACGTTCAGCAAATGTTTATAAGTTTTTCACTCGTCGAAGCTGTAAAAGCTTTAATCCTTTGGAATAACCTTAAAGGCTTGGAACCATCATTATCATTTGTTTATACATCGTATTTAAAAACAGTGTTGTTTTTCTAGAAAATTAATGGTGCCCTGGTAGTCTAGATATTAGCGTGAGAGTCGTGGATTCGATTCCCACCAGAGACTCTGGTCTGTGACACTACACCGAGCATATGGTCGAGTTACTCCGCTCGTATATAATTAGAATATAAGTTATAATTGTATTATAATAAATAAATAAATAAATAAATATAATATTAATCATTTAATTTCGAAAATTAATTTTACTAAAAACAATTTTCACACAACAATAATTCCTCTTGTTTACCAAATAAAATAATTTTGAATTGTTTTTTGATATCGTTTATAAATTAATTGTCAGCATTACCAACTCATTTACGACAGCGACATCTTATATGAAATTATCGAAATACTATTAATTTTGCACTACACTGCAACAGATGGCGCTGTAATTTTAATATATTAAAGGCCATTATTACAACTTGCCGTTAAACTTGGGTTTACTTAAAGGTACCTTTAGCTAAAGGGAACTGTAAACTTACCTTTAACTTATTTTCGTCATTACAACTTACAGATAAAAGTTTTCAAAGATATGGCAGTGCCGGAGCAATGTCGATAAAACTACCACGGGTTTTGTTTTTTTTTGTTGTATATGCTCATTTTGTTTAAATTTGATGTTGCCATAATGAAAATAATATAAGTTCAAACATAAAGTGTCCTTTAAATGTTAAAGGTAGGATGATCCTCCCTTTAGCTTAACGATCTCTTCTATCTCATTGGGTACTCATAATAACGAAAAACAATTTATCTGCCCGTTAAAATGCTGCCTTTAGTTAACGGCAAGTAACAGTGACCATAAATGTCTGTTCCCGTCAGTTTTCGCCATCTAACGTAAATTGTAACCAACTTCTAAATAAGAAGTCAATCCAAATTTATTGTTATTTATACTTTTTTATTTCAATTTTTACTGAAGCTAATTAAAGTGTAGGTCTTCGAACAAAGCGCAAAAAGTTATAAATTATTTTGACAAATTGGAAATTTCGAATTCGTAGCTGTTTTGCAAACAATTTATACGATCCAGATATGAACGAATTATATCATTGTCCATAAGTCGTGGGACCTATGTGCAGTTTAAAGTCGACTCCGAACTACAGATTTTAAAGAAAATTTTCATGGCAATTCTTTTATTTATCCTTACAGATTTGGCCAGAAATCTGATGAAAGGAAATCGCCGAAGAAACATTTTTCACATTTCATTTTGTTGGACATGTTCTGACCTATGATTTTTTGAACCGTGGCCTCGCGTCTTATAAGCCAATAGAGTACTTACTATACTACAGCGACTTCTATGCAGATGTGAAAGAACAGTATTATTATATTTGTTTGTTGGTTCGTTCCTCCATTCATTCTCTTTTATATTACGTTTGAAGCAAATTAATCTTTTAATACATTTTCTTTCTTCCACTTCATAAAGTCGAAATGAAAACTTGCTATTTTCTTTTTCTATATATATCCAAAAACTAATTGAATAAGTTTAGAAGTGTAAAAAAAATATTCAAATTATTTATTTATACAATAATTTAAATTTTATTTGTTTATCATTACACACAATATTTTTTTAATTTTAATTTCTTAGATACATAATAAACAGAATTCTGGCAACACTACGTTCGCTTTTCTTTTTTAAGCGTTTGTGACTTCAATAATCAACATTAATTATCCTTAACCGAGACACAAACCACAGAGTTCGCATTGCAATGATAGTATCTACATGTCGGTAATAAAATGTACTTTTTGGTGTAACGACATAGTGAACTTTAATTTATTCATTACAAAGGAGAAACTCACCATACCTGAAACCAACCACTTCGGAGCAACTTACCACACCAGAAGTTCACTTCAAAACCAATAAAAATTATTTGTAGCTGGGATAATTGACGACCTTTCTTTTTCCTCTTCTTTAAAGTAGTAACAACAAACCACCCAACCAGACCTTTCTCATTAGGTTTCCCAAATGAGAAAGAATAACAACAACCACTCTCATACCATATAAATAACGGATTGCTTTTTAATTTTATTTTACATAACTCGAACACGAAAAAAATGTGCGAATTACACAACGTCTGTTTTTTTTGAATTTATCCAACCACCAGTGTGACCAGGAAGGAAACAATTTTGTAATCAATTCCTGAAAAATAATCACTCAAATAGGAAAAAAATTTACAAGTTTAAACCATTGTTTCGAATTTAAATTATGATTTTTTAGTTAAATTAATTTTATATCACATTTTTTTACATTTAAATTGATTTTTTTTGACAACAAAAGAGAACAATAACCAAAACTAGAAAAATCTACAAATATGAACACAGAAAATAACCAGTTTTGGTTAGAAATAACTAAAATCGGCAACACTGGTTCTAAAGTATACAGTACATACATACAATACCTTTAAATACAACCTTGTCTATTAGAGTACTCGTAACTGCAACCGTAGAAACATAAGTGAAGAAAAAAATAAAATGGCGTGAAATTGTGTTGCTGCATATCGAAAGTACTCGCGAAAGTTCACAAAAATCAATTGAAAACAAATTTCAAATCATAAAACATATTATATAGCGTAAAGCAAAAGTGTTTTCTTTAGGAAATAAGTTGAAATTCATTTGTTAAAATTATTAAATATCGTAAAAATAATTGAAGAGAAAATTACGTGACTTGAGAAAAAGCAAAATGCGAAAATAGCAATTGAATAGCGCATTTCTCTTATTACAAACGTAAGAGAGAAAGAGATGACAAAAATACACCAACAAAAAATAACGCGTAAAGAAAAGAAGTGACATTTCGAATGAAGACGAACCGGAGGAAATAGAAAAGAACGTTTTGCGGTGAAGAAAAATATTTTATAAAAATAAAAAAATTTAAATATCCTATAGGATATATATAAGAAAATTTGCTAAAAATATAAATATTTTCTTAACAATAATAGTAATATATCTATGAATAATTTTGTGGTAGTGTAAACAAAAGAGAAAAGAAACATTTTTGTTTACAATAGTGACAAGTTTGAAAAGTTCTAGATTGAGAACCCATCTCTAGTGTTATTTATCCATCAATCACTCATTATTTCGTGTTTGTTTTGTTTTGTTTACGAATTCTTCAATATAAAATCGTTCAGAGTAATTTATAATGTCCGGCGGTGGACGAGACTCCACTAGCGGTAGTGGCACCAACAACAGTAGCAACGGCGGCAACAGTAATGGTGTCTCCTCTTCAGCAGTGGCTACCACTCCCACTTCTACCGGTCAGTCGGCAAATCAAAGATCTCGTGGCCGCCCCTCGAAAAGAGCCTCTTGTACATGGTGTGGCGAATGCAAACAGCCATTGCAGTATGTGTTACCCACACAGAACGGCAAGAAAGAATTCTGTTCGGAGAACTGTATAGCGGAATTTCGAAAGGCCTACAGTAAAGGTGCCTGTGTCCAGTGTGACAATGTTATACGTGAGGGGGCTCCAAGTAAAGAGTTTTGTTCTTTGATGTGTATGAACAAGCACCAGAAGAAAAATGGTCCCTCACGTTCTCTAAGCAATGGGACACGTCTTGATGGCACAAATGGTGGCAAGAATATGGGTGGCGGTGGGTCCTGTACTCCAACTGGACCATTTCAATATGAGAGCTTCCATGTCTTTGACTGGGATGCCTATTTAGAAGTAAGTTTTATTCTATATATGCGCCTTAGTTTTTTATATGAATTTTAATTTTTGTTTTACATAGGAAACTGGCAGTGACGCAGCACCCGCCGAATGCTTTAAGCAGGCTCTTAATCCACCCATGAATGACTTTAAGATCGGCATGAAACTGGAAGCTTTAGATCCGCGTAATGTTACTTCCACTTGTATTGCCACGGTGGTGGGTGTTCTTGGCTCACGTTTACGTTTGCGCCTTGATGGCAGCGACAGTCAAAATGATTTTTGGCGTTTAGTTGACTCGAATGAGATTCATGCCATTGGTCATTGTGAAAAGAACGGCGGCATGTTGCAACCACCACTTGGCTTTCGCATGAATGCCTCCAGCTGGCCCGGCTATCTCTGTAAGATTTTAAATAATGCTATGGTAGCACCGGAAGAGATTTTCCAGCCTGAGCCAGCAGATCCGCCGGAAAATCTCTTTCAGGTGGGCCAAAAGCTCGAGGCGGTCGACAAAAAGAATCCACAATTGATTTGCTGTGCAACAGTTGATGCGATTAAAGACGACCAAATCCATGTGACATTCGATGGGTGGCGTGGAGCGTTCGACTATTGGTGCAGCTACAAATCACGGGATATATTCCCGGTTGGTTGGTGTGCCCGTAGTTGCCATCCTATGCAACCGCCCGGCCATAAGTCGCGCATGGATTCCAGTTCGAGCAAACATCGCAGTCCTCGTCAACGTTATGCATTTATTCAAGAAACGGATGCTATGGTTCCAGCTACACCTGTCACAGCTCACTTTCATACCAACTGCAAAGGAGGTCCATTTATCAATAGCTCAAAGCTTCCATCAATGGTAACGGGTCCTACACACCAAACATTATCGAAACTTTGTCTGCAAGAGGTATTGGCAGCCAGCACAGACACCCAGCAGTTGTCTAAACTCCTGTTTGCACTCGATGGTGACGTTCACATTGTTACAGCGGCTGGGAAAAATTTTACGGTAAGTGTAATATTGACATATCGATATGAAATAATTTTATGAGGAAATGTAAAAAGATGTAGAATCCTTAAAATTTTAATTAAAAGCGATACGAGAAAATAGGACCACGTTTTAAGTTTTCTAGTTGAGGAAGGTTGTGGTGTTTTTTTGGAAACTGTTCGAAATATTTTCTTAGATAAACATTTATTTATTGACTCGATTAAAAAGATTTGCTCCGTATTGTTTCACTTTTCGATTTAAGATTCAAAGTGTATTAATATACATAAAGAGTGATAAGTGTATAATGAAAATAATTGGGATGAGTGGTAATCGTTTTATAAATAAATGAAATGATAATAATTTGTCTTGATTTATTGCAAAATTCTAATTGTATGTGTAATTTGAACTAAAGTATTAGTGTAAATAAAGTAAATAATGTTTATTATTGGTTACAACTTTTGTAATACACACATTTTGATACATTTGAAGTAGTGTCATTAAATGACAATGTTTCCTAATATGCCCACTGTACTTATGTTATTTCTTTTCTTTTATAGATAGGATTCAAGTTTTTTTTGAAACTCGTTTTTTAAATTTGACGGAAATATTCGATTATCTGTAAACTTTTTGCTTGTGAAAACTGTGCGTAACTTTGCAAGGCAGTCGGATATGGCATTGTAATAATGGAACACAAGACGTTTTACGTTAATCAATACTAACCATTTTAACTGAAGTGCTTGCTTCAATCTCGTTAATTGTTGATTGTTGTTCCGATCCCACCAGACACTATAAGCATTCATTTTTTTGTATCAATATTGACTTTATCACTGTCTCCGGAGCTTCATCTTGCTTCGTTCATGCTCTTTCTCACTCTTTATTGTCGTGCGTCTATTTTAATCATCTGTAATCATTTGCTTCAGAAATGAAACGATTTTGTTTCTTTTTAGAAGTGGAAATTCGGTCCATTATTTTTTTGTTCATATTGTCTGCATAAGAAATTATAAAAAGCACAATAATTTTCGTCAAAACAACAAACATCTTTAATCTTAATGTCTAAAAGAAGAAATTGACAAACGTCAACATTAAACCCTTTTATTATTTCAACATGATCAAAGATTTCTTTATTTTTAAAACCCCTTGGCGTTGCCGATTTTTTAAAATTTTTTTGTTTCTACATTATTTCCAAGCAATTTTACTTTTTAATTCATAGGAGCACTATACCGTTTATGTCTAGTTATTGAAAAGGCCACTCCATTAAGAGTACTTGATTTTCCTGAAATCACGGCTTTACTTGCTTTACTAAATAGCGTCCTCACCAAAGGCAATTACAGAAAATTTTGCCGATATCAGAAGAATAAGATTATTAACAAAACCTCGCTCTCATTTTTTTTAGTTTTTTGAGTCGTACGCTTTCTTTTATGACGCGTTTATGATTTTCCATATGACCCAATTAAATTAAACTTCGTTTCGTCAGATGAGGAATTTAGCAAATTCCAATCAATATTTCTAGTTATTTTTCGACTTCGACATAGAAGTTCAACTTAGTTACTTAGTTGGCGTTAACAACCAATTTGTTGATTTTTGGCCTGACAATTTCTTTTGAAGGATTCTGATTTGCGCGTATCTTCGCCAGTTGGTCACAACGATCCCCAACTTAGTTCTTCGAAAGTAGACAAAGCTTTTACATAAGTTATCTATCGACTATCCTAAGACTTATATACGCTAACTATCGACGATCAGCGTACTAAGTATCCATTTCGTCGAAATATTCTGTTCCACCCTTCCGACATTGCCGAACCATTGTGGTACAGTTTTCTCAAATTTTTTTCTTTCTTATTGTGCGGCTTGTAACAAAGGCACTGATGTATATTTTTAAGCTATTTGATGACTTGAAAAAGATTAACTTTAAGGTCTGAATTAAAAGTTTATGAAAAGGTTCGGACTTCTTGCTTTAGTCTTTGCCCTTTTCCTTAAGTACATAGAAGTTTTTGCCAGAAATCTGCTGAGAGGAAGTCGCCGCAGAAATATTTTTTCATATTTCGTTTTGATGTCTAACCTGGGGTTTGAAGCGTGATCTTAAGTCTAATAGGCCAACACACTACCTACTAGACTATGGCGACTACAGTTGCAGAAGTTACCAATATTTCGCTGTTGACGTCTTGCCAAAAGGTCCTTAATGTACAAATGGAAAGGAAACTGTGTTCAAATGCTTCAATTTCGCGAATTCAAATTCAATCTATGATTGGAACTGTTGGCGGTAGAATGACGATGTGATAGAGATGATGTTACTGTCAGAGATGAATTGGAACATCCTTTACATTTTTAAATCTTTTTAAAAGACATAAAAATAATAGACATTTATTTTTTCTAAAAGTAGAACAAAATATTGTAAAATAAATATTTTTTCGTATCATATATTTACAAACATTATTAAATAATATTTATTTATTTTATAATTTCAAATAAAAGGTAAAAATACCATCACCATTGCGTATGAAAGATGACGAAAGTTTGGCACAATTTATAGAAACATTATGTACAACATGCAGGGCATGTCCAAATTTAATTTCACTCTCACCTGATACAGAGGATTGTGAAAAATGTGCAAATACAAAGAAAAGACAAATAGCACATATATCTGGAGAGTCGTCTTCGTCAGCGATACCAGAAAAACGTAGTAAAACACCAGGTAGTGCAGAAAAAATTAATATTAAACAAGAAGTGGCTACATCAACGACAACAGCTAATTCTGCAGTAGATGCTTTTGGCAATGTTAAGAACTCTACCCAAGTAACATCTACAGTATCTACAGCATCCTCGAATTCTTCAACGCTAACATCTACATCCACATCATCTGCATCGACAACAAAAAGTAATCAAAATCATATGAATAATCAGCAATCGCAATTGCAACAACAGCACAGTATGGTATCATCAGTTAAGCAACAACATCTAAATAATCATACAATTATTACAAGTAGTATTAGCAACAACAATAATAATACTGCAATAAGCGGTACACAATCTTTAGCTACCGTAAACGGTACTAATAACAATCTAGTGACAAATGTTCTCATAAAAACAGAACCAAATACAAATAATACAACAAACGGCATACAGGTTGGTTGGTTGGTTTAAGACATACCGTTTTGAAAATCTTATTTCTTTATTAATTTTTCCCCTGTTTTTTAATTTTAGACCGCATCACCAGTGCAAGCTCTAAGACAAGTACGTATTCATCACCACAGCGGTAATATA
Organism: Sarcophaga variegata; assembly: GCA_932273835.1. Classification (NCBI taxonomy): domain Eukaryota; kingdom Metazoa; phylum Arthropoda; class Insecta; order Diptera; family Sarcophagidae; genus Sarcophaga; species Sarcophaga variegata. Next base: position 32,761,571 of record OW026359.1, on the reverse strand, counting down.
GGCAATAGTGGGTCTTCTCTGACAGGCACTACATCCGCAACAATGGTTGCGACATCGCATTCGGATGAACAGAAACATTCTTCACTTACCTCAAACTCGAATTTTAAATATTTAGCACCTCTTGTTGCCGAAGTGCACCCAGAGCAATCCAATATGACAGCAGCAGCAACTGGTGCTGCTTCAACAACTTATAAATCTCCTTCCACATTATCATCATCTGCTTCGTTACCTACATCAGTCTCCACACCGTTCTGTGCATCTCAGTCGGCATCGTCTACAGCAGCCGCGGCTACCGCTGTTATACCTTCCACATCAACTTATTGTCCTACAGTTACTATACCCATGCAGCATTTAAACGCTACAAATGGTAGTGTAAGCACAGTGGCGTTGCCTTCAGCGGCATTACCTCCTTTGCGATCCCATCCAGGGGATTGGTCAATCGAGGAAGTTATACAATTTATTGAAACTAATGATAGCTCATTAGCTGTACACGGTGATCTCTTCAGGAAACATGTAAGTTGTAAATTTTTTTCATTTATTTTTTTTATTTGTAATAATTTTTGATAAATTGGATAGAAAATCAGGTGATATACTTGTACATAATAAGTGACCATGTCATTTATCAGGCGATATGAGTTTATTATTATTTTGAAGTTTCAATAATTCAGTACGTTGATAGTTGATACTTTGTCTGAAAGATGCATTATTTTTATATTGTTATGCGGACAAAAAAGTCAGAGACAACAACAAAATACACACTTCATACGGTAAACAGAAATTACAGAAACAAATACGTAGAAATTTATAAGAGGGGAATAAAACAAAGATCAAAAATTCAATAACAACAATTTAATAGAAAGATCTTGGAGTTACCAGACAAAAAATAAAGGACTGTAAATAGGGCTGTCAGTCAGTGATGAGACATGAACCTATGTTTAATAACCGGTATTTATATTTAAGTACGCGTTAAGCACAGTGTTATTGAACATCGAAAGTTTGATCTTTGTTAATGAGGATCGTGAATAAAATTGATGGCGCAGTGTTATTTAAATATTTTTAGTAAGAAATAAATAACGACCAGTAGCAATTTCTTTTCGATTACTTGCAGTCATCGTATCCACCATAAAAAAACGTTGCTTATAGGAAGAAAGGAATGAATTTAGGTAGGTAGGTAGAGGTGGCTGGCCATCCAAGAAAAATTTTTGGATGGACTCACTTAGGCCGCATTGGGCCAATTGTGCTATCACAGTCTTCCGTTATCCCCTAGTCTCGAAACCATTCGAAGCTCCTGATGAAGCGACTCAGGCTGTCTATGTCAATTCCTGACACTTCCTCCAGATCATCTATGCAGTAAGTACCCAAGTACTTCCTTCTCCTTTGGCAAAGAGCCGGGCATGTACCCAGCGGATGAGGGACAGTCTCCTCTTCTTCCTCATCTCTGCAGCTTCTTCAGAAGTCGTTAGCAAGGTGGCCAAGACCAATGCGCCTCGCATGCGTACCCATAATGCAATGCCCCGTAATGACACCGACAACTACACTGAGCGCGCCTCTTTGGAGTTTAAGTAGACTCATTGTGCGCCCCTCATTCAGCCTTGGCCAAAATTTTACGAGCTGTTCTACCCGTGTCCGAGGCCGCCCACCTGTCGTTGACGGAATCGACGATCGCATTATCAATTATGAGCTTGTAGGTCCTCATAGGTTTACCCAGATTGGAGAACTCATCGGAGAGTTCGATGGTCGTGCCCCGCCTGGCAAGTTCATCAGCTCTACAGTTACCCGGAATCATACGATACCCTTACGATATGGATGTCATATCGTTCCGCTATCTCGTCGAGATAGACCGTACACCGTCTTGGAGTTCATCACATTAGAACTCAGAGCCTTGATAGTATGGTGACGCTCCGCTTGGAGACCCTTCCGTCCCCAATAATACTCGTCGCAGCCTGTGTGGCCACCACCTCGGCCTGAAAGACACTGCAGGGGTCTGGTTGTCTTATAGATTGAGCTATTCCAACCGATTCCGAAAAATTCTACTGCCAACAGCTCCGTTCAGCTTAGAACCGTCGGTGTAGATTTATACGGAGTCTCTTAACAGGTGGGTCAGACCATCCTTCCAGGCTCCGTTGTCCGGAACCGATGTCCTGAATCTCCTCATGAAGTCGTATCGCGGTGTTATTAAGTCACTGCTCCCGACAGCTCCAACTTCCCTCAGGATCCTTGCGTGGCCTATATCCGAGTCATACCACTGTCCAGTCGCCCAGAGACGTTTACTTATTTTAGCAGCCACTCCCCTACAGAAAAGGTCAAGCGGAAAGAGGCCTGAAATTATCTCCAGTGCCGACGTAGGTGTATTGCGCAAGGCACCACTAATGATAATATAGGCAGATCTCTGCAGTCGCTGTATTAGTTTCGAATTAGTCTTCTTTTCAAGGGATTCCCACCAAACTAGGCATCCATAGGTCAAGATAGGTCTGACCACCGCTGTGTAGATCCAGTGTGTCATTATAGGTTCTAGGCTCCATTTTCTCCCCAACACTCTGTTACAAGGATACAGAGCAATGGAAACCTTTTTAATTCTGTTAATGATATTCGATTTCCAAGACAGCTTCCTATCCAGAATGAGTCCTAAAAAGTGTGCCTCCTGTTTGAGTTTCAGTTCCGTCCCGTTTAGTTTCAATGGACGAAAAGTCGGTGGCTTGTACCTTCTCGTGAAGAGGACTACTCCCGTTTTCCGGATTAACACCCAATCTACGATCAGATGTCCACACGCAGACACTCCTCAGAGCCAGTTGCATCCTATCTCTGATAGTGTCGACAAATCTAAGGAAGGAATTTAAAAACGAACGATATTATAATCACGGAATTGCTATTAGTGACTTTACTTCACCTATCTGTCAAGCGTTATGTGGTTCGTAGTGCCATACACTTGAAGGCAATAGGCATATTCAAGTTTCGTACTCATACTTAACAATATGTATGATGTTGTTGATTTCGATTCTTTATGACTCAACATTTACAAGAATCACAAAATAAGTATGATTCGCCTACAAACACGAAAATACTCACTAGAAGACTGTGTTTGCCTTGCTTGCTGTCTTTGTCTTTTTTTCTTTTTTGTAAATGCAACAACAACTAAAACTGTAAATTTTGATGAATGATTCGAGTCACTTGATTCATTGCTGATCTCTGATACCTATGTCTTCCATATCATGACTTTCGTGAAGGAGGATGAGACTATCATACATATCATTCCTCTGTTTTTGTCTAGAGTTGTCTAGCGTTGTTTGTAAATGGGAAAACAGTGAAAAGTTTCTATATAGTTACACTCGGTACAATTAACTTGTTCTACATGGTTTCTTCACAACTTTCACAAAATTTCGAACGTTAGGAGATATTGTTGCATAGTTACAGTTTTCTCCATATTTTCCATATTCCTGCGGAACTATCTGCCTGGATGTCGTTTTTAAAATGTACTACCATATTGGTTGTATTGTATTGGTTTGGTGTACAATTCGGTCATTCTGACGTTTGCATTGATATGGGCAACAGCGCCCGTAGGTTCAAGTATAATTGGGGATTTTTATATTACTTTTCTCCCCGTTGTGTTTAATCTAATCCATGAAATAAGATTACGAGGCTATACTTAATTGTGTGTGTGTCACAGAGATTCGAACAATTTTATTGTCGAAAAGGAAAATATGTATATCGTTAGTTTGTCATATATCGTCAGTTCTATGCCCTTAAAATTAATTTTGTCCTCAATTGCATATGTTTGTATTTGGGAAATTCACACAAGCCCTTGTATCGTTGTATGGTGTGTATCGTTGTACGAAAATACAACAGTGTATGCTTGTTGTTTATAATTTTCATATAAAAATCCGATACACTTATACACATTTTTTTCATATGTTTTTAAAAGTTGTATTGGTTTCGGGCTATCTGTTTATGTAAATGCCAGTAATCAAGAAGAAGAATAAAAATACAAAATATTTTCTATGCAACTTGAGTCAAAAATTAACATTTCAAAATTATATTTTTTTATTTAATTTACTTTTTTCCGCAATATTTTTTATTTTGCTGCTTGAAAATTAAATTATTAATAATGTTATTCTTCTTCTTATCGCTTTTTGACGTTTGGAGTACGAAATACACAATACAACATAACATTAAGCGTTCACAAACAAAAAGTGTATTCAGTACAACATACACGATACAAAGTCGTGTGAATTGCCCAATTGGTTTATTGTTTCTGTTCAAAATGTTAAATTTTTATTTGATTTTAAACAAATAAAATGTTTACTTTTATTTTATTTTTATTAATTTATGTTACTTATTTCTAAATTTATTTGCAGGAAATTGACGGTAAAGCCTTGTTATTGTTAACCTCCGAAATGATGATGAAATATATGGGTCTTAAACTTGGACCAGCCTTAAAGATTTGCAATTTAGTTAATAAAGTTAATGGACGTCGTAATAATATGTCCCTGTAAATATTCCATTTATAAATCTCCATTCCCTAATCCTAATCAAACAAAACCAATCCAATTATAAATTAATATTAACCAAAAACACCAAAATAATTATCAAAATCACACTTACCTTAACAAAAACAAAACAAAATAAAAAACTAAAAATATTATAATGAATAAATAAACAAAAGAAAATCAAATACACAATCACATATAAACATATATAAATATCTATAGAGAAACTTAAACATAAACCATACAAACATACACATAATAAATACATACATATTAAAAAAAAAGTTATAAAAATTCAATACAGGCGGTAAAGTGAAAAAAGTAAACAGAAGTCTAAAGAGAAAATATTAAAATCAAAGGAAAAAGAAAATGAAAAAAATAAAAACTTAAACCATATAAACGAATAACTTATAATAAATATTATATTCTCTAGATAACAATAAAACAATGAAAGACAAAAGTAAATGAAAATTAAAGAATATGTTAATCCAGAAAAATAATATTTAATTAAAATATTAAATCGTTAAAATCTTTACACACACATAAAATCTTTACATACACATAAACATACTTACACACACACCATTACATATACAAACATACATATATTTGATATGCAATCTTTTTTTCATCATTGAAATTTTGGAATTTGTACTATACATCTATTAGTTTGTGTATTGTATAAAGGACTGTATTATTAAAATTACTATTGAATATCTTTTAAATATTCTGGTTGGTTACTTTCTATTTTAACCAAAAATTACAAGAGTATTTTTTTAATTTATCTTTGTTGTTATTACATATTTTTATTTTAATTATTATAAAATAGTTTTGAATTTTTAGTTTAACTTTTAATGTTTTTTATTTAATTTAATTTTTTTTTTAATAGAATCTTGATTCTAAATTAAATTGTACGTATATATATGTATATCTTTTAAAGTAAACTCAAATATTTCTTTATCAGCAAATGTCAAACATATGCAGAAATTTAAATTAAAGTAAAAAACAAAATAAAAAAAAAAACAAAAAACAAATACTATTAAAATAAAATGATTAAATTCATTTTAAATATATTGTAGTAATATTAAGTTTTAAAAATATTTACCATAAAGATCGGACAAATAATTTCTTTCAAAAAATAACATCCCCCGTTTAACCATTTACCATTGATTTCATTTTAAATTATTATTTAAACCATTAGCCTTATAAGGTCACAAAAGTATATAGTACGTACGTACGTATGTACGTGTAGTAAGTAGTACGATATGAATTTAGTTTTTAGATTAAAAAAAGCAAAAAAAAAATAATATTTAATTAAAAATTGAACTTATTTAACTGATCTTTATGTGATTTATTTTTCCTTTTAATTCTTAAAATGTGTATTTAGTTTAGTATTAATGGAAGAAAAATTAAAAAAGAAATAGAAGTAATAAAAACAAAGGATAATAAATAAAAATTATAAAACACAAATTCAATATATTTCATTATCAATTAATTCATAATCATTATAATTATTATTATTTCTGTACATAAACAAATAAAACAAAACAAAATGTAAACATTTTAAATTTTGAAAACTCTAAAATCAAACATTTTATATCTCTACAGTGTGTAAAGAAGGTTTATAACGCAAGCTAACTACGCCATAATTATAAGTTTGCATTTTATGGGCCACGCAAATTTATCCAAGTTTCAGTTTCTTATTGTGTATGGTTTTAAAGGGTGATTTTTTTTAAAGGCTTACATACAAAGCTGCCAGATTTGACGAGTTATCGTCATTTTGACGATTTTGAGCTCCAAAAATACCATATTCCCGATTTGACGATTTATGTCCTTATTTTGACGATTTTTGAAAATTAAAAATTTACATTATATTCTTTGCTTTAGTACATTCAAAGCCACTTTAAGCTTTGTATTTACTCTGCAATTGTTACTATTGGAAATTTATGTTAGTAAAAACAAGGAATAAAGCATTATATTTTTAAGTTACTTTCGAATACATGTGATGATTTTTCTGTATTTTATTCCTTTTTAACCCCTTAAAGGCCAAAAAAATAAAACTCCTAAATAACCTCGTAGTTGACAATAATTTATCACTTGTCGTTGCAGACAATTTTAAAAATTCGATTATAGCTTCTAATATTACCATCGGAAGAACAAAGGCAAGCGCCGTTATTTCGTTTCGTACCACCAACACTCAGGGGATCGATGGCATTGTGTTTAGAACTATGAAAATGTGTTATGTGAAGAAGGAAAGAGAGAACAGTGTTTATGGACACTAGAGTTGTATATATTGATACCATAAGTAACAGGAAAGGCCTCAGTAGGAATTGAGTTCGACATACGAATAGTCTGACTAAAGAACGCATTTTTACTGTAATGTAGTGCGCGATCCACTGGCCAATCGATAACATACGGAAGTGGTGGCCGACAAAGATGAGCGTTACGTAGGAATACATGATTTTCGAGAAAAGTACCCTTACTTCGTTCGAGCAAAATCCTTTTGTCGAAGCGATAGAACAGTGAAACACAAACCACATTGAACGATGTTGCAATGATTCAATGGAGTTGGATACACCACCGTCATTAACGTGCTACTACGGCCTCTCCTGTATACGATCGGAAACCTCAAAATAGACGTTGAGACACCGACTTATACATGAGAATTGTATTCCAGTTTCGGTCGGTTACAAATGGTGTAAATAGTAATATCATAAGATCTTAAGAAGGAAATGAAGGAACTGAAAAATGTGTTGGTTGAAGGCATCATTACACTGAATTTTCATGATCAGAATGTCAAGACCTTTTGACTCCTTAATATTTACACCAGCCATAGATTAAGATGATGCAATATTTTTGAGGCGCTTATGTGTCAATAAACAACACTGGGATATATTGTTTAAACCTTAAGCAATTTTTTTCCTGAAAATGATATAAAATTTCTCCATTTTTGGAAAAAAAAAATTAATAAATGAAGATGAGGGCCGTTCGCTTTTAGGTTCTAAATAATTTTTTTTTAAACTCAGATACATATATTGACTTTATATGTTTTACTACAATAGAAATAATTTTGGTTTTTAAAAACTTTTAATTTATTTATTTATTTTTTCTGAAGAATTTTTGACGATTTTAATAAACGTCTTTGACTTTGATTTTGACGATTTTTTCTCAAATATTTGACGATTTGGTGCCTCATTTATCTGGCAGCTATGCTTACATACATACATACATAGATACATAATTGGTCATTACAACCCTTTAGTCAGGATTACGACCTAGTTTCTCACACCACTTATGTTGTATGCGTTAATTTTTATACATGAGTGGCGGGACCTAAAGTCGACACTGAACGACAGATTTATGAGAAACTTTTCTGGGCAATTTTATTTACTCTCTGAGTTTTTGCTTAAAGGTTTACCAATTGAAAATTGAAGAAATAGAATATTTGCAAAAGTGAGTATGAATATTTATTTTTTATTTATTTCAAGTCTATGGAAAATCATTACAGACTTACATTTTATATTTCAATACGAAATTATTATTATTATGATTTATGAAGTTCGCATAATAAAAAATAAAAAAATGAAAATAAAATAAATAAAAAATGTGTAATATTTTATAATTATGAAATTCTAGTATCTTGTTGGACGAACAGGTATTTTTATGGAAAGTTTTTCTAGAAGAAATTGAGAGTTGATGACACCATTAATCAGCTTCAGGAGAATGACAGTATTTAGCATTTTACGATAGAATTTTACAATAGGGTAATTACAATATCCAATTTATAATAATTACATTTATATACATAAGAAAATTACACACGTTAATAAACGTAAAGTGAATGTAATTACTCCAACACATGTAGCTTTGCTAACAGTTGATGTAATATGATTTTTGAAGTCCAATTTACAATCGAAAACTATGAATAAATCGTTAAAGGAATTAAATACTAGTTCAAGAGCAGCACCATTCATTATATAAAATCCATTGGTTGGAGATGATCTAGTGAAGCACATACATATATTCACATTTTTTAACATTCAGTTCCATTAAATTAGTACTACACCAAGAGGTTAAGTAGTTAGTATCGTCTTGTAAAAGTACTTGGTCTTCAATGTTATTAGATGATAAAAATATTTTAGCATCATCTGTATACATTAATGTGTTTGAATTTTTAATAACAGAAGGGAGATGATTTATAAAAAGAGGAAATAGGAGCGGCCCGAGATGTGGTACGTCTGACAGTACATAAATGGCGATAGATAAATGTCTGTTATTCAATTTTTAAAGATAATTTGATGTAAATGTTGCCTGTCGTAGATGGTCCATCCAGCTACACATACATATATACATAATTGGATCAGCCAGAATTACGACGTAGCTTCTCACACTACTTATGTTGTGTGTGTATATATGAGTGGTGGGACCTACAGTTTAAAGTCGATTCCGAATGAAATATTTTTGAGAAACTTTTCATGGCAATTTTAATTACTTTCAGAATTTTTGCTGGAAATCTGCTGAGAGGAAGTCTCAGGCGTGGCCTCACGTCTAATAAGGCAACATACTATCTACTAGACTACGGAGACTACAATTGGACTGGACTACCATCCAGCGACAACTTTAGTATAGGGCCTGTTCTTAAATGCAACATTGCGCTGCAAATATGATTATTTTGCGCTAACGTTACCAATCACATGTTGCAGATGCTTCTTTTTGCTGATTTATTTGTTTGCATTTACGAACGAACAAACACTGCAGATATGGAAAAATTATTAATAAATTTGATTTTTGAACTGGACCATAAAACAAATGACCAAATGTTGTTAAATGCACAAAAAAGTGTACTTCGTGCAAAAAAGAAGGCATTTAAGGAAGAAAAAAGAAACATTGTTAAAACCACAGAATATACACAGAATAGAAACAAGAGTTTGACATTTAACTTTCCATGGAGAAAGAGGCAGCAAATATTACCAAAAAGTATTTCTGTCTCTCTCTGATTGTAACTCTGTTTTGTTTATTTATGTTTTTTTAGTTTTCGGGGTGGTTTTTTATTTTGGCGAGAGTTAATAAAAAATGTAATTTTTGTCTAAAACTATTAATAAATAATAAAAACAACTAATAACAATAAAAACTTTGACTTTTTCTTTCAAGAAATTAAAAAATATTGGCAACTTTCAGCAAGAAAATTTTTTTATGAGCAGTACGTCTTATTTTGATCTTGTAATATTTAGCTTCTCACTTACATCTTGCACAAGAAACTATATTCATTGTGACCGAAAATCACCCACATTTCGATTAATATTTAAATATTTAAGAATCTTTAAACTTTTCATTGAAGAAATTAAGAAATATTCAAAATTTTGTCTTTTTTAAAACACAATAAAAATGTTTATTTACATTTAGTTTTTCTACTTTAACCGCCAGTTTTCAGTCTGTATATCTGTTGCTTCTAACACATTTGATTCGCAAAACATTAAAATATTTTTTTTCTCCCTCTACGAGGTAGGTTAAAGTGCTGCTTTGAGCGTTTTTAAACGTCAAAGGTTTCAATTCTGTGTATATTCTGTGATTTTTATGATCAGTGTTTTGTGTTTATTTGCTCATAATATGATTTAATGTTGCATTTACGAACATGTGACAGCTGCAGTGCTGCCAAGGTTTGCATTTATGAACACGATGCTCATAACATGCAGCGCAATGATGCATTTACGAACAGGCCCATACTTTTTCCAGTGTTGCGACTTATTCTCACGAAAATAGCCTAGCGGGGTTAATAGATTGTTATCCCTCTATTCCCACATTTCCAATCACTTCGGAATAATTTATGGGAGGAACACTAACCTGAAGTTAAATTTTTTTATTTAAGAACTCGTTTAACTTATACACGTACAAATGTGCATATAGTGTGTCTCATCATAAAGATATTTTTTTATTTTAAATATTTGTTAAACTCTTACATTAATCGATTGGGTTCCCGTTAAAGAGTTATTTGCCTTCCCTATGTACACATATACACGCTTGACTAGCTAGGTATTATTGCTAGATGTGATAGACAGACTACCTCGAAATTTTCAGCTGTAGTAGAGAAAAAGCAATCAATTGAACTGCTTTTAAAACCACAGAGAATAAATGCTTTTTCGTATAATGTCAGCATAGCTTGTTAAAAGCCTAGATATATAAGAATCTGTTACTGCTCAACAACAAACTCAAGGGAGGAATTGGAATACTAGTGAAACCCATCACTGTTACTTTGCAGAGGAAACATGGAAAGCCGAATTATTGTCTAACGCATGTGTTGATGACACATGGAACTTTTTTAAAGCTATCTTTATCGCTCTAAGTTGAAAGATATCAGACACTGTGAGCAATATGGCCATCTTCTTCTTATTTTGCCAAAACGGAATGAAAAAAGAAGAAACTTGACAACTTGGCACCAATCCCAATACCCAACAATGTTGACAGCAGATGCTAACATACATTCAGCCACAAAAGTATACATAGGGATAAAAAATTTCAGAAATTTTTTATCTAAACCGTTTTCGTTGAAAATATTTATAATTGTCTGACAACTTTCCTCGATTTTAAGCCGGTCTTGGTTAACAAATTTCAGAAATTATATAAAGATATTATATAAATTTTAAAGATTTTCAACGAAAACGGATTAGTTAAAAAATTTCTGATATTTCGTTGAAAATATTTATAATTGTCTGACATCTTTCTTCGATTTTAAGACGGTCTTTTGCATTGGTACTGAAATTTGTGAAATTTGTAAATCGGATGCATACCGTTGTGGGCCTGTGCAGGGCCACAATTCAGTTCAATTTCAGAAATTTTTTAACCAATGCAAAAGACCGTCTAAACATCAAGGAAACTATAAAGATTTTCAACGAAAACGGATTAGTCAAAAAATTTCTGAAATTTTTTAACCGTGTGTAATTTATTAACTGTGTGTATATGGTATAGTGATAAATTCGTGTGTGACATAAGGAAATATTTCGCGACCCTAATCCTTTTTACTGGGCGTCACAAGAGCTTGGAATTATAGAAGCTATGGTCATGGCAAAATCTTGGAATCGGAATATACCTATATACACGGTTTTACTATAAAGATACCGGACTGATGCCTTTTGATAGTGGCTTTTAACTCCTAAGCAACGTGTTCAAGTTTTCACTGATAGATTCAGATCTCGCAGCAAACTCAGTACAATTCCGGCTGAAGTAATGGTTATAAAGATTGCAGCTGAGCGTATTGTGTATAACAGTATGTCGTATAATGTATTACTGACAGTAAAGAGGCCATTGGACCTCTAGAATATGTACACGCTACGTCTGAGATAGTCGAATAATGTCGTGAGTGCTTAGAATATATACGTATGTAAAGAGACATTTGACGGTTACCCACATATGTGTTCCTGAACATGGGAACCCATTTGCAAAGCCAACGCAAGTTAGTTATTATCTATTGAGTCTGTTTTGCCAAATCACCGTGGGTGACCAAAGACTGCGACGTGAGCACGCTGATTGGGTTCTGGCGCAGTTGGCTGACTTAAAAACTGACCTAAAAATTATTTTCAGCTTCTTGGTGATTTCTGTATAAATGGGTACGAGAATCATACAAAATTGTAAAATTTAGAACACTACCACTCTATATAAGTACCAATGCTCGACCAAAAAGTCACTGTTTGGTGTAGATTTAGGGCTGGTGACAATATCTGTACATATTACTTTGAGAACGACTTGGGTAAGACCATTACAACTACTATAGACCGATGATCACATACCCACACCACACCACTCATGTTATGGGTGTTAATTTTATGCTGAGTCCCGCCACTCAGTTCCCAATCGACTCCGAGCGACAAATATTTGACAAGCTTTTTATGACAATTTTATTTATTTCAAAGTTTTTGCCAGAAATCTCCAGAGAGGAGGTAGTTGAAGAAAGATTTTCCTTCATGTTTTGTTTTGTTGGAGATGTCTGACCTGGGGTTTGATCTGTGGCCTCACGTCTAATAAGGCAACACACTATCTACTAGACTATGGCGACTTTAGTCCATGATTACTTACTTCTTTTGGTCTGAATTGGATGGTGTGGACGCCATGTGGCTTCAACAGTCAAAAAACTCATGCCGCGCATTGTATATTTAAGACGAGCGATTTGAGGGGATTTTGGACTGGTCATGGAAATTGTCGGATTTGTCACCAATTATCTTAAAAGCGAGTTTTTAATTCATATATTTGAGAGTAATTTTTTTAAAATATTTCCTGGAAAATATAAAAACTCCAGCTATTGTTTGAACAAACCTTGTTAGAAGTTGGTTTTCTTTAACAAAAATTTTAAATTCCTGTTTGAATCTGTACTGAAATCACAATACCCCACTATTTGAAAGTTTAAATTTATTGTTCCATTTCCTACAATGAAATGTTTACGTTACGCTCATTTAAGTCGCATTATTAAGTACTGGACTCTATTATATTATACAGAATCGTATACAGATACATACATATGTATTGAGCATACGCACGTAAATAGTATGTGGTCTGATTGGAAAAAATCGCGCATTTTGTAGAAAAACATGTATGGATGGATGGGAAATAATGTTGGTATTCACATCGCTGGCTATTTGTAAAAAATGTCATTCTGCAATAGATGATGGAGGATGCTTTTGATGCCCAAGAGAAGCGAAATGACAACATGTATTGTACAATAAATACTTATGCTGGCTCATATTTCATTATGTACGTTCATCAGAAAAATGCTTTCATTTGCTATGCGGTCGACTGGTGTGTTAGTTTTTGCGAATGGTTTGTTAGGTATGTAAGCTTGCAGTAAAAGACGACCACTACACAAATTAATTCAATGTACAAAATTTTTCGTGCAACAGATTAGAATTTTATTGATACCCGATCTGTTAGCCGTTCTGCTACCAAGAAAACTTTGTCAAGGCGTTTGAAAAGATAACGAATGTGGGAGAACCTCTTAAATATCTTGCCAAACCTAGCTTAGAATATTCAACGCATATGTAAAGTGTTCTATGAAAGTGGAATCTTGGTATACAGTACATTCATTACTAAGTAAGTCAGAGTCATACCCTCGATATTCGGGCTAAACACCATCATACAACTAGGATTTTTTTTAATTAACCAACGAGTAACACATACTGGAACAAATCGACAGTATTATCAGTAATATATGTAGAGCACTACAGTGTAATGCTCAAGGATTAAGAAGTAGAGCTAATACCGATAAAGAGTATCGAGTAAACACAGAGTTGGTAGTCGGCAATAGTCAAAATACAGTTGATGTAATGAAAGGGGATTAAGTGACCGAAATACCGTACATGTGGTGTAAAAATTGGAAGTGATATAAGTTTTTAAATGTCATAAGACAAATACAAATCTAAATGTATGTATCTTATCATCATATGATGTTCGTTGTTGACTTTTTCCTGTCGGAGGATTTACAGTCAGAGTGATGGCTTGATATATTATTTGGAGGGGGATTAGCATTCAGTTAGTTAGTTTTCAGTTAGAACAGATTTTACGCATATTGTGATATCACAATTAATATCCCTGTCGTACACTCAGTTGACTTTAAATTAACTTAAAACCAACTATTTCTCAAGCAGTGGTGGTTGACACTTGGATTACTTTTATATGGAAATGACTAACTATTTTAACATTGCGATGTCCTAGGAAGTAGTCAATTGTCCGACTCTGCATTACTTTTAAATTAATTTAAAGTTAATTACTTAGCAGTTAACTTAAAGTAAACCTATTTGTAGCTAGCTATAAACTTACTACTTTTAATTAGCTTTAAGGTAGTTTTTTTTTAAACTGACTATAAGTTAGCTAAATTTCAGTGAATGAAAAGTCAGTTCTTTACACGTTGGCTTTAAACTCACAATAATAAGCTATCATATTAATTATTCGAAATGAAACAGTTTTTTAAAATTTATATTTTAATAGAAAACAAAAGTTTATTAATGTAAAAAGAAAATAAATAAATAAAAAAAATAAATTAATAAATAAAATAAATTCATTTCAATACATCACAAGTAATATTTTGCACATTTGTTGGTAAAAAAGATAAAAAGAGTTTCAAAATATAACATTTTCAAATATTTTAATTTTTTGATTTGCGTTCTTCTTTTTAATGCACTTAGCATGAATACAACGTTTTTTTTTTTTTATTATTTTTAAGGCGTTACGCAGCTCAGTTTCCACATCCTGAGAGCCGAGTGATCGACAGGCATCTGTTTAAAAAATATGTATATAAATTTTTACATGTTTTAAGACTTCGTTGAAAATTATATTTTCAAATTAGCACTTACCTGTTAAGGCGTCATAAAAAGCAGCAAAGTCTTTTAAACGCTTATTGCCATGAACACCATCCAAGTTTATGTCCATTCACAAATTTGGTGACATAATTTCCGTAAGGTTTTTTTGGCAAGCGGCCCTTTAATATTGTTTCACTTCACTTCAAATAAAAACACATCAAACCTTTCGAATTTATGTATTTTTTAATTTAGTGTATTTTTTTTTAATTATTTTACGCAAACAATAAATTTTTAACCAAAAATATAAAGCGAAAAGATGACACGCGGTTTTGTTTACTAATCAAATGTCTAAGACGTTAGTTATCTATATCCAACGGCGTTAAGAATTGGAGTGTTTGTATACACTTTGGTTAATGTAAATTTTGCATTGCGTAGTAGTTAGCTTTAAGTTAGTCTATACAAGCAAACTTAAAGTTAGTTTTTTTTTGTAGTTAGCTACTCATTTGACGGCAGGGATCCAACACGGGTATCAAACATACTCTAAGGATACCAATCCGTCTTCAAAACAACTCATGCCATGCAACAATCTTTATATTGAAGTTTTCAGTCAAGGATGTCACAAAAACCTCTGCCTTTTTAAGGCTATAGAAGGGTCCTGTTAAATAAGGTAGAAGGTAGTCTCTTCATTTTCTTTAAGCCTTCAGTTCCTGTAAAAGTCATGCAATGATATGCCACGACTGTAGGCATGCCTATAGATAGGGCAGTGGTCCATGAGAATCACATTTGTGCAAATGATTGTTATGCGATTTAAGGTCAGAAGGCTACCAGCCTTCTTTTTATACATACAAGTAGTCCAGAGTCTAGAAATATTGCACGTACATACCTTCTTTCTCTTGCTAACGAAGTTAGGTCTCCCTGTAAAACAAACGGAAAATACGATTTTAGTGGAGACAATCGGAACAACTACGACTTGCAACGTGTCGAAGCATGTGACTTCGGTAATGGCTCTGACTAGTACATTAGCAATACAGATTTCGATGATTATCGGACGTCCTGGAACTCATACATATAAGAGTTAACTATGAGTGATCCGGGATTTTTTCTTTTTCTTAGTCCCGCACCACTTAGAGCTTCCAATGGAGCGACTCAAACTGCCGATGTCAATGTTCGATAGATCACCAAGATCATCGATATAATAGGAATCAAGATCCTTCTTTCTCTTTTGACATAGTGCTGGGCATGTTTCCAGTAGGTGAAGAACAGTCTCATCTTCCTCCTCATCTCTGCAGTTTCTATAGAAATCATTTTCGAGGTGCGCCAGACTTATGCGCCAATAATGTAATGCCCCGACTCCAACAACTACACTGAGCATGTTTCTTTGGAGTTCAAGAAGCAGTGCGTGCTTACTCCAGTCTTGTCCAGATTTTCTGCGCCATTCTGCCTGTATTCCACAGGTTGACGGAATCTCTGATCACATTGTCAATCATGAGCTTACAAGATCCGCAGAGGGACTCCAATAGTTGAGAACTCGTCAGAGAGTTTGGTGGTCGTGTCGTGCCTGTCCAATTCATCCGCTTTGCAGTTACCCGGGAAATCAGATCTCTCCGCCAGACGTACACCGCCTGAAGTCCATCATGTTGGACCCCAGTGCCCTAATAGCCGTTTGGCTGTCGGAGAGTGTGGTGATGTTTCGATGGGAATATTTGCATCTCAAATAATCGTAACCGCAGTCTGTTCTTCTGAAAAATGCTGCAGCAATACGGCAGCCTTATAGATTCGGCTATTCCGATTGATTCCGAGTAAATTCCACTATCAACGGTTTCTATCAGTTTGGATCCTTTACAAGGACTCTTTATCCGGAATGTCCGTTCTGTATTTCTTTGTGAGGTTATATTCGAAATTTTTTTACAAAACCTCGGCATTAATGGATCAGAACAGATATCGAAGTAATGTTTGTTAGAAACTTAATGACAATCTGGGTGTATAAGTAAATTAAAAAATGTTCCTGCAAAATACCATGTACGGTATTCATCATTATTTGTTTACCTACTTAAATTTGAACACACATCGTTTTTGTCTATACGTGGCGTTTGATAGTGAAGTTGCATTCTTTAAATCGCGTATTGCCTCCTGAGTGTTGACTGCAATAATACTGATGATGATGACGATGATAGAACCAACAAAAAATACGTGTTCATTGACTATATATTCGAGTGCAGGGAGTTACAATATTTTGTCATTTATCATGTGTCGCACAGCCGTGCATGATACGTTTTACGTACATGTGCAGTAACAAACATTTCTACAGTAAATGCAACACAAAATAAAATATTTTTCGAACAAAAAAAAAAACAAAAAATTACGGCGCTTTATAGAATCTTTTTCTATGTATGTATCTTAATGCGGTTTTGTTTATCACATAAAACATGTCGCATCTATACAATAGACAATGTACAATGAACGGTTTTTTTTTTCTGTTTAATAAAAAATAAACTGTGATGGATTGTTATATCACAGTTCGGTGCATGTGACAAATTATGCGTTACCATCAGACGACTCAAATGATTTGTGTGATTTTTATATTCACTATAAATGCACGTATGTGTCGTGGAATAACATTTAATTTTTAACTCTAGTGAAGCAATTTTACAGTTAAAATATTTTTAAAGAGTTTTAATAATCAAATAATGTTTGACTTAAAACTTTCGGCTGTCACCAAATGTATTAAAGAATAGTGAATTAATCTTTAAACAAATTTTGTATACAGAGTTCGGTATCGTTATCGCAAAAAGCTCTCTAATAAGGATATTTTATTCTTATTCTACTTTACAAGGATTCGCGATTTATGGTGATTTCCTTATATGTATGTCACACAGTACGAGGTTTTATAGATTCCACCATTTTAAAAGAAAAGCACGTATATTTATTGGATTGTAAGGAAGACTCATTGTATTAAGTATGGAATAAAATATCCGTCAAATGGCTACTATGGCTTTTGAAAGTTTCTTTTTTACAGAGGTGTGGCTGTGTCTTTCATATGGCTTGTTGGAACTCTGATTTGAGCTTAGGAATTGTTTCTGATTTCTTCGTCGCCGTAGTCTACATAGCAGATAAGTTGGCTTGTTAGACGTGAGACCGTAGTTCAAAACCCAGTCCTTCTCTCGTTCAAAATGGGATAAGAAAAAATACTTCCTTTCATTAATCTTCAGTCAAAAACTGTGCTAGTAAATAAAAATGAGATGAAAAGTTGCTCATAAAATCTGTCGTTCATAGACTGTAGGTCCCGCCATACATGGATGAAATATATTAACACAAACAACATGAGTGGTGTGAGAAGCTAAGTCCTGAAGGGTTGCAATGACCAATTAAGTAAGTACGTTAAACTCCAGATTTCACAAAACCCCTACGAAAACAATCACACGACATCAAATCGCTGAATAAACGGTTGACATCAAAATGTTCTTGTGATAATTTGTTCCTTACATATGCACATAATGGGAGGTGGTGTCGTAACTATGAAACCATATGTCGTTCATATGCATGTAGTTCAATTGAGGCTTCTAAATACTCCGTTGTCACGTTTTTTGTAACAAATGCCGTTCAGTTTTACTGTAAGATTGGGATATCGGCGATACTCCCGTAGACATGAGCAATGTTTTCAAAAACCCGGCCAGTACGTTAACGCCCAGAAGCCTTGCTGTTCATAACAAAATCAATTTCTTCAAATTTATTGATCATTCTTCAAATATTTGACACATTAGGTGGAGTTTGTCGATAGAAAATTCTTCGAAATTTGCGAACGATGTGAGCATAACTTTTCAAATGGTCCCCATATCTCATGAAAAATCTCGGTGACTTTGATTCATCCATCAATATATGTATTTTTAGGATTATTTTGTTATCTCACGAACCCTTTGAGGTGTTTTTGTATATCACTTGTTATTTTAATTCATCGCAGGACTTTTGGTTTTGCCTTTACTAGATTGTTTCGCTGCTACATCTATGGGGATGTTTCAATAGACTTTTACAGTATCAACTAATATTGATATCATTGCTTAAGGTCAAGATTTATAGGCTGCAATCCGCTCCAAAAAATCCATCCCCCCGATCAATGATGCCCTCGATAAGATAACGTTAACAAGAAACAGTATAGGAAGACTAGGCAGAGCAATTCTTTGGGAAAAATAAGACTGGCCCAGTAAAAAGTTTCTTACCACTACATCCCATATCTCTTCACAAGAATGTTGTGTATATGTAACGGCTGATGGCAAGCCTTTCATCGTAGAGTCTGCTGCAGCAGACCAATCACCTGCTTAAAAGGAAAAACTTAATGAAACTGAAGTAAATCAAGTGAAAAATAAAAAATTTTAAAAGTAAATAATGGGTAAATGCTTTGTGAGACTCCTATGATTTTTTTGGTTCTGCATATGTCGCTGTAGTGTAGTAGGTAGAGTCTTGGCTTACTAGACGTGGGGCCACGATTGAAAGCTCAGGTCAGACCTCAAAACGAAAATATGAAAAATTTCTTCAGCGACTTCCTCTCAGCAGATTTTCGCAAAAATTCTGAAAGTAAATAAAATTGCCATGAAAAGTTCCTCAAAAATCTGTCATTCAAAGTCGACTTTAAACTGCAGGTTCCGCGTCTCATGTATAAATTGAACACACATAACATAAGTGGTGTGAGAACCTAGGTCCATAATACTGACTGAAGGGTAGTAATGACCAATTATATATGTATGTATGTTTTGTTTTATTACATTTTTAAATTTAAACTTTTAAATGGCCCACCCTTTATTTTTAATAATAATCCTTGGTTCAAACGTAATGTAGTCATAATAACAACTCCTAACATTGATTTAGAATTTTAGTTTAAAACTTTTTATCTTAATACTCTGTCTTCTACAGCAAAAGAGAATAAAAACTTATGGAAGCAAATCTTAAAATCCATAAAAGTCCTTATGGCGTTATTAGAGCAACTGAAAGGAAAATTTTCTACAATAATTCTATTACGATATAAAATAAAATAAAAGTTTATTTACTTGAAAACTTGTTCGTTTTTTTTTCTTTTAGGCTTTTAAAATCGCACTTAAACCACCTGTTTGGTTTATAAGAGCCATGAACGACAAAAGAAACGACAAAATGTGGAATGGGCTTGAATTAAATAGAGTACCAGCCACCTTTTTATGAGTACTTTTGAGTATACTGCATTGGCTTAGACAGAATTCATTATCACGTTGCTGTATTTTAAAATTCTTTTCTTTTTATTTTCTGTTTGCCTTTCTATTGTTTTTTTTTTTATCAAGTATTGTTCTTTTCTTATAAATTATGGAAATTTTTGTTTTGCACTTGAATGCTGCAAAATCCAGGCATTTAAAAGAATGTATTATTAGCAGAATATTTTCAAACGAGTATTTGTTTTGACAAAGTTTTCTTTTCTTAACACAGCAGCAGCCATTTAAGTTACTGTTTTTAATCAACTTTATAGGCTCAATCACTTTAAAATGGAAGAGTTAGCATGAACTATGAAAACTAAAAAGAAAAGAAGTCAAAATTCTTTTGTTTTTGGGTACACAATACAATTTGCATTCGATGTAAAACAAAAGTTTTCCATTTTAATGAAAAACTTTCAAGAGGCGTTTTAATGGATGTGAATTAAACCGGGTATTTTCTTGTCTATTGTAGAGATTTACTAGTTAACTTCATATCAATTTGTATGTGTATTTACATTTTATGGGAAAACTCTATTGTTTAAAAGGCTCTATCTATGTAGCAGAAAAAGGTCATAATAAAGAAAAAGGCCAACAAAAGATTAAAACTTATTTAACAAAGTGTATGGTAGTAAATATTGAATACAATATTCATAACAATTGTAAACAAAACAAAACAAAACATTTTACACTCAGTTTTTTATGCATCTTAAAGTGCTTTTTAGATTGTATTCATTATGCAATGAACAACTAGCCTTTAAACCAAAAAACTATACTAATCTCTGGGAAATTACAGTAACGTTAAGGATGGAATGCATGCAATCAAGGTAAAGTTTCTGACAGTGGTCAACGTGGCGACCTCCAGGACGATAATTGTCTTGCTGTATTAAAGTTGACACGCGTGGACCCTCCTGGATGGCATACTAGCACCCGCTAGATGTTAACTAATGCGTACAGCGAAGTCCAATCCCCTGGACTTTAAATTTGGGTTGTGCGTAGGGCTTGAAACCCACAACATAAAAATGTTATCCAATGAAAAGCAGAACACAAGCCTCTAGAAAGATCGCCTCAAAAGTTGACGACCACGGCAAACGTTTGTGAATAGGCACATGGAAGGTCCGCACCCTTCACAGAGCTGATATTGTTCAGACATATTTAAAATCGTGTTAATAAAAAAGGTCTAGAATTTGTTTCAGTTTAAAGAAATTTGTGATTTTAAATTCGGCCTGTAGTAGATGCACTACTTTGTCTTCCATTTCTACAAACAAAGACATCCTCACCACTCTATATCCAATAAAACAATTGAATACATTTTTACAAGGCCGTTATCCCAAGGCAGCGGCATTTGGTAACACTATAATTCTAGATCTTACCATAGTAGACCTATAACCTGTTTAGGTTAAGTTTAGATTCGCGGTTACTACTACCGTTTACTAGTGACCGTAGGCTAGTAGGTAGTGTTGTTACTCTGAGAGTAGAAATGAAGTTGTTATGAAAAAAGCTTCTCCCTTCTCTGTCATTCGGAATCGACTTTACACTGTAGGTCCCACCACTCATGTATAAAATTAACACACCCAACATAAGTGGTGTGAGAAGCTAGGTCGTAATCTTGACTGTAGGGTTGTATGTCGTTCTCAGGCAAGTTTACTTGGTGGCCAATATGGCCCATTGTGTTACCCAGTGTGAGGTAAGCCGCCTCGTCATGATTTCTTAGTGATAGGTTTGAATCAGACCGAGCTCTGGATGAAACCGGACTTCGCTTAGTGGGACGTTCGCCAGCATGCCTAGATCTTCAAACGTTCTGTCACCCAAAACCCAAATAGCGGTGACGTCTGTTTTGAAGTGTAGAGCTCTCATATATAAAATATGTTGCACCTTCTACAGCTTCTGCAGTAATCCTCGTGGGGCACATCGAGCTTGTCAGTGAAACTACCAATAGCCCAGCGTTCCATTAGAATTCCTATTAGAGTGCGAACAATTTTCTTGTTGAACTCAAGTAGTATCCTGGTTTTCCTGCTGTACACTGGTATACGGTTAACATATTTCAAACATTTTTTAACCAATCCGTTTTCGTTGAAAATCTTTATAATTGTCTGACATCTTTCTTCGATTTTAAGACGGTCTTTTGCATTGGTTCAGAAATTTGTGAAATTTGTTAATCGGATGTATACTTTTGTGAGCCTGTGCAGGGCCACAATTCAGTTCAATTTCAGAAATTTTTAAACCAATGCAAAAGACCGTCTTAAAATCGAGGAAACTATAAAGATTTCCAACGAAAACTATACTTTATACTTTAGTAACTGTGTGTATATCTTCTTTATTGTTTCCTACTCCTACTTCCGAATTTTCTTTCCTGTCTATGCCACAACGGCCCGGAACCCAGTGGAGGCGGGTGTTGTGTCGACGTATACGGTGTAGAGTGTCCCTGCAACTCCCGAGGTGGGATCCCACCGCACTGATTGCTGCTTGTCTATCTACACATATGATCCTGGTTTCATCCACGCATGTAGCCTGAAATATGCTGGTTAGGTAATTCGTATGACTCGATCAGTGTCAGTATACAAGATTGAGATGTTTTGAGGCAGGACTATGATCCTTAAAGAAATTAAAAAAAAATATTGTTGAGTAGATTACTGTAGTTCTACCAGTATAAGTAATCTCTATATATCCGACGTTAGTTACTGTTTAGCCATAGAGCTGCTGTCGAGCTGCCAAGGCAAGGACATTAATTGAACTATCTAAGCCTCGAAATGGTATTGGAAAACAGGTTGCTATAGGTGTGTACCTCCCAAATGCCGTACATTGCACACAGAAAGTTCGAGATAAGACAGCATATGCTCACGATAGAACAAAATCATCGTACTGAATATGTTTAAAAACACGATGACGATGTTTCAGACCAATAAAATTGACAATCGGGTTTCTGATGCCGTTCGTAATCATGGATGAGGCACCAGTACACACATGAGGCCAAGTGGTGGAAGTTCAATACAGTACCTGTTGAATAGACATCCTGCTTCTATATAGTGATACACGAGGAATTCGCAAGAGTATATTATTAATAAGAAGTCGTCGTAGTCCAGTAGGTAGTGTGTTGGTTTATTGGACGTAAGGCCCGGGTTCAAACCCTAGGTCAGACATCGAAACGAAATTATGAAAAATATTTCTTCGGCGACTTCCTCTCAGCAGATTTCTGGCAAAAACTCTGAGAGTAAATAAAACTCATGAAAAAGTTTCTCAAAAATCTGTCGTTCGGAATCGACTTTAAACTGTAGGTCCCGTCGCTCATGTATAAAATTAACACACACGACTTGAGTGTTGTGAGAAACTAGATCGTAATCCTGACCTGAGGGTTGTAATAGCTAATTATTTATGTATGTATGTATGTATTAAATAATAACTGTTGTAAAAATATTCTGAAAGGATTTGTGAGAAATAGTGATTTCTTTACAAAGCGACCACATGTATTTGCAACTGAATGAGACAGATGAAGTTCATTTCTTTTGATGTGTTAGAAACATTCGCTCAAATACACCATCTATGCTGTGTAGAATCTAAAAAGGTTACTACAATAAATTAAGAAGAAAAAAAGAGGAAAAAAGTGTTAAAAAGTTATCATATCCTTTAATACTTAATTTTCCCATCTAAAGGCTGTTTTCATCTATTTCCGCCAACGTTTGTGCCATAGCAATCATTTTATTTTTTAACAGCGAAACTAAATGTATGCCTGCTGTTATATGCAGAGTGTCTGTGATTGAGACAACGTTTGTATTTGTAACCGGTTATTTCCTTTCAAAGGATATTGAGGTTTACGTACACAAACATATACACAAATTCTTTGTAAAGGGTGAGTCAGTTAGAGAATTATTATTTGAAGTTTTTGTGTATAAATGAAGTCAAACTTATGAATTTTTTTTGGTCCAATAAAATATAGAAATATTGTATGAGTTACTAAACTCATATTTTCATCGGTGATTATTTAAGCAAAGAAACTTTAAATCTACTTCATTACGCAAAATTCTTAAAATCAATTGGTTATATCCATGTCTATACAAGTAGTTGAAAAATTGCGATTATAATAAGCTTAAAGACCTTTTATTAAATGATAATTCCATTCAACAACGTGGCAATCCAACTGTTGACACTTTAAATCTAGTACAAAGTCTATCAAATGCAAGCATAAAGTCAACATATATAAAAAATAAAAAAGAATCCCTTAAAAATAAAATAACGCCATGGATGAATGAATATTTGTAGAATTTAATATTACTGAATAAAAGAATTTTAAGGCAAAGAAGGAGAAATCCTAATGATGCTAATATCCACATCAAACTCAGTAGATTAAGCAAAATTATTAAAACTACATATCGCGTATCTATGAATAATTATTATCAAGACCATCTTCACAGTTATCAACAAGATCCTAAAAAAGTTGGAGGTTTTTAAATGAAAGTTTAGGAAGGAACATAAAAACACAAGTAAATCTAAACAATTCAAATGAGGAATTGATAACAGATGATGAAACTAAATGTGAACTTCTTAATAAATACTTTTTAGAAATACCAATATTAATGAAGGAACAAATTCAGTACTCCGCTAATGATTGCTTTAATGGACTTAGAACATTACGACATTGCCACTGTTAGAGTAATTACATTCACTTTACATTTATTAATTTGTGTAATTTTCTTATGTATATAAATGTAATTATTAGAAATTGAATATTGTAATTACCCTGTTGTAAAACTCTATATTTTAATTATGAATTTTCTACAACTTGATTTTTATTCAGAAAATGTTCATTCCAATAAAAACATTCAAACTAGAAAGTTCTCGGCTTCTCTAATAAAGTCCAATAGGTTATGGGCCTTTGCTAAAGTTTTGTTGGAATAATTTAAAGTAAAGAGCAAAATATTAAAGAGCAATATAATTATAAAGCTAAAATTAAAGAATTGTACTGCTCTATACGGAAATATTTTGTTATTTTAAAGATAATTGTATTAAAGAATGGCGGACATAAAGCCGAAATTTGTAAAACTTACGAACAACAACTATGCAAATTGGAAATTCAAGATGGAACTTTTGCTTCGGAAACAAAATTTATGGAAGCATGTCATTGAAGGCAAACGTCCCGCACCAATTTTTCAAAATGGTATTATTTCTAATCAGTCCGTAATAGATGATTGGGAAAATAAGGATGACGAAGCAAGGGGTACTATAGGCTTGCTCGTGATGGACGACCAATTGTGCCATATTCGTAATATGAAAACTGCTGCAGACACATGGAAAGCACTTAAGGATTACCATGAGAAGAATACATTAAGCAACAAGGTGCATTTGATGAGGACAATTTGTAGTCTCAAACTTGAGGAAGGCGGCGATGCAATTGCACACATTTCAGCCATGAACGATTTGTTTGCAAAACTAAGCGATGTCGGTGAAGAGGCTCTGTCAGACAAATGGAGTGCTGCTATGCTGTTGAGCAGTTTACCTGAAAGTTATGATACGCTAATAATATCTTTAGAGTCGCGCAAGGAAGATGAGCTAACATTTGCTTTGGTTCAGCAAAAGGTGATCGCAGAGTATGAGCGGCGTTTACATGCTGGTAATGGTACGAGTGATGCTGTTTTAAAAGTTGTTGGTAAGAATAGTGGTGTTTGTTATTTTTGTAAAAAGCCCGGTCATCAGAAGAAAAAATGTGGCAAGTATAAATATTGGAAACAAAAACAAATTTCAAATAACAACAAAATCAACTCGGTTGAAGAAAAATCTTCAGATTTTCTTTTCACGTTTGGTATATATAACAAGTTTTGTTGGCTGGTAGATTCGGGAGCGACACGGCATGCGGTAAATGATTATAAATTTTTTGAAGATATCGATAAATCGTATAAAAGCCATATTGAATTAGCAAATGGGAAAACAGCAGCTATTGAAGGTATTGGGTCTGGACAAATTGTGTTGTGTGATGAAAGCGGCAATAAAAACAGAATTTTGGCTAAAGAAGTGTTATATGCACCCAGTCTAGTGGGAAATATACTTTCAGTGAGACAATTAACAAAAGCTGGTTTCGATGTATCGTTTAATAAAAATTTTTGTCATATAAATCTGGATAACAAAAATGTTGGGGTTGCAGATATGGATGGTGAGATGTACATTTTACGTCAGTATGATAAGGCTAATATTATAATGCAACATAATGAGAATTGCATTCATCAGTGGCATCGAAAGCTAGGTCACCGTGATCCTACAGCTATTAGAAAAATGTTTTCTGAAAATTTGGTTGATGATTTAAAGATTGTTGAATGCAATATTAAGGAAATTTGCGAGGCATGTGTTAAGGGAAAGCTAACAAAAATTCCATTTCCAAAGGAATCGTTAAGCAAAACTACAGAACCATTACAGTTGATTCACAGTGATGTTTGTGGTCCAATGCAGACTGCTACACCGTCTGGAAAAAGATATATCGTTACATTTATTGACGATTACTCCGGTTTTACGACTTTATATTTGTTATCAAGAAAGTTTGAAGTAGAAGAAGCATTGAAAAATTTTATTATGTATTGTCGAACAAATTTTGGTCGTACTCCAAAGGTAATAAGATCGGATAGAGGTGGTGAATACACTGGAAAGAATTTGATAAAGTTTTTAGAGTCTGAAGGAATTAAAACTCAATTAACTGCTCCTTACAGTCCTCAACAAAATGGGAAAGCGGAAAGAAAGAATAGAACCCTAATTGAAATGGCGAGGTGTATGCTCATTGATGCCAATTTATCGTATATGTTTTGGGGAGAAGCTGTCACAACTGCTAATTATATTCAAAATAGGACTTTTACAAAAACAATCAATTCAACACCACATGAATTATGGTACGGCTCAAAACCAAGTTTAAAAGAAGTTCATATTTTTGGATCCAAATGTTTTGTGCACATTCCTACTGAAAAAAGGCGTAAGTTGGACAATACAGCGGTAGAAATGATTTTCTTAGGTTACGATAGCAACTCTAAAGCTTTTCGTTGCTATAATAGTGTTTCAAACAGAGTGGTCATTAGTCGTGATGTCCGTTTTACAGATAGTTTTCGGAATACTGATAACACAGAAATATCTCTTGATCTCTTAAGTCAAACCTATCGTAAAGTTAACCCTTTGTTGATTGAGGAGGAGAATCCTAAATCCGTTAAGACGAATGATGAGAAAGCAATCAACAATGATATTGTGGGTGCTGAAGTAAATTCCGAAGTTAAAACAGGCACACCTACTGTTAGAGTTTCAAGCAGGATAACCAAAGGTAAAGAGCCTAGAAGACTGATAGACGAAATTTGGTTAACAAGGGAGCTTAAAGAACATAAATCTATCAGTAAGCTGTTGAGAGTAAAAAAAAAAAACAATGGTTGGCTGCCCAACGGAAGAAATGATAGCCGATATTCTGACCAAGCCGTTGGCACCGAACAAACATAACTATTTTTGTAATAAATGCAATTTGAGGTGAATGAGGAGGAGTGTTAGAGTAATTACATTCACTTTACATTTAATTATTTGTGTAATTTTCTTATGTATATAAATGTAATTATTAGAAATTGAATATTGTAATTACCCTGTTGTAAAACTCTATATTTTAATTATGAATTTTCTACAACTTGATTTTTATTCAGAAAATGTTCATTCCAATAAAAACATTCAAACTAGAAAGTTCTCGGCTTCTCTAATAAAGTCCAATAGCCACAACATTTTTAGTTTCACTAATTCAACGTTAGAAGAAATATACCGGGTTACAACAAATCTCGCTACGAATAAAGCTCCTGGACACGATGGCTTATCGCCTAAAATATTTGCTAAATGTAGTATAGAGATATCGAATTTTTTGTTTTGCCAATACCAAAAATTTTAAATGCTAAAAGAGTGGAGATGTATAGACCTATAGCATTGTTACCTGTAATTGACAAAATTTTCTAGAAAATATTACATCAACAACTTTCGAATTATCTTGAAAACAACAACCTCTTGTACGACTGTCAATACGGGTTCAGGAGGGGCAGTGGTACTGAGAATGCTGTAGTTAATGTTGTGAATTACATATGCCACGGACTAGTTCAGGGTTATAATGGTGTCGCTAGAATTTTCTACGATTTCTCAAAAGCATTTGACCTAGTAGATCATGAGATCTTGTTTAAAAAGCTTGAATATTATGGAATTAGAAATGCAGCACTATGGTTATTAAGAAGTTATTTGACTAATCGCAAACAATATGTTGAATTAAATAACAGTCGAAGTTTTGTTGGCGATATTCAACATGGTGTTCCACAAGGCAGCGTTTTAGGACCACTGTTATTTACTGTGTATATAAATGACATTGTAAACCTTGAGCTTAATGGAAAAATGTACCTGTATGCCGATGATATTTCTATTTTTTACCTTATAAACATGAGACAACGTTAAAAGCATACATGCAAAGAGATGCAGACATCATTTTTGATAATGCAAGGATAAATAAATTGGTCATTAATACGTCAAAAACTAAAATCATCCGATTTAAGCCATATTCAAGTATCAATGCTGAAACATTTAGCATCGTTGTAAATGGAGAAGAGGTTTTTGAGTGTGAATCTATAAAATATTTAGGAATTTTATTGCAAAGCAACCTGAGGTGGAATCTCCATATTGATAATATTAAGTCAAAAATATATTCAGCAATAGGAATTCTATATAAATTCAAATACAAATTCAATGAGAACACAAAATTGATGCTTTATCAGACATTGATCCATAGCCATTTAAACTATTTGATAATGATTTATGGCTGGAAAAATAGTACAGAATTACAGTCTCTCCGAAGAGTACAAAACAAAGCCCTGAAAACCATATATAACCTGCCAATATCTTACATACAATCACATTATATAAAGAAGTTAGTTAAAATATCTTGCCTGTAAATTGAATCTATAGGCTAAGGCTACTAACTTTTGTTTTCAAATCTATTAACAACATTGGTCATAACACAATATCATTTTCAAAAAATCAAACAACACGCAATACGAGAAACAGTTCAAATTTAAGGACAACAAGATGCAGAATTGAAACGACAAAGCAAAGAATTGAATACATCGGTTGTTTTGAATATAATAATTTACCTCAATATATAAAAAATTTAAATACCATATCTGCTTTTAAGATAAATTTAAAAAAGTTTTTGTTAAATAATTTAGAAATGCTTCTAGGATAATTTTTTCATTTTGAATTTATAAATGTATATGTATCAAACAGTTTAATTACATACCTTATATAGTGTATAAGTAAATGCCAACTCGCCTCAACAATGTCGAAAGACGCTGAGGCAATTGTAAACCAAACTGAAAACTTGTAAATAAATAAATAAAAAAAGGCGGTTGAAGGGAAGTTTGGTACTTACAATGGATTTACAATCTGTGACCTGAAAAGTGGAAAAGTTATAGCGGTGTTAAAATACATATGATCTCATGGACTGTTGCAAAAAGTGAAACTAATTGTTCACCAATCTCGCCTTTTAATAAATTCATGGTATTTCAAGTCAAAGCCCTCTCATAATATGTTTTTTCTCTCCAACATTTTTTCCTGTACCACAGATAGGTGCTTTACCCATAATCAGCGTGTTCCTTGCTAAGAGTTGTGTTCCACAAATCCTTGGCAGTCACTGCACGCGTGAGGCAGTTTTTATGTCTTCCCGGAGTTTGTTTCTTAATATTGTGCTTATAAAGGGTCCGCCGAATAACTTTTTTTTTGAAAATGCTTTAAAAAAAACTACTGAATATTTTCTCAAATTTCTTTTTTTATTTGAAAGTACAATCCTTCCGGTTAATAATGGAAAATAATTCCATTCAAATGGCTGCCTCGGCTGGCCATGCAGTAGCCTACACGATCGGTCCAATTTTTAAGCACATTATCGATTGTGTGCAGCTGTATTTCACCAATGACTTCACGAATATTGTCCTTTAAAGCGTCAATTGTCTCTGGCTTGTGGGCGTAATACTTATCTTTGACGGCACCCCAAATAATAGTCCAACGGTGTCAAATCGCAGCTCCGAGGTGGCCAAACGACATCAGCTCTGCGGCTGATAATGCGATCTTCAAAAACAGGGCGCAACCAAATGTTGAAACCAAATGTTGCCAATATCCTCCTCTTCAATTTTTGTGAACAAAAATTCGTTCAACATGGCCCGATAACGACCGCCATTGACTGTAACGGCCACTCCTTGCTCATTTTCGAAGAAAAATGGCCCAATTATGCCTCTGGACCAAAATCCGCACCGAACAGTGACTCGTTTTGGGTGCGTCGGCTTTTCAATGTATGCGTGCGGGTTTTCTATGCCCCAAATGCGACAATTTTGCTTGTTTACATACCCGCCAAGATCAAAATGAGCTTCATCTGAAAAGATGATTTTTTTCCCAAAATCGGCATCTTCTGTAAGTCGATCGCAGGCCCACTTAGCGAAGCGAAAACGCATTGGATGGTCAATTGGCTTCAACTCCTGAACCAATTGGACTTTGTATGGCGTCATACCAAGGTCTTTATGCAAAATTCGTCTCAATGATGTCACCGAAATGTTCAATTTTTGAAAACGACGGTGAATTGATGTTGATGGCGCTTCACGCACACTTTCTGCCACAGCAGCAATATTCTCGGGTGTACGCACTGTTTTTGGCTTTTTACGCTTTGGTTTGGATGCCAGTTTCTTTCACTTTTTTCACAAGATAACGAACATACTGGTCAAACATCTCCAACAAAACGAAATATAAGAAAAATATTATTTACACGGCGACTGCCTCTCAGCAGATATCTGGCAAAAACTGTCATGAAAAAGTTTCTCAAAAATCTGTCGTTCGGAATCGACTTTAAACTGTAGGTTCTGCCACTTATGTATAAAATTAACACACACATAAGTAGAGGTCGTAATCCTCACTAAAGGGTTATAATGACTAGTTATGTATGTATGCTCGTATGTGAGTTAACTGAAGCTGTAAAATATGCTATAATGGGCCATAAGTCATGCCGAATACTGAGAACACCGTGGAATCGACAAATTCGGAACATCTGCCACACTAAATCCAACAGGAGCAATATTTTTGACACAGTGTGTATATTGCCAGACTACTTCGTTTACGCTTGTAGTCTCTTTAAATTTCCTTACAATCTGGACAATCCCTTGCACAGTAGATCTGATACGGCGATTCTCGTAATACAAACGTAGCCAATCATATGGCCAGTTGCGTAGTAAGTTTCTATTATTTTTACTTGTTTCTTAAGCGATGAAAAATCTAAGAAAAAAGCCTAGCAACATTAGAGGTTTTGAGACCATTTAATGGATAACCTAAGATTAGAAAATAATATACGTAACAAGATTAAAGTGTTTTTGTCCTTAAATTTAGAAATTAAACACTCTACACTGAATTCAGTTTTTCACACATTTACCGTATCTATTCAGTAATTGAGATTTCTGTATATCCTGATATGGTTGTGTCGTTGTAGTAGATTTGTTTGTGTATTTAATTGCGCTTTTAACTCAAATTGACTTTTAAATTGTGTTTATATAACAGAGTTCCCTTATATTTAATGAGCGTTTTTGTGCTTAACTTCAGTTCGTTTAATTACATTCTATTCTGTGAAATAGTTTAAATTTCAACACGTTTAAATGAATGCCACTAAAGAGTTAAGGGCACCGTGGTATTAGTTTTTTCACTGGCATTTATTCTCTTTAATGTAAATTCCATTCTAATAATTACAAGTGATTTATGAAATGATTTGTTGAAGCTAAATGCGTGCAAAACACAATTAAACGTTGTATTTAAATAATACGTATTAAAATGAGAAATTTTACGCTTAAATTACATTTTAAAATAAATTTCCTTTTTTTAGTACTGCTTTATGTCAAGTGCTTTAGAATTGTGTAGCCTTTAATTTATAGGCTTGTTATGAAATCCGTGTTAAAATTTTTCGTGAACATTGCAAAATAAAGAAAGCTAGCCGAAGCCCCAGGTGGCTCTCTAACCTTTACTAAAATTTATATTTTTTAATTAATTTTCGTTCTTTAATTTTCTTTCTTTACTTCTTCCTTTGTTTTTATTAGATCATGGTTAAGCTGTAGCAAGTTCTAGAATGATAGGGTTACCATCTAGCATTGCATAGCAGCAGTGCTGCCTGTGAAAATGTGCGATGGTAAGTAACTTTGCTCGTTGAGACCGAGTTTTTTCTTAAGTGTGTTCGTTATTAATCCTATACCCTGCAGGTTTTCAGGGTACTGGATTATCTGCCGAGAGATTAAAAATCGAGTCTGAAGCACTTTAACAACTACACCAAACTATCTTATAGAAAATTAAACAAATTGTCTTAAATTAAATTCAGTTGCCTCCACTATGGTTTATTGAAGTAGAGTGCTGTTTACACAAAGTGACTATACCCATCCTATATTATGACCGCAGGGCCTTTAACAAATTTAAATTTAAAAATCCAATAAAACAAAAACGATTTGCAATTTTGCTAAATTTATTCTTTTGTTGTGAAGTACAATTGTTCGGTTAGATATGGAATATTACTTCATTCATATGGCTGCCGCGCCTGGCCTCACAGTATCTCATTCGATCAGAACAATTTTGGTGCATTATTTCGAGTGTATGGGGTCGTATTTCCTCAATGGTATCCCGAGTGTTGGCCTTCAAACGCTCAATTGTCTCTGGTTTGTCGGCATAGCACTTTTCTTTCTAACGGCGCTACACAGAAAATAGACCGACGGTATCAAATCGCAGCTTCTTGGCGGCTAATTGACAACACCATTTCGGCTAATTAAACGTCAAACATTTGACATAAAAAACCGATTGTGGCATGGGATGTGTGGCAAGTTGCAACATCCTGTTGAAACCAAACATCGTTCACATCAATGCCATGAAGAACGGATACAAAAAATCGGTTATCATGGTGCGATAGGTGTCTCCATTGACCATTTTCAAAGAAATATGGGTAATGGCTGCATTGGCTTCTGTAAGACCAATGAGACCCAATTACGGAAATTTTGCTTATTAACGTACCAACCAAGAAGAAAATGAGCCTCATCCGAAGAGATGATTTTTTTTTGCAAAATCGACACATCGCACATTTTCTCGTGGGCCCAATAAATCCGAACGTTGCCTAAGCGTAAATCGATTTATTACGTTCAGTAGAGATACTATAATGAATTTTGTGACAGATTAGAATAACAGATTCGAAATAACCAATGGCTCAAATTTAAACCGATAGATGGCCCACAGGCTAAGAAAAACGTGTAAAAAGAAATTTGGTGCCCTGGTAGTCTAGTGCAGTACTATTAGCGTGAAGCACGTGGGTTCGACCGAGCATATGGTCGAAGTTACTCAGCTCGTATATAATTAAATATAATTTGTAATTGTATTGTAATTAATAAATTAATAACAAATTTAAAATAAATTTTAAGTAAACAACACTTCATAACTAAATTTTGTAAAATAAATGCATTCAGTTGAAAGCACTTTATTTCGTTATTATTTGGCAACATTTTGAGTAGTTTGTCAACATTTCTGTAAAAATTGTCTCAACCAAGGCGAATGTAAATAATATTTAAAAGGAATTGTTCTGTAAATCGCTTTAATTAATGACAAATTAAATCTCGTCTTTTTTTTACTAAAGTTGATCATAAAGTCCAGAACCAAAATTTTTTCGAACAAAGACTACGAGACTATAACGAAAAATATTGAAGACAATAAATGCAATGTAAAATTTTAAAAATATTACTTATGATTCTATTATTTACCACTTTTCATAACAAAATGTTAACGTTACAACGAGAATATTCATAAACAAGTATAAAATAATAGAAATTTTTATTTGTCCATTTGCCAAAAAATTAAATGAAATTTTGTTTTTCAAATTCAAATGCCATGAATGGAAAAATGTTTTTGGCATACGTATACATTAAATATGTATGTCTGAAAGAATAAATTAAAAACAAGAATACAAAAAGACAGGAAATATAAATAAAACTGAACTGTAACTGTGTATGTGTTAAACTATTTAAGAGGATGCTTTGTAATCGTCATCCACAATAAAGAGTGGAAATAAATATTCAAGAAATTAAATCATAACCGATGTACTTTTATACAATATCCGCACATAATTTAGTCGGTCATTTGTTTAAATGCTACAGCAATTTTTATTTTCCTTCGAATGCCCTTGTACCACATGCATGAGTGTCTTTTGTAATGTCGAAAATGAAATTCAATTCAGATTTTTTTGTCTTTAACATGGCTTTTGTTCCACTTCACTTTCAGTGATTATGGTTATAATGCCGAGATTTTTTTGTGCGTTATGGTTACGAATGCGTTACAAAATTAATTGATTTTTCTTTACAATTGAATGATTTCGTATTCAATAAGCAAAAAATGGAGAACGCATGATTATTTTTATTAATTAAAATATTTATTAATAATCCATGGTTGGGTAAGATTTAATTGTTGTTGTTAAAATGTAACGGGATATTTTGAAAATAATTAATAAATTTGCAAACTTAAGTAACGGGTCTTTCTTTAAATGTTTTCTATTTGAAATAAAACAAAGTGTGTGTGAGATATCGCTACAGAAGTCGCCGTAGTCTAGTAGATAGTGTGCTGGCTTATTAGACGTGAGGCCCCACTTCAAACACCCACGTCAAACATCTCCAACATAACGAAACATGAACAAATATTTCTTCACCTCTCAGCAGATTTCTGGCAAAAACTCTGAAAGTAAATAAAATTGCCATAAAAAACTTTCTCAAAAAATCTGTTTTTCGGAGTCGACTTTAAACTGTAGGTCCCGCCACTCATGTATCAAATTAACACACACAACAAAGGTGGTGTGAGAAGTTAGGTTGTAATCCTGACTGAAGGGTTGAAATGACCAATTATGTATGTATGTGTGTCAGATTTAATTGAAATTTTTCATTTCTTTGCCAGACTTATTGTGGACCATTATTTGTGGAATATAAAGTCGTTCAAATGTAATCTACGGCTTCTCTGAATGTAGCGTATCAAAAATGTCAAATTTTCCATAAATCTGGCGCATCAATCATACTGAAGTTGTGGCTACGGTTCAAATCCCAGGTCAAACATCTACAACAAAACGAATCATGAAAAAACGATTTCTGCGGCGACTTCCTCTCAGCAGATTTCTGACAAAAATTCTGAGAGTACGTAAAATTGCAAAAGTTTCTCAAAAATCCGTTGTTCGCAGTCGACTTTAAACTGTAGGTCTAGCTACTCATGTATCAAATTAACACAAAACCTACGTCGTAATCCTGACTGAAGTGTTGTAATGACCAATTATGTATGTGTGCGAGATATCATTGAAATTTTTCATTTCTTTGCCAGACCTATTGAAACCTATTACTTGTGGAATATAAAATCGTTTAAAGTTCTCTATGGCTTCTCTAGATAGAGCGCATCTAAAAGCCCAATTTTCTTTAACTCTGATGCCTAAATCAGGTTAAATTTCATTGATAGCGTTGTCATAGGCACGGACTTAAGGACTGCTGTGGTTTGTGGCTTATTCATATACAAATGCGACATAAGAAAACACCATAAGAGAAAGTTTAGCGAGGTCAAATCGCATAGTCTCGATGGCAGAATATTCATTGTGGCATGAGCTGTGTTCACTTTAAACTATATGTCCCTGGTATCCAGATCATCTATTTTATAACAAATTTTTGTTCGAACAATCTGTGTGAAGATATCTTAATTGTAGCAACAATTTCAAAATGAAATCAAAGCTTAAAATTAGAAAATCAATACATTTCTGGTGAAGATTAGGCGAAATATACATATGTGAGAAATTTATTAAGACTCCTTAAGCAAAAGAGCAGTGTCATGATGTAATTAAATGCGAAAGGTAATAAAAATTTGTGTAAATAATTGCATTTAATTGTTTAATTGATAACACGGTGCTACAGTCAAACTACACTCAGCTAATGACATTGTGTAGGTTGTGAGTTTTGTTGAGTAAAACCCAAAAATATTTTTTCATATTTCTCGAACCTTTCAAACTTGTTTTATTTGACAAAATCGGTATTTTTGATCTTTTTACCCAAAATTGTTGATTACCCAAATATTATTTAACCTATTTTCAAAACTCAAAGTTTTTTGAAAACGGAACAGATGAGCCTTTAAAATAGTATACATAAACGTATGGTTCCGGCTTACATGTGATAAGTTTTGATCCGGTAAACTTGGAAAATATAATTTTTATTTCATTTCTTTAAGTTTCGCTGTTTCTGATTGCAAAATTTAATTAACAAATATAAAGTAAGTGATGAAATTCTGCAAATGCATCTTGTGAAGAGATTGACACTTCGTTTGATCAAATCGGACAAAATTACCATAGTTATTATTTAAATAGCATAACAGTCGTGTTATATTTTTGTATATGTCATCTTATCAAATGAACTTTCAGTTCAAAAATTTTCAAAATTTTTGATGGATCATGATTGTGTCAACTGTGTCCATCTCACGTTTGCACGACTACCAGAAGTCGGCTAATATTTGTATTTTTTCACATATTATCATATCGCTCAAACGTAAAATTGCCACATTTTCCAATAAACAATCAAGATTAAAAATTCTGTAAATTTTTTAACGAAAAGTTCATTTGAAAAATTAAAAAAAATAAAAAAATTAAATTAAAATTTTTGTCCGATTCAATTAAAGGAACTGTCAATCTCTTCACAAGATAATTTTGAATACTTTTCTGATGGTTTCCTCAGTATCAAACCCTTTCGCTTTGATTAAATTTAGCAAACCACTCCTCAACAGTTGGTTTTCCGGGTACAAAGTCCAATTAATGTTTATTAAGCTAAGGCTTAGCTTTCTGTGAAATTCGTCTGAGGGCCATGATATTATCATTACCCCCAGCGTGTCACGCAAATCGATGAATAATGGTTAGGTTAGGTGGTAAGCCCCTTGAAGGAAGAGGTCATACTTACATTAGCATTTAGGCCCATTGTGATACCACAATTTATTCTACTCAGGGGTTAACCATTCCCTAAAAAAACCATCCCGAGTACAAAATAAACCTTGCTATTGCAGCAATTTCTTTTTATACGAGAGTTCGGTCGAAAATGTCAGAAAAAGCTAGAGAGAGAGGACACTGACAATGGTGAACGAGGGTTTCCTTCTCCTCCTCAGACTCACAGCTCCTTCAGAAGTCATTGATTGGAATGCCGAGTCTTTCGTCATACCTACCAAAAGAATAGTGGCCCGTAAGAATCGCCATTTTGCAATGGATGACCATGCGATTCAAAGACAGAAAAGAGTCAGTGCAATAGAGTCTGTAAATGTCGTATGCACACTTCTGCTGCCAACGAGATCGAGACTTCCCGTAAAATTAACCAAGGTAATATGAATACCAATGCCCTGTAACATGTCAGAGATTGCAGGCTTCGTACCAGACCTGGCCTGTTTCCTGGAACCCATATAAGAGTTACATTTGAATTAACAGGAATTTATATAAGGAATCCTCGCCATTTATGAACAAGGGATTTTCAGAGAAAATTCCGCCACGCAACTAGCATTGCACCGCCTTCAAAATTGCAATGACGTCTGCTTGGAAAACACTGCAGTTGTCAGGCAGCTTATAAGAAAGTTTAACATCAGCAGGGAACAATGCGTCGAAATTCGTTTTATAATTGACATTTGCGGCCACCGTAATATGTTTGTCAGAAAACTCCAATGATATCGAGTTGAAATTTATAAAATTTCTTACAATTCATTTTGATTATCTTTCTTCTAAATATGAGTGCAGTATCTCTTACATTTTTATTGTTGGTTTGGCATTAAATTTGCCATTGAAATACTCCGTTTGTATAGAATTTTAATTGGAATATCTGTATGTACTAATTTGTTTTTCTTTTTGTTTTTATCTTTATGTGGTTTTCAAAAGCAGCCATTAAATCGAATAACCAACTGAAAGTATGTATTTTGAATTCATTCAAATTGATTTTTAATCCTGCTGTTTATGCATGCAATTATGAAATTTAAGTTTTCAATTGTTGCATTATAATTGAGTGCGGTTTTACAGAAGTGCCTTCGAATTTAAGTGAGTTGCCCAGATATCTTTGCATCTCTAATTGAGTAATTATTACTGGGAAATAACATCATTGCTTACGTTATTAATGAAGCATAATTATAATGAAGTATGTGTTTAGAAAACATAATTTTAATTATTTAATAACACGTTGCGACAGTTGAAATACACCCAGCTAATGACATAGTATAGGTTGTTGGTTTTGTTGAATAGAACTCAAAAATATTTTTCTTTATATTTCTTGAATTCTCCAAAATTATTTTATTTGACAAAACTGAGTTTTTGATCTTTTCACACAAAATATTTCTTAACCTATTTTCAAAATCCAAAATTTTTGAAAAGGGATGAGATATAAGAAAAATATTTTTGAGTTCTACTCTACAAAACTCACAATTGGGACTATGTCATTAGCTGGATGTATTTTTTTTATTTTGTCGCATAGTGTAATTATTATAATAATTAATTAAAAAGTTCGGTTGGAAAGTTTTACATATATGTACTTGAAACATGCGTTATTATTGAGAAAAAAGCGTTATTATTAAACAAATAAGAATAATTCTTGGGCACCTAGAATGTATTGACATAACATATCTAACTGAAGGTGATTTGTCTAAAATTTATACCATCACAAAACAATCTGGATGACTAAGAAAATCCAACCAGGAGTTTAAATGATGTAATAGGGACTGTCAGTATTATAATGCGATTTTTTAGAACCAATGCACATTAAGGTGGCTGGCAATTTAATCTAATTTAACTTTTTTCAGTTGCCGTAATCTAGTAGGTTATTTGATGGCTTATTAGACGTGAGGCCACGGTTCAAACCCCAGATCAGACATCTCCAACAAAACGAAATATGAAAAATAATTTTGTTTCGGTAACTTTCTGGCAAAAACTCGGAGAGTAAATACAATTGCCATGGAAAGTGTCTCAAAAATCTGTCATTCGGAGTCGACTTTAAATTGTAGGTTCCGCCACTCATGTATAATTTAAAACACACAACATAAATGGTGTAAGAAATTCGGTGGTAATCCTGACTGAAGGGTTGTAATGGCCAATTATGTGTGTTAAGATTACAACCTTTTTTTTAATGCTTTCATGATCAGTTGCGTTCTATCTTGAATATGAGTGTGTAGGATGTCAAATAGTTTGGGTTGACATACCATAATATGCAGCCATATTCTTTTTTACGTTTACATAAGTTTTAATTAATAATAATCTGGCCACCTTAAGTGTTATTATTTGCAATCACACAAAGTTGTGGCGAATTGGTGTGGCTTATGTATGCGGTTTATTATGTGTTTGCGGATATCTGGGTGTTTTTTTTATATATTAAGAATATAAAAATATTATATTTTCTTATGAACCCTACTATATAAATACAATATACAGTACACATACATACATATATAAAATATGTATACTCGTAGTAAAAAGCACACAAAGCCAGAAATATATTGGCAATACACAAATACTTTTCGTGCAGTTGCGGTTTTGGTTGAAGTGGTTGCCAATTTTTTCAAGAAAGTTTGTTGCAAAAAATACAGGATATTGAATAGGGGATGGATTTAAATCACGCAAATTATTTTCTTGGTACAGGAGAGGGCGCTACATACATATGTAGGGTGTGAAACATAAAGTTATAATTTTAAAAATCACGTGTGCAAATGACAATATAATGGACAGTATAATGTAATTAATTTAAATCCTTATTTTAATATAACTAACAGAACTATTCTGCATAAAAAGTTTATAAAACAAAATACTAACTGGGTTAAGCGAAATGTTATATTTTTCTTCCATATGAATTTGGATAAACAACAATCACCGGCAGTTGGAATGCAATTATGAAATAAAAATTTGCCCCCAAGAAAATAAAGGTGTTATTTCATATAATACATACATACATAATTGGTCATTACAACTCTTCAGTTACGATTATGACGTAGCTTCTCATACTACTTATGTGTGTGTGTTAATTTTATACATAAGTGGCGGGACCTACAGTTTAAAATCTACACCGAACCACAGATTTTTGAGAAATATTTTCGGGACAATTTTATTTACTCTCAGAGTTTTGACCGGAAATCATTTTTTTCATATTTCATTTTCTTTAGAGACGTCTGACCTGGGGTTTTGAACCGCCATAACGTCTAATAAGACAACACACTAGCTACTAGACTACAGCGACTTGCTGATAACATATTCTCCATAATTGATATTTATATAGTCATTCTTCCTACGATTGCCCGAATATGAAATACGAAAATGGGGTGCTAATTGTTTCTCAAAACAAAATTTAGAGAAAGAAAAATTTAATGAATGAAAAGTATGTATGAATAAATGATGAAATACACACAGTTACTAAATTATACATACGGTTAAAAAAATTCAGAAATTTTTTAACTAATCCGTTTTCGTTAAAAATCTTTATAGTTTCCTTGATGTTAAGACGGTCTTTTTCATTGGTTAAAAAATTTCTGAAATTGAACTGATTTGTGGCCCTGCACAGGCTCACAAAGGTATGCATCCGATTTACAAATTTCACAAATTTCTGAACCAATGCAAAAGACCGTTTTAAAATCGAAGAAATATGTCAGACAATTATAAACATTTTCAACGAAAACGGATTGGTTAACAAATTTCTGAAATTTGTTAACTTTTGTGGGTCTGTGCAGGGTCACAAAAGTGTACATCAGGCCCACAAAAGTCAACAAATTTCAGAAATTTTTTAACCAAGACCGTCTTAAAATCGAGGAAAGTTATCAGACAAAGATTTTCAACGAAAACGGATTGGTTAAAAAGTTTCTGAAATTTGTTATCTGTATGTATACTTTTGTGGCTGAGTGTATATATTAAATAAATTACATATTTATGATAGTTTATGTTCAATTTGAACCGGGTCGTATGAATGATATATGTATCTTAAAATTCGTAAAGAAATATTGTTCATACGTAAATATAACGCAGACAAATTATACGCCTGACATTTTGTTTCAGAATTTGTTGTTATTAACATTGGTTCGTATCAGATATCAGCAATGGGTATTCAAAAAGATGAGTAGAATTGAATCATACTCATAATTTCTGATACTTATACGCATTCATACTTATTTTAATATTATACTCATACTACTCATATTCAAAGTTCGAAGTACCGCACGTACAACACGTATGATGTTGTTGATTTCGACTTTCCATAACTCAACATATACACGAATCACAATATAAGTATGATTCGTGTACGAACACTACAATACTCACTAAAATGTTGTGTGTTTGCTTTGCTGGCTGTTTTTGTCTTTGCTTTTTCTTTTTTCTTTTTTTTTTTGTAAATGCAACAACAACTAAATTTTCATGAATGATTCGAGTCACTCGAATCATTTAGGAGTATTATAAGTATTTTTCTAAATTTATGAATCTAAATGAGTAGGAGTATGAATCAAACATATTTCGAATGGTATGAGTTTGATGTCAACGTTGCACGCATACTCATTGCAACCTGTACTTATAAATCAATGTTGTAGTGAGAATCAGAGTAGTTAAATTTCAATATTGTTGACACACTTATATTCAAAATTTCATGAGTGCTTATGAGTAGCGAAAAAACGATTTCTTACTGATCTCTGGTTGCAATTGTTTCTAAATTTCTTTTCGGTTAATTATTTCGCAAATGTTGAAAATATTTAAAAATGTGATCTTTCCCCAACAACCAATTATGTATATATGTAATGTGAACTTTATAGATGATGATGTTGTTTTCTTCTGCAGTCATAAATTTTAGAACATGGATTAGAGGTGAAATTATAATTTAGAACAGAGAACTATATTTTGTGTGCATAAATTTAATCCATGAGTGGAGGGATCTACGAGTAAATGTCATATGCCAAAAACAAATTCCATAATTTTTGCTATCAAACTGGCACTCCGGGAAAAAATATTTTTTTTCATATTTCATTTATTTAAGATGCCAGAGTTGAGGTTTGAACTGCCGAGATCTCATTCAGGACGCCTACGCATTACTCACTAGGCTATTAAATTATTTTAACAATGCTGTCTAAAGTACTATCTCCGGTTATGTAGATTAAGTCTGCTTCATTAAAGAGCCAAAAAATTAGTGTTTATCACAATCCAAAGTATACCAGGTTATATATCGTATAATAATAAAAAAAATTAAAACATAATTAATAAAATAAGGAATTTGATAAACCTTGAGTTTATTTTTGAAAACTTTTTAAAATATGCAAAAAATCTGAAGAATTTTAATTCAATTTAATACATTTCAGCAACCTTTAGTACTCCACTGATATTAAACTTCAATTAAAATCTGAAATCTAACGGGTTTATTAAATTCAGTCCAACAAACAAGTATAAAACTTAAAATTTTTCCAGTTTCAACATTGTTATTTAAAACTTTTTGTAAATGTTAAGCAAAAACGTTAG
Organism: Sarcophaga variegata; assembly: GCA_932273835.1. NCBI lineage: Eukaryota > Metazoa > Arthropoda > Insecta > Diptera > Sarcophagidae > Sarcophaga > Sarcophaga variegata. The sequence goes on along the minus strand of OW026359.1, from coordinate 32,719,069 downwards.
AGTTTATAATACGGTTTTATAGTGAAAAACGTATTTTTATAACAGAGAAATCGCAAAAACTTATCAACAAAAAATTTCATTGAGAATTTCTTTTTTCCGAATAAAGTATTAGTTTTTAGGGGAAAAAAACCTTAATATGCCAAAATTAAAATATACAAGCTTCAATAAGTTCTTTAAAACTAGTAACCGCATTTTGTTAGAATGAAATTACATAAGCGTCTAACAGATATTCGCTTATTATCTTCCACTGTATGTGGAAAATAAAATGGCAATACTTTCAAAAATGTAACAAAATTAATTAAGCGAGTGGGCCATCTATCGGTTTAAATTTGAAGCATCGGTTATTTCGAATCTGACAATACCTATGTCATTCTATTCTGTCACTAAATTCAGTATAATTTCTCCACTGACCGATTTACACTTGAGCAACTTTGGGATTTATTGGGTCAACGAGAAACTGCACGATGATATCGATTTTGTCAAAAAAAATTTTCAAATGAACCTCATTTTCATCTTGGTTTGTACGTTAAAGTCGCCGTAGTCTAGTAGGTAGTGTGTTGGCTTATTAGACGTAAGGCCACGGTTCAAATCCCAGGTCAGACATCAAAGCGAAATATGAAAAAATATTTCTTCGGCGACTTCCTCTCGGCAGATATCTCGCAAAAACTCTGAAAAATCTGTCGTTCGGAGTCAATTTTAAACTGTAGGTCCCGCCACTCATGCATAAAATTAACACACACAACATAAGTGGTGTGAGAAACTAGGTCCATAATCCTGACTGAAGGGTTGTAATGACCAATTATGTATGTATGTACGTTAATAAGCCAAATTGCCGTATTTGGGGCTCAGAAAACCCACAAGTGGTCTTGCAGATGTCAATGCACCCAATACGAGTAACTGTTTGGTGCGGAGGTATTATTGGCCCATATTTCTTTGAAAATGCACAATTGATAACCAATTTCTGGTACCCGCTCTTCATGATAGTGATGTGAACGATGTTTGATTTCAACAGAATGATGTAACTTGCCACACATCTCATGCCACAAACGATTTGTTGCGCTAAACGTTTGGTGGACGTATAATAAGTCGAAATGGTGATGTCTATTGGCAGCCAAGAAGCTGCAATTTGACACTGTTTGACTATTTTCTGTGAGGCGCCGTTAAAAAAAAGTGTTATGGGGACAAACCAGAGACAAGTGAGTATTTGAAGGCCAACATTTGTGATGTCATTGCCGAGGTACGACCGCATACACTTCAAAAAGTATACGAAAATTGGTCTGATCGAATGAGGTACTGTGAGGCCATCAGAGGGAGCCATATGAATGAAATAATTTTCCATTTCTAACCGGAATAATTGTACTTCTCAACAGGAAAATAAATTTGGCAAAATTTGAAACCGTTTTTGTTTATAAATTTAAACTTTTAAATGGCCCACCTTTTAATATCATTCTGTTTGATATTCCTGTTTTACTCCAGCGTTTGTGTGTTTAATCGTTGATTGGTATTTCCGTTGTAAAGGACTGAGTACTCTGCACATGGCTCTGATGATTCGAATAATTTTATGAAAAAATTTAAATTTTTTTTTAATTTTTTGTAATCAATATCCAACATAAAAATGACGCTGATTTAAAATTAATTATTTTTGCATTGTGCATTATAAAAATGCTTCTTTTCATAAAAAGAATTCTTTGTTTCATTTCGGTTGTTATGATTTGTTTTAATTAATATTCCTTGGAAAATTAATGTATGAATGCATAAAATTTAATGAATGCTTTATTGTAACTGAACACAATAATACATCGTTAATTGAGTGGTCATAATAAATTCATAACGTAATCCCCTGTAGGTGGTAAAACAATACGACTTGAATAGGCAGCAAAAGTTGAATTTTTTTTCCTGTTTAAATTCTCATTTATTACTCGTAATTACAGCTTACAAGCAATTTTATTCAAAACAGTCAAATTATTGTTAACCTTAATATATTATATTGAATTATGTTGATATTTCGTCGTTGAGCTAAAAGAGAATCGCTAATTAAGTTGGACGGCTACCTTCTTTCAAAGCTTTCAATCTCTTGTCTAACCGTTTACGGTGAATCTGAGTACTTGATTTTGAAAACGTTGCATAATATTTATATTTTCCTCTATGATCCATACACACAATTGTTACCGATAAGGCCTATGTATATGGGCTTGATTTGTATAGGATGGGCCATTTAAAAGTTTAAATTTAAAAATGCAATATAACAAAAACTGTTTGAAATTTTGCCAAATTTATTTTTTTGTTCTGAAGTGCAATTGTTCCGGTTAGAAATCGAATATTATTTCATTCATATGGTTGCAGCGGCTGGCCTTTAACGGCGTCCCACACAAAATAGTCCAACAGTGTCAAATTGCAGCTTCTTGGCGGCCAATAGACATCACTATTTCGACTTATTAAACGGCCATCAAACGTTTGGCACAACAAATCGATTGTGACATGAGATGTGTGGCCAATTACGCCATTCTGTTGGAACCAAACATCGTTTACATAAATACCATGAAGAGCAGGCACAAAAAATCGGTTATCATGATGCGATAGATGTCTCCATTGACCATTTTCAAACAAACATGGGCCAGTAATGCCTCCGCACCAAACAGTAACTCGTAATGAGTGCATTGACTTTTGTAAGACCACTTGTGGGATTTCTGGGCCCCAAATACTGCAATTTGGCTTGTTAACATACCCACCACCATACCCATATGAAAAAATATTCCTTCGGTGACTTCCTCCCAACAGATTTCTGGCGAAAACTGTGTAAGTAAATAGAATTGCCAGGAAAAGTTTCTCTAAAATCTGTCGTTCGGAGTCGACTTTAAATTTGGAGGACACACACAACACAACATAAGTGGTGTAAGAAGCTAGGTCGTAAGCCTGACTAACCAGTAAATGAATTTAATGCATATCTTTGTATTTTTTTAAGGTGTACATACATGCAATATGCCGAATGCTGCCCTTTAAAAGCCACTGAAACTAATTATAAAGGATCCCCTTCGTAATGTAACATTCCGGAATTTCTAATATTCCATGACAGTTTAATGCAACTTCCACAGATGGTATGCTGTCATCATTTCTCATTCCAATTTCTCAAACTAAAACTCAAAAACTAATTAACACTTAAACCGCTTATACCAAGAAATGGCGTTCACAAGTTTTTCTCACTTAGCGAAACCAAAAATTCAAAAAGAGAGAAATAAAAATATAAATACAATCGCAAATGTGACTGAAAAGATTTAAAAGTTGATTATAAACTAATGACAGCAAAATGGGGCAAGAAAGGCAATCCATAGTTTTTTTTACTTTTTTCAAAAAAACCGTCTTTCTCTTCATCATTTCTAAACAATCAAAAAAGGACAAGAAAAGCAATCCATAGTTTTTTACTTTTTTTAAAAAAACCGTCTTTCTCTTCATCATTTCTAAACAATCAATGTATGTAAGTTTTCTCCACACAGTTCCACACACATACATAATTGGTTATTACAACCCTTCAGTCAGGATTACGACCTAGTTTCTCACACCAGTTATGTTGTGTGTGTTAATTTTATACATGAGTGGCGGGACCTACAGTTTAAAGTCCACTCCGAACGACAGATTTTTGAGAATCTTTTCATGGCAATTTTATTTAGTCTCAGAGTTTTTGCCAGAAATCTGCTGAGAGGAAGTCGCCGAAGAAATATTTTTTCATATTTTCGTTTTGATGTCTGACCTGGGGTTTGAACCGTGACCTTACGTCTAATAAGCCAACATACTACCTACTAGACTATGGCGACTTCATAAATGACTTCAATGCTTATGACATATTGTTGGAGAAAAGCTGAAAAAGGTTTTTTAGAAGTGAGGCCATGGTGTAAACAAAATGAAATACTACCAAATATTTCTTCGATGGCTTCATCTCACTTGACTTGTGGCAAAAACTCTGAGAGTAAATAAAATTGCCATGAAAAGCAAAAAAAAAAATTAACAAACACTATATAAGTGGTGAGATAAACTAGGTCGTAATCGTGACTAAAGAGTTGTAATAACCAATTATGTATGATTGTATGTACGGGGAAAAGTGGAGTCTCGGACCTAGAATGAGTCATAGATATGTATATCATTAGGCAGACCAAAAATGATTCCTATTATTCTGCGACAAAACAACTAACATCAGTTTGATATGGCGAGTTTTTTTTTAGAAACTTCTTGATTATTCAAGGATCATCATAGAATAGCACACTATGAGTTCTCAAGGCAGTTTAAAACAATGGTGTAACGCATCTCGTCGATGGTTCCATTCAGATTTTCACGGTTGTATCGATAATACAGTAGGACCTTGATTATCCGTAGTAGTATGTTTATGGGGTTTCGCGATCAAAAACTCCATACAAATTTAGGAGCATGCATATCTGTAAAAGAGTAAGAACATTGCAGAATTGTTAAATGAATTGTGTGCGATCGGTCTTTAGGTTTGTAACATGTATTATGAAAAGGTAATGCTTTTTAATGTGTATGTGTGTGTGTGTGTGTTAAAATTTGGGAGAATGCATATCTGGAAAAGAATTAAATCATTTTAATTTTTAATTTTTCCATACAAATTTGGAATCATACCTGCTTTTTGTTGGTCCTTTCATTTGTATTGCTTTTCAAACGAATGGTTGGACGGACAGAATGAGTGTGTGCACGTTTCCTCATCTACATCCCAGAGTACAAGTAGACTGTAATGTGAAAATGTATATACGTATGTACGAATGTTTGGACGGACAGAATGAGTGTGTGTGTAACATGTAATGTGTATGATCGTTTTTTTTTTTTTTTAATAGTAAATTTTTGGCACGTATTGCTCATGATCACAGGTAGAAGAAAGAGAAATATAAACTAATAAGAAAGGGTAGGTTGGTTGTGCGGTTGTTTTTAATTTGATGAGAAAGAAATGTATAGTTGTGCCTGTGCGTTTTTTTTTTCACGCATAAGTATAAGTAATATCTGTTTTCACATAATTGAATTTACTGATTGATCTACAACACCCCAGAGTATAAATAGACTTGCTTTTAAGGATTTAGAATTTTTTAGTTTTACTGTTTTAAATAAATGAAATTATAGAATAAAGGGATTAATTAAAACAAATTAGTTTTTTATTTTTTGAAAATTTTATTACATATTTCTTTGTTCAGATTTTTACAGATTCGAATTTAAAAATACGTTTATACAGATTAAATAACTTAAGTGTTAACAAATATTGTGTATAGAATGTTTGACATCGACAAATGTTGAAGGATTGTGAATAAGTATTTTCACAATAATACAAACGTATGACATATTAATACATAAAAATGGATTACTTATTTCACTAATGTTACATATTCTTAGTTCATTTATAAGTTTCATAAATAAATCTATATGCTCTTCATCAATCTGATTACTATGTTTTGTTAATAAATAGTTCTTCCAATTAAGCTGATGTTACCATTTTTGTTCCCCTTCTTTAAAAATTTAATAGTAGGTTGTGTTAGTGCGGGACGATGTACTCTGAATTATTTCATTTTAATTTATATTTATTGAATAAAAATTTTAAACACAAGTGCCCACAATTAAAAGTATTAAATTTTTGTTTTCGTTCATAATTATATTCAACAGGAAATTTTAAGTAGTTGACAATCTCAAGTGGTGGTTGTAAGTTTCCAAAGCTATCAAAGTATTCTTTATAGTTGTGGTTTTTATAATATGCTACCCAATGTGTTCCCATACCATTTGAATCATCTAAATTAACAATGCCGCATTCTTGTTTGAATGGTTTTTCAGGTAAAGAATCACGCATGAAAACACCCCTAAAATGTTTGAGATGTCTTCCATATTTATTCAAATCCAAATCTGTTAATGGGCGATTGGGAGGGTTATCTAATAGTTTTTTGGAGCAGGACTATAGTAGAGACCATATGCAGTTTTATATGGTTTGAGGTACAACCCTTTACCCATTGCAATTGATTCCATATATCTATTATGACGGTTAGCTTCAGCCAATTGTTCTTTTCCATTTTTGATAGCATTTACTGCTTTGACAATAGCGGATCCTCCACTTGCCAAACCACCAAGCGCTGACAATGCTGTTAGTACGGGAATAAGTGGAAGAAATCCTCCAATTTTCGGTACAGGTATAACTCTCGGTATTATAATGTCTGCTCGCTTTTTCCCTTTAAAATTTGAATGAATAGCCTTTTGAGCTATTTTAACAGCATCATTTATATCAAGGGGTTTCTGTTCTTTCAATTGTTTTAAAGTTTTTCTCACAGTAGCTGTGAATAATTTCTTATTACACTTATTCATTTTTCCTTTTCTTTTCTTATGTCTCTGCTCCTTCAAGCCTAATCCAAATTTCACTTTAGCTTTCATAGCGTTTGTCACAAACCACGCGTTAACACGTTCTTTAATATCACTATCTTTAGATTTAACTCGTTGCCAGGCTTTTTCAGCTAATATTTGATCTGCTTGATGTCTTGTGTCTATATCTTTTGATTGTGAATATGCAATATCGTGCTCTCTACAAGCTGCGTCTAATAAATGTATACCCTTATCTCCTCTTGCTAAACGTTTTTCAAGTTTTGTACCAGGTCCACAAAACTGATAACCAGGTAGATGTAATTCAACAGGTACTTTATTTATTAAGTTGTTTACAAATCCTCTTCTCATCTTACACTGGCTGAGGTTTTGTTTTGACCCTAGATTATAACAAATTTTTTTTCGTTACTTTTATACCTCTTCGCAAAAATAGCTGAAATCAAGACGATCTCCTATATATACAGCAATTTATATGATTTCAGTATGTTAATTTTTTGATATTGATTTTGATCTGTTTTGTATCTGATCACGATCTACTTTACATCTGATCACGATCTGCTTTGTATCTGCTCACGGTCTACTTTATATCTGATAACGATCTACTTTTTTTGGTTTTTGGTTTTGTCTATTTTATTTTAATTTTTTTTTATTATTATTTTTTTTTTTTTTGACATTGCCATGTTTTAGGTAAACATGTTCTACCTCAATGTTTAAATTGTTTATTTGATCAGCTAGATCATCATATATTTGTGTTATATATTTTTCGATTACAATATTTTTGTTTTTATGGTTATATTTATTAAAACTTTCTCCAAATTTATTAATATAAGACATCTCTTTCACTCTTCTAATAAATTATGTTAGATTCTTTAAGTTCTTCGATAATAGAGATTATTTCGTTTTGATGATTGTTGTGGCCAGCACCTTCCGATGAGAGAAGTAAACGTAGTCTGTCAACTAATTCATTAGGATCATCCCAATGTATGTAATTTGATTTCAGATTATTTTGTAATTTTAGCATTAAACCACTGCCTTTTGTTAAAATGTTTGTTGTTGTTTCAAATAAATGTTTAATTATTCGTATATATTTGAAGGCTCGTGTTCCTTTCACTTGTTCATTAGGTTCATAGCGACGTTTATGTGCATTGGTATTAATTAAAATCTCTTTATATTTTTTCAAATCATTTTTAGAATAATGGAGAGGTTTTTTATGAAATACTAGTTCAAATAATCCAGGCGTCATTTTCAATTTCATATTCCCTATCTGCATAGTATTATCTCTATTAAATATTAATTTTTCCTTGCCATATCTCCAACTACCGTCTACATCTTGATTAAAACCATAAATTTTATCCAATTGCTTATTATTAATAAGTGTTTGTATATTTTCAAATAATGGATAGTTTTTCGTCAGCTTTAAACATTGTTTTCTTTCCAAGTTTTTGATACATGTACTTGATACAGGTCTATTATGGTCATAGTTTTTTTCACCATCATTATCATCAGTTGAAATATTTTCATACTGAAAATCGTTATTATCACCGTTTACATCATCGTAATCATCGTCATCATCAATAGTGTTGTCTATATCCTTATGCTTATCTTCAAGTTTTCCGATGATTTCATTATCAGCATTTACGTCATAATAATCGTCATCATCATCAATAATGTTGTCTGTATCCTTATGCTTATCTTCGAGTTTTCCAATGATTTCATTATCACCATTCACATCATCGTAATCTTCCTCATCATCTATAGTGTTGTCTACATCCTTATGCTTATGTTCAAGTTTTGGGATGTTTTCATTATCATCATTTACATCATCATAATCATCGTCATCATTAATAGTGTTGTCTATATCCTTATATTTATCTTTAAGTTTTCCAATGATTTTTTAAGTGGTTTTGTTATTGGTTGAAAGGTATCTTCTAATAAATTAACTCTATCTATTTGATTCAGTTTAATATTTTTTAACTTTTTCTTTAGAACAGCCCTTGTCTTTACAAGATCTTCCAACACTTTATTATGGTAATTTTTAGACATTATAATAATTTTTTTTATTGAATTTGATCTGGTTATGATCTGCTCGCTATCTGATTATGATCTGCTTTGTATCTGATTACGATCTGCTTTATATCTGATCACGAACTGCTTGCTATCTGCTCACGATCTGATTTATACCTGATCACGATCTGCTTGATGGCTTGTGTCTATATCCATTGATTTTGAGTACGCTATATCGTGCTTTCTACAATCTGCATCCAATAAATTATTCCTTTATTTCCTTTATTCTTGCTATTCGTTTTGAAGTTTTGTATCAGGTCCACAAAACTGATAACCAGGTGGATGTAATTCAACATATAATTTGTTTATTAAGTTGTCTACAAATTTTCTTCCAATCTTACACTGATTAGGTGTTTTTCTTTTGACTGTAGTTTATAACCATTTTTTTCATTACTTTCATACCTCTTCGCATGAAACACTACACCAGCTATACTAGCAAGCTATACCAGCTATAACAGCTATACCTGCTATACCAGCTATACCGGCTATATCAGCTATACCAGCTATACTAGCAAGCTGTACTAGCTATACTAGCAAGCTATACAATCTGTACTAGCTATACTAGCAAGCTGTACTAGCTATACTAGCAAGCTATACAATCTGTACTAGCTATACTAGCAAGCTGTACCAGCTATAGCAGCTACATCAGCTATATCAGCTATAGCAGCTACATCAGCTATATCAGCTATACCTGCTATACCAGCTATACCTGCTATATCAGCTATACCTGCTATACCAGCTATACCTGCTATATCAGCTATACCAGCTATACCTGCTATATCAGCTATACCAGCTATACCTGCTATATCAGCTATACCTGCTATACCAGCTGTACCAGCTATACCTGCTATACCAGCTATACCTGCTATACCAGCTATACCTGCTATACCTGCTATATCAGCTATACCTGTTATACCTGCTATACCTGCTATACCAGCTATACCTGCTATACCAGCTGTACCAGCTATAGCAGGTATAGCTGATATAGCAGGTATAGCTGATATAGCAACTGATATAGCAACTATACCAGCTGTACCAGCTATAGCAGATATAGCTGGTATAGCAGGTATAGCTGATATAGCAGGTATAGCAGGTATAGCAGGTATAGCTGGTATAGCTGGTATAGTTGGTATAGCAGGTGGTCGAACGGGTTATGGGGTAGGGTTTAGTATGTGGTGTAAGAGGGGGTAGGGTATATAAATACACAAACCTTTTCTGTATATAAATTATGTATATATGCAAATGATAAGTGTTTGTTAATGTTTTGTGTATATATTTTAAAAACGTTATAAAATGTATTTCTATGTAATTGTTTTACAATATATATAATTTGTTCACTATCGTTCACAGTTTGTTTTAAGTTTGTTTATGTTCACAAAGTTTATTTTATTATTCGAATATATTTCAGATTTCAATATCTTTAATTCACTTCATATAAATTAGTTCAAACGCGTAGGACTCGTTGGGTTTTTGTTTAGTGTGGTTTGATGATCGATAATCAACTAACTTATAAGGATCAAATAATTATGTTGAAGGTGTTGACGAAAGTGTGTATGATGATGTATATTGGGAATGTTGATATGTGTTAGTGATGTTATTGTTATTGTTTGTTAAAGATGTTTGTGTTGTCCTATTGGAAGTCAGGGTTAGGGTTGTGTATTTGTTCACTCGTGTGAACATCCTCCCGGGCCGGCAACCTGTAAACAAAAACAAATTATTTTTAATTGTCCAAAAGGTGGGTAAGGGTATTCATTTTTTTTTTCACTCGTGGTTTCAGGGTTTTCCCATGGGTACATATTTTCAATTACGACCTGAAGGTTAACCATAGCTTCTTGTGGGATGGAACCTGAAATTAGACTTTGGGTGGGTATTAATAATTGTGGGTGTTTTGGGTTAAAATTTGGGTAGGTAAGGATGGTGTTCGGGTGAGTAATGGGTGTGTAACGAGGGTGAAAATGGAAAATTTGAAGGAGTTAATTAGTGGGTGGGTAGGACTACGACCTTGGTTATGGGCCGAGTCAATGTTCCGGTTGATGTCCGAAGTTCAACTACTCTAGGTAGTCCATCGGAACCTGGGTGAGTTTTGGTTACTCGTCCGAGTAACCATTCATTTGAGGGTAGATTGTCCTGTTTGATGACGACAATGTCATTGACCTCCACAGGGCGTTTAGGATTTTTCCATTTATAACGTTTATGGAGCTCCTTCAAATATTCATCCTTCCATCTTTTGCAAAACTGATGGTTTTGAATTTTCAACCTTTGCCATCTGTTTGCTAGGGTAATATTCTCGTTACTAAAATCGGGTTCAGCGGGTGATAATAAGGGTGAGCCAATCAAGAAATGACCTGGGGTTAATGGGTTAAGATCCTGAGGGTTTTCACTTGACGGGCTTAAGGGTCTTGAGTTGAGGCATCCTTCTATTCTAACCAATAGGGTTGCTAGTTCCTCAAAGGTATATTTAAAATTTGCGAGCTTCTTAATATGGGACTTGAAACTCTTTACGCCGGCTTCCCATAAGCCTCCCATATGTGGAGCTCCGGGTGGGATAAAGTGCCACGTCAAGTTTTGAAAGCTATTGGTTGATGTAACCAATTCCTTCAACTGTTTGAGGAATTCCTGTCGCTGCTTTTTAATTAGTTGGCTAGCTCCAACGAAGTTGGTTCCATTATCGAAATACACAGCGACAGGGCATCCCCGCCTCGAAAAGAATCGGGCAAATGCCGTCATAAATGCTTGGGTAGACAGGTCAGATGTGGGCTCTAAGTGGATAGCTTTGGTAGAAAAGCAAACAAATACGCAAACATAACCTTTGGTTATCCTACATGTTCTACCAATGTAGGATTTTATGTCAAATGGTCCGGCAAAATCAACTCCAACAGTATTAAATGGTCTGCTAATTTGGGTACGTTCGGGGGGTAATGCAGCCATAAATTGGGTAGTTTGACGATTCCTATATTTCGTGCAGGGTACGCACCTATTGACTACAGAACTGATAAGATTCTGCAGTCTCGGAATCCAAAAATTCGCGCGAATTACTCGCAACATTAGACGATTTCCGCCGTGTAGGGTTATAAGATGAACGTGTTGGGTTAATAATTTAGCAAAGGCGCTAGGGTAGGGTAATAAAATAGGGTGTCGTTCATCATATGTTAAGTTGTTGGAGTTTGCCAATCTGCCATTTGTGCGCATTATATTCTTTGTGTCCAAAAAGGGTGTAAGGGTGAGTAAATTGCTTTTCTTGGGTAAAGGGTTCGATTTCTTCAGACAAGAATATTCTTCACTGAAATATTGTGTCTGACAAAGAATTATCAGTCTATCACGGGTAGCTTTGATCTCATGCGCATCAAGTTCAATACTCGGGTGGGTTAATAATCTATTGAGTCTTTCGTCAATAGATTGTGGAATTTTTCGACACAGAACTACGCTGTCATGTCGAATTCCATTTTTTCGAGTAACTGATGCGCGATCACAAAATCGATAGACATATGACAATATTCTAAGTGCTTTGGACCATTTAGAAAATCTTTCCAAAATGTCCTGGGTAGGGTGGGTAGAGTCCATAGATGTTTTTGGGTTCAAAGTCGTAGAGAACGACTGACAAATTTTAGCTTCAGCTTGAGTTTCGTAGGGTAAATGTGTTGTTGGCCACTTTGTTGGATCTTCCTTCAACCAAGTTGGTCCGTTCCACCATAGCTTGTCGTCCTTCAGTTCATCTGCGTTGCATCCACGACTGGCAACATCGGCTGGGTTGTCATAAGAGGCCACATGACTCCAGTTCTTGGCTCCTACCGCTTCGGCTATTGCAGACACACGGTTAGCCACAAAGGTGTTCCATGTAGTCGGAGGTTTGTTGAGCCATGCCAAAACTATTGCGGAGTCCGTCCAGAAATACATTGGGTATTGGGTTAATTGCAACTGCGTAATTATGTTTTGTGCCATTTTTGCCAACAACACTGCACCACAAAGTTCTAATTTCGGTAAAGAAATGACCTTGATAGTTGCAACTCTCGATTTTGGCGGATATTATAATTGGTGCTAACCAACCAGCTGGGTCAAAAAGTTTAGCGATGTCAGATAAAACTGCTCGCTTAGTGTAGGCTGGTTTTCTCTCTATTTTTGGGGCCTCAAAGAAAAAATTGTCCTCTTTTGGATTCCACCGAATGCCTAGAGTTTTAGGGTTTTCCGATTCCGGAAGGGTGAGTAAGGCGGCATTGAGTTGGTGGTCCTTGGGTAAATTATCTAGGAGCTCTTGGGTATTTGATGTCCACTTTCGTAGAGGAAAACCAGCAGATTCAAGTGCATTGATTAACTGTTTTTGAGCGATTTCAGCCTCTTGAACAGTATGAGCACCGGCTAGTACATCATCGACGTACATATTCTCTCTCAAAATTTGAGATGCAATTGGGTGGGTATCTTGAATGTCTGCGGCTAATTTGTGTAGGGTTCTGATAGCCAAATAAGGGGCACAGTTAACGCCAAATGTGACTGTTTGCAGTTCGTAATCTTGAATGGGTTCGTTGACGCTTTTACGGAATAAAATTCTTTGATAGGGTGTGTGGGTAGGGTTCAATTGAATTTGCCTATACATCTTGGTGATGTCGGCATTAAAAACAATCTTATAAAAGCGCCATCTCAAGATTGAAACAACCAAATCTTGTTGTAGGGTAGGACCAATGTGTAGGGTATCATTCAAGCTGTTGCCGTTCGAAGTTTTGCTCGATGCATTAAAAACAACTCGAACTTTTGTCGTAACACGATCGGGTTTAACAACAGCATGATGGGGTAAATAATAATGGGTGTTTGAAGAAGTGTTAGGGTTATAAATAATTGGTTTCATATGACCTAAGTCAATATACTCTTGTAGCGCGTTATCATATTCAAGTTTCAGATCGGTTTTCTTTAGTAAATTCTTCTCATTTCTTAAGTATTGAGCCATCGCTATATGGCGCGAGTTTCCTAACTCAATTTGAGGGTTACGAAATGGAAGATTTACTTGATAACGGCCATTGGGTAAACGACGGGTAGTTGTCGTGTAATTTTTCTCACAAGTACAATCGTCTTCGGATTGAATGGGTTCTTGTGGAATTTCTTCAATTTCCCAAAATTTGGTCAAAAATTTATCAAGCTTGACAGAACTGTAGTAAGAGACGATTCTTCGGGTAGGGTGAGAATCTTGTATTGGTCCGGTTAAAATCCAACCAAACTCAGTTTCTTGAGCTATTAATGTGCCAAGAATATCTTTCTTGACACCAGCTCTGATAATTTGTGGGTAAAAATCGCTACCAATTATAATATCAATTGGGCGGCTTTCATAAAATTTAGGATCAGCCAATGGGATTCTGTCCAACTCTTTTATGAAAGTAGGGTTTAAGTTTCGGGTGGGTAAATTGCGGGTGAGGGTTTTGACAACAATTGCCTGAATATTCAATGAAAATTCCTTATTAGTGTTAGAACCAAGATGTATATCACACATCTTGTTCGAACGTGCTGAAACAACCTCATTCAAACCTGAGATTTCAGCAACTATGGGTAGGGTGGGTATGTGTAATTTGCGCCTTAGCTTATCAGAAATGAATGAAAAGTCTGATGCTGGGTCAATAAGCGCTCTAGCAGGGAATTCTTCACCGTGTATTTGAATATTCAAGGCAGCTGTGCCTAATAATTTAGCTCTGTCGTCTAATTGGGTTTTGCTTGATTGGGTTTGGGTAGAGAAAGACTGTATTGCACTTGACGTAGAGGGTTTATCGTCATTCTGTGGGTTAGTGTTTGGGTTGGGTTTGTGTAAAAGGGTGTTATGTCTGCTGCCACAGTATCTGCATGTGAATGTACTGCGACATTCTGATACCATGTGACTAATGGCCAGACAATTGTAACAAATTGAATTCTTTCTTACGAATTCAATTCTTTCATTTACTCCCAAGGAAGTAAATGATGAGCATTCCCTCAAAGTATGGTTACTTTTGCACAGTTTGCACAATGAACCATCGGGTTTTTCCTGGGTTTTTTGATAATTATGGGTATTTGGGTGGGTTTGGGTTAAATTCGAGGTTTTGCTCTGGAATACGTTTGTGGATCGGGTATCCTTCCTATTATTGTGTGTCACATTATGGAACGTTTTTACTCTTCTGTCAATTCGATTGTTGATGTCCTGGAGGAATTTGTGTTTTGGGTGGGTGTTTGGGTTAGGGTTAGGGTTACTTTCCGGAACATCATTGACAGAAGTGAGTTCCTTGAATGTATTTGTTAGAAATACATCCACATCTGTTCAGGAAGGCATTTCAGCACAATCCTTTAGGGTTTTCTCAAATTCCCTTCGGGTTTCCTTGGGTAATTTTGTCAAACAGAGATATACTATGATAGGATCCCAATTGTCCGTATCTATCTCCAATGTATTCAAATTTGCAATACAGCAATTAATCTTTCTCTGTAATTTTCTTATTGAAACACTGCTCATAGTGTTTACCGCTGGTAAATTTAAAAGGGTCTTAATTTGTGCGTTAATTTGCATCCTTTTATTTTCATATTGATTTACCAGTTGGGTCCAAGCAATAAGAAAACCATCATTAGTTAAGTGTGCATTGTCGACTATTTCTTTAGCTTCGCCGCTAGTCTTATTTTTAAGGTAGAAAAGTTTTTCTACACCACTTAGGCGGGTATTATTGCCATAAATGGCCTTGAATAGGTCTCTGAACGAGGCCCAAGACTTGAAATCCCCACTGAATGTTTGCATATCGCAAGGGGGTACGTTAAATCCAACTGATTGGGTAGGTTGTGTGGGTTCGGGTTTGGTGGGGTTTGAATTTTTGGGTTGGGTAAAGTTTTCTATAGACTCATCTATGGAAATCATAGATGACCTATAGAATTTTTTAGCTGATCTCACATTTCTGGAGAGGCCATTAAAATTTATCGAATTGGCTACTTCGGGTTCATTGAGTTGTGGCGACTCTCGGATCTGTCTGAATTTTCCGTCAATATTCGACCACAATTCTTCCAATTCATTCTTCATGAATCTCAATGCGGGTAGTGATTGAGACTTCTCTGTACTGGCCTTAAAATCTTCCTCAAAGGCACTTAAATCCTGTTGGATATAACGTAGAATATCGGCGGCTAAAGTTTTTAACTCCGACATATTTATTTTTTAAAATTTAATACGCAGAGGATTGGAAAAAGTTATTAAATTGCGATAGTAAATCGAATTATCGCGGGTAAATTTGGTTAAAAAAATGTTTATTTCAAATTTGAAATAAAACTAATCAGCAGACAAAATTGCCTATTGGGTATCCTTTGTGTTTTTGTTGCACTACACAAAGAGAACGGCAATATGTGTTACTCACAATATTTTGAAAATATTATCGAAAAAAAGGGTAAGTATTGGGTGGGTTTTATGAGATAATATTTTATATTGTGATTTTTTTCTTTTATAAATCCAAAAAATTCGCGACAAAATATGCGATATATATAAAAAAATTTAAATTGAAAAATATCAACTTACCTTGTCTGCTGAGGGTAGGGTACAAACCAATTTTATTTTTCCAATTCCTCTTTGTGTGATGTTTGTTGTGTTGTGTTTGTGTATAATGTTAATAATGGTTATTTGTTAGTAGTTGCTTATATTTGTAATTGTTTTTGATTTATTTTTTGTAAGTGAACTGTATTGACATGTAATTGTTAGTGCACTTTATATTTTTCAATATTTTAATTTTTGTCACTATGTACTTTGTTGCTATTTGTTTTGAATTTTGTTCAATTTTTTATTTGTCTTTTCACTTTTGATTTTGTTTATGTTTTATTTTGAAAACTGTGCAAGATGTGTTTCTAATTATAATGTGTATTTTGTTTCTATTTTTTTTGAACCTTTGTGAACTTTTATGTTTCCTTTTTTAATTTATATTTGTTTTGGGCTTTTAATTTTTTGCTTTTGTATTATTTTGAAAATGTATAATTTTTGTTTCTTAATGTAATATGTGTTTTGTTTGTATTCTTTGTGAACTTTAGTGACTTTTGTGCTTTCCTTTTGATTTTAGATTTGTTTTTAACTTTTATTTTACTGTTCTATGTAATATGATTTTATTTTTGTTCTTTTAATATGTGTGATAATTTTAAATATGATGTATTATTATTTTTGATTTTGCACTTTTTTTACTGTTTTATATATATGTTGTTTTTGTTAGTGCACTGTTTCTTTTAATGTGATCTTCTGTAATTATTGTTTGTGTTAATTGTTAATTTGTGTTTTTTGATTTATATTTAAGTATTTTGTGCACTTTGATGTTTTTAGAATGTTTTTATGTTTTGTGTACTGTCTGATTTATGTTTTACACTGATTTTGTTAGTGTATATGCTTGTGTTTATTTTATTTTGTTTATTTACATCACTTTTGCATTGATTTATTTAATGCACTGCTCTATTATTGTTTGTAGATTACTTTTTTGATATTTATTAAAATTTAAAATAAGAGTTCTATGGGGTTATATTTTTTAGGGTGGGTTATAATATACACAATTTAGAGGGGTTATGGGTTTTTTGTGGACTGTATATTTGTGTCGCTGTCCCTTCTTTTTCCATGAAGGACCATGGACGAACGGGTTATGGGGTAGGGTTTAGTATGTGGTGTAAGAGGGGGTAGGGTATATAAATACACAAACCTTTTCTGTATATAAATTATGTATATATGCAAATGATAAGTGTTTGTTAATGTTTTGTGTATATATTTTAAAAACGTTATAAAATGTATTTCTATGTAATTGTTTTACAATATATATAATTTGTTCACTATCGTTCACAGTTTGTTTTAAGTTTGTTTATGTTCACAAAGTTTATTTTATTATTCGAATATATTTCAGATTTCAATATCTTTAATTCACTTCATATAAATTAGTTCAAACGCGTAGGACTCGTTGGGTTTTTGTTTAGTGTGGTTTGATGATCGATAATCAACTAACTTATAAGGATCAAATAATTATGTTGAAGGTGTTGACGAAAGTGTGTATGATGATGTATATTGGGAATGTTGATATGTGTTAGTGATGTTATTGTTATTGTTTGTTAAAGATGTTTGTGTTGTCCTATTGGAAGTCAGGGTTAGGGTTGTGTATTTGTTCACTCGTGTGAACATCCTCCCGGGCCGGCAACCTGTAAACAAAAACAAATTATTTTTAATTGTCCAAAAGGTGGGTAAGGGTATTCATTTTTTTTTTCACTCGTGGTTTCAGGGTTTTCCCATGGGTACATATTTTCAATTACGACCTGAAGGTTAACCATAGCTTCTTGTGGGATGGAACCTGAAATTAGACTTTGGGTGGGTATTAATAATTGTGGGTGTTTTGGGTTAAAATTTGGGTAGGTAAGGATGGTGTTCGGGTGAGTAATGGGTGTGTAACGAGGGTGAAAATGGAAAATTTGAAGGAGTTAATTAGTGGGTGGGTAGGACTACGACCTTGGTTATGGGCCGAGTCAATGTTCCGGTTGATGTCCGAAGTTCAACTACTCTAGGTAGTCCATCGGAACCTGGGTGAGTTTTGGTTACTCGTCCGAGTAACCATTCATTTGAGGGTAGATTGTCCTGTTTGATGACGACAATGTCATTGACCTCCACAGGGCGTTTAGGATTTTTCCATTTATAACGTTTATGGAGCTCCTTCAAATATTCATCCTTCCATCTTTTGCAAAACTGATGGTTTTGAATTTTCAACCTTTGCCATCTGTTTGCTAGGGTAATATTCTCGTTACTAAAATCGGGTTCAGCGGGTGATAATAAGGGTGAGCCAATCAAGAAATGACCTGGGGTTAATGGGTTAAGATCCTGAGGGTTTTCACTTGACGGGCTTAAGGGTCTTGAGTTGAGGCATCCTTCTATTCTAACCAATAGGGTTGCTAGTTCCTCAAAGGTATATTTAAAATTTGCGAGCTTCTTAATATGGGACTTGAAACTCTTTACGCCGGCTTCCCATAAGCCTCCCATATGTGGAGCTCCGGGTGGGATAAAGTGCCACGTCAAGTTTTGAAAGCTATTGGTTGATGTAACCAATTCCTTCAACTGTTTGAGGAATTCCTGTCGCTGCTTTTTAATTAGTTGGCTAGCTCCAACGAAGTTGGTTCCATTATCGAAATACACAGCGACAGGGCATCCCCGCCTCGAAAAGAATCGGGCAAATGCCGTCATAAATGCTTGGGTAGACAGGTCAGATGTGGGCTCTAAGTGGATAGCTTTGGTAGAAAAGCAAACAAATACGCAAACATAACCTTTGGTTATCCTACATGTTCTACCAATGTAGGATTTTATGTCAAATGGTCCGGCAAAATCAACTCCAACAGTATTAAATGGTCTGCTAATTTGGGTACGTTCGGGGGGTAATGCAGCCATAAATTGGGTAGTTTGACGATTCCTATATTTCGTGCAGGGTACGCACCTATTGACTACAGAACTGATAAGATTCTGCAGTCTCGGAATCCAAAAATTCGAGCGAATTACTCGCAACATTAGACGATTTCCGCCGTGTAGGGTTATAAGATGAACGTGTTGGGTTAATAATTTAGCAAAGGCGCTAGGGTAGGGTAATAAAATAGGGTGTCGTTCATCATATGTTAAGTTGTTGGAGTTTGCCAATCTGCCATTTGTGCGCATTATATTCTTTGTGTCCAAAAAGGGTGTAAGGGTGAGTAAATTGCTTTTCTTGGGTAAAGGGTTCGATTTCTTCAGACAAGAATATTCTTCACTGAAATATTGTGTCTGACAAAGAATTATCAGTCTATCACGGGTAGCTTTGATCTCATGCGCATCAAGTTCAATACTCGGGTGGGTTAATAATCTATTGAGTCTTTCGTCAATAGATTGTGGAATTTTTCGACACAGAACTACGCTGTCATGTCGAATTCCATTTTTTCGAGTAACTGATGCGCGATCACAAAATCGATAGACATATGACAATATTCTAAGTGCTTTGGACCATTTAGAAAATCTTTCCAAAATGTCCTGGGTAGGGTGGGTAGAGTCCATAGATGTTTTTGGGTTCAAAGTCGTAGAGAACGACTGACAAATTTTAGCTTCAGCTTGAGTTTCGTAGGGTAAATGTGTTGTTGGCCACTTTGTTGGATCTTCCTTCAACCAAGTTGGTCCGTTCCACCATAGCTTGTCGTCCTTCAGTTCATCTGCGTTGCATCCACGACTGGCAACATCGGCTGGGTTGTCATAAGAGGCCACATGACTCCAGTTCTTGGCTCCTACCGCTTCGGCTATTGCAGACACACGGTTAGCCACAAAGGTGTTCCATGTAGTCGGAGGTTTGTTGAGCCATGCCAAAACTATTGCGGAGTCCGTCCAGAAATACATTGGGTATTGGGTTAATTGCAACTGCGTAATTATGTTTTGTGCCATTTTTGCCAACAACACTGCACCACAAAGTTCTAATTTCGGTAAAGAAATGACCTTGATAGTTGCAACTCTCGTCTTAGCGACGAGTAGGGTTACGGACATAGGTGCTTTTATGGGTATAACTCGTGCGTATAAAACCGCAGAGTATGCTTTTTCAGAAGCATCTGAAAAGCCATGAAACTCAATTTTTGCCGAGGGTGAAAAATTTATCCATCTAGGAATTCGAATATTGTCAATGTTATCATAAAACTGCAAAAACTTGTGCCATTTAATAAGTGTGAGTGGGTTAAGACATTCATCCCAAGCTGTATTATCCTGCCAGATTTGCTGCAACACGATTTTGGCGGATATTATAATTGGTGCTAACCAACCAGCTGGGTCAAAAAGTTTAGCGATGTCAGATAAAACTGCTCGCTTAGTGTAGGCTGGTTTTCTCTCTATTTTTGGGGCCTCAAAGAAAAAATTGTCCTCTTTTGGATTCCACCGAATGCCTAGAGTTTTAGGGTTTTCCGATTCCGGAAGGGTGAGTAAGGCGGCATTGAGTTGGTGGTCCTTGGGTAAATTATCTAGGAGCTCTTGGGTATTTGATGTCCACTTTCGTAGAGGAAAACCAGCAGATTCAAGTGCATTGATTAACTGTTTTTGAGCGATTTCAGCCTCTTGAACAGTATGAGCACCGGCTAGTACATCATCGACGTACATATTCTCTCTCAAAATTTGAGATGCAATTGGGTGGGTATCTTGAATGTCTGCGGCTAATTTGTGTAGGGTTCTGATAGCCAAATAAGGGGCACAGTTAACGCCAAATGTGACTGTTTGCAGTTCGTAATCTTGAATGGGTTCGTTGACGCTTTTACGGAATAAAATTCTTTGATAGGGTGTGTGGGTAGGGTTCAATTGAATTTGCCTATACATCTTGGTGATGTCGGCATTAAAAACAATCTTATAAAAGCGCCATCTCAAGATTGAAACAACCAAATCTTGTTGTAGGGTAGGACCAATGTGTAGGGTATCATTCAAGCTGTTGCCGTTCGAAGTTTTGCTCGATGCATTAAAAACAACTCGAACTTTTGTCGTAACACGATCGGGTTTAACAACAGCATGATGGGGTAAATAATAATGGGTGTTTGAAGAAGTGTTAGGGTTATAAATAATTGGTTTCATATGACCTAAGTCAATATACTCTTGTAGCGCGTTATCATATTCAAGTTTCAGATCGGTTTTCTTTAGTAAATTCTTCTCATTTCTTAAGTATTGAGCCATCGCTATATGGCGCGAGTTTCCTAACTCAATTTGAGGGTTACGAAATGGAAGATTTACTTGATAACGGCCATTGGGTAAACGACGGGTAGTTGTCGTGTAATTTTTCTCACAAGTACAATCGTCTTCGGATTGAATGGGTTCTTGTGGAATTTCTTCAATTTCCCAAAATTTGGTCAAAAATTTATCAAGCTTGACAGAACTGTAGTAAGAGACGATTCTTCGGGTAGGGTGAGAATCTTGTATTGGTCCGGTTAAAATCCAACCAAACTCAGTTTCTTGAGCTATTAATGTGCCAAGAATATCTTTCTTGACACCAGCTCTGACAATTTGTGGGTAAAAATCGCTACCAATTATAATATCAATTGGGCGGCTTTCATAAAATTTAGGATCAGCCAATGGGATTCTGTCCAACTCTTTTATGAAAGTAGGGTTTAAGTTTCGGGTGGGTAAATTGCGGGTGAGGGTTTTGACAACAATTGCCTGAATATTCAATGAAAATTCCTTATTAGTGTTAGAACCAAGATGTATATCACACATCTTGTTCGAACGTGCTGAAACAACCTCATTCAAACCTGAGGTTTCAGCAACTATGGGTAGGGTGGGTATGTGTAATTTGCGCCTTAGCTTATCAGAAATGAATGAAAAGTCTGATGCTGGGTCAATAAGCGCTCTAGCAGGGAATTCTTCACCGTGTATTTGAATATTCAAGGCAGCTGTGCCTAATAATTTAGCTCTGTCGTCTAATTGGGTTTTGCTTGATTGGGTTTGGGTAGAGAAAGACTGTATTGCACTTGACGTAGAGGGTTTATCGTCATTCTGTGGGTTAGTGTTTGGGTTGGGTTTGTGTAAAAGGGTGTTATGTCTGCTGCCACAGTATCTGCATGTGAATGTACTGCGACATTCTGATACCATGTGACTAATGGCCAGACAATTGTAACAAATTGAATTCTTTCTTACGAATTCAATTCTTTCATTTACTCCCAAGGAAGTAAATGATGAGCATTCCCTCAAAGTATGGTTACTTTTGCACAGTTTGCACAATGAACCATCGGGTTTTTCCTGGGTTTTTTGATAATTATGGGTATTTGGGTGGGTTTGGGTTAAATTCGAGGTTTTGCTCTGGAATACGTTTGTGGATCGGGTATCCTTCCTATTATTGTGTGTCACATTATGGAACGTTTTTACTCTTCTGTCAATTCGATTGTTGATGTCCTGGAGGAATTTGTGTTTTGGGTGGGTGTTTGGGTTAGGGTTAGGGTTACTTTCCGGAACATCATTGACAGAAGTGAGTTCCTTGAATGTATTTGTTAGAAATACATCCACATCTGTCCAGGAAGGCATTTCAGCACAATCCTTTAGGGTTTTCTCAAATTCCCTTCGGGTTTCCTTGGGTAATTTTGTCAAACAGAGATATACTATGATAGGATCCCAATTGTCCGTATCTATCTCCAATGTATTCAAATTTGCAATACAGCAATTAATCTTTCTCTGTAATTTTCTTATTGAAACACTGCTCATAGTGTTTACCGCTGGTAAATTTAAAAGGGTCTTAATTTGTGCGTTAATTTGCATCCTTTTATTTTCATATTGATTTACCAGTTGGGTCCAAGCAATAAGAAAACCATCATTAGTTAAGGGTGCATTGTCGACTATTTCTTTAGCTTCGCCGCTAGTCTTATTTTTAAGGTAGAAAAGTTTTTCTACACCACTTAGGCGGGTATTATTGCCATAAATGGCCTTGAATAGGTCTCTGAACGAGGCCCAAGACTTGAAATCCCCACTGAATGTTTGCATATCGCAAGGGGGTACGTTGAATCCAACTGATTGGGTAGGTTGTGTGGGTTCGGGTTTGGTGGGGTTTGAATTTTTGGGTTGGGTAAAGTTTTCTATAGACTCATCTATGGAAATCATAGATGACCTATAGAATTTTTTAGCTGATCTCACATTTCTGGAGAGGCCATTAAAATTTATCGAATTGGCTACTTCGGGTTCATTGAGTTGTGGCGACTCTCGGATCTGTCTGAATTTTCCGTCAATATTCGACCACAATTCTTCCAATTCATTCTTCATGAATCTCAATGCGGGTAGTGATTGAGACTTCTCTGTACTGGCCTTAAAATCTTCCTCAAAGGCACTTAAATCCTGTTGGATATAACGTAGAATATCGGCGGCTAAAGTTTTTAATTCCGACATATTTATTTTTTAAAATTTAATACGCAGAGGATTGGAAAAAGTTATTAAATTGCGATAGTAAATCGAATTATCGCGGGTAAATTTGGTTAAAAAAATGTTTATTTCAAATTTGAAATAAAACTAATCAGCAGACAAAATTGCCTATTGGGTATCCTTTGTGTTTTTGTTGCACTACACAAAGAGAACGGCAATATGTGTTACTCACAATATTTTAAAAATATTATCGAAAAAAAGGGTAAGTATTGGGTGGGTTTTATGAGATAATATTTTATATTGTGATTTTTTTCTTTTATAAATCCAAAAAATTCGCGACAAAATATGCGATATATATAAAAAAATTTAAATTGAAAAATATCAACTTACCTTGTCTGCTGAGGGTAGGGTACAAACCAATTTTATTTTTCCAATTCCTCTTTGTGTGATGTTTGTTGTGTTGTGTTTGTGTATAATGTTAATAATGGTTATTTGTTAGTAGTTGCTTATATTTGTAATTGTTTTTGATTTATTTTTTGTAAGTGAACTGTATTGACATGTAATTGTTAGTGCACTTTATATTTTTCAATTTTTTAATTTTTGTCACTATGTACTTTGTTGCTATTTGTTTTGAATTTTGTTCAATTTTTTATTTGTCTTTTCACTTTTGATTTTGTTTATGTTTTATTTTGAAAACTGTGTAAGATGTGTTTCTAATTATAATGTGTATTTTGTTTCTATTTTTTTTGAACCTTTGTGAACTTTTATGTTTCCTTTTTTAATTTATATTTGTTTTGGGCTTTTAATTTTTTGCTTTTGTATTATTTTGAAAATGTATAATTTTTGTTTCTTAATGTAATATGTGTTTTGTTTGTATTCTTTGTGAACTTTAGTGACTTTTGTGCTTTCCTTTTGATTTTAGATTTGTTTTTAACTTTTATTTTACTGTTCTATGTAATATGATTTTATTTTTGTTCTTTTAATATGTGTGATAATTTTAAATATGATGTATTATTATTTTTGATTTTGCACTTTTTTTACTGTTTTATATATATGTTGTTTTTGTTAGTGCACTG
The DNA here is from genome assembly GCA_932273835.1 of Sarcophaga variegata. NCBI lineage: Eukaryota > Metazoa > Arthropoda > Insecta > Diptera > Sarcophagidae > Sarcophaga > Sarcophaga variegata. The sequence goes on along the minus strand of OW026359.1, from coordinate 32,694,778 downwards.
TTTCTTTTAATGTGATCTTCTGTAATTATTGTTTGTGTTAATTGTTAATTTGTGTTTTTTGATTTATATTTAAGTATTTTGTGCACTTTGATGTTTTTAGAATGTTTTTATGTTTTGTGTACTGTCTGATTTATGTTTTACACTGATTTTGTTAGTGTATATGCTTGTGTTTATTTTATTTTGTTTATTTACATCACTTTTGCACTGATTTATTTAATGCACTGCTCTATTATTGTTTGTAGATTTCTTTTTTGATATTTATTAAGTAAGGGGTAGTGTATATAAATACACAAACCTTTTCTGTATATAAATTATGTATATATGCAAATGATAAGTGTTTGTTAATGTTTTGTGTATATATTTTAAAAACGTTATAAAATGTATTTCTATGTAATTGTTTTACAATATATATAATTTGTTCACTATCATTCACAGTTTGTTTTAAGTTTGTTTATGTTCACAAAGTTTATTTTATTATTCGAATATATTTCAGATTTCAATATCTTTAATTCACTTCATATAAATTAGTTCAAACGCGTAGGACTCGTTGGGTTTTTGTTTAGTGTGGTTTGATGATCGATAATCAACTAACTTATAAGGATCAAATAATTATGTTGAAGGTGTTGACGAAAGTGTGTATGATGATGTATATTGGGAATGTTGATATGTGTTAGTGATGTTATTGTTATTGTTTGTTAAAGATGTTTGTGTTGTCCTATTGGAAGTCAGGGTTAGGGTTGTGTATTTGTTCACTCGTGTGAACAGCAGGTATAGCTGGTATAGCAGGTATAGCTGGTATAGCAGGTATAGCTGGTATAGCTGGTACAGCTGGTATAGCAGGTATAGCTGGTATAGCTGGTACAGCTGGTATAGCAGGTATAGCTGGTATAGCTGATATAGCAGGTACAGCTGGTATAGCTGGTATAGTTGGTAAAGCAGGTATAGCTGGTACAGCTGGTATAGCAGGTATAGCTGATATAGCTGATGTAGCTGCTATAGCTGATATAGCTGATGTAGCTGCTATAGCTGGTACAGCTTGCTAGTATAGCTAGTACAGCTTGCTAGTATAGCTAGTACAGATTGTATAGCTTGCTAGTATAGCTAGTACAGATTGTATAGCTTGCTAGTATAGCTAGTACAGCTTGCTAGTATAGCTAGTACAGATTGTATAGCTTGCTAGTATAGCTAGTACAGCTTGCTAGTATAGCTGGTATAGCTGATATAGCTGGTATAGCTGGTATAGCAGGTATAGCTGGTATAGCTGGTATAGCTTGCTAGTATAGCTGGTGTAGTGTTTCATGCGAAGAGGTATGAAAGTAATGAAAAAAATGGTTATAAACTACAGTCAAAAGAAAAACACCTAATCAGTGTAAGATTGGAAGAAGATTTGTAGACAACTTAATAAACAAATTATATGTTGAATTACATCCACCTGGTTATCAGTTTTGTGGACCTGATACAAAACTTCAAAACGAATAGCAAGAATAAAGGAAATAAAGGAATAATTTATTGGATGCAGATTGTAGAAAGCACGATATAGCGTACTCAAAATCAATGGATATAGACACAAGCCATCAAGCAGATCGTGATCAGGTATAAATCAGATCGTGAGCAGAAGCAAGCAGTTCGTGATCAGATATAAAGCAGATCGTAATCAGATACAAAGCAGATCATAATCAGATAGCGAGCAGATCATAACCAGATCAAATTCAATAAAAAAAATTATTATAATGTCTAAAAATTACCATAATAAAGTGTTGGAAGATCTTGTAAAGACAAGGGCTGTTCTAAAGAAAAAGTTAAAAAATATTAAACTGAATCAAATAGATAGAGTTAATTTATTAGAAGATACCTTAACAAAACCACTTAAAAAAATCATTGGAAAACTTAAAGATAAATATAAGGATATAGACAACACTATTAATGATTGACGATGATTATGATGATGTAAATGATGATAATGAAAACATCCCAAAACTTGAACATAAGCATAAGGATGTAGACAACACTATAGATGATGAGGAAGATTACGATGATGTGAATGGTGATAATGAAATCATTGGAAAACTCGAAGATAAGCATAAGGATACAGACAACATTATTGATGATGATGACGATTATTATGACGTAAATGCTGATAATGAAATCATCGGAAAACTTGAAGATAAGCATAAGGATATAGACAACACTATTGATGATGACGATGATTACGATGATGTAAACGGTGATAATAACGATTTTCAGTATGAAAATATTTCAACTGATGATAATGATGGTGAAAAAAACTATGACCATAATAGACCTGTATCAAGTACATGTATCAAGAACTTGGAAAGAAAACAATGTTTAAAGCTGACGAAAAGCTCTCCATTATTTGAAAATATACAAACACTTATTAATAATAAGCAATTGGATAAAATTTATGGTTTTAATCAAGATGTAGACGGTAGTTGGAGATATGGCAAGGAAAAATTAATATTTAATAGAGATAATACTATGCAGATAGGGAATATGAAATTGAAAATGACGCCTGGATTATTTGAACTAGTATTTCATAAAAAACCTCTCCATTATTCTGAAAATGATTTGAAAAAATATAAAGAGATTTTAATTAATACCAATGCACATAAACGTCGCTATGAACCTAATGAACAAGTGAAAGGAACACGAGCCTTCAAATATATACGAATAATTAAACATTTATTTGAAACAACAACAAACATTTTAACAAAAGGCAGTGGTTTAATGCTAAAATTACAAAATAATCTGAAATCAAATTACATACATTGGGATGATCCTAATGAATTAGTTGACAGACTACGTTTACTTCTCTCATCAGAAGGTGCTGGCCACAACAATCATCAAAACGAAATAATCTCTATTATCGAAGAACTTAAAGAATCTAACATAATTTATTAGAAGAGTGAAAGAGATGTCTTATATTAATAAATTTGGAGAAAGTTTTAATAAATATAACCATAAAAACAAAAATATTGTAATCGAAAAATATATAACACAAATATATGATGATCTAGCTGATCAAATAAACAATTTAAACATTGAGGTAGAACATGTTTACCTAAAACATGGCAATGTCAAAAAAAAAAAAAAATAATAATAATAAAAAAAATTAAAATAAAATAGACAAAACCAAAAACCAAAAAAAGTAGATCGTTATCAGATATAAAGTAGATCGTGAGCAGATACAAAGCAGATCGTGATCAGATGTAAAGTAGATCGTGATCAGATACAAAGCAGATCAAAATCAATATCAAAAAATTAACATACTGAAATCATATAAATTGCTGTATATATAGGAGATCGTCTTGATTTCAGCTATTTTTGCGAAGAGGTATAAAAGTAACGAAAAAAAATTTGTTATAATCTAGGGTCAAAACAAAACCTCAGCCAGTGTAAGATGAGAAGAGGATTTGTAAACAACTTAATAAATAAAGTACCTGTTGAATTACATTTACCTGGTTATCAGTTTTGTGGACCTGGTACAAAACTTGAAAAACGTTTAGCAAGAGGAGATAAGGGTATAAATTTATTAGACGCAGCTTGTAGAGAGCACGATATTGCATATTCACAATCAAAAGATATAGACACAAGACATCAAGCAGATCAAATATTAGCTGAAAAAGCCTGGCAACGAGTTAAATCTAAAGATAGTGATATTAAAGAACGTGTTAACGCGTGGTTTGTGACAAACGCTATGAAAGCTAAAGTGAAATTTGGATTAGGCTTGAAGGAGCAGAGACATAAGAAAAGAAAAGGAAAAATGAATAAGTGTAATAAGAAATTATTCACAGCTACTGTGAGAAAAACTTTAAAACAATTGAAAGAACAGAAACCCCTTGATATAAATGATGCTGTTAAAACAGCTCAAAAGGCTATTCATTCAAATTTTAAAGGGAAAAAGCGAGCAGACATTATAATACCGAGAGTTATACCTGTACCGAAAATTGGAGGATTTCTTCCACTTATTCCCGTACTAACAGCATTGTCAGCGCTTGGTGGTTTGGCAAGTGGAGGATCCGCTATTGTCAAAGCAGTAAATGCTATCAAAAATGGAAAAGAACAATTGGCTGAAGCTAACCGTCATAATAGATATATGGAATCAATTGCAATGGGTAAAGGGTTGTACCTCAAACCATATAAAACTGCATATGGTCTCTACTATAGTCCTGCTCCAAAAAACTATTAGATAACCTTCCCAATCGCCCATTAACAGATTTGGATTTGAATAAATATGCAAGACATCTCAAACATTTTAGGGGTGTTTTCATGCGTGATTCTTTACCTGAAAAACCATTCAAACAAGAATGCGGCATTGTTAATTTAGATGATTCAAATGGTATGGGAACACATTGGGTAGCATATTATAAAAACCACAACTATAAAGAATACTTTGATAGCTTTGGAAACTTACAACCACCACTTGAGATTGTCAACTACTTAAAATTTCCTGTTGAATATAATTATGAACGAAAACAAAAATTTAATACATTTAATTGTGGGCACTTGTGTTTAAAATTTTTATTCAATAAATATAAATTAAAATGAAATAATTCAGAGTACATCGTCCCGCACTAACACAACCTACTATTAAATTTTTAAAGAAGGGGAACAAAAATGGTAACATCAGCTAAATTGGAAGAACTATTTATTAACAAAACATAGTAATCAGATTGATAAAGAGCATATAGATTTATTTATGAAACTTATAAATGAACTAAGAATATGTAACATTAGTAAAATAAGTAATCCATTTTTATGTATTAATATGTCATACGTTTGTATTATTGTGAAAATACTTATTCACAATCCTTCAACATTTGTCGATGTCAAACATTCTATACACAATATTTGTTAACACTTAAGTTATTTAATCTGTATAAACGTATTTTTAAATTCGAATCTGTAAAAATCTGAACAAAGAAATATGTAATAAAATTTTCAAAAAATAAAAAACTAATTTGTTTTAATTAATCCCTTTATTCTATAATTTCATTTATTTAAAACAGTAAAACTAAAAAATTCTAAATCCTTAAAAGCAAGTCTATTTATACTCTGGGGTGTTGTAGATCAATCAGTAAATTCAATTATGTGAAAACAGATATTACTTATACTTATGCGTGAAAAAAAAACGCACAGGCACAACTATACATTTCTTTCTCATCAAATTAAAAACAACCGCACAACCAACCTACCCTTTCTTATTAGTTTATATTTCTATTTCTTCTACCTGTGATCATGAGCAATACGTGCCAAGAATTTACTATTAAAAAAAAAAAAACGATCATACACATTACATGTTACGTACACACTCATTCTGTCCGTCCAAACATTCGTACATACGTATATACATTTTCACATTACAGTCTACTTGTACTCTGGGATGTTGATGAGGAAACGTGCACACACTCATTCTGTCCGTCCAACCATTCGTTTGAAAAGCAATACAAATGAAAGGACCAACAAAAAGCAGGTATGATTCCAAATTTGTATGGAAAAATTAAAAATTAAAATGATTTAATTCTTTTCCAGATATGCATTCTCCCAAATTTTAACACACACACACACACACATACACATTAAAAAGCATTACCTTTTCATAATACATGTTACAAACCTAAAGACCGATCGCACACAATTCATTTAACAATTCTGCAATGTTCTTACTCTTTTACAGATATGCATGCTCCTAAATTTGTATGGAGTTTTTGATCGCGAAACCCCATAAACATACTACTATCCGTGATTCGATTATCCAGCAACATCAATTATCCGGGATGGAAAAAGAAAATTTTTTACATCGACTTAATTTTATTTCGATCGACTTAAATTTTTCTACATCGTTTAACCGTGATTACCTCCATTATCCGTGATTATAAGCAAACAATTTTTTCTATCATTTTGGACAAACAAGCGAAAAAGGGGAATTACCTCTTTAGTATACGATGATTCAGAAGCATACATGTAAACCTGTTTAGTTTAATTTAGAAATTTGAGAAGTGCGTTTTTTTTATTTTTTTGAAACATGTATGTATATAAAATCCTTGAATTATTTAGTTTGTATATAAATATGTACATATTCATTTATTAACTAATAAAAATATCTATTAAAAACTAGCCAAAATTGGTACTCAATTAACCGGGAAAATCGATTATCCGGAATCTTCCGGTCCCGACCATCACGGATAATCAAGGTTCTACTGTAAACGGAACTATAGGTGGTGAAAATTTTGCGGAGTCAACAGGCATATGTCATTGCATAAGGCTAACGGATACTTGCAGGAGATGAGGATCTTTGCAAAATGCAGTAAAGTTCAATGAGTATGAAAATATGCCTGAAAAGGATATTAGTATACTTTGTGGTAGTTAGGCGTCTGTCAGAGCACAGGGTTCTAAGTACTGAACTCTAAGGAGTTTATGGCAATCGTGAATCTCTCAATAAGATGAAGGAGTGGCACGACATTTATGTAAAATGAGTCCAGAAACCTAGCAGTACTTTAACATTTCGACTGCCGTGGGGGTCACCGGTTACAGGTACTTGACTTGGCTACAGCGCCCTCGGTGTCGTTGGTGACCCCAATCGTATAATTAAAAAGTCACATTGGTGTCTTGGGCAAATCATGGAAAAAGCGCCTGGCAATCAACGTGTTAAGTATGTAGCTTCTGGGCTGTTGGACTGGCCTGGCAAAGCACAATTATCGAACTCCTTATTGAGTTCTCTACATTGGTAACCATCCTTTAAAGAACTGTGAGCTTTTTAATTGATATTGAAAATGTAAATGATAAGGACAGTATGATCAACCTGTATAGAATCACCGTCAGTGTATTTGTCAGAAACATTACTAAATATTGCGAGAGGCATTGATTTTAAATACATAGTATTTGATTTCTGTAGGAGTTGAAGATGCAAGAAAAAGGAGGAAGATGTTCTTCACCTATTGCACGTTTATATGACTTTTTTTTAACATACTGCTACGTTTTTACCTTTTAAAAACATTTAAAATATGAGTTCGTAGATTGCAAATAAAATAAAAATAAATTTGTTTTTAGTTTTAATTAAATTCTTTATTGTACGCTCAATTCTGTGTGCCACTGTTTACAACTTGATGTAAACAACAACAATTGCTTTGTTTGTTATCCTTCTTTACACTCTTTTGCGTAAACAACAACAATTGTTCGATAAATCTTTATAACGGAGATCTTCAAACCATGGTTATTCTCTTCAAACACCGCACGTCTTCACGCAAGACTGACTGAATTTTTACTGACTCCGTTGCCTGCCTTGCCTTGACTTTTATATGCCAACGTAAACAGTAAACAGATGAATGTTCTTGAAGTCGAATGTTCGCGGATTAGCCTTCTCGAGATCTCCATAAATGTAAACATCGTTGTTTCATTGTTGTCTGTGTATTTTGTTTACATTGTTTGTTGTTGCATTATTGTTTACTTGTTTATCCCTTTTTTATACTGGTGTTGTTGGTATATTTTTGTTTACTTGTTTATCATGTAAACAAGTTCATTGTTTTTGTTTTTGTAGCTTTTGTTTATCATTTTAATGTTAAACGATGTAATACCATTTCCATTTTTGTAACAATACATACATACATTCAAATTATTTACTACTTATTTACTTATGGCTCCAGTTTGTTTTTTATTTTACAGGATAATAAATTTCTGTTCGTTAGTTTCTTATACCCGCAAATCCTTATGGAGTAAAAGTTTACGACAGTTTCTGTTTATAGTATATGGTAGTGTCAATAATAAATTTGCATTTTTATATTGACTCTCTACTCAAGTGAAAATATGTACATAAATATCTGTAGTGAAATCTAAATACTTACCCTTAAAGCTATCTAAGGTTATGGTTTTTGATACCCATAAGGCAAGCAACTTAAATTTATTAGTGACTATAAATAGTTTACATACAGGGGCATTGATATGCAAATAAGTTTTAATTTTTATAGCTTTTCATGGAACATTTTATGACCAAACAGGGTAATTGAATTCACTTCAATATGTCTTTAGAAAAAAATATTATATTCTATAGACAGTGTTTTTCTTAGTTTGAAATAAATTCAAGAAAACATTGATTTTTATTTTTATGATCGAAATTTCAGTTTCTCTGAACCATTGGCCTGCTTCACTTGGACGATAGTATTTTAGATTTTAAATCATAATTACATGAAAGTGTATAATGACGTCGCCATAGTTTAATAAGTCGTATGTTGGCTTATTAGAGTCAAGTCTCAGGTCAAACAGTAAAGTATAACGTATTTGTTTGAATTATTGAAAGTATGTCATCTATATTCTTATCAGCAGAGGGTACAGAGAGAGTCTTAGATTTTAGATATACATACATACATGTTCTGGAGAGATGTTTACTGTCAGTAATATGCGTATTATATTGGGTGGGGCATCTATCGGTTTAAATTTGAGCCATCGGTAATTTCGAATCTGGCAATACTTATATCATTATATTCTGTCACAAAATTCAGTGTATTATCTCCACTGAAAGTAATGAATCGATTTACGCTTGAACAGCGTCGATTTTGCTAAAAAAATCATATTTTCAAATGAAGCTCATTTCTACCTTAGTGGGTACCTTAACAAGCAAAATTGGCATAATTGGGGCTCAGAAAACCAATTCGTGGTCTTACAGAAACTAATTCATTCATTACAAGTGAATTGGTGCCGCTTGTGGAGCGGCGCAACCATTACGGTCAATGGAGACACATATCGCAACCATGACAACCGATTTTTTTATACCTACTCTTCTTGATATTGATGTTAACGATGTTTGGTTTCAAAAGAATGGTGGAATTTGGCACACATCTCATGTCACAATCAATTTATTGTGTCAAACGTATGATAGCAGTTTAATTAGCAGAATTGGTAATCTCAATTGACCGCCAAGAAGGTGCGATTGACACCGTTGGACTATTTTATGTGGGGGGCTGTTACAGAAAAGACGTTCTGCTGACAAACCAGAGTCAACTGAGTATTTGAAGACCAACAGACGTGATGCCATTGCAGAGATACCACCCCATACACTCGAAAAAGTGCACGAAAATTGGTCAGATTGAATAAGATACTGTGAGGGTAGTTTATTTTGACTGCATATATCCTGATAATAATATGTCGATAATGTCGAATAAAATGTCGATAATACTGCTCAATTAAACAAGTTTTTTTTTTTAAACGACGGGCTTCGTTTGTTTTTTGTTGTATATGTTCATTTTGTTTATATTTGAAGTAGTCGTTTTCAAAATAATATACAATATGGCAAGTTCAAACATAAAGTTAACTTTAAAAGTTACCGGTAGGATGATCCTACATTTAGCTTAACGCTCACTTCTACCATATTGTCCACTTATAATAATGAAAAACAATTTATCTGCCCGTTAAAATCCTTCCTTTAGCTAACAGCAAGTTGTAGTAATGGCCCTTCATTTTATACATGAGTGGCGGGACCTATAGTTTAAAGTCGACTCTGAACAACAGATTTTTGAGAAACTTTTTCATGCTAATTTTTATTTACTCTCAGAGGTTTTGCCAGCAATCTCCTTTAGAATGGAAAATGCTAAAGATTCAGAATGTTTATAAAGCGATGGACATTTTGACTATAAGAAAATGAAATGAGAAGAAATTGATCTGATAAAACTGACAAAACTAATGTAAATCTTTTCATACTTTCTTTTTTTTGGAGATGTCTGACCTGGCATTTGAACCATGTCCTCACGTCTAATAAGCCAACACACTATCTACTAGACTACAGCGGCCTCAAAGAGGCTTCATCGCTCTCAAAGTAATACAGCTGGAAGTTCTCTGGTACCGTAGGGAGGATAACATCATGGACAAAAATTAGTAGTATATCAGACAGTTATATAGAGAGTAAGATGGAAATTACACCATTCTTAAGATCTGCTAAAATGTACAGCTAATCAATCAAATGCTGAGCTTGAAAAACTGCATCAATGAATCTAACGTCCTTTGATGTAACTAAGTGAATAAAATATTAAAAACTTGGAAAACAAAATGTATTGCAATGTACTCCCAAGAGATTTTAAAAATTGTACATCAATTGATTTTATTTTTTATGATCATTAGAGAATTTTTTTTAAAGGTAGGAAATAATAAGAATTGAAAAAGAACCCGTAATATTGTTTCTATATAAACTCTTCCTATGCTTTTTGTATGTATGTTTTCGTTCTCTTTTTCACAGCATCAAACTAAATTCAACTCGACATGATAAAAAACTTGAAATTCTAAAAATATACGGCATCGAATTGTGTCCATACCAACCAACACCATGCTTAGTTAGACAGAATTGCATTTTTATTCTACGCAAGGGTTAAATTCCAATTTTAGAAAAAAAAAAAAAAAAAAAAAAACTTGTACACATCCATGTATGCTGTTCACTGCTGTTTTGTCTCATAAACTTTGCAAGAACTGTCCACAGATAATTAAAACCTTGGGACGCCAAATTAAGACAAATCACACAGAGAATTAAAACAGCTAAAATTACAGCTAAAATTATTTCAACAGCAGAAATATCTGCAACAATAGTGAAACGATGCATATTATTAAAACGAAGTGACGTTCACAAATTATGCTATGAACAGAATAGACGCAACGCAGCAAGTACAACATACATACATAACAGACATAATTGTCACCATTAAAACCCTTCAATCAGGATTACGGCCTAGCTTCTCACACCACTCAAGTTGTGTGTGTCAATTTTAGAACGGGTGATTTTTTAGCTATTATCTTTTTGGCAACACTGGTTTAAACAGCTCACGCACGTTTCGTGTTTTGTTTCACTGTCAAACATCTTCAGTTTGGTCTATAATGCGTGCTCTGTTAAGAAAGTTCATCGCGCGCTTCTCCATTTTGTGGTCAGTTTAATCGACCCACTGAAGCGGCTATTCGGGCTATTGTGACTAAATTTCGCACCAAATTTACATTGTTGGACATTAAACCACCAACACGCTTACGTAGAGTGCGAACTGAAGAAAATATCGCAGCTGTATCGGCCAGTGTTAATGATGACCATCAATTATCGATTCGTCGCCGTTCGCAGCAATTGGGCCTCTGTTACTCAACAACGTGGAAAATTTTGCGGAAGGAAATAGGTAAAGCCGAACGACCTACCGCAACGCAGAATTTTTGGTGAATGTGCTCTTGGAAGGTTGACCGAAGATCCACTTCTTTATTGAATAATTGTGTTCAGCGACGAAGATCGTTTTTGGCTCAATGTATACGTAAATAAGCAGAATTGTCAATTTTGGAGTGAAGATCAGCCAGAAGCATTGCAAAAGCTACCAATGCATCCAGAAAAAGTCACAATTTGGTGCGGTTTATGGGCTGGTGGCATCATTTTTGGCTCAATGTATACGTAAATAAGCAGAATTGTCAATTTTGGTGTGAAGATCAGCCAGAAGCATTGCAAAAGCTACCAATGCAGCCAGAAAAAGTCACAATTTGGTGCGGTTTATGGGCTGGTGGCATCATTGGGCCGTACTTCTTCAAAGATGCTGCGAATTGTAACGTAACTGTGAATGGTGTGTCCTACCGTGAGATGATATCCAACTTTTTTTGCCCAAAATGCAAGAGCTTGACTTGCATGACATGTGGTTTTAACAAGACGGTGCCACATGTCACACAACACGCGTAACAATGAACTTATTGAGAAGCGAGTTTGGTGAACATTTTATTTCACGTTCGGGACCGGTCAATTGGCCGCCTAGATCGTGCCATTTAACGCTTTTAGACTATTTTTTGTGGGGCTATGTTAAGGTGCATGTCTATACAGACAAGCCTTCTTCAATTGACACATTGGAAGACAACATTGAAGCATTTATTCGTCATATACCGGCCGAAATTTTGGAAAGAGTATGCCAAAATTGGACTAAGCGGATGGACCATTTGAAGCTCAGTCGCGGTCAACATTTGCATGAAATAATCTTCAAACATTAAATTATATGGACCGTACTATCGACTCAAATAAAGATTTCATGCATTTTTCTGAATTTTATGTGTTTTTTTTTTGAAAAATTTTCCTATTTTCCATATGTGGCGGGACCTACAGTTTAAAGTCGACTCCGAACGACAAATTTTTGAGAAACTTTTCATGGCAATTTTACTTGCTCTCAGAGTTTTTGCAAGAAATCTGCTGAGAGGAAGTCACCGAAGAAATATTTTTTCATATTTCGTTTTGATGTTTGACCTGGGGTTTGAACAGTGGCCTTGCGTCTAATAAGCCAACACACTACCTACTAGACTGCGGCGACTCCACGCAGCAAGTACATTTTGCAATTGCAGCCTCAGGTAAGCTGCATGCTCATTTATTGTAGTATAAGCAGCAGTGCCAAAGCAAAGCAAAACAAATAAAAACTAAACAGTTCAATAATTCTTTATCAATGATGCCACTAAAACAATTTTTTCGTTATGATCCATACATCGTATGTATGTTACTGCATTGATAGTACAAATTCTAGCACTGCTAGCACTAATTCTCTTAATGCTGCGAGTAAACACAGAAATTAGCCTAAAAACAAAGTAGCAAAATCGTTACTTGTTGTCGCGCTTTGTGCACCCATGCATTCTATTTTTGATTTTTTATATAATTATTTGCTGCGCTTGCTGTGTTGCGTTTATTGTGTTTATGTCATTAGTTGCCTGGTGTCAATGTTTATATTTTGCAAGAAATCTGCTGAGAGGAAGTCGGCGATGAAATATTTTTTCGTGTTTTGTTTTGCTGGAGATGTCTGCTCTGGGGTTTGAAACGTGGCCTTACGTCTAATAAGTCAACACACTACCTACTAGACTACGGCGACTTCTCAAATATCTTTTACAGAGTAAAAAAGGCCGCCATTGCTCTCTATGCTTGTTAAAAGTGTTCCCGAAAAAATGGGGTCTAGGACATAGGAAGACCCACTGAATGTATACACTCGTGGTCAGACCTAAATTAAACGACGAATTTCTAGTGTTGTGTGAATTACGCAGCAGGTCACCGTATTTAAACTTGAAAGTGTTGCGTATTACCTATGTTGTCGCCGGGGGGGAATAGGCGACTGATCAGTGGCATTGCTCAAATATTAATCATTAGAAGATCCTGCAGGAATTTGTGATTGCTGGAAGTATTGACCACATGTTACCTCGATATGAGTTCTCAAGGAAATTCAGGAGATCAGGTTTAAAATCGAGATGCAGAGCATCTCGTTAACAATTCCGTTCAGATTTTCAAACATGATTCAAGACTAAATGGAACTGTGGCTGGTGGAGTTTTTTTTTTTGAAAATGGTAGGCATAGCTCAATTCATAAGGCTATCGAATCGCTCGATGTCTTCAGGCAAAAGTGTACGCAATACAAGCTGCAACGATAATTATTAGAGACGGAAATATCTGCAGAATTGCTGCACTAGTACTTTCTGGTTGCTAGGCGGCTGTCAAAGCGCTTGGTTTTGATATAATGAACTTCAGCACGGTGTATAACTGTCACAGGCCACTCTTGTCATAGGAGTGACGGGATACAGTGATATTTCAGAGAACTATAGAGCGAATGGTCTAACGATTGTGGTCAAATGACTGTGTCGTATCTAGTCATTGAAATTTCCGATGAGTGCTCTACTTTGGGCATCTCTTTAACTGATTAAAGGCCTGTGAGTTTATAACTAACATTACATTTATAGATTTCGTTAGTGCCAGCTTCAAATACGAGAAATATTGCTCCGAAAATCTTTCCACAGCTGGTTGAAGTGTGCATGTGGAATCAGCTATATGGCATGCAAAGTGCATTGGTCATTGGTGTTGGACATTTGGTAAATGCTTCTGGAGCAGCAATTGAAGAGATGAGGAAGAGAAGGAACCTTCTTCACCTATTGGATACATGCCCAGCGCTATGTACGAGGAGAAAGGGGGTGTTTATTGGTGTCAACTCTATAGGTGATACTCTATATGATGAACCAAGTGTCAGCAATGGATATTTACAGCCTAATTTATTTGATCAGAGACTTAGAATGGTTCTGAGATTAGGGGAAAATTAATAACTGTGCTACAACAATGGCTGTTATATGGCCTAATTGTGTCTATTCTACTACATATCTTCAACCTTCTGTTAGTGAAGTTCCTCAGATGATAAACTAGGGCCTTCCCTTTAAGTCTTGGATGTTTTATCACCTAGGAAAACATTGCTTAAACTATTGTCATCGTTTAAACTACAACTGATGGTACAATCTTTAAACCTTTATTTCTAATATTCGCAAAAAACCAAGAATATTACATTAATGGCATAATACATACATACATATACCCTTAAAAGCCCTTTCATGCCAAACGTAATCGAATAAATTTACTTTAGTGTTTGACATTTCACTGGTCCTTAAGTGAAAAGTATAAAATTTTACGATAATTTAAATTCATTATGTTTGTAAACTTGTATAAGGAAAAATATTGTCTCTAACGTTTAACTATTATTCTTTAAAGTTTTGTGGTATGATTGCCAAAAGCAAAGGGACACACAGTCAGCGTTATCACAACCGGAAATAAAAATTAAAACCACAAAGAGAGTCATAAAAGTAAAACAAAAAATTTAAAAAATTATAAAAAAGGGATTAAAAGGATTTTATTTTCTCATCTGATTAAAGTTGGTACTGTGTTGCCCTTCAGGATTAAAGAACACATTTTTAAATACATTGCATTAATAAAAGTTTTAAATTTTGTATCAAATATTAGTTGAACTAAAGATTTAAAAGATTTTTTATATAGTCTTTTATAGCCGCCATTGTAGTAAAATCGAATGCGTAGAGTTAGTTTGAGTACAGTGGGCTTAAAAAATTCAGTATACAGAATTTTTAAAGTTGTTAAGACAGCAGAAATAACAACTTCTGCCATTTACCATCATTGTCGCATAGCACAATAGTTTCTATAAAATTTTCTGAGAGTTATAATGCAGTCTAGTAGGTGGTGCGTTGATTTATTAGATGTGAGGCCATCGTTCAACCCCAGGTCACCTCAAACAAAACGAAATATGAAAAATATCTCTCAGCAGATTTCTGGTAAAAACTCTGAGAGTAAATAAATTTGCCATGAAAAAGTTTCTTAACAATTTGTCGTTTGGAATCAATTTTAAACTGTAGGTCTCGCCACTCATGAATAAAATTGACGCGCACAACATAAGTGGTCGGAGAAGCTAGGTTGTAATCCTGACTGAAGCCTTTTAATGACCAATTATGTATGTTGTGCATATATGATGTGCATAACATGTACTGTTCACAATTTTTACTGTCCGTACTCAATCAGATTTGAATAATTATTCATACAAAATTATTTCATTAAAGAGCTTTGTATGTTTGAAGATTATCGTCTGGAATAGAATGTATTTAATATCATCACCGTTATCCGTGTGTGCCTAGGGCATTCCGAGCCAGTCGATTTCGCATCTCTTATAAAAACTCGGCCTTTCGCAAGACCATAACTTACTGAATTTTACGTTGTAACTTTGGTCTGCACACGTAAAAAATCCAACTGACCAAGAAACTGAAGATTAAAGGGCGTGTGTTCCCTGAAAAGGCTCTAAATCAGTTGGATTGCCTTCAGCAATGAGAGCCATTTTCGGAGGGATGGGTACGTAAACAAGCAAAATTATCGATTTTGAGACAATACCAATATACTTGAAATCTAAGAGTGTCCAATACATCTCGTAAGTCACTGCTTGGTGTGGATTTTCGACAGCAGACATATTCGATTCAAATCGCTTTAGAAAGGCATTTTTGCCGTCACTATAGGTTAATGATTACCAACTTCATTATGATGATTTAAACGTCAGGTTTCAATAGGACGCTGCTGCGTAGCACACAGCTCGTGCCACATTGGCTATTCTACACAGGTGATTTGAGGGTATGGTCATTTCATGAGCACGAAGAGCTTGCGATTTGGTTTTGTTAGACTTTTTCTTGTATCGCAAGTGTATGAGAATAAAGCAAAAGTGGCAGCGGTCCTAAAAACTAATATAATTTAAATTCAGCTTGATTTATGTGCCAATGATTCAAGGAAATGTGATCCACTCAAAGAAGCAGTGTATACCATATTTAACGTCTTTAAAACTAATAAAATTTATCGATGATATCTGTTTAAGATTGAGGTTTTATTTTACTTTATTAATTTTATTTATTATTTTAATTTTATTTATTATTTTAATTTTATTATTTAAAAATACTTATTATTATAAATTTAACTTTAAATGATTTAACTTTCAATGAATATAAATTAGCAGCAAGGCAGTATGACTATAAATTACTGATCTAGCTATACAATTAGCAGCAAGGCAGTGATGTTCTAGCTTTCACGATCAGAATTATAATGATTTGTTACAAAATTTAGGCAAACCAAAATAATTCTGTTTTCTTACAAAATTGTAACAAATAATAAAAAAGGGTTCTTTACACTAACAAGGATATGTATAAAAACCGGTTAGCTTAGTAGCAGGTAGAAAATCGCGTGACAAAGCTTGTACATGTATGTGTGTATGTATGTGTAAAATAGAAAATAGCAAAGAAAGAAGATAGATAATAGATAAATTATAGCAAGTACAGTGGTACATTAAGAATATTATTAGAAATGATAATATAAATGTGCTACATTATAAAAATACGTTTAACTAAATAATTATTAATTTGTTGTTCTCCAACATTCTCCCCCCCTAAGCACGATAGTGTTTAACTTAAGGGAGTATTATTTTCACCAAGAGTATCTAAATTAGGTAGAAAGGCTATTTTAGAAATAGGACGTTTAAAAAGTCTTCCATTCGATAACAGCGTCACTACTCTCACGAATCCATCACTACCAGGGTGTACTGCTTGAACTCGAGCCAAAGGCCATTATCCGGGTGGACAACGTTCATCAAACATAATCACCAAGTCACCTACTTTAGCATTTCTCGAGACCTTTAGCCATTTAGGTCTAGCCTGTAACCGACAAAGCCATTCGCGAGACCAGCGGCGCCAAAAATGTTGCTTTAATTTCTCGACGACTTTCCATCTGGATAAGCGATCGATGTTAATTTGAAGTAAATCTTCTTCTGGTACACAAACAGATGGTTCGCCAATTAAAAAATGTGCCGGTGTAAGAGCGTTAACATCAGAAGGATCGTTGTTCAGAGGGCACAATGGTCTAGAGTTCAGGCAACTCTCGATTTGAGTAAGAAGCGTTGTAAGCTCTTCAAATGTAAGAATACGGTTATGCATAACCCTGCGCAAATGGTGTTTCGTAGATTTAACTCCTGCCTCCCACAGTCCTCCAAAATTAGGTGATGCTGGTGGTATGAAGTGCCACGTAACTCCATCAGAGGCCAGAAGTTCAGCGAGCTCTTTAGGTAAAGAAGATTTGTTTTTGTAAAGAACTTCCAGTTCTTTCTGAGCACCAACAAAATTCGTACCGCAATCAGAATACAGGTCGGTACAACTTCCACGTCTGGATATAAAGCGTCGAAATGCAGCTAGGAATGAGTCTGTAGATAAACTGGTCACAGCTTCCAGATGTATAGCCTTCGTTACCATACAAATAAATAAACAAATATAACCTTTTGTGGTGACCGAATTCCGTGCAGTTGATTGTTTTATAATAATTGGTCCTGCATAGTCCACGCCGCTATGCTTGAAAGGTCGTTCTGGCTTAAGACGAACACTTGGTAAACTACCCATAACTTGTTGTGCTGCCTTTGCGCTGTATTTAAAACAATCAATACACTGCCGTAACACCTTTTTCGCTATATTTCTAGCTAACAAAATGAAATATTCTCGTGAAACAAATGAATGCATTTCAATTAAGCCGCCATGTAACGTTCTTTTATGTGCATCTAAAAATATAAGATCAGTTATAGGATTTCTTTTCGAGAGTAAAATTGGATGCTTAGAAAAGTAATTTAAATCTGAGTTTTGAATTCTACCGCCAACTCGAATAATTTCTGAAGAATCGAGAAAAGGGCACAGTTTAGCAACTGTCCTATTAGTACTAATATGACCGAGTTCTCTGAGCTGAAGTATTTCGTTCGGAAAATCAACCTGTTGTGAAACTCTGATAAGTTTCATACGGGCGTAATTAAGCTCGTTACTGGTAAGAAAACCTGTCATCTTACTACTACCTGTCATTTGTGATTCTGTTTTGTATAATGAATTTTTAGTAAACCGAAATATGTACGCAGTTACGCGTATTAGCCTGCTAAGAGAGGAAAATCGTGTTAGAATTTCGGGGTATTCGAGTTCCATAATAGTTGAATGTATATTTACACATGTACGTTCTTCTGGTAAATCAGAATTTTCAAATTTTAAAATTGGTTGTTTTGGCCATTTTTCTGGTATCTCACACAACCATTTAGGGCCATTCCACCATAGCTTATGGTTAACGAGTTCCGTTGCTGAAATTCCACGAGATGCACAATCGGCTGGGTTATCTCGTGTTGAAATGTAGCGCCATTGATTATTCGTTGATCTTCTCTGTATTTCTGCTACTCTGTTTCCAACATAAACTGGCCATCTAGATGACTGGCCTCTAATCCATGAAAGTACTGTTGTGCTATCAGTCCAATAAAAAATGTTAGTAATTTCGCTATCAAGTGAAGAGGTTATTTTGCTAACAAGCTTGACTAATAATGTTGCTCCACAGAGTTCCATTCGAGGTATAGTTAGTCGTTTTAGTGGTCCTACTTTAGTTTTCGCTTGTAGTAAGTTCACCTTCACACTAGAATTATTCAAAATGACTTTAGCATAAACAGCAGCAGCAAACGCAAACTTAGAAGAATCACAAAATCCGTGAATTTCAACTTTTCTAGTTGCTGAAAGTCCGATCCATCTAGGAATTTTTATTTTTTCCAGTTCCTTTAAACTGTGTCTATATTCGATCCACCTTGTATTTAAATCTTCTGGAACAAAATCATTCCAATCGATTCCCAACAACCATAAGTTCTGAAATTCTATCTTTGCTAGAATAGTTGTAGGCGAAAGCCAACCAAGAGGGTCATATAGCTTCGCTGCATCTGATAAAAGACTTCGCTTAGTGACCTTCTCGTCACTATTTTCAAATTTCATTTTAAAAGAAAAGAAATCATCTTTTATATTCCATTCAAGACCAAGAGCCTTTATAAAATTATCATTTTCAATTTCAAAAACTTTAGAATCTGCCCGAAGTTCAGGCAGAATAGATTCCATGAGATCCATAGAGTTAGAGGACCATTTATGTAGATTGAATTTACCTTTACTTAATAACTTGCACAACTCCGAATGAAGCTTTAGGGCTTGAGTCAAATCATCAGCTCCAGAAATCACGTCGTCTACGTAAGTGTCAGTATTGAGTACCTTACAGGCTAATGGAAACTGTTCTTTCTCATCCAGCGCTAATTGTCGAAGTACTCTTATTGATAAAAATGGAGCTGGTTTAGTACCGTAGGTTACGGTTGTAAGATTGTATATGTTAATATCATTAGAATCAGAATCTCGCCACAATATCCGTTGATATATTTGGTGCTCACTAGCTACGTTGATTTGGCGAAACATTTTCTCTATGTCCGCTGTGAATCCAATACGATAACGTCTCCATCGTGTTATAATAGTAGGAAGATCATTTTGCAGAGCGGGTCCTGCAGACAGTTCCTCATTTAAAGAGGGTTGAAATGTTCTTCTAGAACTACCGTCAAAAACGACTCTCAACTTTGTCGTTGTGCTACTATCTCGTAGTACACCGTGGTGTGGCAAGAAATAACTATTTTCAACTAAATTCTGTGGGTATCTACCCTGTTTGACCATGTGACCAAGTTCTTTGTATTCCTTTATGAAGTCTTCATAGAGCTCACCAAACATCGGATTCCTTTTACATTTTGCTTCAACATTCTTCAACCGAGAAAGCGCGTTATAATCAGTATGATTAAAGATTGGCAAAGGACATCCTTTTAAAGCAGCTTTAAAGGGTAAATGAACTGTGTAACGACCAGTATGGTCGCGAGTAGTGGTCTTTTGGAAATACTTCTCACAAAGTTCTTCTTCTTCTGTAAGCAGTCGCTTTTCTATTATTTCTTCTTGCTCCCAAAATGCACGAAGTTGCTTATCCAAAGCACACACGTTCACATTTATATTATTTTTAGGAAAAGAGACCTGTGATGTAGGCCCAGAAACTACCCAACCAAAATGAGTAAGTTGTAAGAATAAGCAGTTATTAAATTTTCTTTGCTGAGGTAAAATTATATTACTGTAGACATCTCCTCCCAAGAGTAAGTCGATTGAACCGCGTTCAGTAAAATTTGGATCAGCCAGATTAAGTTTCTTTAAACTTGACAACATTTTCGAATCTATTGGATGCGGCTGATAAGCTGTAATTTTCGGTAAAACAAAAGTCTGACAGACCATTTCAAATTTAGGCTCAACATTTGAAGACAAACTAATTTGAACTAGTTTTGTGGCAGTGTAATCCTTTCCACAAACACCGCTTATTTGAGCATGAGTTTTAATACCTTGTAGTTTTAAAGTTTCAGCAGCATTTTGAGTAATAAATGAAGCTTGAGCGCATTGATCTAGAATTGCTCTTAAATAAAAAAGACCGCTGGGTGTTTTGACTACTACACGCACTGTAGCTAAGAGTACTTGAGGCTGATCTTTTAGAATATTGCAGTTGCAAACTAAGTTTTCAATGACCTTGTCAGATGAATTATTATCAGCTCTATTTACTTTTCCATATTCTTTATGCACAGTGGTGTGGTGCTTCTGCTGGCAAATTTGACAATTTGATTTTAGTTGACAGTTGATGCTAAAGTGTCCGATATTTAAACAATTTCTACAAATTCTCTTTTCGTTTAAAAAGTTGCGCTTATTGTCAGAGGACATTGCTGCGAATTTAAAGCATTTAAATAAAGGGTGTCGCTTGTCACAACAAGGGCAATTTGTATCGTTATTAGTTGCAGTCACATGAACATTACGTTTAGAAACCTTTTTGTTTGTTGCTTGATATAAACTTCTAGATTTAGTGCTCTGATACGAAGAATGAGAATCATTAATTGTTTCTAAAGTTCTGAAGGATGTTTCCAAAAATTCAAAAAGCGTAGTAATGGGTGGAACTTCAGTAGAAGCTTTTAAAGATTGTTCCCATTCCTTACGAGTTTGCTGATCCAGTTTATTAACGGACATATAGATTAGAATAGCATCCCAACCATTAGAATGGACTCCTAATGTGCGCAACAAAGCAAGACTATTACGCGTCGTATCTAAGAGAATCTGAATGCTTTCAGCGGAGCCATTACAAGAAGGTATTGAAAACAACTTTTTCATTACCATGTCGACAATTTTCCTTTTGTTGTGATAACGGTTGTTTAAGGCATTCCAAGCCAAGCTATAACTAGCGTCTGAAGCAGGGTATTCATTCACAATATCTAAAGGAATACCTGAACACGAACTTCTCAAAAAATAATACTTCTGAACATTACTTAACGCCTGATTATTATGAACTAATGACACAAACATATCTTTGTATGAAATCCAAGAGACATAGTCTCCAGAAAATACTGGTAGATCTATTTTAGGCAAACGAGCTTCAACTGATAGAGTTTCGTTTCTATTATGTGTTGAGTTTGCAAACGTACTTGAATGGATAGTTGATACATGAGGATTAACAGGTTCATTTACTATATCAACTAACTGACCCTTTAACAATAAAAATTCATTTTGAAAATTATAATATACGTCTTCAGAGAAGTAAGGTACATCACTCATATTAAACGAATTTTCGCGAATAATTTCAAAAATCTGTTTATGAATATCTTTAAACTGAGTGTAAGAAGACTCGATTTCTTCCAAGACACATTGAGCATAACCACGAGTAACATTCGTTTTAGACTGGTATGCTTCTGCAGTACGTTGCAAATTTCTTAACAACAACCGTTGTTCGTCGATTAATTTCGTTAAATTTTCCATTTTAATTTCTTTTCAATTAATACTTTTAAAAAACACACTTTTAGATAAATTTCATTAATACATACGGTTTGGATCACAAAGTAAGGCAGTAGTAACGCAGGTTAACTTAACGCAATTTAAACCAAAGTATAGAGTGCAAGTATGCAGCAGATTTCTTCCAATTTAGCAGTTCCAAGCCAGTGATGCAGTAGGCGATGTATGTTGTCCAAGACCTCAGTGTAGGCAATAGCAAGATCCCACAGTAGGCAAAACTTAATTATAGGCAATCTTCCAGAATAGGCAATATTACCACCATAGGTAAGATTCCAAAATAGGCAAGAGTCCAGTATGGACAAGATTCCAAAATCGGCAAGAGTCCAGTATGGGCAAGGTTACACAATACTTCCCAAAAGGCAATAATTCAATAGGCAATATTTCACAATATTTCCCAAAAGGCAATATTTCACAATATTTCCCGGGTTTCGCCACCAATGTTTAAGATTGAGGTTTTATTTTACTTTATTAATTTTATTTATTATTTTAATTTTATTTATTATTTTAATTTTATTATTTAAAAATACTTATTATTATAAATTTAACTTTAAATGATTTAACTTTCAATGAATATAAATTAGCAGCAAGGCAGTATGACTATAAATTACTGATCTAGCTATACAATTAGCAGCAAGGCAGTGATGTTCTAGCTTTCACGATCAGAATTATAATGATTTGTTACAAAATTTAGGCAAACCAAAATAATTCTGTTTTCTTACAAAATTGTAACAAATAATAAAAAAGGGTTCTTTACACTAACAAGGATATGTATAAAAACCGGTTAGCTTAGTAGCAGGTAGAAAATCGCGTGACAAAGCTTGTACATGTATGTGTGTATGTATGTGTAAAATAGAAAATAGCAAAGAAAGAAGATAGATAATAGATAAATTATAGCAAGTACAGTGGTACATTAAGAATATTATTAGAAATGATAATATAAATGTGCTACATTATAAAAATACGTTTAACTAAATAATTATTAATTTGTTGTTCTCCAACAATATCTTACACACATACCTAAATACATACATAATTGGTCTTTACAACGCCTTAGATAGGATTACGACCTAGTTTCTCAAACCACTTACGTTCCGTGTGTTGATTGCAGACATGAGTGGCACGACCTCCAGTTCAAAGTCTACACCGAACGACAGATTTTTGAGAAACTTTTCATGGTAATTTTTTTTATTACTCTCAGAGTTATTGCCAGAAATCTGTTGAGAGGAAGTCGCCGAAGAAATATTTTTTCATATTCCATTTTGCACGAAATTTCGGCTGGGGTTTTGACCGAGGCCTCATGTCTAATAAGCCAACATACTACCTACTATACTACGGTTATTGCCAGATTTCTGGCAAAAGCTCTGGAGGTAAATAAAATTGCCAATTAAAGTTTCTCAAAAATCTGTCGTTCGGAATTAACTTTAAATTGTAGGTCGTCCCACCACTCACGTATAAAATTAACACACATAACATAAGGAGTGTGAGAAGCTAGGTCGTAATCCAAACTGAAATGTTGTAAAGTATGTATGTACAACAACACATTCATATTAAGAAATAATTTCATATTGTACTATAAAACTTACATTCAAATATGTATGTACGTACGTATATGTATATGTATATAAATTATAAAGAATAATAATAAATTCGTACGTATGTCGCAAGTCATGTCTCCTGTCTAGTCCATTACTGTATTAAATAGACTGTAATACTTGAAATACTTACTTAAATTGATAAATTACCTTTAATTGGCCATTTGAGCATAATATCACTAAAAGTCAACAAAATTGACATCCTGTCAAGGAGAAACAAAAGAAAAAAGGATGTTTAAACAGATTTCTACCATCTTCATGGTATTTTGTCTTTGTGTGTCAATATTAATTTTACTGTCAGGAAATGTGTTATTGTTCCTGATCGATTTTATTTCCAAAGACGATTATTCTGTAAAGAAGAATTCTTATTTACTTTGTTGCAAGTATTGTTGCAATTGTTGTTGCTGATGTTTCAGTTTATTTTTTGAAGTCGTTATCCAATGTAATTTTGTTTTGCTATTGTTCTTATACAGTCTGAGGAGAAAGCTGTATAAAATGATAAAAAAAAAATAAAAACTATTTGCAAATATTGTTGCAAATATGTGGAATCTATATTTGGTCCAAGAGTTTTAGATTAAAAAAGAAGGAAATAATAGAAAAATAAAAATCAATCGTTCAAAGAAGAAATGTTGGGAATTTTGTTAACTACTGTTGTACAGGCTCCACTCCATAAATTCAAAATAGAAATATCTAGTCAGTACAACTGTTGATAGTATTACACTCTAGTAAAAATGTTAGTACATAGCGAACATTGTATATCAATTTATTTTAGGATACTTTATTATAAATCGAATGGAAAATACATATCTACAGCGGACAGCAAAAGTCTTAGTACGGCAATATGTCCCCACAGGCTTAATAATCTTGCACAAATATTACTTCAAGAGAGTATTTAGGAGATCATTTGAAAGAACGGTTACGTAATCGCTAAACCTCAAACAAAAGTCAACCGAAAAACTTGCCTATGGTGCCACCAGATAACACTAAACAAAACTTGTACATTCAATTCCAAATGGATTAAATGGAGTGCTTGATTTTAAGGGATATTCTACTAAATACGAAGGATAACATTTTCATATATTAGGCCTTTGAATTTTAAATTTACTCATGGTCCTCCTTTGTGGTACCTATGGAGTCATCTGAAACTTTTCCTTATTTTTCTCTTGTTTTATGAAAAACATTAAAAAATTGTTTATTTTATAATATAACAGAAATAAATTAATAAAATAAATATAAAAACTATAAATTTTTATACAAACTTTTGGCTAAAATTCATGAAATTGTTAAAATATATTGCCGTACTAAGACTTTTGCTGTCCACTGCATTTCAGCATGTTAAAAGAAAATATAAAATATCCTTAAATGTCACTCTCAGTGTCCAATCTGCTATTAGATAGCAGCGTTACGGTCATCTCCAAACTCGCCAGGGAGTGTCGCCGTTGTCTGCACACCTTCTCTGAACGGTTCAGCGTGTCGTTTGCCAGGGTCCCTGGGCACAGAGACATTCCAGGCCACTGTAGAGCTGATGAGCTCGCTAGAGCAGGTACAATCCTTCCGGAAGCCTAGTCAATCGAATTGAATATGCCACTCACCTCGGTTAAATTGGCCATTTCGGTATGCCTACCTATCCTGGACAAATGAAAAGTTTTGTCCAATTGCCAGACTCACTTGGCCCATGATTGACAGGAGAAGTACCAACCAGCAGGTCAATTTCTTCTATGAGTTTGGCGGAATTTGGGTAGTACGGGGACTGCGCTTACCCGTGGTGACTATGCATGCCCAAGTGAGCTGTTTGTAGCAAAGTTACCCCTTCAAGCTAACCTAACCAAACTATCAGTGTAGTCGCTGTAAGCTAAATTTCGAAACGAAATATGAAGGAAAACATTTCTTCAGCGACTTTCTCTCAGCAGATTGCTTTCAAAAAGAGAGTAAATAAAAAATTGCCATGAGAAGTTTCTCAAAAAATCTATGGTATGGAGTCGACTTTACACTGTAGCTCCTGCCAGTCATGAATAAAATTAACACACACAAATTGAGTGGTGTGAGAAGCTAGGGCGTAATCCTGACTGAAGGTTTTTAAAGACCAATTATGTATGTATGCATGTCACTCTCAGTACACTTAACTAAATTGAGTATCAATAATTTCCTATTAGCTAAGGACTTGCTAACAATAATACATTTTCATCAAGGATCTGTAATGCGTTACTAACATTATTTTTATGGCTTTATGTTTAGCTCTGCAAGGACAATATTTGCATGTCCAACACTTATTACGACCAATGAATGTTGACGTTGCTGTTGTGTTCTGTTGCAGGTCCGTATTTTATGCCTAAATTGTGAGCTTTTTCCTTTAAATCCATACACATATAAGTATGTACATAGTAAAGGCATTTGGGTGTCATTTTTAAGCAACGATTTTTTAATCATGTCTACAATGGTATGGAGGTTATAAGTGAATTCAAACCCCCAGAAATCGTTTATAGAGTACAATTTGATCAACTTAATGTTGTTTAACGAGTTTGGGATTAAAAGTTGTAAAATTTAAAGGAAGCAATAAAATTTATTTCATAGTGTCCGTAAAGTGAAATTTATAAAACATGCTTGTGTGTATAAAAGACTCTTCTTAAAAAAGAATAAATCTATTGCAGTAGATTTTATGTAACATTAGCAATAGCTACAAAAGCAAAATTCATTTATCTCTTAAGCCTATTAAGTAAAATGATTTAAATAGCCTGTGTTATTTTATCTATTTTTTAATAGAGCACTGCTAAGCTTATTCATGGAGATTATTTTCTACTACTGCTTTTATGTTTAACTTAATGTATATAAAAGAGAGATTGAATTCAACTGTAAACGTACATACATACCAGAGATCAGCAATGAATCGATTTTTCGCTACTCATAAGTACTCATGAAATTTTGAATATATGTGAGTCAACAATATTGAAATTCAACTACTGTGATTCATTCATACTCACTACAACATTGATTTATAAGTACAGGTTGCAATGAGTATGAGTGCAACGTTGACATCAAATTCATAACATTCGATATATTTTTGATTCATACGCCTTCTCATTTAGATTCATAACTTTAGAAAAATACTCATAATACTTATAAATGATTTGAGTCACATTTACAGTCTTAGTTGTTGTTGCATTTACAAAAAAAAAAAGAAAGAAAAAGACAAAGACAGCAAACAAAGCAAACACACAACCTTCTAGTGAGTATTGTAGTGTTCGTAAGCGAATCATACTTATTTTGTGGTTATTGTAAATGTTGAGTAAAGGAGAGTCGAAATCGATAACATCATGCATATTGTTAAGCATGAGTACGATGAGTACTTCAAACTTTGAATGTGAGTAGTATGAGTATGATATTAAAATAAGTATAAATGCGTATAAGTATCAGAAATTATGAGTATGATTCGAATCTACTCATCTTTTGAGTACTCATTGCTGATCTCTGATACATACATACACGTAATTGGTCATAACATCCCTTCAATTAGGATTCCTATCTATCTGCTTACGCCATTTATGTTGTGTGTTTTAATTTTATATATGTATGAGTGGCGGTACCTACAGTTTAATATTGACTCCGAACGACAGATTTTTTTGAAAAACTTTTGATAGCAATTTTATTTACTCTCACAGTTTTTTCAAGAAATCTGCTCACCGAAGAAATAATTTTTCGTATATCATGTTGTTGGAGATGTCTGACTTGGGGTTTGAATCGTGGTCTCACGTCTAATAAGCCAACACCCTACCTACTAGACTATGTCGACTACAAAACCATTGGCAAGAGAAATAAATACGTGTTCCGTAAAGAATATTGCGACTGTAGAGTGAAATGTCGATTGGTCATCGTTTGCAACTTATTGCACTTTATCCTTCGTCTACTTGTGAAATACTAAATAAGGATCTTTAGTTTAGTGCCTATAAAATACTGCGTGTACAAGAATTGAGACAACCTTCATTGGCGTCATTCTAGCCGCCGTAGTCTAGTAGGTAGTGTGTTGGCTTATTAGACATAAGGCCCCGGTTCAAACCCCAGGACAGACATCAAAACGAAATGTGAAAAAATATTTCCGCGGCGACTTCCTCTCAGTACATTTCTGGCAAAAACTCTGAAGAGTAAATAAAATTGCCATGAAATATTTCTGAAAAATCTGTCGTTCGGAGTGGACTTTAAACTGAGTGGTGTGAGAAGCTAGGCCGTAATTCCGACTGAAGGGTTCTAATGGCCTATTATATTTGTATATATCATTGGCGTCAATGTATTGCTGGTTGAAATTATTTCAAGCTGGCCAAAGATGATTATTTTTATCAAAATATTATGTTTAATAATGAAATTTATTTCTATGTAAATACGCCAGTGAGGATAATTACCATTTTTGAAAGAAACACAATCATTAAACTGACTGACTGACGTAGATTGATTATAATTACTGTTTAGTGGGTTTTACATGCTGAATGTATTTCAATTCTGCTTTCTTTCAAAATTAGATTGCAACTGTCGTTAAGGTGTTGACTGAATTCTTGATTTCAAAAGTTAATCAGAAAAATACCTACGAAATTTCGTTCCAGCAATTGCCATATGGCCGGACTTATATGCCAAAATAGCTAAAAATGGGATTGATCGAGTGGACCATGTAACCTATTAGTTTGTTTTTGGTAATAAAACCATATTGTATGCACAGTACAGACTTCACCGGTTTTCTTCTTTTTTTTCTTTTGATTTTGTGTCAACTTAAAATCCTGTTTACGCTAAAGTGTAAGCGTTTGTAATTTAAAATCTTTTTTAAACTCTATTTGGAACAATTTAAGAAAGGAGACTTTTTTCTACCTTCACGAAACTACTAAACTTAACTGAACTTACCTGATGCATGTGAAAAAGAAAATTGGCATTTAAATTTAATGCTCAAAAAAGTTTTTGCTATACACGACACCTAAACGTATTTAAAATGAGTATGAACATGTTGCATATAAATATGGTTGAGGATTATATGCAACAAATTAAGGTGTCATGGCTTTATGGAAAACGCTATGAACTAAACGTGGAAAACTTTTTAGTTTCATGGTTGTTTGTTGGTTGTTTGCCTGGTAAAATTAATAAACATGTAAGGTTTCAGTTTTTAATTGAAGTTTGATATAAAAATTGTTTTGCACTGCACTTCTCTGTTAGCTAAGATACTCTATTAAAATGAAATTTTCCAATTTTTCTTGAAGTTTTCTTATTCTTAAAGAAAATATTTAAAATTTCCTTTCTAAATAAAATATTTTATTACGTATTGTATTGTTTACATAACATACATACATAATTGGCCATTACAACTCTTCAGTCAGGATTACGACCTATATTTATACATGAGTTGCGGGACCTACAGTTTAAAGTCGACTTTTCGTGGCAATTTTTTTGTTACTCTCAGAGTTATTGCCAGAAATCTGCTGTATTGTTTATTAAATTAAATTGAAAGGATACATTCAATGTATTAATATAACAAGTTATTTAAAACATAATATGATAAGTTTTTAAAAATTAGGCTACGTTATTATTCAGAGTACTGACATATTTCTTCATTTGCATAGAAATAGAAAATAGAACAGGCATGGACATTTCATGTTAAGGTTAATTGAACTGGCCGCCGAGATCGTGCCATTTGACGCCGCCATACATTTTCTTGTAGAGTCTTAAGCCGCAAGCATATACGAATTAGGACCTCAACATAATATATGCCATCGGTCAAAATCAGTCTAATTTATGAGTCATTGAAAATTGCACATTTCCAATAAGCTTGCCTGATATTTGAAACAGGTTCTTTATATTCCATACATGATGACATCAATACGTCTCTCCATTAAGTAAGCAATTTTATTAATGATTTCTTACACACGCTTTAATTTATTTAGATTGAAAAAAGGATGCGCTTACCGTGCTTTGAGTTCTATAATATGTTAAAGATGCTCGACTTAAACGCTTGATTCATAGAAAACTGACATTTCGTTTGCACTCTGCCAAGAGAAGTCGTGTAGAACATTTCATTTCTTTCAAATGAACAGAAAAAAATTTCGTAAATACCTCACACATATTTTTTGAAAGACCTGATGTTTGTAGTCGACGTAGTCTAATAGGTAGTGTGTTAGTTTATTAGACATGATGCCTAGATTCAAACGTCAGGTCAAACATTAAAAAAAAAAATAATTTTATATTTTGTTAAAAATTACGACTTTTCTAAATTGTTTGATGAAACTAAATACAAACAACTCGTAGCTGGTAAGTGTGTATCTATTAAAGGTGTGTACAAGACATTAAAAATTGTACAGTATTGTATTTTTCTCATGAGCGAATATTTACTGTAGCTGCAAATATAAATAAGAGTGAAGCATAGATAGAGAACAAAAAAACAACTGCACTCATAAACCATTGTACAACAATACAAAAGAGAGTTGTGTGAAGAGTACAGCAAAAATATTGTACACTTCATAGTGTCACAACGTGCATTTCTTTTTGCAATAAGTGGGAAAGAAAAAATGTTTTTTTCTTTTTTTTTCAGAATAAAGAAAGAGTATTTATTCAATAGCAGACGTCGGCACCAATAGCCCCGGGGCCGAACATCTTCGGCTTTTTACACACATAGGACACGAACATCAACGAATATTAACATAGCAATTTGAAGAGAGATTGTTGTTGGAAGAGTTCATGGCAGAAGCAAAGAATGTTTAGAAACACTTATGTACGCATATTTTTCAACGTTGACACTACTGAAATTCATTTGACAATACGGAAAATTTAGTTTCAGTAGTGAAATATACTCTTACAACACAAAGCATATTTCCATTACTTCACAGATAAATGAGTGCTGTTGTATACTTTGAATAAAAGAGAAATACATATTTCGGTGTACTCGTATAATCAAGACCAACAAAAAAGAGAACAATTCAGTATTGCATTTAGTGAAGGGTAAGTTAGCAAGATGTCTTATGCACACGTCTAGTATCTATGATATTAATTTTAACACTCTGATATAATTATAACCAAATTTTTTTTACAAAAAAAACTTAAGCATTAAGGATTTGCTTATTTTAATAACATAAGGATTATTTGGGTACTAAAAAAATGTTTTTATATTTTGTTAAAAATTAGACGATTTGTAGCTAGCTTGGAGAAACTAAATATAACACAACTCGTAGCTAGGTAGTGCCTAGCTGTGGCGTAAATTTCAAAGCTCTCACTTAAGTACAACCAGAGAGCTGCCTATATCCTTTTATTTTAATTTATTTATTTATTATTAGTCACAGCTCAACAAGATAATAATCTTATAAATGAAACTGCTATGGGAGTACATCTGATGTTTATAGTCGACATAGTCTAATAGATACTGCTTTAGTTTATTAGACATGAGACCTCGGTTCAAACGCCAGGTGAAACATCTCCAACAAAAGGAAGTATGAAGAAAAATATTTCTTCGACGAGTGTCACTCAGCATAGTTTTAGCAAAAATCTGAGAGTAAAGAAAATAAAATTGTCATGAAAAAGGTTCTCAAAAATCTATCATTCGGAATCGACTTTAAACTGTAGCTCCCGCTAATGTATAAAATTATCACACACAACATAAGCGGTGTGAGAAACTAGGTTGTAATCCTGACTGAAAGGTTGTAAGGACCAATTATGTATGTATGTATCGACATGTCGATATCATCTTTAAGATTTCGCACTACAGTCGCGCAATATTCTCTTCGCATAATTATTTGTCTTGTCAATGGTTTTGTAGTCGCCGTAGTCTAGTAGGTAGTGTGTTGGCTTATTAGACATGAGGCCTCAGTTCAAACCACAGGTCAGACATCTCCAACGAAACGCAATATGAAAAAATATTTCCTCGGTGACTTCGTCTCAGTTTGCTGATGTCATGAAAAGTTTCTCAATAAAAATTTGTCGTCCGGAATCGCCTTTAAACTGTAAATCCCACCACTCATACACACACAACCTAAGTGGTTTGAGAAACTAAATCGTAATCCTGACTGAAGGGTTGTACCTTTATATATGTATTGTAAATTATATATGTAATGGTTTTGAATCGAAAGTAACTGCATGAATTACTTGCAAACCAGGCTGATTATGTAGGCTGCATTGTGGGCGAACTACTCTATGAACTTCGATTTCCTCAGTTTGGCAACGTTGTTCTGGCGTAAAACGATTTTTAATGCCCTGCCAAATCTTTCTGAACAATTTCAGATCAGTTTGACATTCTTAGCTGTCAAACCATTGTTATGGATAGAAAAAAAACTTGATAGTTTTCTTTTTAAGTTGTTATGTTGTGGTTTTATTTTTTCAGTTCATATTTTGTAAGACTTTATTCAAAAAGCACATGCCTTAAAACAGGATTTTGTTTTAGTTTTGGTTTCTTCCGAAATCAACATTTACACGACTTTCCATAAATAAAAGTAGAAAAAAAATGCAAAGAAAAGGTACTCACATTATAATTCCACACAAATATTGTATGTATGGCACTTGAATGCTTGGAATTGAGGAAGAGAAATTTTAATATTAAAAAAAAACTGTATATAAACGTACACATTGTTTTCATGTATTTACATGGAAAAATTTATTTTCATTTCATTTTAGTTTTACTTACTTATGTTTCTCTATTGTTGTTGTATTTTTAAAGTACAAGCTTTATGCTTTAAAATAATACTGCAGCTGAAAGTTTGTTTCCGTGTACATATACATGTTTTTAGAGTTTTGTTGTAAAATGAACTGTTCCTTCCGTTTTCCGGTTTATTTGCAAAATGTAATACAAATTTTATTTTATTTATTTATTTTATTTACCTTTTTCTGTTATACATTTGAACTTTAAAAAAATTTAGTATTCATACGAAGACTTGAAAAGATTTGCTTTTAATAAAACCAAACCATGCGATACGGATAGATGGATTCAATAACTGTTTGTAGGCTATGCCTCCAAAATTCTTTGTATTCTTCCTGTCAGCATTTGGGATTGGTGTATTAAAACATATTTGTTTTGGTGTTTGTGCTTTAATACATTTGAATAAATGAATTTTTTAAAATTCTTTTTCATACTGAAGCAACAGAGAGCAAATAGGGCTAAGCTACCCTTAACAGTCATAGTCTCCTTCCAAAATTCTTTGTACATTTTCTTTCAGCATTTGGGATTGGTCTATTAAAATATTTTTATTTTGGTATTTGTGCTCTAATAGTCCTGAATAAATAAATTTTTTAAAATTATTTTTCATACTGAAGGAATCCAGAGCAACCCAGACTAAGCTACCCTTAACAATCATAGTCTCTTATGCCGTTAATCATAATCTACGTTATTTTTGAATTCCGATTTATCGTCAGTTATTATGTGCAGCTGTTTGATTGAAGCTCCAGCAATTTGAAACTTTAATGGTTTCCACTTTTGTTATTAAAACAGTTTGAAATTTCGAGCCGCAGATAATTGAAAGTCACCGTAGTCTAGTAGGTGGTGTGTTGGTTTATTAGACGTAAGGCCAAGGTTCAAACCCCAGCTCAGACATCAAAACGGAATATGAAAAAAAAATATTTCTTCGGCGACTTCCTCTTAGCAGATTTCTGGCAAAAACTCTGAGAGTAAATAAAATTGCCATGAAAAGTTCCTCAAAAATCTGTCATCCAGAATCGATTTTAAACTGTATGTCCCGCCACTCAAGTATAAAATTAACACACACAACATCAGTGGTGTAAGAAGCTAGGCCGTAATTCTGACTGAAGGGTTGTAATGGGCCAATTATGTATGTGTATGTACGTAGATAATTGAAAGTAAAGAAAATATTTGTTCAACATCACACAACACTTCGATTCAAGTCTTTTATGCAAGTGTTATAACGGAACAAAAAATATGCACTCAAGCATGGTGTATAAACTCATACACCTTTAAATTATCTTCCTTATATTCTCACACTATAAAAATATGTATGCTTGTAAAACATATGAAACACATGAAAACGTAGGTTCATACATATGTACTTGTACATATGTATTTTGTGATGTATGTATTCAAGCATTAAGTGAATGTATTCTGTGTTACACAGTGCACTTCATTTATTATTCTTTTGATCTCACATCTAATCTTTGTTTGGTTTGTTCTACATTCCAAACGTTGGAATGAATACGCACGTTGTTGTTTATTTTCTCTTGTGGTTTGTTTTATATATTATTGTGGTTACTTTCACCAATTCTTGAACGAATTTTTTGTGCTTCAACACTTAAATGATAGTGTCAATTAAAACAAAAAACACTATTTATGCCATAAATAATTGAGATTAAACACTAACCGTTTTTTAAGGGCAAGACTAACTCTTAACCTAGTGGACCTAGCAGTTCACAGACTTCGCTTTTACAAGTTATTGTTTAGAAAATTTAATAAAAAAAATAATAATATTTTCAATAATAAATACAATAAACAAAATATTAGGATAATTAAAAAAAATTTATACATCATTTGAAAAGATTGAGAAATACTGAATGTTGTTAACGGCCTGAAAGGAAGTGTAATTGGTCATTACAACCCTTCAGTCAAGATTACGACGTATCTTCTGAAACCACATTTATGTGTGTGTATGTGTGTGTAGTGTTACACATGAGTGGCGAGAAATTTAGTTTAAAGTCGGTTTGGTATGACAGATTTTTGTGAAACTTTTCAAGGCAATTTTATTTTACTCTCAGAGTTTTTGCCAGAGTCGCTGTAGTCTATTGGCTTATTAGACGTGAGACCACGGTTCAAACCCCAGTTTAAACATCTCGAACAAAACGGAATATGAAAAACATTTCTTCCCCTCAGCAGATTTCTGGCAAAAATTTCTAAGAGTAAAATAAATTTCCCATGAAAAATTTCTCAAAAATCTGTTGTTCGGAGTCAACTTTAAACAGTAGGTACTGCCACTCATGTATAAACTTAACACACACAACATAAGTGGTGTGAGAAGCTAGGTCTTAATCCTAAATGAAGGATTGTAATGACCAATTATGTATGCATTTATATGAATTATGAAACTAAGCAAGATATAAAAAACTTGAATAGGAGTTTAAAGAATACGCCCCTTTCGATTAAAGACGATGATGCTTGAAATAAGATAAGTGAGCCACTGCACTATGTTTAGAGTAGAGATCAGAATGAATTTATTGTCCATGTTGTAGAAGCTCATAAAGACATAGCATTACCTTACTTGGTGTCACTCCTGGAAGCTTCATCTTACTTTGTCAACGTACTTGATTTATTTTTTTTATTTAATCGTTCTAAAATCGTTCGATATCCTTCCATTTTTAAAATGAATAACACAACTAAATTCGCTATTTTTTCTGGCTAAAGCATCATCATTATCATCATCATGATATAAAATCTTGCTTTCTTGCTTTTTCGTTCTTCTATTTGCACAAATTTTTCTCCATTTTGAATTCATATATGCTTGAACAATTTGACAAGGGATAAAATGTTAATTTATAGTTGGACTGCTTTTTATGTTCTTCTTTCGTTTTAGTTTAGCATGCATGTATGTATGTATGCATGTATGTAACCAAGTATGATACTTGAGTATGCTTAAATATACATACGTACATAAGAATATTGTATTTATATGTAAATTATGGCTTTGGAATACATCTGCATAAAGTGAACGTATTCAACCATAAAATAGAATAATCCTCATATGAAAAATATGGTCACCTTTTGTTACTGAGTAGATTTATATACGACAATTAACTTTCTGTCTCTACAGTTACTAGATTGTTTAACATTCTTTTCAAAATACAACAGTATATGGTATTGTGTTCGTGCATGTATGTATGTATGGACTAATAGAAGAAGATTTACGCTATAAAAGCAAAAATTTAGCAACATATTTATTCTTACCAAGTCTACTGGTATAAAATGAGCGTTATTTACATTTCTTTCCAACTTTCAGGCAATTTTTGGATACCATACATAACATAATTGGTCATTACAACCCTTTAGTCAGGATTATGACGTAGCTTCTCACACCACTTAAGTTGAATGTGTTGATTTTATACATAAGTGGCGGGTTCTACAAGTTTAAATTCGACTCCGAACAACAGATTTTTGAGCAATTTTTCATGGCAATGTTATTAACTCTTAGAATTTTTGAATGAGAGGAAGTAGCCGAAGTCGCCGTGGTCTAGAAGGTAGTGTGTTGGCTTATTAGACGTGAGGCATCGGTTCGAAGCCCAGGTCAGACATGTCCAACTAAACGAAATATGAAAAAATATTTCTTCAGCGACTGCCTTTCAGCAGATTTCTGGCAAAAACTCTGAGAGTAAATAAAATTGTCATGAAAAGTTTCTCAAAAATCTGTCGTTCGGAGTCGACTTTAAAAATATAAAAAATTAACGCACACAACATAAGTGGTGTGAGAAACTAGGTCGTAATCCTGACTAAAGGGTTGTAATGACCAATTAAGTATGTATGTGGAAGAAGCCAAAGAAATTTTTTCTTTCATATTTTGTTTTATTCGGAGATGGCTGACCTGGGGTTTGAGATGTGGCCTCACGTTTAATAAGCCAACACACTACTTACTAGTTTATGGCGACCTAGTTTGTGGATATAAAATAAAACACTTTGTCGTTTTCAACAAACCTAGCAGTTACGACGACTGACTGCTAGTAGGTAGTGTATCGGTTATTAGACATGAGGAAAAAGTTTAAACCCCATGTCAGATATCTCCAACCTAACGAAATATGAAAATATATTTCTTCGGTAGAGTTCAGACAAAACCTCTGAGAATAAATAAAATTGTTGCGAAACATTCCTCAAAAAATTTCCGTTGGGAGTCGACTTTAAACTGTAGATCCTGGTACTGAAAATAGGTGGTGTGAGAAGCTAGGTCGTAATCCTGACTTGTAATGCCAATTATGTATGTAATCAGTCAGTCATATAAATTTCGACTTCCTTATAGGAATTAAAGTGCTGTCCAGCCAATGAGTGTTCCATGGAAAAAAAATAGTATTCAGAAGGAACCAAGTGTGGTGACTGCGACGGGTGGGATATGATTGGTTGTGCTTTGTGTGCAGGTGCATTGTCTTATTGTGACATTACTTTGCAGTGTCTTGTGGCCCATTCTGGTTGTTTTGCGATAAGTACATGGTTCAAATTGATCATTTATTGTCGGTAGCAATCTGTATTTAGGTTTCAAAAGGTCTTAAAAGCTCGTGGTACACCATACCTCTCTGTAAGTCTGGTTTTGCAGTCAAAGTTGTTGGTTGTTCCGGATTAACCTGTGATGATGTGACCATATACATCGGCAAGCATTCAATCGATTTTTAGTTAAAATCTTATGCATCGGCTAATATTACCTCTTTACTTATCCTAGTTTCGCAAAATGAGTTGGAAGTAATTCAAAATTACCGAACATATCGATGTTGTAAACGAATTTTGTTTAATTCGGTTTACTAAATAACTTTAAAGACAATACAAGATGCCATGCCATGGGCTTCTGATTTTTTTGGTTTGTTTTGTTTTTAAATATTTTCTTTTCGTTGTTTATATTATGTTTCAAAGTAAATATGTACGTAACGTTATTTATATACATACATATGTACTTATACTCTGAGTTTGCCATTTCCGGTGAATGTCAACGAAAACATCTTCATGTTCATGCACAGTCGAGCAGAAACAGAAGAGTGGTTTTAATAACCGTATGCAGTAATGGCCGTGAGAATCATATGTACTAGTAAAATAATCCTGAGTTTAAGGAAAAAAATGAATCCAGTGACATTGTCAGCAGCGATAAGTTATGATGAAATATAAGAAAATATTTCAAACGGCAAGTATAGTGCAAATACTGTCTAGACAAAACTAAAGGTTTTGCAAAAATGTAAGCATTTCTTGAAGGGTGGATAAGAGTTTCTATTTGGCTTAATGCCAGCCGCTATTTTATTTTCAAATGCTTAGAAACTGTTAAAAAAAATTTCAGAATTACAAAAATAAATACTATCTCTTTCAGTATATTGTACAAGATATTTTAATATCGGATATTAGACATGGCGCCTTGGTTCAAACCACAGGTCAGATTTCTCAAACAAAACAAAATATGAAAAAATATTTCTTCGGTGACTTCTTCTCAGCAGATTTCTGGCAAAAAAGCTGAGAGTATATAAAAGTGGCATGAAAAAGTTTCTCAAAAATCTGTCGTACGAAATCGCAGTTAAACTGTAGGTCCAGCCACTCATGTATTAAATTAACACACACAACAGTAGTGGTGTAAGAAGCTAGGTAATAATCCTAATACAAGGTTTGGAGTGACCAATTATGTACATACATATATATGTATTTATTTTAGTGAGGAGGACCGAGAAACGTTTCATCAGTTCTTATATGAAAGTCCTGCTCCTTTTAAGCCAGAATAAGAGAATTTCCCTGTGGTAATTTTTCAAGTCGTTATAGGGTATTTTCAGCATTTGGTTATGTATACCAGAGATCAGCAATGAGTATTCAAAAAGATGAGTAGAATCGAATCATACTCATAATTTCTGATACTTGTACGCATTCATACTTATTCTATAATATCATACTCATACTACTCAAATTTTGAAGTACTCATTATATTCATACTTAACAATACATTTGATGTTTTTGATTTCGACTCTCCTTTACTCAACATTTACAAGAATCACAAAATAAGTATGATGCACGTACGAACACTATAATACTCACTAGAAGGTTGTATGTTTGCTTTGCTTGCTGTCTTTGTCTTTTTTCTGAATGCAACAACAACTAAGACTGTAAATTTTGATGAATATTTCGAGTCACTCGAATCATTTATATGTAT
This sequence comes from Sarcophaga variegata, assembly GCA_932273835.1. Classification (NCBI taxonomy): domain Eukaryota; kingdom Metazoa; phylum Arthropoda; class Insecta; order Diptera; family Sarcophagidae; genus Sarcophaga; species Sarcophaga variegata. The sequence continues at coordinate 32,656,360 of OW026359.1, read as the reverse complement.
TATAAGTATTTTTCTGAATGTATGAATCTGAATGAGTAAGCTTATGAATCAAACATATTTCGAATGTTATGAGTTTGATGTCAACGTTGTACTCATACGCATTGCAACCTTTACTTATAAATCAATGTTGTAGTGAGTACGAATGAATCAGAGTAGTTGAATTTTAATACTGTTGACTCATCCATACTCAAAATTTCATGAGTGCTTATCAGTAGCGAAAAAACGATTCATTGCTGATCTCTGATGTATACGATTTGGTTACGTATAACACCAGTGTCGCGTTATGAGTGATGTTCATGCAAGTGGATTCGATTTCCTATTTTCGTTTCCAAAAAGGGAAGTCTGCATAGCAACAGACTTCCTGCCAGGGAGTAAATAATTTATCAATAAAATTTTAAAATACCCGTTATTGAACTGTTTTTAAACATATGTATATGTAAGCATTATGTATAGAATTTGTAACAATTGTAGGGGGGCAGGTGGTCACCTTTAGGCTTCCTACTGTACATACATATGTAGCCGAAAAAATCCCATGTTTAACGACTATGAATTAGTTTAAGGTTATTAATCTTGAATTTGTAGTAAATTACGTTTATTTAATATGTTGTTTAACCATGTTTTGTTCTGGCACCGTACCGCTGGCCATTACTGACCTACCGACAGAACTATTCATAAGAGGGTGGATAAATTCAAGTCAATTTTACCATGTCGGCAAAATGAAAGATCTGACGAAATCAAATAATTATTTGCAAGGAGGTGGATAAATACAACTCAACTGGTCCATTATACGATCGACAAACATCCATAGGTCGACGAAATGTAAAATCTGCCGAAAGACAGGGTACAGGACGATTCGAGACAGGAGAATTCGGATTGCGCACAAGTTCACGGCCTTTCACAAACCACATTTTGACGGCTTATTCGCATATACCTGCAACCTAAGAAAACCACACAAGAAAAATTTTAACGAGGTCAAAAAGCATGCTCTCGGTGGTCAGTTCACATCACTTTCATGTGAGACGACCATGTTATTAAATCGTAATGAACACTTAACGATCTAAGTGAATTGGTAAAGTTCCAAATTCGACAATTTGTTTTGTACACGTATCCATATCATATCATACCGAAATGGGCCTCATCACTGAAGCTGATTTTTAGATAAAACCTCTGGAGCACTGGTAACTTACCCTAATTTTTAAGTGTTTATTACGATTTAGCAAACCCAAGTTGTTATCTATGGTCCTCCATGGAGATTTGGCAAACATGCTAAATAAATGGCAACTAATTCGACAGTTATGGCTTCAACAAAATGTCAATTTTCAATTGTCAAATTACGAAAGCCACTCTTGCAACACTCTTGCATTTACACAGGTACATTGTATCTATTTCAGGTTTTTAATAAATTTTGTTATTAAATTATTGTCAGCTTAAAAATTAAAAATTTATTCCAGTCCTACACAAACATTATTTTCTAAAAAAGCATCCGCATTTTAATTTCCATACAAAAGTTAAACAATAAAATTTAAAATTGCCAGTCACCTCATTTTCAAATGAAGAGTGAAATGATACGACAGAATATCAAACAGAATTTATGAAATGACGTAGCATTTGTGCAGACATGATACATTTCATAAATTCTTTTATTATTTAAAAAGAATTATTTTTTTCGACCATTATAAACATATTATACAGCACATGCATGCTATATTAAAATATTTACATTATGTACACATATGTGTATGTAAATAGATCATTCGTAAATTTATGATGTGACACTCACAACTGACGGTTTTATTTATGTGCATTTGATTTAAAGAAAAGAAGGAATAAACGAATATGAATGTCATGAAGCTTACCAAATCGTTTAAAATTATGTTCCAACTTTTCAACCACGACCATGAGGCTTATATCGGGTGGGACATCTAACGGTTTAAATTTGAATCTTTGGTTATTTCGAATCTAGCAAATACTCATGTCATTCTATTTTGTCACTAAATTCAGTATATTATCTCCACTGAACGTAATGAATCGATTTACGTTTGAAAATCATCTTTTCGAATGAAGCTTATTTTCAACTTGGTGGGTACGTTAAGTTGGAGTGATCATAGTCTAGTAGGTTGTGTGTGGTCTTATTATACGCAAGGCCACGGTTCAAACCACAGGTCAGACGTCAAAACGAAATATGAAAAAATATTTTTTCGGCGACTTCCTCTCAGCAAATTTCGGGCAAAAACTCTGAGAGTAAATAAAATTGTCATGACTAAGTTTCTCAAAAATCTGTCGTTCGGAGTAGACTATAAACTGCAGGTCCCGCTAATAATAAAATTAACACACACAACATGAGTGGTGTGAGAAACTAGGTCGTAATCCTGATTGAAGGGTTGTAATGGCCAATTATGTATGTATGTATGTATGAGTACTTAATAATCACAATTTCCGTATTTGGGACTTACAAAACCCACACGATCTGACAGAAGCCAATGCATCCATTGCGAGGGACTGTTTGGTTCGCCTTGTGTAGCGAAGGCATCACTGGCCCATATTTCATTGACCATTACGGTCAATGGAGACACTTATCGCTCTATTATAACCAATTTTTTTGTACCTCCTCTTCATGGTATTAATGTGAATTATGTTTGGTTTTAACAGGATAGTGCATCTTGCAACATATCACATTTTATAATCTATTTATTCCGTCAAACGTTTGATGTCCGCTTAATTAGCCGAATTGGTGATGACAATTGTTCGCCAAGAAGCTGCAATTTGACACTGTTGGACTATTTTCTGTGCGGCGCCGTTAAAGAAAAGTGTTATGCCGACAAACCAGAAACAATTGGCCATTTGAAGGCCAACATTCGTGATGCCATTGCCGAGATACGATCCCATACACTCGAAAAAGTGCACGATTGGTCCGATCGAATGAGGTACTGTGGGCTAGCTGCGGCAGCCATATGAATGAAATAATATTACATTTCTAACCGGAACAATTGTATTTAACAACAAAATATAAATTTGGAAAATTTCGTTCCATTGCAGTCTCAAATTTAAACTTTTTAATGGCCCACCCTTTAGAGAGAGGGTTTATGTATAACGCAAAAAAAAAATACATGTGCGTTTAATTCATTCACATCATTAGCAAATATTTCGAAACATTTTTATTATATGACTACGACTATAGTAAAATGCTTAATTTCAAAACGAAAACTTTATTTCGTTGCGTTCCAAAATGGCAATTTTTTTAGAAATAAAAAATTTGAACTCCATTTCAACGAAAAATATTCTTGTTTTTATGCCCGACAAACACTAAGGGGATAGCAATATATACATATGTATTGCACTGTATTGAAATTTGGAAAATGGATTGGGGCATGGAACACAAAAGCTTTACATACTACATTTGCATCTGTCTACGAGTATATGAAAAGCCACAGGAAATACTTGTGAAGAATGAGGGCAAGAGCTCTGAGCTCTTCAAAGAGCTTCCTTATGTAGTCTCATAGTAGGTACGACTATAAAGTCTTTAACTATGTTGAAAACAAAAATACTGCATACATCACTGGATTGATTAGTTATAAATTCCCATACGTTTGGATGATACAAATAATAATAAACAGTCATGTTTAGCCTTTTAACATAATTTCTTCTAAAACTGTTTTCTCTAGGGTCTTTTTAAGCACTTCCTAACTTTAGATTTAAATAGAACATATTGGGTTTGAACTATTTTCGGAATTTTTTAGTTGCTTGAAAGACCTATTGATGCAATTATGTGTAGAATATAAAGTTCACCATGGCTTATCTGTGGAACGCAGCCGCAATGATAAATTTTCCTTGAATCTGGCACATAAGTAAGTTTATATTAGCTTTGAAGATAGCTATGGTTTGTGCCCCCACAAGGAAAAGTCTAATGGGACCAAAGTGCACGATCACTGAATTGAGTTTGCCCTAAATCGTACGTACATATATACATAAATGATCATTAAAACCCTTCAGTCAGGATTACGACTTAGCTTCTCACACCCCTTATGTTCTTTGCGTTAATTTTATACAATAGTGACAGGACCTAAAGTTTAAAGTTGATTCCGAACGACAGTTTTTTTTTTTTTTTGAGAAACCTTTTCATGGCACATCTCACAGTTTTTGCCAGAAATCTGCTGAGAGGAAGTCGTCGCAGAAATATTTTTTCATATTCGTTTTAATGATGATGTCTGACATGGGGTTGAATCGAGGCTTTATGTCTGATAGGCCAATACACTATCTACTGTATTCACTACGGTGAATACAGAATACACGTTCAGAATATTTAATATGGCATGAGCTGTGTAGCACTACGTACTACCATCCTGTTGATCATCCAATACAGGCCAGATGAAGTTCCTCGCCGTTGACACTTATGGCTTGGCTAACGTCAATTTCAAAGAGATATGGTCCACTGAAGCCGCCAGCACAAAATCCACTACATACTGTGGACGGTTTTGGAACTCATGCGGATTGGCATTGTGCCAAATTAAACAATTTTGGTTTGTTTACATTCCCAGAGATGTGCCTCATCGTTGAAGATGATTCTTCGATGAAAGTAAAGGTCAGTTGACAACTGCTCCACAGCCCATTTAGCGAAGACATGTCATTGTCTATCCGTCCGTTACTATCCATCCATGGTAGTTTGATAATATTGACTGAATAAATGATTAATATTTTGACAGATGTAGTCTCAACAAAGTGGCCGTTATCAAATGTCAACAAGACACGATAGTTTTTATGCAATAATGAAAGAAATAATTCTCTTTTTAAATATTTATTGTATGTTTAAACAACAATACCGTTGTCAATTATTGGAATTAATAAACAAAATATTAATTCCTTACCTCATTTCATTAAAAAATTTCACAGTAATCTGTCATGTTGTTAAATTTGTAATTCATACCGATTGTTCTTACCTTTTCAATGATTTCAGTTTTTCAACAACATCCATTGAATATCGAATATCTCATTATTTTCTTCGTTTTAATTTTTTATGTTTTATAATGTGTGTCTTGTTTCTGTCAAATCGCTATGAAATTGAAAAGGAAAGGCCAAATGGAAAACATGATACCTCACATATCAATATACTCCATACAATGTAAAAACAGAAAAATTCGAAACGATATTTATATGCATATCAGCAAGAGTATGAGTATGTATACGAATTTTAAATGAAAACTTTGTTATTAAATGGCAACCTGTTGAGAGAAAAATATCGACTACAATACATTTTATACAGTTCGCATTAATTACTGCGTTCATGTTTATTTAACAGCACAATGTAAACAATATTGTGCATTATTAGGTTAGCGGGTAGCTTGCCGTTCACCCAGTGTGAGGTAAGCCCCCTTGTCATGATCCGTTAGTGATGGGTTTGAATCACACCGAGCTCTGGATGAAACCGAACTTTCGCCACCATATCTAGATCTTCAAATGTTCTGTCAACCAAATCCCAAATACCGGTGACGCCTGTCTCGAAGTGTATGGCTCTCACATAAAAGTTATACCGATTCTATACCGCATCCTGGCAGCTTCTGTTGGAATTTCTGTTAAAATTCGAACCGTTCTCTTGTCGAACTGAGGTAGTTCCTTGGTTGTTTTACAGTCCACTGCTGGACACAGCAGGTTTAAAATTTGGCAACCAGACCAACCTCCAGGCCCTGTTCTGCGTAGCGAGATAGGTCCTCTTTCATCGCCAAAGAAATATTTTTCATATTTCGATTTTATCCGGATGTCTGGCCTGGGGTTTAAACCGTGGCCTTACATCTAAGAAGCCAACACACTGCCTACTAGACTACGGTAATCTGCCACAATAAGTCATGTTAATAAAATAACTATTCAACATTGTAACTAAAAAACCTTTAAGCATCGCTGGTGTGACCAACTGGCAAAGGTGCGCAAGAAGCAGGGGCGCATCGAAGGATGTATTAATTCAGGCAGAATAGTCCAATTTCTTCAGAAAGTTCCTGTAGAAAGCTAAGCAATTTGAATTTTGATTAGAATCTGGTGGTATTGTCCACTTTCTTTTCATTTTAAACTTTGGAAACATACTCTTTCTATCTGTATACATAGGATCGATGATCTACACAACCGCCTCTGTGATTACCGTGCAGGACGGGCGAACATAACCGTGTCAAAAATATTATGTCATTAAGGTTACCTCATAATGTGGAAATAAATATTCTTTCAATCTTTCTTTCTTTATTAGAAGTTACACAAAACTGTGGAGTTTTTCTTTACAAGAATAATAGGGTGTGTTTGTTGTTCTATAATCTTACAATACTTTTTTCTGTACAGCAACTAGCAGCAGCATCAACCGAAATCTTTATTTATGTTCTTTTTTAGTTGGTTTTGATTAAAAAAAAGCACAAATGAATTACAAAATCATATTTTACTACTTAAATCTCTCCTTGGTCTTCTTGTTCTTTGATACAAGTATTTTAAAAGGAACATAAAAGAAGGTTTACACAAAACTTATCCTTTTACAGATTTACTGAAAGTAACCTTTAGGCAAAATATACTCTTTTGCAATACTGGTTTCTATAGTATATAAATTTCAAAGTAGAAAAGACAAAGAAAAAATCTAAGATGTTAAATGAACCATAGAACACACAGTGCAATCATGATTATTTAAATGCTCGTTGCAGCTTTTAATATTTCGTAAATAAACTCTGTAGAGTCTAATAATAAAATCTGCATTTCAAGTATATTAATGTGTCAGGTTTAGTTTGTTTTAATAGAATACATTTGTTTTAACGCTTTTTGATTCCGGCCTTTCCTAAATCACATCTTGACAAACCACAAATTGACATACCTGCCACTTAAGAAAATCTCATAAGAAAGAGTTTAACGGGGTCAAATAACACAATATCGGTGGCCAGTTCTCGTCACTTCCACCTGAGGCGACCATGTCCTTAAATCGTAATAAACACTTAAGGATCTTAGTGGATTGATACAGGTCAAAATTCGACCGATCAAAATTGGGCCTAAACACTGGAGGTGGTTTTAGATAAATATCAGGGTCAGTTAACAACGGTCTTACGGATTTTGTTAACTGACAGGTTTAGGCGAATAATTCTGAGCCAAAATTCAGGATCCTAACCATCATCGGTGAGATCAAGCCACAGCTCTGTGAAAAAGTCATAGAAAATTTCATGGTTATCATATATCATTCTCTTGTACAATGGGTCAATTCGACCTCCGGGTACTGCACTTGTCTTAATTGACAAGTACACGTCCTCTAACCTATATCATTCTATACATACATACATAATTTGTTATTACAACCCTTCAGTTAGGATTACAACCTACATAGCTTTGTACACCACTTAGGTTGTGTGTGTTAATTTTTATACATGTTAAGGACAGTTTTTTGTGAGAAACTTTTCATTGCTATTTTATTTACTCTCAGAGTTTTTGCCCGAAATCTGCTGAGAGGAAGTCACCGGAAAAATATTTTCTCATGTTTCGATTTGATCGAGATGTCTGGCCTGGGGTTTTAAGCTGTGGCCTGACGTCTAATAAGCCGACACACTACCTACTAGACTACGGTAATCTGCCGCAATAAGCCATGTTGATAAAAGAGCTATTCAACGTCGTAACTAAAAAAGCTTTAAGTATCGCTGGTGTAGCCAACTGGCGAAGGCGCGCAAGAAGCATTTCGTTATGCTAGAGGTGACTAACAAGGGTTTTGAACCGTTGCCTTACGTCTAATAAGCCAACTCAATAAACGAAAAATGATTTTTTTATAATTCATGAAAAAAAATCACAACTTTACGTATGTTTTTATTTGAAAATGACTATCCTACTGACATACCGGTCATATGCCATACCTCAAAGCTTATGAATAATCTTCAAATTATTAACATCACTCATACGCACAGTGAATATGAAATTTATTTTATTTTTGTAAATTTTATCAAAATATTAAAAAATTTGTTACATTTTCGTTTAAATATGTTAAAATGTATTCCATTAAAAAAAAATCATTTCTTTCCTTTTTTTTAATTGTCTTAACAAGTTAGCAGTCTGAATGTCTACATTTAACTAAATTGTTAATAACGAATACATGTGTATTTGTAGGCTTACGAAGAAGCTTTATTTTATCCGTAGATTTTTTGGAGAATTCACACTCTATTCCAATAGAGAAAACGTAACTTAAGGAAAGACTACATAAATAAATAAAGAGTACATGTATGAAAAGCTTACCGGCATAATGTTTTTTTTATATTTACATTAAGCACGTGTTTCTTAAGAGAGTTTCAGTTTAAATTCCTGACAAAATCAAAATTAAGAGAAAATCCCATTTACAATAATAAAATGAAGAAAATGAATGAAAAACACAAACTAATAAAGAGCACGTGTTTATCTAGCATAGCAAGTGAATTTTAATGGTAAGATTTTATTTGTACAGACATTTTTAGCGGAAATACATTAACTTCATAATTTGTACATATTGTTTTTAGGTTTTGAATATTTTCTTCCTTTTTTCACCCGATAGTGTGATTTACGTATTTTAAAAATGTAAAAAATAATCTTGAATTGTCTTTATAAAGTGTGGGCCATTTAAAAGTTTGAATTTAAAAACGCAATAAAACAAAAACGGTTTGCAATTTTGGAAAATTTATTCTTTTGTTGTGAAGTACAATTTTTCCGGTTAGAAATGGAATATTATTTCATTCATATGGCTGCCGCAGCTGGACTCACAGTACCTCATTCCATTGGGCCAATTTTCGTGCACTTTATCGAGTGTATGGGGTCGTATCTCAGCAATGGCATCACGAATGTTGGCCTTCAAATGCTCAATTATCTTTGGTTTGTCGGCATAAAACTTTTCTCTAACGGTGCTCAACAGAAAATAGTCCAACAGTGTCAAATCGTGCCTTCTTGTCGGCCAATTTTCATCACCATTTCGGCTAATTAAACGGCCATCAAACATTTGACATAATAAATCGATTGTGGCATGAAATAAACATCGTTAACATCAATACCATAAAGAGCGGGTACAAAAAAAATTATCATTATCATGCTGCAATAGATGTCTGCATTGGCCGAAACGGTTGCGCCGCCCCACAAGCCGCACCAAACAGTCACTCGTAATGGGTACATTGGCTTCTGTAAGACCACTTGTGGGTTTTCTGAGCCCCAAATACGGCAATTTTGCTTATTAACATACCCACCAAGAAGAAAATGAGCTTTGCCCGAAGAGTTGATTTTTTTTGGCAAAATCGACATCATCGTGCAGTTTCTCGTTGGCTCAATAAATGTCAACGTCGCTCAGTCGTAAATTGATATATATATCTCGACACTGGCATCACGAATGTTGGCCTTCAAATGCTCAGTTGTCTCTTGTCCCCCAGAAAATAAACCAACAGTGTCAAAACGCAGCTTCTTGGCGACCAATTGTCATCACTATTTCGGCTAATTAAACTGCCATCAAACGTTTGACGCAATAAATCGATTGTGTTGAAATCAAACATCGTTCACATCAGTAACATGAAGAGAGAGTACAAAAAAAAATTGGTTGACATGCTTCGATATGTGTTGACATATATTGACCGTAATAGTTGCGCCGTCCTCATTATCAAAGAAATATCAGCCAATGATGCGTCCGCTCTATAAGCCGCAACAAACAGTCACTCGTAATGGGTGCATTGGCTTCTGTAAGGCCACGCGTGGGTCTCTGAGCACGAAATACCATCATGAAAATGAGCTTCTTCCGAAAAAATGATAGATAGCCCACCGAATAATTGCAGTGTGGTGTATTTACCACACAATCCCATAATTTCAGAAAGTTATAGAGAAATAAAAGGAATGTTAATCAAGGCGTAATAAGCCTCCAATAGCCATATAAATTCACTTAAACATTGAAATAAAAAACCTCCAAGAAGTGCAGAACAATATGAAACAAATTTTATTGCCAGTCTATAGGGACAAATAAAAAGTCTTTCGTAGCCTTTTGTATCTTTTTAAGTGTTCAAAGTGGCACAAGCAAAAGTAATATCAACCATACTATGGCGTATGTTTATACTTTTCTTCTGTATCATTATCATGAACTTTCAAGTGCTAATCTGAACAGGGATAAGTGGAAATAAATTGAACACTAAAATAAATTATTATTGTGTTACTTTTTTATGCGAGTCTCTTATTATGGTAATTCAAAAAATTTTGTATTGAATTGATGTTGCTGCTGAAATAAATTGTAGAACTAAAATTATGTTCTTAGGTATTTACTCTTAGAGTTTTTGCCTGAAATCTGCTGAGAGTTAGTCGCCAGAGAAATATTATTTCAGATTTCGTTTTTCAGATGAACTGGGGATTTGAACAGTGGCCTTACGTCTAATAAGCTAACACACAACGTACTAGATGTTTACATAATTATTAATATTGAATACAATAAAATACTTAATTTTGTTTTTATTTAAATATTTTCTGTTTGTTTTCGTTGAATATAATCAAAAACTAAAAAGCATATTCAGAACATTTCAATTGTTTTTTGAATTTCTTTTACATGTCGTAGACAAAAATATACATTCTCTTCTTTTAAATTATTTTATAGTTTCTTTCTATTTTTAATTAAAAAATCATACGTTTCTAGGTTTTGATTTATTTAAAAAAATTTTTTATATCTGCCTGTAGCATTTCTAATAATTTCCAAGAAATTGTTTTTCTTCATAGTTTCGTACTTTTACACCACAAATCAAAAAAGCGGAAATGGTTTATTTGCATAATTTGCGAAAGAGGAATGTAAAATTGGAATAAAAAGGAAATAAATAAAAAGCAACACATCCAAAGGAACTTATTATGGCTGGTTTCTGCTTTAACGGCAAACAAGCCACAAACCGCAAATGGCAATAAACTTTCTATTTAAGGAAATAAATCGTAGACGATTAAAATTCAATTTAAAATGTTTAAGAAAAATAACTGTTTATGGTAGATTAGACTTTTTTTTTATTAAGTTATGTAAAATAGTTATGCTTAAAGACTTTTGTTAGCGGCTATTGAAAACAATGATCTTTGATATAAATATCAGATATTTGGGCAAAAATAGAAAAATTGTTGATGGCAATAGTTCTTATCCTACTAATTCTACTAATCTAAACCGTCTAATCTGTGTGGTTATGGAGAAAACATTGTGCAAAAATATATTATACTTTACGTATATCAGAAAATGCATCAGCTTTGGATATCTCAAAACGCTAATGACCTCACACATACTTTTAAATAAGTGAAGTGTTTTTTGCAATATAGCGGGTTTAATGTTTTGCCATGGGCCGAGCGGCCAGTCGATCTTAATTCCATAGAAAATTTTGCAAACAAAATAGAATGATAAATTGAAAGTTAATACATACATATGTTGTACATGTATAATTGGTAATTACAACCCTTCAGTCAGTATTAAGACCGAGTTGCTTACACCACTTACGTTGTGTGTGTTAATTTTATACATGAGTGGAGTAGCAACAGTTTAAACTTGACGTCGAACGACCGATTCCTTTTTTGAGAAATTTTTTCATGGCAGTTTCATTTACTCTTAGAGTTTTTGCCAGAAATCTGCTGATAACAAGTCGCCGAAGAAATTTATTTTCATATTTCATTTTGTTTAAGATGTCTGAACTGGGTTTTGAACCAGAGATCAACAATGAATCTTTTTTTTGCTACTCATAAGCACTCATGAAATTTTGAATATAAGTGAGTCAACAATGTTGAAATTTAACTACTCTGATTCAGTCGTATTCACTACAACGTTGATTTATAAGTATGAGTACAACGTTGACAATAAAATTCATAACATTCGAAATATGTTTGATTCATAGGCCTACTCATTCAGACTCATAATTTTAAAAAAGCCTTATAATACTTTGAAATGATTTGAATGATGAATCATTCAACAAAATTTGCAATCTTAGTTGTTGTTACATTTACAGAAAAAGAAAAAAGACACATAAACAAAAAACACAGAGCAGCAAGCAGAGCAAACACAAACCCATTTAGTCAGTATTTTAGTGTTCGTACGCGAATTATACTTATTTTGTGATTCTTGTAAATGCTGAGTCACCCATTTCTGATCTCTGATATACTGTACATACATACATAATTGCTTATTACAACTCTTCAAGCAGGATTACAACCTAGTTTCTCACACCATTTATGCTGTGTGTGTTAATTTCTCTTACAGTTTTAAAGTGAACTCCGTACGATTTTTGAGAAACTTTTCATGGCAATTTCATTTACTTTCAGAGTTTTTGTCAAAAGATGCCGAAGAAATATTTTTTCTGGCATAGTAGACGTTTGATTGTGGTTCAAACCCCAGCCAAAACATCAAACTCGAACAAAACGAAACATGAACAAATTTTAGATATGAAAGAAACTGCATTCTGCTGGCAGAGTATACGATTGTCTGGCATTGGTTCCGCAGATGAACACATCTGCTTCTCTGTGCGTCTCGATTTAGGACACGTCGGTGAAAAATAGCCAACCGCTTATACGAAAATTGCATTTACAAAAAAGAAGAAAGAAAAACACAAAGAGAAAGACAGCAAGCGTGTGTTCGTAGTGTTCGTTCGCGAACCATACTTATTTTGTGATTATTGTAAATCTTGTGTCATGGAGAGTCGCAGTCAACAACATCATACGTGTAGTTAAGTGAGGTATGATGAGTACTTCAAACTTTGAATATGAGTGGTATGAGTATAATATTAAAATAAGTATGAATGCGTATAAGTATCAGAAATTATGAGTATGATTCGATTCTACTCATCTTTTTGAATACTCATTGCTTATATCTGGTTTGAACCGTGACCACATGTCTAATAAACTAACACACGACATGCTAGACTACGTCGACTTGGTAAAATAGAATTAAAACAAACTAATTCGAGCCATAAGTAAGACATGAGGTTTGTTATGACATACGTACATAATTTGTCATTAAAACCTTTTAGTTCAGATTACGACTTAGCTTCATACACCACTTATTTTGTGTGTGTTAATTTGATACAAGAGTGGCGGGGCCTACAGTTTAAAGTCGACTCCGAACGACAGATATTTGAGAAACTTTTCATAGCAATTTTATTTACTCTCAGAGGTCAAACCACGTGGTCTCTGTGGTAATTCCACAACACCTCTACGTGAGATGACCATTTCCTCAAATCTCTCTTGCTGCATGTCCAATCTGACATTAGCTTTGAGACACGTAATCCTTTATAATGTTTATGTTTATTAATTAATTAATTTATTAATTACAATACAATTGCGTTACATTTTTAATTAAATAATTTTATAATTAAAGACTATATTTTAAAAATGATTCTCAGAGATTTTATATTAAAGTAAGGCTTTCCAACTGTTTAAACACGCATATGAGAAATATCACAATAAAAGAGGATTTTATACATGAGCACATACTTTAACGTGTGGGTGGTAGTAACCTACACCAGAAGATGTCGATTTTGGCAAAAAAAATCATCTTTTCAGATGAAGCTCATTTTGATCTTGGCGGGTATGTAAACAAGCAAAATTGTCGCATTTGGGGCACAGAAAACCCGCACGCATACATTGAAAAGCCAAGGCACCCAGAACGAGTCACTGTTTAGTGCGGATTTTGGTCCAGAGGCATAATTGGGTAATTTTTCTTCGAAAATGAGCAAGGAGTGGCCGTTACAGTCAATGGCGATCGTTATCGGGCCATGTTGAACGATATTTTGTTCACAAAAATTGAAGAGGAGGATATTGGCAACATTTGGTTTCAACAGGACGGCGCTACGTGCCACACAGCCGAAGCTATACTCGATGTTTTGCGCCCTGTTTTTAAAGAGCGCATTATCCGCCGCAGAGCTGATGTCGTTTGGCCACTTCGGAGCTGCGATTTGACACCATTGGACTATTATTTGTGGGGTGCCGTCAAAGATAAGTGTTACGCCGACAAGCCAGAGACAATTGACGCTTTAAAGGACAATATTCGTGAAGCCATTGGTGAAATACAGCTGCACACAATCGATAATGTGCTTAAAAATTGGACCGATCGTGAAGGCTACTGCATGGCCAGCCGAGGCAGACATTTGAATGAAATTATTTTCCATTATTAACCGGAAGGATTGTACTTTCAAATAAAAAAGAAATTTGAGAAAATATTCAGTAGTTTTTTTTAAAGCATTTAAAAAAAAAGTCATTTGGCGGACCCTTTATACAATAAAACAAATTGAAAAAAGGTTTTTGTCTTCAACTAATACATTCGATAGAAATTTTTTTCATTTGTTTTGAATATAAATTTCTATTTAAATTGAAATTTTACATTTCAGGAGACTATATGTTTTCATATCATCATCATGTTCGTTGCCGGCAGGTATTTAATCCTTGACATGATATGTTGCATTGTGATTATTTTTAGCATCTTGTTTTTGTTATTGTGTGTTGTGGCTCAACACTAAATTTAATTTTGTTTACAACTTGGTGTTGCTGGTTTGTTTTTGTTATTGTTTGGCTCAAGAAAAACTGATTTTGTTTTCGTAGTTGTGTTGTTTTCGTGTGTGTTAACACATACTGTTGAAATGGAATGGTGAAGGAAAAAGGGTAATAAATAAGAAAACTATAGTCGGTGTAGTCCTAATGTATGATACTCTAAAAATTTGTCGTATGTTTTTGAACGGTTAGTTAGAAGCTAGGTCTTAATCCTGACTAAAGGATGTAATAACCAATTATCTTATGTTATGTTAAACTATTCCACCACTAATCAACTCGTCCATTGAAGCAATGCACACATGAAAGTTGAACGAAGTCATTTGTTTTTTTATTTGGCAGCACTTTCGGTTACTATCTTTCCTTACTAGAACGGAATGCCTAAAGAGGCAGCGCGATATAGTTTTGATTTACTTAAAACAACATTACAACTCGGTACTGATGGTATTCTGAACCAAAGTTTCTAAACCTAGTTTTGAAAGAGGCCTTATACCGAGATTGAGATTGATATACAGTCTCTATATAAATCCATTCCATTTCAATTCTATTATGTAATCGGGTCGAGGGACGGATACTCACTTAATGCGTAATTATTCAATGTGGAATTTTTCTAGCAAAGCAATTTCGACAAATTGCATACCAAATTGAGTTTTTGGCCTTATACCGAGATTGAGATTGATATACAGTCTCTATATAAATCCATTCCATTTCAATTCTATTATGTAATCGGGTCGAGGGACGGATACTCACTTAATGCGTAATTATTCAATGTGGAATTTTTCTAGCAAAGCAATTTCGACAAATTGCATACCAAATTGAGTTTTTGGTAAAATGTATACTCATGGCAACAAAACATCTATACAGAAGAACCAGAATCCATACTATGCCTTAGGCCACCTGATCATTAAACGGTTTTGCAAGCCGAAATACATGCATATGATAATTGAACAATGATAATTTGAACAATTTACAATCTAACTAAAAGAGTTATTGAATGTCATAATATAATCCTCTCGTAAGCTTAAGAGTACCAATATTTTTGCGAAGTCATCGTAGTCTAATAGGTAATGTGTTGGACGACAGTTCGTGGTTCAAACTTAAACTCAGATGAAATACGAACGAAAAAATTTCCTTCCGCGAAAAACTCGAAAGTAAATAAAATGGCCTTGAAAACTTTCTCAGATTTTCTGTTAAATGCAAGTCCCGCCACTCTTGAAGATATACATCACGATGCCCTGGCAGTCTAATGGGTAGTGTATTAAATTATTAATGTGAAATTCGTGGATTCAATTCCCACCAGAGACTCTGGTCTGCTACACTACACCGAGCATATTGTCGAAGTTAGAAAGTTTGTAATACTGTGATTGTAGAGCTGTAAAAATCAATTAAGTATACAAGTACTATATTATACACATCTCGAATTAGACTAGTGGAAGGAAGTTTGCACAAAATACAGACTGCCGATTGACATGAGACCTTAAACCAATCTTAGTTGTTTTCCTCCCCTTTAAACTGCCTAGCTGCCTTATTTACTTAATCCACAAAGTAGTAAATGTAATCTAGTGTAAAAATATTAATTAGCGGAGCGATTGAAATTGAAATCTCAAGACGAGTCTTCTGAATCGGTAACATGTGATACGGACACATTTTCTCTCAATTTATTTACATTTAAATCAAAATTGCTTCGCATGGAGAAACTACCGGTCTACACGTATTTTCATTGGCATGATTTTCTACAATGATTTTTATTCTGTTGCAAATAATATGACAACTTGATGATACTTCCTTTAGTTTGTAGGTACACTATAATACAAAGACTGTATGTTGCTCGTCTATGAGTTGACATGAGAAGTAACAAATTAATACTTTTTTTTTTTGCTTTTATCCTTAATATTCGTAGTAAGCAAGTAAGATTGGGTGTAAGGTTTTGAACGGAGGAAGAAAAGAAGATGAAATCAAATTGAAAAGCCTTTAAAAATTATTGTGATGTTTATGAAACCACAAAAAAAATATACTTATTTTTAAAGGTAACATTTTAATTTCCTTTTGCGAAAGTCATAGTCATGTTTGCAGTAAAATTAAAGCAGTTATTCAATATAAAAATAAAACATAACAGTATTATGCGATAATGTCAATGTATGTAGCATTTTCAAGATGTCTTGAAGAAGAAATTATGTACTGAACGTATAACGTGATGGTCAGACTTTTTTGTAGTGTCATGCCAGTCACGGAAAATTAAAAATTTCCACTCAAAGAATTTGTTTCATTTTACACACAGTGACGTAAAGATATGATTCAAGCGACAAAAAGATGATGATGATGATATCTCACACATTCGAGATCTAACCGATGTAATCTGAAGAGTAAAATAGACATGAGCTGGATTTCGGCATACCTGGAGAGTAAACTGCACTGGGTTGTAGCTCATCATAAGAAGTGCTTTAGGGTATTAGATACCTCTGATCTTGATGCCTTTTAGATATTGCATTTTCGAATGTCGAGAACGAGGTTATGACAGAGACGCTGTCCGGTTTTCGCGGCCATGATTTTCTAGTTGGACGGATTATCTAACCTCTTCAGCATTTCTCACTTTTTATGCGGTCAACTTTATATGTAACATTTAAAAAGATTAAGTCTTGCTGGTAGAAAACAATAATTTATTGGATTATTTAAATTATTTTTTGTAATAATTGCAACAAAGCAAAATAAGTGCTTTACTAAGTAAATTTTTATTTTCTCTTTTTTTCTGTCAAGAAATTTTAATTTTTGCTTTGAAGCGAATGAAGCCGGTAATGCATATTGAAGAAGATAATTAATTTTGTTAACGACAAGAGCCTTGACCTTTAAATTTTATTTTTTATTTTTATTTATTTTTATAAACATTTGGTCCAGACGAGCCTTCTTCTTTCGTTGTGCGACGTCTTCATCTCATCAATTTTCAAACTAACCACCAAATTATAAGGTGAATTTGTTTCTGTTATACTTTTATATTGTTTGATTTTTTGGTGGTAATTTTATTTACAATTAAAGTTCTGTGAGACTAGACAACAAGGTGTACAAGTATATACAATTTATAACAGTGCATATACTTATATTCACAAAGTGATGTGTTATAATTTTAATAGGTCTGGCACACTTTGTGAATTTATTGAATATAAGAAATAAAGTGTTCCTTTTCTACACTGTTATACCAAAGTGTTCTTTTGCTGCACTAGTATTCTAACTTGTCTTGGCTTATAACAAAGTCAAAAGTGTCTGGGATATTAAATTGTAGTCTGAATATTCCAGTTGGGAATCGAGTTCAGCCACTCAATTTGATGTCAGTTATAAGTCAATAGTTTATAACAGTGCATATATATTCACAAAGTGGTGTGTTATAATTATAATAGCACTGGCACACTTTTTGAATTTATTGAATATAAGAAATAAAGTGTTCCTTTTCTACACTGTTATACCAACTTGCCAAAGGTGACTGGGATATCAAATTGTGGTGTGAATATTCCAGTTGAGAATCGAGTTCAGCCACTCAATTTGAAGTCAGTTATAAGTCAATAGATGTGTTATAATTGGTGATGGTGCGGTGACTAAATAGAAGAAGCATATTAACATTTATAAAATTCTTCAAATCCACCACTACTATTATTGATAGATCTGGTTGTTTTTAACAGATCTTTGAGTAAATGGAAATTTTGAGTTAATTTGAGTGAAAGTAAAGAAATCGAATTTATTTATTGGTTTCTTTCTGAGTTTTATTCTTTTATTTATTAATTTTTTTTATAATTATTTAAATTATTTAAAGTCGAGATATTTTTTGTAACTTAAAAATTAATAACAGATTTGAATTCGTTATTTTTTATTTTTTTTAATTAATTTATATTGTATTGACAAAATTTATGTACATATTTACACATATACTTGTATGATTTGAAATACGAGGTGAAACAAATTGGTATACGGAACTGCTTTTTCACCTTTTGTATTTCTTTCTTTTTTTGTTTTTCGGAATATAGAATAGTTTACTTTAGTTTTTTGACAATAAATTCACAAACAGGAAGATGGATAAGACTGAAAATTATTGGATTATCAACTGGTATAAATAGGGGATGACCTCTATTTATGCAGATTGCGTTGGCATACAGAGAAGATAGTAAGGGTGTAGTAAGCGAAAATTATTTACATTTTTCTTTAATAAGTGGTGTATATACCTTCCTAACTTTTTTGCTTCGAAAATTGCCTCTTATATATATATATGTAATTCTCATTTTCTTTTTTCTATTGTTAGTAAGTATATATAATATCAGACATTCAATGAGACAATCACAAACACTCAGACTCTCTTGTGGAAATCAAACCCAAGGCCTCGGCATTTAAGGTAGTCAATAATTCATCAGGGTACCCGGATGGTATAAATGTTAAAAATTTAAATATGTTGCAGGTTCTCTGAAAATCCAGCGAAACTTTAGTGAAGTATAACTTTATGTTTCCTCAATCGCAAGACATTGCCACTTTTACGGCATTACATCTGAGTAGTGTGCACAATCTTTTATATAAACTGAAAATAAAACTGTCTGCTTGTTCTTATAACGTGTTATTAGGTAACATCAAAATTAAATGCGTATGAGTGAAATATAATTGTTTAAAATGTGATACCTTTACATAGTATTTAAGGGTACAGAAGCCACTTATGGTAGAGTGGGGTGTATTTTTTCAAAGATACATTGACTCTTTTATCATTTTAATAAACGAAAACCAAAAACAAAAAAACAAATGCTGAAAGCAGTACAAAATGAAATAAAACATTAAAAGGCACTTAATTAATCTGTATACATATGAGAGTTACATTAACACATATACATACATATAAGAGTAAACACGTATGCTGAAATTGCTTTTATGTTGAGAATGTGATAGAAATTAACGCAATTTATGCCATAAAATCTCCTCGAACTGTGAGTCTCACATTCTTTTTACCGAAATTTTGTTTTTGATATGTAGTCTGCATGTAAAACTGTTTACATATACAATTTATTCATATAAATATACTTGAATAATAACTGAACTGTATATTTAAACTTTTAGCAAAATGTGGAATGAAATACATAACATAAGTATCTACAACTTATGGTCTCAAGTGCAGCCCCATGATTGTGATGAAAATTAAAATAAAAAAATTTAATTTTCATTTCATATTCAATTTATAATTGTAAACTGTAGATACAAGTTTTAATTAAATGCTATTTGCAGTTTTAATTAAATGCTATTTGCATTGCATTATCATAAAATACATTTATTAATATCATGCTTTTTCTACTTTACGTAATATTAATCCTTCAACTATATACTGCTAACAGGGAAACGAATTTTTTTTTGCGTATTGTCGAGTATACTCGTCTTGAAGAAAATAAAATCACATTCGTATAATTATTCAACGAATCTACTGAAATTTCCCTGGAAAGGATCAAATGAAGGTCTTCAAAAATGTGAGACGATTATACTCGTCATCGCAGGAAAATAATTAAGCGGCCCGAAAGAAATTTTTTGTATCAAAATTAAATAGTTAAAAGCTTAATTAAGGAAATTACACCAATACAATAACATGCGCATAACGCCTGAGAATTTCAATCTATGTTGATATTTCTGTTCAGTAAGATTTTGCAAATTATCACAAATCGTTTAAAGCAAGAACAACGCTTTAGAATCGTAAAAATTTAACTTAAAGTATATAAGTTTGCTTGCAAAATTCATACAGAACTTCATTTATTTTATGGTCAATATGATAAACCTTTCTCGATTCAGATAAACAAGAGGAGAATATTGTTGCTGTAGCGCTAAGGCGCCAATTGGTTATCCTACTCAACTTGTTGAACAAAGACGAATGAACCATTAACATTATCATTTCTGTTTCGACTTAAAAGCTGGTGACGTCATTTGTCCTCTTTCGAAACGAGCAAGTAACTGCTCTTATGGTGAATTCAAACGCTATCAAGTCATAGAGACTATTATTGACAATTCAACAACAAAATCAGCGACCATGTTTGTATTCGTAAACAAGTTAACGTTAACGTAAAATTTAATTAAATTGTGTTAATTAAGACACGACCTAAAATATTCAGCGAAAAGATTAAAGGCAAATAAAGGGTGTTTTTGATAGAGGTATAGAACTTTAAGTTGCAATAAAACTAATGATGGATTATTCGATTGACATGAATTTTTTTTATTCGAAAGATAATCGTGTGGCATTACATTTTAAATATGATTTCTGGCATATGACCGCCACGGCTGGCGCGGATGTAGTCCAATCTGTACGTCTAATTTTCGATGACTTTTTCCAACATTTGTGGCCGTATATCGGCAATAAATACGGCGAATGTTGTCTTCCAAATGGTCAAGCGTTTGTGGCTTTACCGCATAGACCAATGACTTTACATAGCCCCACCGAAAGTAGTCTAGCGGTGTTAAATCACAAGATCTTGGAGGCCAATTCACAGGTCCAAAACGTGAAATTAGGCGGTCACCAAACGTGTCTTTCAATAAATCTATTGTGGCACGAGCTGTGTGACATGTTGCGCCGTCTTGTTGAAACCACATCTCCTGGACATCATGGTTATTCAATTCAGGAATGAAAAAGTTAGTTAATCATGGCTTTATACCGATCACCATTGACTGTAACGTTCTGGCCACCATTGTTTTTGAAAAAGCACGGACCACTGATTCCACCAGCCCATAAAGCGTACCAAACAGTCAGTTTTTCTGGATGTAACGGTGTTTCCACATACACTTGAGGATTACCTTCACTCCAAATGCGGCAATTTTGTTTGTTGACGTAGCCATTCAACCGGAAGTGCGCTTCATCGCTAAACAAAATTCGCTTATGAAAATCGGGAACAACGGTAATCTCGTTTTGGGCCCATTCGACGAATCTACGCCTTACTTGATGATCGTTTGGCTTCAAATCTTGCACGAGTTGGATTTTGTAAGCCACGCAAACCAAGATCCTTCCGCAAAATCTTCCATAAAGTGGATGAACACAGATCCAATTCCTGTGCTCGATGGCGGATGGACTCATTCGGGTCTTCCTCAATGCTATGCTCTACAGCAGCAATAGCTTCTTCTGTACGCACCGTACAGCGTCTCTGGGGATGCGAGTTATCAATAAGAGTAAACGTGGTGCGAAAACGTTCCATGGTTAATCGAATTAACTGCTCTGATGGACGATTTTGTCGACGATAAAATGGACGTAGTGCGCGGCGATACGTTTTCCGCACAGAACCATTATTTTCGAAATAAAATTGCACTATTTGCAAGCATTGTTCAGGCGTGAGCCTATTCATGATGAATTGCCAAATCAAACTGAG
This sequence comes from Sarcophaga variegata, assembly GCA_932273835.1. Lineage (NCBI taxonomy): Eukaryota > Metazoa > Arthropoda > Insecta > Diptera > Sarcophagidae > Sarcophaga > Sarcophaga variegata. The sequence continues at coordinate 32,634,530 of OW026359.1, read as the reverse complement.
AATAAATCACTTGACAGCTGTTAAATCGGTCGCCATCTTGAAAAGTAATGTCAACTTAAAGTTCTATACCTCTGTAAAAAACACCCTTTACAATCGAGTTGCAAATATTGAAGGTTTCAAATCGGACCAACTGGTCCAGCTTTACAACACACAATGGATTTCGTTCCAAATTCTGGGCTCAATAGGATGGACTTCACAAAGTAATCTAACGTTTAAATGAAGTGGTCTGTAGAATTTGAAAGTATTACAGCCTGAGATTCAAAATTAGAAACCTTAACTTGAACGAAAGTATAGCACTGATGTCATATGATGTCTCTAAGACCGAACTGATGTTCATTAGAAATTTCCAATTGAATTAAAATTTCACACGAAGATAGAAAATAAAGCCTAGAACCTGTGAGGATACGAATATACATGCATAACACCTTCAGCTCACAGTTAAACTAGCAGCTAAAAATAAAAATATAAGTAATTTAAATTAATACATTCATATGATGTGGTGGAATGTTAATTTATTCTGTTATGAAAATAACATGAGTTTATTAACGTTCATTGCCAGATGTTTATACCAATTATGACAAAATGTCATAATGTTCCTTAAATACCTACTTCGTATACTACAAATATCATCCTAGTTTGTTATTCCTCTGTTTACACCCTTTGCATAAACAATAACAATTAATAGACAATTATTTGACTGAGTTTTGTAACGGAGATTTTCACACCATGGTTATTCCTTTCAAACGCACCGCGTGTTCACACAAGACTGACTGAACTTCACTAACTCAATAGCCTGCTTTGCCTTGCCTTTTATATGGCAAAGTAAACAGCCTGATGAATGTTCTTGAAGTCGAATGTTTTCGCCTTCTCGAGATCTCTATAAATGTAAACATTGTTGTTTCATTATTGTTGTTTGTGTATTATGCTTACATTTATTCTTGTAGTGTTTATTGTTGTATTTTTGTCTATTTGTTTACCATTTTTTAAGCTGGTCTTTGTTGACATCTGTTTGTTTACTTGTTTACCATTTTTTATCCTGGTGTTTGTTGTTAGATTACGCAGTGCAATAATTTGTAAACAATTTCATTGTTTTGTTTTCAGCCAGAGTTTTTGCCAGAAATCTGCTGAGAGAAAGTCGCCACAGAAATATTTTTTCATATTTTTGTTTTTTTAGTAGGCTACGGCGACTTCATGGCATATAGAGGGACGTGAATCAGAGTTCAGCAATTAGTATTAAGAAAGATGAGTAGATTCGAATCATACTTATTTTAATATCATAATATGAGTAGTATATATCCAAAGTTTAAAGTACTCATCGTACTCATACTTAACAACACTTATGATGGTGTTAATTTCGACTCTCCTTTACTTAACTTATACGCGAATCATAAAATAAGTATGTTTCGCGTACGAACACTACAATGCTCACTAGAAGGTTGTGTGTTTGCTTTGCTTGCTCTCTTAGTCTCTTTCCTTTCTTCTTTTTTTGTAAATGTAACAACAATTAAGACCGTAAATTTTGATGAATGATTCGAATCACTTGAATCATTTATGAGTATTATAAGTATTTTTAGAAATTTATGAATCTGAATGAGTAGGAGTATGAGTCAACGTTGTACTCGTACTAATTGCAACCTGTACTTATAAATCAATGTTGTAGTGAATAAGAATGAACCAGAGTAGTTAAATTTCAATACTGTTGACTCACTCATACCCAAAATTTCATGAGTACTTATGAGTAGCAAAAAAACGATTCATTGCTGATCTCTGACGTGAGTATCAAATAAAGCAAGGCCATACGTGTTACGTAACTGTTCATAACATACATAATTGGTCATTACAACCCTTCAGTCAGGATTACGACCTAGTTTCTCACACCATTTATGTTGTGTGTGTTAATTTTATACATGAGTGGTGGGACCTACAGTTTAAAGTCGACTCCGAACGACAGATTTTTGAGAAACTTTTCATGGCAGTTTTATGTACTCTCAGAGTTTTTGCCAGAAATCTGCTGAGAGGAAGTCGCCGAATAAATACTTTTTGTATTTTGTTTTGATGCCTTGGCTGGGGCTCGAGCCCTGGCTTTACGTCTAATAAGCCAACACACTACCTACTAGACTACGGCGACTTCATTAACTGTTACTCTTTCTAAAATGCTTCTAAAACTGCAGCTTTAATAGGGGTTCCAAATATTACGACATTAACAAAATTTGGAAACTGTTGTCTTTATAGGCAATAGTCATGCAATTATTGAATAAAATTTTACAAATTACACTTATTTTAATATCTTGCGTTGCGTATGAGTATTTTTAATGACTTGTTACTCATACGACACGCTGTACAATCTAACAATCTAACTTAGATTTTAAGATGCACAATTTAATTCGTTCTTTATTACATATATTGAAAAATTTAACTTTAAAGTTGTGATAAACTCAGGCTTATATTTAAACAATAAGAGTTTATCTTATTTAATAAATTTTATTTAATCCTTCTACTTTGCTTTACAAAACGGGAATGAATTTTGGTATTTAAAAAGATTAATTAAGAACACAGCAAAAAGTTTACAGTTATTCTTTTGCTGTTGTTGTTGTCATTTAATATATACAAATAACTTGTTTTAGTGGAGTGCTATTTACAAATAAGATGTTAAAAAGCTTTACTTAATTGAGTGATATCTAAAGCTTTACTTAATTGAGTGATACTTAAAAGTAATTATTCCTTCATAAGTCAATACACTACAATCACCCCCTTCATAAATTTGCTTCTCATCCAATATAATACATTTTTAAAATACTTCATTTCATTTAGCTTAACAATACATTAAATATACTTGCATATACATATAATAATAGTTTTTGGCTAAATAATATATAAATTCAGTATAAATTTTACATATAATTTATATTTTTTTAGTTTTTCTTTCTCTTAAATTATATTTAACAATTTCTGTTGATGATTCATTTTCCTTTGAATATTCTTTAGAATTTATATTTTCTTCTTTATTTCTGATGTAATCTGATTGAACCCTATCTTCAATACTGTTGGATACATGGAGCAATTTTTTGTAACGGATCTAAAAGAGTTGTTGGAATTTCACTTTTTTCATTTTCAGATTCAGTACACAGCACCATTTGGTTAGCATGCCTTTTCCAAGTTCTTTCATTTTTTGTTTTTATTAAATAGGTTTGCTTACCAAGTTTTTTAAGCACTAAACCTCTAATCCAAGAAACTTTTCCTGGAATTGAATAATCCTTGCAAACAACATTATCGCCTTCGTTAAAAATATTTTTCTTTTTACCTTTATAAAATTTAATTTGACTTTTCTGCTTATTTTTTACGTTTAATTTTACTTGATCGGTATTAACGTTAACTATTTTTCTTTTTGGATTGATTAAATCAAGCCTTGTTCTTACTTTACGCTTGTTAAACATTAACTGAACTGGTGAAACACCAGTACTGGAATGTACAGCGTTTCTATAATCCAATAAAAATCTACATAGTACATTATTGAATTCGGATATTGGTACATTATTTAGACTGCGCTTAAGAGCATTTTTAATAGTTTTTACTGCATTTTCAGCCTGTCCATTAGTAGCTGGATTTCCTACAGGAGTTGTAATGTGTTTAATACCATTAAGTTTTAAAAATTTTCCAAATTCGTCGGACACAAAAGATGTACCATTATCCGAAACGATACATTTTGGCAAACCAAATCGTGCAAATAATTCTCTTAAAACCCGAATGACAGCGTTACTAGTTGTATTAGTACCCATGTCCAAACACTCAATCCATTTACTGGTACTGTCCACCACCACAAGGCACCAACGTTTTACAAATGGTCCAAAAAAATCTATATTTAATCTTGACCACACTTCCTCCGACCTCGGCCAAGGAATTAACTCCTGCTGAGGTGGATTAGGCCGTGTAATCAAGCATGAGTCACACGCCCTAACAATTTCCTCTAAATCTTTGCTTTGATTTGGCCACCAACAGCATTCGCGAGCCATAGATTTCATTTTCACTATGCCCATATGCGACGCATGTAACAAATTAACAACTTCACTCCTCAATTTCGTAGGTATAATCACCCTATATCCCCAAAACAAACTATTCGACTCACACGACAACTCAGTTCTTCTCACAAAATATGGCAGTAATTCGGGTTCTGCACACTTAGCAGGCCATCCTAATTCAACATACCTACGTACTCTTTTCAGTAGCTCATCCTTTTCCGTTTCTGAACAGATGGTTTCAAAATTCAAAAATTTTGTCTCGTTTTGAAGCTCCTTTACGTAATTGACGTATAAATCAGTTGGCAAATCATCCAATTCTAAATCCGATTGATTTGGATGTCTTGAAAAATAGTCAGCAACATTGCTTTTCGATTTAATATGGACAATATCAAATTGATAACCCGACAACGTTAACGCTATACGTTGCAATCTATTTGATGCCATAACCGGAATTCCCTTTTTGGGGTTAAAAATGTGATGCAATGGTTTATTGTCCGTAACCAACGTAAAATGACGGCCGTATAAATACTGGTGATACTTCTTAACACCAAACAAAATGGAGACGGCTTCACGATCTAGTTGCGAATAACGCTTTTCCGTATCTGTCAATGTCCTAGAAGCGAACTCAACTGGCCTTTCCTCACCCCTATCATTTATCTGTGACAACACAGCACTTACCCCGACAGGACTGGCATCTACAGTCACCCTTGTCCTAAAATTAGCGTTAAAATGTGCCAAACATTTTTCCGATACTAGGCATTTTTTTAACTTTTCCACGGCCTTCGAACAGTCTTCAGTCCATTTAAATTCTGTATTGGCCCTGAGTAATCCATGCAATGGATGCAGCAATGTGGACACATTTGGCAAAAACCTTCTATAAAAATTTACAACCCCTAAAAATGCCTGCAGTTCCTTGACATTTGTGGGATTGGGCATTTTAGAAATATCACTAACTTTTTTGGGATTCATGTGTAAACCCCGTTTGTCGATTACGTGACCCAAGTATTCTATTTTCTTACAATAAAACGCACATTTTGCTGGTGACAATTTAAAACCTACATCTCTCAATATGTTCAAAACTCGTTCGAGACGCTCATTATGAAGTTGACGATTGGGAGCACTAATTAAAATGTCATCTAAAAATACTACAACACCATCCAAACCTGCCAACAGTGAATCCATGATCCTTTGAAAAATCGCAGGAGCTGAGGCTAAGCCATATATAAGCCTTGTATATTGAAAAAGACCTTTGGAAGTCGATATAGTAGTATATTTACGAGATTCCTCATCTAGCTCTATTTGCTGGTAGGCCATACTTAAATCAAGTTTTGTAAATTCCTCCCCTCCATGCAACTTAGAAAACATTTCCTCTATCCGAGGCAAAGGATACCTTTCTATCATTAAGTTCGGATTTAACGTTACCTTAAAATCCCCGCAAATCCTAACATTACCGTCTTTTTTCAATATGGGCACTATTGGCGTCCCCCACTCGCTATAATCAACCGGTTGTAAAATTTTCATTTTCACCAATTCATCTAATGCTAATTCAACTCTCTTTTTAATGGTCAAAGGTAAAGGTCTCGGTCTGAAAAACTTTGGGACAGCATCCTCTTTTAGCTTCAACACAGCCTTACTCAACTTAAATAGACCCAAACCACCATCAAACAGTTTATTAAATTTCCTAACAATAGGATAACCTTTAATCATATGAAGTTCCGATGCATGATTTATATTACAGATCTCGATTTCAAACGCCTTTAAAAAGTTTCGACCCAACAGTGGTGGACCACCATTTTTTATCACAATAATAGGAATAAGTTTCCTCTTATTGCCGTACTGAATACACACATCACAAGCTCCGATAGGTATTATATTTGTACCATTATACGCTTTCAATAACATATCTATTTTACGAAGACTGTAATTACTAAAATTAGACTTGTATGTTTTCTCTGAAATAACCGTATTTTCTGAACCAGTATCCAACTCCATATCAAATGGTTTATCATTAATCTTAACTCTAATTTTAATAGGTCCATCTTTTAAACTTGTAACAGAAAATAAGCTTAAATCTCTATGCACATCTTCTAAAAAATTAAAGTTTTTTGCCTTACACATTTTTTTTAAATGCCCTCTTTTTTGACATTTGTTGCACTTGTAATTTCTAAACTTACATTGCTCGCTTTTGTGATTTTTATAACCGCAGACTTCACATTGCTGATCATTTCTTTGCTGAGCACCCCTTTGCGATTCCCTTTTACTTCGTCCGCCATTTGCTTTTTTTATAAAATTAACGGGCTCTTCCTTGACCGCTGCCGTGTCATATTGGTGTTTTGCATACTCAACATTATTGGCTATTTCCACCGCTCTGTCGAAAGTACATTCTACTGATTCTAAGAAAATTTTGTCCCGGGCCGGACCTTGTTCCAACCCCATTACAAATTTATCCCGAATCGCTGTTGCTAAATTTGCACCAAACTCGCAGTTCACTGCTAATGACCGCACACGTACCGACCACTCGTTAACTGTCTCCGTAGGTGCTTTTGAAGCGTTGTAAAATTTGTACCTTTCTGCAAAACCTGATGTTGGTGGCTTAAAATGTTTTTTCATCACCACCACACACGACTCATAAGTTGTTGTTGCATCTTCTATTTTCCTCGGACTTATTAAATTTTGTAACAGCATATAGGACGTTTCGCATAATGACGTCAGTAAGATCGCCTTCTTTTTGACGCTATTATTTATGTCATTCGCCACTAGAAATTGTTCCATTTGATTTTCGAAAATTGACCAATTGTTTTGCGTGTGATCAAAACTTGGAACTTTACCAATTATTTGTGCAATTTGCGTAGTCATCTTTATCTTCGATTCAAAAGAAACTTTCAACTGCACCGGTTTACTTTTATTTTTTATAAAAAAAAAATTATTTTAATATTGTTTTGCCTCGTCGCCACTGTGATAAACTCAGGCTTATATTTAAACAATAAGAGTTTATCTTATTTAATAAATTTTATTTAATCCTTCTACTTTGCTTTACAAAACGGGAATGAATTTTGGTATTTAAAAAGATTAATTAAGAACACAGCAAAAAGTTTACAGTTATTCTTTTGCTGTTGTTGTTGTCATTTAATATATACAAATAACTTGTTTTAGTGGAGTGCTATTTACAAATAAGATGTTAAAAAGCTTTACTTAATTGAGTGATATCTAAAGCTTTACTTAATTGAGTGATACTTAAAAGTAATTATTCCTTCATAAGTCAATACACTACAAAAGTCAAATAGATTTCGTGTCAATTCGTTATTTGCTATGTGATTGCATGTTTGCTTGCCACAATAACTGTCACTTAAATTGTTGATTTTAGTTCTTTGTTTTTTTCTCCGTTTTATATTCCTTTTCTTATATTTGCTTTTGGTTTAATCTAATATTTGATTGTGGAAATTTGATAGAACCCTTCTACGTGAGCTTGTCACTACTACGTTTGACTGGGTTTTCTTTACGCTTGAATAGGTAAAGTCGAGAAAGAGTTATAGCGGCAAATGCAGTTGAATAGAGTCTTATAAATCAATGGTTGGCTGGGGAAAAAAATTAAAATGCCATTTATCATCGTTCTTAGGACAAGTGGCTTTTGTTTTTCTAAAGCACAGAGCAAATAAACGTTAAAAAATTGTAAAAATCTTCGAAATTACATAAAGATTAAGTTACATATATACATAGGAATTTACAGGAATGTAAATATAAATTCTTAATTTATACATCAAATATTACAGAAATTCAGTTTAAAGGTATAAAGATAATTTAAGAAGAAAATTCTTTAAGAAATTGAATATAATACGTAGAATTTAAAACCATTTTATTGACAATCACAGCATGGCTACGGTAGTACAATACTGTGGGAATGTGTGTAGTCATTAAGTGTGGGCAGTTTGGAATTTATTAAGGAAATAATGAGTACTACTATATTCAGATATGCACTTTTATTGAGTCAATATTCGGTTTATTGAGTAAAATATTTTAAGTGTTCAGGAATAATAATATACGCATTTCAGCTGCTTATTCAATATTCAATTGACAGCTGGTAAACAAAACAGCTGGTTGTTTCAACAACATTGTTTTTATTCTGTTTTTTGTTTGTCGTTGTTAACATGTGAGTTGTCAAATAGCAACAGAAAGTGTTCGGTTAATGTTAATTGTTCACTAAATATACTTATGACAGTGCTGCATTTTAGGTTTTACTCAATATTATAACAATTTTCGTATTTATTGCGCAATAATTAATTGAAATTTTATACGAAATTTTGAGCTCAATAATGGCGTTTATTGCGATTTACGCATATCTGAACATCGTATAAAAGAGAGTATTTAAACATTCTAACAACAAATTCAACTAAAGTTCGGAAGAATTAAGAGCATGTAATGTTTATTACTTCCAGCAAGTCAATGAACCAAATTATACTGCTGCTAATGCGTAGACGTGATATGAATATAAGTTCCGATATGACTCCGAGAGAGTATTTAAGAGACAATTTGGAATAACGGTTACCTAGTCGCTAAACCTCAAACAGAAGTCAAATGAAAAACTTGCTCATGAGTGCATGCCAGCAAATATCAATAGAAAATCCAAAAGAAAACTGGTACACTTAAAGCCAAAAGGATGAAATAGAGCACTTGACCTTAAAGGATATCCTTCTAAACATTGGTTACAACATTTTAGTATATTGGGCCTTTGAATTATAAAGTTATTCTGAGTTCTTCTTGGGTATACCCACACTTTTGCAGTACGGAAACGTTTCCTGTAAAAAACCATTTGCTTTGTAATAAAATAGAAAATAAATAAATAAAAAAAAATAAAAATAAAAAAATAAAATTAAAATAAATATAAAAAAATTAATTTGCTAAAATATATTAAAGTACCTCGACTTTTGCTGTCCACTGTATATCATTGCCCAGTATACATACATGTTCACGTTGGCAAGTACTGTTGCACTTGTTTCTGTTGGCATCGTTATTAAGCGTCAGTAGTTAACCGATTGAGTAACATGCATATAAAGAAAGTGGAAGCTAGACTAAATGAGTTAGGTCTGGTGAGTTCTTGTATGGTAGGCCATATGGAGCTGTTAAAGACACTACCAACTTACTTTACTTACTGTTAGTCAGACCAATTGATGACAAGGCTTCCTCGATTTGGTCCTTCCAACGCATACAAGGTCGTCCTCTTCACCAACTTCAGCAGATCCCCGCATAAAAAACCCGTCTCGCCGGAGCCCTCCTCCATTCGAACGACATGGCCCAGCCAACGCAGCCGCTGGATATTAATACGCTGCACAACGTCCATGTCGTTGAGAAGCTCATACAGTTCACTGTTGGATCGGATGCGGAAATCATCGCCAACTCAGACTGGATCGCAGATCTTACGTAGAACTTTTCTCTCGTATACTCTCAAGGCTGCTGCATCAGTGCTTAATAGGGTCCAAGCCTCTGTGCCATGAAGAAGCACGGGTAGGATGAACGACTGCAATAATGATGGCTAACTTCTTAATCCAGAAGTCATTTTGCGATAAATGGAATGTAATATATAGGTCCGTATAAGCGGTTGGCTATTTTTCACCGACGTGTCCTAAATCGAGACGCACAGAGAAGCAGATGTATTCATCTGCGGAACTAATGCCAGACAATCGTATACTCTGCCAGCAAAATGCAGTTTCTTTCATATGTAAAATGTGTTCATGTTTCGTTTTGTTCGAGTTTGATGTTTTGGCTGGGGTTTGAACCGCAATCAAACGTCTACTATGCCAGAAAAAATATTTCTTCGGTGTCTGTTGACAAAAACTCTGAAAGTAAATGAAATTTCCATGAAAAGTTTCTCAAAAATCGTACGGTGTTCACTTTAAAACTGTATGAAATTAACACACACAGCATAAGTGGTGTGAGAAGCTATGTTGTAATCCTGCTTGAATAGTTGTAATAAGCAATTATGTACGTATGTACAGTATATCAGAGATCAGAAATGGGTGACTCAGCATTTACAAGGATCACAAAATAAGTATAATTCGCGTACGAACACTAAAATACTGACTAAATGGGTTTGTGTTTGCTCTGCTTGCTGCTCTGTGTTTTTTGTTTATGTGTCTTTTTTCTTTTTCTGTAAATGTAACAACAACTAAGACTGTAAATTTTTATTGAATGATTCATGTCACTCGAATCATTTATAAGTATTATAAGTATTGTTCTAAAGTTATGAATCTAAATGAGTAGGCGTATGAATCAAACATATTTCGAATGGTATGAGTTTACTGTCATACTCATTGCAACCTGTACTTATAAATCAACGTTGTAGTGAGTATGAATGAATCAGAGTAGTTAAATTTCAATATTGTTGACTCACTTATATTCAAAATTTAGCGAAAGAACGATTCATTGTTGATCTCTGGTGTATATATATAGAAATTACTTTCTATGCATTCGTTATAGAACTTGCCTCAACAAGTCTGGTACTAAGAAAAATCATTTTCATCGCACTATAAGTATTGACTCTGAATAGAAAGTCATTTCTTAAGTATTTGGTAGCTGTGTTCTCAATTACAAGAAAACTACAAAATAAAATATGAAAATAAAACATTAGTAGAATATAAAAAGAAGAAATATATGACAGAAATAAATTTATTCAAGCATAAAGTGACAAAATTTTGTTATAACACCATTCAAACTTAAGGTTGTCGGGTCGATTTCATGCTGGCTTATCAAAAGACTTGTAATAATTTTATTCTCCAAGTTTCTTTGGTTTCTTTAACTACATTTTTCGTTTAAAGTGAAAAAAAAAATGTGGCTTGTTCTACTTAACGTTAGTGGATTCAGTCTGTTTAGCTTCTCTTTATTTTTTTGATAATCTGCCAAAAATGTTAAAAGAAAACCAACAATTTTATTATTGAGTTGATTGGGGGATTATATTGAAATGTCTTGAGTAATTTTGTAGCATCATTTGACATGCACGCTGTGCAGTTCATTAAAAAGGGTTCTTTTTGAGAAGACCTTAGAGACTAAGGGCGAGTGCAAGAACAAATTCTCAGATGAAAGTAAATTAAAAGCAAGAAAAAAAAACGTCATCAACATATCACTTTTAAACAAGTGCTTTATTATTAAAATTTAATGAATTTCATAAAATACAATAATTTTGTTCAAATGAATCTTTTTTATTCATATTGAGCGAGCATACATAATTTATCATTACAACCCTTCAGTCACGATAACGATTTAGTTTCTCACACCACTTTTGTTGTGTGTGTTAATTTTTATGCATGAGTGGCGGGATCTACATACAGTTTAAAATCGATTCTGAACAATAGATTTTTGAGAAACTTTTTCATGGGAATTTTATTAACTCTCAGAGTTTTTGCCAGAGAGGAAGTCGCCGAAGAAATAGTTGGTAGTACAATATCCCTGGATCTAAGAATTTTTCCACGTGGTTCCATCGCTGGAATTCGCCGTAGTCTAGTAGGTAGTATGTTGGCTTATTAGACGTAAAGCCAGGGTTCGAGCCCCAGGACAGACATCAAAACAAAAACAAAAAGTATTTCTTCGGCGACTTTCTCTCAGCAGATTTCTGGCAAAAACTATGAGAGTAAATAAAATTGGCATGAAAAGTTTCTCAAAAATCTGTCGTTCGGAGCCGACTTTAAACTGTAGGTCCCACCACTCATGTATAAAATTAACACACACAACATAAGTGGTGTGAGAAACTAGGTCGTAATCCTGACTGAATACAGTCAATGGTCCTTTATGGCAAAACAGACTGCATAAGTGACAATTAACTTGACAGATCTAGCTGCAACATGATGGCCGTTATCATATGATGATAATGAAGCCCCATTTAGAACCAATGGCTGTCCTACATATGGACTAGCAACTGCAGGTATTTGCTGCCTTATTTGCCAGATTTTGTCTTCATTTCAATTGCCGGTCCATGATAACATTCAATTATTTTATCTGGTTGGACATCGTAATCAATTTGTCAATGGAGGGAGGACTATTATAATGAGCGAAGTTCGTCTTCCTTGTAAATAAACGTATTTCGGTCTTATGCGGAACCGAATTGTATACTATGTTTAGAATGTGTTGTGCTTACGTGCATAAATTGTTCGGTTTCTTGCCCTTCGGAAGTATTAACACGTCGTTTGCGTAGCAGACGCGCATACTTCTTTCTTTTTTTTTCGGGATATATCCTCAAGATAATGTGAATAGTAGCGATCCACATGACAGATAAAAGTATACCTCAATGAAGTGCTCCTGTCTTCACATAATTCCTGATAGTTATGGTGCATGCACCACAATTTATCAATCTATTCCAAAAATTTGTCTTTCGGAGTCGACTTTAAACTGTAGGTCCCGCCACTCATGTATAAAATTAACACACACAATATAAGTGGAGTGAGGAACTAGTTCGTCCTATTTGATCCTATTGAATCCTATTTGAAGAGTTGTAATGGCCAATTATGTATGTATGTGTGTATTCTTTAGAATATGGTCCAATGCTCCAGACCTCCATGAAACTCGTCTAAGATTGCATTATTGAAAGCTCTCTTAATGTCAATATATATTGCTACCGAATATACTTTGTCATGTAGGGACCTATATAGCGGCTGACTTCTTATAGAGTGCTCTGACCTTCCCTTGAAGTAGGCGTGGTGTTTAAATCTCAGTTTTTACCAATAATCCGTTCCATAGTTTTGAACAACTTGGATTAAAACAGTTTTTGAGATTGCATAGCCTGTTTCGGTACGAATACAACCCTGTAAATTTTTAGGTGTGTATTCGTATTTTTGACTGGCATTGTAAATTGTAATGAAATTTATTGGTGTGATGTTGACCTTATTACTTAGAAGTGCTGGCAAAATTCCATCTGACCCTACCTCCTTAAATGGAGTAAAGCTTTTAAACACTTCTTTAACTATGTTTATGGCGCATTCCTTGTACTGTTGCTCCCGATTTGCTGTACCGACGTTTATCCCGTCAACGTATTGAGAAAGTAAGTGTAGGAATTGCCCTTCTGTGTCTATTTTCACCATAGAATTTGTATCTATTTAAACAGCATAAAAATAGATTTTTGTTATGGACGTATAAAATAGAATTCAATTTTATTTTACGAGAATAACAGATTTTCTCGAAACTTACTTTCTGTGCTGCTGTTATTGTTTGATATTACAATAAAAATTTGATTTCTTTATTTCGTTTGGTCGAATAAGCATTTCTAATCTAAAATAGCAAAGAATTCTAAGCGTTTTCTTGTTAAAATAAAATCAACGTCAACAAAATAGTTTCATTGTATATGAATACAGTATACAGCCCGAATACTAAAACATACATATGTATGTATGTCGAGTTTGGTTTTATTTTATTTATTTTAGAATAGTTTAGTTTTTGTTGTGGTTATCAGTTAAGATGAGTTATTCAATAAAATTGGGGGAAAAAATTAATCCAATAGGATCGTACCTTAACGAATTCCAATTGAAAAAAGTTACTTTGATTAGGTTGTAAAAAAGATGGGAGAATAAAATGTTTGGTCCTCTATGTGGTTAGCATGTGTGGCTTCACGTTTAGTAAGCCAACACACAATCTACTAGACTACGGCGAATAATCACGTATATATTTACGTTACGTTGCGTAAATTTATTCATTTTATGAATTACAGACCAGCAAATGGATAATTCAGAGGACGCTGGTATTAATATTGTTACTAAAATGGAAATGGTGTTACATCGTCTAACATTAAAATGATAAACAAAAGCTACAAAAACAAACAAAAATGAACTTGTTTACATGATAAACCAGTGAACAAAAATATACCAACAACATCAGTATAAAAAACCGGGATAAGCAAGTAAACAAAAATGCAAAAACAAAAAAAAAAATAAATAAATACATAACATAACATACATAATTGGTCATCACAACCCTTCAGTCAGGATTACGACCTAGTTTCTCAAACCACTTATGTTGTGTGTGTTAATTTTATACATAAGTGGCGGGATCTACAGTTTAAAGTCGACTCCGAACGACAGATTTTTGAGAAACTTTTCATGGCAATTTTTATGTACTCTCAGAGTTTTTGCCAGAAATCTGCTGAGAGGAAGTTGCCGAAGAAATACTTTTTGTATTTTGTTTTGATGTCTGGCCTGGGGCTCGAACCCTGGCTTTATGTCTAATAAGCCAACACACTACCTACTAGACTACGAGGACTTCAAACAAACAAAATACACAAACAATAAATAAAACAACGATGTTTACATTTATGGAGATCTCGAGAAGGCGAAACCACGAGCATCCGACTTCAAGATCATTCATCAGAATGTTTACGTTGGCATATAAAAAACAAGACAAAGCAGGCAACGGAGTCAGTAAAAATTCACTCAGTCTTATTTGAAGGTGCGTTGCGTATGAAGAGAATAATCGTAGTTTGAAGATCTCCGTTGTAAAGATCTAACTAAGGCGAATTCATAGAAGGTGGGAGCGATTGACCAGCTGATGGAAATAACAATGTCAAAAAATTTTTGTTTTTTGTGTATTTTGTTTTGATAATCAATTTCGTTTTTTCTTATTGTGTCAGAAGTTTGTATTTTTTTTTCTTTTTCTTTTAAAATCATTTACATTTTTTAACATTTTTCTTCCCATTGTCATTCTTTAGTCAGCTGTTTTTGACAAGATGATCATTTTTCAACAAAAAAATCCCTGTTGTTTTTGTATTGTTGTACTTATTGTAATATTAGTCCCACCTTATATGAATTCGCGATGGATCTAACGAACAATTGTTAGTGTTTACGCAGAAGAGTGTAAAGAAGAATAACAAACAAAGCAATTGGTGTTGTTTACATTAAGTTGTGAACAGTGGCACACTGAATTGTGCGAACAATAAAGAATTTAATTAAAACTAAACACAAATTTATTTTTATTTCATTTGCAATCTACGAACTCATATTTTAAACGTTTTAAAAAAGTAGAAACGTAACAATATTTATCAAACAAGAAGATTGTCAGGAAACATGAAGAAGCATCTCTTACTCTTACGAAATGTGGGAACGGGGAAGAAAATATAACCAAAAACCTTATAAAATTTGCAGCTAACATGTTAGGTTATACTAGATTAGCAGGTAGCTTCCCGTTCACTGATTAGTACACTCGGTGGCCCATATGGCCTATTGTGGTACCTAGCGTGAGGTAAATCAAGTCTTCCTTGGATTATTATCATCATGCGTCACTGAAAATAATCCACATGGACATATCTTTCAATAGTTAGGCTTAAATGGGCGTGGAACAGATACACTAAAAGTATAGTTGTAGATGTCTCTATAAAACCATCTTTGGTGGGTTACTTATAAAGCTACTTTTTACTCTTTTTTTTGGAAAGCTTCAAAGAGATCGCTAATTAACCACAATTACCATATAAAGCCTTTAGAACTTTTGAAAGTTTAAGTAACTATTTGAACAGTCGTATTAAAGTAAAAATCAACATTTTCTTTGATTTTTGTTAACTCAGTTAACAAATTAATTCAAGAACATTCAGACGCTATATATAACTTTCAGCAAAAAATTCTTTTTGATTTATTTTACTTAACAAAAGTTTTCTACACATTTAATTACATTTCACCACATTAAGTACGATTTAATGCAGACAAATATTTTAAATGAATCTAACATGGAAGAAAAGATTGTCTAGTGCCTCCATATATTCACATTTACATAGGCACACATACATATATTTTTATGTGGGTATGAGCAAATAATTTAAATAATTTTTAAAACGGGTGATTTCTTTAATGGTTTAGATTTTAAAAATTGACAAGCACTATAATTTTGCAAAAGAGTATGAAATATGTTTAATTTGTTGAAAAATTGTTTTATTTTTTTAGTGAATATTTCATAGTCATACTACGCCGTAGGTGGTTCATTCGTGAGCTTTAATTTTCGTATAATTTCTCTAGCATTTCGGACTTTGTCTCACAATAGCAGCTGTGATGTTGTCTATCAATGTTGGAATTTCAGCTAGCTTGTCCTTGTTTATGAAAGACGTCTAGTATCTTTACAAAAAATAGTCTACTGGATCGCCGTAGTCTAGTAGGTAGTGCATTAGCTTATTAGATGTGGGGGCCCAGTTCAAATCCCAGATTAGACATTTTCAACAAAACAATACAATTGACATGAAAAGATTCTCAAAAATCTGCCATCCATGTATCAAATTAACTCACAGAACATAAGTGATGTGAGAATCTAGGTCGTAAACCTGACTGAAGGGTTATAATGATCAATTATGTATGTATGTTGTCTGTCAATGTTGGACTTTCAGCTAGCTTGTCCTTGTCTCATCACACGATTAAATTCGCAACGTAATATGATTACGATACTGCAAGCAGTGTGTATTGATAATTTAGGAACTGCATCTGATTGCTCTAAAGTCGCCCTTGTCTTGTAGGAATTGTGTTGGATTATTAGACGTGAGGCCGTGATTCTAACTCCAGCCCAGACATTTAGAACGAAATGAAAGAAGGAACAATTTTTTCTTCGGCAACTTAATCTCAGTAGATTTCTGGCAAAATCGTAAATAAAATTACTATGCCCAAAAAAACTTTCATTCGAAGTAGACTTAAAAACTATAATAGGTCCTGCAACTCATGTGTACATATAATACACATATGATGTATAATGTAATGTGAGAAACTGGGGAGTAATCTTGACTGAAGGGTTGTAATGACCAATTCAGTAAGTAAACTGGCTGCTTTGCCCGGTATTGGGATTATGACGACCCTAAAATGGACGGAATTTACATTCCATTATTTATAAGCATTGTTCGTGAGTTATTTCTATACGTTGTGAAATAAAAAAAAACTTACTAAGTATTTTTGGTAGGCATTGCAATGAAATTAAAACACGAAATAGCTAAAAATCACCCGTTGTTTGTTTGTCAAAAATGTTATTTTATATGCGAGCGAAGAGTGTTGACTTTAACACCATGTACTGTAAGTTTATCCTATCCCTCCAGATGTAAACATATGTGTGTATATATGTATATAATTTGTTTGTAAAAATTATTGAAATAAACGCTTTTGTTTTATAATTAAAGTAGGTTTTGGAAATTTTAATGAAATATATATATAAATAGAATTTAACCTGGTGCAAGATATGTTTATATGTTGTTTATTTAAGAACATTTTTTCTTTAATTGGAGTGTTATTTAAGAAATTTCAAATTTTATCGTTAAAATCGTAATAATTAATCGCATCCAACGCAATGCTGTTGTGATGTGTGCCGGCACCAGGTATTGGCGCTTTGAAATTTGTTGGCGAAATAATGAATAAGAGAAGGTATTTAAA
Source organism: Sarcophaga variegata (assembly GCA_932273835.1). Taxonomy (NCBI): domain Eukaryota; kingdom Metazoa; phylum Arthropoda; class Insecta; order Diptera; family Sarcophagidae; genus Sarcophaga; species Sarcophaga variegata. The sequence goes on along the minus strand of OW026359.1, from coordinate 32,617,156 downwards.
TATTCTAAAGAACAAATTCACCTAAAGTACGTAAGAATTCAGAGTACGTCATGGCTATTACTTCCAACAAGTATATGAACTCAATCATACTGCTGCTACTGTGAAGATGTGATTTGCTTTGCAACAGGCTTAATACTCTTGCACAAAGCCCCGATCGTTTGGAAGAATGGTTACATAGTCGCTAAACCGCAAACATAAGTCAATTGAAAAACTTGTTCATGAGTGTATGGCCGTAAATATCAATAGAAAGCGTTTAACAAAACTGTTGCATTCAATGCCAAATGGGTTAAATTGAGTTACCTAAATACTTAGTCATTACTACCCTTTAATTAGGATTACAAACTCCTTTCTGAGAAACTTTCTATGGTAGTTTTATTTACTTTCAGAGTTTTTGCCAAAAATATGCTTAGAGGCAGTCACCGTAGAATTCTTTTTACACATTTCGTTCAGTTGGAGATGCCTGACCTGGGGCTTGAACCGTGGCCTCACTTCTAATAAACCAACACACTACCTACTAGATTACGGCGACTTTTGGGTTAAATGGACTGCCTGACCTTAAAGGCTAGCTTACTAAAGATTGCAATCAAAATAAAAAAAAATGTGTGTTTAGTATTAGATAACTTTTTTATTGTTTGCACAATTCTGAGTGCCACAGTTCACAACTTGATGTAAACAACAACAATTTACAAAAACTGACTGAATTTTTACTGACCCCGTTGCTTGCTTTGTCTTGCCTTTTATATGCCAACGTAAACAGTCTGATGAATGATCTTGAATTCGAATGCTCGTGGTTTCGTCTTCTCGAGATCTCTATAAATCTAAACATGTTGTTTACGTTGTTGTTGTTTTGTGTATTTTGTTAACTTTTGTCCTTGCAGTGTTTTTGCCTTTTCGTTTACATGTTTACCCACTTTTTATACTGGTGAAAACAAAACACCATTTCCATTTTCGTAACAATATAAATTCGTTAGAAACTTTTGCTTATTTTTCTCTTGTTTTGTAAAAATATTAAAAATTTTGTTTGTTTAATAACAAAATAGAAATAAATTATTATAAATTATTTTTACATATTATTGCTTAAAATTCATGAAATTGCTGAAAAATATATTGGAGTACCTAGACTTTTGCTATCACACTACATACATTGTTAATTTGCTTATCTTTATTGAAAATTAAACTAAAAATTTTATTTTTAAAATTTAATTAAAAAAATTTTAGTTTTTAGTGAAGGTTTTCCCGCATATTTGAATTTGGATTAATTTCTGGGCAACATGCTGGCTTCTCCACAACGTCAAACATATTTGCTGTAAATCAATTCCAAAGCAAATTTGGGTATGAATTGTCACGTTGTCTTGTTTAAATAAATTGTTTTTGTAGTGCAAGCAGTTACATCAAAGAAAGAAAGGGACACTCAAAATAGGCATCATCATTATTATTTTTTTATAATTTTTTATTTTTCATTAATTTCTTTATTTATGTTTTTTTGGGTTTTATTAAATTATTTTTAAATCTAGATTTGCATAAATTGTAATTTTCTTTTGTTTTGGTATAGTCTTTTATTTATTCGTTGTTCTTTTATTGAAAAAGCAAAAAAAAGAAACAAACAAAAAGGAAATATTAACAGAAATTTTATAGAATATAACAAACAGACAATACAAGCGTAAAAAATATTTTTGTTGCTTTCGCAATAGAAAATTATGGAAATAATGGTGTAACTTTCCAACAAAGGATATTTCTATCCACCTCCTCATATCGAAAGTAAAGAATTTTTTACGAATTTAAGATTTTATGATTGGGCTGGCCACAGTAAGAAATTAACACATACATAATTCCATGCATTATAGGCCATTACAACCCTTCAGTCAGGATTACACCACTTATGTTGTGTGTATTGAATTTATATATGAGTGGTGGTGGGACCTACAGCTTAAAGTCTACTCCGAGCTCTAGATTTTTGAGAAATTTTTTCATGGCAATTTTATTTACAAACTGCTAAGGGAAAGTCGCCAAAGAAATATTTTTCATATTTCGTTTTTGTTCGAGATGTCTGAACCGTAGTGTTGCGTCTAATGAACCAACGCACTACCTATTAGACTACGGTAGCTTCGACATAACACACATTTCTTCCAAAATAACTCTCCATTCACATTGAAGTTGATGTATCCACGGTTTAATGGTTATGTCATATGCTTAATGTTAATTTTATATAAAGATTTTAAGCTATGATCATAGAGCCAACACCACACTTTTATGTTTAACTCTTCAACTAAAATATTTGGTATTTAAATGGAATCTATAAAATTTAATTATATTACGTCGGAGTATAGCACGGTATTTCACAGGGATTACAATCCTACCGAAAGGACTATCTGCCAAAGACATCGCCGCTGTGCTGGAGAGTGTACAGTGGAATCTCTGGGAGTCGATTTCGCGGCGTAGACAAGCTTTCGGCCTTTCACTGATTACAAATCTGACTTATTTTGTGGCGTAACTTGGGCCTGCACATGTACGAAATTCAACTAACCCAGGGACTGAAGTCAAACGACCATACACTACAACGTATGTTCAATGGAGGTGCTCCAGTGCAGTTGGCAATTCATCCTAATTTTCATCCAAAAATCACATTTAGTTCAATTTCGGGATGAATTGATACGTGAACAAAAAAGAAATTCAAATTTGGGACGACACCAACCCAAAAGTCACGACTTCCAGTGGCGAACACTATAGGTCGATGACTATCGACTTCTTTGGCCTTAGTAAGATGATGTGGTTTAAACAAGCTGACGCTACGTACCACACTGCTTATACTCCACATGTGTGATTTCATGGCAATGTAATCTGCAGCCACACCATAGAGGTCCTTAAAGCCATCGGTCAAATTCAGTCTGATTTATACTCAAAAGTCATGGATAATTGGACATTTCTAATGTGATCTATCCACAGAAGCTGTCGCACATTGTTGAACGATGTTATATTCTCTATGTAGTGGCGTCTTGCAGACGAATAAAAAGAATTCTGACAAAAACTCTGAGAGTAAAATAAAATTGCAATGAAAAGTTTTTTAAAATATGTGTCGTTCGAAAGCGACTATAAAATGTAGGTCCCGTCACACATGGATAAATTTAACACAGAATTAAAACGTAAATTTAATATTCAATTGCTTTATGATTAAATGCAAACTCATTCTATGGTTGTATATTGTTTTCGAATTGTTTTTCACAATATCAAACAAAATCCCACCTGGCAAAACAAAAACGGGAAAAAGGCGAAACAATAAAGGGAAGTAAAACATGTTTAGTTAGACACATGGGTAATGTTTATGTCATGATGTGTACACCATCATTGCACTTTGTTATAAACGTGAAATTGCTCCATTACTACATGTACACGTTAAATTAAAATTTTACAATTTAAAAAAATACGGTCAGTTACAGTAGGGTCTCATATTCACTGCTATTTTATCTCACAAACTTTATATGAGCTCAACTCAATTAGTCTCATTGATATGCCAAAGATTGGAATTTTAATTTGAATACACAATCTATATGGGATATAGAAAACTCGAAACAAGGACAAAGTGTACACTGTTACAACAAAGTGACATTACGATTTTGTCATGTCGATGTTGATATTGTACACAAAGCTATTACAGAAGTACAGATGACAACGGCAACAGCTGTAACAACATCAAATAAACATCTAAAATAAACAGTAGGTTGTAGGTTGACATAAAACCTTGCAACATGGTCGATAACAATAAATGGAAAAAAATAGTACATTAACTTTAAAATTAACCGGCTTTGGTTACAAGTGGTATAAAAGCATTAAAAAAAATAGTAACAAAACAGTTCGTCTAACAACAATTTGTTGATAACAAATATGGGCGTAGTCGAAGCCAACAAAGGTATACAAAGCTATATTTATGAACTGAATAAATTATTCAGCAAAAATTAAAAAAAAAAAAAAAATTAAATACACATATAGTCTACATACACCGCTGTATGTAGAATTTTTTCCCGGTGATTTTTATCAAATTGAAAAAGGTGTTATAGTGTTATTTAAGGCTGTTACAATTAAAAATGTTTGAAGACGAAAACGAGTATTAAAAAATATAACCTAGAAATTATTAGAAAAAAAAACACACCGCTGTACGTAGACTTTTTTCTTTGACTGTACATGTTAAATCCTATTAAGACCTTAATACTATCTTACGCACTAGAACTTGAACAATATTTCCTTTACTGCTTACAAAGATTGAAATAATTTTCAGTTTCTCTAAATTGTCCTTTATAGACCTCAATTTTTTTAGTATTCCCGACTTTTTTCTCTAATTGCATGAGAATATGGCAGCAATAATTAGTCGTATAACTAAATGTACCCAGGTTTTGATTTAAAATCTAAATTGTAGACATTATATGCTGTTGTTTCATCACTACTTAATTGTATCTCTCTACCCTCTATTAAAGCTCAGGGCCCAACCTCGTCTATTGATATACATAACGAATGTGTTATCAACGCCCATTCTTGTCCATGAATGAATAGGAAATATCGGATTTAACTCTTTAATGGGTTCTTTTATGGGTTCTGCAACATTTTGATATCGTTGATCATTAGGTAGCTCGCAATCTGGAACATTTTCCCTGACATAGGTATTTCACGGTAGCCACCGTAGTCTAGTAGATAGCAGCTTATTAGGACACGATATAATTCTAGTTTTCACTTCTTTTTTTTAAACATTTACATACATACATACATTCATAGGTTATTTCAACCTAGCTTCTCACACCATTTATGTTGGGTGTGTTAATTTTTTACATGAGTGGCGAGGCCTACTGTTTAAAGTCGACTCCGAACGAGAAATTTTTGAGAAACTTTTCTTGAGAATTTTATTTTAGTCTCAGAGTTTTTGCTAGAAATCTGCTGAGAGGATGTCGCCGAAGAAATATTTTTTTTATATTTCGTTCTGTTGGAGATGTCTGACCTGGGGTTTGAACATTGGCCTTACGTCTAATAAACCAACACACCACCTGTTAGGCGACTTCTACTTAAAACATTTTTCTAAAAATTGCGAATCGATACGTATCGCATTCAATGATTAGCTCACCCGTCAAGTGTCGAAATATTATACGAGGGAATGATGTATTTAATGCAATGATTAGAATCAAATTTTGATATTACCGGATGTAGCATTAATTTCGAAGTTTACCCGATTTAATGAACTTCATTTATTACTACTTATGTAATATTTATTTAAATATATTATTCAAGTATGTGTTCTTACTTTGGTGTCAGGAAACTTGGCACTTGAAGCGACTGTTATAAAATTTGTAATTTCTTTTTCATAAGAAAAAAATTAAAATTAAAATTTTTTGAATGCTTTAAAGGTAAACATTAAAAAAAATTTTAATCTTCTTCTGTCGACCGCAAACATGTTTAAAATGTAAAATGTTATTAAATAACTTACGTTGAAGGAAACATTACTGTCGCACTTTAACTACTATTATGTCCTTGTAAGTTTGGTTTTCTTTTGTAGAATATGAAGCATACTTTTAAAAAATGCAAATTTAAATTATTCATGGTGATCATTCATCTTTTGGACATTTTTATGGGTTTTAGAAAAAAATTCTTGCAATTTCTTAAATTCACTTGAAAACTTTTTATATAAATATTCAACGAAAGCTGAACTAAAAATAACATTGAACATTGCACACTTTAATTAAAATGTGGTTTAAAGTTTAAGGGCTGGTAATTTTTTGGATACTTTTAACGCAGTTTATGAAAAAATAAAATTCTGTGAATTTATAACGTAGGAATTGTCTTCACAGAGAGAGAAAATATTACTGCAAAACAATATTTTTGATTAATTTTGTAAACACAGAAATCAGATGTATTTCTATTTGTTTCCATCTTTATACCTCTGCATATACGCAAAGTACAAAACTTATGTGTTCGGCATTTTAAGTCTACCACACAATATCTTATAGTCTTTTTATAGGTTACGTTAGAGGACGTGTACTTGTCAATTAAGACAAGTACAGTACTCGGAGGTCGAATTGACCCATTGTAGTCTTTCTATACTTTGCTTTAATTTGCCATTAATAACCCGATTAACGGATTTCGGCCTGTCTTAACACATCCTTCCAGGCATCTCTGCATCTTGCGCGACTTCGCCAGTTGGTCACACCAATCGATGACTGGGCTTTCGCGCAAACAAGGTCGTCTTTTTCGACCGCTCTGCCTTTAAGATTCAAATTAATTCACTGAACAGCATCAATTGAAGTGTAAACAAGAAAATCTGTTATAAAATGAAAACATAGAACGGAATTGGATTACAAATAGAAAACATGAAGACAAGATGTCAATGCAATTTACTCGATACCATTTCAAAAAGGAAAATAAAGACAATTTTATGAAAAAAAAAACGTTCAAAGTAGAACAAAAGAGAAGAGGAAAATTATTCATTCTTTTTACATATTCGTACATACTTATGAAAGTATGTACATATTTTAAACCTGACATACAAACATATGTATATCATGTTACTTTGTTATAAACACAACATTCTTGGTTAATAATGACTTGCAAATATATTTCAAAAGAAAATACAGATAAGTGCAGGTTTAGATAGTAGAGAAGTTTTAAAGTTAAAGAAATAAGATACACAGATAAAGCCAATTTTCTGATTTTTATTCCAACTAAATAAAGTTTAAATAAACTTTAAATTCCAATTGACAGAGACATAGACAGCCACAGACATTTTGGCTACACTAAAATGCCATTAAAAGTAATTGTAATACAATTTGTTTAAAGTGTCAACAACAAACAATCAAAAATGTAACAAAAAACGTTAAATATGCCACAATACAAAATGAAATAGAAAACAGTAAAACATTTGAAACTTTTCGTTCTTCAGCGCAACGTTCTTTCATTCATGGAATAATGTTGTGTACAAAATACAGCTTCAATGTTTTAAGTTTATCTTTCTTTGTTTCTTGGATTTTTCAAACTTCTGTTCCTTTTCATCTCTTAATCTTAATATTAATGCTGCCAATTTTTCCGTCATCGCCATCGTCATTTTTATTTTAAATTTTTTTGAAATTATTTTTTTATTTTCAAAATAATTTCAGACTCTAAAATATCGTTGGTGGGCAATCATAGCTGCAAGATAAATGAGGCTCCAAATCGTAAAATTTTTGAGAAAAATTCGTCAAAATCGTCAAAAAATCGTCAGAAAAAAAAAATAAATTAAAAGTTTTTAAAAACCAAAATTATTTCTATTGTAGTAAAACATATCTACATATCTGAGTTCAAAAATAAAACATAAATAAAATTTGTTAGAAATTAAAACACGGAGAAATTTTATATCATTTTCAAGAAAAAATTGTTTAAGAATTAAACAATCTATCGCAGTGTTGTTTATTGACACATAAGCACATCAATAATATTGCATCATCTTAATCTCTTAACATTCTGAGCATGAAAATTCAGTGTAATGTTGGCTGCAACCGACACATTTTTCAGTTCCTTCAGTTCCTTCTTAAGATCTTGTGATCTTACTATTTAAACCATTTATAACCGACCGAGAATGGAATACAACTCTCATGTATAGTTCGGTGCCTCAACGTCTATTTTGAGGTTTCTCGATCGTATACAGATGCCGTAGTAGATCGTTAATGACGGTAGTGTATCCAATCATTGGAGCATCGTTGCAATGCGGTTTGTGTTTCACTGTTCTATCGCTTCGACAAAAGCATTTTGCTCGAACGAAGTAAGAGGACTTTTCCCGAAAATCATATATTCCTGCGTAACGTCTTCTTTGTCGGCCACTACTTCCGCCAGTGCACACTGCATTACAGTAAAAATACGTTTTTTAGTCGGACTATTCGCATGTGGAACTGAGTGTAGGTCGTACGAAACAAAATAACGGCGCTTGCCTTTGTTCCTCCGATGGTAATATTGGAAGCTATACTCGAATTTTTAAAATTGTCTGCAACGGTAAATGACAAATTATGAGCAACTACGAGGTTATTTGTATTTGGAAGTAGAAGTCGTCGTATTCTAGTAGGTAGTGTGTTGGCTTATTAGACGTAAAGCCAGGGTTCGAGCCCCAGGCCAGACATCAAACCAAATACAAAAAAAGTATTTCTTCGGCGACTTTCTCTCAGTAGATATCTGGCAAAAACTCTGAGAGTAAATAAAAATTGCCATGAAAAGTTTCTCAAAAATATGTCGTTCGGAGTCGACTTTAAACTGTAGGTCCCGCCAATCATGTATAAAATTTAACACACACAATATAAGTTGTGTGAGAAGCTGGGTCGCAACACTGACTGAAGGGTTATAATGACCAATTATGTATGTATGTATGTACTACTAAAACATTACCATCATTAATGTTAGTAACATTATCATATAGCAGAGTATGTTTCTATGAATTTAAATTTGTTCAAGTCATGTTATCAATAAAAAAAACGAGTACTTAAGAATAATAAAATTTGACTCAACAAGTATTATCACTGAATTATGAAACAAATCTTACCCTCATCGTCCAGTGGCTCTCTATCCTTTCGAGACAACCGGCTTTCTAGCACAGTCTTAGGTGTGGCGTACACTCTCTAGGAATCCAAAAAGTAGGTTTGAGGACGTCTCATTCAATAACGCATACATATCTCAATTTGATGTATGTGTGTATGTACTCTGAAGTCACCGTAGTCAAGGCTTATTAGATATGTGGTCTCGGTTCAAACCCCCAGGTTAGACAACTCCAAACTAAACGAAATACGAAAAAAAACATACTTCTTCGGCGACTTCCTCTCAGCAGATTTCTGGCAATAAATCTAAGAGTAAAAAAAATTCCCATGAAAAAAAATCCTCAAAAATCTGTCGTTCGAAATCGATTTTAAACTCGAGGTCCCGCCACTCATGTATAAAATTAACACACACAAAGTAAGTGATGTGAGAAGCTAGGTCGTAATCATTACTGAAGGGTTGTAATGGCCAATTATGTGTGTATGTATGTATGTATGTATATGCGAATAATCTATAAATTACAGCGTTCCTCAAACTCAACATAAATCATGCCATCTGTAAAACTAAGATTTAATTATGCGCCAGAGTCATGGACATTTGGACAATGTCATATTTTAGACACAATGGCTTCAAAAGTTTTTCAAGCGAATAACAAATTTCGGTGATATCAGACACACACACACTTTGTTTGATGGTAAATCTTATGAAGGCTAACTTCAATTAAAACTATAAAAATCACAGAGGCGAATACCACTAAAAGAGAATGTGGAAGGCAAGTATAAAAATCGATCCTAAGTTTGAATAAAAAAAATTGTTTTTTTATTTCTATTGGATGTCCACGGGAGCCTTGTGAAACATGCAAAAGTTTTGCGTTACTTTCAACTTTCAATCTAACATTTAAGTTAGTAAAGTAAAGTTGCTCAAGTGATCCAAAAAAACTTTTTTTTAGTAAATTGTTTGTTTGATTGTTTAACTCCTCCTTTACTGACTTTATGACTTTGTCGTTTTTTGTATAGTTTTACAAATTTTCTTAAAACATGTTTAAGTTTGTTTTTATGTCCAACAAAAAATAAAACGGTTTTTATTATTTATTTTATTTTATTTGACTTATTATTTCCTCTAATTTTGAATGGCAAGTATAAATGTCCTTAATATGACATAATAATGAAGAGTACATTTAAATTTTTTGTTTTTGTAGCTTAAAGCTAGTGTAGGTGTGTCTTGGCTTATTAGACGTGAGGCCAGGGTTCAAACCTCAGGTCAGACATCTCCAACAAAACAAAATATGAAAAATATTCTTTCGGCGACATAATCTCAGCAGATTTTGGGCAAAAACACTGAGAGTAAATAAAATTGCCATGAAAATTTTATTAAAAAAATTTGTCGTTTGGAATCTACTTTAAACTGTAGGTCCTGCCGTTCATGTATAAAATTAACTCACAGAATATAAGTGGCGTGAGAAGATAGGTCGTAATCCTGACTGAAAGGTAGTAATAACCAATAACGTATGTATGTATGTGTTATAGCCAATGTTTAGTAGGATATCCATTTAAAACATTTGGCATTGAATGTACCAGTTTTGTTTCAAGTTTTCTGTTGATATTTCCCTCCATGCATTCATGAGCAAGTTTTTCAGTTGACTTTGAGTCATGTCGCGACTTTGTGCAAGAGTATTAAGTCTGTGGGGCTTTGGTAGGCAAATCACATCTTCACATTAGCAGCAGTATGATTGGGGTCATTGCCTTGTTGGAAAGAATAGCCATTATGTACTCTCAATTCCTATGAACTCTTGGTGAATTTGTTCTTTAAATTTATATTTAAATACTCTCCCTTATTTCCTCAATAAATTTCAAATTGCCTTCATCATGCTAACACACATGGCAGTAATTTTGTGCTACCGAAGCCATATCGGGAATTTTTTCGGATCAAATAATCTCTCCTAATTTAAATGATTTTTGCCTCAAAAGCCACTTTAGATAAAAATTTAAATCTACCCTCCAATGTTATGGCATTTTTTGCCATTCATAGTTAGAAGAGATAGAAATAAAATAAATAATAAGAATTGATTTATTTTTGTTTATGTTAAGACATAAAAATAAATTTAAATATGTTTTAGGAAAAGTCATAAAACTATTCAAAATATGTGGAAGTCATAAAGTCTGTAAATGTACAGTTAAACAATAAATCCGAGAAAAAAAGTTTGTTGTATCACTTGTGCCACTTTATATCCTGAAATGTTATATTGAGAGTTGAAAGTGACCGTAAAGTTTTACAGTCCCCGTAGACAGGCAATTTTTGACAATAATTTTGTTTTTATTCTCCCTTAAGGACGATTTTTATTTTGTTCTTACTTTTCTCTGCCACATTCTCTTGCAGTAAGTGTTATATTCAAACGAGTGTTTTTCTTTAAAGAAATAGTCAATATGCCAATGGTTTCCTAAACTACTTTATTAATCTTAGGTTTCCTTTTTTTAAACTTTTAGGAGGAGTACATTTTTTGCCAAATTCTTTGTATCAACTTTTTAAAGCAATACAGTTGAAAGATTTTATAACTTTAGAGACTTCTAATAATAAAACGTAGGCAAACTAATTTGAAAATTATAATTTAAAGGGTATTTTTTTAAGGGCTTCCCATCTTTAAATTTAAATAAAACAAATTGTGTGTGAGAAGTTTTTTGAAGTTGCCGTAGCTTAGTAGGTAGAGTGTTGGCTTATTAGACATGCGACCACGGTTCAAACCCTAGGTCAGACAACTCCCATAAAACGAAATATAAAAAAATATTTCTTCGGCGACTACCTTTCAGCAGATTACTGGCAAAAACTCTGAGAGTTATAATTGCCGTGGAAAATCTGTCATGCGGAGTCGACTTTAAACTGTAGATCCCGCCACTCTTGTATACAATTAACGTACACACCATAAGTGGTGTGAGAATCGAATCTGAAGGGTTGTAATGACCAATTATGTATTTTTGTGTGTGTGTGATATCAGCGGAATTTTCTACTTGTTTGAAAGACCCATTGATACCATTATGGGTGGAATATAACATCGTTGGAATGTCTGGCACAGTTTCACGTAAAGGAGTGCAGCCGAAATATCCAATTGTCCATGAATCAGACAACTCCCATAAAACGAAATATAAAAAAATATTTCTTCGGCGACTACCTTTCAGCAGATTACTGGCAAAAACTCTGAGAGTTATAATTGCCGTGGAAAATCTGTCATGCGGAGTCGACTTTAAACTGTAGATCCCGCCACTCTTGTATACAATTAACGTACACACCATAAGTGGTGTGAGAATCGAATCTGAAGGGTTGTAATGACCAATTATGTATTCCTGTGTGTGTGTGTGTGATATCAGCGGAATTTTCTACTTGTTTGAAAGACCCATTGATACCATTATGGGTGGAATATAACATCGTTGGAATGTCTGGCACAGTTTCACGTAAAGGAGTGCAGCCGAAATATCCAATTGTCCATGAATCAGACAACTCCCATAAAACGAAATATAAAAAAATATTTCTTCGGCGACTACCTTTCAGCAGATTACTGGCAAAAACTCTGAGAGTTATAATTGCCGTGGAAAATCTGTCATGCGGAGTCGACTTTAAACTGTAGATCCCGCCACTCTTGTATACAATTAACGTACACACCATAAGTGGTGTGAGAATCGAATCTGAAGGGTTGTAATGACCAATTATGTATTCCTGTGTGTGTGTGTGTGATATCAGCGGAATTTTCTACTTGTTTGAAAGACCCATTGATACCATTATGGGTGGAATATAACATCGTTGGAATGTCTGGCACAGTTTCATGAATCTGGTCCATGAATCTGGTGCATAAATTAGATTAAATTAGACCTTTGGCATGCGTTATGTTTGCTGAAGTTTGTGGATTATACGCATACACCTACGATTTAAGAATAAAAGTCTAATGTGGTCCAATTGTCCGATCTCGGTGGACAATTAACAATCACATGTTGAAATCTCATGTTGTTTGTGTCCAATTCTTACCGAAAAAGTAGGTAATCATCTACCTATAGTGCTCGCCATTAGTAATGATAGCTTGGCCAAAGTCGTTCTCAAAAAAATAGAGATCAATGGCTCTGCCAGAGCAAAATGTACATCCAATAGTGGCTCGGCATGCATTGGACGCTATCGTTCCAAATTAGACAATTTTGTTTGCTTATAATTACTGAAGATGAATTTTCGATGAAAATTAGGATCAGTTGCCTACTGCCTATTCAGCGAACACGCTTCGTTATCGTCCATCGTTTTAGCAAAAACATATATTTTCTTTTAAAATAAACAAAGGGTTTTTGGATGATTAAAGACTTTTTATTCAAGCCTTCAAAGTTAGAAGTCACCGTAGTCTAGTAGGTAGTGTGTTGGCTTATTGGACATAAGATCTCGGTTCAAACCCCGGGTCAGACATATCCAACAAAACGAAATATAAGAGAATATTTCTTTGGCGTTTCTAAAAAATCTGTCGTTCGGGATCGACTTTAAATTGTAAGCCCCGCCAATCATGCATAAAATTAACACACACAACATAAGTGATGTGAGAAGTTATGTCGTAATCCTTACTGAAGGGTTGTAATGACTTATTATGTAAGTATGTATGTATCAGAGATCAGCAAAGAGTATTCAAAAAGATGAGTAGAATCGAATAATACTCATAATTTCTGATACCTATACGCATTCACACTTATTTTAATATCATGGAACATCTACTCATCTTCAAAGTTTGAAGTACTCATCGTACTCATACTTAACAATACGCATGATGTTGTTGATTTCGACACTCCACGACTCAACATTTACACGAATCACAAAATAAGTATGATTCGCGTACGAACATTACAGTACTCACTAAAAGGTTGTGTGTTTGATTTGCTTGCTGTCTTTGCCTTTTTCTTTCTTCTTTTTTTGTAAATGCAACAACAACTAAGACCGTAAATTTTGATGAATGATCCGAGTCACTCGAATTATTTATGAGTATTATAAGTATTTTTCTAAAGTTATAACTCTGAATGAGTAGGCTTATGAATCCATTATATTTCGAATGGTATGAGTGTGATGTCAACGTTATACTCATACTCATTGTACTCATAATTATAAATATTTCATGAGTGCTTATGGGTAGCGAAAAAACGATTCATTGCTGACATCTGTTACGTATGTATGGATGTATTCAATTAAAGATTTTTTTCAATCAGCGCTATTGTTTGTACACGTATGAGTGATATTAAGTAACACATAAATATTTATTACTCATACGTATTGTTAGCCCAAACTGTCATTGTTTTTCCATCATTTTGGTTTCAATAAACACATAAAAATTTGGAAAATAAAAAAAAATTTATTTTGAAGGTTTTACTTTTCCAATATATCAGCCATCAAACTAATAGCTCAGTGGTCAAATGTAAATTTATGACAATTGCAGAAATTTGGTAAAAAAAAATTGTGATTTTATTTGCAAAATCTATGGTTTTTTCAAATCGCTGACTCAATTGATCCAATTGACAAATACTTGAAATAACTTGTGTTTACTGTTTCTAATAGGTTTTATCAACTATATATTGTGGTTTTGAGTTTTGATCAATAAAAGCAAATTCTTAATAACTTTAAAACTTAAGCTGACATATAATAGAGAGAAATTTAAAAACAATTTGTTTGCAATGCATTGAAATGACAATTTGAGCCACCATTAAAGAAAAAAGGTCGACTTATTTCCAATCATAGTGATCGTTTTGAAGTTTTGACCGATTTTCCGAGCTAAATGAAATGTATTAATTACCCATAAATAAATTTTAAACTGATTATGTGGTACGCGAATATGTCGTGAACAGATATTTGCCTGCGAGAAATATACAGAGCCCATGAGGAAACTCGCAGATATCTTCCAAGCAAGAATCTAGGCCATCCAAGGATGTGCTCAATTTAACTTGGACAGAAAGAACAAAGGATGGACCATAACATTACGATATGGCTCTCAGACCCCAATCCGAGTACTCGGATCTTAACTCGAAAATAATATGGTACTGCCTGAGGAAGCTGAATCAATTAGGCATTATCCACACCTAATGCTTCTAGGTTCCAGGGTTCCAGGCTATCTAAAATTTTAATGTGTAATTGCAGTAGGTGGAGATTTCAGACTAAGAGCCATTATTACAACCTGCCGTTAACTAAAGGGAGGATTTTAACGGGCAGATAAGTTGTTTTTCATTATTAGAAGTGGACAATAAGGTAGAAGTGAGCGTTAAGCTAAATGGAGGGTCATTTTACCTTTAATTTTTAAAGTTAAGTTTATATTTAAACTTGCCATATTATATATTATTTTCAATATGCCAACTTCAAATATAAACAAAGTGAGCAAATACACAAAAAAAGCGTTAAAAAAAGCTTGTTTAAGTGAACAGTGTTATTGACATTGCTCCGGCACTGCCATATTTTTGAAAAAGTCAACTTTATTTTATCTGTAGGTTGTAATAACGAAACAAAGTTAAAGATGACTTTAAAGTTTACTTTAGATAAAGTTACCTTTAACTAAGCTCAGCTTTAACGGCAAGTTAAAGCCTTTAGACTCAGACTACAGTATTCAGAATGGGAATACTCTCAAACCTAATATGTACACTGTTTGATGAAGAGAATGTATCTTTGAGGCATAATGCATTTCACAAGGAAACACTTGTTTACACCGAGCAGCATACTAATGTCCGTTAGGGCAATAGCTTACAGAAGATGTTCTCTATATAGAGTAACAATAAATCGTATGTTTGCATCGCATAAAATGTGATGGCTTTTCTCAATAATTTAATACAATTGTTTATAATTAAGCGCATATAGTTTCGAATCTGTAGGATTAAACTACGGCCGTAGGTTAGATAAACATAGGTTAGAGGACATATACTTGTTATTGAGACAAATACAATAATAAGTGATCAACTAACCAATTATAATCATCCTTGTAGGTAGTAAGACATAAGAAGTAGGGAAAAAGCCAAATGAAGAATCAAGAAAGACATAACCACAGCACACAAGACAGCACTGAGTAAATTACCAAAGGGCATTGGTCATAAGGTCCTTGCAATCCTACAGCACGATGCAATGCATGCGCGACTGTTAAGCGCATCAAACTTTTCCTCAATAATTCCAAAGTAGAAGCCTATATAGGTGGTTTCAACTGCCGTTGCTTTCACCCCCTTGCCACATGAACATCACCTAGAGAAGCAATAATTATCCTTTTGGCCAAAAGTCCAGTAACGAACTTCATAATAGGCTCGCTAACATTGCGCCTATTAAAGGCTCTGACAACAATCTCCGAATGGACATTTTTGAAGGCGCCAGTGAGTAAAGTTTGTATACCACAGCTTTCTTTCTGTTGAGAGTGATTCTAAGGAATCGCACTCTAGCATGATACCAACGATAGCCACTCGGAAGCAGTAAGTCGTCTTCAGTTGTCCATAAGGATCGTTTGAAAGTTTGCCTTTTGTGTCCACACCTGACCGCCATTTGCTATTTCGTTTTCAATAAAATGGCAATAGCCACGTACCCAGCATAATCAAATTCAATACTCTGTCACAAGCTCACTTAAGAGGCTTTTACACTCCCAAACTAAAACTATTCCTCCTTCAGTGCTGCCCAGTTATTCACATGAACTGCTTCTCTTTAATTATTCGATATATGTTTGCTGACTGCTTTTGTGGCTTTTAATGTAAAATACACTACATTCTTTTGGAAGACTATATGATTCTGTAATATTGTTTTCATAGATGAACACATCTGCTCCTGTGCCCATTTCCAATTAGGAACCATCCGTTAGGGTAGCAAAGCTATCGAGAGTTCATCCGAGGTAGGTAGGTAGGTAGAAGTGGCTGTCCCCTCGATGGAGTCTTGAGCGGACACACTTAGGCCGCATACAGGGCCCATTGTGATACCACAGTTTCACACTCTCCCCTATTCCAGGAACCACTCGGAGCTTCCGATGAAGCGACTCAGACTGCCAATATCCATGCATGATAGTTCATCTAGGTCCTCCTTGTAGTAGGCACCCAGGTGTCTCTTTCTCCTCTGACTAAATGCCGGGCATGTGCACAGTAGGTGAAGCATAGTTTCATCCTCTTCCTCATCTCCACAGCTTCTGCAGAAATCATTCGCGAGGTGTACAAGACCAATACGCCTCACATCCGTTCCTATAATACAATGCCCCGTAATAACCCCGATAACAGCGCTGAGACTGCTTCTTTGGAGTTTAAGCAGAGTCGCCGTGCGCCTCCTATCCAGCCTCGGCCAGATTTTTTGCCCTTATTCGAAGCCGCCCACCTACTGTTCACAAGGTCCACGATTGCATTGTCAATTATAAGCCTGCAGGTATCCAAAGGTCGTGCACCTTTTGGCCAAATCATCCGCTCTGCAGTTGCCGGGAATATCTCTATGTCCCAGTACCAATGTGATACAAACATCATATTGGTTCGCCCCTTATTGAGACATTTACGACAATTGTACACCGTCTTGGAGTTTATTACACTAGAATCCAATGCTTTGATGGCCGCTTGGCTATCGGAAAGTATGATGATTTTCCTTCCGTGAACATTTTTGTCCACAATAATTTTCACCGCAGCCTGAATTGCTGACACCTCCACCTGAAAGATGCTGCAATGATCTGTTGGCCTTATAGACTTGAATATGCCGATTGATTTTGAATAGATACCAATTCCAACGGCTCCTTCCAATTTGGAGCCATCAGTGTAGATTTGTGCGGTATCCCCCGCGAGGTGCGTCGCACCTTTCTTCCAGTCTTCCCTTTTCGGAATGGATGTCCCAAAATTCACTGAGAAGTCATATTGCGGTGTCATATAGTCAATGCTTCAGACAATATCAGTTTCTTCAAGTATCCTTGTATGACCAATGCTCGATGCATGCCATTGTCCAGTCGCCCAAAGACGCCTACTAACCCTAGCCGCCACACCCCTGCAGTATAGGTCAAGCGGTAGAATGTATAAGATTATTTCCAGAGCGATCGTAGGAGTAGTACGCAGGGCACCACTAATAATTATGTAAGTAGAGCTTTGTAACCTGAGTATCAGGTTTAAGTTCGTTGTCTTGTTCAGGGATTCCCACCACACCAGGCATCCAGAGTTCATACGAGCTTGTGCGGATTTCTTTATCAAATCTGATTATTCTGCTGTCTCAGAGAAGTAAACCTTTGTGATCGTCTTTCTTGGTGGTCCTATTCATTCTAATTTGTTTATAAGGCTTTTGACCTACGCTTTTTGCCTTTTTTTTATAGCTTTTTTGCCTATGTCATGCTTACCTCAGCTGATAAGCTTTTATGAATTTGATTAAAAACTTTGTAAAACTTTATTATGTCCATAGCAGCTAGTAAACTTGTATCTAAAATGTTCAGTTTAACATACGTCAAGAGAAAATTTATATTAAAATGTCTGTCAATCCATAACTACATGGTTCAAGAAGTTAAAAGTCTTTGTATGTCAATGCAATCAATCAATGCATTGAAAACTTTTACGATAATGTCCTATAAAGAAACCAAAAAACCTATAAAATACATATAACTTAAGTGATATACATACATTCATTAAGCATTTAATGATACTCTAATTTATTCAAAATAATACATTTCATTGAATTTTAGGTTATATTTATAGGCCAACACATGTTTGTATTTGTATTGAATAAAACAGATGAGGTATATGTATGTATACCTCATATAAGTACCTGATAAGAGTAAAACCTTGTTATGGTTTTTCAAAACTATACACTAATCTCGTATGCGTTACACAAATAGATGAACGAACATCCAACAATGTACTCGTAAGTTAGATTTTGAAAATAATCCCATGGAAATGTTGATTTTATTGCCATTGCTCTCTACCATAATGACCGTATTTGTATTTGAATTTGTATTTAATTTGTGTTTGAGATCAATTGCTATTAAAAACAATATTCAAATTGATTTAATTGATATTTAGTTACATAATATTAAATAAATAAGTTTTCTATGTATTTATATGTTAAAAGTACTAACAATTTGTGTGCCAACAGAAAGTTTAAAAGAAAATACAAAAAAGAAAAGAAAAAAGTTATGATAAATTATGATAATGATAATAGTATGATACCAACGGAAAATTTAAAAGAAAATCCAAAAAAAAAAGAAAAAAGTTATGATAAATTAAAAACTCTGTATTAAAAAACAATCCATCAACAGTTCGAGATCCCCTGGAATGTAGAAAAATTTATATACAGAGTAAGTAACATAAATCAAAGTGAATATTTTATTCAAACTTACATTGAGTCTTCCAACAGAGTTTCCAGAACTAAGGCTTCTTGCCAATCTTCTTGGCAAACAATCATAAATTTCATGGAAAAATTATCTGAGTATGTAAACGAAAAAAATTTCGAATTTTGAGCGATACACATGAGATGCAAGAGCATCCAATGCATACTGAGAATGTAACTTCTTGATGTGAATTTATGCCTGGAGACGTCATCGGTTCACATTTCTTGGAGAGCAACATTGGCCACGCTATTACTGTAAACGGCGATGTGGCTTATATTGGATGACCTGGTCATCAAACGACATGTGGTTTCAACAGGACGGCGCTATTAGATATTCTGCATGAGCGATTTGATAGCATTGGTTATCTCACGTGGTAATGATGTGAACTGATAATCAAAATCGTACGATTTGACTTCCTTAGATGTTTTCTTATGGACCTTTTTTTTAAGTTCGAAAACCCTACGGCTTTTGAAGCAAGGAATATTCATGCCATTTGTCAAATTCAATTCAACCAAAGAAGCCATGGTGATGTTATATTCCATGAGAACCGGTATAATCCTAATGGAATACATGTACGAGTACTTATATCGTTATGAGTATAGAATTTTAATTAAATTTTATTCTGTCTAAAGAGATTTCTATTTAGTATGCTCCACTTTTTTATATTGTTATTACAATTTATGTACTTACAGCTCCAGTCTTTTTGTTATGATTACAATTTATGTACGTACGTACATGAAAACAATGAAATTTTCTATTTCAAAAGTGTTAAAAGAATTATGGTCTTTAAATTTGGGGACAACATATTTGAAAAACTTATTGATATTGTCTGAATTGTTTTCTCTCTTTAACAAATTTGCCACAATAAAACAAAATTAAAATGTTCTTATTTTCTTAGACAATTAAAAAAATATTTACTGTTCTGTTGACATTTTCCTACCGAGAGAAAAATATAAAAAATTTCAGAAATAAAGAAAAAATTCTTTTTGGTTGGTTATGATAATAATACATGAAAGATTGTTGAAAAAATATTTTATAGGCAAAATAAACAAAAAAAAAAAAAAAACACAATTCTCTGAAGATAAGATACATGGAATATAACTATGAAATGTTGCCTATTAAAAATATTTTTTTGTTACATACATATATTAACAAGTAAATGCTTAAAACTTATCAAACATCAGCAGTCTTCTAAGAGATCGTTACATAATAATGATAATTCAGTCAGGATTACGGCCTAGCTTCTCACACCGCTCATGTTGTGTGCGTTAATTTTATACGCGAAGTCGATTCCAAAAGACAGATTTTTGGGAAATTTTTCAAGGCAATATTATTTACTCTCAGAGTTTTTGCCAGAAATCTGCTGAGAGGAAGTCGCCGAAGAAATATTTTTTTCATATTTCGTTTTGATGTCTGGCCTGGGGTTTGAACCTTGGCCTTACGTTTAATAAGCCAGTACACTACCTACTAAACTACGGTGACTTCGAATTTTTATATACTATTTGCTATAATGTGCTCTGATACACTAAATTTAGATACCTTAGGTTCTCCGTAGTCTATTAGTTAGTGTATTGACTTATTAGACACTCAACCGGGGTTTAAATCCCAGCTCAGACATCTCCAACAAAACGAAATAA
This sequence comes from Sarcophaga variegata, assembly GCA_932273835.1. Lineage (NCBI taxonomy): Eukaryota > Metazoa > Arthropoda > Insecta > Diptera > Sarcophagidae > Sarcophaga > Sarcophaga variegata. The sequence goes on along the minus strand of OW026359.1, from coordinate 32,596,696 downwards.
GAAAAAAATTTCTTCGGTGACCTTCTCTTATCAGATTAGATTAGGTTGGAGTGGCCTTGATGCCAAAAGCTCAATTGAGCACGCATAGCGGCCTGTTGTGACGCCACAGGTGAACGCAGCCTCTGTACTGGACAAGTTCCTCCAAATCAGTGAAGAAGAAATTGGTCAGCGCATGGACTGCACATTTATAGCATGTCTCTCTTCAGATTTCTAGCAAAAACTCCTAAGAATAAATAAAGTTTCCATGAAAAGATTCTCAAAAACTCTGTCGTTCGAAGTCGACTTTAAATTGTGGGTCCCACCACTTATGGATAAAATTAACATACACAACATAAGTAGCAGGAGAAGCAAGGTTTTAATACTGACTGGTGGTATATATATAGTATATCGTTTAACATTCATATATCATGATGTGCAATGTTAAGCATATAACAATCCGGAAACAGAGTTTGGAATGATTCAGTAAAATGATATTTCATCAACAACTTTTCCTTTAAAAAATAAGAAAAGAAAAATTAGAGCAAATGTGGTTCCAAATAGTATAAATTACATGAGAATTTGTTATAATAAATGCTAGTCTGTCTTCCTGACTGGCAGTAATATTGTAAATAACTTCCTCCGTTCTTCTATACTGTCTACTTTAGTTCTCTACTTCGATTTTCTTTTTTTATCCAATATTTTGAATATTTGAATTTCATTGTGAACGTGTACATTAGCCAGCCAAAGAAATGCTTCACCGAGTATTCTTTACAGCTGAATAGTTAAAACAAACAGATTTTTCCCTTAGTAGTATGAGAGTAATGAGTAGTAGTGATATAAAGTAGCTGTAGTCACTCAGAAGCCTTTTAAATCAATCGTTGGAAAATAAGAAATATTAACCGTCATTTATCTTTCTAAATACTGTAATTGCCTTATATTCAAACAATAAAGGAATTAAAAAAGAAAAAAATAGTGGCTGGAAAAATAGAAAGAAAAACCAAAAAAATAAAATGGAAGACTTGCAAAATATCTTAAAACAATCCTGCGTAAGTGTATTGCATGTGTATCAGAGATCAGCAATGAGTATTCAAAAAGATGAATAGAATCGGATCATACTCATAATTTCTGATACTTATACGCATTCATACTTATTTTAATATCATACTCATCCTACTCATATTCAAAGTTTGAAGTACTCATCATATTCATACATAAGAACGCGTATGATGTTATTGATTTCGACTCTCCATGACTCAACATTTACAAGAATCATAAAATAAGTATGATTCGCGTACGAACTCTAAAATACTCACTAAATGGTTGTGTGATTGCTCTGCTTGCTGCTCCGTCTGTTTTGCTTATGCGTCTTTTTTCTTTTTTTGTAAATTCAACAACAACTAAGACTGTCAATTTTGATGAATGAGTCAAACATATTTCGAATGGTAAGAGTTTGATGTAAACGTTATACTCATACTCATTGTACTCATACTTATAAATCAATGTTGTGGTGAGTATGAATGAGCCACAAAAGTTAAATTTGAATATTGTTGACTCACTTATATTCAAAATTTAATGAGTGCTTATGAATAGAAAAAAAAAAGATTCATTACTGATCTCTGATGTGTATCGTTCCAAATACGACAATTTTGCTTATTCACGTACCCATTCATGCAGTAATGTGTCTCTTCGCTGAAGATGGTTGAATGTGTTCGTTTACCTTCTGTTTCCGTATCAGCTAAATTTTGTCCTTTGAAAACCCTTGATATTTCGATAACACGAATACGACGAACACTTTATGAATAATTACACGATGCGACAGTGAAAATACAGCCGAGTAACTACATAGTCTAAGTTATTCACTAGGTTGAGTTGAACTCAATAATATTTTTTTATTTTTCTCGAATCCTTCGAACTTGTTTTATTTGACAAAAACTGTTTTTTTTTATCTTTTCACACAAAATATTTGATTACATAAATATTTCTTATTTTAAAAAGGGGACAGATTAGTCTTTAAAACGGTATACATAATAGTTTTGTTTAAACTTAAATGTTATGGGTTTTGATGGGGTAAACTTGGAAAATATTATTTTTTCTTATTTTTTCAAGTTTAGCTATTCTTTATTGCAATATTTAATAAAAAAATATGAAATAATTGATAACTTTCTGTAAGCGCATTATCTTGTGAAGAGATTGTCACTTCACTTGATCAAATCGTATTAAAATTACCGTAGTTAAAATTTAAATAGTATAACAGCCATGTTAAATTTTTATATATGTCATCTTATCAAATGAACTTTCAGTTCAAAAATTTTCTAAAGTTTTGGATGATCTCGATTGTTTATCGCAAAATGTGTCAATTTCACCTTTGTGCGACTACCAGAAGTCGACTAATATTTGTGCTTTTTGCAAATATTATTATTTCGCTTTGCGCAAACATTGTTCAACTTATGGTGGCCAAATGTGAAATTGACACATTTTGCGATAAAAAATTAAAATCCGCCAAAAATTCTGAAAATTTTTGAACTAAAAGTTTATTTGAAAAAATAAATGTATGAAAGATACATATAACTCGACTGTTAGACTCAGAACGTCATCACTTATTTCATATTTTTTAATTAAAGTTTGCTACTATGAACTGACAAACGTGAAAAAATATGAAAAAAAATCACATTTGTCAAGTTTACCACATCAAACCCCATAGCATATTAAGTCAAATAATATATATAAGTATACCGTTTTAAAGTCCCATTCCACTCCTTTCTAATGAGGTTTAAATTTTGGACATCGGTCCAGAAATGTTTATGTAATCAATAAATTTGTACGTAAAGTCTAGTTTTTGTCAAATAAAACAAGTTTGGAGGGTTCGAGAAACATACAAAAGTATTTTTGAGTTGTACTCAACTAACTGAGCTAACTAGACAAGGTAGTTACTCGGGTGTATTTAATTTTTTGTATTTTGTCGCATAGTGTTATTATTTCCATTGTGAAAAATAAAAATCATCACGGAATTTCGTTAAGTTGACATGATCTGCTCTGATTCGCTTCGATTATTGGGGTAATGGATATAATACTCGGCATTTTTTTATATTAATTTTATGAACGCATCACAAACTTAATTGATTTTTCGTTTCAATTGAGTGATTCTGAATTCAATAACCAACAAATTCTGTACTTATTATTATTTAAGTAATTAAAATATTTATTATTCATGCCTGTTTATGCACATTTTCATTGTTTGAAAAATTTAACTGAAAATGTATGAAATAATTACAATTTCCTAGAATTTAATTATGTTTTTTTTTAGTTGTTACGAAAATGGAAATGATGTTTTGCTTTCACATCATTTAACATTAAAATTATAAACAAAAGCTACAAAAACAAAAACAATGAACTTGTTTGCATGATAAACAAGCAAGAAAAAATATTGCAACAAAACACCAGTATAAAAAAGTCGTAAACAAGTAAACAAAAATGCAACAACAAAATTATAAGAATAAATGCAAACAACATGAAAAATGTTTGTATGCATTTACATAGATGAACATACCTGTTCCTGTGCCCATTTCCAATTAGGAACCGTCCGTTAGGGTAGCAAATCTATCGAGAGTTCATCCGAACTTGTTCAGATTTTCTTATCAGATCTGATTATTCTGCTGTCTCACAGAAGTAAACTTTAGTGGTCGTCTTTCTTGGTGGTCCTATTCATTGTAATTTGTTTATAAGGCTTTTGGCCGTCCTAGAGCATAGGAATATCATAGTTTATACTTCTTTTTTTTTCCTATGCCTTGCATCCCTCAGTCGATATGTTTCTGTGAAATTTATTTTTTAATTTTGTGAGAACTTTATTATGTCCATAGCAGCTAGTAAACTTGTAGCTAAAATGCATACGTAAAGAGTGAATGTATATTAAAATGTCTGTCAATCCATAACTACATGGTTCAAGAAGTTAAAAGTCTTTGTATGTCAATGCAATCAATCAATATAATGCATTGAAAACTTTTACGATAATGTCATAAAGCATCGCATGAATAGCAAACCCTATAAAATACATATAACTTTAGTGATATACATACATACATACATTCATTAAGCATTTAATGATACTCTAATTTATTCAAAATAACACATTTCATTGAATTTAAGGTTATATTTATAGGCCAACACATGTTTGTATTTGTATTGAATAAAACAGATGAGGTATATGTATGTATACCTCATATAAGTACCTGATAAAAGTAAAACCTTGTTATGGTTTTTCAAAACTATACATAAATCTCATATACGTTACACAAATAGATGAACGAACATTCAACAATGTACTCGTAAGTTAGATTTTGAAAATAATGCCATGGAAATGTTGATTTTATTGCCATTGCTCTCTACCATAATGACCGTATTTGTATTTGAATTCGTATTTATACGAGAGCCCACACTACAAGAAAACTTCATATAAAGAGTAAAATAATTCAAAGCGAATCGAATCAGCAAATCGACTGAATATATAGTCATCGCAGTCAAATGGGTGGTATGTTGGCTTATTGGATGTGAGGCCATGTTTCAAAACCCGGATCAGACATCTCCGAGAAAACGAAATATGAAACAAATAATCCTTCGGCATTTCCTCTCTCAGCAGACTTCTGGCCATGAAAAAAACTTTCATAAAAATCTTTTGTTCGGAATCGACTTTAAACTCTAGGTCCCGCCACTCATGTGTAAAAATAACACACACAATGTAAGTGGTTTGAGAAAATATATCATAGTCCTTCCTTAAGGGTTGTAATGACCAATTATGTATGCATGCCTGTGTGTGAATAAATAACGACCATTTAACAAGATGGTCGTTACAACTTTGAAATTAAGCAGGTTCTTGTTGGAAGAATCTACATATAAAAGTAGCTTAGCACGTCAATGATTGCATTGCATTTAGATTTATCCTTCGTTATGGCTGGTTTACAGAATTTTTTTATTTTTTTTCTTGTAGGATGAACATACCTGCCTTTCCTATCAAATCTGTAGGGCGTATGGATATGTTAGTTGATGGTGCATGTATGATCATTTTTCCCTTTCTTATATACTTATATATGTATATGTATTATATTATTGTGTGACAAGTTTCTATCTACAACGTTAACTTTGAATGTTGTTTGATAAAAAAAATTTTTAATTTTCATAAAAATTTTACAAAAATACCATTTAAAGCTTTTAGAGATGTGATGGAATTTTGCAAGCGGAGTTTAACTGCACTAAAGAATGAAGATAATATCCTTCTTGGCAAGATTGTTTTAATCTTTCTTAAAAATGTCCTGTTTCGAGCATCCTGTTTAATATAGGCGTCTGCATGGAGTAGATATCATTTTGAGTTCCTAGACGAAATCTCAAACTGCAGCTGTGATATATCAATATAGCAAAAGCTTTAAAAGTAAATAAAATTGTCATAAAAAGAGGTATAACCCTATTGGAGCACATGCTCTTATATCTGTACGTGCATAGAATTTTAATTAAATTTTATTCTGTCTATTGTATACCTGTTGTGATAATAATTTATGTACATAAAAACAAAGAAATTTTCCATTTCAAAAGTGTTGAGAGAATTGTGGTACTTCAATTTGAAGAGAAAAAAATTTTGAAAATATTTTGCTTGTTTTATTTTTCAACTAATTTGCAAAAAAAAAAAAATTAGTATGTTCCTATTTGTTTACACAACTGAAAATATATTTACTTTTCTGTTGACATTTTATTACAGAGAAAAAAAAACTTACAAAATCCCTTTGATTATTATTTCTTTTCGGTTGGTTGAGATATCTTCTGCACATTCAATACACGAACATAAATGGATTAATACAAGAATATTAAGAAATAATTTCTTGTTGAATGTTAATAATTGTACTTTTAGACACACAATACAGTAGCCTAACATAACAATAAATCCATAAGTACTTCAACATATGTATGCCATTTGCAGCATTAAATATAAACCTTAGACTACTTGAAGTAATTAGCTTAAGTAATAAATTGGCTTTAATTGGCCATTTGAAAAGAATGCTTTAACGAAAGAAGAAAGAAATGAAAGAAAATCGAAATTTATTTTAGTAATTTGATAACGATGTTGCCGTAATCTAGGAAAGTGTATTGGCTTATTAAACACGAGGTCTCGGTTCAAACCCCAGGTTCAGACGTCTGCAACAAAACAAAATATGAAGAAAAATTTCTGGCAAAAACTCTGAGAGTAAATAAGAATGCCATGAAAAGGTTTCTCAAAAATCTGTCGTTCGCAGTCGACTTTAAACTATATGTTCCGCCATAAGTGGTGTGGGCAGCTAGGTTGCAATCCAGACTGAAGGGTTGTAATGCTGAATTATGTATACGTATGTATATGATTTCAAAATGAATCGATTAACATTAGAAATTGAATTTGCAAATAAAAAATAAATTTCTTCGCAAATTAATAGAGCACCTCAGCCATTCTGCCTATTGCGTAAGCAAATCGAGTAATTTGTGATTGTTTTCGCAGTAATTTTACTCTTCATGATTCAAAACGATCAACAAAATTATTTCTTAGAACGCAGTAACGCGAAGTTCTAAAGAAAACGCTGAACCGGCAACTATTGAAGCATTAGAAGCCAAGCCACTAAACAAAACCGTACGGCCAGATTAATTAGAAAAGTGGACACATACAGTACATGTCAGCAATCATATTTAGAAAATGTGTACCACGAAATTATTTCTCAGATTAAAAAAAAGAATTGTCTCCAATTATATTCGGTATTATCATTTTCAAGCTTTTAAAAACATCCTACAATATTCAACGTTTATAAGACCTGCTGTACAATTTGAACCACATGCAACATCTAATATCACAATCCAGAAACAGACTTTGGAATGATTTTTTTTCCCAAAAAAACGAAGAAAATAAAAAATGGGACAAATGCGGTTCCAAATAGAATAAATTACATGTTATAACAAATGCTAGTCTGTCTACATGACTAGCAGTAACATTGTGAATTTCTTTCTTCGTTTCTTCTATTCTTCTGTCTACATTAGTTCTTTCCTTTTATTTTCTCTGCTTACAAATATCTTTTTTATCCAATATTTTGAATATTTTGAATTTCATTGTGTACATCACCCAGCCAGAGACATGGTTCACTGAGTCTTTCCTACAGCCATTACTTGTATGAGAATAAGGAGTTGTAGTGGTACTAGTAAAATAGCTGTAGCCATGCAGAAGCTTTTAAATCAATCGTTGGAAAATAAGAAATCTTTAACGCCATTTATCATTCCATTTATTTTGTTCGAAAACTAAAGGAATTACAAAACAAAAAATTAAAAAATTATGGATAGAAAAATAGAAACAAAAACTAAAACAATAATTTCGTAGACTTGCAAAATATCTTAAAACAATCTGACGTAATTATGTTGAATTTAACATTTTTGAATCCAATTTTTTTTGTTTTGCGTTTTTCATTAAGCGCTTCCTATTCTCAAAATTAAATAAAACGCGGTACGTATATGAGATTTGAGAATTTTTATTCGTTTGAAAGATGTATTGATGCGATTAACAGCGTTAAATTTTCCGCCTTGGCTTATCTGGGTGGAACGCATGTGACGTGGTGCATGATTAGGTTGAATTTTACCTACAGCATTGACTGTACGGACCTCTGTTGTTTGTAGCCTATTCGCATACACTCTTACTTTAAGAAAACTTTCAAGAATAAATCAAAACGCATGTTGCGTCCGATAGCTATTTGGCATAACCTCCACGTAAAATGGCCATGCTTTTAAATCGTTTGGACAGAATATCCAATGTGGCATTAGGTGAGTGGCAGGAAACACTGTCACGTAGAAACCACATGGCGATTATGGCCAAATCATCCAATTCAGGTCAAAAGAAATTAGTAATTATTGACGTACGGCATTTGCCGTAGACAGTTATGATCTGATCAATGTCGTTCTCAAAGAAGTATCGACCGATGACCCCGCGTACAAAAGCCAAACCGAACAATAACTTTTGCGGGATGCTTTTGGATCTGATGTGGTTTGGTAACGTACGAAATTCGACAATTTTTTTATTCACGTATATATTCATGCAGAAATGGACTTCATCGTGGAAGATCGTTAACTTTAATTCCTGTGTCAGTTGACTTTTGTACGAATCAGAAATCAGCAATGAGTATTCAAAAAGATGAGTAGATTCGAATCATACTCATAATTTCTGATACTTATACGCATTCATACTTATTTTAATATTATACTCATACTCGTACTACTCATATTTAAAGTTTGAAGTACTCATCATATTCATACTTAACAATACGCATGATGTTGTTGATTATGACCCTTCTTTACTCAACATTTACAAGAATCACAAAATAAGTATGATTCCCGCACGAACACTACAATGCTCACTAGAAGGTTGTGTGCTTTGCTTGCTGGCTTTGTCTTTTTCTTTCTTCTTTTTTTGTAAATGCAACAAACAATAAATTTGATGATTACATACATATTATAAGTATATTTCTAAAGTTACGAATCTGAATGAGTAGTCTTATGAATCAAACATATTTCGAATGTTATGAGTTTGATGCCAACGTTGTACTCATACTCATTGCAACCTGTACTTATAAATCATTGTTCTTTTGGTTCTTCGATTGCCACGGATATTCCTCTACACTCTCACGGCCATGTTTCCCGTAAATATTACGCTTCGACGAGGTGCGGGTGTTGGGCGATCGTTTACTCCAATTTATGTACCACGTAACGAATAATCCTCTCAGTTTTATGATTATAGGGATCGTAAATTTCGTAGATATTGCTTCAACAAGATGAACGTTATCAACTGTCAAAATTCGAAGGTATCTATTGAATGATATGATATAATGCATACAATGCCAGGAAAATATATTGACTTATATAGGGTGGGCTATTTAAAGTTTAAATTTATTTGCACCATCCTGTTAAAACCAAACATCGTTCACATCACCGTACCATGAAAAGCGGGTATAAAAAAATCAGTTATCATGATGCGATAGGTGTCTCCATTAACCGTAACAGTTGCGCCGTCCTCATTTTCAAACAAATGTGGACAAATGACTTCTCCGCTCTACAAGCCGCACCAAACAGTCACTCATAATGGATGCATAAGCTTCTGTAGGACCACATGGGGGTTTTCTGAGCTCCAAATACTTGATTTAGGCTTATTAACGTACCAACCAATATGAAAATGAACTTCATCCGAAAAGATATTTTTTTTTGCCCGTTGGCCCAATAAATAGCAACGTTGCGTAAATCGATTCATTACTTCCTGTGGAGATAATATACTGAATTTTGTGGCAAAGTAGAATGACATACACTCAGCCACAAAAGTATACATCCTGTTAAAAAATTACAGAAATTTTTTAACCAATCCGTTTTCGTTGAAAATCTTTATAATTGTCTGACAACTTTCCTCGATTTTAAGACGGTCTTGGTTAAACAATTTCTGAATTTTGTTAACTTTTGTGGGCCTGTGCAGGCCTGTGCAGGCCTGTGCAGGCCTGTATACATACAGTTAACAAATTTCAGAAATTTTTTAACCAATCCGTTTTCGTTGAAAATCTTTATAATTGTCTGACATCTTTCTTCCATTTTAAGACGGTCTTTTGCATTGGTTCAGAAATTTGTGAAATTTGTTAATCGGATGGGCCTGTGCAGGGCCACAATTCAGTTCAATTTCAGAAATTTTTTAACCAATGCAAAAGACCGTCTTAAAATCGAGGAAACTATAAAGATTTTCAACGAAAACGAATTGGTTAAAAAATTTCTGAAATATGTTAACCGTATGTATACTCTAGTAACTGTGTGTAAGTATTGCCAGATTAAAAAACTGTTGATTCTAATTTAAACGGATCGATGCACACCCGATATTTTGTATTACACGTATTTAACTTAAGTACGTAGTTAAAATCTAAAGTGTTATTTAAATGGCCACTTTTAGTTCATTCATGACAACGATTTTAGATTCTTCTCATTCAAACATTTTGAGTAATTTTGTAATTCTTAAATCTCTGTATTAATTAATTTCAATAAATATATTTATATATATATATTATATTATATATATATATATATTTGGCACTAAAACAAAGGAAATAATATTATTTAAAAAATTTTAATTGGCATGAGTGATTTCCTTGGCGTGGTAAATCTGTAGTAAAATATTTAGTAAAAAAAATTTAAAATGTTTTTAATTCATTAAATCAATAAAATATTTGAAATATAAATTTTATTATGTGTTATTAATTACACCTAAATTATCTTAGCATTATAAACAAAATTAATACCATTTAATAATTGTTTTTTCAATTTAAATTTTTTGTATTTTAATGCAATTAAATTTTATTTAATCTTTTATTATTTGTTATTTATTATTCATTATTAATTTATTCAGGTATTAAATAACACCTTCTTTCTTTTATTTTTTGTTTAAATTTTTCCTACATTTTTATTTTCATTTTATATTCGCCTATCGTTTGCAATTGTTATTTGTTTTTTTGACAGAGATTTAGAAAAACTTGAGGGGTTAGTAGTAGTTTTCAATTACGGTTTTACTTACTGAAGTCGCTGTGGTCTAGTAGGTAGTGTGTTGGCTTATTAGGCGTAAATGCAGGGTTCAAACCCCAGGCCAGACATCACAACAAAATACAAAAAGTATTTCTGCGGCGACTTCCACTCAGCAGATTTCTGGGAAAAACTCTGAGAGTAAATAAAAATTGCCATGAAAGGTTAGAGTACGTGTACTTGTCAATTGTATTATTAGTTCATTATATATTAGTTCAGGCTATAGCCATTTTGATTTTTGCCTTCAAGCCCTACGAACTCCTCAAATCATAGTCGCTAGATTTTAAGAAGACCCTATTCGGGCTGCTTTACCTCCGCTAGACTTTACTATAATTGGAAAAAAAGTTTTTTTTTTATAAACATTCGAATGTCCTCCTTATCATATAAAAAGATTAATTTGTTTAAAAAAACTTTATATTTACAATAATAAATGACGAAAAAAGTATACTAACCCCTTAGCAAGTATACTAACCACTTAAATAAAAATCATATTGCAGTTTTCGATAATAATAATTGGATGTAACAAAACAAGGGTGTTAAAAAACAATATTTTATATTATCTTGTAAAAATAATATCAAGAAAATTAAAAATTATTTTAGAATATGAAAAAATTAAGGGATTAGCTTTCAATTCAATGATTACAATTTTATATTCAATTAATTTACAAAATCACTGTAATGCAGTGTGCAATAAAACCGCTTTCGTGATTTTAGCCCATATCGAAAGACAAACACATTTTTGTCCCAGGCTTTGTTTTATTCATACATAGTGAGCCTGTTTAAAAAGACGCATTCGGTTTGGGATATGGGGATAATTTAATATTAAGGCTGCAAGATGTTTCATATAACGTATCTTGGACTTTAACAGATTAGCTGGTTATATGACAGAACTGTTTATTAGTTTCTTATACTAATCAATAACAAATCGTCAAAACGGAATTATTTGACATTATTCTTTAAGGGTGATGACATCTTAGCGAAACTTACTTACTTACATAATTGCCCATTAACAATCCGATTAACGGAATTCGGCCTGTCGCAACACATCCTTTCAGGCGCCTTTGCTTCATGCGCGCCTACGCCAGTTGGTCACACCAATCGATGATAGGGCATCCTCGATTTGGTCCTTCGAACGCATACAAGGTCGTCCTCTTCGCCAACTTCAGCAGATCCCCGCATCAAATACCCGTCTCGCCGGAGCATCCTCCTCCATTCGAACGACATGACCGAGCCAGCGCAGCCGTTGGATAATTAATACGCTACCAAACGTCAATGTCATTGAGCTCACTGTTGGATCGTATGCGGAAATCATCGCCAACTCAGACTGGACCGAAGATCTTACGTAAGACTTTTCTCTCGAATACTCTCAAGGCCATAAAGAAGCACAAGCCTCTGTGGCATAAAGAAGCAGTGAGCTGTGTTCACTGTTGGATCGTATGCGGAAATCATCGCCAACTCAGACTGGACCGAAGATCTTACGTAAGACTTTTCTCTCGAATACTCTCAAGGCAGCTGCATCTGTGCTTAGTAGGGTCCAATCCTCTGTGCCATAAAGAAGCATGGGTATTATAAGCGTCTTGTAGAGTATTGGTTTTGTCGTATAAGAGTGAGCTCTGCTCAATTACCTATTGAGACCATAATAGCACGCGTTGGAAAGAGTGATCCTACGCTTGATCTCCAGACTGACGTCAGTTTTGTTGGTAACGGCGGAGCCAAGATAAATAAATTCCTTGACTACATTAAAAGTATAGTTATCTAAAAATCAATACACCGCACGTCTCTACGTTGTTTTGCCCTCATTTACTGCCAGACCCATCATAGTAGACTCCCGTTCAATAGCACTAAAGGCAGCAGTAACATCTCGCTTGGTAAGCCCTATGATGTCAATGTCGTCAGCGTACGCAAGCAACTGGACACTTTTTTAAAAAATAGTGCCATTGCGATGCACTCGCGCCTTTCGCAGATCATTCTCCATTACGAAGTTGAAGAAGTCGTATGATAAGGGATGGCCTTGTCTGAAACCTCGCACGGTATCAAAAGGTACGGAGAGTTCCATTCCTACCTTAACGGAGCTGCAGTGGAATTTTTAATCGCCTTATGACAGTAGTGACTTTGTGTGGTATCCATTGTTATGCCAAATATTAATTTAATCCAATTAAGTGTATTGTTCGTAATACTGGTTTGGAGAGGCTTCTAGCAGTCATAGATAATATAGCTTGCACTTCGGTTCTGTGATTGGTATTTCCAATTTCCAATAATGAGATCACAAGGTCTAGCACAGAAGCTGATTGGAATTCATTTTAACTCTCGCTACCATTGTAATGCTCAATGGCTATGTGTGATTCTTAAGAAAATCAGATCAATAAAGTTACTTTATATAATTCAACTATTTTTTGCATTTTTTTAAGGCCGCAAAACGCATCTTTTATTCTGTTTTTTTTATGAAATTACACAGAGAAATTTGTTTTCTTTATAACAAGCGATTTAAGTCGCTTATATTCCATATCGCCATTATATACAATTTAATTATTTTATTCTCGACAAGAGGCATAAAAATATTATGAATTTATTAACATTGGCATATTTAAACAAATGCCTTCTGTTTTTCTTACACATGTACTTACATTGTAAACTGACTTTAATCTCCTAAACGTACACATCAAGGGTTTTTTGCGGTAATAAAATGACAAGAATTTAATAATAATTACACGGTGCGACAGTTAAAATACACCCAGCTAATGACATAGTGAGTAGAACTCAAAAATATTTTTTTTATATTTCTCGAACCCTCCAAACTTGTTTTTTTTTTGACAAAAACAGTATTTTTAATCTTTTCACACAAAATTATTGATTACCAAAATATTTATTAATCTATTTTCAAAATCCAAAGTTTTTTGAAAAGGGCATAGATTAAGATGGTATACAAAAACATATGCTTTAAATTTACATGTTATGAGTTTTGATCGGGTAAACTTGGAAAATATGATTTCTTTTCTCATTTTTTCAAGTTTAGCTATTCTTAAATGCAAAATTTAATTAAAAAATATGAAATAAGTGATGACATTCTGCAAGTGGATTATCTTGTGAAGACATTAACACTTCGTTTGATCAAATCGGACAAAAATTACCGTAGTTATTATTTAAATAGTATAACAGTCGTGTTATATGTATATGTCATCTTATCAAATGATCTTTCAGTTAAAAAATTTTCACAATTTTTGGTGGTTCTTGATTGTTTATCGCAAAATATGTCAATTTCTCGTTAGCCCCACTACCAGAAGACGTATTTGTGTTTTTGCAAATATTATTATTTCTCTTTGTGCAAACATTGGCTAACTACTGGTGGTCTTTCAAACGTGAACTTGACACATTTTCCAACAAACAATCAAGATCCATCAAAAATTCTAGAAATTTTTGAACTGAAAGTTTATTTGAAAAAATATATAATATGGGCAATTTCGTGTCAAGTGACCCAATTTTTAAAATCGATGTCTTCCGATTTGGATGAAATTTGCACCAAGGTTAGCACTATTGGATAGTAGGCCAGACACAAATTTTCAGCTCTATCAGTCAAGAAAGGCCTTAAAGGAAATTGTATAAGCTTTCTTTTGAGCAAAAAGGGCCCATTTTGAAAAACATTAAAAAAAAATAATTTAAAAACAAAAATTTTGTTAAAAAAATAATTTTTGGAAAGATTGAAGAAATAGCTATCTAATATCCTTTGCAAAATTTTTGCTAGGACCAATAGGTGAAAAGTTACACACATTAAAAAAAAAAATCTTTATGACCAAAATGTCTAACTTTGGCCCCCTCTAACTCTGATAGAGCTGAAAATTTGTGTCTGGCCTACTATCCAATAGTACTAACCTTGGGTCACCTGAATCGGAAGACATCGATTTTAAAAATTGGGTCACTTGACACGAAATTGCCCATATGTACATATATGAAAAATATAATACGACTCTTTAAATAATAACTACGGTAATTTTTGTCCGATTTTATCAAACGAAGTATCAGACTCTTCACAAGAGAATGCACTTTAAGAATTTCCACACTTATTTCATATTTTTTAATTAAAGTTTGCTACTATGAACGGAAAAACTAAAAAAATATGAAAAAAATTCGAATTTGTCAAGTTTACCTCATCAAACCTCATAGAATATAAGGTCAAATAATATAAAGGGTCCGCCAAATAACTTTTTTTTTGAAAATGCTTTAAAAAAACTACTGAACATTTTCTCAAATTTCTTTTTTTATTTGAAAGTACAATCCTTCCGGTTAATAATGGAAAATAATTTCATTCAAATGGCTGCCCCGGCTGGCCCTGCTGTAGCCTACACGATCGGTTAAATTTTTAAGCACATTATCGATTGTGTGCAGCTGTATTTCACCAATGGTTTCACGAATATTGTCCTTTAAAGCGTCAATTGTCTCTGGCTTGTCGGCGTAACACTTATCTTTGACGGCACCCCACAAATAATAGTCCAACGGTATCAAATCGCAGCTCCGAGGTGGCCAAACGACATCAGCTCTGCGGCTGATAATGCGATCTTAAAAAACAGGGCGCAAAACATCGAGTGTAGCTTCGGCTGTGTGGCACGTAGCGCCGTCCTGTTGAAACCAAATGTTGCCAATATCCTCCTCTTCAATTTTTGTGAACAAAAATTCGTTCAACACGGCCCGATAACGATCGCCATTGACTGTAACGGCCACTCCTTGCTCATTTTCGAAGTAAAATGGCCCAATTATGCCTCTGGACCAAAATCCGCAACAAACAGTGACTCGTTTTGGGTGCGTCGGCTTTTCAATGTATGCGTGCGGGTTTTCTGTGCCCCAAATGCGACAAGTTTGCTTGTTTACATACTCGCCAAGATCAAAATGAGCTTCATCTGAAAAGATGATTTTTTTTCGGCATCTTCTGTAAGTCTATCGCAGGCCACTTAGCGAAGCGAAAACGCATTGGATGGTCAATTGGCTTCAACTCCTGAACTAATTGGACTTTGTATGGCGTCATACCAAGGTCTTTATGCAAAATTCGTCTCAATGATGTCTCCGAAATGTTCAATTGTTGAGAACGACGGTGAATTGATGTTGATGGCGCTTCACGCACACTTTCTGCCACAGCAGCAATATTCTCGGGTGTACGCACTCGATGAGGATGCCAGTTTCTTTCACTTTTTTCACAAGATAACGAACATACGGAGCTGATGGTGCTTCGCTTCTTCCAAAATCCGTACGCAATTTTCCCACACATTCTGCAACATTACCATGATTTTCACAGTAATGTCGCAATATTTCCCAGCGTTGTTCAAGCGTATACACAACCATATTCGTTCAGCGGAAGGAGATAAAACTAATTATCTGTCAAATCAGACATGAGCTAAGTGTTACCATTCACAAAATAAGCACTAGTTGAAAAAAAAACGTTAGATGGCGGACCCGATATATGTATATCTGTTTAAATTTTGGACATTGGTTCAGAAATGTCTGTGTAATCAATAAATTTGTGCGTAAAGATCAAAAACAGTTTTTATCAAATAAAACAAATTTGAAGGCATCAAGAAATATAAAAAAATATTTTGGAATTCTACGACAACAAAACTTACAATCCACACTATGTCATTAGCTGGGTGTATTTAATTTTTTTTATTATTTTGTCGCATAGTGTTATCTTCGGTATTGTGGAAAATAAAATTCATTACAGAATGTTAACATGACCTGCTTTGTTCCGCTTTGATTATTGCGGTAACGGATACAATACTCGGCATTTTTTTTTATTAATTTTATGAACGCATCACAAACTTAATTGATTTTTCGTTTCAATTGAGTGGTTATGTATTCAATAAACAACAAATTCTGTACGCATTTATTATTATTTAATTAATTAAAATATTTATTATTCATGCCTGTTTATGCAAGTTTTCATTGTTTTAAAAATGTAACAGCAAATGTATCAATTAATTAAAATTTAAAATAAGTTTATGTATTGTTTATTACATCATTCAAAATAATACGAAAATTCTGTAGAATAAACGAATAATTTTTATTGAACACTGAAATTGATATTCTAATAAAAATTAAGCTGCTCCAGACCCCATTCAGCGAACATATGTACGTCATTGTCGATGGTCGTTTACCTTCAGTTCCATTCGAATTGAATTTTGTACCACTACCTCGAATATTTTCCCGTAGATCGTATGTTTCCTTGACTCGAATTGAACTCGAATGCATCACATTACGAATGGTCCTCTCAGCAGGACGATTATGGTGGTCGTAAAATTGGCGAAGCGCTTGGTACATTGCCTGAATCGAATCGTTTTTGAGTAGTACATCCGTCTACGGTGATTTAACGAAACAAACTGAGTGAATGACAACTAATTTGATAGATGTAGCTGCCAATGTCTGGAAGTCTCTGTTGGCAGTCCCCACAGAAATATTTAATGAGATCAAGTCCGTTATCAACTACATAATCACTGAAATATAGCTACAACTTTTAGAATATTTCTTGAAAAGACTAGTGACCAGTCATCAGAGCCGTAGCGATCACTTGATGGATACTTTATTCCATACTTAATCGAAATCTGACTTCTTACAATCCAATAAAAATAAATTCAGCGGTGTTAGGAAGTCTGTGTTTTAATTTTAAACTGAAAAAGTGCATTCTTATTGAACTATCTTTTTTGTTATTTATGAAGATCTCTTTTCTGTTTATCTGCGTATAAGTGATACTGAAATGCATTTAATATTGCTCATACGTCGTATATTACCATTTATCTGCCTACAGAGGTAATTAGTGTACGTAGTAAAATTATTGTTTTGTTCTTGAATCGTTTAAAAGTTTAAATACAGTGAGATCAGTTAACATGTTGATATCCTATCCAAATATTTTTAATGACATTTGGCATGTTTATGTTATAAAGACGAAAGTTTGTAATTCTAAAATCTGAAATGAAATGAATAAATACATGCATTTAAAGAATTTAAACAATTTTATTGTAAATTTTTTTTAATTAAACCACAACTCATAAAATTAAATTCATACAAAAGTTTAAACCTTTTTCAAGCTACGGTGTGTTCTAGATTGAATATACATTTTTACATTCAGAATTGGTCATTACTACACTCTTCAGTTAGGATTACGACCGAGAGTCTCACAACCCTTATATTGTGTCTGTTAAGTTTAAACATTATTAGCGGTACCTACAGCTTATAGTTGATTCCGAAAGACAGATTTTTGAGAAACTTTTGCATGGCAATTTTATTTACTCTTAGAGTTTTTGCCAGAAAACTGCTGAGAGGAAGTTGTCGAAAAAATAAATTTTCGTATTTAATTTTTTTGGGGATGTCTGTCTTGAGGTTTGAACCATGGTCTCACATCTAATAACCGAATACACAACCTACTGAACTACGGCAGCTCAAGGATTGCACGTGTATAAAGGAAAGATTTTTTATTTTAAATATTTAGACATTTTAAATTGTTAGACAGATCTATACCCCATTAAATCGTTGGATGCTAAATTCTAAATTGCTGAGACTTCGTTATTGTTTAAAACTGCTTAAAAAACGTTTGGACGTATGGTCGACTAGATTTTGGCACACAGAATCCAATAAATCATACTAATTGCCTTCACTAATTCGCAAAGCTTATTAGAATTTTCTCTAATTGTAGTTTTTACAATATTAAAGAAATTTTCAATCCCATTTGGATTTTACATATTTTCTTATTACATCTCTATGTGTTTAATTGGTGTAGTTATTATTTTTCAAATCAGAAGTTTTTGAATTTCGTAGGCTAATAACTAATTTCTTTTATCGTATTATTACGAAAATGAAAAATCTAGGTACTGGTATTTTGCTTTTACATCGCTTAACATTAAAATTATAAACAAAAGCTACGAAAGCAAAACAATGCAGTAAAGAAACCTGTTTATAAATTATGGTACTGCTTAATATAACAACAAACACCAGCATAAAAAATAATGGTAAAAAAGTAAACAAAAATACACCAACAATACTGCAAGAATAAATGTAAACAAAATACACAAACAACACTGCAATAATAATTGTAAACATCGTTGTTTACATTTATAGAGAACATTCATCAGAAGTTCAATTACTCTTGTGTGAAGACGTTGTGTGTTTGAAGAGAGTAATCGTGGTCCGTTATCTCCGTTACAAAGATCTATCATCGAATAATTGTCTAGTAATTGTTATTGTTT
This sequence comes from Sarcophaga variegata, assembly GCA_932273835.1. Taxonomy (NCBI): domain Eukaryota; kingdom Metazoa; phylum Arthropoda; class Insecta; order Diptera; family Sarcophagidae; genus Sarcophaga; species Sarcophaga variegata. Next base: position 32,577,908 of record OW026359.1, on the reverse strand, counting down.
ATGCAAAGGGTATAAACAGAGGAAAAACATAACAATATATTTGTACAGTCACTCTAAACATTTCTTCACTGTTTCAAATAATAAGATGAACTATTCTTTAGTAAGTGTCTAACATTTCCTATTGTATCGTAAATATATGGAGGATATGTGAATTGCACTTCAAGGACCTACGAAAACATCGTATATGTACACAGAGTGTTGATAGAGAGTATTCGAGAGCATTTCAGATTATCCCAATATAGTTGAATGATACAAATATTTTTAAATTGCGTTAGTAATGATTGTTATTTCCTTAAAAAGTTTGTAGCTGTTAACAACTGTCAAAATTAGTCTGGCATCACAACCGATAAATTCAAGGTTTTATTCAAACATACAGTTTCAGAAAACGAAATTGTTGCCTTTGCATTACTATCGGGTGGGCCATCTTTCGGCTTAAATTTGAACCATGGGTTATTTCGAATGTGATAATACTTATGTCATTCTATTCTGACACAAAATTCGGTATATTATCTCCATAGAACGTTATGAATCGATTTACGCTAGAGCAACTTTGGGGGTTATTGGAATCTGATTAGTACCATATCAAGTTCAAAAATTAGTTTTGTATTACTCACCCATTTATCCAAACATAGGTTTCATCGCTCAGAATAATTTTTCCAAGCCTATGGTCGTTTAGAATATGTTCTTCAAAACAGTAGCGGATATACATAAGCTAAAAAATATTCACACCAAGGTCAAAAAGCTGAAAGAAAGCTCTTATAGGCCAATTTTTGTAATGCTCTCCACTTCTAGAGTAAACTGTTGGTCGTACAAGTACAAAGTATTGTAAGTATTGTATTGAAGTACAAGTACAATCATGAACACAAGGTATCAGCACCTGATTAATGTTTGCATAACACAAGGTATACTTTGTGCATCAAGGCCGTTAAGAGTATAACAATTTCCAATAAAATATAAATACTTTACATAATACATCATGATATTCGTTAAAATAACATAAATTTTATATTTTATTATAAGCATTATTTGTCGGCCTTAATTTATTCTTTAGCTTCATGCTTCCACTCCAATTCAGACTGTGTAAAAGTTTACGATAGCATATACTGCTTATATTTACAATTTAATATCAAACTAAACTTTACATATTTACATATGAGCCCTTCAGTGCACAAAGTGATTAACTCCACTTTTTGAAAAATCTTAAATTTAAGTGTCAAAGCACTTGGGATAGTCATAACTTTTTATATTTATTACAACTTTCCTGAATAGTAAAAATTAACACCATTAAACGACAAAATTTTTTGGGCCATTGAATAATAAGTAATTTATTTCAGAAGACATTTTGATTAACTCCATAGTCTTATGTAAATTGTTTCAATAACGTAATTCAAATGCACCACTAGCAAACGCAACGCATTTTAAAATTTACATAGTCAACTTGACCAAAATATTTCTTTAAGAGGCTGAATCAAAGTTAAAGAAGTAAAAAGAAGGCATCTCACGAATAGAACTAAAGACCAAAGAACACGTTCTTGCACATATTACCTTCGAAAAGACAAAACTAATATTCCCGTTTGTTTTAAAGATCAGTTGAGTGACGGGCGGATACACAAGTGTTGTTCTAACCCTTTCCGACCGTATACGCACAATTGAGCGGGTGCGTTTAAGTCTCTATAATTTCTTTGATATATGACGTTATGCGACATGACCGGCAAAAAACAATTGTGTATGATCTGTATTTGTTGATCATTGTGAAGACCCGTTATCAGGTTTTGTTTTTTCATACTATTTTGGTAGTTTTAGTTGTGTACTTTCCCCAGTTGTGAAAATGAGGCGAAAGGGTAAGTTTGCATATACATTAAAATTCTACAAATTCGCAATCAAATGGCTGCCGATCGAATGGCAGCATTAGAAAAAAGTTTCGTAATTTCTTTCGATTTAGAAAAATCTTTAGGCTTTCATAAACTGACTACATCTGTAGCTTATTTTAAGCGAAATGTATGCGTTTATAATTTCGGATGTAATGAATTCAGTAAAAATATAAACCACATGTTTGTTTGGCCAGACACTGAAGGATCTTGTGGGTCTCAAGAAATTTCATAGAGTCCTACAAAGTACATAAAAACTTATAGTAAAAAAATCATTTGAAAAAATAATAACATATTCTGATTCGTGTACCGGGCAAAATAGAAATATTAAAACTTAAAAAATTTAAATACTTAATTTTACTTTATTATTTTTTCAGTTGCCAAATCGATTAACTCCACCAGTCACATGAAATTTATAATATTACTGGCATTATTTTTTTTTTGCTATTCTTTCTTATAATTTTATATACCATCAGATGAAAGCTATATATGTATTTATGTATTCTACAATATATATTTGAATTTATATTGTAAAGGGAATTTTAAAAAACAATTTACATTATTTAATCGCATTTCTCAACTTTTTGTTTTATGGAGTTAATCGATTTGTGCACTGAACGGCTCATATTGTGAACTCTACTCAAGTGAAAATACATACATAGTATGTATCTACTGTGTAGTTTGTATTTCTATGCTATAACAAACATTTTTATTATAGTTCCTATGCATAAATTATCTTAAGTTTGTTAATAACTGTCAATATATTCTACGCCTTTCATATCTTTCCTTCACTTTTTCACAGCATCAGACTAAATTTCACTTGACAAGGTAAAAAAAAAATATCTAGATTTGTATGCGTGGAAGTATCATGTTTAATTAGTTACACGGGCATGTTTATTTCATGGTGCCTGCACTCTGTAACGAAGGTGATATTGTGTCAATAATGCAACAATACACACGGGTTAAAATCCAATTTTAAAATAAAAAAGGAAAACAAACAAACTGTATTCAGTGCCGTTCTGTCTAATAAACTCTGCATGAGTTCAACACAATTAGTCCCGTAGTTATTGAAAACCATGGGCCACCATTTGGGATATATAATGTTAAGTGCACACGTTAAAAGTCGCCAAAGAAAAGGAACAATTGCCACAACAATACCTAAAATAGCAAGGTTTCAACAATTTTAAAACAAGGTAACTAAATAAGTTAATTGATGTTTATATTGTACACAATGCTGTTGTAAACGTACAGACTACAACAGCGATAGCTGTAGTTACTTCACATCAAAATTATACAACAGTCAAAGAAAAAAGTTTGCATACATCGCTATATGTATACTTTTTCGCCCAAAGCTTCTGTGTTATAGTTTTTTAACATTCGTTTTTTTTTCAAAAATATTCTGGATTGTAAATGTCTTAAACAACGCTATACCATACATACATACATACATAATTGGTCATTACAACCCTTCAGTCAGGATTGCGACCTAGTTTCTCACACCACTTATATTGTGTGTGTTAATTTTATACATGAGTGGTAGTTTAAAGTCGACTCCGAACGACAGATTTTTGAGAAACTTTTCATTGCAATTTGATTTACTCTCAGAGTTTTTGCCAGAAATCTGCTGAGGGAAAGTCGCCGAGGAAATACTTTTTGTATTTTGTTTTGATGTCTGGCCTGGGGCTCGAACCGTGGCTTTACGTCTAATAAGCCAACACACTACCTACTAGACTACGGCTCTACATCTTTTACATTGATATCAATACAAAGGTGTATGTAGACTTTTTTCTTTAACTGTATAATCAACTGAAGGTTACGACATGACAGCATAGGCCACAGCAATATATTTTTTTATATGCTACTGGACAAGGGAATGCATCCAACAGTAATAACATTAATTTGAACGTGTCACATAGGCTAGTAGAATAGAAGCTTTAGAATAACAACAACAAAGTGATGTACATTATTTATAAACTTTTAATATGTCGTTCACCAAAAATAAACTCCTTGGTCCTAATGGAATTGGTTTTGATGATACAAATCAAAGGTACAGGATCTTTATAGTTATTCGAGCTGGTGCTCAGGTTTTTCACCCTATATGTTATATGAACACTTGGTGTTCTTTTATCCAACATAGGTTTCCCTATTGTCCTACAACATGTGATGCCGGCGGAACGGGGACGCTTAGTGAGAGATGACATGCATGCCGAGGAATGTAGCTGGACAGCAGACACCGTAGATCTTCATGATATTAGTAAGCAAGTTAGGCTTCAATTTGTCTATTAGTCGTTCGTGCCAAGGCATAGCGAAAGCTTGAGAAGCATCGATAAACACGGAGAATAACATTTCGTTTCTAGACAGCTTTTCTTATTTTTTTGCCATAAGTTGTGGATTTGTTCGATAGTGTTGTGTTACCTCCTGGAGCCAAATTGATGATTTGGAATACACTTGCGAGAATTTAATATCGATAGACTTCAACTGCTTTTTTTCTTAGTAAGGGATTACTATGCTCCCCAGGCCTTTTTCGACCTTTTTTCTTTAAGATAAATTTATTTAAACAAATTAATGTTTTTATATGTTATAGAGGACATTTGATTGTTTATAAAAAAGAATTTGGTTCAACTATCGTGGAGTCTGCAGGTGATATAGCGGTCTGAAGAGGGTCATCTCTGGCAACCATAATTTGAGGAATTAGAAGTGTCTGTAAGCAAAAATCTAAACGGATTCTTATAAAATATTGTTACGTTTTTACCTTTTAAAAACATTTAAAGTATGAGCTCGTATATAACAAATACAATAAAAATAAATTTGTGCTTAGTTATAATTAAATTTTTTATTGTTCGCACAATTCTGTTTGCCACTGTTCACAACTTGATGTAAACAACAACAATGGCTTTGTTTGTTATTCTTTTGCGTAAACAACAACAATTGTTCGACAGATCTTTCAAACAACGGCTATTCGTTTTCAAACAAGACTGACTGAATTGTTACTGACTCCGTTGCCTCCTTTGTCTTGCCTTTTATATGCCAAAGTAAACAGTCTGAGGTAAACATCATTGTTTCATTATTGTTGTTTGTGTATTTTTGTTTACATTTATTCTTGCAGTGTTTGTTGTTGCATTTTTGTTTACTTGTTTATTCCCTTTTTTATACTGTTTTTCGTCGGTACATTTTTGTTTACTTGTTTATCATGTAAACAAGTTCATTGTTTTTGTTTTTGTAGCTTTTGTATATAATTTTAATGTTAAAAGATGTAAGAGCAAAACATCATTTCTATTTTCGTAACTATACGCTACTGGCTATAGCCTAAATTAGGACATTTAGAAAAGGTTATTAAATAACAAAGTGGCTGCATTTAAAATTTTTCCCCCTGTTTTCGTATATTTTTCCTATGTTTTTTTATGGCCTCCATAAAGCATTTCTGCTTTGTTTCCGTTTCTTTAATCTATTTTTGTTATTCCAGCTAAGCAGGTGATTGGTCTGCTGTAGCAAGTCTTGGGATAATGGGGCTAAACCTACACGTTCCCAAAATTTCAGCGAAAGAGATCAAGTCGTTTTTGCTGAATCGTGCTCGGCAGCTCGAATAAAGTGATTTCGAGAAAAAAGTGTTTAAATTTAAGTTTAAGTATTTTGCATTTTTTTTCTTCATATTGTTTGAAGGAAATCAAAATTTCTACCCAAATTCCATGGCTCTAAAGTAACTAAAACCGTAAAAATTTAAATTTTTTTAATAAACCCCTTAACGATTAATATACACAAGGGATGGCAAATACTCACTCATATAGAACATTGGGTTGGAACTAGAAAAGTAACTTATAATACAGAATAAAGAGGGAATGGTAATAATTTTAATATTGCAATGATTTTTTATGTTTTTTTTATTTGAATAAAAAGAAAATATTGTATTCACATAAATTGACTATTTTTTTACGAGTTCTTCTCTTCTAATAAATTTCTCTTCTTTAGTTTCCTACTTGTACAAATCCTTACTTTTTACTGAATACAAATTCACAGCAGCACATACCATTCGTATTTATGATTTGATATCAAAAATAAATTGGCATTTTTACGTATCAAGTGAAAATACATACATAAATATCTGTGATAGTGTGGAATGTGAATACTTATCCTCTGACGTATAATTTTATTATTTTAGATGGCATAAGTGTATTTAGCTATATGCTTATAGTTTACAAAAAGTCTTTTATAATTTAGCAAAAAAATTTTCATTTTTATAGATTTTCATTGAATAATTTATGAAAAGGTCCGAGCAGAATAATAGAATTTCCGACAAATTTAGTTAGAAAAATTTTAAATACAGTAGAATGTGTTGGGTAAGTTAAAGACATACATACATACATAATTGGTCATTACAACACTTCAGTCCGGATTACGATTTAGTTTCTCACACCACTTATGTTGTGTGTGTTAAATTTTATACGTGAGTGGCGGGACCTACAGTTTAACGTCGACTCCGAACGACAGCTTTTTGAGAAACTTTTTTTTCATGGCAATTTTATTTACTCTCAGAGTTTTTGCCAGAAATCTGCTGAGAAGTAGTCGCCGAAGATATACTTTTTTTTTTGTTTTGATGTCTGGCCTGGGGTTTGAACCCTGGCTTTACGTCTAATAAGCCTACACACTACCTACTAGACTAGCCGACTAGTAGAAATATACTTGTTTCTAATTGTGTATATTCAAGCCATTAGTAGATGTATTAATTATCTCACTGTGCACCCCGTATATTTTTCTCTCCCATCTTATTATGATAAAGTTTTTTACAAATCCGACGTTCGGAGTCGACTTTAAACGTGTAAAACTAAAACACAACATAAATGGTGTGAGAAGCTAAATCGTAATACTGACTGAAGGATTGTAATGACCAATTACATATGTATGTATGTCTATATGTAAACGTCTCTAACTACAATATTATTTTCTCTTTGCCTAAATTTTAAAAAATGTTTCAATTTTTATTGATTTTTTCTTTTATTCTTTTATATTCTTTATTATGACATTGTTAAAATTCCTAATGCTTTCAACGTCTATCATTTAAATTGTTAAATATGTTTCTATTCTCCATCCACTCTCATGCAAATAAATGTTTCACACAGAATTGCAAATACATTGAAACAATATCTTCACCATAACGAAACAGACACATGTTTTCAGTTGAGTATGACAAACAAATGCTATTCAATTCAAATTCAGTAATTCGTGTAAATCTACATATTACATGCTAGTCAGTCAGGCAGTCACACAGTCAGCCAGTCATTCAGTTATGCAAACGATTTTCAGTCTGCCATGAAAATTATATCGTTTGTTTGTGATTTTTCAGATTTAACAGGAAACAGGAAATTTTTTATCGACGACATTTCGATAAAGCCGAATAGGAAATTGTGATTGTTTCCCTCAAACTGTCGTCTGGTTGATTCCTATTTTATACATTTTATTGTATTTTGTGGTATTGTTTTGCTTGTTTTTGTTTTCTTTATTTTGGAAGAATGTTACAAACAACTCTCAAGAAACTTCAAGAAATTTCAAAAAGACGTAAATGTACTGTGAGCGTCAAATTAAAGCAAACACCTCAATTTATTTGAAAAACACTGAAATATAAAAAAAAAAAATAAACAAAATTGTGTAGGAGTGGTGATCCCATAAGACCCCAAAAAAACACTCGACTATCTGCTACAATTGCCAGACTTGAACCAATTTAAGCACCGGCGGAAATGCTACGATAAAAGATCGTAGAAAGAAAAAATTCGATTAAGGAGGACCTAGAGCAAGCATTGCATTGTATGAATTGAATAAAATAACCACAGGATTCATCCTAAAACTAGTGGATTCAATGTCTAGGAGGCTAGAAGCAATAATTTAGCTTAATAGCTGCTTTACCGACGGTAAATGTGGTCGCCGTAGTCTAGTAGGTAGTGTATTGGCTTACTAGACGTAAAGCCAGGCCAGACATAAAAAAAAATACAAAAAGTATTTCTTCTGTGACTTCCTCTCAGCAGATTTCTAGCAAAAGCTCTGAGAGTAAATAAAATTGCCATGAAAAATCTCAAAAAATCTGTTGTTCGGAGTCGACTTTAAACTGTAGTTCCCACCACTCATGTATAAAATTAACACACACAACATAAGTGGTGTGAGAGACTAGGTCATAATCCTGACTGAAGGGTTGTAATGACCAATTTTGTATGTATGTAAATGTGATACCGGCAAGTTCTAAGTCAAGTTTCAGTTGTACTAAAAGGGTTCTACTACACCCATATAAATCGCGTGAATCTAGATGATTCAGCATTCAATGACATTCTCTGAGAGATATGTATATACCATTATGATAAGATCATCGATCTGGCATTTTCGTTGTAAAACCAGCTACGAAAGCGGGTTCATAAGTATGTATGTACATTCATATCGACTATTCTCAATATTTTTGGATGACTCAGCTTTTATATTTCCCTGCTCTTGCAATTTTTCTAAGCCATTACTAATGAACGGAAATGTTAAAAAATCACAGAAAAATGCTACAACACCTTCATAAAATACAGATTTTTTATATAAGTTTTGAAAATAAATAAAAAGCGAATCATTCTATACATCTTACTCTGACATACATATGCACAGACTTTGAAAAAATAAAAATAAATTTGTATTGTATGGATAGACAAAAAAAAAAAAATTATGAAATCTATGTTACAATGTTTTAAATACAAGTACGAGTAGGAGTCTGAGTCTAAAAGCGGCCAACATCAGTTCAAAGAAAAATAAATTTTTCGTATTATTTCCCTTGGGAAAAAGCTTTTTATAAAAGTTTTCACAAATCTAGCAATTATTATGGAAACTGTGAAAAAAAACATGCAATACACAGAGTCTCAGTTACTCTCGAATATAGCATCATCTTACACTGTCTTACGGATTCCATGTGAACTCAACATGTTCATCGTCCTTTAGACTTTGCAGACATCTTGGTTAGCTGCTGCACCTGAAACGATTTATTTCACTGCTACAATCACCATCTCTCTCCTTTCCTACTTCCTCTCCTTTTTCCTGTTCCCTCCATTATCCTTCCTTTTTAAGGATGTTATGTACAATGGGCCAATTCGACCTCCGGGTACTGTACTTGTCTTAATTGACAAGGATACGTCCTCTAACCTAACCTAACCTAACCTAGAATCACCATCTCTCGTCGAGAACTGTTAGGGCAGTTGCGCTATGTTAAGTGTACTTTAACATGGAATCTTAAGAGCCGATGCGGTATTTATTGTGCTTCTTCGAAAAATATTTTCCTTGGCTTTTCAGATCGTGAAAATAGTATATTACGTAAGCGAAATGTTTCACGTAAATAATAATACGTCGAGCAGTATTTCGAGCATTACAGAAGAATGGTATGTATGTAGGGTTGCCAGATTCCGATTCGCAAAAGCTGGACATTGGGTTTTAAAAAGCTGGACAAAACAAAAAAAAGCTGGACATAAAAATACTGAGAAAATGTTAATTTTGTTTTTGTCTAAATAATTTTTATTAAAATATCCATTGTTATCAACATATATACATAGATACAGTGGGGTGTACAAATGAGTATATGTTTGTAAAATTTTGATTGCATATAAATAAAAGTGATGAAGAAAATCAAACATTTTTTTTCATTTTTAATTCAGTATTTAGTACTTAACAAAATAATATAAATTTCAAAACTAAAATAATCAAATTCTAAGAAAAAAACAATAAAGAGGAAAATACCTCGGATGTACACAATTTTGCACCATTCCAAAATTTTAGGGAATACTAGTATTTTTAATATTTAGTCCAAAGACCCTTGTTATGTAAAACTTCATTTACTCGACTTGGAATGCTCTCCACCAAATTCTCTATAATTTCTTTCGGAATATTTGTGCATTCCAGATGAATCTGTTGCCAAAGCTCATCTAAATTGGTTAGGGCTGATCAATACTGTCCCAACCGTCTCTTCGCGATTGAACACAAATTCTTAATCGGATTGAGGTCGGGCCTTTGTGCTGGCCACTGCACTAATTAAAAACTTGTTCACTAAGCCATTCTTTAACGATTTTGGAGGTGTGTTTGGGGTTACCATACAGCTGGAAAAGTACTTCTTGCGCAGGATAGGCACTCTTGTCGACAAAATCGTGAAGATGGGTCTGCAAAATTCTCAAATAATCTTCTTTTTTCATAATGTTATTGATTCTTTGCAGTGGTCCGAGGTGCCACCATGTAAAGCAACCCCACACCATGTCATTTCCTCCAGCGTGTATCACCGTTTCCTTAACATGGTGTCTTTCAATTCTTTCCCCATGGGGGCGCAAGCAATATTGGAGTGAAAGCCGTTGAATTTTGGTTCGTCTGACCAGATCATATGTTTCCAGTCAACCACTGTCCAATTTCTGTGTTTTCAGGCAAACTTTAACCGCGCCTTTACATTTTTAGCGGTTGTCGTCCATCGACTAACGATATTCTCGTTTGCCAAAAAAGCTCCTTTTGGTGTTAAAAATGTTCCCCTTTTAATTTTTGTTAGCCGAGCATCTGCATTAGTTAGTTGTTTTTTACGACCTCTGTCTTGAGGCTTGGGAACAACAGACCGTTTTTGGACTCTGATGACTACTGACTGACTCCAAGTTGTTTACAAATTTCCCTGGTAGAATAGCCACTTCCAGTCCAAACTACAATACTATCTTCGGTTGATTTCGAGAGTTTCTTCATTTTTTAATAGAAATTGATTTTGTTCGATAAGTTGCAAAAAATATTCGCTCAACGAGATTAAGTAATAATTATTAAACTAATATTTTCCTAAAAAAAATCAATGTAGTGCAAAAACATGAAAAAATAACGATAGTTTTTGATTTCGTTTTTGCAAACATATCATAAAATGGAGACGTGCTAAATTGAGTACCTGCGAGTTGATTTTGCTTTGTTTTTTTTTCTAAGGGCTTGATGGTTTCTGTTTTAAATTTTATATTATTTTTGTTAATCACTAAATGCTAATTAAACGACAAAATACTTTGGAAGTTTTCTTTATAACTTTTAGTTTTATTCAATAAAAAGCGTTCAAAGAACAAACATGTACTCATTTGTGCACCTCACTGTATGTATTATTATTTAAAAATATTACAATTAAATAAATTCATTGCATTCTTTAAAATTTATTTAACTATACTTAAAGTTTTTCGGTTCAGTCCGTCACATACATATTTGCATATGCATATGTATGTATGTAAGAATTAAAATTAAATACTAAAAACAAAACAATAAAAAATAACAATTCAATCTAATTTGTACTTTGGTAAAAAAAACGTTTGTAATAAGTTATTGCAGTGAACTAAAAAATTTCTATTTAGCTGGACAAATTAAATTTTAGCTTGAAACTGGACAAGCATCAAAAAAGCTGGACAATCCAGCCAAGTCCAACCAGGCTGGCAACCCTATATGTATGAGAGTATTCTTGCAATTAACACTCGATTACTATATTAATTATGGTTTTGAATCGAGAAGCTTTACATAGATATCGGCTAAAAAGAACCACCCGATATTTAAATGCAATTTCTCCCTTATATAATGCTTACCTACTGTATTCGAACCCTGTCATGAATATGACAATTGAACATTTAAAGAGATTTTTTAATAATATTTTCAATACAAAATCTCCACCCATAAACTAAAGCCTTCTACGTACCTGACATAGCACATACATGCATACATCACCATACGTACGCTTTGTAATCAAGTATTCAAAAAATTCTTGGTTATTTAGGAACGTAGAGGATAAATATAATAACGTCGTTGATGATGATGATGGCAATGATGGCACTGCAACGTCTGTGCATTGCCGTAGAAAAGGTATGGCAATACTCATTATTGTACATAATATCACGAAGATACCATAGCATGTGTTGGAAATATTTATAGGAACACAGGATGCCTTAGAATACCTTTTTATTAAAAATGCATTGGAATTTTGCATCTACTGCATGCCGTAATGCTAAACTGCAGTATACAACGATGTCTTCAAATAGTTGTATTACATTTTAGTTTGGGAAGTTAAAGGTTTTAAAATATATTAAAATTTTTCTATTGCACCTTATTTCATAGACGACGATTCATTATATTAATTTGCGCATCATAAAAGAAAAAATAAACAAAAATAAGCAAACAAGACAATAACAAAATACACACACCATACGGTACACAGAGTTATACAAATAAATACGTGGCAAATTACGAGATGGAAACAAAACAAAGATCTAAAATCCAACAATAACACTTAAAGGAAAATGGTAATGTTAACAAAAGTAAATAAGTCAGTATAAATAGAGCAAAGATCAGTGGTCATGGTCTGTAGTGAATAGTCAGTCAATAACGAAGAGTGAGTTAATAGGCGACAGGTTTATTAACAAGTTTGTTAAGCGCAGTGGTTTCAAACACCGAAAGTTTGATGATGATTGGAGGTTTAGGGATTCTTTACGACATTTTCGTTTAGAGAGAGCATCAAGAGACGACCGGTATGTTGAGGAACAAGTGTCTTCTGTTCATAATAGACCAAGTTTCTAGCAGCATCTTATCGAGTGAAAATTTTTTGTGATAAGCTTTGTAAATGTTTCGTAATAAATTGTTCCAATTTTTATGAATATATGTATGTGGCATCTGCCAATCTTCATAGTTGCCACCTGCAAATAAATAAAACTAAAAGCGACAGTTGTAAATGTCATTTAATAAAATTCTCGAATATTCTATGCAATGCAAATATTTAAATATGTACATGAAGTAAATATTCCAAAAGCAAACATTTGTTGCATACTATACAGAAAAAGGCTGTAAAAAGAAATGGATTGCAAAAATACGTATACTGTTGTATAAAAATTTAAAATAATAAAAGAAACAATGAAATTTATGATGTCGAAACATGTGCTGTATTATTTCCTAAACATGGCTTTTCCTCTATTGTGTCCTTATGTAGAAAAAAGGGGTGATATTTCAACATAAATTCTATTGGTCAACTTTCATTTGAAAATTATACACAATATTGAAATTTACTTAAATTTTTATATGCAGCCTGCCACCGGCTGGGTAAAACACTCAAAGTCATTTGCACCAATATTTTGGCCATTGCCAAAATATTAAAAGCCTCTTAATATTAAAAGAAAAATTTAATATCAGCTTATGTGGCAACATTTTTCGAATGCTTTGTTGAAATTCTTGAATCACAGAAAAATCTCAGATATAGAAAAGGATTCGATCAGAATTTTATTGTATTCAACGCACTTTTGTGAAACTCTACTGATATTGAACTAAAAGTGTTGCTGGTAAGGATAGCTTTACTAGTGATAATCTGTGAATCGTCTATACAGTGAATTCTTATAATAATAACAACGAACTAGAATCATACTGGCCCATAAGTTTAATGTGACCAGTGAAAAAAAACTGTTTAAAAACGTGTCTACATTATCATCATACATACATGCATACATAATTGGTCATCGCAACACATAATTGGTTAGGATTACGGCGTACCTTCCCACACCACTTATGTGTGTGTGTTAATTTTATGCACGTGTGGCGGGAAAGAGTGAACGATTTTTGAGATTTTGCCAGAAATCTGCGGTAAGGCAGTAGCCGAAGAAATATTTTTTTATATTTTCTTTTATTAGAAATAAATATACCTACTAATTCCTAATACCTACTCGATTACGGCGACTTTCCCCTCTATCTCAGACGCATACAACAGACTGAGATTGAGAAAAAAATAAAGTAATACAAGAACAACTCGGTCAAATTGCATAATCTCGGTGGTCAGCTCAGATCATCTTCATGTGAGATGAGCATGCCCTAAATCTGTCTTGCAGAATATCCAATATGGCATGAACTGTGTGTGCCATTGTCTTATGTATTCGTTTTTTGTAATTCTATGTTCCATGGGATTTGACGATATTTGTTTTAGTTTGTTTGTCTGGTTTGTTTTTAGTAACAGTATTAATTATTATTTTAATTTTTGTTTAATCTTCGCTGTTTTTTCGGACTGCAACTGTGACAAACATGTTTCAAAAGCTGTGAATTTCATAAAGTATTCCTGTCGCTTCAAGATATCATTACATCTCTTCAGTCAGGATTACAATCTAGCTTCTCACCCCACTTATTGTGGTGTGTGTTAATTTTATACATGAATGGCGGGTTACTATAGTTTAAAGTCAACTCCGAACGACAGATTTTTTGAGAAACTTTTCATGGCAATTTTATTTACTCTCAGAGTTTTCCAGAAATCTACTGAGAGGAAGTCGCCGAAGAAATATTTTTTTATATTTTCGTTTTCATGTCTGACCTGGGGTTTGAACCGTGGCCTTACGTCCAATTTCGCCGGTTTTAATATGACAAACTTTTCATTTGTTGTAGGAGTAAACAAATATTATCGGCAAGGTCAGTCAGTTCAACTGAACTATTCACACATTTTTTTTTGCATAAATAAAATCAGCACAGTGTTTAATAACAGCGCTGCTAAAACATATTGAAATGCATAAAATGCTATCGTCAAATTACTGAAACACAGACAGAATGCAGGCAACAGTTTAAACGATTGTTTTTGATGGCAGCATTCTAAATACTCTTAAGTTGACGTGTTCGTGAATGCCTTTGAATGCATTCAGTTATGATCTCTATTCTTAGGGCCATTATTACAACTTGCCGTTAACTAAAGGGAGCATTTTAACGGACAGATAAATTGTTTTTCATTATAAGTGGACATTGAGTTAAGAAGTGAGCGTTAAACTAAAGAGAGGATTATCCTAACTTTAACTTTTGAAGTTAAGTTTATGTTTGATCTTGCCATATTAAATACTATCTTCAATATGCAACTTCAAATGTAAACAAAATGAGCAAATACAACAAAAAAAAAATTTATTTAATTGATCAGTATTATCGACATTGCTCCGCCACCGCCATATTTTTGAAAAAGTCAATTTTATTTTATTTGTATGTTCTAATAACGAAAAGAAGTTAAAGGTGACTTTAAAATTCACTTTAGCTAAATTTAAACCCGCTTGGCTTAAGAACAATATTCGCAACTCTCTATCTTACTTACCCCTCTACAGAGAGGTTTTGTCTCCCTGTGGAGGCTTCACTCCACTCATTACTCAGATTTTCTGAAGGCCTGACTCTCAAATAGTATTTCTATAGCCACAAGCCATTCTGTACTCCTACAGCAAACGAAAAGTTTTTCGTATTAAAACCGACAACTGTTTTACGTTCATAATCAACAAAGTGGAACTCGAAGTTGCATAATCTGCTAGCTGCTGATAACCAAAGCGAAAATATTAAAAAAACGTATAAAAAAGCAAATCAGGCATCTATAGCAAAAAGTGTTGAAATCGCTTTTATTACAACTGAAAACTAAAATTCGATGTAGAGAAAGTATTATGGTTCCTGGCTCGTCGCTAACTTTTATCAACTTTCTTGATCGTATGGCGGATGTATTCGTATTTGTTCACTGTTCACTAGCTGGTTTAAAGCTTGGAATCCTGTCAGAATTGTTTCTAAGTTGTATTGACCGCATCTTTCAAAGGCACTACTTGCCTTTGGCGATACGTATACCACGAAAATTTGCTAATTGCTACAAAATTAACATTTTTTAATTCGTTTTGTTGCGAAATATTTCCCACAATTATGGAGTTTATGAAGGACAGTTAAAAAATAGACCTGATTTGTTAGTAAATTTTCAATACAATTTGCTTCGTAAGTAGTGGCGTCCAATCACTTAGCAATTCAATAATTTCGGAAATTATTTTGCTTTAACTGTCGCATGTATTAGAATCATTAGTTATGAGACAAATTAGAAAATTCCCCAAACCATAAAATTCTCTACAACTTCATCTAAAATAACAAAAAAAATTATTTATAAAATTTAAAACTATATTCTATGCTCTCATGTTAGAAAAAAAATGGAATGCGCATGTTTATGTTCAAGTTCTTTACTGCGTAAAAGCTTGTAGTATGTGAGTATATATCTAAATTGGCATCAGTAATCAATTTGTATTTCAACATATTATGTCTCTCCAATCGACAAAATATCGATAAAGGTTTGAATTTCTATTCCGTTTCCTTCATTTTTTCAATAATGAAAACTGTAACTGTAACTGTAACTGTACATATTGCCGCAGTATGAGCACAAATATTTTTCTTTTAATTTAATTTTTCAAAGAACATTTGGTTTCAAGAGTAACTAGGATGATAGGAATTCATTTTAGAAACAATAATTTTAAAGAATAAATTTTTGGAGATCGCCGTAGTCTAGTAGGTAGTGTGTTGGCTTATTAGACGCAAGGCCACGGTTCAAACTACAGGTCAGACATCAAAACGAAAAAAAAAGAAATATTTCTTCGGCGACTTCCTCTCAGCAGATTTTTGCCAAAAACTCTGAGAGTAAATAAAATTGCCATGAAAAGTTTCTCAAAAATCTGTCGTTTGGATTTTTCACTGATTTATTGGGTTACAATTTTTTTTTCACATATTATCTGTTTTATTGTACTCCTTGCCCTCCTTATTTTATATAAACAAAGAAATTATTCAAAGTATTTGTTTTTATTTTTGTTTTCAAAAGTGTTATGTGAATTCAATCAACCAGATTTTTAATATAAATATATGCGTATGCGTTATATAGTGGACGAAATTTTAATAGTCGCAACAACACATTTAATAAAACTTTTATGTAGTTGCTTCACCTTGTTTCCAATTTATCAATATTTTGAAATACTCAGTAGTTGGTAACTAGGAAATATTTTTGTATACATTGTTGTTGGAATATTCTCTCGATATAATAATAATGGGACTTTTACTCAAAAAAATACCAAATAAAGTGTGAAATTTAAATAGGCGTAAGTACTTTTATTTAATTTTTACAGTTACAAAATGCAGATTTTTTGTAAAAAAAACATGTGCATCATGTGTTTGCATCAGTCAGTATCAGCATCAGTCCATATCGAGAATTCTTAGGCGCAATGCGTAGAGGAAAACACGTAACACAAGAGGAGCGATCTTTAATAAGAGTTTTAAATGAAGAAGGCTATTCAAAAAGGGAAATAGGTAGAAGAATTGGAAGATCAGAGCATCTGGTTCGTACGTGTTTGCAAAAAACGACAAAAAATAATCAATCAGCAAAAGGGAAATGAGAGAAGCACAAAACTGAGCAAACGCCAAATTGGTCAACTTAAACAAGAGGCCACTAAAAATAAGCTTTATTCTTCCCAAATTGTCCTGAAATTAGGCTTACCTGTAGGAAAACGTCGAGTTCAACAAATTTTATCATCTGACTGTAACATTAAATGGAAAAAATCAGCCAAATTCCCACCGTTATCATGCTCTCATAAATCGCGGAGATTGGAATTTGCCAGATATACCATGTCATGGACAGAGGAATGGAGAAACATTATTTTTTAAGACGAAAAAAAATTCAATTTGGATGGCCCGGATGGACACAGTCATTACTGGCATGATTTGCAAAAACCGAACGCACCCAGAATGAGCAGAAACTTTGGCGGAGGTACTGTAACGGTATGGGGCGGTTTCAGTTACAATGGTAAGCTTTAGTTGTGTTTCATTTATACTTAAATGAACTCCGAAACCTACGTGGAAATGTTGGAAGATGTTTTAGTAAATTATCTAGAAGATAATTTGGATAAAGACACGACTTTTCAGCAGGATAACGCTAGCATCCACGTCTCAAAAGCATTCTTTTCATCGGCTTCAATCCCAATTCTAGACTGGCCTGCTAGAAGTCCGGACTTGAAAATATTAGGGGAATCATGTCAAGAGATGTTTATAGCAACGGAAAGCAATACAACACAGTGATTGAGCTGCCTTATGCAGAGGACAATGTGCCACTTAGGTGGAGTTTTATGCACGACAATGACCCAAAACACTCCTCACGCTTAGTGAGGAGTTGCTTGGAAGAGAACAATATTAACGTGATGAAATGGCCAGCCCAATATCCGGATCTCAGTTCTATTGAGAACCTTTGGAATGATGTGGAGCAGCACGTAATAACAGCAAAACCTAAAAATTTGGCCGATTTATGGACAGAAATAAAAAAAGCTTGGTATGCTATTTCAGTGGAGCGCTGTATGGGACTTGTGGAAAGTATGCCAAGGAGATTTGCAGCTGTAATAAAAAATAATGGATACCCAACTAAGTACTAAGTTTATAGTGATATAAGTTTTTATTTTGTTACTTTTTTTAAATGTGAATACATTTTTTTTATTTTGTGCTAAGATACTGTCCAGGGTTTTTTGACGGTTATTCTATTCTGAACAGAAAAACAGCAAAGATATATGTAGGAATGACAATGAATATATTGTGACGTAATCTTAACAAGACATGTTACACTTATAAAAAAGAAATACGAAAAAAATAAAGAAATACAGGAAATATTTCCTTTTAAAGATAGGCAGTAGCAAGTGTGCTAACCTCATGTCCACCACTGTACATAGCTGCATCTATTAAATTTGAAGATTTGTTATTATTTTGTTTTAGTTACATATTTTATTTGACTTACTTCGAATGGAAGGGCATTAAGAATGCATTGACATTACTGCCAGAATAAAGTCATACAGTGGGTACTGCTTTTGTACCATAGATATTCACCATTATAGGCCAAACTTGAGCCAAAGAATCTACATATATTGATATTTAATTGAATAGTGTCACTATCATATGACGAATAGAAGAGAATATCTGTCAAACAGTCTTTTAACCCGTAGTGCATGTATTCACCATCTATTAACTGAACAATTGGGGCATCTCTAGATGGTTTTTTTTTCAATGATCTAGCATCCCTTGGTAGGCATGGCTCAATTTTCTTAAAAATTATCAATAGTTCATTTGGGGCACGGTTAGAAAGTAAATGCTTTACACCAGCCATGCACAACCCGCGGCCCGCGGGCCATATACGGCATATTTAACATTTCCTGCGGCCCTAAACTATTATAATTTGCTTACATCTTTAAATAAAAATAAATTTTTTTTATATTTTTTTTATAATAAATTATTTACTATCCTAAGAAAAAAATAAATATGTTTTTCAAATAACATAAAAGAATAAGTATAAATATAATTAATTATGAAATTATAGAAATACATTCCCTTAATTCTCATATTCACTTGTTTCAATTTATTTATTTGTTTAAGTGTTTAAATTTGAATCTCAGTATGCCATGGACCACAACATTTTTTACATGGAATTATAGAGATTTGAAATTTACAGTAGGAGTTATTCTTACTTTTCAGTTTGAGTTTGTATTTTGACAAAGTAACTTTGTAGTTTGTTTAGTTTTACTCAGTTTTTCTTTTTAATTTGTGTATCAAAAAATAATATGTCGGTATCAAAACAACTTAAGGAACGGAAGTTAGAAGATGAAAAACGAATTTTCCAAGAGCAATGGACTCAAAAGTTTTGTTTTATCGAACATAAAGGAAACATTATGTTTTTAATTTGTAAAGCAACAATTGCAGCGCCGAAAGATTATAACTTAAAAAGAAATTTTTAAAGTAAACATTCTGATTTTGATGAAAAGTATTCTGGTGCTTTAAGAACACAAAAAATTACTTCAATGGTCCAATTATTACAAGCACACAAGATATATTTAAAAAGTTCAATGAATCTACAGAGCAAGCAGTTGGAGTAAGTTTTGATATTGCGAATTTAATTTAATGGCAAAATCGTCTCGACCGTATACCGATGGTGATTTTGTAAAGAACTGCTTAATCGTAGCATCAAAAAAATTATGTTGTACAAAATGCACCTCGAAATTTGAAGCACTAAGTTTAAACCGAATGACAATACAACGGCGTATCACCGATATTTCTGCTGATATCGTGACTAAATTTTCAAGAATATTCCAAAATTGTATCAAGTTTTCATTAGCTGTTGATGAATCTATCGATATAACTTCCATTGCTCAATTGTGTACATATGCCCGTTGTATAATATCAGATTATGAGATTTTTGGAGAACTTGTTGAACTGTATCCAATGAAAGATCAAACAAGAGGATCGGATTTATTGCAGGCATTATTGTCTAGCATGCAGAAGCATAATTTGGATTTATCAAAGCTTTCTGGTATAGTGACTGATGGGGCTCCTTCAATGGTTGGTCCTAAAATCGGTATGACAACTCTTTTATCCGAACATATGAAGCAAAAAGGAATACATACGGATTTAATGAAGTATCACTGCATTATACACCAACAAAATTTAATTGGCAAACATCTGGGTTTCGATAAAATTGCCATAAAAAAGTTTCTCAAAAATCTGTCGTTCGGATCGACTTTAAACTGTAGGTTCCACCACTCATGTATAAAATTAACACACACAACATAAGTGGTGTGAGAAACTAGGACGTTGTACAATGGTTCAATTCGACCTCCGGGTACTGTACTTGTCTTAATTGACAAGTACACGTCCTCTAACCTAACCTAACCTTATGGAAGTCAAACCTTATTGCTAAACCAGGCGTCCGATTGTCGGTATGGCTTAATATGTACTTGTCGGTTAGCTCTAAAATATCGCTTCAAGTGGTATTACACCAGGCTGTTATGTATGCTCATGTAATTTCCGTTTTTTAAGCTGTTAACCAACCAAGCTGTTAACCAACCTCCTATCCCATCAAGTAGCTACAGATGAACTGTCATCGTTAATCATTATGCCTCTGAATTAATTAACAACATTAAGTTATACGCAAGACCTGTTATTGTGTAGGCATGTTAGGACCGATCCATTAAAATTAATTTGTATAATGTTGGGTCATGGAAACCAAAAGCAAAAAGTTTCCTGCTGTAGAAATGAAACTCATGTTTTTTTTTGGGTTTTTGTAAAGATTCAAAGAAAAAAAAATTTATTTTCTATATAAGGATCATGGTATGGTTTTACAGGATTGTTTTTTTCGTTACATTTGACGATTCACAATACACATACGATTATATTTTTAATCGTTATTTAGTTTTCATATAGAACTACAGTAATTAACAGAGAATAACATAAAAACAACAACCAGATTTTGAGTTATTAATTATGTTAGAGAGAGAGAGGTACAATTAATAAATTTAATAAATTTGTTTTTATTATTGGTTTTTTGTTTGTTATTTGTTTTTTTGTGTTATAATACTGATTGTTTTGATATTTGTTTGCTTAATTATTTGAGTTGGTTTTGTAGGTAACCAAAGCTTAAATAAAACATTCAAACACTATTAAACATAAAAATGGTTTTCTAACATAAATGGAGGACTGCTTTAATATCACAGTTTTTATAATAATACGGCAAGTCCTTTAAGGAAGTAAAAGGTTTACAAATAATTTTTTTCTTTTTGTATTTAATATTGAAAAATTTTTCTTTTTTTTAGTGATTTTAGGGTGTAAAATTGCTTTTAAGGGTATTTTGTTGGTATTTTTTTAATATTCATAAGGGATAACCATATAAGCTTATCAGTAAATGTAGTTATGTATACATAGTATATTAGTGTATATAGCTTATAATATGAAATACAAATATTATCTAAAAAACATTTAATTTTAAGTTAAATTTGTTTTGAAATCTTTAATTTAACAAACTTTCATTGTAAACTTATATTTTTTTTGTTTAATTTCCAGAATGTTGAAAAATTAATTATTTTTGCAATTTTCTTGTTTTCTTTAATTATATAATTATCATTAAAAAAAATGTCTTACGAAAAAAAGTTTCGTTTTATAAGCGTAATTCGAATTTTTCATATTTAAAGACTTTCAGGGTTGAGATTTTGTGTGTTTGTTTTTTGGTTTTTAATTTAAATTTTTTTATTTAAAAATTATTTGTTATTTAATACAAGGGAACATTATGTATTCAACAGGGCTCTCAATCTGTTTAACCCATTAACTGTTTTAAAAATAATAAAAAACAAATAAAAAATTTTTTTATTAAAAAAAAAGAAAATAAGTCAATTCATAAACTTAAAAATATATTACAATAAAGTTGGTCTTTTCAAAAACAAGTTTAATTTGTAATTAATTTCATTTATTGTACACTAAAATAAAAGCAATTTTTTTATCTATGACGAATTAACACGTCATGCCACCAAAAACTCATGTTTTGTACTGACAAGTATACTCATTGTAAACAGTTAAAGGGTTAACAGAGTGTATACATAAGATTCTCTTTTTGTTTAAGTTATTATTTGTTTTGTTTTATTATTAATAAATTTAAATTTATTTAAAACATCTTTGAATAGTGTGTCACATAAATACATTTTCATTTTGTGTGTGTGTGTATGTGTTAGTGTGTGTATGTTGGGATTGTTTACAAATAGGATTTAATATTATTTAATTTAAATAAATTATTCACAATATTTTTAATATTCCTTTTAAGTTTAATAAATTGTAAGTTATTTGTTTTCTTTTATAATAATTAAGTTTAGTTTTTAATGAATAAAAATATGTTAAATATGCTCTGAAGTATCGTGAAAACAAAAACTATTTTCAAAACAAAAAAAAACTATTTTCAAAATTACAAATATATTTCACTCGATTTCAAATGAGATCCAATGATTTCCCTAAAATCTAAATGAATTCTACAATTAAATTTTGTCTTCGCTAGCATTAGCATTACAATAATTTTTCTTGTATTTCAAAGTTCCAAGGTTTTTTTTTCATTATGAATTGACTTACATACATATGAATAATGCTTGCAAGTTATTGTATTTCAAATTCAAGTTAATCTGTGCAAGAAGTAGGTTTCTCTTCAAGCAATATCTTCAGCAACAAACAAAGAGAATTGTGGAGTTTAGTGTTGAGCTCACTCAGGTAGAGGTATATAAGAGAGCTGCCAATGCATCCTGAAAGATAAATTTGCCACACCACATTACCGTAATTCTTCAAGAATAATGCAATCCATAATAAATTAAAAGTACACAGTGCCGCATTCGACACTTTAGGCGTTATCAGTAACTTATTGAAGGGTGAGATTATTGATCATCACTCCGTTTGATTCCACTTGACTATTTTATATGGTAATATATGGGTCTCTCCACAATTCCAGCCATAGAAGCTAAGACTACAATTGGCATTTGCGAAATAGCATTTGAAATACTAGAAAACATACATACATAATTGGTGATTACAATCCTTTAGTCAGGATTGCGACCTAGCTTCTCAAAACACTTATGTTGTGTGTGTTAATATTATACATGAGTGCCAGGACCTACAGTTTAAAGTCGACTCCGACTTTTTATGGCAATTTTATTTACTTTCAGAGTTTCTAACAGCAATCTACTGAGAGGAAGTAGTCGAAGAGGTATTTTTTCAAATTTCTGTTTTTTTGGAGATGTCTGGAGCCAGTGGTTGAACAGTGGCCTCACGTCTAATAAGTCAACACACTATCTATTAAACTACTTCAGTTAATTGTAACAGTAACAACAATAATTTGCAACATATGTAGCGAGAGAAGATAGGTCGTAATTGAAACTGAAAGAAATAGAAATATTCCAATAGATATGCAAAGGGACTTGCATTCAGAGTAAGCGGTCATGGTTCATCCCTTGGTTTTAAAGGCATTGACTTAAAAAAAATATTAGCCTAAAATCAATACTGTGATTTAGAACATCAAACGTTTAAATGCTTTTGGAGTTGTCAATACGTTTACCTCAAATATGCAAGGAGTTCAAGTGATATAAGCTCCTTCAGTTCGTATGTCTGACAAGCTAACCTGATAATAATAGCATAACAATGTCTGATGACATTACTTTTTTTTTGTATTCAGGTGAGCTACACCTGATCTGAAAACACATATCGGATAGAACCTTATCAGTCTACCTACATATATATACGTGTATCCAATATCACTTGTTCAAGAGACTAATCTAACACTCTCCTTGCCGTGACATGCACCATCTTACTGATGGTTTCAATGTGACCACATAATAAAAACATCTGTTATATTGAGTCTGTTATGGGATGTAGTGAACTGGGACACATTAACGAGTTTATATAATTTTATACTAAAGTTTATGTCGTTATTATTATTGATAGCCCTTATTGGGTATCCGAATTTACGTGTTGTTACAAGGAAAATAATTTTTAGAGACGGCAAAGAGATTGCTGTACGTGTGGACTTTAGTAAAACACTTTTGATTTAAATTACTTCGCATGTGAGTTGTATTGTATTAAAGGCATTGTGGTTTACAGCGATGCTCTAAACCTTTATTAAAACTGTATACTCTGCTTTTGCCTTAGTCCAGTAGGTAGTGTGTTGGCCACTAGTTTAGAACACAGCTCAGGCAGCTCGAACAAAACAAAAGAGCGAGGAAAAATAAATCTTTCTGTCGACATCTTCTTAGAAGTTTTGTAGAAAAAACCCTGAGAGCAAATTAAATTGCCATGAAGAGTTTCTCAAATTTTTCGTTCAGAGTCGATGTTAAACTGTAGGTCTCTACACTCATAGACCATTTGGTGGTGTGAGATATTAGGTTATAATCGTGACTTTAAGTTTATGATGATTAACTAAGTAAGTAATAGAGAATACTTTGCTGTTATTAATAAGTGATTTGGTCCTATACTGTGTGCAATATAAACGTTTAAAAATAAGATACGAGACAGCAATTAATACATGATTGTTGTATACCATATTAGGTAGGTTATAAATAAAGTAAATAAAGGGTCTCTAGCCGTAGTCTAGTAGGTAGTGTGCTGGCTTATTAGACATAAGGCCCCGATTTAAGATCCAGGGCCAGACATCAAAATGAACATATGAAAAAATATTTTCTTCGGCGACTGCTTCTCAGCAGATTTGTGGTAAAAATTATGAGAGTAAATAAAATGGTCATGAAATGTTTCTCAAAACTCTATCATTCACTGTAGGCTTTAAACTGTAGGTCCCGCCACTCAAGTATAAAAATTAACGAACACAACATAAGTTGTGTGAGAAGCCAAATCGTAATCCTGACTGTAGGGCTGTTATGACCAATCATGTATGTTAGGTGTATCTAGAATAATTTTTAACAGAAAATAAAAACTTCATACTGTCATTATGTCATACCTTATAGTCTATATATAGTATGTTGAAGGCTCTTAGTAGATTTACATGTGAGTTTAACATTCATATCATTTTTCACCACACAGTTCCTTAAGGGCTCGGATTGTATGTGATGAAAGGAATACGAATATAAAATTTTGCTGTTGTTTATAGGATACTTATTATTATTGACCACTACAACACTTTAGTTAGAATGATGGTGTAGCCTCTTATATGTAGTATGTATTAAGTTTTCTGGATTAATTCTGTGAATTAATTTTAAGATCTACAGTTCAATTGTCAATATTATCGTAAACATGGAATGGAATCTCCAAAGCTTCGGTAGATGTGGTTGACCAGCTTGAAATGCGTGATATTTAGAGAGGCAGCACTGTGAGGCGTTATATAGAAAGTGATAAAAATAACTGCAGCAAACTCTCTAAGATTGAGATGTTTTGGGGAAGCCATTGTGCATTGAAGAGTGGTTACTGAAGGAATAAGGACATGCAAGGAATTCGTTTTCTTAAAGTTTAGAGTTTTGAATATTTTGTAAGAACATACATATTTTAAACATTTTTGTTAATTTCAATTAGTTTTTAGTATTTTTTTTTGTTATTAAGTTATTTAATTTTATTAAATTATTGTAAGTAATGTTTTTTTTAATTTATTTATTATTGTTATTATTATTATTATTATTATTATTTTTTATGGAAAAATACTTAAAAATTGTTTTCAATTTAAATATTCGTTATACTGTTGATTTGTTATTTTATTTTTAATTTTCTTTTTTTTTATTCCTTTAAATGTTTAAAGTCCAGTCAGTTGCTTTTTTATTATATTTGCCATTGAACCCTCATTACTACCAGTTATTTATTCATATTTGTGTTTTTTAATATTTTAACTTAAATTTAATTTAACTTATTTGTTTTTTTTTAATGTTTATAATATTAAATTTAGAGTTAAATATTAAATTTAAAATTAAATTGCTTTTAAAATTTAGAATAATAAGAATGTGTTGTATTTATGTTATTTTATTTTTTTTTGTTTTGTTTATGTAATACAGAATTAAATTTTTAATATTTTTAATTAAAATTAAATTCGTGTTTGTGTTTTTTTTGTTTAATAAAATCTCTAAAATTTTTTTCGTGTGTTTGTTTTAAAAAATAAATCTTAAATTAGTTATTAATTTAAGGTTTGAGGTTTTTTAATTTTTTTTTAATATAAATTTTTTTTAAGGATTTATTAAAAAATATTTTCTTTTAAACATCTAATGGTTTATACTGAATTTGAACAATTAATTGTTAAAAAATAAATTTTATATTTTATTTATTTTTTTTTCGTTTTTGTTAATTTTTAGTTGCAAAAATTTTTCAAAAAGTTTTTTTATATTTTTTTCTGATTGTTTCTGCTTGTACTGTACTGTGTTGGCAAGAGTTGCATTTAAAAGGAAATAATCTTTATGGAGAAGTATTGGTAAACCCTTGGATCATGCGTTAACTGTGTCATTTGAAAAAAGAAATGTTTTTGAACAAAAACAATACCATACATATGAAGCTGTGATCAACTACACCGCATACTGCATAGATTGGCCGTTATGAACAACTATTCAGCCTGCAGACGAAAATAAACGATTATGGGGTTTAGAAAACGAATGCCATAAACTTATACACACTGGTAACACTGCGGTTAGTGTAAGGGTTGTGGGTTCGATTCCCACTGAAGTCTAGTCTATTACACTACACCGAGCGTATACGAGAATATACATAATTGGTCATTACAATCCTTTAGTCAGAATTACGGCCTAGCTTCTCACATCACTTCTGTTGTATGTGTTAATTTTATACATGAGTGGCGGGACGACAGATTTTTGAGAAACTTTTCATGGCAATTTTATGTTACTCTCAGAAATCTGCTGAGAGGAAGCCGTCGAAAAAATATTTTTTCATATTTTCATTTTGATGTTTGACCTAGAGTTGGAACCGTGGTCTAATACCTTATATCTAATAAGCCAACACACTACCTTAGTTATTCGGCTATTACAAATATAACGTATTTTATAACTGTATTGGAATAACGAAATATTGTCGAAATTGATTACTACAACAATTACTTCAAATGTCATATAATCTGTCAAGGAATTGTAAACTGAGTTTAATTTTGGGTATAAAATTCGAGAAGTGTTGTAAAAACTCTTGTTATTGCTCACCGTAACTAGAAATATCAAAATTTCTTACGTCTGCGTTTGTTTGATCAATTAAGGCATTTTCTTCCTCCAGCGTCAATAGTTTAATCAACCTAATGTCCTCGTTACATGTGCACTTCCTTCAAATGCTTTGTTGTACTTCTCATGAAGAATCCTACCATCAACGTTCAATTTTAAAATCATATACATGGCCACATAGCACTCTACATCTACATACATACATATGTTAAAAATTATAAATATGTATGAATACTACTACCTGAGATATTGCTTCAGTATGTTACGAGCCTCGAATTAGACAGAGTATGTATGGGTTCTGTCTGCAGAAATATAAACTTATTGGGAATATTTAATGCAATTGTATTACGCTGGATCTGGTATTCAGATTTTTTCCTAATGGAATTACTGGCGATTTTAAGGGGACAGCGGGTAAGTTACTGTATGGGAATGGCTTTCGGCCGGAACCTTTCATTTTGAGAAAGAATTGATTGGGAAGATAGCGGTAGTCAATAGAAGTTAACTACTATGTAAACAAGGAGGAATAGTTGATTTGACAACGTGGTGGTGCTCAGGCGTAAGGATATTGCCGTAACATACCAAAGACAAATATAAGCTTGAGCAGCCCAAAAATTTGTTTGAAAAATCACATTGAAAGTGAGCTTTCCAGAGAACAAAAGCATACAATCGAAGCCCATAGAAGGCGAATCCCCAACGGGGCGTGATATATTCTTCAACATAATTATGTAGAATACAAAATACTGAAGTCGCCAAAGTCTAGTAGGTTAGACGTCAGGTCACGGTTCATCTCCAACAAAACGAAGTATGAAAAAAAAAATTTCTTCAGTGACGTTCTCTTAGAAAATTTCAGGTAAAAATTCTTAGAGTAAAAAAAAGGTTTTTTTGATCCTTAGGAAACATTTTCAGTATTCCCATCAAACTTTTGAACATCTGATCTCAATTTGTAATGATCTTTAGGTCTCAGCAAGATACTGATTATTTTGTAACGGATAACTATGCTCAGTCACACGCCCTGGCAAAAGATGGAGGAAAAAACAATAGCGATTGAGATATCTTGTGATTCTAAGAAGAGAACAGAATTAACAAAAAATTTCAAGAGTGTATTTTCCCACTCCATTTTAAATGCAACTCTTGGCTTAAGCCATCGATCATACGCTTAGTTTATTAGCCTGCTATTCATAAGTCTGTTTTTTTCTACCTTTTTCACCAGCCATTTAATATCCCTCTTCTTAATGTATATTTTGTTGTTGGATTTTTAAATTTAACACTAAATTTTCTTTTTATAATAAATTTTTTCTGTTTTACGTTGCTGTTAGCTTAGCTACTGTTTATACCATAAGAGTTTGTTGGTTTTGTTCTACAATATTTGGTTGTCAAAAATAATTATTTTTTTTTGTTTGTTTGTTTTGGTTTTGTTTTCTTTAAATATGATTGTTTTAAGCATTTTATTTTGAAATCATGCCGTATGTCCAATTAATTCTCATTCATATCCTTAATGGCCTGCAGGATGCGTTTAACATGACCCACTTTAGTGACACCCAAATCTTTAAGATCTCGACGGCCGAGTGTAAGTAACTCCTTGCCACGTATATCATTGCGTAAGAAACTGTCGACATATTCGGATAGTTGCATGGTTTCCAGCCAGGTGACCACCTCATTGACACTCCAGTTACTGACCGCTTCACGGGTATTGGTAAGTGGCGGTTTGAATTGTTGCTGGCCAGCCGTAGAACCAGAACGTAGACGAGTCCAGAAGGCTCGTGACTTGCGACGTCCATCACCTTCTTCATTGGGAGCCAAGACATTGAAATAGGCCCTTAACTTGCCATCTACACATTTTTGCACCGAACACTTTTTCAATTCCATTTCCATGTTGGCCAAGGCGGCGCTTAATTTACTTTCTAAATCCTCTCTTAAAATCAAACTGTGGCCGCGATCACGCAACAGTGTACAGGCATCATCGTACAGTTGACGTGAAGAATCAATCACCTCCACTAGTTTTGTGCGTAGAGAAGGTCCTTCCAATAACTTACCCTGAGGATGTATGCTCTCTAAAGCATCTTGAGCACGACAGGCCACCGCATACAGATCATGTCTCAAGGTGGGGTGGGATATTATCAAGAACTTCACCCATTTGACTAAAGAACTAACGGCCTCTATGAAATTGAGTAGCACATAGCATTCACGTTCGGATATAACATCATCGGTGGATGTAACATGTTCCGAGGCAGTGGAAGAGGTGTCTCGTTGTATGGATATGCTGTGTTGTCGTTGTTTTTCTTGCCACGTCTTTAGAGAAGCTTCCAATGAACGACTTCGACATAACATTTGTACACGATTTTTGTGTAGAATACGTATCATACCGGGTGGCTGTAGCCAGGCTTCACCATCCACTTGTATGGGTATTTCCTCATCGCCCAATATATTGATTTGTACACTCTGACACTGAGCAATACGATGGTGCTGTAAATTTATAAGGCGCGAGGCGGCCATTTGTACAGATCCAAATACAGCTACAACTTCGAGGATACGATCATCAAAACTAGGGGCCAAGAAAATATCATCCTTTTTAGAGGTGCCCCAAAAGTTGGTGCCACCCATGAAGCTAAATTAAAATTAAATTACGAAACTGTTATGAACGGATACGATAAATAAAAACCTACCTGGGTATATTTAAAATAACAATTCCCTGTAATGAAGGCAAAGGTATTCGCTGGCCATCACATTCCAATTGTACACGTTGCTCTAAATTTTTACAGGTCTTTTGCAATAACTGCTTAGAGCCCAATACACCATACCACATGTAGTTTTTGGCACGCGAACGGCACTTCTCTGGATGCTCTTCACGTTTATTATGGAAATCCAATGAGATTTTGGCATCAATGCCGATGCCAAAATAGTTATTCATGACACATTTCTCATGATAGCCGGCCAACAGGGTTTCATCTGGATCCATGAGGGGACTGACTGCAGCACACAAAGTATCGGCATTGGCCATTAGACATTTGGAAATAAAACTAGAGCCGCCGGTTAAATCTGCGAAAAGAGAAAGACAAATTTTGTTAAATTCCTTTAACACAGTAAATCATTAATCATTCCACTACTTGGCCAATTGGGTAATTTCACAATGGGATTTATAATGGGCAATTTGCGATTATCCTCTGTGGGTGTTTTATCTTTTTCCTTTTTGTCCTTGTCCTTCTCCTCCTTTTCGGGTGTGGCAGCAGCAGCAAAGTGATCGAAACCAAATAAACTGGAACCCATAAACAAACTGGTCTTCGAACCTTTGAAATTTTGCAAAGCGGGCAAAGCTTCGTTGGGCTAAAAAAATAAATCGAAATTTCCAAATGAACGTTTGGCGGGCAACTAATTCAAGTTCAAGGAACTCCTTTTTTTTTTTTTTTTTTACTATTCTTATTGCATAGCAACAAACTACAAGAGATATATATGAGGGTATGTTTTGATAGTTTTAGCATATGTGAATATGTAACAGTACAAACAGTAAAAGAAAATGGCTTTTTAATTACAAAAGAAAACAAAAACAAACCAGAAAAGTCAACTTATGTTTCAAACTCTACATTTAAAACTGAATTTTTTTTTTGGATAGTCAACTACAGAGAGTGAAATATTTTTTTTATTTGTAGGTTAGGTTGGTTTGTTGGTCTGAAATCAAAGGATAGGTTTTTGCCGGTTCTAATTGGGTATTATTATTGTTTTGGTTTTAATTGTGGATTTTCTCTCTCTCTCTTACCAATGCTATAAGTGGTCTGATTAAGGCTAATGTGGCCAAACGTATATCGGGTTCGGCAACCACAAAAAATCTTAGACCCAAAAATTTGTATGCCCGCTCCGACATACACATACCCTTCGATTTTTTCTTCTATAATTTGTATGGAATTTGATTGATTGTTTGTTGGCAGCCAAAAGAGACAGACAGCGTGTTGTTTAAATGAGTGTAAGTGTGCATTAATCAGTGTAGAAAACAATTTTTTTGTTTTTGCTTTTTAATTGAACTTTTAATAGATAAATAAGTTTTTAACGAAATGGAACTGTAAGCAATGTTAGGAACATAGTTTGTAGATTAAGGCTGCCTTTGCTAAAAGGCAGCAAGAGAAAAAACGACAGTTGATGAGGCGTGTATGGTATGTTGTATTATATGTTGCATCAAGCAAGCAGCGTCACAAAAGACTGCTGTGAGAAAGTCGCCGAGCTGGGGTTTAAACCACGGACTCTCGTCTAATAAGCCAATTAATAATTTAAAAGCTTAATTCTTAAACTTAAGGGCTTAAATTTTCCTTATGACCACTGGATAGTAGCTGACACAATAAATGTTTTATTGTCCTGAATAATTTAAGATAATCACGACAGTATGTAACTCTTTGATGCTGGTGCTATAAGCTCTGCGGGTTTTAAGTACATTGTATGTGATAACAGACGAAGTATGGCTTGGATAATGGAAAACAGGTTGAACGCAAAACTTATTAGAGGTCAACGTAAGCTGACAGATTCTTCCTTCCTTTGGCAAGTGTTCTGCAACAAGGCAAAGTAATAAAAATACATTTGCAAGCGTAAGTTATCACAGTCGTAAGATGTGCTCAATTCAATTTGGAGCCAAATATTTAGCTCCAGTGGTTCATATGTTAGACAATCCAATTAAATGAAAATTTTTTCTTTCAATATCACTGGTTATAAGGGAATTTAGGAAAATGAACAGGCATAGAAGCTTGCCAGACCGCTGATGGAGCCTGAAATTTTCTGCAGAATTTAATACTGTGTACACACGATCTATTGTATTCCGTACATACTCTATGCGGTATCCCTTTTAAAGTCTCCCTCAAGCCTATTGCCTTGACAAACTTCGGAATAATGGTCAGTGTCGCGGTCTCTGCACTTGATAAACGTCCAGGTGTAAGCCTATTAACTTGACAAACTTCAGAATGCTGCTCGGTGTTTATAATGCCACTACCCTGCATCTGATATGGACCCTGGTGTTTCCTTCTGGGGTTGCAGTAATGCCTCACACATTCTAAGAATGTGTTTCTATGACTCATTTTCATTGGCACAGAATCTACATGTTGGGCTCGTGACAGTCTCCATGTTAAATAAGTGTACCCTGTGTCTACAGCGTCCTGTCGAAAGAGCGGTTATCAAACTTTGGTTATTTCTTGCTATGCTAAATGACAATAAAAGGAGATTTAAGTAGATATTGCGGCCCGTTGTGATTCCACAGATAAATGCAGACCCTGTACTGACCGAATTCCACCAAACCCAGTCTGGGTCAGTCCTGGGGCTGAACACTAAAGCACGACTCCCTTTTGCTGGAGCCCAGCCTTAAATTTTAATAAACGAAGCTATTTCCTTGATATCAATGGATGATAACTCCGTTAAGCTGACAAGAAATGGAGAGCTAAATAACCTACATCTGCATCTCGCAATTGATGGGCATTGAGAGATGCATTAGACTATCAATGAAATACAAAGCGAGGACGATACTGTTTTTAAGTCAGCCTTCTGACCAGGAATTGTAGACTTAAGGAATATATTTACAGAATAATAAATGGTTTAAGCTTAATGGAGAATAAATCTCTTGAATATATACTTGGAATTTATGCAGCATCAATGCATCCTCATGGGGAAACAGTTGAAGTTTATTAGGTACGAGGCGAATAGCTACGTTTTTTTATACCAGATAGCACGGGAACCTTTGGCAACTCTTTAGGGAAGTATGTTAGTCGTTTCGTAGCAGTATTTTAGAATTACGACTTAGCTTTTCACATCACTTATGTTGTGTGTGTTAATTTTTATACAAGAGTGGTGCGACCTATAGTTTAGAGTTGAATTTGAATGGCTATTATTTGAGGAATCTCAGAGTTTGGGCCAGAAGACTGCTGAGAGGAAGTTGCCGAAGAAATATCTTTTTGTATTTCATTTTGTTGGAGATGTTTGATCTGAGTTTGAATTCTGGCCTCACGTCTGATGAGCCAACACACTAGCTACTGGACTATGGTGACATTCCTCTATACATTAGAATACAATAATATTAAAAGAGTGGTCTCACCACCGGCTTTCACAGACAAGACAGACAGTAGAGCCTTTACCAAAGGTCTGGCAAAGCAACTGAAAAGCTGGGGAAAAAATTTATAAAATCGTTTAACAACAAACACATTTCAGTTCCATTTCGTTAAAAGACCTTTTAAAGAAAATAACGTACACTATAACGTACATATGATTAAAATAATTAAATAACGATTATATTGTACAAGTAAAGTGAATAATAATTCAACAAAAAATTAAAATTTTGAAATACATACCAATTGCGTTCGCTAAAATATTGTTTTTAATTTTTTTTTTCTTTTTTTGGAAAAATTTTTTGTTTTAAATATTGTCTCAAATATATAATAATAATTTAATAATAATAAACAATATAATATATATATATTTAATAATAATAAACAATATAAAAATGAATAAGAAATAAAAATAAATAAAACAATTGTTAAAATATAATTCGTTTTGTTTTTTTTTCATTTAACTTATGTTTTTAGCCGATTATAGAGCGTTTGCAGGCTGTGATTAAATTTAAATGAAGACACCTAAAATACAACAATAACAACAACGAAAAACAAAAACAAACAAAAATCCTTTCCAAAAATGTTATTCTCTTCTCTATTTTCCAACTTTCTTCTCATTTGCTTTGCTTTGATTTGATTTCTTTTCATTCAGAGTGTATTTTTAATTTTGTGTTGGTGGTGTGTGCATGAGAGCACATTAACTTACCTTAAACAAACTGCCACAGCTAATGCGTCGACTAGCGGCTGGTGAGGAGCTTAAGAAACGTGTATGTTCCGGATCCAAACTTAAATAGTTGGGATTATAGCCGGAATGACGACGATCCTTTTCCTTATCGAACTCACGCACTGTTAAGCTGGCAGTATGACTGGAGTGTCGTCGTATCTCTGTGGGCACACGTACTGTTAATAGACTACTGCAGGCATCCGGATCTAAGGGCCTGATGGCATCTCCTCTAAGGGGGGTGGGTGGTCTAACGACAACACTTATCTGTGGATGATGGGGATTTACGTCATCAAATGATTCTTTTTTACACGATTCATCAAAAGTAATGCGCTTTACATCTTGTCCTTGTCCAGATTTCTTCGGTGAGCTGTGAATGTTTGTGCCACAGCTGGGCGTCTTCAAACAGGATGTGTTGGTGGTTTCACTAATTTCTATCCTTATGGCGGTGGCTGTTGATAAATCATCCTCTGACTGATGGCCGCTGGTCGTTATGATGCTGCTGGTAGCCGCTGTGGCCGTCGATGTCGTTGTTGTGCTTTTCAAAGCTCCAGCGTCCAGTGTTAGCTGCTGTTGAGATGATACAGATTTCGAAGTGCTTTGTTTAGTTTGTTTAAGGGAAGTGCGTTTTTTGGTACGCTTTAGATTTTTTGTTTTTTTTATTTTTTATTTGATTTGATTTGATTTGATTTGATTGGATTTGATTTAAAGTAGTGGTAGTAGTAGTTGTAGATTTAAAGAAAAAGAAATCATAAATTTTACCTTAATGATGAAGCCAAACCCTCATATTTTGGTAAATAAACTACACATCGTTAACAATATGTACAAAAGCAACAACAGGGAAACGTAATAAAATTTGTTCTTTCGGCTTACCTTGAAACTTTGGCGGGCTATATCGTTACCTTCCACAAACTGTGCCAAGGAACAGTAGCGTGGCGGTTCACGTATTTTCTGATCATCGCAACGATTGTCTATTTCGAATACAATGTTTTCAAAACCAAATTGCTGGGGATTATCATCGCTATCCATATGCACTAAACGTGCACTGCGTGGCGGTGAGGAGTTGCGTCTGCGCGGTGCAGTCGTCAAAGGCTTTTTAGCACGTGCCGGTTTTGGCGGTGGCTTAGGATTGGTATTGGCCGCCACATGCTCCGAACACAATGTGGTCGAGTCTTCGGTTATGGTATTATCTTGTAAAGCACAAGTAATGTCATGACCCAAAACTGAACTTATATCATCCATAATACTCTCACCGGGCATATTTTCGGTTTCATCACTTGTTTCCGGTGAGTCAATATGGCAAAAGTCGGCCGATTCCAAGTTCTATTTAAACAAAAATAATAATGAGATACAAACCCTCCAAAGAATAAAGGCTAACCGGTGTATTTGTTTCCTAAACCAACCTGTAATAAGTCACCCAATTGTAAGGCAGGCGCCGATTGTTCTGCTTTATCGAATATCTCAGAGCCAATACTGATCTCTTCATTACTAATGGCCGACAATACATCACTGGCATCGACTGGTAACTCTTCCGAACAAGAGCATTCATCCTAGAAAACAAGATTTGAAACATTTCTTAGAAATAATTTTGGAAATTTCGCCAAGCACTGGGAGAACATACTGTGTTCCCATCAGTATCGATTATGGTTATATTATCACTTGTATACACATTATTGGGATCTTTATTAGGGTTTGTATTTATATTGCTGGTTGGTACCTGTAGCTGGCAAGTGTGGATTAACTGTGGCGTTTCCATATCTCTTTCCTCCTCATCCAATGATTCTTTGTTTCGATTCAATTCGCGACTCATATAATAGTTGCGTTCGAATACTTCGATGGGCCGATAGTCTGACAATGGATCCACCATTGTCTCACTGGTGATAATTGGTACCTTGAGGAAATTTCGTTCGGTTGGAGTGGTAGCACCTTCACTGCCAGGCGTTAAACGATTACCAGCATCGTCTATATTGGCGCCACCGCTCAAAGACATCCGATGTATTTTATACGTGGTTTCCCCATGTGCATTCTCTTCCTGTTCTTGTATGACTTCGGGTACGCCCGAACTGCGGCGACTATCGGCAAATTGTCTGGGAACGGGTAGACTAATGGTATTGAAAAAATGTTCATCCATGGATTCACGCCTGGTGTCCGGTAAAGGTGATATGCATGTTAGACGCGATGTCTCCATAGTAGGCGATATTATGTTAATGGGTGGTATAATGGGTAATGGGGAGGTGCATGGTGTAGAATCACTGGATGTGGTAGTGGGTATTTTCAAGGCCTCAAAGGGGGTAACGGATAGTCGGCGCTGATAACGTTTTGGTCGGCCAGGCTCCGAATGTTCGACAACATTATACATGGCACGCTTAACGCTATTAGCACGACTTTGTAGTGCCTCCCGTTCGGTGCCTCGTAGCGAACGGCTGTTGCGTCGCTCTTTAAAATTCAGTTGATCCTTCTCATTTTTCTCAATTGATATGTTTGAATTTCTAGAAAAAAACAAAAAAAAAAAACAATCATCAAATAAACTGTCGTTCTTCAAAATCCCAGCCATTTGTGATACCCACAGTAAAGAAGTTGATGAAGGTGAGGGTACCGGTGATGATGGTGCTGATTTTGCTATGATATTACTTATGGTGGCAAACAGTTCATCGCCATTATGTGAACCATTCTCTTCCTCTTTCAATGCATCCAACAACATATTCAGTTTTTGTCTTAGAATGTCACATTTTACAGTCAATTGGTCATCCTCCTTACGGTGCTCACACATACGATCCAACAGATCATCGATAGTTTCACACAAGGTCTTTGTAGCTGTCATTAAAGTGGGCAAATCATCGGTTTCCACTATTGAGCGTAAATTTTCATTGGCTGCCGTAACCATGCCCGTCAACAAGGCTTCCTGTTCCGATGACAAAGACATTTTCGGTATTTTGGGTTGCACGGGTATGGCCTTTTCGAAAACCATAATACTCCAGCGATCCAACATTTTAGTGCTTGCTGTTTCATATCTCTCCAGTATTTGAGGCAAATGGGCATCATCATCGCATGAAGAACCCCAGCCCAAGACACGAGCCAAATCATTACCCGTACCCAAGGGTAGAACAGCCACTTGACATTGTTTCTGGCAAAAGTTTTTTAAAAATTTAAATTTCGTTTTTATATTTCTGTTCGAAATTGTACTTACGTGCATGCTAAAGCGATCGATTTCACTTAACACCCAGCCTACAGAACCATCGCCAGAACAAACCAATATGCGAAATATTTCAAAATGACGAAACAGTCTTAGGCCTAAGCCAGGGCCCGTTGATATCAAATCAAACACCTGGGCTGGATTTAAAAGTTGCTTGAAGCGTCTTAAAAATTTAACGCCTTGATTGTCTCCCGACTTGGAATTGACAAAGACCAGTAATGGAGAAAAATTTCCTTTAGGACTTACTACATCCCAGGAATCATCATTGCCTATAGAATGGACACAGGTCGGAGGTACTACTGACAATTTGGCGGGTCCCATGGGACAAGCCACCGCTACATTGGGTCGACAGGCTACATGCACTGTTGTTCGACACCACAAACAACGCCAATCCTGCAGGCGTAAAACCGAACCACAGGTTTTCTTACACGCAGCACATGTAGCCGACACTG
This sequence comes from Sarcophaga variegata, assembly GCA_932273835.1. Classification (NCBI taxonomy): domain Eukaryota; kingdom Metazoa; phylum Arthropoda; class Insecta; order Diptera; family Sarcophagidae; genus Sarcophaga; species Sarcophaga variegata. The sequence goes on along the minus strand of OW026359.1, from coordinate 32,540,353 downwards.
GCAAATTGCCTTCCATCCATTGATGTGGCATTACAATACTGCCATCTCTGTCTTCAATTATGTCCTTACCGACCGTGGCCAGAGTAGTCCATTTGCAATTCGCTATTGCTTTAGCGGCACAACGTTTATGCACTTTACACTTGCACACCTCACAGGAGAGGCCATGCGATGTAACGCCCGACAAAGCATCACGACACACGTTGCAATATGTGGGCCGGGCATGAGAGGTGGCATACCAGTGATGATGATTGGCAAAAATATCATTTTGTTCGATGAAAAAACTATCACCTCTTGACCTCGGTGGTATTGAGGCTGATTTTAAAGAACCCAGCCAGTCTTCCATTTCGCGTCTCGATTCAGCACACAGTACTAATGAACGTGTTGGGGTAATAACCTAAAAAAAAGTAAAAATACGAAATAAAAATAAATCGTAAAATATTTGCAATCTCTAAAATGAGTTCAAAGTTCATGTTAAAGGTCATCAATTTTATCATAGAGCTCCATAGAGCTTAAGAATAATGCTGGAGTTTAGGGAGTTATAAAATTGTTTTAATTTCTAGATAAGCAAGGATTTAGTTTACTAAAACAAGTTCTGGAACGGTAGGGTTACCATAGCAATGACCTTGACTGGTCATTATAACCTTTTAGACAGCAACACATCCTAACAGCACTACAGAGACACACTTGAAGTATTTTTTCGATGCTTACCAACACATGATTAAATTTTTTCTCTTCCTTTACACATTTATGGCTCAACTATGATACAATCATGCAACAATATACCGATTGAAGGGATTAAATAAATACAAATTAATTTCAATTATCATTAAAGACATAACAACTCAGGTGGTGATAAAATTTTTATATCCTTTTGCTTCATTATATCCTTGTAGAGATTCTGCCATTAAATGAGAATTTCAAAAGAAATTTCTTTTCCTTTCGCTTGAATTTCAAGTTCATTTTCAAAGAATGATGTGTCATCACTTGACCTTTTGATATTTTATAGTTTTCTGCTTGTTGCTGTTGCCGTTGTTATTGTTGGTATTATTTCTGTTTGGCCCCAAAGTTATAGTTTTCATCAATGTCTCAATAATGTTGTGTAAAATGCATTTTTATACGAGTATGAGTACAATCAACATCCTTATCGTTAACGTGTACAACAGCAATAATAATATACAATAATAGAAAACTTGATTTTTTTTTCATTTAAAAGAAAAGCATGTGCTTATACGGCTACAAAGTCCATTAAAAAGTCTAGCAAAATAAACATTTTATGGCTGTGTTGTCGTTGTTGGTTATTTTTATTTATTTTTTGTTTAAGAATCATAAATAATTTATGAGCGAAAAGAGAAAACAGAAAATAAGAAAAAAATAAAAAAAAGTTATGATAGAAACGCAATGTACCCTACATCTGTGCGTTTCTGCAAAGATATGCTAAGGACATGCTTAAGAATTTCAACTGATTTCACTTTAACAGTGTGTGTGAATGTGTTTATATACGTACATAATTGGTCATTACAACCCTTCAGCCAGGATTACAACCCAGCTTCTCATACCACTTATGTCGTGTGTGTTCATGAGTGGCGTGACCTACAGTTTAAAGTCGACACCGTACGACAGATTTTTGAGAAACTTTTTCATGGCAATTTTATTTATCTGCTGAGAGGAAGTCGCCGAAAAAATATTTCGTTTTCTTGGAGATGAACCGTGGTCTCACACTTCTAACCTACTAGTCTACGACGACTTCTACTTAATTGTGTTAAAGGATATATCACTCTCCGTTGGTATTAGTTTGAATTAGCTTCGCCTTCTAAACACTTCGATTCGTTAGTTCGATTTGTTGGAGATGTCTGACTTGGAGTTTGGACCGTGCCTCATGTCAAATGTGCCAACACACTACCTACTAATCCATGACAACTTCAACGGTAGTTTATCAACAAGTTTTCTTGCTGCAAGGTAAAGTGATAAAAACTAGGGCTGCTATATTATTGTAGGGTATCCACAAGTTCCTCCGCACTTCGTATATCATAGTACCATTCCGCAAGGATAAATATTATGCTTCACAAAATTGGCTGACTAACGAAACACAAATTGTCGGTCGCCAATGATTTTCTTTGATATTCCCAAAACGTTCGCTAAGGTGTTTACGAATACGCTAGAGTATGGTGAACGAATGGTTCAATACATAACGGAGTTTCTGCCAGTAGTCATACGAGAGTATGTAAAAGTGGCCTTAACACAGTCATCATGTCTACTTACTTACTTAATTGATCAATACAAATCTTTAGTCAGGATTACAAACTACTCCTACAATCTATTGCGCTCCCTTCAAGCTTCGTATGGTCTTCCTACAATATTTCCTCGAAGCTCTTTGCTTCGACAAATTTCAAAATGCTGCTCGGTGTCAAAAATGAGAATTCACTGTCTAGCGTATGGTATTTAGCCAAATGTTTCTTCATAGGATGCATTAATGTCCCACAGGTTGCAAGAATATCTTCCACCCATGTTGTGTGTATTAATTTTATTCGTGAGTGATGGATCCTACATTTTAACGTTGACTATAAAGGATAGATTTTCATGACAATTTTATTTACTCTCAGAATTTTTGCCAGAATACTGCTGCGCCAAAAGATATATTTCGTTTTGTTCGAGAGTAAGGGAGAGTAAGGACGTGAACTACGAGCTCTCGTCTATTTAGTTAACGCACTGTCTAATAGACCATGGCGACTTCATTTTTCTTCTCATATTGTTTCCTGTTATAAAGTCTTTGTCATGTGTCCTCATAATATGAAATCCCTTTATGACTAGAATAACAATTTTGAGCGTTCTCCTTTGAACTTCCAGTGCACTTATTCCTAACGTTGGTTAGATTTGCTGTGTTGACTTGATCTTATTGACTATTCTAGTTTCTCTGCCAGAGATATTGAATTTTTTTATTACTATTAAAGCAACTCATAAGGCTGATTCTTGCGCGTGGATGACGATGGAATGCTGCGACATTCTTACCGAGTGAGCTACACCTTCCAACAGCTGCTGCTTTCAGCCTCGAAACGTTGGTGAAAATATGTACGAAGTTATAGGCGTGGTGTACTCTCATACTCTGGTGTTATGTAATCGAGGTTCCTAAATGTTCACAATTCTGTCGGGGTGCTCGATTATACAATATTCGATTCGAGACATTGCCCAGTTCCCGAAAGAAAAATACTAGTATTAGCTGTAAAGCTCTTCAATAAAGATCTTGTGAAACGAGATGTAAAATTATATTGAACGACCATGTAGGAATAATAAGTAGTGCAGCGGTTAAACTGGATGCTTATGTCCGTCGTTAGAAGTTAAGATTAGTCTCTCCAAGGGACTGACATCATAGCAATTATGTCAAGATAGATCCAGTGAATCATATTTGCTTCGAGGCTCTATTTCCTTTCAAACGCTCTTCGATCCGTTGAGTATATTCATTTTCCAGAATAGCTTCTTATCATTACTTGACAATGCTTGATCTCCTCCATGCAGACTTAGGCTTAAAGTTTATTGTGCGTTCTTTTAAATTTTTAGGTTAGCTTAGATTTGAGGACGTGTACGTGTCATTGGGACAAGTACAATATTCGGAGGTCAAAATGAGCCATTGTAATACGTCCTAAAGGAGAGAGAAGGAAGGATAATAAAGGAGATAGGAAAGGGAGGAAAACATTTTAAATTTTTTATTAGCAGAGAAGTCTTGTGTATACATACATAATTGGTCTTTACAACCCTTCAGTCAGGATTACGACCTAGTTTCTCACACCACTTATGTTGTGAGTCTTAATTTTATACATGAGTGGCGGAACCTACAGTTTAAAGTCGACTCCGAACGACAGATTTTTGAGAAACTTTTCATGGCTATTTTATTTACTCTCAGAGTTTTTGCCAGAAATCTGCTGAGAGGAAGACGCCGAAAAAATACTTTTTGTATTTTATTTTGATGTCTGGCCTGGGACTCGAACCCTGGCTTTTCGTCTAATAAGCTACCTACTACCTACTAGACCACGGCGACTACTAGTCTTGTGTATGCTTACACAATATTTTCACCGTACCTTCATAGTTTTCTATAACAACAACAATAAAATTATTATGTTTGACAACTTTCCCTTCCTTGCATAATACGGTGTTCAGATATGTACCTTTATTACGTACTATTGAGCTATTATTGAGCACAATATTTCACATAAAGTTTCAATTAATAATTGTTCAATAAATACTCAAATTGTTATGATATTGAGTAAAACTTAAAATGCAGCACTGTCATAAGTGTGTTTAGTGAGCATATTACAATTAAGCGAACACTTTTTGTTGGTATTTGACAACTTAAATGACAAAAAAAAAGCAACAAAACGAAATAAAAATAATGTTGTGGAAACAACCAGTTGTATTGTTTACCAGCTGTCAAATAAATATTGAATAAGCAGCTGAGTTACGTATATTATTATGCCTGAACACTTAAAATATTGTATTCAATTAACCTTAATATCTGAACATTGTATAAGTCTAACCACATTCACGTGGCTTTTCTACGTTATCTAATTTTATTACGAAAGCCATACATTGAATATAACAGCAGGTGGTCACAATTTTCCACATGATAGAGAGACATTTTTCCATGTTGTCCTTCTATTTGTTGTTAAACGATTTCTTTTCCCTTTTTTTTTATTACAGAATTTCAAATGGTTTGTGTGATGTCATCGCATATGTTTAAAGTACTTAAGACAGTTGAAGTTATTTATTCAGAAAGTCATATCAGTCATGTCATTCAATGTCAAAAACATAATGTGCCTTACATATCACATGCACATTTGACTGAAAATGTCATATGGAAAGAAAATATTGCAAGAAATAAATTTAATAGCTGATGATGGCATAGGAAAAGTTGTGCGTATAATTGCATATAAAATTGGAAAAAAAAAGTTTACAAGTGTAACATTGGGTGGTTGTGGAAATATGTTTGTTTATGCTGCAAGAGAACCAAACTACTTGACAGTATCAAAAATATTGCAATAATAGAGCCTTTTAAGTGCCCTATTTTAGAAAAACTAAGGCTACTTGGCTAATCATCAAAAAAGAAAAAAAAAGAAGAAGAAAACGAAAGTATGCATGGAGAGGATAAAGCCAGTCATTATTGCATCATAACTAATCTGCTGTTAGTTTGTTATCACGGTGTTCGTCAGCTTACATGAGAACCCTAGGAAATATTTCAGCAGTTGAAGCATTAAAGGGAATTAAAATGAATAGCAAAGATGAATTAACAATAATGTTTACGTATTGCTTGCATTTTAGCCAATGCTAATAAATAACCAAGTAATGAACGCCATACTCTAGTGCACGAGAGTTCTAAAGTCAGCAGCGACAGCTTAGAAAACAAAAACTTGTGACTCTCTCTCGTTAATCATCTAGTAAAGACTCTAAGAGCAAACTGATGGTAAAGAAAATAGGTTCACAAATCTGTTATTCGGATAAGGCATTACAACGAGAATGGAAAACATAGCGCACATAACATGAGCAGTGTGAGAGGTTAAGCCGTAATTTCGATCAAAATGTTATTGTGGCCACACATTTCCTATAAAGTCCACCTCTGGCAGTAATTAGGTCAAGTGCTTTAACAATTAGCTTTCAATATCGATTTTTCGACAAATACTTTCTTCAACAATGCAATAAATATGATCGACTGGTACTAATCCAGAGGCTTAGTTGTTGTAATATCGGGTAACAGGAGCCGCCGATCAAGCGACCTTTTTGCTGTTGTTTGTAAGTTTATCGGTATGCTTAGGGTCATTTTCATGTTCGAAAAAAATTCGGCGTCTGTATTTCAGATTGTTTTTTAAATGGTGACTAAGTAAGGTTAGGTTAGGTGGCGGAACCTCTCGAAAGAAGAGGTCCCACTTAGGCCAGCGTTTAGGCCCAATTCATTCTACCCGCTGGTCAATCATACCCTAGAGATGAAGTCGCCTTGGTCTAGTAGGTAGTGAGTTGGCTTATTAGACATGAGGCCTCGGTTCAAACCCCAGGTCAGGCATCTCCAATTGAACGAAATATTAAAAAATATTTCTTCGGCGACTTCATCTCATCAGATTTCTGGCAATAACTTTGAAAGTAAATAAAATTGCTATGAAAAGTTTCTAAAAAATCTATCGTTCCGAGTCGACTTTAAACTGAAGGTCCCGTCACTCATGTATAAATTAACACACACAACATAAGTGGTGTGAGAAACTAGAACGTAATCTTCACTAAAGGGTTGTAATGACCATTTATGTATGCATGTTGCAGCAATTTTTATTAGAAATCTTGATTAAAGATGTCAGAAAATGTCTGATGAGGTGAAAGACAGTGTCTTTCTCCGCCTTAGAGCCACAGCTCCTGCAGAAATCATTAATGGCGGGCATGTTAGCTTAAAATGTTGGCATAGGATTGAGTAGTCATCATACCATCCCTTAGCTATCATGCAACGCCATAAAATCACGGATTCTACGGCACTGTTTAAAGTTGATATGAGAGATTTTATTTGAAAAGTTTTCTGCCAACACCACTCCTTGCCATCATAATTAAATAACCTTGTTTGCCATCCGTATATCATATTTCTATGTAAAGTTCAATTGAAACTACTTTACAGTAAAGCTGGTACCCACTGAATACACTGATTGCTATTCCGTATTCATACGACTGAACAATTCTAGCAAAAAACTTTATTTTCATCAACACAAACCCCTCAATTAGAGGCAATAACTCGATATCCAAACAATTTTTGCTCCTAATTAGCAATCAATCAGTGCTGCTGTAGAGCAACATATAACGCTGCATTAAAATGTTACATGAACATGAAATGAGCAGCACGAGTAGCATTCATGTTGACATAATGCAGTTGACATCCTGCAAGATATGTGATACAGGAACACATTAATTTTACATCTGGAATGAGAGAGAGTTTGCAATTAATTTTGAAAACTACAAAAAGCACAACATTTACGATGGTACACACTGGTGATGAGTAATAAAATCAGAAGCTAACTTATTTCAGGCGGAAAGAGACTCATGAAATAACATTGCTAGGAGACGTAGATGTGTGAGTGCAAATCTACAGCATAAATAATATACTTTTTTTTATTTGATTGTTTGCTGTTCGTGTTAACAGAATGATTTCATTATTTTTCTCTCCTTTTTTTGTGATCATATTAAGCTTATGTTGTGGTCATAATTATTATGATGGCCAAAAGGTCTCGTGTACTTGTGCAAAAGTTTACTGAAATCAAAAATGAACAACAGGCACAATAGTATGGTTGGAAGCAATATTCTTACATACATTTATTCCAATACATTGTATCCTTATTCCACAGATGTTACACACGATTAGTTTAATAATTGCGGTCAGTTCGGGGTCAATGGCAATTTGTTCGAAAATCATATTAGTTAAGATTAAAAATTCAATTGAATTAGAAATGGAAAAGAACGACAAGAGAAAGAAGGAAAAGAAACATGGTTTTCATGGATATTCATACATACATACATACATACATAATAGGTCATTACAATCCTTTAGTCGGTATTATGACTTAGCTTCTCACACCACTTATGTTGTGTTTGTTAATTTTATACATGAGTGGCGGGACCTACAGTTCAAACGTAGACTCCGAAAGACAGATTTTTTGAAGAAACTTTTCATGGCAATTTTAAATTTATTCTCAGAATCCTGCTGAGAGGAAGCCACCGAAGGAATATTTTTTTCATATTTTGTTTTGTTGGAAATGTCTGATCTGGTGCTTGAAACGTGGCCTCACGTCTAATAAGCCAACACACTACCTGCTAGACTACGGCGTCTCGAGGATATTCTGATTGACAAATTAGAACCAGCAGATCTACCAATGGTAGTCTAAAAGTTGATGCAGGCTGATCGAAACAGTACAAGAACGTTTCACTTCTTTAGCCTTCTAGTCGCTTTTTCTATATTAGAAGCAAGGAACGCTTTTAACAGCCTTATGAAGCCACATGTCTTTAAATCACTAGACAGAAATGTTTGCGTAACCATTACAACTTTGTTAAAAAACTAAACTTCCAACTAATGGTCAAAGAAAAACAAGAATAATATCGAGGACTGTACAAGATTCTATTCCTGACACAAGTCAGGAGGTCATAATGGATCACATACTTCTGATAACACCAAACACGCAATTGACATTCTGCTTGGCAATAGATTTTGCTCCGTATGTGTGTTCTTCACATATGGTTTCTTGTGTTTGAGGATGTCGTAATGAAGTCATTTTTCGACGCCAGTGATAGCTCGATGCTGTCAAAATTGTCTATCAACGTGGCTTGGCTTCAGTTCAGCCATGTCTAATCATTGAGTATTGTATCCTATTTATGGTCTTCAGAATTTTTTGGTTGTTCAGGTAGTTTTTTGTTTTTGAAATGTGGAAAATACTCGATACCCTTTGTTTTTAATAAAACGTGGTCAACGTATAATTGCCCAAGGAAACGATGAATCACACGAGTGGGTTTCTTGGTAAAAAAAAATTGCTCAACAAAATTATCCGAAAATACGTTTTTCGACAGTTTGAAAGATGAAAAAAATCGAATGGTATAGCAGATATTACCCTATTGACCTCTGAGAAGAACAAATCAACAAGCAAAGGACACTAGACCTATAAGGGCAGTCGCAGAAAGGTTGGCAATATTCGAGCAGTGACCAGCAAAATAAAACACTAACACAGGTAGTTGGACAGTAGCGACGATAAGTGGATTAACGTGTAATAAATTATTGCTGTAGCGGGTGATTTAGAGTCATGAGCGTTATCGCAAGTATCTGAATAATATGGGAAAATACAAAAAAGGAGTAAAGCATGATCGTCTAAATTCTGTTGATGCAAATTTCGAATTTCTATTGACAGTAGCTTGGTTAGCAGGTCCTTTTATTTAATTTTACGTGAGGTTATACAATGTTATTGAACAAGTTTTTGTCATTACATTTATGATGGGCAGCTTATTTTATCGATAGTCGTACTACATGAGTACAAATCTAAAGTGCGTGAAAGATTCAAGACGATTTATCTTTGAAATATCCTCTCAAACAGGAACTGTTTGTGAGCACTGTGGTTATAATATACACTTTATAGGCTTACTAAGCCTTATTTTTTTATTCGTGATAAAAATAAGCAAAGATGATAAGGAAATGTTATCCACCATCTGCACTAACATCTACTTTTCATGGACTTTATTTATTAATTCATGACATTTTTCGTATGCAAAATAATATTTAAAATAAACAGATTGGCAACAATGGTAAACTGTGGCAACAATCTTACTGTATAATGGAGACAATTAATGAAAGTTTCTCCTGTTACTCTGCATTCTTGTCTGCGTTTTATTTATTTGCACAATAAATATTTCGTTTAAAAACTTATTTAAAATGCAAAAATACTTTAAACAGCTTCTTTCAGCGGCGTGTTCGTGTTCAACTGCTTCTGCTGTTGATTGTGAAACTTTTGTTTGTACATCAAAAATTGATCACACAATACACAACAATAATGAACCACAAGCCAAAGATAAACTTCGTTTTTGTTTGTTTATTCTTTTAAATTTTTTATTTATTATTCCATAATGGAAAATAAAACAAAATAAATGAAGTAATAATCATAATAAAATGACAACAACAATAGGGAAAGTTTTTATTAAATCTGTCATAAAGCAGCCTAAGAATGATAAATGTTTGCAATACATTACAAGCAAACGCACAATTAAACGACTCCACAACAGTGTAATTGAAATATAAGAAAGCAGTTTCTGAGAACTCCAAAATCGGTATTTATAAATAGAGCAGGAGTATTAAAAACTTTAAATTTGAAAAGTTTTTATAAAATATCAGACAATATTAGGTTTTCACTTCACTTCAGTTCAGTCTCACAAAGTTCTTTTCAATGTTGAACTCCATTTTTTTCACAAAAGAGTTCGAACGACTTCTTAGAAGTTTAACAAACTTTTTTTCTTTTTTTTTGGGGGGGGGGGGTTGATGGGAAAGAGTGATAGTAATCCAACTACAGATAAAGTACTGTATTTATACTGCATTTACTGTGCACTGTTTCTTAAGGTGCCTGGCATGGAACCATACAAAATGCAGCTGCTGCAAGACTTAAAGGCATGTGATGCATCACGCTGTCATTGGTTTGGTGAATGGTCCTTATGAACAAAGCTCAAAGACAATGACTACAAACATACATACGTAATTTGTCATTACAACCCTTCAGTCAGGATTACGGGACCTACAATTTAAAGTCGACTCCAAACGACAAAGTTTTAATGGCAATTTTAATTTACTCTCATAGTTTTTGCCAGAAATCTACTGAGATGAAGTCGTCGAAGAAATATTCTCTCATATTTCGTTTTCATGACCTGTAGTTTAAAGCGTGGCCTCACGTCTAATAAGCCAACATACTACTTACTAGATTACGGCGACTTTAAACAAAAATTACCAACTTTTCTTTGATAAACAGTCGAGGCAGTTTGAGAGCTAAAAATACAACTCGGTAGGTGGAAGTATTATTTTGCCCTTTTTTTTGTCGGAATGATGAAAGCTGCAACATTGGAGTCAATGGTCAATTGCATGACCATATGTCACACGATACCATGAAGTCATTGGGAGCCGAACTTAGTAAAAGATTAGCAGTGTATTGGGAGTTGTCCCAACTAAACAATTTTCTACACGTCACACAATAACCTGAACTTATTGAAAGTCGAGCTTAGTAGGAGATTAGCAGCCTATTGAGCTGATATTAGGCATTGGCGACAAGTCAGCTATAATTCCAGATCTACTACACATTACCGTTGTAATATAGCGGATGTAGTACAAAGAGCGCGTTTAAAAATTGAGGCTCATTTATGGACCAAAAATAGATTAGCGACGCGCAACATTTGCATGAAATAATCCTTAAAACAGTAAATGACAGTCATTTGTTTATCGCATTTCCAAATAAGATAGACATACAAATTCTCATTGGGTGTCCGTACTGGCAATGGGTTGAAGAGTAATTCAATATGTTGAGATTTTAAGACATCGATATTTTCGAATTAAGTACGAAATAAAATACATATCCATCGAATGATGGCTGATGGCTAGCCAAACCTCTTGTTATAAAATTTTCCATAATTTTTACACACAGATGTGGCTGTAAGAAGTCGCCATGGTCTAGTTGGTAGTGTGATGGCTTATTAGATGCATGCCAATGGTTCCAAAAACCAGCTCGACCAAACCAAAATATGAAAAATATTTCTTCGGCGTCTTCCTCTCAGCAGTCTTCGAGCAAAATAAAATTGAAATGAAAAATTTCTCAATAATCTATCATTCGGAGTCGATTATACATATTACATACATACATACATAATTGGCCATTACAATCCTTCAGTCAGGATTACGGTCTAGCTTCTCACACCACTCATGTTGTGTGTGTTAATTTTATACATGAGTGGCGGTATCTACAGTTTAAAGTCAACTCCGAACGACAGATTTTTGAGAAACTATTCATGGCAATTTTATTTAACTCTCAGAGTTTTTCCCAGAAATCTGCTGAAGAAATATTTTTCATATTTCATTTCGTTGAAGATGTCTAACCTGTCCTGTCCTGACTAATGAGTTGACCAATTCAGCAAGTCAGTGAGTAATCCTCACAGATAATTTAAGCCCAATAGATAAATAAAACTAGTAGTTTTAGAACGGAAGGCAAGGCGTTATATTATATGCGAGAGCCTATTAAAGGCTTGTAAAGGCTGTATAAGTCTCTTTACTTTATAATTTCTTGGGTTTTCTTAATGGCTGTTAAAAACATTTATTTTTTTATTGTTTCATTGATTAGCATTTATTAGAATAAATTGAAAACAATTCTTTTTTTTTCAACAAACAAATTTCCAATTTCAAACACTTCTAGACTGTTCCTTGGCTTTTTGTGTTTGGGATTAAATAATTTTAATGTTGCTCCTTTCAAGCCTATTTATCTAGATATGAAAATATATATGTATGTATGTATACCAAGTCATAAATCCTTATCAAAACCATACTGTTGCAGAGCTAAGTGTTTTTAATTGTTTGGTTATGTAATAAATGAGCAGCAATCTTATAAAATGAGCAAAAATGTTTTCACAAAACGATAAATTCATTTTTCTTACCTCAAAAACCAAATAACAAATAAGGTTTTTGCAACTCAATTCTGTTGAAACATCTTTCGGTATGTATCTACATGTGTATGTATGTATTGATCCATTAAAAATAAGAATCAGTAAATAAATGTTTATTTCCTTGAATTTTTCAGTTAAAATTTGCCTTTGTTGCCATTAAGGGGGATGTATAAACTGTACCCCCTCATTAAAAAAAAAATTGAATCCTTAATTATAGTCAAAGAGTTGTTGGCCATTTAACTGAATGCTATAAATAGGAAAAATTCATATTTTATTTTTACATTCCTTCCTGGCTGCTGTTTTATTGTTTATTTATTTATTTTTTTGATTTCTGCATAAACAATAAATTCAATTTGTTAATATTCCTGGTAAATAATGTGCAAATAAAGGTTTTCTTATTTATTTTTCTATCCCATAACAACCGAAATAATATCTTAATTGTTCCATATTTTGTTTCTTTTTTTTCACTGAATATATTGCCTTTTACTGAAAATTCTGTCTGATTTGGATTCTGGGAATTATCGAACATTGTTGCAAAGTAATACTGTTCACGAAGCTTCAATTGAAATTGTTCAAAAAAATATGGAAAATTATTCACTTTATTGATTACTACAATCGTTACTACTTACTTTATAAGCCACTACAATCCTTTATCACATTTCCAAGCGACAGAGTCAGAATACTGCTGAAGGAAAGATCGCCTAAAAAGAATTTTTTTTTCGTATTTCTTTATTTTTCCGCAAGCATACTACATACTACAGTCAGAAGCAAAATATTTTGGGTGGCCCATCTCTCGGTTTATATTTGAATCATCGGTTATTTCGAATCTGGCAATACTTATGTCATTCCATTCTGTCACAAAATTCAGTATATTATCTCCACTTAACGTAATGAATCGATTTACGTTTGATCAACGTTGGGATTTATTGGGCAAATGAGAAACTGCACGCTGATGTCGATTTTGCAAAAAAAAAATTTCGAATGAATCTTATTTTCATTTAGGTGGATACATTACTAAGCAAAATTGCCGTTTTTGGAGCTCAGAAAACCCACACGTAGTCTTACAGAAGCCAATGAACACATTACGAGTGACCGTCTGGTGCGGTTTGTGGAGTGAAGGCACCATTGGGCCATATTTCTTTGAAAATGAGAACGGCGCAACCATTACGGTCAATGGAGACATCTATCACATCATGATAATCGATTTTTTTGTATGTGCTCTTCATGGTATTGATGTAAACAATGTTTGGTTTCAACAGAATGATGCAACTTCCCACACGTCTCATGCCACAATCGATTTATTGCGTCAAACGTTTGATGGCTGTTTAATTCGACGAAATGCTGATGACAATTGGCCACCAAAAAGCTGCGATTTAATACCATTGGACTATTTTCTAAAGTCTAACATGCGTGATGCCATTTCCGATATACAATTTCATATACTTGAAAAAGAAGGAGGATACAGTTTCACAGAGAATGGCAAAGTCTGTACTGACACTAAGAAACGTAACGTTGCATGTCTAGTGGAATGGGAAAGGAGGGGAAAGGAAATGCATTGTAATTAAAGGAATAATAAAATTTGTAGAAAAGGGCGAGTATAGGTAAGATTGGCAGTCGATTCAACTGAAAACAATTAGACCACCAGGTGCATTGCAATAACACGAGTAGCCAATTAAACTGTGTCTCTATCCGAGATCAGCAATGAGTATTCAAAAAGATGAGTAGATTCGAATCATACTCATAATTTCATACTCATACTACTCACATTCAAAGTTTGAAGTACTCATCGTACTCATACTTAACAATACGCATGATATTGTTGATTTCGACTCTCCATGACTCTTCATTTACAAGAATCACAAAATAAGTATTATTCGCGTACGAACACTACAATACTCATTAGAAGGTTGTGTGTTTGCTTTGATTGTTATCTTTGTCGGTTTCTTTCTTCTTTTTTTTTGTAATTGCAACAACAACTAAGACTATACATTTTGATGAATGATTCGAATCACTCGAATTATTTATGAGTATTATAAGTATTTTTCTAAATTTATGAATCTGAATGAGTAGGCGTATGAATCAAACATATTTCGAATGCTATGAGTTTGATGTCAACGTTGTACTCATACTAATTTCAATCTGTAGTTATAAATCAATGTTGTAGGGAGTACGAATATATCAGAGTAGTTGAATTATCTAGGACAAGTTCTCTGTGAAGTATATCCAAATTTTGACAAGCATCTACCATCAAGAGCGTGGGAGTGTCACAGAAGATATTCTATACTCTTGCCTTCATGCAACAGTAGTCGTAATAACTTATACACAAGAGCTGTACGTATCTCCCGATAAGACAATCTCAGGTAATCTTATATATAAGTTAGGATACATCGGATCCTATTTATTCGTATCAGGGATCTCGTGCATATACTGTCAAGACAGAGTCATAAGTGACTGCCTATTGGGTAGTTACTACCATCAGCCTATCTTCTGTTCGTAGCGTGCATGATGTGATGTCGAACTTTGAGTCTGCAGAAAGAGACCAAAAAGGTAGGTCTGGTATAATGGGGCGCATATGTTCTGCATATAGATATAGAACTATTTAGTCAGTCTTCCCATTGAGATACGAGTATCAACCATCGCTCTGAATGGTTTTTGTTCTCACAAACGAGGATTTCATGGCTTCAGCGGTAGGCTGCTTTATAGCAAGGATTTCTGGTAAGCACTGCAATGATTTGAAAATCTTCTGGACATACTCAGTTCAGGCTCGCTAGATAATATACCTCCTTGCCTTTCGTAGTCCCTCGTGGAGACAGAAACTAACAGTTGTCCTTGTACGAAAAATCATACTCAAATATCTGTCGGTTGGTGTTAAAGTTAAGTTGTAGAGATAACTAAAACGCACAACGTGGGTGCTGTGAGAAGCCATCGGGGCATCTCAATGGGCCATATGGTCTCAAAATGAACTCGTTAAATTTGAGTAAGAAAAACAATAGAAATTGAGCACAATCTGTCTCAAATCATTTTGAAATCTTTATACAATTCTGAGCTGACGGTGTTCAATGGATTATAAATTAATTTTAATGGACTGCTAAGGACTGATTTAAAAACTGAGTTATACGAATAAAGATTCAAATAACTGGATGGTGGTCTAGCAGTCAATGAAATTTGTAGCCACACATGTATGTTCTTATGATGTAAGATTTGAAAGACTTGAACCTTTTTGTTATTTTTAGTTTATTGATTTGAAAAGCAATTTATTTTGTAATGGCTGGAACAGTAGAGACATGATTTTTTTTGATAGAATAGCCTGTGATCTAAGAATACAAAGCGATGGAAGGAAATAATCAAAGCATTTCCTTCCATGTTGAATAATAATTTCCCCTTTCATTCCTTTTCATTCTAAGCTTGTTGCTTATGACTTCCTTTGTTTTTATTTTTATTGTTCTTTGGTAAATTTATTTTAGTCAAATTTTTTTTGGTTTTAATAATGAAACTTTAATGAAAATAATTAAAAAATAAGAACAAAAATTAACAAACTTTTATAGTAGGTATCTTTACTTTGGGTATTAAAATTTAAATTCAAAAAAGTTCGTCTACGCAAAAACAAAACATCAACAAAATAAATAATTAAATAAAATATACCAAATACGTACGTATTTAATTAAGAATAATGTAGGTTTACTACGAAACCAAACAATTTAAATAAAAATTAAAAATACCAGAAGAATATTTTCATGGAAATTTAATTTGAAATGACTAAGGCTTCATTTGAACTCCAGTTATTTAAAAATATATTTGAATATTCATTGTATTACAACAAATAACTCTAAAATACATTCCAATTTTCGTTTTGTTTGCTTTTGTTTCATTGCCACATTTCATACCACAATATAATCTATGGCATTAGAGTTGATGGCCAGTTTGTTGTCAATCAACACATGAATTGTTTCCATAGAATATTTTTGATTGCAACACAAAACATAGACAATACCAGAGACATGTCAACGAAATAATCATTTTTATTTAAACTTTTTTCCATTTTCAATGTGTGATTCTTAAACAGAACATTTGTTACAGTGAATAAAAATATTTGTTTTGGCCGATAAATATTGCCCAGTAAGTGATCCAACTGTGGTACACCATTTCCAGTAATTCGACCCGTAAGCTACTAAAACTATAACATTGTCTTGAAGTCGCCGTAGTCTAGTAGGTAGTGTGTTGGCTTTTAAGTTGTAAGGCGACGGTTCAAACCTCAGGTCAGTCAACTCCAACAAAACGGAATATAAAAAAATATTCCTTCGGCGACTTCCTTTGAGCAGATTTCTAGCAAAAACTCTGAGAGTTAATAAAAATTGCCATGAAAAGATTCTTAAAAATTTGTCGTTCGGAGTCGTCTTTAAATGGTTTATCCCACCACTCGTGTATATCTTTAACACATACAACACAAATGGTATGAGAAGCTACGTCATAATGCTGGCTAAAGGATTGTAATGACCAGTAATGTATGTGTATGTATATTCGAAAAATAATTCTTTACCATATTTATGTTTCAATACTTAGAATAGAATAAAAATTGATTGTCAGTTAAATATAAAAATTTTGTTATTCATTGTTATACCGAACATACATAGTAATTGACCTGTTTTTTGTTTTAATTTTTCCTTCCATTTTAATTCTGAGAAATATTTAAAATTTCCAAAAAAATCTTGAAAAAATTAATTCCTATTGGGTTTTATTTAATTTATAAAATTTGTTGCTTAATTGTGGCTGCAGGATTAAATGTGGCTGATTGGGTAACAATGCAACGTTTTTCTATAAAATTTATATCATATTTCATAATTCTTATCAATAAAAGTGAAAAAAATCATTGAAAATAATTTTTTTTTATTTTACACATGAGGGCGAAATATATCTTTTTATTGCAAAACTTTAGCATGTGTTTTATTGGATACGTTTTATTAGAAATATTTGCATTTATTTGCCATACCAGTCTGGGTATCCCATTTAGATTTCAAAAACATATCACAGGAAATGTATTCAATTTTAATCGTCATGTATAGTTCCAATAGGAAATGTTGACGATTAATTCAAAGTAGTCCCAATTGTCTCGTAATGCTACGTAGGTCGTGAGATTAGGTTCTTATAAAATTTGTTTCGAAATAGTAGTTGGTGCTGTTACCGAAAAAAAATATCAAAAGGTGTACAAAATAATTTTGAGTGATCTAAAGAACGTTTTGGACATATCCTGCATGTACATTTGGGTCTATGATAGCTCTCTATAGACCCAAAAATCACAGCAACGAATTGACATTTCTGAGCAGCATTTTCTGGGAAATGTTTATGAATCGAAATAAGACAACCAAAGCGACTTGGCACTCATCATAGCAAACTAGAAAATTGTTTCTTGTTGGACCGTGTGTCATGACGCATCATTTTGTTGAAGCCACTTCCCAACCAAGTTCAATTCTAGCTTTTCGTAACCTTGTGATTGTCAATGATGCCAGTCAGTCAGTCCATAAAGCACACAAAGGTTGACGTCCACAAACCAGTAAGATCACTCGATTTAACGCCTTGCGTTTATTCTCTTTGTGACCTTGTAAAATCTTGCGCTTACGAAAATGTACCAGAAACAATGCCTAAGCTTAAGTCCGTCAACGTGTCATCGGTAAGATACAGTCACATCTTACTTAGTTAATTTTACAATCCTGAGAGGAAGTGAACGAAAAAATATTTTACCGTAAACTTTCTTACAAAGACTTTCTTACAAAAAGCAAAATTGATCGATATATCTTAGACTCCAAGCATATTAAAAAAGCTTGTTGGTGCATGTATATTTTGGTTATACGAAACCTCTGTTTATTGTGGGTGAGCTTGAGCATGAGCTTATTATGAACTGGTGTTTGAACAACGGACTGTCATCTAAGAAACCTACTAGACTACGACGACTTCATAAAAGCCACATATCTATGAAAAAATCATGGAAAATTTCATAACAATGTTAATGGCTTGTCATCAGAATCGTGGCGGTCATTTGACGGATGATCAAAAATTATGTGTCTTTATTTTAAAGTAAAACAGTGCATTCTTACTGTAATACCCTTTTTGGTTGTTGTTTCTAAAGGGTCACCAGTCCCGAACCGTTTGGGATTCAACTGGTAGCAGTCTTAATTCTGGTACCACTGGTGTCGGTAGCCCCAGAGACTTGTCACTGCTCAGCAATAGTGCGGCCCCCTTGTGGGAGCAACGTGGTGGTTGGGGTTTATACCCAAATCGCGGGGAGAGCGCAAGATCGGTGTGGCGTTACACTCTTAGCCACCTTCGCAAAGGAGTTTAGATAGTCTCCGAGCCAAGAGGGAATTCATATCCAAATGCATGGTTTCAAATTGGTACTCACGTATGGTGATGAAATCAATGATATGCTTATGCATATCATGTAGTTGCATCACTGTACGTAGGGGAGATGGTAGACGCATTGTTTCCACCCGTGCTTAGAGCACCGTGGGGTGTGCCATCATGGCGATACTCACGTTAAACCCTGGACTAATACCCTTTATATGTAAGATTAGTTTATTAGTCAGTCTCACGACCATTAAATTATTTTTCGAATTTCATTGCCTAATTCCCTGATATATTATTTTCCTTACAGCTTTCAGGTTTCCATTTATTAGTGATAGTTTTTCATTTTAATATGTTTTCAAACATTTCCTTGTGAGTTTAAGGGAATACAAGTGATTCTGGTTCCTTAATTTAAATTATCAGAACGCTTAATGATAGTTGAAGTCATGCTGAAAGAAATTTTATTAAAAAAAATAGGATGGGAATTATTGAAGCCTAGGGTAGCTTGTAAGATTGGTTGGCAATACGATTTCATGAAATAAATTCTATAAAACTTTTATCTTGTTTTGAAATTTAATCAACCTTTTATCATCTCTTTTTTCATGCCATTATTCTGGCCATCATTTTTAATTTTTAACAGCAATTTTTTTAAAATATAATTCAAAAAAATTTGCTTAACGTTTACATTTTTAAATAAAACTACTTCCATTTAAATTTTTCCTTCCAAATAATCTTTCTCTGTTAACTCATGTCAAATATGTACATATGTACGCTTTCACTTCTTTCAGCCGAAATTTATTTGTCATTTCAGCTGAAATTAAGCTGCTGCGTAGCCTGTATGTATTACAAATTTCAGTATCACGAGTTTTTTCTGTCATTATCTGTTCTAGTAAATCCTATTCAAAAGCAATCAGTTTAATTTGAAACATAAAGTTGATGAAAATATTTTTTGATTGGATAGAAGAATTCTGAAAAGTACACAAAACTTTTCCTGGAATTCTTTACTTTAATATTTGCTGCGCAGGCAAATATTTTATGAACGTAAAATAAGTGTTTGTTAAGCTATGAAGCTATAAAGGAAGCAAAAAAGAAAAAGTTATATTAATGCTATTAAATCAATGCCATAAAGCCACTTAGATGAACAATTACACAGCTAGACGTTAGTGCACATATACGATATGAAATGCTGTTGATAAATTTAATTTAAGTGGGGCTCCTTTATGCTTCAGAATAATTTTTATTCAATAGATTCTTTTTTTTTTACTGTGAGTAAAAAATTATTTTCATTGGTTCGTATTTTTTACTGTGAGTATATTTTGTTTAAGGACTGCCGGGTTTCATTTCATAGGATGTTCTACTGCACATGGCACATTTGTAGAGACAAAATACAAGGCAGCCATCAAGTTTGGTTCAGTATTGACATTAATGGTGGAAAGCTTACTTCGTTTAGGAATGTAAAAGCAAATCAGACGTGACAGTCAATATAAGTCCTTTCTAATTCTACTTTATGTCTAGGCTATTAATCTTATTACACGCAGTAAGTTACCGAATGCTGGACACATTAATCTAAAAAATTTCTGAGGTTCAGAAGTGATTTTTGTTAAAGGTTAATCTTTAATCTTATGGCAAATGTTTGTAACAAAGTATTGTTACGTTTTTACCTTTTTAAAAACGTTTAAAATACGAATTCGTTGATTGCAAACAAAATAAAAACAAATATGTGTTTAGTTTCAATTAAACTCTTTATTGTTTGCACTACTTTTGTGTGTCACCGCTTACAACTTGACGAATACAATAATAATTGTGTTAAATGCTGATACGCCCCTGCTTAACTTCAGTTATTTTTTATTTTCTTATTTTACTTTAAATTGTCATATTTAATGTTCTTTAGTTCTTGCTTAGCAACAGTTCGATTTATATTTACATACAGGCATACACACATACATACTTACGATCTCCACAATACTGTTCATACATGTAAATGTTCGAAGTTGGAGACTTATGTTCGAAAGTGTCTTCTTACTTAGTAAATAAGTATGTATGCGTGTATGTAAGTACATTACATTAAACAAGATCAATAATAATTATTGTAACTTTGCTTTACATTTTGAAACATAAATTTAGTTAGTCTTAAATTTGCATTATAATAAAGATGTTCCAATCGGGAACAAATATTTGAAAATTATAGTGATTTTATATTTAAAAAATAGCTTTTAGCTTGTAAAAAATATTACAGGCTCGAAACATTGGTGACCCCGACGTGATACTTTAAAAGATCAATATCAATTCGGATATTGATAGGTACCGCGTAATCTTTCTTGAAGATCAATATTAATTCGAATATTGATAATTCGTTTGCCGTCGGCATATTTAAATAATTTTTAAAAAATTAGTATCAATTCGGATACTAGTTTGTCTTATTTTTTCGGTTAAAGGCTAAAAGAAAATTTCGTAAATTAATATAAATTTGTATATTAATAACTAAGACTTTCTTGTTATTCGTCGGTTTAACAATAAAATTAATAAAATTAAAGAAAAATGTCAAAAAATAATGGTGAAGGATCTTCTAATTCTGGTGAAGCAGATAAGTCGGTGAATTTGTTGCCCTATTTTTCCAAGATTGCTGTTTCGCTGAAAAAACTAGAAGACCTAAATAAAAACCTTACGCAATCACAGCTTAAGGAATATGATGATGCAGAGCTGTCTGTCCGTTTGGAATACGTCGAGAAAATCAACAAATGCTACGAAGAGGCTCAAGGCATGATAGAGCAGTATGAATGCAGTGCATCGGATACCAGTGACAGTATGGTTTTTATGTCATTGTATTTCGAAGTGAAAGCTAAGTTAACCCGTCAAATCGCTGAGGTTCGCAGAACTGATTCCAACCAACGTTCGTCAACATTTCGCCAATTTTCTCTCGATGAGTCACCGTCTCACGCAACATCGCGTAAAACCAAGGTTCCAGAAATCCAATTGCCGAAATTCCTTGGTTCATATTCAGAGTGGCCTAATTTCTTCGCATTATTCTCGACTATTATAAATGATAATAGTAACTTGAGTAAATTGGAAAAGTTTCATTACTTGCGTGCTAATTTGGAAGGTGTTGCCCTAGACACAATTGCGTCGCTTGAATTGAAAGAAGCTAACTACGACGAAGCCATGGTATTGTTAAAAAATCGTTTTGACAATAAGCTGCTAAATTTTCAAACGCATATAAAGGGGCTCTTTGCATTAAGCAGTGCTGAAAGTGGGTCTGCTGCTGATTTGCGTCGATTTAGTGACAGTTTTAATGCACATTTGCGTGCTATGCAAACTATTGGAAATCAACAGCAAATTACCGATGGTTTATTGATCCATTTGGTAACAACAAAAATGGATGCCAAATCGCATATAAAATGGGAAGAAGGGCTACCAATAAATGACTTGCCAACTTGGGACTCAATGGCAGCATTTTTAGACAAAAGGTGTCGCATGGCAGAAAACTGTGAAAATTCGGGAATAATTAACCCTTCGAAACCGCATATTTTGAAAAAATCTAACCAAATCAATCGGCATGTTCATGTTGCATCTCAAAATAAATTGTGCTTTTTCTGTGACTCTAAAGATCATTTCATCAGTAATTGTTCGAGATTTTTGAATTTATCCCCCTCTCTACGTTTTAAAGAGGTAAAAAATTTAAAATTATGCCTTAATTGTTTGCGGAAAGGTCATATGCTTAAAAGTTGTACTTCTGGTTGCTGCCGTCAGTGTTCCTCAAAGCACCATACATTGTTACACATTGATAGTACTCCCATAGATAATCTCGTCGCTTCATCCATGGTTACCAGCCCTGCTCAAACGGTGCTTATTTCGTCCAATGATGCACAAGCAAAAATAACATCAGCGTCCACTACAACCGTTTTCCTCGCAACAGCAGTAGTGATGGTCAAAAATAGTTTTGGAAGTTTTGCACCTTGTCGCGCAATACTCGACTCGGCATCCCAACTTAATCTAATAACAAATCGATTTGCAAACTTTTTAAATTTGAAGTGTGAAAGGACATTCGCAAGTATCTCTGGAATCGGTGATGGTAATTTAACTATTGATAAATCAGTTGATATATTAATCAAGTCCAGGAACGGAAATTATTCAACATCATTGACGGCTATGGTGATTCCCAGCATTACTGATTATCAGCCCAGCATTATTTCCAACAGGTCAGAGTGGAAAATCCCTAACAATATAGAGCTCGCTGATCCCTCATTTGATAGATGTGGTCGTATCGATATTTTAATTGGCGCCGAATTGTTTTTTGAGTTAATGTCAGTTGGACAAATTAAATTGGCTGAAAACTTGCCTATGTTACAAAAAACATTATTAGGTTGGGTTGTTGCTGGCGGTAATATTCGTTCTAATCATTCCTGGTCATTAGCAGTTAGTTCCAAAGCAAAACATGATGATGAATTGTGCTCTGTAGTAAAAAGCTTTTGGGAAGTGGAGATTAATTTTGGCAGCTGTAGCTCGTTTTCTGAGGAGGAAATTTTCTGTGAAAATCATTTCCTAAAAAATACGGTTCGCCTCGATTGTGGTTCATTATCCGTTCGTTTGCCTGAAATAGATGGAAGTGGTAGGCATAAACTTGGTGACTCTTATCAGCGTGCTTTACAACGTTTTAAAGGTTTAGAAAGAAAATTCAGAAGAAATCCCGATATGAAGATGCAATATGCAAAATTTATGGCTGAGTATATATCGTTGAACCATATGTCTTTAATTTCTTCACAGGTTTCCCAGAAGACATATTTTCTCCCACACCATTGTGTGTATAAGCTGGACAGCACATCAACCAAATTAAGAGTTGTTTTTGATGGTTCTGCAAAAACAACAACTGGGATGTCTCTTAATGATATTTTGTATACCGGTCCAACTATACAGCCAAAATTGTTCAGTACACTTCTGCGTTTTCGATGCTTCAAAGTTGTTCTTAGTGGAGACATCTGCAAGATGTATAGGTGTGTTCGTGTCTCTTATCCAGATAATTATCTACAATGTATTCTATGGAGAGAAAACGAAGAAGATGAAATCAAAACGTATTCATTGGATACAGTTACGTATGGTACACGTCCTGCAGCATTCCTGGCTATTCGAGCAATGCATCAATTGGCACATGAAGAGGAAACAAATTTTCCCGTGGGTGCAAAGGTCATAAAGCGTGATTTTTATGTGGACGATATGCTGTCCGGTGGTGATTCTGTTGATGAGGTGCGAATAATTCAAAAGCAGGTCGCAGCCTTGCTAAAGCGTGGAAATTTTGTAATTAGAAAGTGGTGCTCAAACGTTCCAGCCGTTTTAGAGGACACGCCGCCAGAACAATGCGAGACACTTTTAAAATTTAGTGATGGTACTAATATCACTAAAACACTTGGCCTGATTTATCATCCCAAAGCGGACAATTTTATTTTTTCATTTAATTCTGTTGATGATTGCAAAGTTGTTACGAAGCGCTCTATATTATCGTCCATTGCCCGTTTGTATGACCCACTAGGTTTAATTGGTCCAATTATAACTAGAGCAAAAATATTTATGCAACATTTATGGAAGTTGGGGCTACAGTGGGACGAAAGCCTTCCCCAGTTTTTACATTCATCATGGCTCGAATATATTTCGCAGTTTGATTCCATTGAGTATTTTAAATTTTCTCGATATGTTTTGAAGTCAAACAAAAATGTCCAAGTACATGCCTTTTGTGATGCCAGTCTGGTAGCATATGGGGCATGTGTTTATATAAGATCACAATCTGAAAATATTGTTAAAGCATCATTGTTATGCTCTAAGTCTAGAGTTGCACCCCTTAAATCTTTAACGATTCCGAAACTTGAGCTTTCTGCGGCGTGTCTCCTAGCAGAACTTGTGGATGAAGTTGTAAAAACACTACCTTATGATTGTGATGTACATTGCTGGTCAGATTCAATGGTCGTACTTTCTTGGCTTCAGGAGCAGCCTTCAAATTATAATATCTTCGTTTCCAATAGGATCTCTCAAATACAAACAATCACAAATAAGATGAAGTGGCACTATGTTCCAACAAACCTTAATCCTGCAGATATACTGTCAAGAGGCTCATCACCTAAGGAATTACTTAATTCTACATTATGGAGCAACGGTCCTGATTTTCTGTGTCTTGAATCTTCAAAATGGCCTTCCAATATGGAATTTTTGACGGAGTTACCTGAAAGACGTCGAAATATACTAGCTACAGCTTCTTTAACTGATTTTGCATTGCAGTGTAAGTACCACAATTCTTTTCCAAAAATGCAACGTATATTTGCATATGTTTTTAAATTTGCGTACCCTAAATTGAAGACCCAAGATGAAAGGCTTACGCCAACAGACTTAAAAAACGGAACATATCTTTTAATAAAAAATATACAGTTAATTCATTTTGCAGCAGAGTATAAGGCCCTCAAATTAAATCAAAATGTACCTTCATCCAGCAAACTTTACTCACTGATGCCTATAATTGACTCATTTGGATTAATTCGTGTCGGCGGTCGTCTTCAAAACTCTTGTCTCGAATTCGATACTCAACACCCTATTATTTTGCCTAAACATCATCCATTGACATCGTCTTTAATAATACATTTTCATCAAAAGTTGTTGCATGCTGGCCCTCAGGTTTTACTAGCTACAATTCGGCAGCAATATTGGCCCATTGGAGGCCGTAAATTGGTAAGCTCTATTATCTCAAAATGTCTCCAGTGCTTCAGAATGAAACCGGTGTTAAGTCAGCAAGTGATGGGAAACTTGCCTGCAGATCGAGTACGCCCAAACAGAGCTTTTCACACTACTGGCGTGGATTTTTGCGGCCCATTTTATTATAAGTCTGAAGTGAGAAATCGCCCACCTGTCAAATGCTATATTTCGATTTTTATATGCTTCTCAACCAAGGCTAGTCACATGGAAGTAGTACAAGACTTATCAACACCATGTTTTTTAGCGGCTCTTCATCGCTTTATCGCTATTAGAGGAAAGCCCAGAACTATTTGGTCCGATAATGCAACTAATTTCGTTGGCGCTAAAAATGAGTTATTCGATTTAAAACAAATGTTTTTACGTGAGTCGCATCAGAGGTCACTGCAACAACAATGCCTAGAAGATGAAATAGAGTGGAAGTTCATCCCACCAAGGTCACCCCATTTTGGCGGATTGTGGGAGGCAGCTGTGAAATCAGCTAAGCAGCATTTTTATCGCACAGTTGGACTAAACACTCTTACATTGGATGAGCTACAAACTTTGGTATATCAAATTTCTGCAATTTTAAACTCTCGACCACTGTTTCCTATTTCTGAAAATTGTAATGCCCTTGAGGTGCTAACACCCGGGCATTTTTTAGTTGGAGGTCCCCTAGTCTCTATAATTGAGCCTAATATCACCGAAATGGATACTAGCCGTCTGAACAGGTGGCAAAGAGTAACCCAATTGCAACAAATCTTTTGGCGAAAATGGAGCAGTTCTTACTTATCTCTTCTTCAAGAACGAAAGAAATGGCAACAAAAAGGTACAAATATAACTTGCGGCGCAATGGTTCTTCTCAAGGATGAAAATCAACCACCCTTGAAGTGGCAAATTGGACGTATTTCTGAAGTTATAACTGGTGAAGACGGAGTTGCTCGTGTCGCAGTTGTTCGCACAAATAATGGTTTAATTAAACGCGCGGTTACTAAACTTGCTGTTTTACCCATAGAATCATCTGTTGAAGGCTATAAACCTCCAACGGGGGGAGGATGTTAAATGCTGATACGCCCCTGCTTAACTTCAGTTATTTTTTATTTTCTTATTTTACTTTAAATTGTCATATTTAATGTTCTTTAGTTCTTGCTTAGCAACAGTTCGATTTATATTTACATACAGGCATACACACATACATACTTACGATCTCCACAATACTGTTCATACATGTAAATGTTCGAAGTTGGAGACTTATGTTCGAAAGTGTCTTCTTACTTAGTAAATAAGTATGTATGCGTGTATGTAAGTACATTACATTAAACAAGATCAATAATAATTATTGTAACTTTGCTTTACATTTTGAAACATAAATTTAGTTAGTCTTAAATTTGCATTATAATAAAGATGTTCCAATCGGGAACAAATATTTGAAAATTATAGTGATTTTATATTTAAAAAATAGCTTTTAGCTTGTAAAAAATATTACAGGCTCGAAACAAATTGCTTGTTCGCTATTCTTCTTTAACTGTTTTCTTCACACGCAACGCGTTTTCACACAAGACTGACTGAATTCTTACTCGTTGCCTACTTTGTATTGCCTTCTTATATGCTCACGTAATCAGTCTGATGAAGATTCATGATATCGAATGATCGGGGTTTCGCCTTCTCGAGAACTCTATCTCGACTTCATTGTTGTTTGTGTATTTTGTTCACATTGCTTCGTGTTGCGTTCTCGCTTACTTGTCTATCCCCTTTTCTTTCATACCAATGTTGTTGGTTTACTTGTAACAAGTGCGTTGTATTTGTTTGTGTAGCTTTTGTGCATTTTAATGTTAAACGATGTACACCGTTTTCATTTTCGTAACAGTATTATTACTTTATTTAACTTATCATTACAACTCTTCAGTCTGGATTACGACCTATCTTCTCAACAGCATTTATGCTGTATGTGTTCATTTTATACATCATTTATATACTCACAGCTTAAAGTCGACTCCGAACGACAGATCATTGAGAAACTTTTCATGGCAATATTATCTACTCTTTAAGTTTTTCCCATAAATCTACTGAGAGGCAGTCGGCGAAGAAATATTTTTTCATTTTTCGATTTCTTGGAAATGTTTCACCTGGGGTTTGAACTGTCTGAACGTCTACCTACTAGACTGCGCCGACTTCCAACAAAGGTCTCTAGATAGCACCAAATCTAGGTTGTATAGTTGCGAAGGCGTAAAAAATCCATTAATACAGAATAAGGACTTCAACAAGTTTTATGTCTCTCTGAGTGCAATTGAGTTCAGAAAGTGATATAAGGGAGTACAAATGTACACTACTATGCAGCTCTTTAATTTGTATGGCTACAGACTATTGGCACTAAAATACTTAAGAATATCTAACTGGAACTTATTGCAGCTGGAACACAATTTAAAAAATCCCCTAGTTGAAAATATCTTGTCATACATACATTGGTCATTACAGACCTTTAGTCAGGATTACACCCTAGCTTCTCACAACACTTGTGTTGCTTGTGTTAATTTTATACATGAGTGACGGAAGCTACGGTTTAAAATCGACTCCGAACGCCTGATTTTTTTGAGAAAATTTTCATTGCAATTTTTTATCTACTTTCAGGGTTTTTCCCAAAAAACCGCTGAAAGAGGAAGTCGCCGTAGAAATACGTTTTTAGATTTCCTTTTGTTTGAGATGATTTGAGACCTGGGATTTTAACCCGAATTTCATGGGCAATAAGCAAACAAACTACCTACTTGACTACGGTGAATGCAACAACGACAGCCTGACGATAATTTAATCGTTTCATAAAGTAGAACCAGCATTTGTAGGGCCTGTTCAAACGTTACATACGCAGTGCAGAATGGAAACTGTACAAGGGTCCGGGCGTGGCATACACTTTGGAAAACATTAACAAGTAGATGGTTAAAGTGGATATAATTTTCAAATCCTTAGTTGAAGTTTTCTACTTATTATACTCACTTGTTGCTGAAGAAAAGAACAGAAGAGTTAGAGCCTATTAGGAGTTAACATGTCTAATTAGTGTGGAGCTATGAAATAAACAATGCGGTTACATCACTGCCGATCATTTACCGATCAATCTACGTGGCTTAGCCGGCAATCGGGACTTTTTTTGTCAACATTTCCTATTGGAACTATATAGGGCGATTAAAATTGAGTACATTTCCTATGATCTGTTTTTGAAATCTAAATGGGATACCCAGATTGGTATGGCAAATAAAATGCAAAAATTTCTAATAAAACGTATCCAATAAAACACATGCTAAAGTTTTGCAATAAAAAATATATTTCGCCCTCATGTGTAAAATAAAAAAAAATAGTTTCAATGATTTTTTTTCACTTTTATTGATAAGAATTATGAAATATGATGTAAATTTCATAGAAAGACGTTGCATTGTTACCCAATCAGCCACATTTAATTCAGCTGGCACAATTAAGCAACAAATTTTATAAATTAAATAAAACCCAATATTATTTAATTTTTGTAAATCATTTGATTTTTTGTTTGTTTTAAAATGTGAAATATTTCTCAGAATTAAAATGGAAGGAAATAATAAAACAATAAACAGATCAATTACTATGTATGTTCGGTATAATAATGAATAACAAAATTTTTATATTTAACTCACAATCAATTTTTATTCTATTCTAAGTATTGAAACATAAATATGGTAAGGAATTATTTTTCGAATATCCATACATACATACACATACATTACTGTATCCTTTAGCCAGGATTATGACGAAGCTTCTCATGCCATTTATGTTGTGTGTGTATATTTTCTATTGGTTGGGCAATCTATTGGCTTAATTTTGAACCATTGGTTATTTCGAATCTGGCAATACATATGTCATTCTATTCTGTCATAAAATTCAGTATATTAGCTCCACTAGATGTAATGAATCGATTTACATTTGAGCATCGTTGGGATTTCTTTTACCAACGAGAAACTGCACCATGATGTCGATTTTGAAAAGCTCATTTTAATCTTGGTGGGTACGTTAATAAACAAAATTGCCGTGTTTGGGGCTCAGAAAATCCACATGTGGTCTTACAGAAGCCAATGCACACATTACGAGTGGCTGTTTGATTCATACTTCTTTGAAAATGAGGACGGCGCAACCATTACGGTCAATGGAGACACTTATTGCGCCATGATAACTAATTTTATGTACCCGCTATGCATGGTATTGATGTGAACAATGTTTGGTTTCAACAGGATGGTGCAACTTGGCACACATCTCATGCCACAATCGATTTATTGCGTCAAATGTTTGATGGCCGTTTATTGGCCACCACGAAGCTACGATTTGACACCGTTGGACTATTTTCTTTGGTGCGACGTTAAAGAAAAGTGTTATGCCGACAAACCAGAAACGATTGGGCATTTGAAGGCCAATATTCATAATGCCATTGCCGAGATACGACCCCATACACTCGAAAAAGTGTACGAAAATTAGTCCGATAGAATGAGGTACCTTGAGGCCAGCTGCGGCAGCCATTTGCATGAAATAATATTCCCTTTGTAATCGGAATAATAGTACTTCACAACAAAGAAATAAATCAGTACACTGCTACGTTTCTGATGAAAAGGAGAGACTAAAAAAGGAGAAACTTTAATTGACTTAAATTGTCAGAAATCTGCTGAGAGATAGTTTCTGATGAACTATATTCTTTTGCTAGATCCAGCCACCTGGCTTGTTAAATTAGCAGGTTTTTCTTTTGTTGCATAAAGTTTGAAGCCGAGTAAATTTTCATTTTGCAGACGTTAACTTGTTGTTCACACAATGCTAGCAAGCAAATATTGAACGATCAATATGAAGCCAGAAATTTATCGAATAAACAAATACGTCTTGGCCATTTGCCATTTGCCTTACATCATTAAATTCGTTATCTTCTTCGATACAAAAATGAATTTATTGCACTGGTTACGAACTATGAAAGCTTCTCTTAAATGGCAAACATTTATTACACAGGCATTTTTATTTTCATTTTCACTTTCATCTTACGATTCATGTTGCCAACTAGGCTACCAAGTATTTGATTTATTTGGAAACATTTATTGCGAAGAGACAACTTTTTTGCTTCTTTTCTTTCTTTTGCAAAAGTTTTTCTCTGTTTCTTGTATTCCATTTATTATTATTTACTGTTGTTGTTATTTTATTTATTTCAGTTAGGTCAGTAGAAGAATAATTTGTAAAATTTATTGTATAAAATTATTACAATTCTTTCGTTCGTTTATTCACTTTCCGAGAATTTCATGGTTCTGCATGACTAGCTCTTGCAAAAGAAAGCCAACGTGATTAATCGCTTGTAGCCTAAATCAATCACGTTTCATTTTCCCTGAATATTTTCTTTATTGTACAGAATTTTTTTTTATCCGAACTGAGTGAAATATTTGCATCAGTAGACTTATCACAATTGAAGACCATCTGATTAATGAGCTTTCTATGGTAATAAAAATATTTTTTTAAGCATGAGCAAAATGATTGAAATCGAAATGAAAATTGTTAAAAATTATTTACAATACAGTGTTCAAGGCCATATTAAGAGTTTCATTAAGCAAGTCATTATGAAGTCGCCATAGTTAGTTTGACGTGAGGCCACGGTCAGACATATCGAACAAAACGCCATCTGAAAAAAATATTTCTTAGACGACTTCCTCTCAGCAGATTTTTGGCAAAAACTCTGAGAGTAAAAGAAAATTGCCATTAAAAAGTATCTCAAAAATCTATCATTCGAAGTCGACTTTAAACTGTGGGTCCCTCTACTCATGAATGAAATTAAAACACAACAACAAAAATTAGCAAATTTACTTTAATTTGGGTATTAAAATTTAAATTCCAAAAAGTTTGTCTACGCTCTTCTTTTTCAAAATATCAACAAATAAAAATTAAATAAAATATACAAAATACATACATACATATTTAATTACGAATAACGTAGGCTTACTACCAAACCAAACAATTTGAATAAAAATTAAAAATATCCCAGAAAAATATTTTCCTGGAAATTTAATTTGAAATTACTAAGGTTTCATTTGAACTCCGGTTATTTAAAAATATATTTGAATATTCATTGTATTACCACCAATAATTCTAAAATACATTCGAATTTTTGTTTCATTGCATAAAATATAGAATTTAAATACCGCAATACAATCCCCGGCATTAAAGTTTATGGCCAGTTTGTTGTGCGCTTGCTTATGCCAATCAACACATAAATTCATTGCATAGAATATTTCTGATTGCAACACAAAACGTTGACAATACTAGAGAAATGCTATTTTATAAGGAGTTACCATTTTCAACGGGCGATGTTTAAACAGAACATTTCTTACAGTGAATAAAAATATTTATTTTGGGCGATAAATATTGCCCAGTGAGTGATCCAATCATGATCTCTAACTGTGGTACACCATTTCCGGTAATTCTACTTGTTGTCTTCAAGTCGCCGTGGTCTAGTAGGTAGTGTGTTGGCTTATTAGACGTAAGGCCACGGTTCAAACCTTAGGTCAGCCATCTCCAACAAAACGGAATATGAAAAAATATTTCTTCGGCGACTCACTCTCTGCAGATTTCTGGCAAAAACTCTGAGAGTAAAAGAAAATTGCCATTAAAAAGTTTCTCAAAAATCTGTCGTACGAAGTCGACTTTAAACTCTAGGTCCGAAATTAACACACAACAACATAAGTGGTGTGAGGTGTCAAGGTTATTCATTGAGAAGAGAAAATCCATTAACAGGAGAACTCCATTGCGTTACAGTGAATTTGTGAAAAACAACTCCATTCGAAGAAAATTGCCAAATCCAGATCATGTAATCAAAAATTTCCTCCTGTCCTTAGGCGAGAACAATGAGAATGAAAAAAATGAAAAGAAATTTAGCGCCGATGAAAAGGCAATCGTGCTAACAAATTAGCTGAGTCCTATTTGAAGGATCATATTTGAATGAATGTGTACTTGAATGTAATCCCTGTAATGTAGTAGTTAGTGTGCTCGGTTCAAATCCCAGGTCAAACATCAAAACGAAAATATGAGATAATTTTTCTTCGGCGGCTTCCTTTCAGCAGATTTCTGGCGAAAACTCTAAGAATAAATAAAAATTGCCATGGCAAGTTACTCAAAAAATCTGTAGTTCGGAATCGACTTTAAACTGTGGATCCCACCACTTATGGATACAATTAACATACACAACGTAAGTGGAGTAGAAAGCCAGGTTGTAATCCTGACTGAAGGCTTGTAATGACCATTTATGTATGTGTGTACGTGAACATACAAAATCGCCTAATTCAAACTCACAACAGATCCAATCCATGCCGAAAAAGTTATGTTTAGTGTAGAATTTGAGCTGACAATGGACATGGGTCTACAGTTCTGTGGTATCGGAATTGGCCAGACCATCAACAAATTTTTTTATACGCACTCCTTACTATTCCATTCTAAAGCTTAAAGGCTTATTGTCTGTCATGTTTATGTTCCCAGTGAAGACTTTAAATTCTAAATAAAAGTTTTAAGGTAACGTAGAATACCCTTGAATTTTTGATTCCAAAATTAATGGTCACCAACAACATTATTAATCTTCACAACCACTTTTTAATTTCATTGTTTACATTCATAAATTATTAATTTTATGCTGGAATAAGGGTGGTAACCCATCATATTATTTATTTCCTTTAATTGTTTTCATTTGTTCTGTGATTTTTATTTATCCTCATTGTCCCACACACACTCAATATTTTTAAATCATCAACAAGAAAAGCAAATAAAGCGCATAATATGCTGTGGATATTAATTTGAATCTCTTAACCTACTTTTTTGCAGAAATTATGTGACAAACGTTCATTTACTGAAATTTATTTCATAAAGAACGTGCATGAAATTCACATTGAATACGAATTTGAAATAATTCTCCATCATAATTTGCCTTTGGCCGTCATCATCATCATTATTTTATTTGATTTGTTAGCATTTCAATTGCACACACACACACATATATATATATATATATATATATATATATACAATATACGAATGACAACGACGGAACTTATGCGCTCCATAACGGAGGCTTGCAACGTTTCTATGGCAAGGAGGCGTAATATGTTCGGGAAGAAACGCGTCTACTGGTGGAACGCGGATATAGCGGATCTGAGGCGTAAATGCAACCGCGCACGGCGGCAATTTCAAAGGGCCAGAGGCCGGGATGAATTTGCAGAACTGCGTGAAAGATATAGAAGGTGTAGGACCAGCCTTAATGGGGCCATTGCGCTCAGCAAGAGAAGATGCTACAGGGAAATGTGCGCCGATGTGGACGAGAATCCCTGGGGACCTGAATATAAGGTGGTGATGAGAAAGCTGAACTGCTTCCGACCACCAGCAACGTCATGTGCAGCTAAGCTGCAATCAATCGTTGCGGACCTTTTTCCGCGCAAAGCCAAAATTACATACTGCGTTGGGGATATACGGTCACCGGAGGAAATCCCAGAAGTCAGCAGGCAGGAATTGGAATCAGTCTGTGGGGAAATGAAACTTAACAAAGCACCGGGGATCGACGGGATCCCAAACATTGCGCTTAAGGCGGCCATTGAAAGTAATACTGAGCTGTTTAGACAAGTTTTTAATGCTTGTATTCAGGAGAGGACGTTCCCTAGGATATGGAAGAGACAGAGACTGGTTCTAATTCCGAAGGGTAACAACGCGCAGGATGCATCGGGCTACCGCCCGCTCTGTATGATCGACACAGCTGGAAAACTTTTGGAGAGAATAATTTGTAGGAGGCTGGAAGCATTCCTGGGGGCAGAAGGCTTGTCGGATCGCCAATTTGGTTTCCGAAAAGCCCGTTCCACAATAGATGCAATAGAGATGGCTATGACAATAGCAAAGGATGCTATCAGTGGTGAGCGCTGGCTGGAGGGCGCATTCAACTCTGCGGATTGGGATGCCACTTTAACAGCCCTAGATGGAAAGGATGTACCGAACTACTTGTTGGAACTTATTAAGGACTACTTTAAGGATAGAGTGCTCTTATATGACACAGATGATGGCAGGAAGACATATGCGGTATCGGCGGGGGTCCCGCAAGGTTCCGTGCTGGGCCCAATACTATGGAATGTCATGTATGATGGTGTACTGGGGCTTAGATTCCCTAGAGGTACACAGATCATTGGTTTTGCGGACGATATTGCCCTGGTGATAAGGGGAAAACATTTAGATGAATTAGTGAGAACATGTAACACTGCGGTTGGTATGGTCAGGAACTGGATCACGGGAATAGGTCTCAAACTTGCTGATCACAAGACGGATGTACTACTTGTAAGCAGTAGGAAGAAGATGGAATTTATTACACTAACAGTAGGCGACCAGCGCATAACATCAAAGCAGGCGATTAAATATCTGGGAGTAATGATTGATAACAGGCTCACGTTTAGGGAACACCTGATGTACGTCGGTGGAAAGTGTGCGGCGACATCATGTGCACTTGCCCGATTAATGCCTAACCTTGGAGGCCCAAAACAGGAGAGGAGGCGGTTACTGATGAAGGTAGTGACTTCGATCGCTATATATGCGGCCCCTATATGGGCCGGGGCCATGGATAAGAGGACCTATAGAGCAGGTATAGAAACGGCCTACATGAGATCAGCTCTCAGGGTGATTTCTGCCTTTCGCACGGTGTCTACTGATGCAGCATTGGTGATTGCGGGGATGATGCCCCTGAGGCTAGTAGTGGATGTAGAGAGGAGGAAACATGACACAAGGAGGGGAATGGATCTCCCCAGTCCTGTTCAGTTAGTGGATGACGCTATGCATAGATGGCAGCATGACTGGGTCAATTCAACCAAAGGAAGGTGGACCCACAGACTCATACCGAGCATAGGCGAATGGACCAAAAGGAGACACGGTCAGGTGAACTTCTACCTGACACAGTTACTAACCGGCCATGGATGCTATAGAGCATATCTCTATAAGTATGGTCATGATGTAGACGAGGCATGCCCAGAATGTCCCAATGAAAGGGAGACGGCGGAGCACGTTTTCTTTACTTGCCCGCGATATGTTGTTCAACGAAATTGCCTGGAGAGGACAGTAGGATTCCAGGTAACGCCCGATAACAGTTAACCTGATGTTAACCTCATGTGACAATTGGAACGCAGTATGTGTTTTCGCAAGGAAGGTGTTGACGCAGCAAAGATTGGCTGAGAGAGCAAGGTCAGCAGAATTTGAAGGCAGCACTCGCTGAATCTCCACCCCCCGAAGTAATACTTGATTGTGGTCCCGGGGGGGGCAAATGGTTGAAAGTGTGACGAACTAGGTTGGGTTTAGTACGTATGCGTTTAGCAAGCCGAGAGTAAGTCTTGCGGCGAATCGTGCACATTGGTAGGCCGGGCTACCAATGTCTTTCGAAGATTCCCAACCTTTAGCTCGTAAAGCTATAAAAAAAAAATATACAATATATATAATGTAAAAGCGTTTATAAATGTAATTGTTATTGAATTTCAAACAAAATTGAACAAAAATTTGATTTTTTTTGCATTATTAAACAATAGAAGCCAATCTGTTAGTAATTATTGTCATGATAATCTCAAAACAAATTAGAAGAACGTTAGGTTTTTGGGGTCGCTGATTACAGATCTTCATTCAGATTTAAAAAATTCAAAATGGCGGATCCAACATGGCGGTCGAGGTTTATAAAAATTAATCAGATTTACTTGACCGCCATATTGGAGCCGCCATTTTGAATTTTTTAAATCTGAATGAAGATCTGTAATCAGCGACTCCAAAAACCCCTGAGTAACAATTTTCAGGTAAATCTGATTAATTTTTAAGGACCTCCGTAATGTGTTTCTTTTTCTTTTGCACCCCTTGACATAAACCCACCCCCTACTTTAAGGGTGTATGCAAAGAATTTGGCTTTGGGCTCATTTTAAAGAGCAAAGATCAATTGTCAATTTCTAACAATAGCGATGGTTCTAGCACGTCAGTGTTGACCTCTACAATGTTTCAAAAATGGCCAAAAACGCTATTTTTAGGGTTTGCAACCCACTTTTTCTCGAAAATTTGACGTGATGGAACATTTTTGAAACCATATTCGTGTTTAGCGCGTCAAATGCCTTTGAAAACACCTGAATCCATCTTATTTGCACAAAAAAGTCCAAATTTGCAGGGCTGTGTAATTAGTTTTATTCTTCCGCTGAACGAATATGGTTGTGTATACGCTTGAACAACGCTGGGAAATATTGCTACATTACTTCGAAAATCATAGTAATGTTGCAGAATGTGTGCGAAAATTGCGTACGGATTTTGGAAGAATAGAAGCACCATCAGCTCCGTATGTTCGTTATCTTGTGAAAAAAGTGAAAGAAACTGGCATCCTCATCGATAAACCAAAGCGTAAAAAGCCAAAAACAGTGCTTACACCCGACAATATTGCTGCTGTGGCAGCTTGTTGAAGCGCAATCAACATCAATTCACCGTCGTTCTCAACAATTGAACATTTCGGAGATATCATTGAGACGAATTTTGCATAAAGACCTTGGTATGACGCCATACAAAGTCCAATTGGTTCAGGAGTTGAAGCCAATTGACCATCCAATGGGGTTTCGCTTCGCTAATTGCGCCTGCGATCGACTTACAGAAGATGCAGATTTTGGGAAAAAATCATCTTTTCAGATGAAGCTTATTTTGATCTTGGCGGGTATGTAAACAAGCAAAATTGTCGCATTTGGGGTACAGAAAACCCGCACGCATACATTGAAAAGCCGGCGCACCCAAAACGAATCACTGTTTGGTGCGGATTTTGGTCCAGAGGCATAATTGGGCCATTTTTCTTCGAAAATGAGCAAGGAGTGGCCGTTACAGTCAATGGCGATCGTTATCGGGCCATGTTGAACGAATTTTTGTTCACCAAAATTGAAGAGGAGAATATTAACAACATTTGGTTTCAACAGGACGGAGCTACGTGCCACACAGCCGAAGCTCGATGTTTTGCGCCCTGTTTTTGAAGATCGCATTATCAGCCGCAGAGCTGATGTCGTTTGGCCACCTCGGAGCTGCGATTTGACACCGTTGGACTATTATTTGTGAGGTGCCGTCAAAGATAAGTGTTATGCCGACAAGCCAGAGTCAATTGACGCTTTAAAGGACAATATTCGTGAAGCCATTGGTGAAATACAGCTGTACACAATCGATAATGTGCTTAATAATTGGTCCGATCGTGTAGGCTTCTGCATGGCCAGCCGAGGCAGCCATTTGAATGAAATTATTTTTCATTATTAACCAAAAGGATTGTACTTTCAAATAAAAAAAGAAATTTGAGAAAATATTCAGTATTTTTTTAAAGCATTTTCAAAAAAAAAAGTTATTCGGCGGACCCTTTACATATATGCAAGAAATGTCTAGAAGGATTTATTTGCATTCAGCTTGTGTTCCGAATATGAGGATATACAAGGCAAAATCAAAGCTGACGTATTTGCTAAAGCTGTTGCAGCTACAGGGTTCTTTTTAAGTGCTTCATAACTTTAAATTTATATAAAACACAGTCTGTATGAGATATTATCGAAGTTTTTATTCAACTGATGTCTTTATGTGTTCAACATAACATCGTTCAAATGTCCGCTAGGTCTTCTCCAGGTAGAGAGCATTCGATGCACAGGACATTCAGGCACAATATAACCGATGGCATGGGCTATTTGACTTTGATGACCGTTATGGGTTATGGCTTAATCGTACACACCAACGAGTTAAGAAAACCCCATAAGAAACAAACTCGTGAGATAACCATACCCTCAAATGGCTTGTGATGGATATCCAATGTGGCGTGAACTGGAAGCCTGATGTCTTGTTGAAAACAGAAACTGATTCAGGCCAAAAAGAAGATGATAATCATCGACCTATAGTACTCTCCGTTGATAGTGATAGCCGGTCATAAAACATTTTTAAAGAATTTTGTGTTGATAAAACCGCCAGCTCAGTATCCATACCAAATAGTGACTATTTCGGGATGCATTGAACGCTCTTGGATTGAATATGAATTATTTCATTGCAAATTCGACAATAATTGTTGAACAGCTCCACAACCCATTCAAAAACCTATTCAGTATCTCTATTGTAATGCAAGTTGAATAAATGACAACTTATTTGACAGATATAGCTTCAGCAAGACAGACGTTATCATCTGTTAAAATAGGGTAGTCCCTGTTGGAAGACCGTATATTAATTCGAAAGAATTAAGGCGCGAAATTAATATTCTTCAACCAACGCATTAACAAAGGATAATACGAGTCTGAGTGGACATGACTGGGAAGTTTTGATAAATCTACCATATCGTCAGAATTTTATGCCTTAAATGTACTTTTCGCTATTAATTTCACTGATAGGTCTCCTACTACTGAACAAAACTGAAAGTAACTTCAACGGCGGGAGCAACTTTTTATATTCGTGGTCTTATCATCTTATCATCACATTTTTTGATCTTGTCTTGGTCGGACTGCGAGCTTTTTATAATATATTGCGGTGCCTCGAAATATACTCTGATATTACACAATTGCCTACAGAAGAAGGCAAAGGTACTTATTAACGAAAGCGGTACATCCTCTTCTTCGTCTAATTCTTCTAATTGGTTATTAGACCACTTGCATATGTTGTGCGAGTTAGTTTTATACATAAGTGGTGGGACCTACAGTTTAAAGTTGACTCTGAACGACAGATTTTTGTTAAATTTTTCGTAGCAATTTTATTTTACTCTTAGAGTTTTTGCCACTAAACTGCTGAGAGGAAGTCGCCTAAGAAATAATTTTTTTCAAATTTCATTTTGTTGGTAATGTCTGGCTTGGGGTTTGAACCGTGGCCTCACGTCTTATAGGCCAACACACTACCTACTAGACCACAGCGACTTTAAGTGGGACATCTCGCTCTATTATGGCTATGGCCTTTCCAGGACATCGAACACTTTTACATGGCATTATTCTTGCATGCATATCCATTGAAAAGAAATTGCATTAAAGAGAAAATTTTTTTGCCACATACAGTAGTAAAGTCTACATATGTAAGGTATAGATAGAACAGTGTACGAAGACTTTTCTCCTAGACTGTAAATAAATTTAATTTGTTAACGTGCACAACGTACTTCCTCGAACTGGCCACTTCAAATACTAAGCGGATGGTCGTATATAAGTGCTACTTTTCTTTTATTTAAGCATACCTAAGCATTTTTTTGTTTTGTTTTGTTTTTCCTAGAAAACCAAATTGTTTGAAATTAATTATGAGTGAAAAAAATAAATAAATTTGGCCACCAATCCATGTGGCATAGAATTCATTATGAAAGCTTAATGATTATAATAGCATCCGGCAGAAGCACTTTTTACAGATTAATTGAATAACGAACTAATTATTAAGAGGCTTACGCAAAAGGCCCAACGTATTTTGGAATTAATAAAACGTGGATACTGAAACGTTTTATGGTGGCTGTGGAAATTTTTTTCTTTCAATTTTTTTTATTTATTCTTTCCTTAAGCCATCTAGCTCAGCCCATGGCAATAAGATTATTATTCTTTAAAATGTTTTCCATAAAATATTTAAAAGAAAATAAATTTTATAGACTACAAGCCAAGAAAATCTTAACATTCAGTAGGCTTCAGCAGAGATGTAGTCGTGTGTTAAAAATGCGCACATTTTTTTTTTTTTTTTGAGTAGTTTGGAAAGTATTTAACCCTTTCATGCCCGATGTTGCCTATAGGCAACATTGTACATTTTTGTTCATAAATTCCGTAATTTTTAATTTTTTTTTAAAGATTTTTTTTTGCAAACAAGTTTGGTTAAAGACGTGTAAAACCAGAATACGTAGGACTATGAATTTAATATCTCTTCATATTTAGGCCATGACTAACAAACACATGTCCTTAAAAAAAATTTTGCTCTGGCCCAAAAAATTCGGGCATGAAAGGGTTAAAAATTTATTTTCTTATGCAAAATCTTTTCTTTTTATTTGAGTTTGAGGGTTGTAATGTTTTAAACATAAATTATGTTTTGCTTGAGTGCACAATAGTAGAATATTTTTAAAGGTATTTTATCAAGCTTGTTTGTTTTTTTCTTTCTTTTTGGTTGAAGATTTATGTGTTATCCTAACCATTCTTTCCTTTGATTCGTTTTATTTCGTCAAGTAATTTCACGCTTTTATAAGTTTTCATTTATTTCGCTTGGAGAAATAGCAACGTTCACATTAAAGGCATGAGTATATGAAACTTATCCCCTTTTTAATACGTAGAATCCTACACAAGCAATGAAAACTTTCATTAGAAAAAAAAAAATGAGAACGTCTTGTTAGCTGATTTATTTAAATAAAAATTGCCTTTTCAAAACTATTTTAATGTCAATTTTTTTAAACCTCCCTAAAACTAACTAAAAAGTTGTAGCGTATCTTACAAAACGACTAAAATCCTTTGCATTTCTATTTCACACTCTTACATGACAACCCTCTTTAATGATGATGGCAACTAGAAACCTAAAAAAAAACCAAACAAATAAGGAAGCAAATGTCATGTTTTGCTTTCTAAAGTAAACGTTTTCAAATCCATGATGCTGCAAGATACAATATAGTTGGATGGCATTAATAAGTATTATATGCTGATGTCACACGTTTATCGCTGTCAGGAAGTGAAATGAAAGTGGGTTTGTAGTTTTTTTTTCTCTCGTGGCACTCTTAGTTTTGTGTTAAATAATGAAATAACCTTGGATTTAAAAGAATTTCAAAATAAATTGCACAGGGAAAAAGGCTATACAGGCTCTGTATATAGTGCGGGCAGAAATAAAAGGTGAACGGGACACCGAAATATTGGGTTGTTCGGAAAGTAATTTCGTTTTTTTCCGACAGAGGATTTAATTGAATTTTTTTGCACCCAACTTCACACTTAAGCCGTATAATCTTTATATGCTTTGAGAGCTTGTGTGTTAAAAATTCCAATTAATTTTACGCGGTAGTTTTTGGTTGGTGCCCTTTTAAATATGGAGAGCGATAATCAGCATTTTCGACATATCTTACTACTTTACTACAGAAAGGGCTGTTCCACCCAGAAAGAAATTGGCCGATGTGTATGGAGAAGTTGTGTTGACAGTACGCCAGTGCCTGAACTGGTTCGCTAAATTTCGTTAAGGCAAAACGTCGAAAATGCATCACGTTCGGGAAGGCCGGTTGAAGCTGATAAAGACGCGATAAAGGCATTAGTTGATGCGAACCGACGAATAACAACATGTGAGATTGGATTGATGTTAAATTTGTCAAATTCAACAGTTTATGTCCACTTGATTGATATTACACGAAAACTCTCTTTCATTTCCACAAAAAAAAAAAAACAAAATTACTTTCAGAACAACCCTTTTACTTCGTTCGGCTTTTTCTTATGGGGTTTTCTTAAGTCCCAATTGTAGGCGAAAAAGTCATAAGCTGCAGCCGTCCTTAGAGCTAACATGAGCCATGCCAATGGTCAACTGCAGTCTAATTTATGCACTAGAAT
The DNA here is from genome assembly GCA_932273835.1 of Sarcophaga variegata. NCBI lineage: Eukaryota > Metazoa > Arthropoda > Insecta > Diptera > Sarcophagidae > Sarcophaga > Sarcophaga variegata. The sequence goes on along the minus strand of OW026359.1, from coordinate 32,498,600 downwards.
CATGGAAAATTGGAAATTTATAAGCAATCCACAAAGAAAAGCCATGACGAACATTTCAACGATACTACATTCAATATATAATGGAATGCATAGGTGTTTCAACCGAATAAGTTTCGATGACAACTCACACACACTTTGTTTGACTTTCAATTACAAGCTACGAAGCGCTTTAAAATGGCCCTGCATTAGAAAATCAAACAAATTTGTCCAAAATTAAAAGAAACTGTTTGGAAATAGGGTCTGGAAATGTGATTCACTGACACAGAAAAGGGCTGAGGCGATATCCTAAAGCAAAAAGCATTTCTAGAACAATAATTCGTTCAGAATAAAACGAAGAAATTGCCTAAGATCTGTTAAAAACGGAAATGCGGTAAGAAAAAAATCCACTACAGAAACAGATTCTATAGGAGGCCATTGGAATTATTTATCATGCTGAGAAATAAAGAAAACAAAAAACTTTATTTTCCAGTTACCATGAGATTTAATGGAGAAAAAATGAAATCAAAGATACGATTAACACATTCACATAACATAATTGGTTATTACAACCCTTCAGTCAGGATTACGACCTAGCTTCGAACACCAGTCTAAAACCAGTTTAACAGTTTAAAGTCGACTCCGAACAACATATTTTTGAGAAGCTTTTCATGGCAATTTTATTTTCTCTCAGAATTTTTGCCAGAAATCTGTTGAGAGGAAGTCGTCGAAGAAATATTTTTCAGATTTCGTTTTGATGTCTGACCTGGGGGTTTGAACCGTGGCCTTACGTCTAATAAGCCATCACACTACCTTCTAGACTACGGCAACTTCAATTATTCGATTAACACATTACGATACATTATAAGAGACATGTTCGATTTGGAAAAATATTGTCCAGCCTGTCCAGTCCATAAAATGTGGAACATGGCATAAAATGTGGAACAAGCAAGCGTTGTACTATCCAAATGAAAAGGGAGCATTAACTTATGATTACAAGCTTCATTACCTATTTAGTACGTCATTACAACTGTCTAGTCAGTATTACAGCCTAGCTGTCCTTATAATTTTCTCCATGTGTGGCGGAACCTATAGTTTAATTTCGATTCTGAACGACAAATTTTAGAAATTCAATTTGAAAATTGAAATTCAAATTCATCAGTTTTAACTTTATCCTGAATAAATTAATTGCTTATTCCTTGCTATTGAAAACAATTCTTTTAATTGCGCATGTAATTTTTCTTTTCTCAAAAAAAAAAATTGTTATTCAACAGATTTAATAAAAACATGATATGTTTTCATTAATTTGTTACTTTTTTTCTTTTATTTAATATTTTATTTTCATCTGTTTAATTTGGGACTATATTGCTGTTCCTCAACCCTTTGTATCATTGCCTTGTTTCATTTTCATTAATTAAGTTTTACCCGATAATCAACTGATTGGTGATCGGTGCGCGAATGATAAAAAAAACGAAATATTTCGAAAAGTATATTTCTCATAAAAACAATGCATTGCAGAGGATTTATAAATAAAATAATACTGCGAAGAGGAGGCACTATCACTTCACAAAAAATCAATTCTGTTTTTTTTATTTTAAATTTCAATATTTCTGTTACCTTTTTAATACCTATCAAACAAGTTTTTTTTATTGCGTGTTAAATGTTACTGAAATTCCTTTTGCAATAAGTAATAAAGAATTTTCCATTGAATTTGATTATTGATAGACAATATTATTTTCAATAAAAGGTAAAATTAAATTTAAAAGAAATACTTTTTAAAAAAGTTTTACAAATATTCTGTTTAATTTACAATATTTTCCTACACTTTCAAAGAATTTTTATAAATTAAAAAAAATGACAGAAATAAAATAAAAATATTTATAAAATTCTTAAAATTATTATTTCCCTTTTAAATGTAAAATAAAAATTTTATAAGTATTCTAAAATACATTTTTTTTCTGTTTATACTTTGTAAAGCTTATCCAGATTTTTTTTGAGTTTTTAAAGCCAAAGCTAAATATAATAATATTGTATTAATATCCTGTTGCCAATATAGTAACCTTTTTTTTACTCCTGCATGCCACATAATACCATCAGCATCCCCACATAAATGAGGCATACAAAGCACACTTAAGAAAAGTTTTCCTGATTCAAACATTCCAAAAAAAAGAAAAAAAAATACAAAAAAAATTTTAAAACTTTTAAGAATTTGGTTTCCAAGGAAAAGACTTGAAAAGAAAAGAGCAAGAAAGTAAAAAGATATCTATTGTACTTGAAGTCAATAAGTATATTTAAACTTCTTCCAAAAAACAGAAAAAAAAACAAAAAAATACGCAATTACGGTAGGGTGTACCATATATCGGTTTAAATTTGAACCTTTGGTTATTTCGAAAATGGCATTACTTATGTTATTCTATTCTGTCACAAAATTCAGCATCTTTTGAACGTAATGAATCGATTTACGTTTGAGCAACGTTGAGATTTATTGGGCAAATGAGAAACTGCACTATGATGTCGATTTTGCCAAAAAAAAAAAATCATCTTTTCGGATGAATCTCATTTTCATTTTTGGTGTATACGATAATAAACAAAATTGCCGTTTTTGGAGCTCAGAAAACCCGCACGTGGTCTTACAGAAGCCAATGCACACATTACGTGTGACCGTTTAGTGCGGCTTGTGGGCGAAGACATCCATCGGGCCATATTTCTTTGAAAATGAGAACGCCGCAACCATTACGGTCAATGGAGATACTTATCGCATTATGATAACTGATGTTTTGTACCCGCTCTTCATGGTATTGATGTGAACGATGTTTGATTTCAACAGGATAGTGCAACTTGCCACTCATCTCATAACACAATCGATTTATTGTGTCAAACGTTTCATGGCAGTTTAGTTAGTCGAAATGGTGATGTTAATTGGCCGCTAAGAAGCTGCGATTTGCACCGTTGAATTATTTTCTGCAAGGTGCCGTTAAAGAATAGCGTCGTGCCGACAAACCAGAGACAATTGAGCATTTGAAGGCCAACATCAGACATCAAAACCAGGCCCAGGTCGGATATCAAAACGAAAATATGAAAAATATTTCTTCGGCGACTGCCTCTCTTTAAACTGTAAGTCCCGCCACTCATATATAAAATTAACGCACACAACATAAGTGGTGTGAGAAGCTAGGTCGTAATCCCGACTGAAGATTTGTAATAACCAATTATGTATGTATGTAAGGCCAATATTCAAAATGCCATTGCCGAGTGCATTTTTAAATTTTAAAACTTTTAAATGGGCCACTCTGTGCAATATAAATATAAGAGAAATATTTTCTTAAGGATCTGTAATCCAATAGCACTTATTAAACAATACCTATCAAATTTATCTTATGCTGGTATAAGGCATAAGGAAAAGTAATAGGAAAAGTTTTGTTAATGCATATTTGATAAGCATGAAAAAGTTCAATTATTTCGAATATTTTTAAGGTTTGAAAGGCCTATTAATGCCATTATGTACATACATACATACATAATTTACAGCCCTTCAGTCAGGATTACAACATTGCTTTTCACAACACCTTTGTTTTGTGTATTAATTTTATACATGAGTGGCGGGACCTACAGTTTAAAGCCGACTTCGGAATACAAATTTTTTAAGAAAATTTTCGTGGCAAATTTTATTTGATACTCAGAGTTTTTGTCAGAAATCTGCTGATAGCCAGTCGCCGAAGAAATATATTTTTTCACCTTTCCTTTTTGATGGAGCTGTATGACCTGAGGTCATTATGTGTTGAATTTAATATCACCATGAATTCTCTGGGTGGAGCCATCTGAAATGTTCAATTTTCAATGACTTGGTGCAAAATGAATCTGAATTTGACCAATGCCATGGGTAATGTTAGCATTGTGGCCTCTGCAAATTTTGGGGAATCGCATACACCAGCAATTGAGTAAGCCCCAGAAGAAAAAGCCAAACGTGATCAAATTGCACCACTTCGGTGACCAGTTTGCATCGCCTCCATATGAGAAGGTCATTTCCACAAATTGTTAGGGCAGAATATTCAATGTGGAATAAGCTGTGTGGTACGCAGCGTTGTCCTGTTGAAATCACATGACATTTGTGTCCAGATTTTCATATTCTGGCCAAAATATGTTGGTAATCATTTACCTTTAATGCTTTCGTTAATAGTCATGCTCTTGCCAATATTATTCTCAAAGAAATATGAACACATGACTACCGCCCAAAATTCTTACTAAACAATGACTTTTTCGATATTCATTGGATACTTTTGAATCAGAAGTAGATAGGTTTCGTCCCAAATTCGATAATTTTCTTCACGTTTCCATTTATTCATGAAAAGGCTTCACGCTGAAGATATTTTCTTAAGTTTCGTTTTGATGTCTGACCTGGGGTTTAAAGCGTGGCCTCACGTCTATTAAGCCAACACACTACCTACTAGACTGATAAACAATCGAGGCAGTTTGAGAGCTACCAATGCAACTCGGAAGGCGTATTATTTTGCGTTTTATTTTCACGGAATGATGAAAGCTACAACATTGAAATCAATGGAAGAATTGGACTTGCATGACCATGTGTCACACGATATCATGAACTTATTGGAAGTCGAGTTTAGTAAGAAATTAGCAGTCTATTGATCTCCAATATCATGCATTGGCGACAGACCAGCCATAATTTCAGATCTAAATTTACGTTATTAAAACAGTTCTATGGAAATAAAAACAAACGATCATTAGACGGTGCAGAGTCTCGGCTATGTAGTAACTGCAGTTAAGCCATCTTATTCACTGCCGGGCCATCAAAGATGTGTATGGTGCGGCATTGTTACCTCTTCTGTTGATCAAATATGGCAGAGTTCATTAGATTATCGTCGCTGCAGATGAGGATTGTAGACCTCTTCATATCTAACTAATAATCTTATGAACCTAATTAGAGAAGTTCCCACAACGTAATTATACCAGAATTAGGCTAGAATTAGCCAAACGTTCACGAAACGTAACAGAACGTACGTTTGTATTTAGAGTATGAAAAGCAACGAGAGCGATTACTCGAACCGTAATGTAAGTATTTGCATTGCCTTTCATATGCTAAAACGGCTATATGTTCCGTTACGTTCCGTGAAGCTTTCATATAAAAATCCTTAAATTATGTACTTCGCATTATAAGAACGTTTAGAGAAATGAATGGAAAAGTAAAAAAAAGATTGTTAATCTCTGTGATCTGTTAACATATACATAAGCGAAAAAAATTCATTGTAATACATTTATAGACGTGTAATCTACTTGAAGGGGATGAAATGTTAAATTTCATGAAATGTTAAAATTTCAACATCCTATTTTGGAAATTTAAAAAGAAATTAACAAACTTACCTGAAAACTATGATTTACGTTTTTAATACTGCACTCGGCTGTACATAAGTTTGATAAATCAATTTCATCGAATACATCACTCTGTAATGGAATTACGAAATAAAAGGCGAATGAAATTATTTTTAAAAAGTTCATGGTGCTGGTATCTATTAAAAGTAACATTTAAAATTAAATTTTATTTTTAATACAATTAATGCTACAGAGTAGCATTATTTAAGTTTTCAAATTTTTTTTTCTAAATTTATTTTCAATGAGTTTTCAAATTTTGTTAGTGAAACTGGCTTAATTTAATTTGTTGCCATTTGCTGTTTGAAAAGAAAATTTCATTTCTGTTCCATTCATTTTATAAATTATTGTTATTAATATATTGTATAGCAACAACAAAAAGAGCAAAAAAGCACAAAAAAGGAAAGATTATAATTTAATAACAATTTTTATTACACTGGCAATATAACACAGCACGTACCATGGCATACATATAATAATGAAAACATAATTTTTTTTCGTTCCTTTTTTCATTCATTTTTTGCTGAGTCCTTATGATGTGCAAAATATTGAAAGAAACGAACGAAATAAAATAAAAAGAAAAACGAAATATTTTACTTTAATTGATATCAGCACTATAGAAGGCCATTCATTATTTTTTTTTATTATTAAGGTCGTCAATTTGGCAATAATTTGATAAAAGATTTCTATTTTTTTCCTCTTATATTTTTTTTACAGAGGGGATATGCAATAGCAAAAATATTTTTTAATTATTAATTAAGGTAATGGCCATACATTATTGGCCATTTAAACCCTGTAGTCAATATTACGACTTGGCTTCTCATGTTGTGTGTGTTAATTTTGTATATGTGAGTGGCGGGAAATACAGTTTAAAGTCGACTACGAACGACAGATTTTTTTTGAGAAACTTCCTGACAATTTATTATTTATTCTCAGAGGTTTTACCAAAAATCTGCTGAGTGGAAGTGCTTGAAGAAACATTTTCATATTTTGTGTTGTTGGAGATATCTGAATTGGGAGTTTGAAACGTGGGATTAAAGTCTAAGAAGCCAAACACACTATCTGCTAGACAACGGCGGCTCAAAAACTCAAATTTACAACCAAGAGATCCACTGACAGATAGGTGCATATGTGATGACTGAGTGGAGTGGAGACCAGAATCAGGAGAAGAGACGGTTACTGATGAAGGTAGTGAAACTTTTCATGGCTATTTTATTTTTCTCACAGAGTGTTTTCCAGAAGTTCAAGTCGCCGTAGTCTAGTAGGTAGTGTGTTGGCTTATTAGACGTAGAGCCTGGGTTCGCGCTCCAGGTCAGACATCAATACAAAAATACAAAATGTATTTCTTCGGTGACTTCCTCTCAGCAGATTTCTAGCAAAAACTCTGAGAGTAAATAAAATTGCCATGAAAAGTTTCTCAAAAATCTGGCGTTCGCAGTCGACTTTAAACTGTAAGTCCCACCACTCATGCATAAAATTAACACACACAACATAAGTGGTGTGAGAAACTAGGTCGTAATCCTGACTGAACGGTTGTAATGACCAGTTATGTATGTTATGTATGTATGTGTTTTCCAGAAATCCGCTAAGAGGTAGACGCCGAAAAATTATTTTTTCTTTTTTCATATTTTTATAAATGTTTGAAACGCAGGCCTCACGTCTAATAAGCTCATACACTGCCTGCTAAACAGCGGCGTCTGTAGTTCGAGGCAACTCTCATTCCAATTAAGTGTACTCTAAGCCTACAGTGCTCAGGCAAAAGACCAGTATTCCACTCCTCAGAAGCGTTCTGGCTTATTCAACTGCTTGGAAGCTCCCCTTCTCTCAAGCTTTTCTGCTTGCTGATTGCAGAGGATTCCCACCAGAGCTGGTAGCCAGCAGAGGATGTCTTTATTTTATCTTCAGACAGTACCGTACTATTGTTAATGTAACCTCATAAGAGCCAAGTACTCGAATAGCGGCTATGTTGTCAGATAATATGCCCTGTCTTTTTCACCTCTTTCTCCACTTGGAAAATACCCGCGAGTTTCCCCATGGAAATTTATTCTATCTACCCAGGCAATCGCTTTATAGGCCATTACTGGCATTAGTTAGGTGTGCATTATGCTCTGTAGGTTTTAACTTATAAATTGGCCACAAAGATCATGCGAATTGGCGCTCCTAGATTTCATTTGTTGATCTGCATCAAAAAAAAAATACATTGAAGTGAAAACATTTCTTAAATTACCGCTGAGAATGCAAAAAAATTTGGCGATAACTACTACAAAAGCAACGACTGCTAGTAATCAACAGGCCGTTATATAAACAACATTTTATATCGTAGATAATGACTAGGTCAGGTTAGGTTAATGTGGTAATTTTGATACAAAAGCTCACTTGAGCACGCATAGCGGCCCGTTGTGACGCCACAGGTGAATAATGGCTAGGTCCAGGCACAATAACGAAATAAAAGTTTCATCGAAATCATGTGAGTTGAAAGCAAGTTGAAAGCGAAAAATGTAGAAGACTTTAGTATGGACTCAACAGAAGAGAAGTTCAACATGGCCTCTTGACTTGGCACTCAAAATAATGTAGCACTTTACACTTTCTGTGGATGTGATGTGGTTGAGTAGAATTTAAACTTTTGGGAAAGAAGTTTCAGGTTTTCAAATTTCAGATATTAAGTTTCTTCAATCTCTTTCTCTGATTCCTATCTACACTGAAATGCTAACATCAACAGCGAAGGAAAGCCAGAGAGCGTTACTTCCCGAAATAGATTAGGATTCAATAACCAAATCTGCATACACAGTAGAGCAACAATACAAAATATTTTCACCGAAGAAGACTAAATTGCCAATGCTTTGTGGCACCCTTATATTTGTTAAGCAAATGAAGAGGAATAAACAAAATCCTGCCACGTGTACCACTGTGCAACACCAAACCTGAAAAATCTTACTTAATATGACCAGGTCATATATTTAATCATTATCAGTAATTATTCTAATGGCTCTTGCGTAAAGCAATATTGGCAATAACTGACACAAAATACCAACAAAGTAAAGAAAGAAAAAGAAAAAAACAACACAAAATAAAGAGGAAAATCTTTTGCCCCTTAAAAGATAAGCAAATCTTCTCATAGACTGTGATTGTGATTAAGGCTTTAGAGGCAAAAGTTTACTTTCAGATTTTGGCAACAAAATATCCTCGAACTTAGTAATAATTTTGTGTTCAATGATAATGTCCTTGTTGTTGTAATGTTCAAAGGAAATATAAATAAAGTAATTGGTATTGGATATTTCTCTGTGTGATTGTATTATGTATCAATGTCATGCACATAAAGGACTTTATGATTAATATTAAAAGCTGAATGCCAGTTACCTTGTAGTTAAGGGCAGACGAAAGAAAATTAAGCACGTAAGATAAGTTTGAAATGTTACAGATGTTCAGCAGGATATATTAAAAGACTAGATTTGTCTAAATTTCCTTTTTGTGACAAAACAGAAGAAAAGAAACATAATTTAATTCAAAGGCAATGTTAAATTTAACAAAGGTACTTATTACAATAGTCGCCGTAGTCTAGTAGGTAGTATGTTTTGGCTTTTAAGACGTAAGGCCACGGGTCAAACCCCAGATCTTACACATGTCCAACAAAACGAAATATGAAATATTTCTTCGGCGCGAGTCTCTCAGCAGATTTGTGGCAAAAGCTCTAAGAGTAAATAAAATTGTCATAGAAAGATTCTCAATCAACTTATCATTCAGAATCAACTTGAAACTGATGGTCCCACCATTCATGGATGAAATTAACACATACAACATAAGTGGTGCAAGGTGTTAGGTCGTAATCCTAACTGAAGGGTTGTGATAACCAACTATGTAACAAGTGGGTTTGTGGAAATCAAAACTTTTCGTGGGAAATAACAATGAGAGGATATGCAAGACTGTATCAGGCTATCCAGGAATAAATTCAAATCATATTTCTTTATAATTTCGCCGATTTATTAAACAGTAGGTCGGTTATGTAGAAAATATTATCACTTACCTCAATGGGTAAATATTCCATATTCGTAAATAGCAAAACCCATTACTTACTAAATGATACTTCGTACAAAAGTTAAGCATACTTGCTAGATTGATTGTTTGAAGTCACTAAGGGCCATTATTACAAATTCCCGTTAAAGTTGGATTTAGTTAAAGGTAACTTTAGCTAAAGTGATCTTTAAAGTTACCTTTAACTTTATTTTCGTTATTACAACCTAATGATAAAATAAAATTAACTTTTTCAAAAATATGGCAGTGCCGGCAGCAATTTCGATAACATTGCACAATTAAAAAAGTTTTTTTTAAGGCAGTGGCCTTCGTTTTTTTTTATTGTATATGCTCATTTTGTTTATATTTAAAGTTGCGATATAGAAAATAATATATAATATGGCAAATTCAAACATAAACTTAACTTTAAAAGTTAATGGTAGGATGATTCTACCTTCAGCTTAATGCTCACTTCTATCATATTGTCCACTTATGATAATGAAAAACAATTTATCTGCCCTTTAAAATCCTACCTTTAGTTAACGTCAAGTTGTAATAATGGCCCTAAATGGATAATTTGTAATATATTGTAGAAATAATTTAATTTTTAATCTTATTTCAAAACCATTTCGCATTTCTTTTTTTGTGTTGCAGACATCAAAGTGCCTAGTGCCTTATCTTCTTGTCATGTTCTGTTTTTGTAAGGATTTGTTAACACTTTGTAAGACTTTTAAGCAGGATTACGAATTTTATTTTTTGTTATATTGTCGCTGTGTTGTTGTTGTAATTACATATTTATTTTTGATCTTTTTTTAAATTTTTTTTTAAAGGCTGCTACTCTTCCTTTTATTTTCCCAATTTTCCCAACCACCGTACTTTGATTAGTACTTTGTTAACAATTTACCTTTTTTCCAATCATCATCAAAAGGAAAAGTGTATGTATGTATATGCGAAAAGGGTGTTAATTTTTTCTCTTTTTTTCTTATTTTACTTACATAAAATATTTGCTAAGGCAACAAACACATTGTACAGGTACAACAAGAAATGCCAAATAAAGAGAGAAAAAGCAACGCTGCTACTCAAGTAATATTCAAATTTAAAATATTTCCCTCCTCCATAAATAATCTTTGAAAGAGTACTTCTGCTCAATCAAATACAATTTCATTTAAGATTCCTTTTTTTCTCCTTTCCTCGCTAATGAATAACTTTTCAATATAATGACGTTTTCGTTATTTTCTCATTTCATGTTTGACGTCATGGTAGCCTTTGTTCTATAGCAGCAGTTTGTAAATTAAATTTCATTTTAAAAGCTTGTAAACAAATTTGATTTTGCAACTAAGCGCAGAAATTACAGCAACTTTCAGTCTCGCTCTAGTGTCATTCAAATTATCATCAGGAGAACCTTTGACATTTTGCGAGTTACATTAAAGATTATTTGAAATCTATTTTCAAAGCATAGAAACGTTAACATATTCTAGTTGCTAGTGTATTGGCTTAATAGACGAAAACCCGTGGTTCAGCCATTTCGAACAAAAACGAAATGTGGAACTTCCTTTCCATTAGTTATCTAGCAAAAACTCTAAGAGTAAAATAAATAAAATTGCTGTGAGAAATTTCTCAAATCTGTCTTTCGTAGTAGACATTAAACAGTAGATGCCACCACTCATGGATAAAATTAACATTAACAAAAAAATCACTCTGTTATTCAGATGATTAATGCACTCTACCAAGAGAAGACCTAGCGGACATTTGAACGATGTTATGTTGGACACATAAAGACATCAGTTGAATAAAAACTTCGATGATATCTCATACACGCAATGTTTTATATAAATTTAAATTTATGAAGCACTTAAAAAGAACCCTGCAGCTGCAACAGCTTTAGCAAATAAGTACGTCAGCTTTGATTTTGCCTTGTATATGCCCGGAAAAACAGATGAATGCAAATAACTCCTTCTGGACATTTCTTGCATATAAAAAACCTTTGCTATAGCACATAAAATCATCGAAGTCCAGTAAGTAGTGTGTTGGCTTATTAGATGAGAGACACCATCGAATAAAACAAAATATGATAAAAATATTTCCCTCTGCAACTTCCTCTCGACAGTCTTCTGGCAAAAACTCTGAGATTAAAATAAAATTAACATAAAGAAGTTTTTCACGAATCGATCATTCGGAGTCGACTTTAAACTGCAGATCCCGTCACTTATGGATACAATTAACACACGCAATATGAGTGGTGTTAAGAAGCTACGTTGCAATACTGGCTAAAGGGTTGTAATGCCGAATTCAGTGCGTAAGTTCGCCATACTTTGTTACTGCATTTTTAGGTGGCAATTTTTCTCTCCATTATTTCTGTATGACATTTTACTCTGTTAACATTATTAAGCTGGGCAACTGTCTTTGTAAGTTTTTTTTGTTTTTTTTACAGGCGTGCCTATTAACCATTGCTATTTTGAAACAAAACTGATTGGAGACTTAGAAAAATTATTGTTAGGATTACCAGAAAAGAAAAAAAAATCACCCTGTTATTCGGATGAAGCTTGTGTGTAACTTTATGTAACTTCAAGTAGTTAATTGTTTACTGTTCTGATTTGTTTCTTTAATTACAAATGTTTCCACAGAATTTTATTTTCTACTTCTCCTTAAATACCACAACATATTGTTGAATTGAAGGACAATTACCTGCATAGATACTTAATTAAACCATTACAGATTTGTAACTGTATATGGCCATCCTTTATCCATTATACTATGTTCAGATATGCACTTTTATTGAGTAAATATTCGGTTAATTGAGTACAATATTTTAAGTGTTCAGACATAATATACGCAGTTCAGCTGCTTATTCAATATTCATTTGACAGCTGATTGTTTCTATTTTGTTTTTTTTATTTTTTTGTTGACATTTGAGTTGTCAAATATCAACAGAAAGTCTTGCACTGAACATACTTATGACAGTGCGGCATTTTAAGTTTTACTCAATATTATAACAATTTGAGTATTTATTGTGCAATAATTAATTCAAACTTTATATGAAATATTGAGCTCAATAAAGGCGTTTATTGCGATTTACGCAATAAAGGTGCATATTTGAACACCGTATTAGATACTCACGTTCTTCTAATTGTGAACGTGTTGGTTATGATCCTGACTAAAGAATTACAATAACCAAATAACCAATGGAGATGATTTAAAATGATGTTCTAATTAAACTCCCACAATGATTTGGGGAATGCCAGCAAGGAATAATAGAGAAACGACTGAATAGGTGCAATCGGTATGACCTTATAGAACCCAAGTAGGTTAGGTGAGGTAAAGGAAGAGATTACACTTAGGCTAGCGTTTAGACTAAGTGTGATACCTCATTCAATTCTATACGGGGATAAAAGATGCCCTAGAGGTAAACAAAACCAAACCGAGTCTAAAATAAATCTTGCGGTTGCAGCAATTGAAGTGCTCTTAGTTTAGTAGGTAGTGTGTTGGCTTTTTTGACGTGCGGCCACAGTTCATATCCCAGGTCAGACATATCCAACAAAACGAAATATGAAAAATAATAATGAATAATCTTCGGCGACTTCAGCAGATTTCCGGCAAAATTGCAATGAAAAGTTTCTCAAGCAATTTCAAACAATAACACACACAACATAAGTGGTGTGAGAAACTAGGTCGTAATCCTGACTGAAGGGTTGTAGTGACCAATTATGTATGTATGCATGTAGGTTAGTTTAGGTAAGGTGGCGAACCACGCTTAAAGGAAGAGGTCTCACTTGGGCAGTATTTCGGCGCATTCTATTCGGGGATCTAACGTTCCGTACACAACCCCAGACCAAAATAAATCTTTTTATTGCAGCAAATTTTCTGCTAAAGAGCTGGATTAAAAATTGAGAAAGAGAGGGGTGAAAAATCTTCATCTCTTTAGGATAAAAAGAGGACATTGATATAGGAGGTGAAAGGCAGTCTCTTCCTCCTCTTCAGACCCATAGCTACTGTAGAAGTCATTTGACGGAATGTTAAGTTTATCGGCATGCTTACCAAAAAAAAAAAAGAAAAAAAGCAGTGCCTATCACTATTATGCGTCGGATGACCATGTGATTTAAGGACATATCTGAATCGGTCCTATTCTTGTTCACTACGTGTCCAGCAGTAGAGGAATATTATACGTACCCTCCTGCTGCCAACGAGTTGGAGCTTAACAGTAAAACGAGTGGATAATATTCCTGTTAAGTGAGGCAATTGGAATACCTATTCCCTGTAACATGTAGCAGAATGTGTGCCTGGTCAGCTCATACCGGAACCATATAAGAGTTATCTTTGAATAGTACGTTAATTTTTCTAAGAAATCCTTCGTTATCTTTGTACGATACGAAATTTTTCTAAGAAATTATTGGCTTTCAGAATCCAAGTAAATTATTTCTACTAAATCGTTGCTAATTTATTCCTACCTAATCTAGATTTTCTTTTATCCTCAAGTGTGAAGGATATTCTTCTTCTTTAATAGTTAATAAATTTTAAAATGTTGTTTTATAACTAAAAAAATATGTTTTGTTTTCTTTTAATCTTTTAAAATTTCCTTTAATTTCTCGCATTTCCTTTATTTTGTGGCAGAAAAGACCTCAAATATATAGGAAACAATCGAAAAACAAACATATTACAAAAGGCTGAATCCTGTACAAAACATATTACAAGAAAAGGACGAATTTTGTTGTTCATCAAATTCTTTGATATTTAATTCGATTGTTGTGAAGGCAAAAAAAGAAAAGAGAAGAAAAGAAAAGAAATAAGGCAACTTAATAAACGAGGGGTTAAAATAAATCGCAATCGTTGTGTTTTATTCAATGATTTCTAGCTCCAAGTAAAATCAATCAAACGAAAATCATAAGTGACAGTAGGTTAAGGGAAAAGCGGTCTTGGTTTCCTATTTGAAAAGAGATCAAAAATAAAATCCCTTCCTTCTGTATTGCATAATATTATGGAGTGTCGGCTGTGAAAGCGTCTATCAAAATAAATGTTTTATGCATTAACTTGTCTATTTTTGTGTTTGTTTTGCTGTTTTGCTGTTTTTCTGTTTTTCTTTTTATTGATGAACCCGGGTGATATGTATGGAAAATGTTACTGTTTTTATGCCTCAAGGCAAATCAATAGTGTGGAAGATGTTTATAATGATGACGATTATGATGATGAAGATGATGTGATTGAAGTATAAAAATTAAGTTATTCTTTCCATGATTGCTTGTTATTAAATGTGATAAGTATGTTATTATTATGCTATTAGTATATCTGTTGTAAAATTATTGTGAAATTGTTTTGATTTCTTATGCGATAGTTGATTGAAAATCAATATTTTTCTTCAATTGCAGTTCGAATTTCGAATTACGTATTAAACAAAAACAATGTGTTATTACAACACTTTTCATTACAGAAAACTGTGTTAATTTTGTTTGTTTGTTATTTGCTATTTTGAATTGTTAGCATCAGTCACAACTCACTTGAATTATTGCGTCGTAGAGTGCGATTCGTCGCCATAGTATAGTAGGTAGTGTATTGGCTTATTAGATGAAAAGCCAGGGTTCAAATTCCAGGCCAGACATTAAAACAAAATACAAAAAGTATTTTTTCGGTGAATTTCTCGCAGCAGATTTCTGGCAAAAACTCTGAGAGTAAATAAAAAATGCCATGTAAAATTTTTCAAAAAATCTGTCGTTTGGAGTCGACTTTAAACTGTAGGTCCCGCTACTCATGTATTAACACACACAACATAAGTGGTGTGAGAAATTAGGTCGTAGTCCTAATTGTAATGACCAATTATGTTATGTATGTAGAGGACGACATGCTGTAAACCCATACCTTTACTTCTTTTCTAATATTTCCTAATTGTTTAAGACACCGTAGTCTAGCAGGTAGTGTGTTGGCTTATCAGCCGAGAGCCCATAATTCAATGTCAGGCTCAGATATATAATACAAAAACGAAATATGAAAAAACCATATCTTTAGGCGACTTCCTCTTAGCAGTGTTCCGGCATAAAATGTGACAGTAAAAATAAAATTTTCATGAAGAGTTATTAAACTGTATCGTTGGGAATGAACATTAAATTGTAGATTCCGCTACTCGTTTATAAAATTAACACATACAACATAACTGGTGTGAGAAGCTATGTTGACATATGTAGGTATTTCAATTGCCTCAGTTAACTGGAATATTATTCACTCGAACTCGTTGGCAGCAGAAGGGTACGTAAAATATTGCAATACTCCGCTGGACACGTGTGGACAAGAAGAGGCCCGACTTAGTTCTGTCTTTAAATCAAATGGCATTTATAACGAATTATAACGATAGGAACATTTTTTTTTTGTATGCATGCCGCAAGACTTGGCCTTTCGTTAAATGCCTTCTACAGTAGACTGTATTTCACCTGATATGTATGTCAATGCACTGCATTTATCGGAACGAGACGGAGGTTTTTGACCTCTCAGTTTGTTACATCATTGATCGAGCGCTCTAATATAAAGATTGCTGCAACATACATACATATATAATTGGTCATTACAATCCTTCAAGTCAGCATTACAAATCAACTTATCACACAACTTGTGTCGTGTGTGTGTTAATTTTATACATGAGTGGTGGGAATTACAGTTTAAGGTCAACCCCGAACGACAGATTTTTGAGGAACTTCTCATGGCAAAGTTTATTTACTCTCAGAATTTTTGACAGAAATCTGCTGAGAGGAAGTCGCCGGATGAAAAGTTTTTTCATATTTTATTTTGTTGGAGATGTCTGACATGGGGATTTGAACTGTGGCCTCATGTCTAATAAGTCAACACACTACCTACTAGACTACGGCGTTCTAACGTAACTGGTTACTATTTTCCAATTTTTCTCGGTTTAAAGCATTATTTTCAATTAATCTTGGGACTCGATTTCCTCTCTTATATTTGTTTTCAGCAATATGTCTGCTTTTAGTCCGCTACATGAAAGCATAAAATGTTAAGTATCTTTAGCAATAGCGGAACAGCTCGGACAATTAGCAGTATTCTCATATAGAATACATACATACATACATACATACATGATCGCCAAGAAAATGATCGAAATAACAGAATATCTCATCGTTACGTCATTTCACCTTCGTGGACAAGTTCGAACGTTTATCTTCCCTTAGAACTTTCTTCCTCATATCTTTGCCATCTTATTTCAAATAATTTAATCTCTATGAGTTAATTTTTTATACAATTTTCTCGCCTCTATAGTCAACATGCTTAGTAGCCCATTTTTAGACACTGAAAGCTGAGCTCGAGACGTAATGGACTATGCTGATGCTGCACTCATTGTAGGAGTGAACATTTTGTAATGAAATTTGTAAAGGATTTATCACACAAACATTCTCGGACGAAGGTGATCATTTGGTGTCATTGATTTTTTCCCCCTTTTTAAAAGGGCTAAAAAAATAAGATACACTTAATACCCCCGAAGTTATACTCTCCGGGTATATTCATTACACGTCTATTGTGGAACGTAGGCATTTATTTCATTTAAAAAAATTCTTTTGTCTATGCAGAGCGCTTGATATTTGTAATCAACCCCACCATGTAGTGCCTTTTCTTCATTACAAAAGTAATTTCATGGGCGTTATTGGTCAGACTAGATGTGACTGTAATCGTCGAATGCAAACATGGGGACAACAAGGAGACTCCCTGTTTTGTTATCTTATGAAAGGTGTCGGATATTTTATAGGTTTTAAGCCTCAAAGTTGTGTTTAGTAGCTCAAAAGGGTTTGTGCAGCTTGGGTGAAGTATACCAGAGGACGAAAACTGTTTTAATGCCGATGAAAAATTCGGCTTTAACAGTGATTCTTTTAAAGCAAGTCGAGGCCTCGATTGCTCATTAAAAAGTCATCTTCGTTTGGTGATCCTTACTTACTTCACTTTCTTGTATAGTACAACCCTTCAGTTGAGATTACGTCTTAGGTTCTCACCCCGTATATAAAAATACTTTCTCAAACTCATGTAAATTTTATTTGATTTGTATTATTAATGCTGTTTATCCTGTAGTGTACCGGTACCGCCCGACTGATTTAAATGAAAATATTTTTTAGGTTTTAATTGAATTTTTTTTTTGTTTGTTTTCGTGGTTTTAATAAAATTGTACGCTATTTTTGATAATAATTAATTAACGTGCATTTGAATATTGTGTTTTGTGTTTAAGGCCAATAAGGTTTTTTTTTTCAAAGCAATTAAGCAAAAAAGGCGTGGACAATACATTTCAATTAATTACCAACGAAAAGGTCAAATTAAGACTTATTTGTGTGTGTGTGTGTGCTATTTTTTGCACAATATTTACAGGTTTGTTAAGAGCCTTACGGGGCGAAATGATGATGATTGTTAAGGAAAAAACAAGAAAAAAATTTAATTATTAACATTTGCCAGACAGCTTATTTGTGTTGTAATGTTATGCTGTTTGGTTTCTGTAAAGAATCAATCATAAAAAGCCAAGTAGTTTCGTGGAAAAAAAAATATAAGAAAATTATTATTTTCGCAAGAATTAAAGGTGAAGTAAATAAATCCATTAGGATTTAAAGGCAAACAAACTTAAAGCAAATTCATTTTTAAATTGAATTAAAAGCGTATATTTCTCCGCAATCTCTTTATTTACTTAGCAATTTCATTACTTGTCTCTAAAGCTGTGGACCTTTAAGTCAACATATCTTTACTCATTTCTTATGCCAAATTAATTTGACCCCCCCCCCCAAAAAAAAAAAAAAGAAGAATAAAAATATAAAAAAGGAATGAAATGTTTCGTTGTTAAATCACAAACAATAGCCTTCACCCCACTTTGGTTCACTTGTTCACTTATTGTTAATAACAGCAGAACTTTTCCATTAAAATGTCACATTTGTTTAAAAAAGGAATTTACAGAAAAACATGCAAAATGTTCTTACAGAATGAAATTGTATGAAAAATTTAATTGGTTTACCGACCCAAGAGAATTTAAATAAAAAGCCGATTAAAAGATTGGAAAAAGTTGAAGGGGAATATAAAAGTCCATATAGAGCAGAGGAAGTACGTTCCTTGCGATAAAACATATCACGTTAAAGACGATTGTTTCTTAAATAACAAATAAGATAAATATTTTATTAAGTTTTTTAAACTAACATGCCATTTAAAGCATTGTCCATAGGAAACTACAACTTTTTTCCGTCGTTTTGGCAATTTACGAACTCGTCCCAACAAAAAAAAAAAAACTAATTGAGGCCAAGAGTGAAAAGAGGTAATTTTTGATTTTCTACTCTTAAATGACGAGGCAATATGTGTCTCGAATCGGGGCCTTTTTCGACAATACTCGCTTCAAATGTTTAGTGCTCATAATAGATCACATCCTCCTAATACCACCAACTGCAGAGCATTTATTACCTTGGCGCAATGGAAATTCTGTTTTGCCGTAGATTTTGCTTGTTGCTCGCGCTGTTTGTGTTTAGGGTTGTCATGGTGCAGCCAATTTTTCGCCTCCAGTGATAATTTAATGCTAAAATAATTACTTTTTAAAGAAATCAAACAGCATTACACCGCACTGTAAAGGAATATCAAGAAATCCTGACTAAAATCTCTAAGAAAACAGAAACGAAAACGAGGACCAAGAAATTGATTTCAGATATTCAAAAAGATGGTTTTCTGTGACGTTGTAATCTAACATATCTCCATGAAATGTTGTTCATATAAATTATTTATATCATTCCAGATTAATTTCATAGTTTTCTGTTGGTATACATGCACACAGTGAGCGTCAAAATAAATTGTACATTTAAAAAAATATACATTAAGAAATTACCGTTATTTTTATTTTAAAATTGTTTCATTGCCAGTTTTTAAAATTGAAACAAACAAGCAAAAAGAGATTACAAAAAATTTGGAAATATTGTCAAATTTTTTCAGGCGTCTCCTTAAGTGGTAAACGTTGAGTTTGGTAATTGTTAGTATTTTATCCATAGTGTACATTTTCTTTTGATGCTCACTGTACATAATTGGTCATTACAACCCTTCAGTCAGGATTACGACTTAGCTTCTCTTTTCATTTATGTTGTGTGTGTAAATTTTAGTGATGAGCTGTGTGACCTACAGCTTAAAGTCGCCTCTGAACGACAGATTGCTGAGGAAGTTTTTCACGGCAATTTTATTTACTCCTAGAGTTTCTGCCAGAAATCTGCTGAAAGGAAGCCTCCTATGAAATATTTTTTTATACATTGTTTTGTTGGATATGCCTGACTTGAGGTTTAATCCGCGGAGGTATGGTATGTTATATATAAAATATGGTACATGTACATATGTAGCATATTTTTACTTTCTGGACATGTGCATCTAGCAACCAGTATTCTGATATGATCGCAAGATCTGATTGATTTTGGGCACGCATATAGTGGTTCTGTTTTCGATACATACATGCATACACAATTGGCCATTACAACCCTTCAGTCAGGCCATGCTTCTCACACCACTCATGTTGTGTGTGTGTGTTAATTTTATACATGAGTGGCGGTACCTACAGTTTAAAGACGACTCCGGACGACAAATTTCTTGAGAAAATTTTCATGGCAATTTTATTTATTCTCTGAGTTTTTGCCAGAATTCTGCTGAGAGGAAGTCGCAAAAGAAATATTTTTTCGTGTGTCGTTTCGTTGGAGATGTCCGAGGTATAGTATGTTTTATTTAAAATGGACATGTGCAACTAGCAACTAGCATTCTGCTATGATCGCAAGACCTGATTGATTCTGGGTACTTATAGTGGTTCTGTTTTCGATACATACATAATTGGCCATTACAACCCTTCAGTCAAGCCTAGCTTCTCACACCACTCATGTTGTGTGTGTTCATTTTATACACGAGCGGCGGGAGCTAGTCGACTCATGGCAATTTTATTTATTGTCTGAGTTTTTGCCAGAAATCTGCTGAGAGGAAGTCGCAGACGAAATAGTTTTTCGTGTTTCGTTTTGATGTCTGACCTAGGGTTTGAACCGTGGCTCCGGCGACTGCTTTCTATACTAGTGTGTTAATTCGGCCTTCCGTCATTTGCATATGACTAAACTCTTTTGATAGCATTTGCATTATTCTCTTGCCGGAATTTACTGGAAACAGTCTGCTGGTATATTTAAAAATTATTTGTAACTCCATTAACAGGCCAGTTGTCGTGAAAAATATGTTCATCCTTAGCGAACTAAATACCTTAAATTATAGAAATTTGTTTTTGTTTAACAAAAACATTTCCTTGATTACTTCACAGCAATAATAAGTTTTTATTTTTGTTTTGTATTTTCAATAGCAATTATTTTATGCTTTATTTTTAATCACCACTTTGGCAATATTTTTCTTTTTTTTTGTTTCTCCTCGAATGATACACTCACAATCAATTTCCATTTGTTACAACGTAATGACATACTTTTAAGGGCAAACAGGCATGAAGACACTCCATTCATTCTGCTCTTGCTTACTGTATTGTAAAATAAGGGATGATTGTACTACTCCCTCCCTTACCACTCAACAAAACTATTGTTATCATTCCATCACAATTATTATCTTCAGAACGCAACTAACAGGGACATTGTTTTGCCTTTCATCTAACGTAATGCGATAAGTGCTTTTGTCATTCAAATTGAAGTTAAACGATAGAATACTCTGGAGTGACATCAATTTCGCACTACAAACGTGGGGTTGTAAGATATGCTGGAGCAAATAAAACTAAAAGGAAATTTCATGGGTTTTTTCTCAGAACTATATTGTACTGTAATTGGAATGGATAAAAAAACGTGTGTCAAAAATAGTCTTTAAAAAAAGAAAAGAATTTAAATTTTTTGTATACTTTACAAAGTAGAGGTACTTTGCTTAAACATACATATATAATTGGCCCTTCAGTCAGGATTACGGCCTAGCTTCTCACACCACTCATGTTGTGTGTGTTAATTTTATACATGAATGGCGGGACCTACAGTTTAAAGTCGACTCCGAACGACAGATTTTTGAGAAACTTTTTATGGCAATTTTATTTACTCTCAGAGATTTTGCCAGAAATCTGCTGAGAGGAAGTCGCCGAAGAAATTTCTTCATATTTCGTTATGACGTCTGGCCTGGGGTTTGAACCTACTAGACTACAGCGACTCCTAACTTTGCTTAAACGTTACATAATATTCATGGGTTTCATCCCCACCGCCGAAAGCATCAAACGTAAATTCACAATCCAACTGCCAAGGACAATTTTTTCTTGCTTCAGTAATTATAATCCGTATTTCTTCGTATCTTGTGATATCGCGAAGCTGCTTTCAAGTAAATCGTATACACCCATAAGATGGCCTGATAGGTCGTTATTCCCCTGACCGTTATGATATAAATATAATACTAGATTTTTCTACAGCTCTTCCGTTTATTACTCGATAAACTTGATGTTCTTAAAAATGCTTTCTGCGAATGTCATTTTTAGCAATGTTCTCTACACCTCAGTTTACTAACATACTTCCAATTAGATAGTCTCTCTCTGTTAATATTTACTACAGCCTTAAAATTTCAAAGCCTCTTTGAATGTTATCTCCATTACCATTGTCCTTAAACTCCCTCTGGTTAGTAGGATTATGTTGTTCGCATAGCCATATCAATGTCCGCCTTAGACAATCTCAGCAAGAATTCATCGAAGATCGGATGCCAAATTGAAAATGACAGCATTGCCCTTTTGGAATAATCACTGACTGTGGTGGCCCTTATACGCATGATCTCTATTATCTATTCAGTTCTCTATATATCATCCCTTTTGTAGAGAGAACATATGCCTCTATATCGAGAATATCACAGGTTGTCACAGTACAGACATTAAATACAATAATTTCTGAATGCCTTCTACCGCATCTACAAAAAATCGCAGAAGATGAACTCTTTTGATAATGAACAGATTAACAGTCTTTATTGATTGAAGTAAGGAAAGGAACATTTTGCACATAACCGCGGCAGTATTACCATCAACCAGAATCCTTAAGAAAGCGTGAGATAAGTTGACTTAGCATGAACATGGAAGTAACAGATTGCATTCAAAGTTAGCGAACTTGAAGACGAAACAATAGAATAAGGGTGCATACAACAGGCTTTTGTTTGATATTGTCGGTTACGTAAAGTATTGATATACTCTAGCAGGCCTGTCGTTGTTAGTAATAAGGCTCTTGGAATTGAAGTCCCGTACTTTTCAAAATTTGTGGATGTTTGTGGAAAATTTGTTCGTATATTCTGTAGTTTGAATATGGTTTATCTTAGTTTATAGGCAAAAAACAGTAGCTACTAGACGCCGTTGTCTCTTATCAGTTTGACCAAACAACATATGGGGTTGCATGCTACAGAAAACATAACATTAGGTATCTACGCTAGAAGTTGCCGTTGTCAAGTAGGTAGTGTGTTGGCTTGTTAGACCTGAGGCCACAGTTCAAACCCCCAGGGCAGACATCTCCAATAAAACGAATTATGAAAATGCCGCTTGCTCTCAGCAGACTTCTGGCAAAAACCCTTGGAGTAAATAAAATTGCCATGAAAAAGTTTCTCAAAAAAAAAGTCTGTCGTTTGCAGTCGACTTTTTAACACACACAGAACTTAAGTGGCGTGAGAAGCTAGGTTTTAATACTGACTGAAGGGTTATAACAACCACTTATGTGTGTATCAGAGATCAGCAATGAGTCGTTTTTTCGCTACTCATAAGTACTCATGAAATCTTGAGTATGAGTGAGCCAACACTATTGAAATTCAACTACTCTGATACATTCGTACTCAGTACAACGTTGATTTATAAGTACACATGAGTACAACGTTGACATCAAACTCATAACATTCGAAATATGTTTGCTCATTCAGGTTCATAAATTTAGAAAAATATTTATAATACTTATAAATGATTGAAGCGACAAAGATAGCAAGCAAAGCAAACACACAACCTTCTAATGAGTATTGTAGTGTTCGTATGCTCTAATCATACTTATTTTGTGATTCTTGTAAATGTTGAGTAAAACACAGTCGAAATCAACAACGTCATGTGTATTTTTAAGTATGAGTATGATGAGTACTTCAAACTTTGAATGTGAGTAGTATGAGTGTGGAATTATGAGTATAATTCGAATCTACTCATATTTTTAACTACTCATTGCTGATTTCTGGTATGTATGTAAGTATCTAGCATTTTCTTATTTTTTTGTAATAAACAACACAAAACATTTCTAGATTTGGCATGTCATTATTGAAAATTTTCTTTGAATTTTTTTTTATATTCATCATGATAAAATGGCACTAAAGTGTCCGTTTGTTCTCATTCAATAATTCAAATTGATTCTAAAATATTACGATTTACAGAGAGAGATAAAGCAATACGAGTACGTCATACGTATACTTAATATTTAATTTGAATTGAATAACAAGTATACGCATCGTTAACCGTTTATTAAGGCAAAACCCGAGTAACTGAATTTATGAAAAGTTTTGACAAGAGAAACAAAATAAAATAAAAAGAATTTAGAAAACTTGAATAAGTACTGGGGTATGATGGTAAAAGCTTAAATGGTAATTAAAACTTTTAAATAATTTTATGATTTGACAAAGGAAAAAGTTTTATTGGGAAATTTCCACGAATTTATGTTTTGAAACATTTTAGAAAAAAAATTTTCATTAATGTTCAATTTGGAAATTGTTTCGAAAGTTATAATTCATTGTTAGGAGTGGATAGTAGGCTTTTCTTTTAATAGACGACCTTGTTTAATGGTGAGCTTTGTTGACAGCTCTGAAATTTGGAGTGATAGACTTCATCGCTATCTTTTTTTTAATTTTAATTAAAAGTCAATCACAATAGGGAATGACATGGTCCGTGTTTCAAGATAGTGAGGCTACAATTAAAAAGTTTTTGTAAATACAATTCAAAAGTTATTTGATTTGAACTGGTATACACCTAATTCTGTTTTTACACGGTCTTTTTTTACACGGTTTTGATATAACACGGTTTGAAAATAAAATATTTTTAATTTTCGTTACATGATTTTATTCCATTTAGCACGATTTAAAATTTTTTGTGCTTAAATTTTTTTGTCAAATTTAATTTTTGCAAAGTATGTTCATATCACAAATTTAAGAGAATTCCCTTTTTGCGCGACAAGCAAATTTACTGGTCAAAGCAAATGTAAATGGCACAAATTTAGGGGAATTCCCTTTTGTGCATACAAGCACAAAGGTCAGAGCAATTGAAATGTGTTAATATTTTGTGTTTGGTAAAGAAATTTTTTATTGGCAAATTTGTTTTTCTATCGTTGCATTAAATTTAACGCATTAAGATGAAAGGTAAGTCAAAAAATATTTTATATTTATTAAGTTATTTATATTTTTAATTTTGTTATATATTTTATGAATCCCTAAAAGAAAATGTCAAATACAAAACCTCTTAAAAAATCCTTGTTTTTCACTAATTTTAATAGGTTTTAGAGATTAGGAACCAATCACCTAAATTTGCATAGGCTCAGTGCCTTTTTTTACACGGTTTTTTTTACACGGTTTTTTCTGGAACCAATCTACCGTGTAAAAACAGAATTAGGTGTACATGTTTTCGTTTAGACTTTAATAGCAAATTTTGGCTGGGTTGTATTTTTATATCTCATGAGCGAATATAAACACTTACGACAATTTCTCTGAATTTCTCGTCATATGGATTTTAAAATCAAGTTAAAACATACAGGCTGCTATTCTACTCTGCAGTTAAATTTCTGTAGATATGAGGACGGTTTAATAAATACGTAACTTAAAAGAGTAATATACGACTATGAAACACAGGAGAGTAATATACGACAATCGTGGCCATAGCTTGATTTTGTAAGCCATTATGGAGATTGAAGAAAAAGGCATACCACCATCAAACTGTGACGATGACTTATTATGATCATAGTAATTATAAATTGTGAATGACCATGCAAAGCCGCTGTAGTCTAGGAGGCAGTATGTTAGCTTATTAGGCGCGAGTCCACAGTTCAAACCCCAGCTCAGACATCTCTTATCAACTCTTGGCAAAAACGCCGGCTTTAAACTGTAGGTCCCGCCACTCATGAATAAAAATTAACACACCCAGAACATAAGTGGTTTGAGAAGCTAAGATGTAATCTTAACTGAAGTGTTGTACTATACAATTAAGTGAAGTAATTAAGAATCACCAAGCAAAGACGATTTTTTAACCCTGGTCGGTTACTGTTCGTCGAATCGACGAAACTCATTTACTCTTTATCATATAATTCTTTTATATTTTTTCGCTCTTTTTTTAACAACGTTAGTTGATAACGAATGCTTGCAGTCAGTAAATGAAAAATAAATTTTTAGTTCGTCGATTCAACGAAGAGTAACCTTACTGTACAAAAATGACCATCCAGGATTAAAAAATGGGTGGCCAAGGTACGTTTACTCACTACAAGCTTTCGTCATCAACCAACATTGTTGATAAAAAGAGCGAAATTTGGTCGAACATAAAAGAATTATATGATAAATGAATGAGCTTTGTCGATTCGACGAACAGTAACCAATTAGGGTTAAAGTGTTCGTCGATTCAACGCAGACTAACCTTAATGTACAAAAATGAAGATTAACCATCCAGAGTTAATGAGCAATCAAGGATTCGAAGTAGTTTATATGTTTACAAAGCTTTTACAAAAGCTCTAAAGGAGTCACTGTTAAAGGCGAATTTTTAATAGATATTAAAACTTCACGATAAAAGTTTTTCCTTCATCAAATCATAAAATTATTGCAAAGTTTTAATTACCATTTAAGCCTTTACCATCATACCCCAGTACTTATTCAAGTTTTCTTATTATTTTATTTTGTTTCTCGTGTCAAAACTTTTAATAACCTCAGTTACTCCATTTTGTCTTAATAAACGTATAACGGTGCGTATACTTATTATTCAATACAAATTAAATTTTAAGTATACGAATGAAAGCTCTCTTTGCTTTATCTCTCTCTGTAAATCGCAATATTTTAGAATCAATTTTGATTATTGAATGAGCATAAACGGACATATAACTGCCATTTCATCATGATGAATATAAAAAAAATTCAAAGAAATTTTTCAATAATGACATGCCAAATCTAGAAATGTTTCGTTTTGTTTATTATAAAAACCATATAAAAAATGGCAGATACTTACATACATAAATAAGTAGTCATTACAACCCTTCAGTCAGTATTAAGACCTAGCTTCTCACACCACTTATGTTCTGTGTGTGTTAATTTTATACATGAGTGGCGGGACCTACAGTTTAACGTCGACTGCGAACGACAGATTTTTTTTTGAAAACTTTTCATGGCAATTTTATTTACTCTCAGAGTTTTTCACAGAAATCTGCTGTGAGTAAGCTTGCTAAAGAAGTATTTTTTCATATTTTGTTTTGCTGGAGATATTTGAAGTGGGGTTTGAACCATGGCCTCATGTCTAATAAGCCAACACACTACCTACTAGACTGCGGCGCATTCTTTGCTAGATATACTCTGCCAAACAACCGTAACACTCTCAAAGAAATATTCCGTCAACATAATGGTATGAAAGCTCTCTTATTGGCAAACTTATCTGCCTGCAGGAGCATCCAGAGAAATGGTTGCTACAGATTGTCCAGACATTCCCAGTCAACTTGATAGGAATTACTGGCGGCCTGACTGTCAATTAGAATTGTTACGTCTAATCCTTCTTCCTAAGTTGAACACATAATTAACCTTAGTTCGGAAAGTGTTCTTAAGGTTTACAAATATTCCAGAATACTTCCTCGCCTATACCACTATTGGTTTTTGATTCATTCGTAGACCATACCATAATGATCTCTTTCTTAAGCGACTATACAGCTTTAAATTGTTTGCTACCTGTTTACTATTCCATAACATTGCAAAACATTTCCTAAAACCATAGAATGTATTGGTACTGTCTCCTGGAAACCAATAGGAGTTAGCTTGAAGCCATTCGTTCTGATAGCTTATGATGCCGTTTGCTGAATCTTGATCTTCTCCCTGTAAACCTTGCTATAGTGTCCATTGCTTAACAAGAATTTGAATTCAATACAGTTTCTAGAGCAGGTCTTGCAGAAGAAGTGCCTGATATACGAGTTGTTTCAACGCGTGTCGGTTAGAATGTCGTGGTTACTACATGTTTTGTGGAAAATTCCAGCATTAATCTCATAAATAATTACTTCATTAAGAGTTCGGTATTCAATTACATTGAAAATAGTTTTCTTTGTAACACACCTTCAAAAATAATTTGCTACAAACTGTTTGTTTTTCGTTTGTTGTTTTAATTCTATTTCGTTACCACTCAAGTAAACTAAATTAGATTAAAAATTAAATTATCACTCTTACAGCACACTCTTACAGCAGTAATATCACAAAGAAGTTTTATCTGTAATTCTAAAGGAATTAACCCATCTTAATTAGAAACGTAACTTCTTGATTTAATTTTGATTAAAAGCACTGCGAAGTGGTTACAACACAGTTTCCTGTGTTACTTATTATTTCGAAAAGTTTACATGCCTTAATTGAATTATTTTGGTATGAATTAAAAATCGCTCAATTTATATACAACATACGAATACAAAGTGACAGAGGAAAATGTGTGATAAAACTAAACTACAGGTTCATAATGGCACAGGAATGTTGAAGTCTGTTGACGCCGCTTTTGCATAGATTATAGAGGAGAGCGTTATGTGCCTTTCTAAGCACAATGAAACAATTTAAGTGCCCGAACAAGTTCACAATTACCCCGCTCTGCGAAGCTCTGAAACATTTTCGAAAACTTTTCTTTTACAAAATACAAAACTTATAACATTTATTAACACTAATTAACACATGTTGATTTTAATTATAATTTACGAAAACTTTTACTTGGTACTACAATTACAAACGCTGTATGGTTATGAACTACATACACACATACGAACGTATGAGCAATAAAAAAAAAAATTGTCACATAACACGTATACGCAACGTAGGTTTTGCTTTACTGGGAATGTAATTATATTGCGAACTCTGTGTTGTTGCCAGAAAGTTGTTGGCCATCAAAAGTTTAAGAGACAATGTTTGGGTTAAAAAAAGTTGAGGTAAGAAACCTTCAATAGGGTGGTAAAAAGTGAAAAAGAAGTTTCTAAGTGTACTATTTTGAGAATATTTATACATTTCTTTTGAGCGCAAATTTCTACCATCTGGCAAGGGTAAAATATTTCGTAGACTTTATACAACTTATTTTAGATTTGCAACGTTAAGGCTTCGGACACATTTTACTTTTTCAAGAAATGTTTTAAAAACGTGTCTGTTTAGAGTAGTATTAGGTTTTTGGCATACTGTTACGAAAATGGAAATGGTGTTGCATAGTTTAACATTAAAATGATAAACAAAAGTTACAAAAACAAAGGGTTTGTTTACATGATCAATGAATAAACAAAAACATAACGACAACACTGCAAGGACAAACATAAACAAAATACACAAACAACAATAACGTAAACAACATGTTTACATTTATAGAGATTTCATGAAGGCTAAGTTATTCTCCTTCAAGAGCATTAATCAGACTGCGATATAAAAGCAAGACAAAGTAGGCAACGGGATCAGTAAATATTCAGTCAGTCTTGTGTGAAGACGCGTTGCATGTGATGAGAATAATCGTGGTTTGAAAATCTCCGTTATAAAGATCTAACGAACAATTGTTAGTGTTTACGCAGAAGAGTGTAAAGAAGAATATTAAACAAAGCAAATTGTTGTTGTTTACATCAAGTTGTGAACAGTGGCACACAGAATTGTGCGAACAATAAAGAATTTAATTAAAACTAAATACAAATTTATTTTTATTTTATTTGCACTCTACGAACTCATATTCTAAACTTGTTTAAAAGGATATTAATTGGTTATTACACCCTTCAGTCAGGATTACGACCGATTATCTCGAAAAGTTTCTCAAAAATCTGTCGTTCGGAGTCGACTTTAAACTGTAGGTCCCGCCACTCATGTATAAAATTAACGCACACGACATGAGTGATGTGAGAAGCTAGGCCGTAATTCTGACTGAAGGGTTGTAATGGCCAATTATGTATGTATGTTTTCAATGTCAGAGTGTGTTACTTTACAAAATAAGGCACGGCTTAAAGCATTAGTTTTTATGCTTGCAACACTTTTCAATACAATTTCAAATTGTTTTTAATTAACATACGTAGCAGGCAGACATACATAATTTTTTACATGTTACCTGTCTGTAGACTAAGAAATTAAGATGAGCATTGCTACTGGTTTCAAGCGGCAGTGATGGTTTTCATGATTTCCTTCTTTTCATAATATACGCCTGTGCCATTCAATTACATTTCATAAAAGAACTTTTCAATATTTAATAAGAGGGATCCATCTGCCCCAAAAATCTTACCTATGTTAAGTATAATTACGGCATTTGGAAATTAAATTAAAATCTCTGTTACATGGCTTCAGCATTGAATAAAGCCTTGTGATATTTAAACAAATAAACAACAAGACACGTATATTATGCTTGTTGTTGTTGTTGTGTTATTTTGATTTTTTTCTTGTATTTAATTTAAAGAAATAAAAAAAAAGTTTAAACCTACAGAGATTTAACATGGCATAGAAATTAATGAATGTTCTACATTTCATTGAAATTTTCCTGTCATTATTCATGCAATCTATTTTCTGAAATGTTGTTCTTGCTGTTGTTTATTTTTCAGCTTTCTTTCCGTTGCTTTCACTCATACTTTCACTTTAACGGACACATGTTTTGCGTATTTTTCCATATTTTTCTAACCACTGCACAATGGATATTTTCCAGCCTTTTTTTGTTTTGTTTTGTTTTGTTTTTTTTTTTGTTTTTGTTTTATGAAATCCTTTAACATGTTACATGTTTTGGTCTGAAAAGAAATACATTTTATTCATGTAACGCAAGCAAAACAAGAAAATCAACCAGCCCAGCAAACAACAACCAAAGACGTATATGTATAGGGGTCATCTCGTACAACACGAAATATGAAAAAATATTATTTCGATGACTACTTTTCAGAATTCTACTTCTGGCAGAAAATAAATAATATTTCCATGTAAAGTTTGTCAGTCGGCAAAGCTCGGTCATCTTCCTGACTAAAGAAGTGTAATGACTCATTAACTTATGCAATGAACTTGCATTATTGTCTTTACAGACACGTGAATAAACGAAAATTCCACATTGACGATTGTGCAAATGGCCGTAGTGTGTAGGTATGTTGGCTTATTAGACGTGAGGCCAGAATTCAAACCCCAGGTCAGTGGGATTAAAATTCAAGTTTAAAATATGATATAACCATTTCAGTTTGAATCGGTACATTTGTAGTGAGTTTTAGCTATTTATAGCTGTTTTTATGTTATTATGCAATCCATGTCCCTTCGACAAAGGAGAGCCTTGAAAAGCTAAATTAATAACCCGTTATTTTGCTTATGGTAACGTAGCTGGGCATCTTCCCTATACTTTTATTATTTCTTTGATTTTAATTTAGTTCCATTAATCAACAAATCGGGTGATTGGTCTGTTGATTTGGTTCCTAGGACCATAAAATTGCTACCTAACTTTTAAAGAATGTTGTTATGATGAGTGCAGTGCTACTTTGTTTACTGACTAATAATTAAACTATGTGACGAAATAAAAAAATAAAAAAAATGATATACACCCGGCTAATGACATAGTAGGTAGGTTGTGAGTTTTGTTGAGTAGAACTCAAAAATATATTTTTTTATATTCCTTGAACGCTCCAAGCTTGTTTTATTCGACAAGAACTGTTTATTTGGACTTTACGCACAAAATTATTGATTACACACACATTTCTGAACCGATATCCAAAATTTAAACTTTCTTAGAAAGAAAGGGAAGGGATGGGCCTTTAAAATAGTATACATACATATATGTATATATTAGTATTCTATGAGGTTTGATGAAGTAAACTTGGCAAATGCACATGTGTTTATATTTTTTCAAGTTTGTTCACTCACAGTAGCAAACTTTAATTAAAAAATATAAAATAAATCTTGTGAGGAGCTTGACTTATTATTTAAAGAGTTTTTCAGTCATGTTATATTTTTCATATAAATTTTTTTCAAATGTACTTTCAGTTCAAAACTTTTTTATAGAATTTTTGATGGATCTTGATTGTTTGTTGGAAAATGTGTCAATTTCACGTTTAATCGACCACCAGAAGTTGGCCAATGTTTGCACAAAGCGCAATAAAATTATTTGCAAAATAACACAAATATTAGCCGACTTCTGGTAGTCGCCCAAAGGCAAAATTGAAACATTTTGTGGTAAGCAATCAAGAGCTATAAATTCAAAAATCCAAAAACTTTTAAAATTTTTGAACTGAAAGTTCATTTGATAAGATGACATATACATATAAAAAATATAACACGGCTGTTATACTATTTCAATAATAACTACGGTAATTTTTATCCGATTTGATCAAACGAAGCGCCAATCTCTTCACAGTATAATCCACTTTCAGAATATCATCACTTATTTAATATTTTTTAATTAAATTTTGCAATTAAGAAACGCTAAATTTAAAAAAAATAAGAAAAAAATAATATTTCCCAAGTTTAACCCAACAAAACTCATAACATATAAGTTTGAATAAAATGTTTATGTATACCGTCTTGAAGGCTAGTATCTCCCCTCTCGAATGTGTTTAGGTTAAGTATTGTGCAAGTAAATTAATAAGGATTCATTGAAAGCCTTACTTATTTTTTTCTTATTCCTTCCCCTAAACATAAATATTTCTTTTATTCACCCTGTATTCCATGTACGAGACTATATGTATGAGTGTGTTTAAATGGATTTCTTAATATTTGTTACTCATGCATGTATTATGCAGTATATGGCCTCCAACACTTTGTGTTTTGTAAGACCTTTTCAACAATTTCCAGTTCTATATGCTCATATCCACTGATTATAGCATTTTTATGAACATTTGAGTGTGTGGCTACAATATTTATGAATAAAAAAACAAAAACACTAAAAAATCTTTACGAAATTGAAAAAAGAAGGCCAGAAACGAAAAGTTGAATGTGAAATGATATAAAAAAAATTTTATTACAAAATTTATTTTCATCCTATATTATGGCTTTCATGATTATATCTTTCTTGTTCTTTTTTTATTTATTTAGTTTAACATATTTGAAGCAAATATTATTACATAAAAACTAAGGCCACTAAAAAAAAGAAATTCTTTTTGTTTTTGAGCAATTAATGTTTGGGTGAAGAAATCATAATCCTGGCAAAAGAAAAATGAGAAAAAATTATTAATTTCAGGATAATAAGTCAAAACGAACACGTTTAACATGGTTTTCTTTGAAAAGTAGACCTGTAGACATCTCTGGGTAAGACAAATTGAAGCTAGTTAATGTCGAAGCAGTGACATTGTGTGATTATGAGATATTTTAAGACCTTAAGTTAGGAATTTAACAACCAAACATAACTAAAACTCAAATGGTTTGCAAGACGAATGTTGTAGATGTACAGTCGTTTCACCTCTCTTAACTAATTGAAAACGGGGCGCTTTATGAAAGAACAACGGATTATGACTTTGAAAAGCTATTAGAAAAATGTAGAAGTTATCCTGAACCCTAATATGCATTTAATATGTCCACCGTTCCATTTTGGCTCTACTATGGACTATGGACATGACGATTGGTGTTCCGAAAACACTGACGCACTTTCCAAGAGCATCGCCGAAAACTTTCCTTAGTGTATATACATAATTGTGGAATTCATACCTACATACATAATTATTCACTACAACCCTTTAGTGAGGCTTACGACCTAGCTTCTCACACCACTTATGTTGTGTGTGCTAATTGAATACACGAGTAGAGACACCTACCGTTTAAAGTCGATTCCGAAAGACAGATTTTTGGGGTAACTTTTCAGAGGAATTTTATTTTACTCTCAGAGTTTTTGCCAGAAATCTGCTGAGAGGAAGTCGCCGAAATAAAAATATTTTTCTATATTATCGTTTTGATGTCTGACCTGGTGTTTGAACTGAAACCTCACGTCTAATAAGTCAATACACTACCTACTATACTACAGCGACTACAAGAATACCGGATTATAAATTTGAAAAATTATAAGAAAAATTTAGAAAGTTATCCTAAGAACTACTGTATTGCATTTAGTTTGCCAACCATTCGAAGAGTCTTAAAAAGAACTCAAGAATCTGACTCTATTATGGACAGCTGAGTGTATGTTTTGTCACTGCTTCTCTTACCAAGCAAATCACAAAACATCAGTTCGGCATAGCTCTTAACACCTCCACCTTAATGCGTATAAAGTTCAGTTGTAGGCCTTGGTAAATGCCGGCAATTCATTCAGTGAAAACGTGATAAATTGATGTTGACGTCAATTTTCCGAAGAAAAAAAGATTCATTTCGAATGAAACGCATTTTCCTCTGAATGGCTTAGTGAATTACACAAAATTGTGGAATTTGGGGACCAGAAATTAGAAACAAATGCACCCACAACGAGCAACTATCTGGAAAGAAAATGTTGGATGGTGCCAACCGTCGCCTTGTGGCAACAACAATTTCTTAAACAAATTATTTCAAGAAATTTTCACGTGAACTGGCCGCCAAAATAATGTGATTTAACGTCTGGAAAGAAAATGTAGGATAGCGCCAACTGTCGCCTTATAGCAACAACAATTTCTTAAACAAATTATTTCAAGAAATTTTCATGTGAACTCGCCGCCAAAATGATGTGATTTAATGCCGAACAAAATTTTTTATTTGAGATTTGAAATCTTGAGTTTCTGGAAATGAAGAGAAACAAATCGTGAACACCGAAATCCAATGCCTCCTCAATGAGATATAAAAACATCTCTAAGAAAAAGTCTTAAAAAATTTCATGTAAGGCGTAATGCCTTATCATCAGAATTGTGGCATTTCCATTTTTTTTAATATTTGCCACATAAACAAAATTGAATATTTAATTAAAAATAGAATTTTAATTAAAATTTAATGCATGCAACTCTCAATGCACGCACATCATGTTAAATACTTTACATGATAAACAAATTAAATTTTATTTGATTACGTGTAGAAAAACATTGTATTGGATGGAACGTGTATGCAAAATGTCATGTAGAATAAATTAAAATGTTTATTTAATACAATTAAATGATGCTGATCAATTCAAGCAAAAATAAGCAGACAAATAAATTAAAAAAAAAATATTTTGTTAATGAATTACGATAGACATGCAATTTTGAAAATCCATTAGCAAAATGTTTAAAAATGGAATTCACTCAGTATTCCTATTTCCTAATAAATTCACATTTTAAAAATTGTAAAACTTTTACTGCATATCAATGTACGTCATATTTTTTCTTTTTGTTTTGTTTTGAAAAGGTTAATTATTTTTTGTAAACGAAAATTTCCAAAAACCCTTAAGCGAGCCCTTTAAATTTTATAAAAATAACAAAAATATATACTCAGCATGTAATGGATTCATAATCCATGGTTGTATTCAATGAAAACTTTTGCAAATATTAGGCGACGTAAAAATCCTGCCTAAATATTCATTGTTTATCGTCTGCTTTGCTATTGATATTTAAAATTCTTGGAAATTTTAAGTCAATAAAATGATCTTCTACTACGGTGTTACACGCCTGTTATTTTTACGTATATTCTGTTTGTTATCATAATCACTTAAGTCCACATAAGGCTCATAGTTGAACAGAGTAGGTTGTATCATAAATGTCATGATATTTTAAATTAAACCAGGTTTTCAGAAAAAATTATATTTATTCTCTTTGGGTCTCCATATTTTTTTTATTATTTTTATTGACATATAAAACTGCTAGAGTACTGAGAACTTATGATATTGCCTCAGTTTAATGGCAGCGTAATGGGTGAACTCGCCGTAGTCTGGTAGGTAGTGTGTTGGTTTATTAGTCATGAAACCTCGGTTCAAACCCCTGGTCAGTCGTCTCCAATTAAACGAAATATGAAAAAAATATCTCTGCGGCGACTTTGTCTCAGCAGATTTCAGGAAAAAGCTCTGCGAATAATAAAAAGTTTCTCAAAAATCTATCGTTCCTTGTCGACATTAAACTGTAGGTACCGCCACTCATGTATAAAATTAACACACCCAACATGAATGCAATGAGAAGCTAGGTCGTAATCCTGATTGAAGGGTTGTAATTACCAACTATGTATGGATGTATGTATGTAATGGATATCCCTATAATGACTATTTTCAAACCTATTACCCAACAAAGTTCAGAATGTAGTTCAGTGTTCATATCCTTTGAGCCTACAGCTCACGGTCATCAGTGTACTCTGATGCACATTCTTATAACATCCAAATAAAGGTTTTATTTTCTCAAACCCATTCACCCAACCCTCCCAAGCATCACTGCTCACTTCACTAAAATTTTCTGGTCCTAATAAAGTATTAGGAGTATTGTAATCTCCGAATAAAAGTCTGTATTCTCTCGAACCCATTTGGCGAGTATGCCCATTCAAATATCTCTTCCCACGCGATAGAAAGGCTTAGAATCTACCCACTTAAGACCCGTCGTAACATAGAATACAATTGAGAGTGAGCCTGTTGCCTCCTGCCTATTTGATTCACTTTGCCCAGAGTGTACTTAGCATCATATGGCCATATATCGGATCTTACAATTGGCATTTACGAACTTTTACAGTTGCTGACGATCACATTGTTAAAGCTATATCTGTCAAGTACGATATAATATAGCATTGAACAGCACCTACTAAAAAAATTGTTTTATTAGACTGGTTCTTCCTTCTGTTCGGGCAATTTACTGCACAAAGTATCATTTTTAGCGATGGAGCCTATTTCTGCATGAGTACGTGAATAATTAAAATTGCTAAATATGGGAAGATAACAATTCACATCAGATTCAAGAGCGTTCAATGCGTATAAGGTAAGTCATTGGTTCGTATTTCTTTAAGAACGAAATTGGCCAGGCCATCACTGTAAACACTACAGGACTACAGGTCGATGATAACCAACTTTATTGATTTGAAATGGATGAACTGGATACCAACAATAGTTGTTACAACTGGATGGCGCTATGTGCTAAACAGTTATCGCAAGTGGAAATGATAATAACTGGCCACCGAGATCGTGCAAATTCCCCCTGTTAAACTTTATCTTGTGGGATTTTCTTCAATGGCAGGTGTATAGAAATTAGCCACAAACCACAGAGGTTCTTAAAAACAGCGTAATCCATGCCATCGCTCAAATTATGACTGATTTATATGCCAGAGTCATGGAAAGCTAGACATTTCGTATGTGCGCTACATCCAAAGAAATCTTGGCCGATATTATATTTCACACATAACGGCATCAATTTGCCTTCAAACGAATAAAAAATTTTCATAATACCTTAAACACACACTTTGTTTTATTTAAATTTAACCATGAGAATAAGAGATTTTAAAACTTTGAAGGCAATATGGATGCAGTTTTCTTTTTTATAATTCCTGTATTAGAGTTTCTTCTTATTTAATATTGTTTTG
Organism: Sarcophaga variegata; assembly: GCA_932273835.1. NCBI lineage: Eukaryota > Metazoa > Arthropoda > Insecta > Diptera > Sarcophagidae > Sarcophaga > Sarcophaga variegata. The sequence continues at coordinate 32,461,661 of OW026359.1, read as the reverse complement.
TTTGTTTTTTAGTTCTTTAGATTTCAAGCAATTTTTTAAAATTTTAATTTTACAATTCAACCTAAATTACTTTTACCCGTACACTCTGAATATGTATTTGTTACATCCATCCATGTGAGTTGTTTTAAGAAAGAGGAAAAGTTTTCTCTTTAAATTAAATTTTTTTTCTTTCATCTCAATTTGAAATTCTGAAACTCAGCTGAGAGCAGTGTTGAAAAATTCAATATTTTTGTACTTTTTTCCGTACTATATTTTTTTGAAAAGTACTTTTTTATTATTACATATTTTATGTCTTTCGCTTTTCAACTAATAATGCATTAGCAACATGTTCAACGCAATTCTAAAGGTAGTATTAGGCTTTAGCCCCGGTTAGCCAAACGTAAACGGAACGTACGTTCGTTTTTAGATTATGAAAAGTAAGGAAAACGCTTGCCGAACCGTAATGTAATTTCGCTAAGCATTTGCATTGCCCTTTTTTTCTATTATAAAAACGAACGTTTGACTAAATGGGGCTTTTACATTTTGTTACGTTCCGAATCTGCTGTTTTTGTCCTGCATGTATATTAAATATAAATAAATAAATAGTCTAGTAGGTAGGTAACGATTCGAATCCCCTGCGCAGACATCTCCATTAAAACGAAATATGAAAAAATATTTCTATGGCGACTTTTTTTGGCAGAAGGAAAAACTCTGAGAGTAAATAAAATTGCCACGATAAAGTTTCTCAAAAATTTGGCGTTCGTAGTCGACTCTAAACAGTAGGTCCCGCCACTCATGTATAAAATTAACACACACAAAATAAGTGGTGGGAGAAGTTAGTTAGTTATAGTTATATATATATAGTATAAAGTACCATTTGATGCAAAACAGTACTTTTTCAGTTATAGTTCAGTACCATTTCAAAATGTTAGTTTTGCAACACTGAGGGATAATGAATTTAAATCCTCTATGTATGCGTATATGTCTGAGCTGGTGTAATATACAATAATAATCACATGACTTTTATATTGTATTTCCAAACATTAAAACAAAAAAAAAGTAAGAAAAAATAATTATTTCTTTATAACACACGTACATACGGCGAATTTCGTTAAAAGCTAAAAGCAAAAGTAAGTGCAAATATTTATAAAACCATTAAACATTCGAAATATCCCATGAAACTTTGATAAGAACGTATTTTTTTTTTTGATTTTCTATTTTAAAGCAGATTTATTGTGACACGCCTGCGGAACAAATGAATTCATTCACTTGATATTTCTACATTCTCCTCGTTCTCTTTTTTGTTGAGAAGTGTTCAATAAAAGTTGTCAAAAATAAAATCTATTTTTAGCACACTGTCAGCAACAGGGGCATTCATTTGTAGCTTTGAGTGATGCTACTAGAGTGTGTCATAGTCGCCAATTAATTTTTGTTGTCCTTTGTTTCAATGCAAGTGTTTCATGTGAAGTATTTCACCTGTCGTTCACAGATGCGTTAAAAGTTTTTCTATTTTTTTTTTCTCATGATTGTTAAGCTTTTTAAAATTTGGCATTTTGGAGTTGTCTGTTGAAACGGTTTTTTGTTTTCTTCTTTCCTTTAAAGGTTTTCAGAAACAGCTTTAAGAGTTCAATCATCGAGTTTTGTTGCTGTTTTATTAATAAACATTTTGTATTACAAATTAAAACAATTATTTTCCAATTGAATAACTTGGTATTTGAAATGATATTTCAGTCTCTACTGAAAAAGAAAAAGTTAATTGAATTAAAACTTGAAATAAAAATATTTTCCTTTCGATAGGTTTTGAAGTTATCATGTTTTTAAAGTCTTCTTTAAATAGATCATGATGATATTGTTAATCGAATCATTCAAATTTTTACTATGAGTGCATCTAACATATACAGTGGAAAGCAAAAGTCTTGGTACCTCAATACATTTTAGCAATTTAATGAATTTGTAGCAAAAGTTCGTATAAATAATTAAAGTTTTTAATTTATTTCTGTTTTATTATGAAACAAAAACATTTTTAATGTTTTTTACAAAACAAAAGCAATATAAGTTTCTGATGAATCCATGGGTACCACCAAGAAGAAGTCAGAGTAAATTTAAAATCAAAGGCCTAATATATGAAAATGTTATCCTCTATATATTCAGTCGGATATCCTTAAAGGTCAAGCACACCATTTAACCTACATATTTGGCATTGAATGTAACAGTTTTGTTTAGTGTTTTCTGGTAATATTTGCTGCTATGCACTCATGAGCAGGTTTTTCGGTTAACTTTTGTTTGAGGTTTAACGACTACGTAACTGTTCTTCCAAATGATCTCCTAAATAGTCTCTTGCAGTCATATCGGAACTTTGTGCAATAGTATTAAGCCTGTGAGGGCTTTGGTAGGCAAATCATATGTTCACATTGGCAGCTGTATGATTGGGTTCATTGAAATGTTGGAAGTAATGACCATTAGAAATTCTTAATTTTTCCAAACTTTTGATGAATTTGTTTTTTAGAATGTTTAAATAGTCTCTCTGTTTGACTGTTGGACGCTCTCTTGTATTTAAAAATCCGTTATATATGCAAGTCGCCGTAGTAGGTAGTGTGTGGGCTTATTAGCCATGAGACCACGGTTCAAACCCCGGGGCAGACATTCCAACAAAACGAAATATGAAAAAATATTTCTAAGGCGACTTCCTCTCAGCAGATTTCTGGCAAAAAGTCTGAGAGAAAAATAAAATTTCCGTGAAGAGGTTCCCAAAAAATCTGGCATTCGGAGTCGACTTTAAACTGTAGGTGCCGCCACTCATGTATAAAATTAATATACACAGCTGAAGTGTTAGGAGAAACTAGGTTGTAATCCTTCGCTTGTAATGACCAATTATGAATGTATGTATGTATACAAAGCCAATGTAACTTTGGTGAGAATAAGCAAAAGGTTTAAAGGTCTATTACATAAGTTAGCCTATTGGCCTGACAGATTGTGCTGATGATAGCCTCCTCTTACAATAGGACTAACATTTGAACAGATAGAGGGACAGAAGTGGTAATATTCAGTTCCACAGTGTCATATTCAGAACCTATAGAAAATCAAGCGAGTATTCTTCGAGTAGAATGTAAAGTCCTTGAAAGATATGATCAATACAGTTTGAGCATAGAAGAAAGGGAACGAGACCTAGCAATACCATTTGGTAGGTATGATGTAATTTGAACGCTTAGCTCCTAGTTGAATCAATTACTTACTTACTTAATTGGCCATTAACAAACCGATAAACGGATTTCGGTCTGCCTTAACACATCTTTCATGGCGCCTTCATACTTCTTGCCGGCCTTCGTCAGTTGATCATATCAAACGATGACATGACTTCCTCGATTTGTCTTCCTAACTCAGACAAGGTAGTTCTCTATGCTTTAAATACCCGTTTCGAATCAAGAGCATTCACTTCTATCCGAATGAAATGGCCGAGCTAGGGCACCCGGTGGATCCCAGGTCTCATGGGAATTGAAGCCCTTGAGCCAGCAAATAAACTTGGTAGGCAGCTTTACTGTGCTAATGAGGCCATCACTTTTCGAGAGAGTGGACTGCGCGACAACAGGCTAGTTAGAGACAAGCAAAAACCTTACTTAAGTGAGACAAGTTGGAGACAATTGAAACTTTTGATTGATAATCATGGTGGGAAGAGATTTAAATCCTGTATCATACTCTTTGGGAGTATGCATGAGAATAGCAACTAGTTTTTCGAACAGGCATTTTGAACTTAAAGCATATCTTTTTCGTAATACAAATTACTACAAGTTATGATGTGGTTAAACAACCTTTGAAACACATGTTTGGATCATGTATAGCGTTAAAGCATTTAAAAATAAATGCTTTTTAAACAGGGAGTTGTCCTTAGACACAGCGTATAATATTCTTAAGGAGTAAGAGCATGACTTAGTTGGGAAAACATTATTGGGATGTTCTATAAAGATTAAAGGCAGTACAATATATCAATTGGTGGCTGTACAATAGACTGTATGCGCAACAATAATAAATTCTAGGGCCTGAAATAATATTAAAAGAAATGAAGTTCAGTTAAACGAAACTACTGGCCAAAAGCAGACCATAACATCAGATCATAGATTCAGTACCATTCTATGATGCTAAGTTTTGGTGTCAAAAGTCAACAGTAGGGAAACAATTGAAAAAAATTCCTGACATAATTTTCGGTGCATATATGTATTTATGTTCGCGCATATCAGGAATACATGAAATGAGAATGTATCACATTCAAGAACTGGAACATTTGGGTATGTCTACCAAAAAAATGCTTAAAAACACAAAAATTTTCTCATTGAAGGCTTGATCGATCGAGTGATAGTTCAGAACACTTGGTAGGAATTGAGGTAAAAAAAACTAAAAATAAGATGAGATGCTTGGTATCTTGCTATGATTCCTTAAGCAAATCTTGTTCAGGTTTCCAGGTCCAATAACCGTATGTGTTGAAAATGTTTGATGAAAAGAAAGAAGTACAATCACTCCTCTGATTTTTTTTATGTGCCACAAAATATATTTAAAAATCTTTTTCTTTTTATAGATTTTTTGCTATTTAATTGAGTGTGTTCAGTGCTCATGTAATTTGAAATGAATTTTATTGATTTCTCCACCAACGTAATCATTTTAAACATATTTTTACAAAAAAAAAATTTGAATGCTTAAGGTACATACTACCGTATGTACATATAATTTGATTTTAATTTCAACTCATATGATGTGTGCAGTCACCATACGATATGTTGTTACCACCACTGAAATAAAACACTGCCAGTTATAGAAAGTTAACGAAATTAACATAAATATACACACACGTTTATTTAATTAAGAAAAATGGCTTAAAAGCATCGCATAGCAAAGAAGACAACAGTCATTACCTTTTCGTCGAAAATTGTCAGCCACAGGTTGAATGTTACATATGTATTTAACCACAAATGAATGATTCTGGAAACATTTAAATTAAATCAGCATTCTGGTGTAGTCCTCAGTAATGCCGATATGAAATCCAGAGAATTTTTAATAACGAAAATTTTAAATCAAAAAGTGGTATACAAATATCCGACAGCAAAATTTTGAATTGATGGGACAACGAAGCTACATTAAGTGTTTGTTGGTATTTAAAGGGAATTATAACATAAAAGCTACTAAAAATAGAGAAATTCTAACCTCTACTTGGCTAATATACAATGTTTGTTGGTATTTAAAGGGAATTATAACTTATGAGCTACTAAAAATAGAGAAATTCTAACCGCTACTTGGCTAATATACCGTACATATGTATAAAAAATACCATGAAAGGCGTATTGACATCGCATTTATCTATTCGATATGAGATAGGTATACCAACCTACTTACTTACATATTTGGTTACTACACCTCATTACTCAGGATTACAACCTAGCTTTTCACATTACTTATGTTGCGTGTGTTAAATTTATTAATAATTGGGGGAGACCTACAGTTCAAAGTCGATTTTAAACAATTTTTCATGGCAAGAAGACTGTTGAGAGGAAGTTTGCGAAAGAAACATTTTTCATATTTCGTTTTGTTTGGAGATGTGTGATTTATTATGTTGTTCGGAAAGTAATTTCGTTTTCTGCCGACAGAGGATTTAATTGTATTTTTTTTTTGCACCCAACTTCACACTTAAGCCATATAATTTGTATATGCTTTGAGAGCTCATATAGCAAGGCTTGTGTGTGAAAAATTCCAATTAATTCTACGCAGTAGTTTTTGGTTGTTGACATTTAAATATGGTGAGCGATAAGTAACATTTTCGACATATCTTACTAATTTACTACAGAAAGGGTAAAAATCCTGTTCAAGACAGAAAGAAATTGCCCGATGTGTATGAAGAAGGTGTGTTGACAGTACGCCAGTGCCAGAACTGGTTCGCTAAATTTCTTTAAGGCAATTTTAACGTCGAAGATGCATCACGTTCGGGAAGGCCGGTTGAAGCTGATAAAGACGCGATAAAGACATTAGTGGATGTGAACCGGCGAATAACAACACGTCAGATCGGATTGAGGTTAAATTTATCAAATTCAACAGTTTATGACCACTTGATTGATATTATACGAAAACTGTCTTTCATTTCCAAAAAAAACAAAACGAAATTACATTCCGAACAACCCAATAGGTGTTGAACCAGGGTCTTTCGTCTAATAAGCCAACACTTTAGACTACAGCAACTTGGTTGGCATACCTTCAAAGCTTAAATCAATAGGTAAGATCTTAGGCTGATCGACCTCGTGACCTCTCCAATATTCTGTTAAAAAAAAAGCTACGTGATATTGCAGACAGACAGATTTTGGTGCAATTGACTGTAGAAGTATACAAATATTTGTATAGCCTGTGATGTTTAATAGTGCTGAAGTACGGCTACTTGCGTAAGCAAATATTGCTTGGAGCTTTTTAGAGGCGACTGTTTTCCCTGATATGTTGACTTATTAGAGCCAAAGAAGAGATCCATTGTCAAATGCATGAAATCTTTACATGTTGTGCGGAGATATAAATAAGGTCACATGTGTCAACGTACAACACTGAGCGAGCTTGGCTATTTACAGCGAGCAAATCATATGATATATATCCCGAAGGAAAACCGAAGGAACGGAACATCAAAAAGGAGAGTGAACAAAACAGAGGCAGATAGAAATCTATTCTAAAGAGGAGTATGGATCTAAACGGTAATATGTCGCCACGTAAATACATACATACATACTATACATGATTGCTGATTATAATACTTCATTCAGGATTACGACCTAGCTGCTCACACCACTTATGTTGTATGTGTTAATTTTAGTCCTCCGAACAACAGATTGTTGGGGGAAACTTTTCATGGCAATTATTATTTACTCTCACAGTTTTTGCCAGAAATCTTCTGAGAGGAAGTCGCCGAGGAAATATCTTTAATGTTTCCTTTAGTTGGAGATGTCTGACCTATGTTTTGCACCGAGGCTTCACGTCTAATAAGCTAACACACTACCTACTAGACTTCGCAACCTAAATAGTTAAAGATTTATCATATTAAAGAAAGTATTGAGTTGTATCACGTTAATTCCAGATCACATACATCTCATATGACCCAAATAAAATTGCCTTCACTTGGTTGGGAAATATGATATAAATTGCTTGATCCAATGCTTTGTTAAAAAAACCATGAATTTTTCGAAAAAAATAAAAAAGTTGTAAAGAATCTTTGATGACAATATTAAGTGTGTATTTCATTCGTTAATTAATTTTCAATAAAAATTTCAAATAAAAATTGTACTCAAGCATGTTTTGTCATTAATATCAAAGAATTTCAGAGTATTTTAGCTTATAAAAGAAAATTAAATTTAAAATTAAAATTAAAAAAAATTTTTAAAATAATATCGTTTACAACAAAATGAAATTCAATAGCAATTTACAAAAGTACTTTAATTGAGTTTTAATGACATTTCAAATGTCAAATTTAAACAAACAATTATGATTGGAAACACACAAAACTTCTTCAAAGTAATTTCATTTCTTTTTTTTACATACATACATACATAATTGGCCAGTACAACCCTTCAGTCAGGATTACGGCCTAGCTTCTCACACCACTCATGTTGTGTGCGTTAATTTTATACGTGAGTGGCGGAACCTACAGTTTAGCGTCTACTCCGAACGACAGATTTTTGAGGACCTTTTTCATGGCAGGTTTATTTTATTCTCAGAGTTTTTGCCAGAAATCTGCTGAGAGGAAGTCGCCGAAGAAATATTTTTTCATATTTCATTTTGATGTCTGACCTGGGATACGAACCCGGGCTTTACGTCTAGTAAGCCAACACACTACCCACTAGACCACGGCGACTATCTACTTTCTTTTTTTTACGTTCTGTAAAACGAAACCATGTAATTAAATGTCCCTTATAAATTGAAAATAAATTGGAAATAATGATTTTATTTTATTATTTTTTAATTTTTTTGGTTTCTTTTGAGTTCCAATTGAAAACGTGAAAACTCTGTAGAGTATTCTTTTTTAAACATGTGTGCATACAGTGCATATGAATTTTTTACATGCCGACAACATTACTTAGTCACACTGCTATATAATGCTCTGTTATAAATTCGATTAACATATTGTCTTAATCAAATACCGAATGCCTTTGAGCATGTTCAACTTTTAAAACAACTGCAAATTGTTATTGCTTTTCACAGCACCAATGCAATTAAAAATTTTACATTCAACCACCATTCAACCATTGGGACTACGAAATCGGATTTAATCATGCAAACCATAAAAAAAAAATACTTGTTCTCGTAAATGCCACTTTACAGCAGAAATGCTCTTGAGGCTTGTACTAACGAAATTTGTTTTTTTTTTGTTTCTTTTTGGCCATCAAAACATAGTTTTTAACAACTCTTCCATTTGTATAGAATCCACTACGTTACCATACCATCCAATGGTTCTTTTCTATTTCGTTTTGAATTACATTTGATGCTGTCAGCGATAACGAAGACACAATAACGCAATTTCTGTATAACCTTTGGTATTTTGGCTTTTCACAACATTTTTGTTAATTTCATGATACAACAAAAACAAGAAAAAAAATAAGCAACACTTAACTTTAACGATTATTTGTAAATGAATGATAATCCTGCAGTGTAAGGATTAAGGATAATAAGTTTTAATTATGAGAGAAAGTTTTTTTTTTTTGAAATACGAAAGTTGAATACAAATTATACAACAGCCATAAGAGTTTATGAAAAGTGGAAACGAACAAACAACAAACGTTTGTTTCAATCACGTGAGTTAACATACATACATACAGTGAGCGTCAAAAGAAACTGTACGCTAAGGACAAGATTCTAACAATCACCAAACTTAACCGCTTGAGGAGAGTTCTCGAAAAAATTTCGAAATTTTTTTCAATATTTTTTATTTCAATTTTAAAAACTAGCAATGAAACAATTTTAATATAAAAATAACGGTAATTTATTAATGTATATTTTTTTAATGTACTGTTTCTTTTGACGCTGACTGTACATACCATTACGTCTGAATTACCGCCTAAGCCAGGATCCTTGTTGTCTGTGTTAATCTAATTCTTGAGTGATGGGACCTATAGTTTAAGTCGAGAGGTCTTTTCAAGGCAATTAGATAACTTTCAGAGCTTTTGCCAGAAGAATGTTCAGATAGGGTCGTCGAAAGGAATATTTTTTTTTAATATCATAACTCGAGCGCTCATTCAGTAAGCGAAAGCTACATCATAAGTATTCTTGGTGAAGCTACATCTGTCAATATAGTTGTCATTTATTCAGTCTGTTTTGCCAAATCACTATTGACGACCATAGACAACAACGTCTGTGCGCTTAATTGACACTGAAGCAAATGTCAGCCAATGCCATGAATCAATCAGACCCATTTTAACCCTTTAGACAGGATTACAACCTAGTTTCTCACACCACCCATGGTGTGTGTGTTAATTTTATCCATAAGTGGCTGGATCTACAATTAAAGGTCGACTGCGAACGACAGATTTGTAAGAAACTTTACATGGCAATTTTCTTTTACTCTCAGAGTTTTTGCCAGAAGACTGCTGAGATGAAGTCGCCGAAGAAATATTTTCTTCATATGTTCGTTTTGATATCTGACCTAGGGTTTGAACAAAGGCCTCAAGAAGTTTCCTGAGACAAGTTATTTTCGGATTCTTGTTTATGCTGGAAGATTTGATGATATTTTCTCTAATTGCAGAAAATGGAATTCAGTCGAGACTTTTGTATCTTTCAGGTGCCTGAAGTGATTTATAATTGAAACAAAGGCTGGCACAGGGTAGAACACTGGATTCATGTTTAGTAAATTGGCAGCTGGTAAGGAAGTGTTTCATCCTTTTAAAGAACTGAATTAGGCCTGGATCGCTTGAAATTGCTTACAGATTGACGAAACAGATATAACTTTTTCCTCTATTTGCATGATATGAGGTTCTTTATTCAGTTCATTGCATTGACTGTCCTGAAGAATGAAGCAATGAATGAACGAATGAATATCTGAAGAATGAAGCAATGTAAATGTGTCTCATCAGAGTATCCGTACACAACATATCGTAAAATATTCCATATAAAAGATGGTGTTTTTGTTCTTTTAGCAGGCAGGTAAAGAACATTTTCAGTTTCTTTGATTTTTCAAAAAAATTAAATTCGAGACGAAATGGTCTACCAAACCCATTTTCTATGAACTTAAACAATACCTAGGTATTATATATAAAATCACTAGCAAATCTTTTCGGTTTTTGCAGCACAGTGTAGTGAACATAAATTATTATTTTTTTATTAAATTAAATTCTGTATTTAATAATCTGCTTTCGATTTTTCTGTAACAATAAGGAATTGTTACTGGGATTCAATTTATTTTCATTTTTTTCACTTCCTGTCTTGTACATGCCTTTATAGGACTCGAATTAATCATATTCAAGCATTATTATGACAAATAAAAATCCCCCATTTCTAATGAAATGATGTGTGTTATGTATAGGATATACATGATCATGTATAAAATTTTTTTTCTTTTCCTCAGTACACTACAGACGAGAACGCTTGTGTATAATTTATGGTGAGGTTTGCTACTGAAATTCTTAAATACATACATTGCAGTTGATTCTTCAATGTAAATATTGTACTACAAAACATGGACAGAAAATGAACTTCCGTTTGACCCAAAGCGAAAATATTTTATAACAAAACTCTCTATTTTCTATATATTCAAAGACGTTCTTCCGTTAGTTGTTTAAATAGCGTATAACATTTTATTTAACGCTTAAACTTTAAACGACATTTCTTATTGGTAAACCAACTAGAGGCAGAGACTAGCTTAATCAATGCTTCTAATATAGATTTCTTAAATTCCATAGGTCACAGCAAAATATTACGTCATTGATATTCATACAGATTTTAAAAATTAAAAGCTGAAATTAAACATCGTGCAAATATGCTCAATCAATTTAAAGATTTTGCCACAGCAGCTAATAAATCGTTGGCTTAAGATACGTTTAGATTTGTCCCACAGTTAAGGAATAAATTAAAGTCTATTGATTGATTAAAAACCTATCGCATTGGTATGGATTTTAACTTGGAAACAAATCATGATATTAGTCATTCAGTTTTTACAGATATGAACCTTATAGAACATGCTTTAGCATCCAAGTATTTAAATGACTTTCCACGTTGCTAGTGTATGATAATGCCAGCGTCTTCAGTGAATATTTGTACAGTATGTACTACGTTAATGACATTGGAAGTCTTTTATTCAACAGTGGCAAGAATGAAACTAACAAATATGAAGTGAAACTGATAGTCTTCAAGGAAAACAAATCAATAGGGTTTCTCACACTACAATTTGACCTTTATGGGCAATTGGCAATGAGAGTGAAACTACGATATCAACGTGGATATCTTCCACCCACTTTAAGACAGCTTTGCCGGTTAAACAGAAGTTGATCACAAAATATCACCAACACATAAATACGATGGTAATTTAAAGTCAAAAGAAATTTTCGGTTGCTAAAAGTCTTAGTTTTGATCAACATTTCCCACATATTCAATCGTAAGCCGATGTTGCTACATAACAACAAAGTCTCTGAAGCTCAGGACATATGTATATCATCGTCGAATTACTTTGTACTGCTATAGCGGGTTAAGTACAAAATTCTTTTAAGAATTGCGACAATTTCGTTAAATTTTTGGCATGAAATGCAATTGAAAATATGTTCAAAAATAAATATTTTTCATTTAGGCGCCTTCCAAACGTCAATGTTCTAGGAGTAACTACGTGACATCAAATACGTCAAAGAAAACGAATGCCAAAATGCATAGGGTCTTTTAAAGCGCTTTCTATCTTGTAATGTAAATAAAATAAAGTGTCTTGTTGAAATCATCCAAAGTTTTTTTTATTCTGGTGCATAGATAAAGTTTGAATTTGGTCGTTGGCATCATTTATTTTGGCTTGGAAACGGTTGTAGTTTGTGTTTTATTTTTGCATACACCTTAATAAAACCTTACAAGAAAAAATTTAACGAAGTCAAAACGCACGAACTATATGGCTAGTTCACATTACTTTTACGTGAAATGGCTATGCCCTCAAAGTTTTCGTGCAAACAATTAAATGTGGCACGTAGCATTGTCCTGCTTAAGCCACATGTCGTTAGTGTTTAGATCATCCAACTTAGATGTAAATAAGTTGGCTTGGCCATCGTTCCCAAAAAAAATATGAACTGACGTGACTGAATGCATTTCAAACAATGACTTTTTCTGTATGAAAAAGAAGCCAATTTTGTTTGTTGATGTACCCATTCATCCAGAAATGGGCCACATCGCGAAAATGATTGTATGTGATCTCTGCCGCAGAGAACATTAAGTCTACACATTTCGAGTTCTATGGTCATCCCTGGGGGTTTGGCAGAACAGACTAAATAGATAAGAAGTCGCCGTAGTACAGTAGGTAGTGTGTTAGCCTATTAGACATAAGGCCACGGTTCAAACCACAGGTCAGACATCAAAACGAAATATGAAAAAATATTTCTTCGGCGACTTCCTCTCAGCAGATTTATGGCATTAACTCTGAGTGTAAATGAAAAATTGCCATGAAAATTTTCTCCAAAAATTTTACTGTAGGTCCCGCCACTCATGTATGAAATTAACACACACAACATGAGTGGTGTGAGAAGCTAGGTCGTAATCCTGACTGAAGGGTTGTAATGGCCAATTATGTATGTCTGACTATATAGATGACAACTAGTTTGACAAACGGAGCTTAAACAGATGACCATTATCAAGAATCTATGTTTGTAAGTCCCCTTTGGAAAACCTTAAACCTAAGACTGCTGACCGCTTTTGTATGTGTGCCATATTTTTACCGATAGTGCTTGTCATAACCTATTTGTCATTGAATGAACACCAAATATGGTTGCTATACTATTGTATTGCTCCCTTCTGTAGCTGTATTATAGATGGCATTTCTCCAAACAATTATTTTTCTTACACAGATAATTTCCATACAGAAGTTATGCCATTTTGTAAGTATTCCAACAGTATTTAGATTTATTTTTTTGCTATAAACTCAATAAATTTTTTTGTATAATAATAGAAATGATACCACATCAATTTTCATACATAGTAAATGGAGAATAAAATTTACATAATATTTGTCATTAGAATTTCTATATTTTCTTTTATTTTATTTCTATATCCTTACGAAACATATCCAATGGCACACTGAGGCAACCAGTTATACTACAACGAATGGCATCTACCCGTACAGTAAATGGAACACATACATATGTTGGAGTTCGTTTCCATATTTCACATTTTCATTTCAATTCTTGTTCGTTATTTATTTTTTTTTTTCTTGTTTTTGTATTCCCTGCAATATATTATTTGTGTTATTTTAGAGGTCTTAATAATAAAATACAGTTTTTTTACATATTTTTTGTGTCATACGTTCGTTGCTCTCTCTCTCTCTCTTCCTCCCTCCGTTCTTGCAGCATACTTAACATTTCAATTTATTCTAATGAAATTGTTTATTTATTTATCATTTTATACGTCACTCTACCACTAATAGTTCGGGTATATTGTGGTTGTAAGGATGTTTGTTACAACTTGAACAATTTTTATCCCGTATAAAATAATACATCCGTTACAGAATACAATTTTTAAAGGACATATAAATTGAGAAATTCTTTTTCCATTTTTATATATCGTCGTCTTATAACTAAGATCGTAAAGCGAAATTGTCTGAAAATCAATTGAAAATCATTCTAAAGCATTTGACACTGTCCATCATTGCATATTGAAACTTAAACTGAAATATATGTGCAATTTTTCCTCAACAGCACTAAAACTGATCTCCTCCTATCTAGGCAACAGAAGTCAAAGCGTTAGCCATAACTCAGTCATATCCAGGAGCTGTTCAATGCCAAGAGGTGTGCCACAGGGCTCTATACTTGGCCCATTGTTGTACTCGGTTTATGCTACATACACATGTATGCTGATGACGTGCAGCTATACATGGGTTGTAATGCTAGTGATGCTACCAACTGCATCCGTTTGATAAATCAAGATTTGATTCAAATTTATTTATGGGCATCTGCAAATGGTCTAAGTATAAATCCCAATAAATCAATGGCGCTACTGACTGGAACACCTGAAAATTTTATCTCGAATCTACCACCAATTCAAATTAATGGATCGAATATAGGATTTGTTATAATGGCTAAAAGTCTTGGCGTAACTCTGAATAGAGAACTAAATTGGTCGGATCACGTGAAAATGAACTGTGGAAAAACTTTTGCGATGCTTCGAAATCTCTGGATGTCACATTATTTTACACCAACTAATATTCGAATGCTATTAGCGAAGACATATTTACTACCGAGCCTTATGTACGGATGTGAGCTGTTTGCTAGCTGCGATGCAGTTAGTAGACGAAGACTTAACGTAACTTACAACGCTACAGCACGATACATTTTTGGCATCAGGAGAAATAGTAGCATATCGCATTTTGCCCGACTAATTTATAATGTCACATTTGACAATTTATTGAATTGCCGGACTCTGCTATTTCTACATGTATGAGAGATTAATATTTTCTAGGTCGAATAGAGGGAACAGGATAAACTCTATGAAATATAACAGGGCCATTTCTCAACAACATTTTTTTATTCACTCCATTCTTCTCTGGAACCAACTACCCCCTCAAATACAAATGATCAGCAATGCAAAGCATTTCAAAACTGCTATTTTCAGGCACTTTACTTAGTTAATATTCTCTAATTTTTGTAAATTTGTTTCCCCTTAGTTTTATTATAATTGTGATATTGTTTTTTTTAATACTTTTGTGATAACAATGTTTCTTTTTCTCTTTCTTTACTTAAATTTCCTTTTTTTCTTAAATTTTAAGTTTCTTTTCTTTTTAAATTGATTTTTATGTTAAATTGTGTTAATTTAGTTAAAATTAATGTCTCTGAATAAATGTTATGAACAATTGCTAAGCAATACTGTAATATAAGATTTATTCTTGTTGTATTGTTTTGAACAAATAAATAAATAAATAAATAAACGGCCTGGTAAATAAAAGAAATAAAAAGCGAAATTGTCTGAAAATCAAAGCTACCCTCGTGTAAATCCTTTATGTAACGTATAAAGTACATTTTATTATCCTTCTGATTCCTTCAAAATAAGCTGTCATAGGTGAAGTACTCTTCTCACATGGACGATGTGCTCCAAGTCATTACTGTCAACGGCAAGCACACAATGCTTACCAACTTTTCTTCGAACTAAATTGCTTGATCTGAACACCAGTGACATGTGATTTAAGCAGAAAGATGCTGCAATCCACACAGCTTACAACAAATTCGATATTTTGCACAAACAATTTGAGGGCATAGCCATGTTACTTAAAGCTGTTGTTGACTAGCCATCAAGTTCGTACGATTTGTCTTGGTTAGACTTTTTATTGCAAAGTATTCTTTAGTCGCTGGCGCATTCAAATAAACCGCCAATCACAGCGGTGCTCAAACCCAAAATATTTTATACCATCAGTAAAATTCAAACTTTATCTATGCACCAGACCAAAAATTTTTTATGTTTTCTAACATACGTTGTATTTTATTTACATATCAAGATAGGAAGCGTATATATTTTACATGCATTTTTTTTATGATATTTAGTCGTACATTAGTGATGGCATACTGTAGTGGTTCAAAACTTTTCGTATTTTAAACAAATAATTGAAGTAGGCGCCATAGTCTAGTATATCGTGTTTTGGTTTACTAGACGTTAGACCGCGGTTCAGCCCCTGGCTCAAATATCTCCTCGATAAAATAAAATATGAAAAAATATTTCTTCGGCGAGTTCCTCTCAGCAGCCTTCTGGCGCAAACTCTGGGAGTAAATAAAAATTGCCACGAAAAGTTTCTCAAAAATTTTCCGTTCGGAGTCGACATTAAACTGTAGATTCCGCTTCTCATTGATAAAATTATCACACACGAGATGAGTGGTATGAGAAGATAAGTTGTTATCCTGTCGAAAGTATTGTAGTGAACAATTAAGTAATAGACTTTAAGCTTCACTTAATCTGAATGAATTTAACTTCGAAATTTGACGTTTGAAAGACGCCTAAATAAAAAATATTTTTTGTTTGAATTTCCAGTTGAGATTCATACCTAAATTATAACGAAATTGTTGGATTTCTTAAAAGAATTTTGTACTTAACTCGCTGTAGCAGCACTCTGGATGTTTTCAAACACACACTTTATTTTATTTACATTACAAGATAGAAAGCGCTTTAAAAGACCCTATGCATTTGGCATTCATTTTCTTTAAGGTTTTTGATGTCACAAACTACTCATACATAGAACATTGACGTTTGGAAGGCGCCTAAATTAAAAATATTTATTGAACATATTTTCAATTGCATTTCATGCCAAAAATTTAACGAAATTGTCGCAATTCTTAAAAGAATTTTGTACCTACATAACTCGCTCTCGGAGTAAGTAATTCGATGATGATATATGTCCTGAGACTCAGAAACTTTATTGTTATGTAGCAACATCGGCTTGCGATTGAATATGTGGGAAATGTTGATCGAAACTAAAAGTTTTAGCACCAACACCATTTCTTTTGACTTTAAATATCATTGTATTTATGTGTTGGTGATATTTTGTGTTCAACTTCTGTTCAACCGGCAAAGCTGTCTTAGGTTGTGTGGAAGATATCCACGTTGATATCTTAGTTTTACTCTCATTGTCAATTGCTGCATTATCACCGGCCATAAAGATCATATTGTATTGTGAGAAACCCTATTGATTTGTTTTCCTTGAAGACTATCAGTTTCACTTCATATTTTTTAATTTCATTGTTGCCACTGAAAGACTACCACTGCCATTAACGCAGTACATACTATACAAATATTCACTGAACACATTGCCATTGTCATACACTAGCAACGTGGAAAGTAATTTAAATACTTGGATGGTAAAGCATGTTCATAAGGTTCGTAACTGTAAAAACTGAATGACTAATATCATGATTTGTTTTCAAGTTAAAATCCATACCAATGAGATAGGTTTTTAATCAATCAATAGACTTTAATTTATTCCTTAACTGTGGGACAAATCTAAACGTATCTTAAGCCAACGATTTATTAATTACTGTGACAAAATCTTTAAATTGATTGAGCATATTTGCACGATGTTTGATTTCAGCTTTTAATTTTTAAAATCTGTATGAATATCAATGACGTAATGTTTTGCTGTGACCTACGGAATTTAGATTTCTTAAATTTCTTATTAGAAGCATTGATTAAGCTAGTCTCTGCCTCTAGTTGGTTTACCAATAAGAAATGTCGTTTAAAGTTTAAGCGTTAAATAAAATGTTATACGCTTTTTAAACAATTGCCAGACTAACTTTTTTGAATAAATAGAAATTAAACAATTTATTATTTTTTACAAATGTAATGCTCTGGCAACAATTCCTGATAATAAGTGTTTATATAGCCATGTTTTGTTTATTTTATTCAAAGAACAATGAAACTCTTTAACTCAGTGTAGGGTACTATGTAGACATTCTTGATATTCTTTCATGTTACTATTGCTGCAACGTGTTGCAAATAAATATTTATGCTTATTGTTGTTACTAGCGTAAGTAACCCTGACATGGTTCTAATATTATAACAGTAATGTTCTAAGTTATCGTATGTTATTGTATTAGTAAAGGGTCGCATATATTACGAATAATTTGATCATGATATGAATATAAATATTGTGTTGGCAAATAAAATAATATCCTACTAAAACAGTTATGAAAACAGTTTGTTGGCTTATTTGTTAACAATTTTAATGACAACCATTTTCAGTTGGCTGCTTGTTACCACATCCAGAATATTGCTGTTGCAAGATTAAATAATTAAGTCACTAATTAGACCACAACTGGTGAGAGTAGAACCCCGCGTTCATTTTTGTTTTCTTAATGAATACAGTTATTTTGCCGCTCTTTTGTTTCGTTAAGTAGAACTCATCTTTTCTATTTTCTTTAACATTCTTAAATCATTTTTATATACATATGTATATAGACACGTATATGTAATCTTGCAATCATTATAATTTGAAGTGGAAATATGCTTATGAAGGAGAAAAGTCAAGTTTTCTTTTTGTTGTCGAATTCAATAAAGTTTTGAGTTAAAATCTTGACATTTCGATATTCAACTTAATAAATAATGTATGTATGGAATTACATATGGTTCAATAAAAGTTGAATTGCCTTTTAAACTTTTAATTTTAAAGCTCAATTAATATTTTATTTTTCCAGGTACTTTCTTTTCGTTTCGTTTGAACTGATATTTCAAGTACAAAAGCACTTCAACAAGTTAATAGAATTATACGTTGTACTGGCAATATCTTGAGTGTAACAATCTGTACAGTGACAGGCAACACCGTTTTCATGGTATTAATAGCCTGATAAAGTTACTAACAGAAATCTAATATCAGTCCATGCAATGACTCTCATGGCCTTTGATATGACATAATTGACGCACCTATGAATGCTTCTGTAACTACAAGTAAAAAAGAGAAGAGCACAGAAGTTTGTCACTGTAAGTGCCATTATTACAACTTGCCGTTAAAGTTGGCTTTAGTTAAAGTTAACTTTAGCTAAAGTGAACTTTAAAGTTACCTTTAACTTCTTTTCGTTGTTACAACCTACAGATAAAATAAAGTTAATTTTTTCAAAAATATAGCAGTGCCGGAGCAATGTGGTTAACACTGCGCAATTAAAAAAGTTTTTTTAAACGCAGTGGCAAAATGGGCTTCTTTTTTGTTGTATTTGCTCATTTTATTTATATGTGAAGTTGTCATATTGAAAATAATATGACAAGTTCAAACATATACTTGACTTTAACAGTTAAAAGTGGGATGATCCTCCCTTTAGCTTAACGCTCACTTCTACCTTGTCGTCCACTTATAATAATGAAAAACAATTAATCTGCCCGTTAAAATCCTCCCTTTTGGTAACGGCAAGCGAAGCGAAGACCTCATATAGCCTAAAATACACCGCTTGATGTATACATTTAAATGGCATAAACATGGTAGGTATTAACGAAAGCTGGGCATGCATAGAGCACATCGAAACGAATGAGAACTTTTTGAGTGATTGCCCAGCCTGTATAAGCTCGGGCCATTGGTATTTTAGGAAGGATGCTTCACCACACTTATCTTATCCCAGAAGAGTTGACTAGAAGAAGTTTAAGGAAGTTTTTACTGCGCATTTGTTAATGGTTAAAGTACAACAAGTGGACATGATGGTTTCATTGTATAACGATAGATGGCCTTGAAATCCCTATGGTTGATATGGTAGTTCTTTAACCTACTTACCTATCTACTCAATAATGTGTGGAAGATATGCCGTCTCTTTTTTCTATTTCCTTTGAAAAATGAAAATGGTTTTGCAAGTCATCAAATGATTTCACGAGACAAAAATTTTATTGAAGTCGAATATAGACTAACTTGGACTCAATTAAATATTTAAGAATTTCTTTTTCTTTGTAGTGAATTTATTGAAAATTACTGCGTAGTTGACAAACGCTTTGACATGAAGAAATTATTGTTTTTGGCATCACTTTAATGAAAGTGTATTAACAGGAAACACTTTGTTTGTAATTGATTGTCACTATAGGGGGTTTTTAATTACAATTTGATATACTATTATGCGTATAAATTAAAAAAAACTTTTATTTTTTATATCAAATTTCTTTGCCGTCATCAGCAGAAAAGTTTAAAACTTAACGAAAATTAAAAAAAGGTCTTTTCTTTTCTTTTTTGGTCAAACAAAAAAATTCTTTATTTAAGATTATATTTGTGCGTTAGATCATCTTACTTAAAGTCGTTTCAATAAAGTTAAGAGGGCTGTAAAAATAAATAAAACTTTCAAGTTTTCCCATCTGCACAGTACATCTTTACAACAGGCGGGCTATTGTAAGCAGACTTTGCTTTCATGCTCTTCAAAAACATTTCAAATATTTTACAATGATGATGAGATGATACTAATAATTCCTCTTCGTTTATATGTATGTGTATGTGTATACCTATTATGTGTATGTATAATAGGTATATGTGTATGGCAGAACAGTAAGTAAATTTAATTTGTCTCCTATGCATTGTTAAACAGACAAACAGGCCAACGAAAAGACAGACAGACAGACATTTTGTAATGGAAAATGTGCCTGTTATGTAATGTAAGCTGTTATCTTGCATAGTATGCGTATTGATAGGAGACTATACAGGTGTTCTTACTTTGCTTTCAATAAGAGGGTAGTGTGAGAAGTTTATTATATTAAGTATACAAGTATTCGATTAACAATCACTAAATAACAAACAAACTTAATTGAATTTTTTAATGTTTCAGTATAGTAAACATTTTCAACCAACCCTCGCATATGGTGCCATTTACTATGTACAATATTAAGTGTCATTATACCTTATGGCTTTCAACTGTTTATAGAGTATCAGTATTTTGTTAAAAACTTCTTAATACCTGCTGCTATTTTATTTATTTGATGGTATATTCAAGGCGTCTGAGTAATTTGTGAACAACACAAGCATGTGCCAGTGTATGTATGTACTTCGGTGGGTATGTATGTATGCATTTAATAGTAATTGTTTTGGCCTGATAATGACCATCAGATGATTAAAGATATGCAAACAAATTTAAAGAAATAATTAAAGATGTTCAGTTCAAAAAATTATAAGCAAAAGTGCGAAAATACCTTGAAATTTCAAGTTACATCGAAACTAAGCGCACTGCAAGGCTTCCTTAACATTCAGCATCAGATCAGCACATCAAAGTATGATTACCTTGGAATCAATCTGAAAACCAGCCTGATATCATAGTGATGATAGTCCATCGAGATGGTTGAGAGAAATCTGCGTCAAGATAGAGGCGGAACTTGGCAAATGAAATGGGAAATATTGTCGTCCCCCACAGCCGATCTACAACCTTTGCAAATGTCATTGGCCGTTAACGAAAGTCTCTTTTCGTTCTGTTTTCTCGCAGTGACAAGTATGTCCCCACTGTCCAGTCTAACGGAAATAGGAAACGTGGTATTTCGTATGTGTGTAGCTGATGCTAAACAAATGCCCGGGAAGTCCCTGTAACCATATTAGATAATTGTAGAACGACAGGTGGCAGATGCCAACCAGACCTGAAGGTTGCAGAACTGGAGCTACTGGAGCTTGTAATTTTATTATGAAATCTTCTATCCAGTTTAAGTTCACACGATGTGTAGTCCATTTAACTGAGGACATGAAAGCCCTTAGAGATGGTGTAGGCGTGCTCAGAGCGCAAAGCGATAATTGCGAGACATTGTCTGGCAAGTAATCTAGATGGCAGACAATTAAGCTTTACAAAAATTTCTGCAAATCCCTTCACTTTAGCAAGAAATTAGAATCGCATAGTTTCAGTGGACCACACTAAAACCAAGTCCTCCATCATATATCAACTGACCTACTGTATAGTACAAGTAGGTGGAGTAAGCTGATTCACACGTCACCTCAGAGGTTGTCCCTTTAGCATACCTTATTTATTGTCCTGCCATATTTAAATAAAGTAAACGACTTCAATAATCGCTAACTGCGTCCTAGTAGTTGGCTACGTTTTAGTTAGCTTAGGCAGGATTTATGCAACTATAGTTGGAATTAATTTGTCAGTTTTCCTCACTTGCCAGTAAAGACCTGCAATAACATTATATTTACCTGAAATATCATGCTACATATCACGCTATACGTGGCATCACTGTACAAAATGCAAATGTAATGTCAGGTCTTTCAGCTGGCACTTGCGAACTTTGATAGTTCCTAACGATCATTCTGTTGAAGCTACATACGTCAAATTAAATGTCATTTATACAGTCTATTTTGCCCAAATCCTCATGGATGAGGGTACACAATGACCTGTGTTTGATAAATGGGCCCTTAAGCCCATTTTCATTGAAAAATGATCTTCAGTGGTCAGACCCACTTCTGGAAGAAGGCGTACATGGACAAACAAAATTATCGAATTTGATACGATGCCAATCCAAATGAGATCTAAAAGTATTCAATGCATCTTGAAAAACTCACTGTTTGGTATTGATTTTGGTTTGATGACGTAGTAGGTTTACGATTACATAAATTACGCAATGTTCATACACGTCATTTCGCTTGGATTTGAATACGATTTTAAAAGGACGAATGTATGTGTCACACAGCTCACGTCACCTTGCATATTCTGTATAAGCGATTTGAGAGCATGCTCATCTCGGATGAAGCTGAGGTCGAGCGATTTTATTCTTGTGGGATTTTGATCAAACTCGGACGGTGGCTGAGATATATTCCGTATACAATATATTCCGTATACATTTGGTCTTTCAAGCGAATACAAAATTTTGATGATATCTGACATAGACTTTGTGTTATTTCAGTTTATAGATATGAAGCGCTTAATGAAGGAGCCGATATACTTTAACGATACATGATTTTCTTAATTGTTTTGAAAGTAAACTAATTGCAGAAGTGTCTGTATTCGTATAATACTGCCCTCATATGTTTCTATATCCGCATAACCATTAATAACACCCGTCTATGGATGTAAGTTTTTATGTCTTTCGGATGAGCAATAAAACTCGTAATAAAAATATAATTTATCACTTTGAGTTTGTTTGTTTTTATTTATTTTTTTTTGCTGTTATAAACATTAAAAGAAAAAAATATATACAACTGAAGATTAATTTAAAATTAATGATGGTTTAAAGTAATTAATTAAAGTCAGTTTTATTTGGCTTACTTATACTCCAAACATATTGCATCATCATCTCATACTCACATATAGGGTGGGCCATTTAAAAGTTTAAATTTTATAAATTCATTAAAACAAAAACAACCAAATTAATTTTTTTTGTTGTGAAGTACAATTGTTCCGTTTAGAAATGGAATATGATTTCATTTATATGGCTGCCGCAGCTGGCCTCAGAGGACCTCATTTGATCAGACTAATTTTCGTGCACTTTTACAAGTGTATGTATCTCCGCAATGACATCACAAATGTTGGCCTTCAAATGCTCAACTGGCTTTCGTTTGTCGGCGTATCACTTTTCTTTAACGGCGCCCTACAGAGCATTGTCCAATGGTGTCAAATAGCAGCTTCTTAGCGCCCATTGACCATTTCGGCTATTTAAACTTCCATCAAACGTTTGATGCAATAAATCGATTGCGGCATGAAATGTGTGGCAAGTTGCACCAATCTGTTGTAACCAAACAGCGTTCACACCAGTACCATCAACAGCGGATGCAAAAAAATCGGTTATCATGGTGCGATTTGTGCCTCCATTGACCGTAATGGTTAAACCGTCCACATTTTCAAAGAAATATGGTCCAATAATGTCTCCGCTCTACAAGCCGCTCCAAACAGTCATTCGTAATTTATACATTTGCTTCTGTAAGACCACGTGTGGGTTTTTGAGTCTGATTATTAATGCATCCATCAAGATGAAAATGACCTTCATCCAAAAACATGTTTTTTTTTTTACTTTTTTTTGTAAAATCGAATCATCGTGCAGTTTCTCGTTGGCCCAATAAATCCCAACGTTTTTCAATTCATTACCTTCAGTGGAGATATTATACTGACTTTTATGACAGCATAGAATGACATAAGTATTGTTAGATTCAAAATAACCGATGGTTGAAATTTAAACCGATAGATAGATATTGTTACGTTTTTACCTTTTAAAAACGCAAATAAAATAAAAATAAATTTCGTCTTTAGTTTTAATTAAACTCTTTATTATTCGCACAATTTTGTGTGCCACTGTTCACAACTTGATGTAAACAACAACAATTGCTTTGTTTGTTATTCCTCTTTGCACTCTTTTGCATAAACAATAACAATTACTAGTCAATTGTTCGATAGATTTTTGTAACGGAGATCTTCAAACCACGATTACACTCTTCAAATACACCGCGGCTTCACACAAGACTGACTCAACTTTTACTAACTCAGTTGCCTGCCTTGCCTTGCCTTTTATATGGAAATGTAAAAAGTCTAATGAATGTTCTTGAAGGTGAATGTTCGTGGCTTCGCTTTCTCGAATGTAAACATCGTTGTTTCATTATTGTTGTTGGTGCATATTGTTTACATTTATTCTTGTAGTGTTTGTTGGTATATATTTGTTTACTTGTTTAGCATTTTTTATGCTGGTATTTGTTGTTATATTACGCAGTGCGGTAATTTGTAAACAAGTTCATTGTTTTTGTTTTTGTAGCTTTTGTTTATAATTTTAATATTACAGGATGTAAAAGCAGAACACCAGTATCTAGATTTTTCCATTTTCGTAACAATATTAAATCCAAAGAAGAGAAAATTTTTTTGTTGTCTTATTTAATAAAACTAACAATTTTCTGTGAAGAACTGCAGCCGTTTAGAAGTCTTAATCCTTTTCAATAACTATGCGAACGCTCTTCATAGTTCTAGTCATAGTTTTTTGCTTCAACATACAATGCATAAATCTTAATAACATACTTAGTCTACAAGTATGTATGTTAGTCTACAAGTATGTTATTAAAGAAATTTTTGTGCATATCAAGTGGCATTCACATAGAAAAGCATAATCATTAGCTTTTCGTACTAATAAAACACTTGAACCTATTGATGGCTTTTTAATAATGAGACAGTAATTGGCTTGTCTATAGAGTGCATTAAGGAGAAGTGTTATTATTTTTGTCTTCTTCTCATTATTATTATACTATGAAAGGATTCGGCATTATTATTTTGAATTTAATTTTACTTCGACACTTTATTATATTGCTTTAAGGAACATAACTATATATAAGGCTAGTTTAATGGTGTATCGAATGCCGACAAAGTAGGACGAATTAAGAGTATTATTTACTTCAAAAGCAGAAAAGAAATTCGAATAATTAACTAAATCATATAAAACAATAAGTCTCAAATAATCTGCAATAAAAAAATGTTTATGAACTCATAACCTGGTAAATTTTCTTTTGCATTCACTTCAATTTTCCTAACAGAGAGTAAAGTCCTCTGAGACTGTGTTGCACTGCTTAGTTACTCTCATTGCTGTCAAGTACAAATAAATGTAAATTTATTGACATTGACGAATAGCCAGGTTGCACTTGTCATAATCATTATAGGCATCCGAACTAAGTTAAGATTGCGAAACGATGTGAATGATTTCTAGTTTTCTCAAATCGTTTTTGTTTCTCCATAGTTGTACCAGCACATGCATACATACATAATTGGTCATTACAATCCTTCAGTCAGGATTACAACCTAGTTTCTCATACCACTTATGCTTTGGGCGTTAATTTTATACATGAGTGGCGGGAACTTTAGTTTAAAGTCGACTCAGAACGTTAGATTTTTGAGAAACTTATTCATGGCAATTTTTTTACTTTCAGAGATTTTGCCAGAAAACTGCTGAGAGGCAGTCGTTTCATTTTGTTGGAGATGTCTAACATGGGGTTTGAACCGTGGTGGCCAACATACTACAAACTAGATTACGGGGACTACAATTGTAACAGCACGTCGTTAAGAATAGTGCTTTTGAGAAAATTTCGCGTTATTTTTCAATGACGCATGCCTACGATCTCTATTTTATAGTAAAGGATTTCAACTGATTCAGACTTGCCAAATTCAATTTTTACTGACAATTATTTTGACAGTAATTCTAGCCGTTTTTGAAGTCGCCGTAGTCTAGTAGGTAGTGTGTTGGCTTATTAGGCGTAAAAGCCAGGGTTCGAGCTCCAGGCCAGACATCAAGACAAAATACCAAAAGTATTTCTTCGGCGAATTCCTCTCAGCAGATTTCTTGCAAAAACTCTGAGAGTAAATAAAATTGCCATGAAAAAAGTTTCCCTAAAAATCTGTGGTTCGGAGTCGACTTTAAACTGTAGGTCCCACCACTCATATATAAAATTAACATTAACCGTAGATCGAGCTTTGTATCTAAAATGATACATTTCAATTTTTTAGACAATATAACTTTAATTCAGAAAAAGTTAGATGCCTGCTATTTTTATTATTCGTTAGTATTGTTATCGCCATTATTTTAAACCAAATAAAAAAAGAAAATTTCAAACAGGAATTAATAAATTTAAAAACTTCATAATCCTTTCTTATGTATCATTTTTGATATATACGACTTTCCTAGGGATTCTTTGGTGTTGTGTATGTAATTTTTTTAAGATTTAAAAGATTTTGTGAAGTTTTATCGTAAATAATACATTATTTATGGTTTTTGAGAAAGCATTGAAAGTTAAGTGTGGGACGAAAGTGAAAAGATTGAATTTTCTATTCTTGAGATGTTCTTGATATTGATTGAAGTAGTCGTTGTTTAGTACGTAGTGTGTTAGCTTATTAGACGTCAGACCAAGGTTCAAACCTCAGGTCAGACATTTCCAATTAATAACGAAAGGTTGTAGTGACCGATTATATATTAATTATATATGTAATATTCCTGCTGCTAAGGACTTTGAAGAAGAAGAAAATAGAAGCTCGTCTTATGAACTGAAGACAGTATTAACAGCAACAAACATGACAACAGGATGTTTATCGCCAAAGATGGTACTACTTGGAACAGAACAAACTGACTTTAGTAGTTTGGGATGAAAAATTTTTACCAGTTTTCACGCAGATTGCTAGTAGCTGTTTCCTTAAATCTTGTAGAGTCTTTCTTACTGCTCTTCTCATATTTCTATCACGTGACAGACAAACATTAGAAAAATGTGTTTCGTCCCATGTTTTATTATAGATGATAATATTTCGGTCAACTACGTACGTATGAGATAACAGAATCATTCGCTTTGATAATGATATATTTACACCTATTACACCTTTTCGAAAAATGAGCTGAAAGTCTTGCAGCCTTTAACAATCATGCTTAAAGCCTTTTTTTGAATTTCAAATGAAAAGGATTTTTTTCTAAAAAAATATATATTTATCTTAATTTTTTGTTAGAAAATTTTAACCATTTTCATAAAACTTTTATCACACAACTTGTAGTTTTATGTAGGAAATAATATTGTATAAATAGTTTGGGATTAGCTATCATACTTTCAGAGCAGCCCATATATCCTTTTTTAAGCTTTTTAAAAATTTAATTTTTTGTTCGCCTAAAAGGTAAGAAAATGAAAGAAATTATATTTAAATAATGATGCTTATGTTTTTATGTTCCTTTTTGGTATATTTTCATCTCAAATTAAAATTTTTTAGCAACAGAATTCAAAAACTTTTAAGTTTTATTGTGGAAAATGAAAATTACCTCCAGCGATTTTAATAGAAATTTGATACTTAATGATGGAATACTTACAGTGATTGTTAGGGAAATTAATTTAAGGATATTTATATAAATCAAGCTTCATAAAGAGATTTACGGAGTAATGCTTGGTATTGATATATGTTTTCTTTCCTTTTGTTTTGTTTTATTACCTTTTCAACTCATATTTAATTTTGTCGCTGTAGATTAGTAACTAATTGAATTTTATGGTCGTTATAAATTTCGTGGTCCACTGAAGTCGAATTGGCCGTTTTAGATTCAATTACATGCTACGTGCGTATCAACTACTTACAGCAGTATTTGGGGAAACCCGTATCCGAGAAATCAGAGAGGAATCAAAGAGAGCAACTTGTTATTAACATAATCGATGTTCTATTGCAACGGGAAACTTTTTTTGCCTCACATGACGTTGACAGCAAATATTTCTAATGAATCACAAGAATGGTTTGTACCATCAGGTTTCAGCCAGCCCTCAACTGCGAGTGACAATAAGCTGCTATCTAAGCAATTGGAAACTTATAAATCGCCACAAAGCAGGGTTAAATTATTACCATTTAGAAAGAAATAAAACCAAACTGACATGAAGTGTTTAATTTTTACTTAAAAAACCATGCTGCAATGTACATCATGTCAAAAATTTTGGCTCAAATTTCATAAAAGTGATAATAAAATGTAATAATAGTAAATAAATAGTTTTATTAAAATGAATTAAAATATTATAATTTTTTAATAAAATCTATCAATAATCGTGACAATTCCATGTACTACAAGTGTGTATCAAAAGTGAAACATAAGCTAGAATTATGAAGTTTTTTTAAGGCTCGATCTACGGTTAAACTAAGACGTTGTACAATGGGTCAATTCGACCACCGGGCACTGTACTTGTCTTAATTGACAAGTACACGTCCTCTAAACTAACCTAACTTAATTCCAGTTAGAATAATTCCAGTGGAATATGTTCGAGGGAATATGTCCTTACGAGAATAAAAGGTACCCACATCAGTATACTTTAAGACAGTCAAACTATTCTTAAAGCCCTTCAATCAACCACAGACGCCACGAAAATGGTGTTCGTGTAGCTAGAGCTACTCAACCCGTAAGGCAACTAAAATTGCGTTGTATTAGCTTGGTTTCCTGGACATGAAGGCGACATTATCTATTTGGCGTAACGAAGGGCAAATTTACCTCTAATTAGCCGTCAGATATTCTATGGACTTCAATAAAGCACTTCAGGGAGCGAAATATTTAAGAATTGGGAGAAATTGTTATTTATTGGGTTAATTATGCCGGCCATAGGCAGTTTCCGTTAAGCCTTTAATCGATCAGATTACGGACTATTGGTTTCTAAAGTACAGTCGAAATAAATTGATATTCCTGAGATCAATGTCTGTCATTTTTTTTTAAGTTTTCTTTAGAGTTTGGAAGTTTGCACTCGTCTGACTGATTGACACTTTGGTAACATTGTAAGGCGAAACCTTAAATAGTGTTTGAATTTGTTAAACTCATTACAACGTGGAGTAAATGCAATGACCTTTCTTTGGTCTGTTGTATTACACTTAGGCAGCATTTACGACTTGTGTGATATCGTTTGTGTGATTGCTCACGTGTGATTCCAAGTCTGTTGTATGATCTTGCATTTCGTCTTGTGTGATACCTTGCTTTTGTGTGATTTCTGGTTTTTCTAAAGGTTTTGAAATCACTGCTTAAGTGGTTTTAAATAATTTTGAAAATTCTGACAATTCAGCCAAAAATCATCATGGAATAATGCCTCCAATTTATCGTAATCATATTTCTTTTATTTAACCTGAGGGTATCAAAATCACTACGTCTTTAACAATGCAAATTATTGCTTGCATGTTGAAATCTTTAGAAAATATTCCAATTTTTTTTTCCATTTTAAATTGAAACAAAACTTTTCACATAATAACGTTTTGTGGGCACAAAATTCGATCTTTTCGAAGCTATTGAGCATCAATGTGAAATGGTTCATCTTTATAAAGACCCATAGGTTACTGAATAGGCTTGCAAATAATGCCCACGTTTAAGACAATATTAGCTATTATGAATTTCCGCATTTTTAAAATTCCCTACTTAATGATGTTTGTGTCTTGCTGTGTGCCAAGTGCACTCTTTTATCATTTATTCTATAAGTCATGCACAATAATTCTTGTTGTTTCATGGGAAATTTTATGAAATTTTTTAAAATTTCATTTCATTATTTATTGTTTCATTTATTTACTATGAAAGTGTGTTGCACACATGCTTGAAATTTTACGTTTTTTTATGAATGTCCGTACTCTCACAGCTGGTTGCATAATGAACATTTCGAACATGTCCGTTACAGACCTGGCGCGTGTTGAAAACCAAAGATTAAGAAACAAAAGAAAGACTAAAGAAGTCAGTATTTTTAAGTTTTAATAACTCGAAAAAAAATAAAATTCTTTAATTTGCGTTAAAGTTCAGAGCCGATGGAATTGAGGAAGCCATTACACTGTGCATATTTAAAATAAAAATAGTTCTTATTTTTCTCCCAGTGTATTAATCTTCCATAATTTTTCAACTTTTTCGTTGCAATGCCAAACGTTATGCGTATGCTTTTGTATTCTTTTTTTACCTACGAAAACCTAACGATGGCAACATATCGCCACAATTGCGTTGAAAATCACAATTTTTTTATTCTCATAATGAAAAAAGCATTGGCACTGCAGGAATGCGAAGCTTGCAAACTGCCATATTTGCAATTGGCATCGATATTTTAAGAGTTGATTTAATGGCAGCCAGTGAAAATAATCACGTGATTAAAATCTTGTTTTGTTGCAATTCTCCACCATAATTTTTTTTTTAGAAAAATTTTTTTTTATAGAACAATTGTTAATTATTGTTGCATTGAAGTGCATCATTAATTGAAGATATATAGGAGGTCTGTTGTTCTTCTTTTTAATTTTCAACCATGATTTCAAAAACATTTTTTTCCTTTCTTTTTTGTGAGATTTGAATTAAAGAACACTAAGTTTAAAATCTGTTTCATTAAGTCCTCTAAATTAATAACAGTTTGTGTCAATTAAACTTCTGTAATTAAGAAATTTAAACCATCAGAAGAAAGACACTTTCAGTCGACAAGTGTTTGATAATCAAAGATAATACAGCTGATATAACCGTCATGGCTTTCCTGGGTAAAACGGATTCCAAAAAATACAATTTTCCATGATCCTGGTGCATAAATCAGGCTGATGGGATGGGTTATGTTAGCAATGAACAACGTTGTGATTCGTAACTAATTCGCATACACCTGCGATATAAGAAAACATCGCAAACAGGGGATCGAATTTCACGATCCCGGTGTTTAGTTTGCATCAATCGTGCACAGTATCCACAGTATGTAGCACATAGTGATATCCTGTTGAAACCCAATGTTGCTAGTGTTCAGATCATACGATACAGGCCGTCGTTATAAAAAAAAAGTTGGTACCATGATGCCACCGACCTAAAATCCTTTCGAAACTTTTGGGATGCATTGTATGCTCTTGGAGTTTGCTATCGTCTTACATTCGACAATTTTGTTGGAATGAAAATAAGAGTCAGGTGCCAGAGCTTATTAAATTTTTTCCGAGTAGGAATATTAAAAAGTCATAAGGAAACTTCTTATGTTAGTGCCTTGTACCAATGGAATGCGTGTACAAATACCAGATCCTCTACATTTCAATGAGGATATTGTTACGAAAATGGAAAAATCTATATACTGGTGTTTTTCTTTCACATCGTTTTACATTAAAATTATAAACAAAAACTACAAAAATAAAAACAAAGAACTTGTTTACAAATTATCGCACTGCGTAATATAGCAAAAAACACCAGCATAAAAAAATGATAAACAAGTAAACAAAAAATACCAACAAACACTACAAAAATAAATGGAAATAACGATGTTTATATTTATAGAGATCTCGAGAAGGAACAGCCACGAACATTCACCTTCAAGAACATTCATTAGACTTTTTACATTTCCATATAAAAGGCAAGGCAAAGCAGGTAACTGGGTTAGTAAAAGTTCAGTCAATCTTGTATGAAAACGCGGTGTGTTTGAAGAGAGTAATCGTGGTTTGAAGATCTCCGTTACAAAGATCTGTCGAACAATTGACTAGTAATTGTTATTGTTTATGCAACAGAGTGCAAATACGAATAACAAAAAACAGTGAACAGTGGCACATTAATTAAAACTAAAGACAAATTTATTTTTATTTTATTTTACAATCTACGAGCTCATATTTTAAACGTTTTTAAAAGGTAAAAACGTAACAATATGAAAGAAGCCCTAAAGAATGTTTTTTGTGTACTACAGATCGACTGCATAGCGTACTACTAAACTTTAAGTTTCTTCCTTAAGTCAGAATTGTTGTGCTTGATTAACTAAGTCATATTACGGTTGTAGCAGAGTAATATTGTGCAGTGTAATTCCAGTAGTTTAGGCAAATCTTTATTCAATTTTAAAACTCAAGTCATGAACGTTCTACTTAACAAAAAATTTCCCAAAGACAATACGAAAATTGAATCCCCATTTACATAACATACATACATACATATGTATCTATGTTTGAAGGCATTTGTCATAAATTTGGTTTTAAATCCGTAACCACAGTACTCTGTTAGAAAAATTTATTTATTATTGCGAAACATTTTTGCTGTTATTGCTGTTGATTGAGTTACTTTCTGTTGTTCTGTTGTTTTTATTATTTATTACAAGGCAGTTGGCATTATACGATTGTCTACTAATTGCTTCTAATATTTTTGTTATTGTAGTTCAACAAAGGACAAACGAACTGTAAGTAAACAGTCTACAATTACATACCTTAACGAGCATATTTGTATTGTTCTTATGGCCTGTTATAGGCATTAATATCTCTCTCCATCCCACTCTCTCTTTCTCCCTATTTGCCACTTACATTGGCAATAATAAAGTCATTTGCTACAAATGAATGTCTGTGTGGATGGGTGGATGATTGTGCAACACACAATAAGTATGAAGGTAAAGGGCTATATGGGTCTCTAGTATAAATCCTTGAAAATAAATTAAAATATTTATGATTTTATACTGTGTACCTGCCTACCTACCTACCTATACCATAAACATGTCCAATTAGAATGTTGAGTGTGTTTGTGAGTATGTATGTATTATATGGGAAACTTAATGTCCTGAGTGTATATCTGTTGTATGACCTTGTTTTTTTGGTTTAAACTCAGGTGTTTATTTCATAACTTTTTTTTCGTTTGGTTTTTTTGTATTTGTTTTTGCGCTTTTATACGAGCATTTGAGTGCATGAAAATAAATTTAAATTGATGAGTAGTAGTGTTGTTACAGTTTGGTTCTAAGGAAACAAAGTTTTTTTTTGTATTTTTTTCCATAGGAAAGCAGTTTTGTTGGCTGCAAGAGAATTTCTATTTCATTTTATTTATTTATTTTCTTAATTTTTTTAACCGCATATGAAGGTTGCGAATTTAGTTGATATTCAAATGGGATTTATGAAGGTTATATCGACGCCTCCGTTCTATAACACTCTAAGTCGAAAAAGTGTGTTTTGAGTTATGAGCTCTCAAAGTTTTCATGCGACATACGACCATATGTGTATTCTAAGGAGATTTTTTCCTATAACTTCGGAACGGATCGGCGCATCTTAACCAAATTTTGACAGTATTTAAGTTAGAGAACGTAGAATTTAAAAATGCAAGAACATTAAAAACGTTCTAAGTGTACTTAGAATGGAGGCGTCGATATGCGATATGTACATACATATAATATAATGGCTACGTATACGTAATATTTTATTTTTTATTTTTTATTACTCATACGCTACAGAGGTTTAGTTTTTAAAATTTCCTATACACTTTATTGTTGTTGTTGTACTGCCATGATATTTAAAACGTTATTAAAATTTCGTTTTAAATTGGAATTTATTTATTTGTTTTGAAGCTATTAACATAATTAATTATGCAAAGCAATAAATACAGTTTTTCTTTAAATAACACACTGTAAGCCTTTTTGAATACGTTTAATATCATCAAGATGAATAGAAGGTAAATAAAACTATGGAAACAAGCTCTGCTTTAAGAAATCTGATTTCAATGCATGTTAATATTTATAACACAGTTAAAATAAGCCCTAAATTCTCTACAGTGCTGACACCTGATATGGGGCCCAAGAAAGCAGCCTTTAGTTCACGCAGTTCGTGCGTTGAACATTTCATATACTAAAGAATCAAATATAAAACAGTCTGTGTAGGTCTCTCCTTGACCTTCTATTTATACATACATACATAATTAGCCATTACAACTCTTCATTCAGGCTTACGGCCTAGCTTCTCACATCACTCATGTTGTGTGTGTTAATTTTATAAATGAGTGGCGGGACCTACAGTAAAATTTTTGGAGAAAATTTTCATGGCAATTTTTCATTTACACTCAGAGTTAATGCCATAAATCTGCTGAGAGGAAGTCGCCGAAGAAATATTTTTTCATATTTCGTTTTGATGTCTGACCTGTGGTTTGAACCGTGGCCATGTGGAACGCTGGACCATGTGGAACGCGCAGGCATATTTTCATTCGAGCTCTTTACAGAAAACCTAAATGCTAAGATTTTCATTACATCATCATGCGAGCAACCTTTTGGTTACTAGCACTAGCCCTACAATCGTCATAGTTTGTCTTAAACATGTATTATTTAAATTTACAACAAATCGCTTGTGCGCAGCAATCAGTGGGGCATGAACTGTATGGCATGCAGAGTCGTCCTGTTGAAACCACATGTTGTTAGTATCGAAATCATTCAATTCAGGCTAAAAGAAGTTGGGAATCATCGATCTATAGTGCTCGGCACATACCGTGATGGTCTGATGAATGCCGTTCCTAAAGAAATATTGATCGACGACGCCACCAGCCCAAAATCCATACCAAACAGTGATGCTCTGAGATCTCATGTGGGTTGGTATCGCTTTGTACTGTGCCCGAACAGAATACCTATTTTGATAAAACAATTTAATGATTTGCACATATTGTTGCATGTTATATCCGTCCATGGTGATTCGACAAAACAAACTAAATAAGTGATAACTGATTTGACCGACGTAGCTAGAACAAGATGGCCGTCAACAGCTGTCAATACAGTATTCCTTAGATTTACGTCGCCTTGATTAACGTTGTTTCGATTTTCGTCGTCAAATTTTTTGTTCCCTCTAACTTCAATTTACGTCGTCATTCGAACCAACTGCGACGTAAATCAAGGGATTGCTGTATTTAGAAGTGTCTGTTGGTAGACCCTATACTAATGCATGCAAGAATACAGCAATCTAGCGAATCTAGCAGGTATTTCAGAAGATTAGAACAAAACGTGAACTTTAACTGATCTCTCAGTCTATGGCGGTGGTCATGATCCATCTCAGATCTATGGTCGTACAAGTCCAAGAAGAACATTTTGATTCTTGTAAGAGAAAGCTATGTATGCACTTTGTATCAACAGAAGACCTTAAAACAATCTGGGTAAGAGGCTGCTATGCCGAAAATTATTTCCTAAGACGCTGAATCGAAATTAGTATGGAACTGTCTGAGTAATATGAATCAGTTACAACTTCCATTAGGAAGAGTAAAATGGCAGAATCCTATCCTCGAAAGCTTGTGTTTAATTATGGTTCGCATATCCTTTGCTCCATGACGATTTGAGTACGCCTCTCAGTTTATCATGACTGCTGACGCCATTCGAATCTTGCACAAGTTGCATTATTTTGTTTGTATTGTATTCGCTATTAATAGCACACTTACATACGTCTTATTAAAATTGAGAAACCCATGAATTGAGTAGGAATTGACCAATCATAGTCACATTGAAATGCCATTCTAACTGTGCATCAAAGTAACCAAAATTGTGCTTATTTCGCTAATTAATTATGTTCAAAATTTCAACCATAACCACAAGTTAAACCTCAATTTCTATATGAATGCTCTTGCATAATTGCAGGAAACGTTATGTATTCCTTAAAATAGAATCTCAAAAACCAAATAATTCTTGTAAGGAAAGCAAATTTACATTAGAAAAGAGAGAGAGAGAGAGAAAATATTGCAATTAAAAACAGGATATTAAATGAATACCGAGGTTAGCATAGATTTAGAAATTAATTAAGCAGATTTAAGGCATCAGCAAGTACTCGAAGGTAAATATTTTAAAATATTTTTATTTTTAAAACTTATGAGCTTTTAATAGGGGAAATGATTTTGCTTTTTAGCGATAGAAATAATGCTAAAATTTTGTTCAACAAGAAGCTTAAGTTATTATAGACTATAGAACAAGCTGTTCTGTGTTGCCATAAGCATGTAAATCATTAAACCAGACTGTATTCTGTTCATTTAAGTACACGTTAAAACATGTTTTGCAGTCAATGATTTTCATAAAAGACTTTAAATTCTTTGTAGGAAAAATTTTAAACAAAATTTAAAAAATTCCCACCTAATATGAGCACCCCTTCATCAACTGTATTTCAAATTTTAAATTGAACCCGAAGAGAAGTGTTATCCAAACGCCTGATGGTTGATTGTGTGTTGACATTACCGGCACGAACAATGTTTATAAACTCTGTGGTTGACAATGAAATGCTTTCTCAATCATTAACAAATACAAGCTTTTGGGAAATTTCAAAATTTAATTGTATTTGTACAGGAATTTTACAGGATTTAAGACAAAATTTCAAAGGATTTAAGAAAATATGCCGTAATGAAGGAGTTAAGAAGCAAACAATAATGCCAACATGTATAGAGGTTTTGTTGATTCAGGCCGAGTGTGCAGTCACTCTATACCGTAATTGAGTTTGGTGATTTGTTGTTTTGTAGCAGCATTTGTATTCCCATCTTCAATGCAGAATATCAAGGAGTTCATTTAGGCTTGTTTTCTTTTTGGACAAAGAAAATTTAAAACCCTTTCATCCTACAGCATGGAACAGCAGATCAATCACCTGCTTGGATGCAAGAAACTTAAGCCAAGAAACAAAAAAGGGAGGTAAGGTAAGGTACGGCATTGTCCTCTTAAAGTATTTGATTAAACACACTAGACTCAGTAGTCATATATTGCTGAGTGTAGTGTATCAAAATGTTTTGTTGTTCAAAGCTTTTTGGGAACAAAAATATTTTTTTTGCAACAAACAAATACAGGCAAAAGATTATTACCTACAGACCTACGTTAAGAAGATTAAAACAAATGAACGCGTATATATGTAAGTATGTTCATGCTTATTTAAAATGTTAAATAAAAACCTTTTAGGCAAAACACAAATAATAAACATTTTATACTCATGTTTCTGTAGATAAAATAAAAATACAAGAAATGTAAGAAATGTCAACCTGAGGTAATTTAAACCTGATACTTAAAACATATGCACGACGTGTATAAGCCATAAGCAGCCAATATTAAAATTTAAAAGTCCTCCATTGGTGTGTAATAAACAATTGTTTTAGAAATTTTAATTAAACACGAACGCACAATTGTCTGCACACAACAGAAATGCGTCTGTGAACTACAAATATAGCAGGTGTCAGGTAATTAGAATTAAAAAAAACTTTTTCTGTTTTGGCATTTGTTTTTAGTGTAAATATTTTCAGTCTATAACTAAATGAAAAACAATTCTATTTCACAACGTTTTTATTTTTCATGAGATTTTCAAAGCGTTGTGGCTATATCGCACCAATGGTGCTTTGAATCTAAACTTATAAATTGTTGCTGGTTTCTTTAGATACATACATACATACGTAATTGGCCATTACAACCCTTCAGTCAGAATTACGGACTAGCTGCTCACATCACTCATGTTGTGTGTGTTAATTTTATACATGAGTGGCGGGACCTGCAGTTTAAAGTCAACTCGGAACGACAGATTTTTGAAATACTTTTTCATGGCAAATTTTATTTATTCTTCAGAGTTTTTGCCAGAAATCTGATGAGAGGAAGCCGTCGAAATCCATTGCAGCATGTACAGTGGAGCACGTAGTCGTCTCCAAATCCATGCCTTCCAATTGATTCGACAAGAACTCTGTTTTTAAGTTCCCATAACGAATAACGATCACAGTCACTGCAATTATGGTTACATCTTCAAAAATAAATCAAAACCTAATCTTGACACTTCCTTCGCTAGACAGTTGCTAGTTGTGGCCACATTTATTACTCATGTACCGTATGAACTTTTTCAGGGCCACATACATACATACATAATTGGTCATTACAATCCTTCAGTCAGATTATGGACCTAGTTTCTCACACCACTTATCTTGTGTGTGTTAAATTTATGCATGGGTGGCTGGTTACTACAGTTTAAAGTCGACTCCAAATGACAGATTTCTTGAGAAACTTTTCATGGCAATTTTATTTGCCCTCAGAGAGTTTTTGCCCCAAATCTGCTGAGAGGAAGTGACCTAAGAAATATTTTTTTTCACATTTTGGTTTTGATGCCTGACCTATGGTACGAACCCGGGCTTTACGTCTAATAAGCCAACACACTACCTATTAGACTACTGCGACTTTTCAGGGCAACAAATGTAAAAATTTTTGTGTATTCACTTAGCCATTCAAATGAAAATGCGGTTCTTTGGAGAAGATGCCTTTGTTTTAATAAAATTGACGTTGATTTCGTTTTGCTTCATTACCCACTTGAACGAATTGTTGTCGCTTTTCATGCTGTTTGCCAGTTTGAGTTCATGAATAAACGGATTTATATACGCATGATTGCTTAAATTTTACAGCGTAGTGTTAAGAAATCTATACCTATTTTAATGGAGCCTTCGTTCATTGCAGGAATTTTTGAAATGTCTTCTAAAGGTCAACGTACTAATTACAGCATATAAGAGATTAGGTTAGGTCGAAGTGGTAGCTTTGAGTGCCAAAGCTCACAGCTCACTTGAGCACGCATAGCGAGCCACTGTTATGCCACAGTTAAGCGCAGTCCTTTACTGATCAGCACAAGGGCTGTGCATTAAAAGCACGGCTACCGTATGCTGGAAAATCAGTCTGAAAGTTTAATAAACGAAGCAATATCCTTGACATCAATGGACGGCAACTCCGTTAAGCTGACAAGGAATGGAGAGCCAACCTACATGTATGTAAATCTGTACCTTGCTAAAGATGGGCATTGGCAAAGAAAGTGAATAACCGTCTCCTCTTTTTCAGCAGACCCACAACCTCGGCAGTAGTCGTTCGAATGGAGCTAAAGTCTTTCCGCATATCTTCCCATAACGCAGTGACCTATGATTACGGCATTTGTGATCGAGATGACACTGCGTTCAAGTCCGAGTAATCGATTGGTGCGCCTTTTATACATCGAGGGCCAAGTGAGTCTGGCAGTGCAGTAAGATTCTTCAATTGAACCAGGATAGTTTGGCGAGCATATAAGACCTGAGCATAATTTTTCAAACATTTGTTTTTATTTTTAGCAATTTTTAAGCGTTATTTGTCCGTAAATCGCTTCATTTTTTATAGTCGAAGGAATGTCTATCACAAAATTTTTTTTAAATTGCTGTCTGACAGAGACATTTTTAGTTTCATAAAAGTCATAAGAGATGAGTTCTTAAAGCAATTAAACTCATGTGTTGGGGAAGTTCATTGGCCACCGAAATTATGTAGATATGTGCGCTAAAAAATATGCATAAAATATGCCGAATTTGAGACTCACAGATAGAGCACATATGACGAATTCGAAACTATTAAAGTTGAGTTAACTGTCTGGTTATTTTCTTTTATTTTTTTTTATCCTGCAAATACTTTAAATGCGTACTGAGTGAAATAATCAAATAAACGTCACATAACATGGCTAATAATAGACAATAAATAAATTATCACAATATTACAATTTTTTTCTTATTCGGTATGGCCCGATAGCCTAGGTGGTAAAGTGCTATACTTCAAGTGCCAAGGACGTGGTTTCGATTCCCAACAGAGACTCTGGGTGCTTGTTATTGTCTGCTCGGTTGTCTGAAGTTGTATGTGATTATTCGCAATAGAAAAAAGAAAATGGGAATTATTACTGAAAAAGAAATTCACGAAAAAAAGTGACGAAAGTCAACTGGTCATTAAAAAAAAAAACAGAAAATTTCTAGCACTCTACTTTCTACTTTCTCCTATAAACTATTTTTTCTTTATTCCAACACAATGCACTGCATCAATAGAAGTCATCTTCTGAGAATTGACCAAAAAAAAAAAAAAAGAGTGAAAAACATGTCCTGTTGTTTAGATAAATGATGAAAAATATTTCGTATTCAAGCTACTGGTTCCCTATTTGCCTGGACTGCTAAGAATAACTTGTTACCTTTAAACGTTTGAAGGCTATTCGTTTAAATTATTTCTTTGCATTTAATTCAGCGAATAAAAACTACGTAAATGTTGCTTTAATAACAGAAATAAATCTTAATTTCTTATAATTGACACACGCTGAGTAATAGACGAAGTAAAAACCAAAAAAAAAAACCCACAAAAAAAGAGCAAATCATAATGGGAAAAAAACATTCACAAATTAAATGCTCTACGTTCCCCATTATGAAAAAGCAAAAAAGAGAAGAAGCATAATTTATTAATTCATTCATTAATTTCATGAAATATATTTTTATCAGGATTTATTACAATATACGTATAAAATAAGGGTGTGGCCTCTATACATCTGCCATCACCGATGGTGGCATCTAAAGTATCTGGAAAAAGGAAAATCATTTCAATTGATTAATGTATGGCTAAACACGATACTAAAACGAATTGAAATCCACAATAAGGCTCTCGTATTACGTGTTTGTTTTCTGCATTTGACTAGAAACTTATTAATGGGAATGAAAAAAAAAAGAACTGAAATTAATTGGTTGACTAAAATTAGAAAACATGTTAGAAAACTTTTTGTATATTTGTAATCGTGCGGAAATGATACACTTTGAAATTAAACTTAAACGCTCAATATTTAATTGTACAAAGTAGTTAAATAGCACAGTAAGTGAAAAAAAACAAAATTATTGATCCAAAAGGGACCAACATTGTTACGTACTGTAAACGACGAAAACTCGAGGAAAACAATTACATACATACATACATAATTGGCCGTTACAACCCTTCAGTAAGGATTACGACCTTGTTTCTCACATCACTTATATTGTGTGTATTAAATTTATACATGAGTGGACGGACCTACAGTTTGAAGTCAACTTCGAACGACAGATTTTTGAGAAA
This sequence comes from Sarcophaga variegata, assembly GCA_932273835.1. NCBI lineage: Eukaryota > Metazoa > Arthropoda > Insecta > Diptera > Sarcophagidae > Sarcophaga > Sarcophaga variegata. Next base: position 32,421,091 of record OW026359.1, on the reverse strand, counting down.
CTTTTCATGGCAATTTTTTATTAACTTTCAGAGTTTTTGCCAGAAATCTGCTGAAACAAAGTCGACGAAGAAATATTTTTTTATATTTCGTTTCGTTGGAGATGTCTTGCCTGGGGTTTGAACCATGGCCTCACGTTCAATACTACAACGTGTTCAAAGGAGAGTCTATCCAATAATAAAATGATTTCTTATGAAAACCTCATATATTTCATGCAACAAGATTTTGGCTCATTGACCCACCGTCGTACAAAACCATGTTTTTGATTTTTTAAACAAGAATTTCTGTTCTTGCTTCAACAGGCAGCAACAACTGGAATTGTTGTAGTTGCAATTGCTTCATCATAAAACCATCAAGTCGCCGTGGTCTAGTAGGTAGTGTGTTGGCTTATTAGATGAAAAGCCAGGGTAAAATAAAATACAAAAACTATTTCTTCGGTGACTTTCTCTCAGCAGATTTCTGGCAAAAATTCTGAGAGTAAATAAAATTGCCATGAAAAGTTTCTCAAAAAATCTGTTATTCGGAGTCGACTTTAAACTGTAGGTCCTGCCACTCATGTATAAAATTAACACACACAACATAAGTGGTGTGAGAAACTAGGTCGTAATCCTGACTGAAGGGTTGTAATGACCAAATATGTATGTAAAGCCATCAATGCGATTTATCACTCCATTAGTTTACAATGAATTTTGTTTAAAAGTTCGTAAGAATTTATATTTCAGAAGGCATACGAGTATCAAATTCAAAGGAAAACATTTCTTAGAAATAAAATTTTGAATTTGCTTCCAATAGCTTTTTTTTTTTTTTTTTTATTTATTTATTTATTTGATTTATAATGATCTACATAGCACAACAAGATACTAAATCTTATAAGTGACAGTGCTATGTTTACAATCAATAAGGTATAAAAAATTAACATTTATTAAATATAAAAAATTAGAGAAAGTTAAATTATGTATATAAATATTAAATTAAATTGATAAGGTAAAGTATAAAAATAATAATAACAATAATAAGAATAATGATAATAATAATAATTATAATAATAATAACAATAATAATGATGACCTAAAAAATAAAATCACAAAAATTACAAATATGAGATAAAAATTTTAATTATGAAAATAATTTAAATAACTCCTTTTTGAACGCGTTTGCATTGCCCAGATTTTGGATGTTATTTGGTAAGGAATTCCAAAGAAATAAAGCTGAACAGGTTGGATTGTAACTCAGCAAATGCACATTTTAGATTCTTATTCAATAGCAAGACTGAAGTCACTCTGTGGTTTATAATTCGTATATTAGTCCGAAGTTAGATTGCATGGCACTCGTATTCTCAACATCGTCAAATCCTTTAGTGTGATTTTTTGCTTTGGTCTTTCAGGTTTTGCCGCCATAGTCTAGTAGGTAGTGTGTTGGCTTATTAGACGCGAGCTCGTTGCTTATACCCTCGAAAATCTCTCGTTCGGCATCGGCTTTAAACTGTACGGTCCACCTCACATAGCATAAGTATCCCAAATCACCAGGTTGTAAACCTGACTAAAGGCCAATTATGTATATATGTATGTATGTGTGTATATGTCCCGTTTGAACTCTGCACATTGTACGTACGTTTCTCCAACTTTTTGTTTGACTTCTAAAAATTACGATTTGACTAGGCCATCAAAATGAATGTGTTTGCGAAACAAAAACCATTGTTTGAGGCAATTTTCTTTACACTGAGCCATTCCTACAGAGCTAATGTATTCCAAAAAATGAAATTCGTAGTAACTATGCAAGTAAAAGTTAGAAATTCCTGAAATGTAACAAAACAATAGAAGATAATGGAAATGTTTTCCCATCATTAGCAAATGCTAAATGCTGTTGTAATTTTACAGAAATTCCGCACTCATTTGAAACGTGAAAAATTCTACAAATTTTAAATGACATTACTTTCTAATTGTCCTTTACAGTGAATGAGAAAATATTTCCTTTCGAACATATTCATTTTTATGAGAATGGGAATTAAAAAATTTATAAAATTTAAATAGTTTTTTGGTTTTAGCTTCTTGCAGGAGGTTAAATAATTCAGCAAATACTTTAAAAAGGTTGTCCCCACTTAAATGGATGTATAAAATATTTCGAAGCCTTTTAGTTCTTTACCACTTTCATTAAACATGGCCTGTTGTTGGTTTGGCTCATTTGAAGCAAAAGAATTTCAATGAAAAATAATCCTTTTTTTAAAGGAGTCTTTTTTTTTCCTTTTTTTTTGTTTTTTTTTGTTCATTTCATCGTAATATTTGTATTTATTTGCAGTTAGCTTGCTTGGTTTATTTATCTTTCCAAGAAAATTTAATGAATATTTAACCAACAGACAGCAAGTATTTCAACAACCTAACAAGAAAACAACAAAAAAAAAAAATTAAAAAATTTGACAAAAAACACAAAAATTCTCATTTAAAATTTCATTTAACACAGAGGCTTCCTGCCATTTATTTTGTCAAAATATTTTACAATTTGAGAAATAAATTGCTTGTTTGAGTTCAAACCAAAAGGTACAGATGTGCTGGCCCATTACTCTCATTTAGTTCGAAGCCACGTGTTAAAAATGATTTTTGAAAGAAGAAACGAGAAATAATCATAGCAAAGACAAGTTAAGGTCTTGTATTCTCTTAATGAATACCATTAATTTTGTCTTTTTTTAATTGGTTGTTTAATATAGGGTCCCTTAGTAAACGCATTCCAGATTTAAATTTTAATAAAATAAAATGTGTGTGTGTGTGAAATGTTTTATTCACTTAAGGGATCTATAAGTGGAATATGTCGCATTTAAATATCCATCATGGCTTACTTGGGTGAAGAGCACCCAAAATATATAACATTCCATGGCACTAATACATAAATCAGGCTGAATTGGACGATGGCATATGTACTATAGTGGATTTAAAATCCTTCGTTATTTTTCTTAAAGCACATATGTATGTACTGTGCACTCATCGCATGATCACTCATCACATTTTTTTCAAAAGACATTGGTAGCCCGGCCTACACAATGTACACGATTCGCCGCAGGACTTACTCTCGGCTTGCTGAGCGCCTACCTTACTAAACCAAACCTCGTTCGTCACACTTTCAACTGTCCAGGGACCACAATCAAATATTACTTCTAGGGGCTGGAGATTTAGAGAGTGCTGCCTTCCAATTTTGCTGACCTATGCAGCTCTCTCTATCAATCTTTGCTGCATCAACATCTTCCTTACGAAGACACATGCTGTGTTCCAATTCTCATATGAGGTTAACATCAGGTTAACCACATTATCGGGCATTACCTGGTATCCTATTGTCCTCTCCAGGTAATTTCGGTGATCATCATATCCGCCGTCTTCCTTTCATTTCGGCATTCTGAGCATGCTTCATCTGTGTCGTCACCATACTTATAGAGATATGCTTTATAACATCCATGGCCAGTTAGCAACTGTGTCAGGTGGAAGTTCCCCTGGCCGTGTTTCCTTTTGGTCCATTCGCCTGTACTCGGTATGAGTACATTGTCGGAATTGGACCAGTCTTGCTGCCATTTATCCACAGCATCATCAACCAATTGGAGAGGCCTCGAAATACCGGGGAACAGGTCCTTGTATCATGGTTCCTCCTCTCTACGTCCACTACTAGCTTCAGGGGCATCATCTCCGCAATCAAAAATGCTGTGCGGAAGGCAGAAATTAGCCTGAGCGCGGATCTCCTGTAGGTCGCTTCTATTCCTGTTCTATAGATGCTCGTATTCATAGCATCGACCCAAACAGGGGCTGCATATATAGCGATCGATATCACTGCCTTCATCAGTAATACTATGTTCAGATATGCAATTTTATTGAGTCAATATTCGGTTAATTGAGTACAATATTTTAAGTGTTCAGACATAATAATATACGCAGTTCAGCTGCTTATGCAATATTCATTTGACAGCTGGTAAACAAAACAGCTGGTTGTTTCAACGACATTGCTTTTATTTTGTTTTGTTTTTTTTTTGTTTGTCGTTGTTGTCATTTAAGTTGTCAAATATCAACAAAAAGTGTTCGGTTAATTGTAACATGCGTACTAAACAGACTTATGACAGTGCTGCATTTTAAGTTTTACTCAATATTATAACAATTTGCGTATTTATTACGCATTAATTAATTGAAACTTTATATGAAATATTGAGCTCAATAATGGCGTTTATTGCGATTCAGGCATTAAAGGTGCATATCTGAACACCATATAACCGTCTCTTCTCCTGTTTCGGGCCTCCACTCCACTCCACTCACTCATCACATGTGTACCTATCTGTCTGTGGATCTCTTGGTTGTAAAACTGAGTTTTTGAGCTGCCGTAGTCTAGTAGGTAGTCTCAAAGGTCAGATATCTCCAACAACACGAAATTTGAAAATGTTTCTTCCAGCACTTCCTGTCAGCAGATTTGTGGTAAAAACTCTGAGAATAAATAAAAAATTGCCATGAAAAGTTTCTCAAAAAAAAAAAAAAAAAAAATCTGTCGTATGGCGTTGACTTTAAACTCTAGGTGCCGTCACTCATGTATAAAAATAATACACACACAACATAAGTGGGATAAGAAGCTAAGTGATAATCCTGACTGAAGGATGGTAATAACCAATGATATATGTATGTATGTGTGTATGTAAAATTGTGTTATTATTTTTCAATTTCAATATCTAATGCATGTGAAATTTTTATTGCAATTTGAAATGACATAATTTTGTATATCTTCAGTCAAATACAATATTTAAATGCGTAGATAATGTATTCGTAATATTTGGTTTTTATTATTGTTGTTGTTTAACATTGACAAAACAAAACGTTGTAAAAAAATTGTGTTTTTATTGCAATTTTCCTAAAACATTATACAACAACAATTTGATGTTTAAAATCAAACGCACTTTCTCTCATGTATACAGCCTCCTTGAAAGGAATGAACCGCACATAGAATGTGTTTAAAAGCCAACACGTTAAAGGTTTTCAAAAGAGTTGTGCCACCCACCCCGTACATGATACTGCATGCCTGCATAGTGTTTTAAAACGGAATATCCTTTTAACCTTATGCGTCTTCAATACCTCGCTCATCTGTTAACATATCTGAGTAGAAGAAAAAAGATTTTCTTATTTCTTTTTATTTTTTGTTTGCAAATTTTCCTTTTTTCTCTTCCTACACCAACAACTGCTTAAATGTAAGTTTGAAAAACTTTGACTTTCTTTGAAAAAAAAAATATGAAAAACTTGTGCGTGTTTAACCATTCTGGTTATTTTTCTTTCTTCATAGTTTTTTTCATATTTACCAAGTAAACTTTCCTTCAAATAGATACAGATATGAGAAAGATTTACTCAAAGAAAACCTTTTGAAAAGAAATCTGTTTAGAGGCGTACAAAGCTGAGAAAAATGTACAAGCCTTCTACTGGCCGTGTCAAAAGAATGTATATTTTTAGGAGATCAATTTAAAACTAAAAAATCTTTAAGATAATACAGTTACTTACTGTTACTTACTGTACTCGTAGTACTAAACTAATTGAAATAAAAACATATTTATTATCGCTAGGAAGATAGACACGGTTAGGTGAGATATTATAGAAGCGATTTGTAGGCGAAAATTATATAATTTAGTTAAAGCCTCTCGAAAAAGCTTACACAAGTTGAATCACGACCAATGTACAGTCACAGAAAGAAGTCTACATACAGTGGACTACATAGAGCTATTTTTGTTTTGTTTTTTGTTTTTTTCTAATAATTTCTTAGTTATATTTTTTATATTCGATTTTATCTTGAAACATTCTTAATTGTGACTGCCTTAAATAACGCTATAACGCATTTTTTAATTTGAAAAAAAAAATCGTCGGGAAGAAGTCTACATATAGCGGTGTATGTAGACTTTTTCCCTTGACTGTATGTACTTTCCTCTCAAAGAGAATTGCTTGTAGAAACATATTCATGTTGAAATACATAGCTCCGCCTTATTTGGCTATATCAAGGAAAACCTTGCAGATTAGATACCAAGAAACCCGTTTAACAACTCTCAACAGAAATAGATTTATATACTTCAACTAAACCTTTGTCAACCGATATTTACTATCTTTTAAGATCACTTTGACATGAATAGGTCAGGTTAGGTGAGAGGACATGTACTTGTCAATTAAGACAAGTACAGTACCCGGAGGTCGAATTGACCCATTGTACAACGTTCTAGTTTCTCATACCACTTATGTTGTGTGTGTTAATTTTATACATGAGTCGTGGGACCTACAGTTTAAAGTCGACTCCGAACGACAGATTTTTGAGATACTTTTTCATGGCAATTTTATTTGCTCTCAGAGTTTTTGCCAGAAATCTGCTTACAGGAAGTCGCCGAAGAAATACTTTTTGTATTTTGTCTTGATGTCTGGCCTGGGGCGCCAACACACTACCTGCTAGACTATGGCGACTTGACATGAATACGGTACTAATTATCGTTGTTTAGAACGTGTAAGGTACTGTAATCAAGCGATATATTGTATTGACCTCAATTTATAAAGGGTTTCTCTTTAGAATACAAGCCGGCATCAGTAACAATAACTTGCTGATTTATATGTGATAGGCATCCAATTATTTCCTTCTGATATGCATTGACTGTGCACAAGTTTCGGGTATATTTGCTGATATTTTTACGTCAAGTAAAAGTTTCGACATAAAAGAGCGGGTATCCGATCTCAAAAAGTAAATGTGGACCACGTCAACAGCCTTCGTCTAATAGTGGAGCAAAGCATTTCATAAATTATATCACGAGGCAATGTAGCCTGCCGAAAGGATTATTGACTAAAGGAAAACCTTTACTGTGAAGTTAGCTACTCGATATTGAGACGTATTTATGTAAATACCGGATGGTATTTATGTTAATATAGAAGAGAATGAGCAATGGTTTCTTCTTTTTCTACCAATGCTTTTTAATATTATGTTATGTAGCACACTGTCGAAACTTAAAGAGATATAACATGGAACTTGATGAGATTTCTTCTTTCATGTCGACTATGCGGATGTTTTCAGTCTGCTCGATCGCAACTTTAATACGAGTTACAACCTACCTTCTCATACCACTCATGCTGTATGTATTAATTTTATCCATGAGTAGAAACTACAATTTAAAATCGATTTTGAACGCAAGATTTTCAACGCGTCTACACTATCAACTAGACTGCGGCGACAGAGTCTTAAAGACCAAAGCAAAAAATGACATTAAAGGATTTGACGATGTCAAGAATACGAGTGCCATGCAATCTAACTTCGAACTAAAATACGAATTATGAACCACAGAGTGACTTATGTCTAAGGATCTGAAATGTGCAGTGCTACACACGATATTTCTACAACGTTTGCAAATATTTACAAACAATTTTTCTACTGTAGCTGCTGTGAATTTTTATATTAGGAAATGGAAGAAGAACGGCATAGGTCACTCTCAATGGAAAGTCACTAACTACACTGCAAAGCAACTCAATTGCTGGAAAGAACAGGGCAGAAGAAGACGAGTTAAGCCGGCGAGCATATGAAAGAAATAAAATTTGGAATGAAATTAAAAGCACATTTTTGGGGAACAAAAACTCAAAATTTTTATTTTTACCTCCTATTTTACCAAATCTTCTATGTTCGACAATCATCGAAATGTCCTTGTAATACAGATTTTTTTTATTTTTTATTAATTACAATACAATTAAATTATGCATACACATACATAATTGGTCATTACAACACTGAAGTCAAGATTACGTTGTAGTTTCTCGAACAGCTTATGTTGTGTGTGATAATTTTTTCCATGAGTGGGCGGGGCCTACAATTTAAAGTTGACTTGGAACGACAGATTTTTGAGAAACTTTTCATGGCGATTTTTTATTTACTTTCAGAGTTTTTGCCAGACTTCTGCTGAGACCAAGTCGACGAAGAATTATTTTTTCATATTTCATTGCGTTGGAGATGTCTGACCTGGGGTTTGAACAGTGGCTTCACGTCTAATAAACCCACATACTACCTACTAGACTACAACGACTTCAATTACAAATTGTATTTTAATTATTTACGAGCTGAGTAACTTTGACCATAGACTCTGGTGGGAATCGAACCCACGACCCTCATACATTAAGAGTCTAGCACTCTACCATGGCATCCAAGTTGTACAGATTGAAAGATGTGGTTACAGAGCATTACATTACATGATTCACTTTATTGTTTGAACTGCCGCTCACGACGCACGAATGCATTGTGTCCACATTGTAAGCGTTTCTTTTGAAACTAAATTGTTAAGAACACATGTTTCATGGTAAGTACACGATTAAAATGATTTCTCTCTAACAAAGCTTAAACGGTTTATCAGATTCCTCTCTACTTAATGCGAAAATGCTCTTTTTCTTTCTTTGTTTCTTTCATTCCTTGCAATGCTTTAAAATCTAGTGTGGCAATGAAATCAGACAAGAAACACTTTTAAAGACTGTCTTTTTTTTGGTGTTGTTCTAACACACTTTAACCTTTAGAGAGAGACTATAAAAAAGAAATTCCATCTTCATAAAACAGGATATTTATTATTCTTAAAAACACCTGCAGTCATGAAATAAACAAGGACACATGCACCCGCACGCCTAAAGAGGGAAATGAAATAAAAAATGAAAAAATAAACTTTCGTAAGCGAACAAACAAAACGAGAACGAAATGAAATGGCTGGTGAAAGTAAAGAAAAAAATTTAAAATTCCACAAAATGAGATAAAAACTAATTCAACCAAATTGTTCAGAAAAAAAGAAAAGAAAAAAACAGAAAAAAAATGGAAAAACTTATGAAAGCAGGCGTAGTTATTGTGTATGTATTTAGTTTCTGTTAAGACCACTTAAAGTTTCAAAACAAAAAAGAGAATCTGACAGTTCACAAATGCATTAACAAGCCGTATGATTAATATTTAATTATGGTCCCTTTTGGTATTACATACCTATGTATTTATGTATGTATAGTATGTATGGCTTTTAAGGAATCTGTACAATTGCATTTCTTTTTACCTTAATTTTCAATGAACTTTCAATCAATTCTCGGTCAGTTATTAATGGGGGGCTAGCTTCCAGGAGACAAATTTAAATAAACTTACGGGACAAATACTAGTTTGCATGCATAAGTTACATACATACATACATACATGCATGTATGCATAATTGGTTATTACAATCCTTCAGTCAGGATTACGGCCTATATTCTCACACCACTTATGTTGTGTGTGTTAATTTTATACATGAGTAGCGGGACTTACAGTTTAAAGCCTACTCCGAACGACAGATTTTTGAGAAACTTTTCATACTTCGTTTTTTGGGAAATGTCGGACATGGGGTTTGAACCATGGCCTCACGTTTAAATTGCGAACACACTACCTACTAGACTACGGCGACTTCTATGCATAGGTTAAGTATTTAAAAATCTGGGCGTTAAGAAATGTGCGAGGCACAGTATTAAAAATTCTATAGAGGCAGCTTCGTTGTAGTCCAGCAGATAGTTGGATGGAGTCTAGTCCAGCAGATTAGACGAGAGCCTCTGGCGCAAATTCCACCTCACATTTCTTGAACAAAACGAACCAGGAAAAAAAATATTTCCTTGTGTGGCTAGCACTCATCAGTCTTGTAGCAAAAACTCCGATGGTAAATAAAATTGCTATGGAAACTACATAGCAATCACATTCTAACAGCTAGATTGTAATAAAACTCTTTATCTGTTACTAGGATAAGTCAAACCTTTGGATCATTTATTGAAAGATCAATGACACATTAACTCCTCTTCTAATTGTTACTTGATGGCAAGCAGTCAAGATCTACAGCAATTTGAAAGACTATCAGTAACTATACGTAGAATATTCTGTCGATTTCAGCCGAAGTAGTTCTCTGTGAGCCCCGCTCGCCTACTACTTAGTTTTTTTTAGTGTGTTTCTATCATACTGAAAGATTGGATGTGCAACGCCAACAGCAAAAAAAAAAAAAAGAAAAGAATATCTAGGATCACCGAAAGCAATGCTAACTTAAAGGCCTGGATTTACAGTAACTGAGCCATCGAACCTAACTTAACCTGCAAATTCGTAAAACAGGACTTTCTGAGAAGTTTTTGGATTTTTTTGCGATTTGCTAAATGAAAAGCTTTACAAATAAGAAAACCATTTTAAACGTCTTATTAGTGAAATCGTCTGTAGAATTAAGGTAATATTGATAAAGATCTCTGCGTATTAATAACGTGGTGTTCTGGACTGTAGAGTTGAATAAGACACGCACTAAGCACAACATAGAGAATACAGTAAATTAAAGTAAAAGCAGAAAACATGTTAGAAAGTGACGGATGACTTCATTGGTCATTATAATCTTTTAGTCAGTTTTACAACCTAGCTACTCACACCACCCATGTTGTGTGTGTTACTTTTATCCATGAGTGGGAGGTCCAACAGTTTAACAACAATTCCGTATGATAGATTTGAGAAATTATTCATAGAAATTTTATTTTATTTTCCCGGCGACTTAGACGCTCCAGCAGCAGATAGAAATTCTAATAAACGGGTGATTTTTATTATTATTTCGTATTTGATATAAAAAAATACACACGAAGTATGGCAATGCAAAAAATGCTATGGAAAATGTGTCGCTTTAACATGATTAGATTGGAAGATTAGAACTGGAAATCATTGAATTTTATTATCAAAATACGTACTGCTTGAGAAATGTGATTCTATCGAAAAGTTATTCTCAACGACGCAGCCTACTTTTGACAAAATGAGTATAGTGAACGTTCAAAATTTACGAATTTGGCGGGAACCAAAAACAATAAAAATTGTTATCGTTATAGAACTCGAAGACTAGCCAACTACTTTCCCGCGCTAGAGGAGATTTTATTTATTTCTATTTCCATCACTTACTTAAAATTTTTAATTTTCAAAAGCAAAAACAGTTTTTTTTCATTTTTAAATCATTTGTTAACTTTTTACCACTTGCCCTAAATTTTTAACCGCTTATTTGGCAACATTACACTGTGGCCCTTTAAATCATTATTTTTTTGTTTGTTTTAAATTTGTACTTAAAAAGCAGTGAAAACAGCAGAAACACTGGCTTAAATCATAACGTTTGTTTGTTTAAAAATCAATAATTTTACTCACCTCTTTGGCTTTTTAATATTTTTGTTTTTTCTTTTTTATTTTTTTATGCTTGTAATTCTTCTTTTTTTAAAACAAATGTCCTGTTTACTGGCTGTAAAATTTAATACCACAGATCAGAATGCTTACTATGAAGAATTGGGAAACAATGCACAGAATTCAATTGAAAAGAAATGTTTTCGTGTAAAACTTTTGCAAAATCTTTTCAACAGCAGGCTCTGGTTAAACAATCCATTGCTTAGACAATAATTTTAATGAATAATTTTTAATAATTATTGCCGTTGGATTACGTTTTTTGTTTTGTTTTTGTTTTTCAAATTTTTGTTACTTTAGTTTGTTGTATTTGTCGGTTTTTAGGTACTGAAATTTACATTTGTTTTGATTTTATCACCTTTTTTTTCTTGGGTATCTTTAACTGTTAAGCGTTTGAATTTGTCGCATTAAGTTGTTTTCTTTTTTATCGTTTATTTTGTATACTTTATGGTTTTGTCTGTATTTTTTGTTTCCTGTTTTATTTGTAAATTATTTATTTATCCTTCTTTAGTTTTCGTTTATTTACAATTTTCATGTTTAACGTTGCTTAACTTTATTACTACTGACTGAGCTTGTAAGCAGTATCTGTGTTTTTATTTCGATTTTCTACCATATAAACGTGGAGTAACCCAGACAGAAATTCACCACAGACATTATGGCTCTGAGGACATAAATAAACCAAAAAAGGACCAAAAAAGAAAAAATTTCCAATATTTGTTGTTATTTAACAAACACAGCAGAAACAAAAATGAAAACACTCACACATGCGAAAATTCATAACAAAATGAAATGCAAAACAAAAAAAAAAAAAATAAAAAAGGAATAAAAAAAATAAACAAGCAGGGAAATATATATCAAAACAAATAATAGAGAAAGGGAAGGTCTCCGGAAATTACCATTTTGTTGTTCAATGTAAATTTTTTTCGGTTTTAAGAAGGATTTGTGAATGTTCCAGGGCCAAACAATTCAACAAAAACATTCTTTAAAAATTGGTGGAACACAAATTAATGAACACAGCTGCTAAATTTGCAAATAGTTCGAGAGCTAGCAATACTTCATGAAGGATGCACTGTTCATTGCGTTTTTAGGTTTTATTTCCTTAAAAAAACATGAACATTTCATTTCATCATGTAATGATTTCAGTAATTTCTTGGCACACTATGGTACTTGATTGGCATTTGCTATGAATAATACAGTGTTATTTGATACACAGTATGTGGATGCCATTAATATATTGAGAAACAAATTTGTTGAGCAATTAGTCTCACGTTTAGGTGCACTCCACTGGCCGCCAACATTATGTGATTTGTGTACAGGAGCAATCCATTCACAATTTTAAATTTGGTGAGATATGGGCCAATATGTTCGAAAAACTATGCCATATTTGAAGCTTGATGATCCCCGTATGGCCTAGCGGCAATAGCATTTTCTTGCAATAATGTTTAAAAATTGAAATTGCAGATCTTTTTATAGCCTCAAACAAATATTTTATTCACCCTTAAGAATCTTATCAGCTTTCTTAAAAGTGTCAGCCGATATAATATGTTGTTATCATCAGGGCTCGTGCGCTATTGCTAGACTCTGCTTGTGTTGATATCGATAAAAAAAAGATGACTAATTGGCTTGTTTCCATCAATGTCGGTTCCTACAGGCCAATATCTCATTAGTAGACATACTGACGAACTTGACTTAACCTCGCATAATTTCAGCAAAAACTGTAAGTCGGAGAATGGGAAGTAGATTAGATTTTATCTTATATATCAGTGTCTAAATGCCTGCCTAGAAAACGTCGAGGTTCTTATCCTCTCATTTTCTGCCACTCTTTGACTCAAACGCAGAATTCATTTTGGAAACGAGTTTGAATGTCATGACACTGAGTGAAAAAGTTGAAGGGAAACTCCAGACTAGTATTGTCCTGAAGAAGTGTCTTAGTACTCCGACCATATGATCTGTTGTACTGCCGACAAACCTTATAAGGTATTCCTATAATGTAAAATATCAGAATGCTGCTCGATGTCAACAATAGATATTTCCTGGCTAGCACCTGGGATGCATTAATAATCCACAAGTTCTATGAATCTTTTATAAATCCAATGAATCATTCTTACCGTCACAGAATCTACATGTAGGGCTGGAGAAAACCTTTACTCTGAGTCTTTAGTGCCCTATCAAAAGACGGGTTACTAGCCTCAGGTAATTTCTTATAGTAATTCTTCCGACAAAAGTTTTGATTGCTTAAATTGCGTGAGAAGAGTCTTTATCTCTCTTTGTTTTCCCTTTCGTTGAGTATACCTTTCCATACATCCGTTCCCAATCTACAGAACTGTTCTGGTTTCAACAACAACGTGGAAGTTCCTCTTCTCACAAGCTCGCCTCCTCGCTTACTGTCGAAAACGACCTGAGATTCAGTATATTGTAATCTTATTTTCCTTATCTAGTCAATTTAGCTTCTGCAGGAAGTCCCATACTATTTTTGATTATACCTCCGAAGAGTGGAGTGTTCGAATGGCGCTCTTACTCTCAGATACCAAATTCTCTTTGTAATGGGTGATTTTTAAGAGTTATAGGAATATGTTTCAAAAAAAAAACACATCAAATTCAGAAAAATGCATGAAATCTTTATTTGAATCGATGTACGGTCCATATAATTTAATGTTTGAAGATTATTTCATGCAACTGTTGACCGCGACTGCGCCTCAAATAGTCCATCCGCTTAGTCCAATTTTGGCATACTCTTTCCAACATTTCGGCCGGTATCTCACGAATAAATGCTTCAATGTTGTCTTCCAATGTGTCAATTGAAGCGGGCTTGTCTGTATAGACATGAGCTTTAACATAGCCCCACAAAAAATAGTCTAAAGGGTTAAATCACACGATCTAGGCGGCCAATTGACCGGTCCGGAACGTGAAATAAAATGTTCACCGAACTCGCCTCTCAATAAGTCCATTGTTACGCGTGCTGTGTGGCACGTGGCACCGTCTTGTTGAAACCACATGTCATGTAAGTCAAGCTCTTGCATTTTGGGCAAAAAAAAGTTGGATATCATCTTACGGTAGCGCTCACCATTCACAGTTACGTTACGATTCGCAGCACCTTTGAAGAAGTACGGTCCAATGATGCCACCAGCCCATAAACCGCACCAAACTGTGACTTTTTCTGGATGCATTGGTAGCTTTTGCAATGCTTCTGGCTGATCTTCACTCCAAAATCGACAATTCTGCTTATTTACGTATCCATTGAGCGAAAAATGAGCTTCGTCACTGAACACAATTTTTCGCTAAAGAAGTGGATCTTCGGCCAACTTTCCAAGAGCCCATTCACCAAAAATTCTGCGTTGCGGTAGGTCGTTCGGCTTCAATTCTTGCACCAGCTGTATTTTTAAAGGCTTCACACCTAAATTCTTCCGCAAAATTTTCCACGTGTTTAGTAACAGAGGCCCAATTGCTGCGAACGGCGACGAATCGATAATTGATGGTCATCATTAACGCTGGCCGATACAGCTGCAATATTTTCTTCAGTTCGCACTCTACGTAAACGTGTTGGTGCTTTAATGTCCAGCAATGTAAATTTGGTGCGAAATTTAGTCACAAAGGCCCGAATAGCCGCTTCAGTGGGTCGATTAAACTACCCATAAAAAGGAAGAAGCGCGCGATGAACTTTCTTAACAGAGCATTTTGATAATAAAATTCAATGATTTGCAAGCGATGTTCGTTTGTAAGACGATCGATGGTTAAATTATAGGCCAAACTGAAGATGTTTGACAGTGAAACAAAACACGAAACGTGCGTGAGCTGTTTAGACTAGTGTTGCCAAAAAGATAATAGCTAAAAAATCACCCGTTATATACACGCGAATTTCGGCATGGGCTCGAAATACTTCATTCTGAGACTAAAAACACCTGAGACTTTCGAGTTTCTATTATCAAATTAGGCACAACAAAGCCTCTAGATTAGCCAGTGCCTGCAACAAATTCCTAAGCGCAGCGCCATATTTATAAGAAATGGGCTGCCTTGATGCTATAAAAAATGTGTTTAACAGAAGTACTTTTCCTCTTATTTCTTTTTCATTCCTATGATAAAAATTCAAAATTTAAAATGAAAACTTTGTTGGCAACACTATGCAATACGCATATTCTCTGAGTATTTTTGATTTCCTTTTGTATCACCTTCATATCCACCATATTTTCTCTCATTATTGAAATATTTATATGGCCTTGTACATAGTGGTGAGTTTAGAGACAGGCATGTGTATGTTTTGAAATGTGTGTGAGTGTTTGTAATACAAGGCAAGCAAGCACGCGGTAAAATACTACAACCGGCACATGTTAAATAAACTCAAGAAAATTAAATTTGTAAAAAAGGAAAATTGAACAAAATGAAGAAAATTGTGATGAATATTTTCCAGAATTTAACAAAAACTCTAAAATAGTCAGCATACTGTGTACTTGAGACAATATGTAGAAGTTCGTAAAATTTTCTTCTCTTCCATCATAGTTTACATTAAATTTGTTTCAAAAATTTCCAGTTGCTTTCTATCTCATCAGGTTACCAATTGACCTGTAATACTACATCGACGGTATGGCTTGACGGCGATGGTCAAACTTTAAATAACTGTGGAGAAACGATTAGAGACTTATTAGTGTCGTGTACTGCTCCGTCATCCGGGCGAATGACACTTCCCATGTACGTGAATAACATCATCTCTAGGTGTTGAAGTTGCGAAAAGGTTGATATGGTCATTTTAAGGCAGCTTACATTTCAAACCATTTTTCTAAGATATAATAAGTCGTTCAAGTACCTATTCATTCATATGATCATTGAAAATGAAATTTCAATGAAAATTAAAGACAATTAAGGCAACACACATCAATTTCTGGCCAAAAAACTCTGCGAGTACATAAAATTGCGATGGAAAGGTTTCTCAACAAAATCTATAAACCCCGTCACGTTTGGATGAAATTAACACACACAACATACATAAGTGGTGTGAGAAGCTAGGTGGTAACGTTCTGACTGAAGGGTTGTAATTACGGTCTACTAAAGGCTGGCCGAATTCTTGTGAGCGACTTGAAATCAACCGTCATGGATTATCGTGCACATTACCACGGTCAGCAGGTTCTAGCGTTTCGTCGACATTCAGGTGTTGGTCGATTGGTTACAGAACTAGTGGACTCTAATATATTCAACATATTGTGAATAACGCTCTATGTTTTCCGAAAAGAATATCCATTTCGATAAGAAAAATTCTATTATTTGCACGCGTTGTTGCTACATTCGTTTATGATGATTTGGCAAAATAGACAGCATAAATGAATGCTTCAACTACATCAGCGTTATCAACCGTCAAATCTCGAAACACGCATTAGGCTTTTCTACTAAAAATTTTGACAACGCAAGAGAATTGGACGTGCATATGGTTGCAGTCTTTGCAATTCTTAGAAAAAGCATCGGGAAATCGAAAAAAATTTTTCAATGGATTGTAAGCTTATTAGACATGAGACTTTGGTTCCAATCCCAGGTCAGACATCTCAAACAAACCGAAATATGAAAAAAATATGTCATCGGCTACTTCCTCTCAGCAGATTTCTGGCAAAAACTCTGAGAATAAATAAAATAAAATTGCCATGAATAAGTTTCTCGTCTTTAAAGCTACTGCACTCATGTATAAAATTAACACATACATGCAATATAACTGATGTCAGAAGCTAGATCATAATCCTGTCCGAAGGCTTTTGATGACCAATTATGTATGTGTGTATATATGTCTGTAAATTGAAAAATTCCGGGTTAAATCCTCTTATTTTTTGTACTCTTAAATTAATGGTTTCTATAAGCCATTCTCCCAAAACCATAAGGACATCACAAGAATCCATACAAAGTGGAACCTTTAGAGCTTGCATTTTATTTTACCAGGAAATTTTATTGAAATTTGGAATGAACAAAATCAATTGTTTATTAATCTATTTCCCTTTGAAAAGACCTATTTAAATACGGATTAAAAACTAAAAATAAAAACTTTTTTATTTCTTTCGAAGTCTAACGACCTACTGTCTAAGGTTCAGGTGTTTTAGAATTTAAATGTGATTCATACAAGCAGGAGTGGGAGACATCTTGGCCAAAAGGTGTAATTGAGCACAGATTGTTGTTTTATTAACAGAAAAAATTCTAACAATACGACCAAAGCCTTTTTTCTCTTGTTTGTATTGACACAAACTTCTTACGACTAAAAGTAATAAAAAAAATAAAAATTGGAAACAAAATTGTGTTTTCCTTGGCAGCGCATGACAAGGGCTTATAGAATTGTTTTCCTTTTTTTTTTTTTTTTGGAAAGTCAAACTTTAGGCAGCATTTGTTCTGCAATAAAAACTTTGTCTTTGTTTTTTTTTTTTTTTTTTATTTGGCAATTTTTATGTTTCGAATTTTATTGGCAATGTCTTACGTTTCTTGCTTTTTTAATTTCTTATATTCCAAAAGGTAAATTTGGCTTGAAGAAAAGTTAAGGGAGAAAACTTTTTGTCCCTGACAATCTTCAGGAGTAGGATATGAAATGTAAAAAAGACTAAGCCTACTTTCGAATTCTAAAATTTATTGTGAAGGCTCATAAAACTCACACTTGAAAAAGTAAAACCTTTAATAGGTGTTTAAGTTAAAGCCAATTAAAGTAAGAGGAGATAATTTTTTTTTATTTCAAAATCTCCACACGAATTATTAGCCCCATCTATAAAACATTATCGTGTTTAAAATCTTTATCTTAGTTTGAGTTCCATATCTAAAATTAAAGTAGTTAGCTTTGCTCAGAAACTCGTAACGGATTCAAAGCCAAATTAGGATTTTTAAAAAGTTATATCGAATGTATTTGTTGTATTGTATTGTTATATGCAGTATTCTATTGCCCTCAACCTATATAGGGTTGTCAAGTCCGACATCTACAACAAAACGAAATATAAAAAAAGTATTTCTTCAGTGACTTCCTCTCAGCAGATTTCTTTCCGAGAGTAAATAAATTTGCCATGAAGAGATTCTCTAGAAATACGTCCTTCAGAATAGACTTTAAACTGTAGTTTTCGGCACTCATGTATAAAAATAACACACACAACATAAATGGTGTTAGAAGCTAGGTCGTAATCATGGCTGAAAGGCTGTAATCACCAATTATGTATATAAGTACGTATGTATAGCTCGATCAACTTTCTTGACACGATTAACTTCAGAGCGCTATACAAATATTAGTGTTCCCCCCTGAGATGTATAAATGCCGCACTGGTTTCAATTATGAGTCAGTCTTCTCATACAGATCATTTGTAATGCACTTAACATGATCACTATGCGGACCAAGTGCTCTTTGAGTATACAGTGTTTATAAACCGAGTCTACTACTTGATACTCTTTTCATGATTCAATCCTGTTCTGAATGCAATTATCCAACATAATTTTAGATTGCCTCTCACCGCATTGTCTTTAAAAAGATTCTCCGTCTCTTCCTCCTTCTCTTCCACCTTTTTCGGCATTGAGGCTACCCTCCTCTCAAATTCAATAACCATCTCATTACAGTGTCACACCCACATAACCTGCAATATAGTAGATATTGCTACATAGTAGAGATTGCTACATCGCGCACTTCTGCAATTTTATGTTCAACGTAATCGTCCTACCGAGAGCACAATTTGCAATGTGTTGCATAAGCCGTACATCGCCGAAACCCAAACTGCGTGATAGTTTGAAAACGAATACAAGGCAATCGATTTCCCATCACTCATAAAAACCCCATCTTCGCAGTTTGAGAGACCTGTACCCGTTCAAAATTTAATTCTCTCATGACGTACGTGATTGGTCATTACAATCCTTTAGTCAGGATTTCGACCTAGTTTCTCATACCAATTATGTTGTGTGTGTTAACTTTTATACATGAGTGTCTCGACTTACAGTTTAAAGTCGACTTCGAACGACAGATTTTTGAGAAATTTTTCATGGTAATTTTATTTACTCTCAGAGTTTTTGCTGAGAGGAAGTCGCCAAAGAAATATTTTTCATATTTCGTTTTGATGTCCGACATAGTGGACGCACTACCTACTAGACTACGGCGACTTCTGAGTTGTATAGATCGATGACTGTGATTTCAATAAGACAGCGCTGTGTAACACAAACCTCCTGCCATATTGCATGCCTGTGAACTGGGAACCGAAAATGAGTAATTTAAACCTTTTAGGCTTTTTCCTATGGGTTTTTCTAGAGACGAAAGTGTATGTATGTGATCCAGCGACAGCCACAAACAACAGCGGTCCTTAAAGGCAACATAATTTATGCCATCGATCAAATTCGGATTAATTTATGCATCAGAGGCATTGAAAAATTGACATTTTGGTTGAGCCCCATGCAGAGATACCCATTCCATCATACAAATCTTTCAAAAAAAATAATAAAAACTGGGATGATGTCTCGCAAACACTTTGTTGTAATTAAATTTAAAGATAGTCAGCGCTTAATAAAAGACCCATTACAAGAATTGTCTCATATCACATATTATATACACTCAGCCACAAAAGTATGCATGGTTAACAAATTTCAGAAATTTTTTAACTAATCCGTTTTCGTTGAAAATCTTTATAATTGTCTGATAACTTTCCTCGATATTAAGACGGTCTTGGTTAAAAAATTACTGAAATTTGTTAACTTTTGTGGCCCTGCAGATGCCCAAATGGGTTTTCAATGCAATAAGCGAACGTTTTTTATTTTCAAAAGAAAATTTCTAGGAATAATTTTTCTAGGTTTCTGCTTTGCTATTGTGTTTGCTTTTTAATTTAATTATTTCAAAATTCCTTTTTTGGTTTACTCCTCCAACCCTTAATTTTAATTGCAAATTGCAACATTTCATTATAAAAATTTATTGTTGCTGTTGTCACTGTTGTCCTTGTTTCATTTCATATTCATCAGAATTATGAAATATGGTGTCTAACATTATTGTTAACATTTAACAAAACAAAAAAAAATTAGAAAAAGAATACAAACAATTGCTACGTTTCATTTCGTTTTTAAACAAAATTCAATTTATTCATGGCCATTAAATGTTCACTTACCTCTTTCATACACTTTATACTATGTATACAACAGCAGCAATTCTATTTTTCTACCACCATACCATATCTCGCATATTATTTTTCAATTTGGGCTTTAATTATTCTTCCCATTTATTTTTTATTTTTGTGTTTTCTTTTTGCTTTTGTTGTAGCATTTCAGTTTCTATTTCACTTCCTACATACGGTGTTAAATACATACGCTGGCAACAATTGAGAAGATTTTGCACCTATTTGCATACAATACGTGAATACAGGCTACAGTTATATTTTCGTAAAACAATAAAAAAAAAACAATAAAAATAAAAAAACCATACACATACAAACACTTACACTCTGTTAAAATCATTCATGCTTATGTTCATATAAAAATATCCTCTTGTGCGAAGAATATGGATGAGAGTGTGTGGGTAATGTTTACAGAAAACTACATTTACATGACATGTAAGCTTCTCGTAAACGAAAACAATTACATTCAGACACGTATGTATATGTTAGAGTAGGAATATGGGTCATTTCCTTTCAAAAAAGAAAAAAAGAAAAATTATAAATTCAATGAAAATTTATTTTTGCAATAATTTGGTATTTAAAAGAATATTTAAATGAAATTTTTTTTTATTTTTTGGGAATTTCTAAAATGCTCACGATATTTCCTAGAAAAAATATTCGCCATTTTTCCAATGAAATAACTGAGCCTTTAAGACGGGCATAAATGTGTGCCATTGTTATGTCTGCTTATGTATACATACATATACAATATACATATATGTGGCATGTAGAGTTTTGTATATCTTGTTTTTGTTGTTATATGACATTTATACTCTTAGCATTTAATTGTTTCACTGTGCTATATGTGTTTGTATGTCTGCGTCCTTGTTAAATACAAGTGCTCCACTTTAATATCGTATTTAGTGCAACACTCACGCATTTCAACAGTTTTTTATTTCTGCCATTCTTTGTTTTTAACGCTCTTTGAATTCGTTCCTTGCTATTCAGCACCCATTTTAACTCGAAGAGAATTTCTTTATTTATTTATTTTTATTTTATTTTTCTTCTCTTCCTTTCTCCTCCTGTAAACTACTGAATCAACATGCAGACATTTTAATCATTTGCTAAATTTGCTATTGTTTCTATAAAATATTCCCTCAGTTTAAACAACAAGAATTTTTATGTTAAACTATTTAAGTCACGTTCCTAAAACTTTTAGCGCCGATAATAAGAAATTACCAGTAGATTTTGAATTTGAGTTTGAAAAAGAAATTCCGTGGGTAAAGTGATAAGTTTTGTTTGACACGCATAGTTAGCAGAAAATCGCATGGATGTTGCGTCTCAATGGGACTGATGATAAACTCGGGCAAGACCACAAGTTTACTTTTTACAAGAAGCACAAAACTTTATAAATTATTGGACTATTGACTGGGGGAATATCATCAAAATTGAAATTAAAATATCTGAGAATATCCAAGAAAGTATCCCAGTATGAAAGGCTCACGCAGAGAGTATTACAAGGCAGAAAAAATATACCATAACGATATGTTGTAGGCTTCCAATGATGAATGAAAATAGACGATTATCGATTATCATAACGATATGTTGTAGGCTTCCAATGATGAATGAAACTAGACGATTATTGACTGGATGCATATAATTATGCTGAGATCAATAGTGAGCGATGGGGCCATTGTTAAGACAGCTTAAATGAAGTTGGACCAAGATACAATAGCAAAGTAAAAAGATTTTTTATAGTATTTCGTTTAAAACATCAATGACTCGACCTCGTATACATTAACAAATAACGTGGAAGGGGTCGACGAAACTGCAGAGCCTTGCAAAAGAGTGAGTGATGGTAACTGGCAATATTTTACCACAATCCGGGATAGATTGAATGGAAATCTTTACGCATGGACTTAAAATAGACAAAGGCATTGGTTTCAGGTATGTATATAATTATATGTATATGTATAAAATTAACACACACAACATGAGTGGTGGGAGAAGCTAGGTCGTAATACTGACTGAAGTGTTGTAATGGCCAATTATGTATGTATGTATTGGTTGAGGGATGGCTATTACGTCTGTATCGGCTTGTTCCCTCAAGTACTTAAATTAGTTTTAAGACTTTAAAGTCAGTTCAAATTTACCTAGACATGCATACATAACATAATTGATCATTACAGTTGATCAGTTAGGATTACGATCTAGCTTTTCACACCACTTATGGTGTGTGTTAATTTTATACATGAGTGTCGGGCGACAATTTATTGAGAAACTTGTCATGGCAATTTGATTTACTCTCAGAGCTTTTGCCAGAAATCTGCTGAGAGGAATTCGCCGAAGAAATATTTTTCATATTTCATTTCGTTGAAGCTGTCTGACCTGGGATTTGAACCGTGGCCTAACGTCTAATAAGCTAACACACTACCTACTAGACTACGGCTAGAAGCTGAGCTTAATAAAGCGTAAGTTTAAGTTCAGTGCCGAACATGGTTTCCTTATTGCTCCTAGTGATACCTGATAAGTTTGATATTTTTTTTCGAGGGTCAGAGTTCAGTTTGTTTCTGTCTCAATAACGGTGTCAGCACATCGAAAATTCCTCTGGTCATCATATGAATACGTCTTGTTAATCGATCAGAGCAGACTAACAGCAAACCATAGGGAAACGATTATAAAAATCCGTTGAATCCATAATGTGTGGTTGAGTAATCTTTTTAGGACACCTTAATGGATCGTAAATTTTTTCCGTTTTGGACGAATAAAGCTTTGGTTGTTGTTCTTTGTAGATCACATCTATTTGTCTCATTGCTATGTACAACTTTTCTACATGAATGCCAGATGATCTTGATATTTCAACCAACTGACTTTGGCGTGAATGGTTCGAGTTTCTCAATGTTTGAAGGTTCAAACTTAGTAGTGGCAACACTTAACATATTGATCGTAAATAGCTTTTCAACGAAGTTATGAGTGCTGTGCATGTGATCATAGTTTTAGGAATAAGAATGATTGGCCAAAAATGAAAGAAAATTAAAAGAAAGAAGTATAAGAAGAACATTACGGGATAATTCAAATCCTTTGGAATTGCCGAGTGTACAGTAAGTACACAATTAATAATTTTATGTTTTTGTGGTATGTGTAATTCTCGGGTTTAGATTTTTTAAGCATTATAGGGTCAACAGAGCTGCGTTTAGTTATCTTTTGCAAACTCTAACAAATGCTCTACCGGTTCCAAAGAAAAGTACAGCTGTACCTTCAGTTATTAAACTTTGTTCGTGTTTGCGGTTTTTCGCTGAAGGTGGGCACCAAAAAGGTGTGGGGGGCGGCTATCATGCCGCGATAGCACAATCAACATTCAGCGAGGTGCTTGCAGAGTTTCTGGATGTCATAGAAGCGCAAATATGCAAAACATGAATTTGGTATCCACCTCAAGCATACAGAAGTATGACCGCTCAACATTTTTTAGTAATTTTAGTATACCAGGAGTTTTTGGATGCATAGATGCCACACATGTTAACACAATAGCTCCAAAGCAAGCAAAACATCTCTACTATAATCGAAAGGGACGATTTAGTCTAAACGTAACACTTGTAAGTTGAAGTCGCCGTAGTCTAGTAGGTAGTGTGTTGGCTTATTAGACGTAAAGCCCGGCTTCGTATCCCAGGTCAGACATCAAAACGAAATATGAAAAAATAATATTTCTTCGACGACTTCCTCTCAGCAGATTTCTGGCAAAAACTCTGAGAGAGTAAATAAACCTGCCATGAAAAAGTTTCTCAAAAATCTGACGTTCGGAGTCGACGTTAAACTGTAGGTCCCGCCATTCATGTATAAAATTAACGCACACAACATGAGTGGTGTGAGAAAAAGGCCTTAATCCTGACTGAAGGGTTGTAATGGCCAATTATGTATGTTATGTATGTAACACTTTTAAGTAAGCAGATAAATTTAAATATAAAAAGAAACTAAATTGTAATTATAGATCAGATTTATTGACGCTACACATCGTGGATCATGCCATGATTCCTTTGTTTGGAATATAAGCAAATTTAGAAGTGCATTGGAGAAAGAATATTTAGAAACTGGATGTAACCTGTGGCTGCTAGTTTGGAATATACATATTTATTATTATTCATACATACAGGATGATAATACAATTTATTCCTTAGGAGATGCATGTTAACCACTAGAACCTGGGTTTGGTTCAGTTTTTGAGCCTAATCAAGAAAAATTTAATGAAATAAATAGTAAATACCGAAATATTATAGAGAGAACAAATGGAGTTCTCAAAAATAAGTGGAGATGTCTGCTTGGGTCTAAAGAACTGTACGGGCTGCTTTGCACAATATTTGTATCTATTACAAATGCGGACCATAGCTGTAATCACCAGCTATGGAAGGATTTTCACGCATTCTTTGTAACAAAATCTCAATTTGTTTTTTATTAGTTGAATTGCTCCTGATAATTTAAATTTGTACTTAATTATTATTAAAACCAAAAATTTTCAACTTACATTTTCCTTTTTAACTATTCGCCTCTAAAAATCAAAGTGAACAAATTCTGATAAAATGTGAAAAAATTTCGCGTGAAAAATTATTCATAATAGGAGGAATTTTTTCCGAAGTCGCCATATGTTCGGGTGAAGAAAATTCATGATACAAATTTTGTAAACAGTGAACAAAATTCGATCGAAATTTTTTTCACGATAAGGATGATTTTTTTAATTAATCTAACGGAAAATAAAAGTTTCTCTTAATTACAAGAGAACTTTTTGTTGAACAACTTTTTTCCCAGACATTCACTTCCAACTTTAGTTTCATTAGTAAGGGTTTGCATTTACTTTTTTGTTTTTGTTTATTTCCCAATTAGTCCATTTTAATCATTTCCGTTTAATTAGATTCATTTGTTTGATTTCTCTCTCTCACTGTCCTATTGTTATTTAATGTTTGCCACCTAATTAACCTTTAACGTTACATTGAAAACTATTCTGAAATACGAAGAAATTTAATTGGAAACCATATTCGAAGAATCAACGTCATATGCACAATGGCTACGGTTATAAAAACAATTAACAAGAAAAGGTCAACGTTATTGCAAATTAAGAACAGGATGAAGTATTAAAGCATAATAGAAGCATAAAAGTAATGACATGAATAACGAATGTTGCCTATCAAACCTAGATAGTCATTAATGCAGCCAATGAAAAGCAAGAAATAAAATTATGTTTATCGTCATCATGTTTTAATACGCATCGAACGTCATGGTTTGCTAATTATGACAATGGACGTCATCGATGTTTTCTCCTCTTTAAACTTTTTATGTTTTCTGCTGTTGCATTGAAAGTTCTGAAGTGATGAAACCAAATAGTGCTTAAACTAAAGTATGCTTTCCAATGGAAACTTTGGTTTTTTCTCAATATTTTGTTTATAAAAGTTCAACAATATTTCAGAAGGGTATTCGAATAAATAATTTTTTTTTAGCCTGTCTACCCATGAACATTCTCTGTACATTGCTTAGAATTGGGCACAGACAGAAGTCTGTTTTGTTACATGAGAGACGAAAATCGCTCATTACGATAGTCCTCGCATTCTTAACAACGATAGTAAGATCTCCAAGCAGGTGAAATGTTGGCCATACGTTCCAAGAATATATCACTGACTCTACAGAAGCGTAATTTGTACCTATTCTAACATACAGCTTCAGTAGTGTAGTGGACATCGTTGGATAGGGAATGCAAAATCAGAATAATTTCGAAGATCCCAAAAAGAATGTATGATTGAAGGCTAGGTGATGCAATGAGAACATCAGCTACAGGAATTCAGAGATACTGGTTCAATAGGAGGCGGCTTTTACCGCCATCGTCTTCACACCTATGGGTAGATGCATGAAAAAGATATTGTATCATGCATTCTCGCTTAACGCGCAATTATCTTACTATGTTCAGGATATGCACTTTTATTGAGTCAATATTCGGTTAATTGAGTACAATATTTTAAGTGTTCAGCCATAGTAATATACGCAGTTCAGCTGCTTATTCAATATTGATTTGACAGCTTGTTAACAAAACAGTTTCGTTTTTTTTTTTTTTTTTTGTTTGTCGTTGTTGACATTTGATTAATTGTAATATGCGCACCTGAACATACTTATGACAGTGTTGCATTTTAAGTTTTACTCAATACTATAATATATATTGTGCAATTATTAATTGAAACTTTATATGAAATATTGAGTTCAATAATGGCGTTTATTGCGATTTACGCAATAAAGGTGCATATCTGAACACCGTATACCAAAAGCAGCCAATTGCATATGACTGTGTCCATAAACAGGGAAATTGGACCAGACTGGGGCCCCCATATAGACGACCAAGAAACCAAATTTTGTATCCGTTTACCGCACCATAATACGGGTTTTCAAATGGCAGGACGTGCGATGTAATGAGTTGGTAGGGCGCGACGCATTCACCAGATTATTTACAAAATATGGCTAGAGGAAAGTATGGCCAACGATTGGAACCTCAGTGTCCTCTGTCCTGTCCTGAAAAAGGGAGACGCTACGATATGCGCCAACTACAGGGGTATTGCAATTTGATACATAAGCTTATACTAATAATAACATGGGTATTCCCCGTGTGTAGACCATTATATTAATTATAATAGTGGTATTCGCTTTAAGTACAAACAGTAGGAATGGACCTCTCCGAACCTTTTGATACCGTGCGAGGTTTCAGACAAGGCGACCCCTTATAATGCGACCTATTCAACTTCGTCATGGAGAGTGTTTTGCGAAAGGCGGGAGTGCATCGTAATGGCACTATTTTTCAAAAAAGTGTCCAGTTGCTGACGACATTTTCTTCATAGGGCGTACCAAGCGAGATGTTACTGCTGCCTTTAGTGCTATTGAACGGGAGTCTACTAAGATGGGTATGGCAGTAAATGAGGGCAAAACAAAGTATATGTTATTGACAAGTAGAGACGTGCGGCGTATTGATTCTCAGATTACGGCCGATAACTATACTTTTGAAACAGTCAAGGAATTTATTTATCTTGGCTCCGCCGTTACCACCAAAAATGTCAGTCTGGAGATCAAGCGCAGGATCACTCTTGCCAACAGGTGCTACTATGGTCTCAATAGGCAATTGAGTAGCAGAGACCTCTCTCGTACAACAAAACTAACACTCTACAAGACACTCATCCTATCCGTGCTTCTTTATGGCGCAGAGGCATGGCCCCTATTAAGAACTGATGCAGCGGCCTTGAGAATGTTCGAGAGAAAAGTCCTACGTAAGATATTCGGTCCTGTACGAGTTGGCGATGGTTTCCGTATCCGATCCAACAGTGAGCTGTACGACATTGACGTTTTACAGCGTATTAATATCCAGCGAATGGAGGAGGATGCTCCGGCGAGACGGGTATATGATGCGAGCATCTGCGGAAGTCGGCGAAGAGGACGACCTTGCATCCGTTGGAAGGACCAAATCGAAGCCCTGTCATCGATTGGCTTCTGTCAACTCCGAATGACAGATTTTTGAGAGGGTTTTTGCCAGAAATCTGTTGAGAGGAATTTGTCGAAGAAATATTTTTCGTAATTCGTTTTTATTCGAGATGTCTATCCTAATAAGCCAACACACTATCTGTCACACCACGATGTCTTTTGCATACCACAATTTATTTATTTAAATGCCTATTAAAGTTAATAATCATGATTAAAATCATTCAAAAGTTAAAGGTAATCGGTTTACCCTAATTGTTATGAACATTTTATTCAAAACGTTGAAGTTTTCTTGCCCTTTTGTATTCAAAAAAGGAAGAAAGAAAAAGAAAAGTTTTCAATTTTGTTGCATTGCTGCAGTTTCCATTCAATTTTTTCTTTCTCCTTTTTGAATTTGTATTTTAATCTCTCATACGTATACGTATGTATATAAATAAGTATATATGTAGTGTTGTAGATTTATACTGACCTTGGGTTGTTTGGCATAATAGAGTTTATTGCGTTTTAAACGAAAGTATCGTCTACGCCAACGTTGAAATGACCAAGTTTGTTTCAATAGGAAACCCTCTTTGATGGCAACCTTTAAAGAAATGAATGCAACTCAATTATACCATATTATGGCATGAATGCTATGAAATTTATTTAAAAAAATAAAATAAAAAAACCAAAATCTCTACTAAGCTGCACAAGCTTTTCCAATGAAAAGTCTTAAAATAACTGAAACGCTTGTTGTAAAGCATTATATTGTAATAATAATGGAAACAAAGATTTACGTTTGTTTTTCGCTTCGAAATTCAGTTCTAGGATCATTAGTCTTATAAAGAGTAGCCGTCTATTCACTAGCCCTGATGCTGGCAGTATCATCGGTCTTTACATCATTTGAAATGTGCAAGTAGTTTTCATCACAGCTAAGATATCTGGTACCAAAACGACGGCACAATTTGCCAAACAGCGTGTTTTTCAACAAGGACTTCTGAATTTTCACAGTTGATAACAGTCATCATGTTGATCTGTCAAATTGGTTGTCAAAAATTCAGTAAAGTAGTCGCCGTAGTCTAGTACGAAGTGTGTTGGCTTATTAGACGAGAGGCCTCGGTTCAAACAACGGGTTCGACAACCCCAACTCAACGAAATATGAAAAAATATTTCTTCGGCGAATTCATATCAACAGATTTCTGGCAAAAACTCTGAGAGTAAATAAAATTGTCCGATTTGATCAAACAAAGTGTCAATCTCTTCAAAGGATAATGCACTTTCAGAATGTCATCACTTATTTTATATTTTTTAATTAAATTTTGCAATTAAGAATGGCCAAATTTAAAAAAATTATAAAAAATCATATTTTCCAAGTTTACCCGATCAAAACTCATAACAAGTATGTAAGTTTGAACCAAATGTTTATGTATACCATTTTAAAGGCTCATCTGTCCAGTTTTCATAAAACTTTGGATTTCGGTAATCAATAATTGCTTTTGTCAAATAAAACAAGTTTGGAGGGTTCGAGTTCTACTCAATAAAATTCACAACATACACTATGTCATTAGCTGGTTGTATTTTGACTGTCGCATCGTGTTATTCATGATTATTTTTTAATTATTCATATATGCCTTTAAAGATTGTTTATATTTCCTTTTTTTTCATTGTTATCGTTTATAATTAAAATTCTCGATTTAAGCGGCTTCCGCCAACCGTTTTCAAACGTTTAACAAGGCGTCTTCGATATTTGCATCACAAATGAAATTCATTCATAAGTGTTCTGTTTTGGCTTTTGAGCGCATTTCGAATTTAATACTGCCATCGTATTCAGCACCCTACTGCTGCTCTCACTAACACCGTGATTTGTTGTTTTTGTCAATAACTTAGCTGTAGCTGGATTTGAACTTTAATTACCGTGTTCTGTAATCGTGTGCGAAGTATTATTTATCACACTTTTTTTTCTTTGCTTTTATTTACAATGTCGTTTGTGTTTTAACAACTCTCGTTAGCACAAGTTCAATAAATAGCGCAACAAAACACAAACAAGTTAACAAAACAAAAACATAGAAATTGTCCATGAGATGATTAAAAAAAAAAAAGAAAAAAAATACTTTGAAAAGGTGTGCTAGATTTTGTTCATTATTAAAGATACCCTACAGTTGAAATTCCCTTTTAATGTTTCCAAAAAGCTTCTAAGATGTGTTGCTTTGTATTGGTAAAATTGGTTTTCATAAGCTTATATTGAGGAAGGTTTTATTAACTACCAGTACCCTGAGCCAGTCAACTCATTGTACATACATTTGGCTATGAACTATTCCATGTCTTTTTTTCTTTTAATCATACCTGTTACTTTATGGCCATTACCCGCTTTCAAATGTTTCAATTGTTGACAATACAGGTCCAAATTAAGGATTATGTTACATGAGAGCAGCTTACTCACTGATTCCATATCAATTTCGGCAAACGTCCAGAGTATTGGAAAATTGGATGAACCCGCGGTAGACATTTATGCCCCTATTGCGGTTGACAACTTTTGTAGTAGTTTGGTCGTCTTTCAGAAATCGGTATTGCCATTCTCAACTTAAACGCGGTTGACTTTTTGGTTGTGCGGTTAATTTTTAGTTGTGTTTTATGGTATTGCGGTTCACCACTTTGTATGAGTTTGGTTGACAAAAACAGTAAATATAACAACTGCTTATTAGCAGTTGAGTCTCTCTCAGTTATAGAGTTCACTTATATATTTAATACATTTTCTTTTTAAAAATAATAGAAAAAAAGATAAAAATGGAAAAATCGTAAGTTTCTTTCTGCTTAAAATAAATAATTAAATATTTAATACGCAGGAAATTGAAAATAACAACCAAATAGCAACCCAATTTGAGTGACTTGTGAAGTTGTTGGAAAATGGTGGGAAGGATTTTCTACAGAATTGAATAGCTTGGGTCCACCTACAAAAACCCCCTCCGATTGACAACGTATAAGTATACAGCATCTAAAATATTGTAAATAGACATTTTATTAGAATTTTTAATCCGTATAGGTTTGGATTCACTACAAAGCATGTAAAAAAAATTGCTAATAATAAAAAACAATCAAGCAACAGGAAGTGGTCCTTCACAAGAAATTCCCCTTAACACCCTTGAGGATTGCGTATCCCTCCTGTTATCACTAAATGACCAAGTAGCTCCATCTGGACACACATTCGACGTTGATAATATTGCTCCGACAACCAGTCGCGCTTTTGCGTCTACTCAAAATCCCGATGTGGAGCAAGTCATTACAAATGCACCTGAGATGTTATTAAATATCCCGTCTAAGAAAAAAAAATCAACAGAACAAGAGCGCTTAGAACTTTTGAGAAAACAAATAACACAAGTTAAACTTTTAAAAAGCAATAATAATTTGGAGAAAAATACTTATAAAAACTATGAAATAAACAACAGCTTTTAAAAATTACACATGGGACATTTCTTACTTAGCACTGGGTAGTTCAAGAGCATTTGAATAATCGCGTATTTTTCTACGTATACGACCAAACTGAGTTGGGTTGAGAACGGCAATAGGGGCATTAAATTGTCTTATATTCCTCATAAAATAAAAGATTCAATTTGTCTTTTAAATGAATAAACAATGATATCTTACACTAACACTAGGAAGTGTTTAAAAAAAACAAAACAATACTCTATGTCTCTGTATTCCCTTTCACTAGGAATATTGTTGCAAACTTCTCTTTCCATTCCTTAGAATAGTTGTAGCCTTAAAAGGAGTGTTTCTATATTTACAGAAGATCTTCCTACTCCCTGCCCTGAATGCTTACGCGATATATTACCCCTATAACCCTGTCAAGTTGATTTAACTTGCCTTGTCAGGTCGTATCAATCTTCAATAAACATCGTAAGAGGTGAGTGTTTGACAGTCCTCTGTACAAATTGAATTCAGCACATTTCTCGCCAGTGTAAATTTCCAGTTGGTGGATACCAGCGACTTTCCCCATGGATTCCAAATAATATATTCTGAATACGAATACCACTGTTCCACTCTTACTATCAACTTTGATTCACACGTTACTCTCTGCATTCGACTTGATTACTTAGTCTAGTTGCATACTTATTTAACTTTATTAATTGATCATTACAACCCTTTAGCCAGGATTACAACCTATCTTCTCACAGCAGCACCCACTGAGAGTTTTTGCCAAAAGGCTACCGAAACGAAATAATTCTTTCATATTTCATATATTCATATATTCGAAATGTCTGAGCTGGGTTTTGAACCATGAACTCGTGCCTAATAAGGCAATACACTAAGTATTCACGTACGGCCACTATCGGTCTCGTTGCATAGCACTTCCACTAGATGTGACATGGCCCGATGCCCACGGGAAAACAATTGTTTTACTTTTACTATTGACTTTACTATTTGGAGTCTTATTTGGTCATTACAACCCTTTAGTCTGGATTACACAGCACCCATGTTGTGTGCGTTAATTTTATACATGAGTGGCGTCACCCACAGTTTGAAGTCGACTCCGAACTATAGTTTTATAAGAAACTTTTTCATATCAATTTTATTTACTCTGAGAGTTTTTGACAGAAGACTGCTGAAAGGAAGTCGCCAAAGAAGTATTTCTTCTTTCATATTTCGTTTTGTTCGAAATGTCTAAGCTGGGTTTCGAATCACAACCTAGTGACTAATAAGCCAATACACTAATTACTAAAGTACGGCGACTATCAGTCTCTTTGCATAGAATTTCTTAAAATTATAGAGTTTGATCATGCTCGACAGGGGACAGCCATTAGATGCGATAGATCCCGATGCCTTCAGGAAAATAATTGATTTACTTTCCATTTATTTTACTTTACTATGTATTTGGAGTATAATTTTAGTGTCCCTTACAATTCGTTTTGACTTTGTCTCATCACACTTAACACTTGTTATTATGCCCTGCCTTAAAACCATCGATATATTCTGCTGTACATCTGTCTGTCTGCCTGAGGGTGTATGAATAGATTTCTCAGTATAACACAACGTTTGTATGTCTATTCGTTCAGTTGAATTTACCAGGCAATTTCGTAGAAATAAATGTTCATAATCATAACACAGAATGAAAAAAGAAAACGAGAAAATGTATTAACAGTCTATAGTCAGATTTGATTTGTATCGTTTACAAGCGTTGTAATTTTTTGTTTTTTTTTTCTTGTGTTATTATTCAGTAATTTTTAATAGTTTTCTATTCATGCAATTCTATTTGTTTCGAAAATTTTGCAGTGATAAGAGCGAAGCGGCTTAAAAGTGGACTACAATAGAAAGTTAAAACGGCAATTGACGAGATTATAAATCAGGAACTCATGACATTGTATAACTAACTCCAGAATAAATTTCTTTTAATAATATTTTATGTATTAAAATCACTATAAATTAAATAATTAATGCATCATTAACTGAAAAAAAAAATACTTTAAATAGTCACATACACATGACAACCAATTAACTTAATTCCTTTTAAAAATAGTATTTTTCTTGTTATTGTGTGATATGTATTCTGTACTTAATTCCTTTCATATTGTGCACAATTTAAAATAAATGCTACTGATGCAGTAATGCTATTTCCTAGAATTTCATTTAATTCCCTCATTATGTGTCGCAATACAAATAAAATTCTTTAGAAATTCCAACATGAAATATTATAATCTGAACGATAGAAGTTTTGCTTTATTTTCTTTATCCTTAAAGCATATTCTGTACATAACTTTTCACTTCACCCTGTCTGTCAAATAACGCACAATCCATATGCATAAGATTGTCGCATTTAAATTCAGTATGATTGTATATCGAATGGAAATACACACATATTTACTGGCAGTAAGGCGGCCAATAGTTCACCAAAACGTATGTTTATTACATCCCAGATTGTTCACGAATGTCGAAAATTATCAGTGACAATAGTGAGACATTCTATATTTCCTGGGTTTCTGAACACGGCAACATTGAATTTAATAATGTAGCAGACGCCCCTGCTGAAGATAAATGGAAGGACCTCATACGTAAGACATCTAAGGAAACCGAAGTACATTCTGTCTTGCACTTGAAAACATGAAACGAATGAATAACCAGAATTACTGATGATTGGAATTTAATCCTCATCTTTATATAATCATTAAACTGATAGAAAAATGCCTGCCAGGATTTATAGATAAATAGTGAAAGAGGTTTAATCGCTATTACAATGTCATCTTATTAGACCTTAGTAACCTAATAAAGAAAAAGATTTCGAATAAATCCTTATAATAAAAGAATACAAAGATTAATTTCTACGAGAGACGCAAATATCATTCCATCGTGTCTATGGCATCTGTGAAATTCGAAGGCCTTCACCACATGCTGAGTAACAATCTTGCGTGAAATGTAAATGACAAGCTGAAAACGGTGAAAAAAATAACAACAAGTTATCATATCATTGTCATGTTATTTCTTGGAGTAAAAATAATTTGCCGGTTATTTTTAGCATTTTTTTTTTATTAATTTCAGTGATATGTTGATGAAATATTATCATTCGGTAGCACATGGCTATCACAAAATATCATCATTTTCTAATACGGTTTCAATTCCATTAAAGTTTTTCCAGTTACGAATTGTACTGGAGTAACCACAGTCTAGTAGGTAGTGTGTTGGCTTATTGGATGTAAGGTCATAGTTCAAACCCCAGCTCAGACATCTCGCTCATAACGAAAAATGAAAAAAAAAAATATTTCTTCGCCACATTTCTGGCAAAAACTCTGAGAGTAAATAAAAATTGCAATGAAAAGTTTAATTGCCATAAAGTACACGTTAAATATGCCTTTAAAGCACCATATTCAACAGACTTCGAAATTTCATATGCTAGATTTGCTCACTGCTCTTCCTCTATGAATTTCAATAAGTAGGTCGAAGTATTTATTGATTAAATATTGCTTTTATTTAACGGTTATAAACGTTATTATTGCATAACTTATATCGGGTTTTGCTTAAAAGTCAGTCAGTTTTGTTTATATTGTTAAAATCAACACGTCATTCGAAATAATATGACAGGGAATATTGCCAACAAAAAAAAAAAATAAAAAAATAAAAAAAATAACGCCCTCAACTCATCTCAAAGTACATACATATGTATAGTACATATTTATCACATGTTGTTAATGTATAGATATGCTACGCTTATATTTTTTCTTTTCCTGTCATAAGATCCGTAAACGTGACTAGACACTTTATGTGTACGTGTAAATATTTATTCAAATCGACATGATATTTTGCTATGCTGGCCATTATATATTCTTATTTATTCCTAAACATCGTTCTTTAAACGGAAATGAAATATTTTCTAACATTTTACAGGGGGTGGCCTATTAATCTGGGCGCTTATTTGGTTATGCCTACAGAAATGAAAATTGCTGTTGCCAATTTCTTTAATCACTGGCAAGCAATTCTTTATGGTTTTACCGGGTTTAATATTGAGTTACCATATGTTTATGAATAAAAAAAATGTGTTGTGGGCTCAATATTACAGAAAAAAATTTTATTCATATTACATATGGCTTGAAGAGGACATTGCCTACATGGGCATTCGAAACAACAACCTTCTTCCAAACGACTGAGGTATGAATTTGATAATGAGAGAACACTTTCAGTAAATCGTCTCCAATGGATCAATGACACACAGGTGCACGTGAAGACTTGTTGTTCCATCGATGGTTTTATACATGAAGATAGGACGGGATAGAACAGAAGAACATAAACCAAACTATGCCCTCGGCTATCAGACTATAATACATATAGTTTTCCAACTGTAGGTACGAGCGATAAAGTGATATAAGAACCGGGGTAATGACGATTTGCCAAACTTGTTCATTAATGTTCCAATAGCCATTCGAGAAATAGCATCTAGGGATACTACATCAATTATTGTCCTGGAATGTAAGAACGCGATTAACAATTACTCCAATAGTGGCAAGGTACATAATATATGGGTACTTCGCCATCAAAAAGTAATCGTAAAATAATAGTTTGGTCTCAAGCATTCCAAAACAGGTAGGGTAGGGCTTTACTTGGGCCCGGAAATATATGCGCTGAAGCTAATTGTTTTCTTTAAATGATCAAAAAAAAAGTTTTCTAAATGAATCAGAAAACATTGTCGGTGTCTTGAGTTTTTTTGTCGATGACTTGTACTTTTTGTCGATGACTTCCATTTTTGTGTGCGATGACTTGCGTATTTGGTCGATGACTACATTTTTTAGCTGACCATTTGCTTTTTTTTTGGTCAATGACTTTCATTCGTAGTCGATGACTGGCATTCTTTGGTCGATGACTTGCATTCCTTTTGGTCCATGACTTGCATTTCTTTTGGTCAAAGACTGACTCGTATTTTTTAGCCGATGAATTGCATTTATTTGGTAGATGACTTGCATTTTTGGCCGATGACTTGCATTTTTTGGTCGACGACTTGTATTTTTTGGTCGATGACAAAATTATTAGCTTCATCACCGATATCTCTGGTCCTAAGTAATGTCTGATTGTAACGAACACTGTTTTGGAATCCTAGACCCAATAGCTATCTAGCTCACCGCTTATCGGACAAAAACGTGGTGGAGCGAATATCTGAAGAGGTAGGCTTAAGGAAGGGGAAGATAAATAGAGATAAAGGCTCTACTTAAACCAAGTGAATAATCAGAACTTCTGCTCGGAAACTATTATAACGGGACACATAAGTAATTCATCAGACTATCCAGGAATAACAGTCTTTTGGCTGGAAACTGTACCCTCAGGTTAAACTGTTTCAGAACGTAAATCTTCTAAATCGCAACAAGTAGATTCTGTGACGATGAGAATGATTAATCGGAACACATTCTTGGCACCCATGGGGCATTAATGTATGCCAGGAACAAAACTCTGGAGACATATCAAGTGCTTGGCATGGAATTGTCTCCGAGCAGCATCTTGAA
Source organism: Sarcophaga variegata (assembly GCA_932273835.1). Taxonomy (NCBI): domain Eukaryota; kingdom Metazoa; phylum Arthropoda; class Insecta; order Diptera; family Sarcophagidae; genus Sarcophaga; species Sarcophaga variegata. Next base: position 32,384,402 of record OW026359.1, on the reverse strand, counting down.
ATTTGTCAGGGCCTTAGGCCTGGGATACCATTTAGAGTACATATAACGTACTTACGCTGTACTAAGGCATCTCTTTACAACAATAATAATAACAACGTCACAGAGACTATTAAAAAATAATGACACAAGACAGATATATACTGGGGCGTTCCTAATGGAATAAAAACTATGAATATATTAAATAAAAGTGAAAACATTTAAGTTTCTTGGATTTTCGGAAAGAAGCTATTCTTCACAGTAAGCAGCTTAGCTCTGATGTTGTATCAAAACAATTCAAGAATTTTCTAAGAAATATTGTTTGCGGAAACATTTGATGCATTCTCTAACCCTGATTTTGTATGGAAAGAAATCTGTGCTATCTATTGCCATGCCCTATATCTACTGTATATTTTTGTAAATATATCTGCATGTGTAGCCAACCATGCCAAATAACAATTTTGATACGTTTTTAATCCATTTGTTCTCCCCAGAGTATTACAGACATGATAAGGTAATATTGTATGATTGCTTGATAAAAAAAACTTTTTTTATTCGAAACTAAATAAAAACAAATCTTTGAAATAAAATGTAAAGAAAAAAATACCCTCCTGTCATTTGAGGATACAGTTGGACATTTCTAATTTCCATAACGGAAGTAAATATTTTATCGTTGAAATATTTTTGTTTTTCTTGATTTTTGTTTTCAAATGGTAATGAATTAATATGCGATCAAATAAGGATTTATAACATTATTTATATATGTACGAGTATGTACAAAGGTTATACAAAAATATAAAAAACATTATTTTACTTTATTTTGTGTAGCGAACAGAAAAAAATAAAATCATGAATATTTCATAATGTGAATACCGTAACCACTATAACACAGGTGTGTGTTTGTGAACACAAAATGGATATACATACGTGGGTCTATGAAATGAAAATATTTTTCATATAAATATTAATTAACATGATGTGATAGGAGGCCATGATCCAAACTTTCATAATAAATTTATAATAAAATACATACATACATACATAATTGGTTATTACAACCCTTCAGTCAGGATTACGACCTAGTTTCTTACACCACTTATGTTGTGTGTGTTAATTTTATACATGAGTGGTGGGATCTACAGTTTAAAGTCCACTCCGAACGAAAGATTTTTGGGAAACTTTTCATGGCAATTTTATTTATTTTTCAGAATTTTTGCCAGAAATCTGCTGAGAGGAAGTCGCCGAAGAAATACTTTTTTTGTATTTGGTTTGATGTCTGGCCTGGGGCTCGAACCTTGGCTTTACGTCTAATAAGCCAACACACTACCTACTAGACTACGGCGACTTTATAATAAAATAATAATCGAAAATTACGATTTTTTCTGCTGAATTTATTACACTGCCGGAAAACAAATATAGACCAGTTATTAATACCAATAGTTGGCATATTCAATGGTCTAGTTCGTGTGTTACAAAACAGGTGGTAATCCCTTGGCAAAACTAGTTATTATGCAAAATTTGGCTTGAAATTTTCCATGTTTCTCTTTCTTTTAATCAAACCTGTCACTATAAGGCCAGTATCCGCTTTCAAATGTTTCAATTATTGACAATACAGGTCCAAATTAAGGATTATGTTACATGAGAGCAGCTTACTCACTAATTCCATATCAATATCGGCAAATGTCCAGAGTGATCGAATGAACACAGGGTAGACATTTGAATAGTGATATATTCCACATATAAAGGAAGCTGGGAAGCTTTTAAAGAAACATACCCTATATATCACTATCTTTTGCTACAGTGTAACTATCTACAGAGCATTCCCTATGATATTAAATACCATGTTTCCTTACCATCTAAATGTAAAACAAATTGTATCTCATTTTCTTGTCTGCAAATGGTTCCTAACTATTGTTTCAAAGACTACCAATAATTTTGCCAGCACTTCATGAGTCTGCCAACAATAATTTCGTATCTTTTGTCTGACATACATGGTATGTCAATTTCATAACAAAAATTATTCCATATAAAACGTAGTAACAAATGGAACAACAGGAATGAGTAAAAAATACGCTGCATCTGAACTTTTTTTAATTGAATAAATAAATAATAAAATGCACAAAATTATGCTTTATTTCCACAAAATGCAATATTTAGGAATCATTGAAATTGGTTTCAATTCTATTGGTAAACTCGTGTAAAGTTGCACTTTTTTTGAATGGACATCGCCTAAGAATCGCGTGTAGAGAACACCACAACCCTTTAGTCATGGTTACAACCTAGTTTCTTACACCACTTATGTTGTGTGTGTTAATTTTCTACATGAGTGGCGGGACCTACAATTTAAAGTCGACTGCGAACGACAAATTTTTAAGAATCTTCGCATGGCAATTTTATTTACTCTCAGAGTTTTTGCCAGTTATCTGCTGAGGGCAAGTCGCCGAAGAAATATTTTTTCATATTTCGTTATGTTGGAGATTGTTTACCTAGTATTTGAACCGTAGGGCCTCAAGTTTAATAAGCCAAAACATTACCTACTAGACTAGAAAACTGTTGTACTGGATTTAAAAAAGTAAGGAGGCTTCGAAATTGAAACAAAACGGGGAACTAAGAAAAACAATACATATGCAGACCACAATAAAGTAAGTTAACCAATCAATAATACTTTGTCAAAACACTTCGGGTAGAGCAATAGACCGAAAAATGAAATACTTGCGTTGGTGGTCATAAAGAATTCCATCGTAAGACAAAGACAGTTGAAAATGTAGGAGACAGAAAAGGTAAAAAACTATATGGAGGCAAAAACAAAATTATTCCTTTAGTGACCACATTTCAGTAGTCGTTTGGTAAATTTCTCAGATTAAACATACATACATAATTGACCATTACAATCCTTCAGTCAGGATTACGGTCTAGCTTCTCACACCACTCATGTTGTGTGTGTTAATTTTATACATGAGTGGCGGGACATACAGTTTAACGTCGATTCCGAACGACAGATTTTTGAGAAACTTTTTCATGACAATTTTTTTTACTCTCAGAGTTGTTGCCAGAAATCTGGTGAGAGAAATTCGCCGAAGAAATATTTTTTCATATTTCGTTTTGATGTCTGACCTGGGGTTTGAACCGTGGTAGACTATGGCGACTTCAAATTAAACATATTGCTATGAAAAGGATACTCAAATCAGTCTGCAGGTACTGTCACTAATAGAAAAAATTAATGCACACAACATGGGCAGTGTCAGCAACCAGGCTTACGCAACTGACAATACGGATTGTAATGTCTAATTTATTTGTAGTTTTCTAATAACAAACATTCGTAATTGTAACTGCCTTAAACGACGCTATAACTTTTTCAATTTAATAAAAATCTCCGGGAAAAGGTCTACATACAGTGGTGTATGTAGACTTTTTTCTTTGACTGTATGTATGTACAAATTTAGTAACGCACTCCTTAAGTGACAAATCGTTTACTTTTCAAAATGCCATATAAGTTATTAAAGACACAAACCATAACCTAATAATATACACAAATTCGAACGCCTGCCTCTATTTCCATATACCCACTTATACGACACTACGAGTATACAATAAATAAATAACTTTAAACCGTATAATATATGTACATTTATATGTAGTTGTCTAAGCTATGTAACCAACATACATATTTCGTTCTTTGTATATGTGTTTATGACAATTTTTGTTGCCTACTTTTTTCATTTTGATCTGTATGTCACATGCTAAAGAGCATGCTTTCATTGTTATGTGCACAAAGCCAATAGAAAAACAAAAAATCTATTTTCTACTCTGAAGATTCTTATGCTCTTCTTCAAAAAACGTAAACACAACGTGAACTGTTATATACTCTACGATTAGTTTTTATTTATCTTAAACACACACATCGTTAAACGTTCCATGCAACTTCCGGCAGTTCTCCTTTCACATCCCTTCACTTTTTATTGTATTTGTTTACCGAGTGCTTGTATATTGTAATGGATGAGAGGAGATTTTAACTGATGATTCTCACAAAGAATAGAAAAAAAAGAAAATACAAATACAAAACTAATACAAAATAATACTTATATAACGAGTATAAAATCTAAAAGCAAATAACAGAATATATGATGGATGAATACTAAAAAAAAACAAATAAAAACAAAATGAGAAAAAGCTTTACTTTTTGCCGGTTGTTAAGGAAAAGCTTTTTGGAATTTCCCCATTTTTTTTATAATAAAATGTAAATATACAGCGGTAAAAGAAATAATAGGTACACAATAAAAATTTAAAAAAATTAAGCCATCATATAGGCTTTTCCAATAGTGTAGTTGCGCTCTCTTGTGTGTTTTGTTAGTCTGCGTAATTTCTCTGCTACCTTATTCTGCATTTCCTACTTCCTCTCCTTTTTCCCTACTACGTTGTACAATGGGTCAACTGGACCTCCGGTTACTGTACTTGTTTTAGTTGGCAAATATACGTCCTCTTACCTAAACCTAAACCTCGGCTTGTTGGGTTGTGTCTTATTCTCCATAGAAAGTCTGTATCTTGTACAAACTACCTCAACTGTTTTCAGTGCATTCCTCTGAAATGAGTAATATCCGGTATAGTATCATCCCCAAAATACTGGGTCCTCGTTCTTCTGAAAAATAGGCAATGACACAAAAATGCTCCAGCGAAAAAGTAATTGGGAAGGAAAATTAATAACTTTAAAAGCCAGTCTTCCACCATGGTTGGTCAGCGCAAGGACTACATACTTTATGCAGGTATACTCATCCAATTTGCCCGATAATGTTAACCTCCGGCGATAAAGAAAGTTGGTCTTTTACAAACACTTGCCAACTAATGGCATTTCCCTTTCGCTAAGAAGATCATCTTGCTCTGTGCTGTATCCAGATAAGCAACTTACATACTTACATAATTGGTCTTTACAATCCTTCAGTCAGGATTACGACCTAGTTTCTCACACCACTTAGGTTGTGTGTGTTAATTTTATACATGAGTGGTACGACCTACAGTTTAAAGTCGACTCCGAAAGAAATATTTTTGCGAAGCTTTTCATGGCAATTTTATTTACTCTCAAAATTTTTGCCAGACATCTGCTGAGAGAAGGTCACCGAAGAAATACTTTTTGTATTTTGGTTTGATGTCTGGCCTGGGGCTCGAACCCTGGCTTTACGTCTAATAAGCCAACACACTACCTACTAGACTACGGCGACTTCAACTTGTAGCAAAAACTCCGATGGTAAATAAAATTGCTATGCACCCCATAACATAATATGCTTTAAGGATAAAGAAAATAAAGCAAAAATTGTATCGTTCAGATTATAATATTTCATGTTGGAATTTCTAAAGAATTTTATTTGTATTGTGACACATAATGAGGGAATTAAATGAAATTCTAGGAAATAGCATCACTGCATCAGTAGCAATTATTTTAAATTGTGCACATTATAAAAGGAATTAAGTACAGAATACATATCACACAATATTAAGAAAAATACTATTTTTAAGAGGAATTAAGTTAATTGGTTGTCATGTGTATGTGACTATTTAGAGTATTTTTTTTCAGTTAATGATGCATTAATTATTTAATTTATAGTGATTTTAATACATAAAATACATATAAAATAAATCAATTTATAGTGATTTATTAAAAGAAATTTATTCTGGAGTTATTTATACAATGTCATGAGTTTCTGATTTATAATCTCGTCAATTGCCGTTTTAACTTTCTATTGTAGTCCACTTTTAAGCCGCTTAGCTCTTATCACTGCAAAATTTTCGAAACAAATAGAATTGCATGAATAGAAAACTGTTAAAAACACAAGAAAAATAACGAAAATTTAAAACGATTCTAAACGATACAAATCAAATCTGACTATACTCTGTTAATACATTTTCTCATTTTCTTTTTTCATTCTGTGTTATGGTTATGAACATTGATTTCTACGAAATTGCCTGGTAAATTCAACTGAACAAATAGACATACAAACGTTGTATTATACTGAGAAATCTATTCATACACCCCCAGGCAGACAGACAGATGTACAGCACAATATATCGATGGTTTTGAAGCAGGGCACAATAAAAAGCGTTATGTGTGATGAGACAAAGTCAAAACGAATTGTAAGGAACACTAAAATTATACTCCAAATACATAGTAAAGTAAAATAAATGGAAAGTAAATCAATTATTTTCCTGAAGGCATCGGGATCTATCGCATAGAATGGCTGTCCCCTGTCGAGCACCATCAAACTCTATAATTTTAAGAAATGCTATGCAAAGAGACTTATAGTCGCCGTACTCTAGTAGTTAGTGTATTGGCTTATTAAGCTCTAGGTCGTTGTTCGAAACCCAGCTCAGACATTTCGAACAAAACGAAATATGAAAGAAATATTTCTTTGGCGACACTTCCTTTCAGCAGTCTTCTGTCAAAAACTCTCAGAGTAAATAAACTTGACATGAACAAGTTTCTCTTAAAACTATAGTTCGGAGTCGTTAAGTTCATACTCATGTATGAACTTAACGCACACAACATGGGTGCTGTGTAATCCAGACTAAAGAGTTGTAATGACCAAATAAGACTAAAAGTAATAAAGTAAATAGTAGAAGTAAAACAATTGTTTTGTCGTGGGCATCGGGCCATGTCACAGCTAGTGGAAGTGCTATGCAACGAGACCGATAGTGGTCGTACTTGAATACTTAGTGTATTGCCTTATTAGGCACGAGTTCATGGTTCAAAACCCAGCTCAGACATTTCGAATATATGAATATATAAATATGAAAGAATTATTTCGTTAGCGAGTGCCTTTCGGCAGTCTTTTGGCAAAAAAAAAACACTCAGTGGGTGCTGCTGTGAGAAGATAGGTTGTAATCCTGGCTAAAGGGGTGTAATGATCAATTAATAAAGTTAAATAAGTATGCAACTAGACTAAGTAATCAAGTCGAATACAGAGAGTAACATGTGGATCAAAGTTGATAGTAAGAGTGGAATAGTGGTATTCAGATTCAGAATATAAGATTTGGAATTCATGGGGAAAGTCGCTGGTATCCACCAACTGCAAATTTACACCAACGAGACGTGTGTTAAATTCAATTTGGACAGACAACACTTAGTTCTTACGAGTTTACTCGAAATTGACACAACCTGCCAAGGCAAGTTAAATCAGCTTGACAGGGGGATATGGATACTATATCGTGTAAGCCGAAAGATGCAGCTTTTGGTTTATGGGCAGGCAAACGTTTTTTTTAAAACACACCTAACAGTCATTGGAGGAAGCTAACATTAACAAAACATTGGAAAATGGCACACAATGCTATTAACTCGATGAGAGGCAAATTTGTTGTATATTTAATCACACATTTTGGAACACTGGTCGTCATGACCATGCGATTTGACCATGCTAGAGCATTTTTGCATGGCTACGTGATATCACAATTCTAGCCCTGAAAAACAACAGGAGTACACTATCTACGGCATTTGTGGCATAATATTTAAAAAATACCTCCACACGTAAATTTTACTTAGTTTATCAAAGTTTTTTTGGTTCTTTAGCTTTCCTTATAATTAAAAAGGATTTTTTCAAAATATATTTTAAAAAAATCTTATAATTTTTGGTTCTTTTTTTTAACTTTTTTTGTTATAAATTTTACACAGTTTAAGTATATAAGAGGTAAGCTTTATGTAAATGAGCGTGTACATAATTTATTCGAAACATTATTTTCGACCGGCTGAGAAATATCGTAAATGAATGCATATGAGCCACCTGTTGACTTCTCTTTCTTTACTTTTAGTTCCTCTTTTTCTTTTTAAAGAGCAGCAAATTCTTAAGTCATGGTAATTACCATTTTTCTACTCTATACTATCGTAGAAGCTGATGTATGGCATGATAGCACTTAAAAAAAAATGTCACAACCCAGAATTTCTTATAAAACTTTTTTTTGAGTCTTATAGAGGATGTGTTCCGGTTGTTAAGGAACTGACAATCCACGTACTTATGACAACTTAAAATATGAGAGGGAAACTTTATACTTTTAGTTAAATAATCTGTTCATTGGCGTAAACTTTAGATTAGAATTTCTGCACACAAAATAAACTCTGTAGCGTTTAAATTATGATTGCAAAGGGACTAGTTCAAGTTAACTCTTCTAAAGACCAATTCTGTGGTCTCTAGTCATAACTGATCAACTCGAAAATGCATTAGCAATACAGTAATATTAGATCAAACAGGTTATGTTAATGACATTGTAAGAGAAATGGAAATTTTACTAGTCGCCTTAGTCTAGTAGGCAGTGTGTTGACTGTTCAAAGCCAAGGCCAGACATCTCCAACTAAACGGAATATGAAAAAATATTTCTTCGGCGACTTGTTCTCAACACATTTCTGCCAAAAAATCTGTAAAGTAAATAAAATTGCCATGAAATGTTACTTAAAAATCTGTCGTTTGTAATCGACTTTAAACTGTAAGTCTCGACACTCATGTATAAAATTAACACGCGCAACATATTTGATAGGATACAGAACTCAAATTGACTTAAGTCGACTTAGGGCCATTATTACAACTTGCCCTTAACTAAAGGGAGGATTTTAACGGGCAAATAAATTGTTTTTCATTATTACAAGTGGACAATACGGTAGAAGTGAGCGTTAAGCTGAATGGAGGATCATTCTATCGGTAACTTTTAAAGTTAAGTTTATGTTTGAACTTGCCATACATATATATTATTTTCAATATGGCAACTTAAAATATAAACAAAATTAGCATACAAAAAAAAACGAAGCCCGTCGTTGCCACTGCGTTTAAAAAACTTGTTTAATTGAGCAGTGTTATGTTATCTGGTACTGCCATATTTTTGAAAAAGTTAACTTTATTCTATCATTTGGTTGTAATAACGAAAAGAAGTTAAACGTGACTTTAAAGTTCACTTTAGCTAAAGTTACCTTTAACTAAACCCAACTTTAATGGGAATTTGTAATAATGGCCCTTAGACTGTTAATGCAAAACGACAAACTAGCAGAGAACCAGTAAAATTTTGCAATTTAAGTATTGACCGCAGTATAGTGTAATATCACCAGGCGCCATGTCATGTGGGGACTGATAGATATCCATTACGTTTTCTAACGTTCATGAACTTGGCTGCCCTGATTCTGATTTTTTGAAATGATGCATGTAACATCATTAAACCTTTAGTATTGCACAAAACTCGCCTATTATTTTGTAAATTTGTCAAAAGACTTTGTTAAATTGGCAGCCGCCTTAAAGTACATCTCGCCCTGTGCTTATAGCTTTACGATCTAGAGCTTACGATCCACTCCAAGTGCCGCACAATGAGAGAAAAGATATTTTGTGGTCTCCTCTTCTTCCTCGTCATTACAGCTTCAACAGAAGTGCTTGTGGAATTTTTCCCTACTTGGTTCGATGTATACATAGTATGAGTCATTCGTCGATTATAAGATTGTGTTTGGTATCCCTGTGAAGCTAAGAAGACATTGTAAGATAATGTTAACTGTTACGAGATCATTAATTAAAACAGTAAAGAGCCTACTCGAATCATTTAATTTCAAACAAAGCTTCTGACAGGATGAGAATTGGTCGATCGTGTGATCCCTTCAATCTTCAGAGGACATAGACTACTCGCATATGCTGTCAATACTTATGTGATCGATTGAACATTGCAAGAAGTGTTTCCTTGATGTGGTACAAAGGCATACATACTTGCGCAGGCAGATAAAGCTGTTCTTGAAGTCTCCGAGAGAAAAATGCTTTCTAGGCCTGCGTTGGAGGCGGCGAGTTTAGGCTTTGAATGAATCGCGAGCTTTTTGGTTCATTTGGCAAATTAAAATACTACGTCTGCGTTGGCATGGACATGTCGGGCATATGACTGAAGATACTTTGATAGATCCTGTATATTCCCGAGTAAAAGCACAAACAAGGAGGACCAAGATTTTGATAGAAAGATCATGTTGAAGATGATGCAAAATATTGTACAAAGAATGCATGCGATCGAGTCATCGAAATCCAATCATATTTAAGAACTCAATATTTGATTTCATAAGTAAGAGGGCCGTACAACTGTAGTAAAACCTTTTGTTTTCAGTGTAAATAAAATATGCCCTTTAAGCTGTTGAATGTACAGCAAAGTTTTCCAAAACCATTGCCTTCAAATCCTTTAGAATTTGTTTCTTTCTTTCTTTTTTTAATTCTTCAATTATTTTTCTTTGCACAGAAAACAAAGAAGAAGAAGAATAAGGAGGAACACCTTAAGCCATTTTGCGTTTATCTTCCTTTTGCTGAGAAAACAAAATGAAATGAAAACTTTTTATAAACGAAGGTAATGATATAGAACGAACGATAAACAATAGAAATCTCTCTCTGGCATTAGAAAACTTTTTTAAGTTGGCAAGACCAACAAAAAAGGAAAAGAAGAAAATTTAACAAAAGCTTGGAAAAGTATTTTGCATAGAATTCATAACTGTTAAAAGTTATTTCCTTTTCATTTCATTTTATTTTAGACGCAAATCTTTTATTTTCGTTTGTTAATGTGATTTAGAGATTGTGTAATTGTGTAATTGTGTTGGTGTTGATGTTTGTGTGTAGCCTTGAATTTTGTTGTTGTACTTACCGAACTATTAACGTTGCGTTTGGTGGAGACACGACGATGAAATATTTTTGCCGGCTCAGTTTCAATTTCCGATTCAGAAGATTCATCTCCCGGGCTAATGGCAATTACCGGTATGGGTATGGGTGAAACACTGCCCGAACTGCAAGTGCTGCTCAAACCACTGCCACCACCACCAACACCACCTCCACTGCCAGGCCGGCTGCCAAAGCCAAAGCGTGTAAAACCTACTCGTACATCTAGGGTAGTCGATGAGCTGCACGCAGCTGAAACATTAGCCTTATTTCTAGTAGTTGTAGTAGTAGCAGCAACATGTAGTCTTTGTTTAGACATTGTTACCAGGTTTAAAGTTGGGCCACAACTTTTCTTTTCTTTTAATTTGTTATTTTAAATGTTGTTTTTTTACGAATGTATGTATGTGCTTGTATAAGTAAACGAGAGAGTATAAGAGTCTTGGGTAATTATAATTAATTTGATTTCATATTAAATTCAAGACAATTATTTATATTTTAAATAACTTTCCGGGTTTTAATTTTCTATGACTTTAATTTTAATACTTAATTTTTATTTCATGGTTTTTTTTCACATACAAAAGAAGGCAGTTTACAATTGTATTTCTTTTTTATTATTTATTATAGTAAAAAACCTTTGCGAAATGCTTGCTTTTCATAGAATTTAATGGTATGTTATGACATAAAAAAATGGAAAAAAAACAAATCACATGTACTTAATTTTCCGGATCTTATTTTTAGGGTACACTACAACGCAGACTTGATGACTTTAATTTTAATTTCTTGTACACTTTTTTGTTAAGAATTTGTTGTTGATTTTTTGTTGTTTTCTTGATATTATAATCACTAACTATTTAATAACTAATTGAACTTCATTTTAATTTAGAATTTTATGTAAATTTATTTATAAATTATTTACTTTATTTTTTAAATTTTACGTATAAAAAGATTTTTTTTTTGGAATAAAAAAGTTTACATTCTTTTGCTTTAAACACTTCTAAAAATCCTTAACATTTATTTTTTTTATAATTTTTTTAAAATAATTTAATTAAATTTCATTTTATTTTTCTACATTCTCTCTGCTGTCGTTTACATTTTGCCAGACCGCTATCCTTACTGAGCTTACTATGCTTGTGTGTGTGTGCTTAATAGTAGAGTATTATTTGATGAGAAACAAACCATAGCAACAACAGCAACAGCAATATAACCGAACTTGAAATGAACACTTTTGCACACACATACAATCACATAAATTTTTTTCCAGGCTCTTTTTAACAAATTTTTTGTTTCGTTTCTGCTTCTTTTGCCATTGCTTTGTGCTGTTATCCTTAATGCCTGTAGAGTTTTGTATTGTTATCGTTATTATAAAGCTGCGCGTTTTTAACATTTTACCGTTTTATTTATACCACGGCAAAGAGCATAACAAAACAAAACAAGAAATAATAAAAAGGGTTGCCATTGTGGCATTGATTTGCAAGTTTCTGAATACGAATATTTATTTGTTCAGGTCATCAAAATAGATTTGTTTGTAATAAAATTTCATCATTTAAATATAAACATTTAGGTTGAAACAAGAAAGAGTCACTTGAAGCTAAAGCCGAAGACTAATTCTAGACTGCATATGTCTACAACTTTAATTTTCTTGAGCAAATTTGGTCGTTTTTTTTTTTTTTTTTGAAATCATCATAATCATAATAGCCTCAATAAGCTGGCATAATATTAAGCGCTGATTGTTTTACTAAATAGTGAGAATAAAAATGAAACTCGTATCCTTGCAGTATTGGCCAACTGCGGTATCAATCTCATTTAACTGGTCTAATAAATTGGCACGCTATTGACCGACCATTGATTATTGAGATTTCTATGGATCTTATTCCAAAATGTATTTGGCTACTAAATCCATCACAATTTTCCTTAGGCAGTCATACTTGAAAGCTTGAATTTATTGTTCAGTGAGGTCTCATTGCATTGCCACACTACCATCCATTAAGCATAGTTGTCTCTACGTTATTGTTGTATATTATGAGCTTGGTTTCACAAAGTTTTGTCGCACAGAGTCGACTTTAAACTGCGAGTCCCGCCTTTAATGGATAAAATTAACACACTCGACATGGATGGTGTGAGAAGCTAGGTCGTAATCCTGACTGTAGGCTTTTAATTGCCAATTAAGTTAAGTAAGTTATGAGTTTGATTACATACATGCATACATAATTGGTCATTGCAACACTTCAGTCAGGATTACAACCTAGCTTATCACACCACTTATGTTGTGCGTCTTAATCTTATACATTAGTGGCGGGACCTACAGTCTAAAGTCGCCTCCGAACGACAGATTTTTTAGAAACTTTTAATGGCAATTTTATTTACTCTCAGAGTTTTTGCCAGAAATCTGCTGAGAGAGAGTCGCCGCAGAAATACTTTTTGTATTTTGTTTTGATGTCTGGTCTGGGGGTTTGAACCCTGGCTTTTCGTCTAATAAGCGAACACACTACCTACTAGACTACGGCGGCTCCGTTGGAAATCAGTCAATATTTATTATGCCATATGCATCCCTAAAAAATCAGTTCAACCCACTACTGATTAAAGTTTCGTTAATGGTTACGAAAAGGCGTTCGCATTGCGGTTAAGCAGACGATTGTGAGCAAATGCGCGCTACTCATACTCTAATCATTTCAAATCAGAGAGGATACTATTCAATACTGGAAGATACTAATGATTGGCATTATAAATTTTGAACCTCTAGTGTCAATTGACGGTGTCTTGCTTAAGATTTCAGCAGTCGAGTTCATAATTTCTAATAATGCACTGGGTTTGGAACAATTGTGACAACATCTGACTGATTTCTAAATGTTAAACGTCTAATCTAAGTACGGAACGTGGATAAAAGAAATATTGAACCCAGCAAACATCCCTAAATCTCGAGTTTTTTGATAACATTTACTTATCTGTTGGGCTTACTTGGTAGCCAAGCAACATTGTGTGCTTGTTAATGTGATGATCAGCCGAGTTTTTTTGTTTTCCTTGAGAAACATTGTATTGTTGGCAATAAGTTCTCCAGAGACGAAAGAGAGGAAGAAACCACTCTTCACCTAATGGGACTATGCTCCGAGTTATAATGCTGAAGAAGGAGACATATGGTACCTACACCTTGATGCATAAGATCTCACTGATCTGTCTTGGATAGCCAAAAAACTCTGTCGTGATTCCATCAAAGACTTGGTCAAATGAAAAACTGGGACATCACAATAGGTATAAATGAGTATAAATTTACCAAGTCATATCAGAGTTATGTGAGGTACTAAAGAGAGAATTGCTTTTATAAACGTCAGAGATGAAGCTGATTATATTGTAGGAAGCTGAAAAGCCTTCTACAGGTAGAGAGTATAACAACATATTTAACAATATTTTTAAAGCCTATGGCAGCTCTTTTGTTTCTCGTTGTTGTTTAGCAAACTTAAAAAATTCTGGTGGTGTTTTGTAGGACTTCTTTCCCCCTGTGTTTACACCAAAAAATAACAATAAAAAGGTATTCAAAGAAGAAATTAAAAAGGAAAAACGAGAAAAAAAAACATACAAAAAAGCATACAAAAAGGAAGTAGAGATGAAGTATAGGATAAGAGCTAAAGGTTCATAAACCCTTAAAAGCGAACCAATGACTTTCGGCATTTGATGTTACGCACACATACAAAGAACAATAAAAATGAAAGAGAATAAAAGAAAATAGGGAAACACCCTTAACAAATGACAACAACAATTAAAGAAAACTCTTATGTCATGTTGTTGTTATCTAAGGATAAAAGAATCACAACAAAATAGCAAATAGTTGTAGGCACAGGATAAAAACGATAAGAGTGTGTATGTATGTGCTGTATCGATGCGTATACACGTTTATAATGTAAACAAAAATTTTGTGTGTGATTTTGACAACAAATTTTATACATTTTTTGCGGTTTTCCAAGTGTCATATTTTTAATAAAAATTTCTTGTGGTTTTATGACCAGTACAACGGGATAGCATTTCCGTATTGCTTTTCCTTTTATTAAAATGTGCTGAGAACTGAATATAAGTTTACTCAGATGACTAAGTTTCAATTGAATTATGTGGTTAAGCAATTTTACAGAGTTTGGATGAAATAACAAAAACAGAGATTTGTGGATTTAAGATTTGTTTTGCTTCAGGTGGCATAAAAAAATACTTACACGAGAAATAACACAATTCAACAATTTGCCAAACATAAGAAACGTTTATGTTTGATAATACAATTCGTTTATTGAATACTCAGACTATGGTCAGATAGAGTAACATATTTAAGTTTCACGCTTGTTGACTGGAAATATAAACATATGAAAGCAATACTAAAAAAAAATAATTATGGGAGATGTGTTGAATTCTACAATTCTATGCAGCCAATATAGCAAGAGAATGGCTGAGGTTATACTAGAACTCCGAAGGCTGGAGGAACGGAGGCGAAATTTGATATATTGTGATAAAGCTTTAAAGCTAACCAGCCCTCCACCAAGTAATAGCTTACGGCAGTCCCGCGGAGGGAGAGTGGTTGAAGAATAAAGGAGGTGGGTTTAGTACGTAGGCATCAGATGAATTTTATCTTTCGAAAATTCCCACCTCCGGCTCAAGGCAAAAAAAAGGTACAATCCTGCAGTCAGTTCAGATTACAATCTAGCTTCTCACACCACCCATGTGGGGTGTGTTAATTTTCTGCATGTGTGGCGAAAACTACAGTTTAAAGTTTACATATATTTGAGAAACTCTTCAGGGCAATTTAATCACTTCCAGAGTTTTTGCCAGAAATCTCCTGAGAGGAAGTCGCCGAAGAAATAATTTTTCATATTTCGTTTGATTGGGGTATTCTGATCTGGGGATTGAACCATGGCACGAAATAAGCCAACTTTACCTACTAGGATACGGAGCCTTCAGTTCATTGTACACATGTCAAATACAATTTATGAAGATACGAAAGCAATAAAAAGAGAAGATTTTGTACACAGTTTTAGGGTTTTAACAATTTAATAAAATATTTAACAAATAACATTACTAAGCCATTAATTATTTAATAAATGCATAATGAAATAGTATAAGAGTATAACTTTACAGCCAATTTATATACAGTTTAGTTTCAAACTTATTTCATAAGGTTTACTTTATGATATCCTTTTTATTGTCTGTCTTACAATCCATAGTGCGTGTGCCAACTTAAGGTGCCAAACGTTCATATACCCAGCCATTTTCACCAGCATGCGTTAAGGTATTGTCAATGTCCTAAAATAAGAAATCAAATAAAAAATTTTAAATTAAATTTCCCTTTCTCTTCAGGAACTAATGTACCTTTTGAACATTTTCTCCCTTTCTAAACACAATACGATCATGCAAACGATCTGTTTGCCCTTGCCAAAATTCAATCCGTTTCGGTCTTATCAAATAACCACCCCAATTGGGCATGGGCACTTCCTTGTCGTCACCCAATTCGGCTTTGATTTTCTTTTCAATTTCATCTAAATGTTGTCTTGAAGGTATTTTAGTACTTTGTTCCGAGGCCAAAGCGCCAATTTGACTCGCTCTGGGTCTTTGATGGAAATATTTTAGAGAATCTTCGCGTGCAATTTTCTCAGCACAACCTTCAATACGTATTGAGCGGCGTAAAGGACACCAATACAAAGTCATGGCTACGTTAGGATTAACAGTAATATTGTTGGCTTTGCGACTGCCATAGTTGGTGAAAAAGGTAAAGCCTTCATCGGTAATGTCCTTCAGCAGAACGAAACGATTTGAAGGACAGCCGTTACTGAAAATAATAAAAATAATTACTTGAGTATTTTCAATGCCATAGGCCAGCATATTTTGTTCGATCATGCCTACATATCTAGAGTACTTGAAATCTTAAAAACTTGCAATGCATATGATACATACATAATTTTTACATCATTTGTCATTACAACCCTTCAGTCAGGATTACGACCTAGCTTCCCAAATCACTTATATTGTGTGTGTTAATTTTATACATGAGTGGCAGAACCTACAGTTTAAAGTCGACTCCGAACGACAGATTTTTGAGAAACTTTTCATCAATTGTATTTGTGCTTTTCTAAACAATCTCATACTCTTTATAAAGTAACCTCACAGGAGCTATGTCCTGAATATATTGAATATACCTTCTGAAGGCTTATATTCTAGCTCAAAAGATACTCGTGAGTTTCCTCACAACATTGTATTGCGGGACCAAAAAGTTCGCTACTGTGCCAATATCTGTTTTAGAAGCATACCAATACAATAGAAAGGTCTCTTCTTTAGAACTGTAGTAGTTCCTACACTACTCATCTTGTTGTGAAGCATTTCCTAAAATTATAGAGCATTTTGCTCCTGCCAGTGGGATATTCAAGTCAGCCAATCGAATTATTAAACCACGAAGTCCCCTGATTAATCTCGTATTACAATTGTCTTAAAACTGTAGTCTCCACAGGTCTGGCTTACCTACATAATTGGTCATTACAATCCTTCAGTCAGGATTACGATCTAGTTTCTCACGCCACTTATCTTGTGTTTATTAATTTTATACATGAATGGCGGACCTACATGGCAGATTTTTGAGAAACTTTTCATGGCAGTTTTTATTTACACTCAGAGTTTTTGGCAGAAATCTACCGAAGAAACATATTTTCGAATTTCGTTTTGATGTCTGTCCTGGGATTTGAACCTTGGCCTCACATCTAATAAACCAACACGCTACCTACTAGACCACGACTTCACGAGCATTAGTTTAGTATATTACAGTATATTAGCCTGAAGAGCAAAAATGTTATCTTCATGTTCAGTTTAACTGCGTAACAAATTCTGTATCGTACATGCCTAATAAGTGGCCCTTGTAGATGTTAAAAATTTCTTGTATACTTTATAGCGTTCTCCTATTCAAATCAGTTGCTGTGTAGCACTTAACAACTCTTGATTTCTGCTTTTTTGGTTTTTGTTACCTGTCCACTGTTGCTATACAAGCGGCATTTGGTTCTAAAATTTCTTCCGTTTTCACTGCAATTTCCATCCATTCACGAAACAATACAATGGGATCCTTTACTTTTATATTTTCCTCTAGGAATGCATCCTTTTTCTCTTTATATTTCATGCGTAAGGCTTGAAAAAAAATATTAAAATACGGCAACAATAACAATTTCATTGTACTTTGTTTTGTTACGAAAACAATTTTCTTTTTTACCTGATAAATTTACACTTGACGACATCTTTCGCAGCTGTACTAAAAGCCTCACTAATGTTATCGTATAAGAAAAAACAACGTCAGTT
Organism: Sarcophaga variegata; assembly: GCA_932273835.1. Lineage (NCBI taxonomy): Eukaryota > Metazoa > Arthropoda > Insecta > Diptera > Sarcophagidae > Sarcophaga > Sarcophaga variegata. The sequence continues at coordinate 32,366,490 of OW026359.1, read as the reverse complement.
GTATTAAATCGTGTTGTATTTTTATAAAAAGACAGAAGAATAATTGCAACAAAATTAATCGCTTACTTTTCTTTTATAATAATTTAGTTTATCGAGTAAATGCGGTCAACTATTTGAGAATAAAAACAAGTTAACGAAATGTGCTGCCATACGTTTGAGTTGGAAAAACGCTAAAAGTATTTAGCAAAGGGAAATTTTACAATCGTATTCATAAAAACTTACAACAGTTTTTCAAACCTTTATTAAGCTAAATTTCCTTAAAGTTATCTTCAATCACAATCACTTTCTTAATAAAGCCATTATAAATCTATTGTAGGTTTAAAGTAACTCTAATTTAAAGTAATAAACACTTACAACAGATTAATAAGCCTATGTTAAGCTAAATTTACTTAAAGTTATATTCAATCACAATCACTTGCTTAATAAAGCCATTATAAAAATATTGTAGGCTTAAAGTAACTCTAATTTAAAGTAATAAATACTTAACAACAGCTTATAAGCCTGTGTTAAGCCAAATTTCCTTAACAATTATTTGCTTAATAAAGCCATTATAAATCTATTGTAGGTTTAAACTAACTCTAATTTAAAGTAATAAACACTTACAACAGCTTAATAAGCCTTTATTAAGCAAAATTTACTTAAAGTATACATTATACAAATGTATAATCAATAATACGATATTGAGCTATGTTTAGAGGGAAAGAAACAAAATATAATGAAACAAATGAAGAGAATCGTTCGATTTCACTATTTAACACGCTTTATTTACTTTGTTTTATTCATAATCTGGCAATTTAATTTTTTTAGCTTTTACATGTTTTGTTTTGTTTTGTTTTGTTATTATTTCGTTTTGACAAGCGCAATCTTGTCTCTACCATATGATGGCGAAAGCTTTTTCTTATCAAGAGCTTTTGCTGGTATACAACATGTGTTGCGTTAAACCTATATTTGACCGCTAGAATATCAGCTGTTTAGCAGTACTTTATTAGTTGTGTATTTTAGCCGTTATCTTATCTGTCACTTTAATTTCTTTTTTTAATTATGTCTTCTGTGAATTCTTTTGAAAATATGTTGTTTGTAAACCTCAAATACGTACTAACTACTCAAATTAAGGAGGCATGCGTTTAGCTAAATTGGGACATAGAAGACATTATTTAAAACGTAAATGTTCTTAGAGCCATTATTACAACTTGCCGTTAAACTTGAGCTTAGTTAAAAGTACCTTTAGCTAAAGGGAACTGTAAAGTTACCTTTAACTTATTTTCGTTATTACAACTTACAGATAAAATAAAGTTAACTTTTTCAAAAATATGGCAGTGGTGGAGCAATGTCGATAACACTGATCAAATTAAACAAGTTTTATTTAAACGCAGTGGCAACGACGAGCTTCTTTTTTTTTTTTGTTGTATTTGCTCACTTCGTTTAAAAAAAATATATAATATGGCAAGTTTAAACATAAACTTAACTTTAAAAGTTACCGGCGGAATGATTTTCCCTTTAGCTTAACGCTCACTTCTACCTTATCGTCCACTTATAATAATGAAAAACAATTTATCTGCCCGTTAAAATCGTCCCTTTAGTTAACGGCAAGTTGTAAGTTAATCGTTGAAATTCTATTAACGGGAGTTTTCATCTAAAAAAACAAGCTTTAAACTTTAGGTTATGGTAGGTACGTACACTGAACAGGCTGAAAACTATAACAGTTATCTCCTTGGCTACACATTGATAATCATGGAGACATAACGAATTGTCAATAAAGATAGCTACTAGGCTGCTGAAAAATAAATTGCATTTGCTCATACCAGTATCTGACATTACCATACACATGGCAGTCCAGTCCAGTTGAAGGCGATACTTGCCAGGAACCTCTCCGCAACCTTGTAGGGGTTATGCTTCCACTGAACGATTGTTGACACCAGATCTTCCATTTTGTATGACATCCATGTTCACAGGCCTTAACGACCATCAACAATGAATCGAAAACATCCATGTCAAGGAGTGAAAATCTGGAGCTCTTGATAACCTAGCAGATGTTCAGGTAACAGGTATTCTGCTACACCGTTTAGAGATGGCTTAATCTGACGGATGATTATATGTATCTACAGAAAATATTTGGCCAATTCAAAGCGTTGGCTGAACTACAAAATTCATAAGAAAATCAATTTGTTTGCAAACATAATCCCCTTCAAGCCTTCTCCACTGTGTTTAACATTTCTCAAATGACTTTGCGCCTTGCAAAGAGCATGATTTGACAAGATCGTCAATCGTTGAAATGAAATCCCTTTCCGCCGAACCACTTCTTCGGGTTTTGAAGCAAGATATATTTACCCCTACATACATACTAAGAATAGAGTGCATAATAGAACAATTGGTACCATAATTTATAGATTTTTGACGTGGAAACTGCATATTCTTTGAATTACTGTGAAGGAACGTTTTTTGTGACCAAATATGGTATTTTTTATTAAATTTTTTTGTTAAATCAACCCAATAAGTTATCATAACATCTATCATTGTCATAATATCTATTCCAGAAAACGATTGCCACGATCACTATGGCCGTTTTTTCTCTCACATGTTGTGATGCTTCCATGTTTCGTTCACGGAGTTTTGCAAATTAAGAGACTCTATTCTCCCACAAAATAATCAGTATAAATCAGTGAACGATTTTCCTCACCACTACATACTTACATACATAATTCGTCATTACGACCCTTCAGTCAGGATTACCACCAACCTTCTCACACCATTTACGTTGTGTATGTTAATTTTATCCATTATTGGCGGGACCTATAGTTTAAAGTCGACTCCGAACGACAGATTTTTTGAGATTCTTTTCAAAGCTATTTTATTTACTTTCATAGTTTTTACCATCAATGTGATGGGAGGAAGTCTTCGAAGAAATATTTTTTTATATTTCGTTTAGTTGGAGATGTCTGACCTGGGGTTTGCACCGCGTCCTTATGTCTAATAAGCCAATACACAACCTCCTCACCGCTAACATTACACCCAATACAAAAATCGGATACATTTTTACAAAGCCGAGCTTGTGGCGAGCAACGACATATGGCAACTCTATCAACCCAGAACTAGCTACTGTAAACCAAACACCAGCTTTATTGGAAAAATTTGTCGACGAAGCTGAAAGAAACAGTAAAAAATAGAACAGATCTGTGAATCTCTGAAAATGAACACAAAATGCTGAAAGTATCAATAGGGTACTAACTCATGTCTAGGAAAAAATGGTGTGAACATGTGTCCTGTAATCAGATCGCCAGAAGAAGCTTCAACTATTGAAATTTGATTATTTGGCATCCTAACATTAAAAAGTTTGATTTTGTTTTCTAAATGCATCAAGTTTTAACTATGTTAACAATTGAGTTGCTACTCAATTGCGATCTCTTTTTTCGACGATTTTTAACTGTCAAGTCGCGTGAATGCAATCACCACAGTCAAATATTCTACTTGCCAACGCCAAGTCTAGCTTAAATGCACCATCACTTTCTGCTTTCGAAGCAACTGTGCTACTGTGCTTCTAACACAGCAACACTGACTGCTTTGACAAATGCATTGACGTTTTCTGACATTTAAGAAAATGGTTATAAAAGCAAAGAACAGCAAATAAATGAGTAGACAAAATGTAATGTGATGAATATAAATGAAAACAACAAAACAAAAAAACAACAGTTATTAATACAAGAGAAAGGAATTTGCTAAATACACAGATCTGTGAGTGTGTATGCACGAACGTAAATGATTGTCTCATTGCTAACTGTTTACAGGCAAGGGTGTATGTGTGTGTGTGAGCTTTAACGATAACCATGTTTATTATTTGGCAGAGCTGCCAAAAAGGACAAGAGCATGGAATAAAGCAAAAACAAGCAACAAAGAAACAAACCCAAGCAAAAAATTAGAACACCAAGTAGTATAACAAAAATGTTTTGAGATTGAGAATGAGTATGAGTAAAATATAAATGCATACATACATATGTACATACATATACACTCCAATAATGACTGGCATTTGCTTATAAGGGATAATAAAAACAAATATTAAAAAAAATATGAGAACAATGACATGACAAACACTATGACAAATAAGTAATAGTAGTAAAAAGCAATAGGCTGCTGGTCGTTCGTGAGGTTAGTTGTAAATGTACGCAAAGGAATAAAAATTTTATAAAAAAAGAAAAATAGAAAAATAAAGAAAAAAAAAATACACATGTATACAACTGAATATAAATTTAATTGAGAGCTAAAATAAAATTAATTATCAGAGGCAAATTAAAAGAAATAAAAAGAAAAAAATTAAATAAAGGAAATGAAAATGAAGTAGAAAAAATTGGTTAACGAAGTGTCTAATGAAATGTTCGATTAAATTGCAAAAGAATATTTAAAGTGATAAATAAAACAAAGAAAAATAAAAAATAAAATAAACTAAATTTATACCCTTTAGTTATAGAATAAAAAAAATTAAAGCGCATACAATATAGTATACATAGAGATAAAAAAAAATATATTTTAATTTCGACCTGATTTAATACAAAAAGCCAAAAGAGCACAAAAAATATTGTACCCGTTGAAGTACATATAATAAAAAAAATATATTTTATAAGCCACAGAAAAATACAAAAAATAGGAAAAAATACAAATTATTAAAGCAATATTTATTAATTAATTAATTTAAGAATTTTATATTAATTGTGTTTAAATTTAAAAATTTAATAAAAAAAAATAATTTTTTTTCCAAATTTTAATATTTAAAAAAAAATCTCCTTCAACCTTCTTGTTGTTGTTATTATTATTGCAATTTGTGTTGTTGTAATCTTTATATATATATAATTTATTTTCTTAAATACAAATTAATAATTAATACTAATATAAAGTAATTGTTTGTGTATTTGTGTGCCTATATGCCCATTGAGTGCCTTATATCCTTTGATAACAATACTCAAGGTGTTTATTATGCTGGTCAAGAATTATCTGGCATTGTTGATCTCACAGTTGATACAACAAAACGTATTAAAGGTAAGAAAACAAACAAACAAACAAACAATCAAACATATAGACGAGTATACGATAACAAGAATATAAAAACAAAAACAAAAATCAAAGAAATTAAACTTAAAATGAGGAAAAAAAATAAAACTCACATCATGCCTCAATACATACAGTAGGCAATGAAATTTTTTTATGTTGCAGGCCTATGCCCTAAGCCTAATAACTAACTTCATTGGATTTCAATTTCAATTTCATTTATTTCTTAATAAATTTTGCAAAATTTGATATAAAAAAATGGAGAAATGATGAATGAGAATTTCCACATATTTGGTGTAAAGATCATCAAACTCGGTCTAAAGAAGTTAGTAATAAGAGACCGAAAGTGCTTGTCGTTGCCGGTGATACTCTGCCCAAAGTCGTTGTCAAAGATATATGGACCGCTGAAGCCGACCAGCACAAAATCCACATCAAACGTTGACTTTTTCGGGATTCGAAAATATTGCTGCAGTTGTTAAATGCTCCTAAGAGCTTTCAGCAAATACACGTCATTGTCTATCATCGTTTACTCTTAGTTCCTTTCGCAGTTGAACTTTGTATGAGTACAGGCCCAAGTCAGGACCTGCCTCATATTCTTCCGCACACTCTAAAGGACAGCGAAAATGTTTTCGGCAGATGTTGTCTTTCGTCGACGCACGGGTAGAGAGCAAAAGCGCTCTAAAGAACTATTGGAATTTGATCCCCTACCATCGGAATTATGGCGGAGTTTATTACACTTATTTACTTAATTGGTCCTTACAGTCGGGATTACAACCATACCACATATGTTGTGTATATTAATTTTATCTTTGAGTGGAGGGAGCTACAGTTTAAAGTCTGCTTCCAATGACAGCTTTTAAAGCAACTTTTCATGGCAATTTTATTTACTCTCAGAGAAATCTGCTGAGAAGAAGTCGCCGAAGAAATATTTTTTTCATACATACATACATACATACATACATACATACAGTAAGACCCCGCTTAACGCTACTCTGCTTAACGCTGCTCTGCTTAACGCTGTTTCAGTATTACGCGGTTGTATTGGGATTCCTCTTAATCGCTCACTGTGTTGATACTTGTTGAATATGTGTGCAAATGAAACGGCCATGCTATAACCAAAAGCGGTGCACTATAATGCGACTGTATATACTATGTATCTTTTTCAACGCTCTTTTGTTAATCTGTCCAGAATAAAGATTCCAACAGTATTTTCCGAAATCGCAATCACAGTATGAACGCATCTTTCCTGCGTCACAGTTGATTTATTAGTTGCCTCGTTTAAAGCTGTTTCGTTTAGCGTTGGCACTTATTAAGTCGCCGTGGTCTAGTAGGTAGTGTGTTGGCTTATTAGACGAAAAGCCAGGGTTCGAGCCCCAGGCCAGACATCAAAATAAAATACGAAAAGTATTTCTTCGGCGACTTCCTCTCATCAGATTTCTGGCAAAAACTCTGAGAGTAAATAAAATTGCCATGAAAAGTTTCTCAAAAATCTGTTGTTCGGAGTCGACTTTAAACTGTAGGTCCCGCCATTCATGTATAAAATTAACACACACAACATAAGGGGTGTGAGAAACTAGGTCGTAATCCGGACTAAAGAGTTGTAATGACCAATTATGTATGTATGTTATGTATGTACTTATTGCAACGAATCCCCCGCGTTAAGCGGGGTCTTACTGTACATAATTGGTCATTACAACCCTTTAGTCCGGATTGCGACCTGGTTTCTGACACCACTTATGTTGTGTGCTGCGTTAATTTTTATACATGAGTGTCGGAACCTACAGTTTAAAGTCGATTCCAAATGAACGATTTTTGAGAAATTTTATTTACTCTCTGCTGAGAGGAAGTCGCCGCAGAAATACTTTCTCATAATTCGTCTAGTTGGAAATGACTGACCTGGGGTTTGAAACATGGCATCGCGCCTATTAAACCATTACACTACCTACAAGACTTCTTCTTCGATTTTTCTTCTTACACAAAACGTACATTTTATTATTAATAGCTGGACTACCAACTTAACGTGGACTACTACAGACAGATTTTACAAGCATTTTTATGCCAAAAATTGCTGAGAAAGACTCCCCAAAAGAATTTTTTTTTTGACAAAGTTAGAGCCAAATTTTAGATGTAAAGCTTTCCATGAAGTAAGCCAACACACTATCCACTAGATTACTGGGACACGCATAGTTACAGATGACATATCTTTAATGGCACTCTTGCGACTTCCAAGTCTAAAATCGATCATATTCTTAACCATTTTCGGACATCGTCTGTAGATTGGACGCGAGTGAGTCATTGACATTTAGACTTTACGCTTTTACATCCAAAGTGCTTGGTCTATGGTCAAAGGAATCTGAATCTGACAAATATCATCAGCCATCTACAAAAAAGTAGATTGTCTTGGAAGTTAAAGAGAAGAGATTAAAAATCAAAAATAAGAGAAATCGTTTGAGACCCTTAGACCTCAATTTTACCGAATGTTTTTGAAGTCGCCGTAGTCTAGTAGGTAGTGTGTTGGCTTATTAGACGTAAAGCCAGGGTTCGAGCCCCAGGCCAGACATCAAAACAAAAATACAAAAGTATTTCTTCGGCTACTTCCTCTCAGCAGATTTCTGGCAAAAACTCTGAGAGTAAATAAAAATTACCCTGAAAAGTTTCTCAAAAATCTGTTGTTCGGAGGCGACTTTAAACTGTAGGTCCCGCCACTCATGTATAAAATGAACAACATAACATAAGTGGTGTAAGAAACTAGGTCGTAATCCTGAGTGAAGGATTGCATGACCAATTATGTATGTTTGAGATAGAAGAGAGCATAATGCTACTCACAAATTAAGACTGAGATCATCCGATAGAGTTTCACTTGTAATAACCCGTATTGAAATATCCCTAGGGAAGCTCAAAGCAAAGCGAGAGAAGTGAGTACCCATATCGAAATAAATAGTTTCGGTAAAAATGTATTGCATGGTAGTCTGTTGCTCATGCTTTAGAAACGTCTAAAAGCGTAACCATGCTTCGTCGCTTCTTTCGGCGGACGAGTTACACATTTTGAATAATAACAGGTCATCATTAGATTGAGCCTTACGAAAGCCGTAGTGAAAAAATACCCACACATACAATACAAATGGTTAGCTTCACTACTTATCGAGCAGTGCTGAAATAACGTATGCCCCGAAGTTGTGCTTATATTGAGATTCGTAAGAACTTCTTTACTACCCGCTCCCAAGAGAGTAAATATACCAGGCAGAGCTATTAATTGCTTTTCATCTGACCAGTGAGAACTATTTGATTCATAAAAGAATCATACTAGCATGACCAAAAGGTATTATTTCCTCTTGAGAAAGAGCTTTTGTACTGATGTACTGAGATACTGCTTGACGGAATGGAAACTTGAATTCTGTGCCACAAGAACTCCAACTTTACTTTAACTTTACTACTCCAAGTCTACCAGAACTCTGCAATTTAACTATGACTCACCGTAAATTTTATGATTTCTAAAAGACATACGATATTTTGTTGCAACCTGTATCCCCTCATATTATCCTTAAAGGGAAGTACAGCAAAAAAAAAAACAGAAAAAAAGCAGACAGAAATATGCTTATAATTATAATATAAAGTTTTGCCTCAAGTATGACTCAATGTATCAGGATACGATTTTCAACATTTTCCCATGAGAATATTTTTTTTTCAATTTCCCTTCAATTGTGGTCATGCTATCTTGTATACTGCAAATGAGTAAGAATTTCATTAACATGTTGTATCGTCATCGTTAATTTTAATCAACATTTTATGGAAATTATTTGCAATTAAAAGATATTTTCGAATTATTCGTACGACTATTGCATGTTTTTTTTTTTTTTATTATTATCTTTATTAGAAGTATTTATAATACTTTTAAAATACAATTCATTTTAATTACAAACATCAATTAGGTAAACCCTGATCAAAATAAACATGTTTTATAAAATTTACTATTTTCTTTCTAAAAATATTCATGTTTGCTTCATTTTTCACATCAGCCGGCATCATGTTATATAGATTCAATCCTTTACAGAATAACGATCTCTGCATTACACTTGTGTCTGCTCTTGGTGGTCTAAAATCTAAAGCATTCCGTAGGTTGTAGGGTTGAACTTCTCCAACATATCTTATTTGTTCGGTTATGTATTCTGGTGCACATCCCATTTTCATTTTCTTGATAAAAAGTATTGTGTTTAGCTGCAATCTTTGTTTTATATTTAACCATTTCAATGTGTCTAACATATATTTAATCGATGTAAACCGGTTACATTTTAAAATTGAGCGCATAGCCTTATTTTGTAATTTTTGTAGCCTATTTATTTGATGGTCTGAACAGCAGGTGAATAATATAGTTGAACCATACTCAAAGTGTGGTTTTATCATTGTGTTGTAAATGTTAATTGCAGTTAATATTGACACTTTATTTCTTATTCTTTTAAAAAACCCAATTTTTTTACCAATTTTTCTGCAAATATATTCAATGTGTTCCTTAAAATTTAAACATTTATCTATTAAGAAACCAAGATATTTAATTGTATTTACTTTCTCTATAATAACGTTATTTATCTTGATTAATTTGTTAGTCTTCATATTAATTTCCATTAATTTTGTCTTGCTTTCATTCAATTTTAATTTGTTCATTTTTAGCCATTTATTTATATTATCGATATCTTTATCTAAGTTTTCATAACACAATTCTTCTGTCACCGCTTCAGTAAAAATCAACGTATCATCAGCATATAGGACTATCTCACAATTCTCCAAGACTCCTTCAATGTCATTAATATATATTATAAAAAGAAGAGCTCCCAATACAGACCCCTGTGGTACTCCGAAATCGTTTACAATTGGATCAGATATTATTTTGTTGACATTAGTATATTGTCTGCGATTCGTTAGATATGATTTAAACCATTTTAGCTCCGTATCTTTAATTCCATATTTATATAGTTTTTTTTAACAATATATCTCTGTCTATAGTTTCAAAAGCTCTTTTGAAATCGTTATTTTTTGTTATTAAATTATGGAATTTTTTATTAAATTATTGCAAATGTTTTGCTTGCAATTTTTAACAGAACATGTACGTGAACGTGTACGTGGAGAAATCCATCCATGTAATACCCTACCATGGAAAATAATTTAAGTTTTCTTTTTGCCAAAAAAAATGTGCAAGTGATTCAAGTGGAATGCTAAACACAATGCTCTTGCAGAGGTAGTCACTTGCTTGTATGGGTCCGCCATCTAACGGTTTTTTTCAACTAGTGCTTATTTCGTGAATGGTAACACTTAGCTCAAGTCTGATTTGACAGATAATTAGTTTCATCCTTCCGCTGAACGAATATGGTTGTGTATACGCTTGAACAACGTTGGGAAATATTGCGACATTACTTTGAAAATCATGGTAATGTTGCAGAATATGTGCGAAAATTTCATACGGAAGAAGAGAAGCACCGTCAGCTCCGTATGTTCGTTATCTTGTGAAAAAAGTGAAAGAAACTGGCATCCTCATCGATAAACCAAAGCGTGAAAAGCCAACAACAGACCGTACACCCGATAATATTGCTGCTGTGGCAGAAAGTGTGCGTGAAGCGCCATCAACAACAATTCACCGTCGTTCTCAACAATTGAAAATTTCGGAGACATCATTGAGACGAATTTTGCATAAAGACCTTGGTATGACGCCATACAAAGTCCAATTGGTTCAGGAGTTGAAGCCAATTGACCATCCAATGCGTTTTCCCTTCGCTAAGTGGGCCTGCGATCGAATTACAAAAAATGCCGATTTTGGCAAAAAAAAATCATCTTTTCAGATGAAGCTCATTTTGATCTTGGCGGGTATGTAAACAAGCAAAATTGTCGCATTTGGGGCACAGAAAACCCGCACGCATACATTGAAAAGTCGACGCACCCAAAACGAGTCACTGTTTGGTGAGGATTTTGGTCCAGAGTCATAATTGGGCCATTTTTCTTCGAATATGAGCAAGGAGTGGCCATTACAGTCAATGGCGATCGTTATCGGGCCATGTTGAACGAATTTTTGTTCACAAAAATTGAATAGGAGGATATTGGCAACATTTGGTTTCAACAGGAAGGCACTACGTGTCACACAGCCGAAGCTACACTTGAAGATCGCATTATCAGCAGCAGAGCTGATGTCGTTTGGCCACCTCGGAGCTGCGATTTGATACCGTTGGACTATTATTTGTGGGGTGCCGTCAAAGATAAGTGTTACGCCAACAAGCCAGAGACAATTGACGCTTTAAAGGACAATATTCGTGAAGCCATTGGGGAAATACAGCTGCACACAATCGATAATGTGCTTAAAAATTGGACCGATCGTGTAGGCTACTGCATGACCAGCCGAGGCAGTCATTTGAACGAAATTATTTTCCATTATTAACCGGAACGATTGTACTTTCAAATAAAAAAAGAAATTTGAGAAAATATTCAGTAGTTTTTTTTTAAAGCATTTTAAAAAAAAAAAGTTTTTTGGCGGACCCAATATTTATATCGAGTTTACCTGAAGTCGCCGTGGTCTAGTGGGTAGCGTGTTGGCTTATTAGACGAAAAGCCAGGGTTCGAGCCCCAGGCCAGACATCAAAATAAAATACAAAAAGTATTTCTTCGGCGACTTCCTCTCAGCAGATTTCTGGCAAAAACTCTGAAAAATAAATAAAATTGCCATGAAAAGTTTCTCAAAAATCTTTCGTTCGGAGTGGACTTTAAACTGTAGATCCCACCACTCATGTATAAAATTAACACACACAACATAAGTGGTGTGAGAAACTAGGTCGTAATCCTGACTGAAGGGTTGTAATGACCAGTTATGTACATATGTTACCTGGTTAATCGTACCTTTGTTATAAATGGAGAAGCCTTACTAATGACAACAGTGCAGCCAACTCTATTGGTTCTTTAGGCCATCATTGCAATATGGATTATGCCTTACTGTTTTAGCGATACTACACTATATTGAGGTGCAAAAATAGAGGGGCTTGTTCCCTTAAGTTATATATTTTTCATGTCTCTGTCTCCCATTCGAAATCAATTGACCAGGATTAAATCGTTTAATGCATACGTGACAATTCTCTCTTTAGCTGCCCTATCTTTATGTGAATCATTCTTCCTTCAATGCTCTTTCCTGTAAATAACAAAGTAAGCAGATGGAAATTTGATCGAAAAATAATCATCAGCGGTAAGGCCCATTTTTGGAATAATGAGTATGTGAATAAATAAAAAAGCTACATGAGATTTAAAAGCGTTCAATGCATAATGAAAAACTATGTGGTGTGGTTTTTGAGCTGGAGGCGCCTGCTGTTCTTATTTCTTTGAAAACGTTGGTGCAGACACATCACTGTTGATAATTACCAACTTCTTTTGTCCTAATTGGTGTGACATTGGTCAGACATTCTCAACAAAGCGAAATGTGAAGAAATATTTGTCCGGCGTCTTTCTTTCAGCAGATTTCTGCTAAAAACTCTAGTTTCTAAAAAAATCTGTCGTTCGGAGTTGACTTTAAACTCAAGGTACCGCCACTCATGTATAAAATTAACACACACGACATAGGTGGTATGAGAAGCTAGGACGTAGTTCTAACTACAGGATTATAATGATCAATTATGTATGTATGTATGTGTGTATATGGATCACATGGTCTATTGGTATGGTTTTCTAAGCTAATGCTTAAGAGCGAGAAATGGTTCTACAAGTTTTATTTCCGTGTTATTATAACGGTTGGAACATCTGTTAAACTGTAGAATGTTTTGTTTAAATTCCCCTTTTTGTTTATTTGAAAATCTTATCATTTTAATCAATCTTAATTTGTGCCCATCATTAAAACATTTTATATGCATTGTAGTACATTTTTTATTTTATTTTTGTATTCGTTTTGCACATATTGTATACATACGTACATGCCATATACGATTTTAAAAAAGGGCATATCTTTTTAATTGTAAATTTAGAAACTATTTGTTATCTGAGCAGACGATTGGTCTTCTATAGAAAGTAGTGGAATGATAGAGAAGCTGTAAACTATAGTTCGTACAGTTCTCAAGAAAATATTTCTACGTGCTTTTCATATTTCAATAATTTAAGGAATCTATAATCAACGTCCAAAATAATTTGTTAATAGAAACACGGCCTTACGTGAAAATGTTTCGGAGTATTGTGTTAAGTTGTTGTAGTTGTGTATTGTAGTATTGAGAATCATTACTCATTGAATTCAAGTTCATCTCCAGAGGTGACATTGCTTGAACCTTCAGTGATGATTGTTGCTAATGTCATCCTCTTTAGTTAGTGGGGTTGGAATGTTGTCTGAATGGAGTATTTGGAGGCTGATTGTAGCTTCTTTCGATTTTCAATGTTCGCTGGAATCAGTACAGCATTGAAATAAAATGTTCAAGCATATGCCTACTAGAAATACTTTCCACCATTTGATAGTCTTATACCACCACATATACATACATACATACATACATAATTGGCCATTACAACCTTTAGTCAGGATTACGACCTAGTTTCTCACACCACTTATGTTGTGTGTGTTAATTTTTATACATGAGTGACGGGACCTACAGTTTAAAGTCGACTCCGAACGATAGATTTTTGAGAAACTTTTCATGGCAATTTTATTTACTCTCAGAGTGTTTGCAAGAAATCTGCTGAAGGGAAGTCACAGAAGAAATATTTTGTTCATATTTCGATGCCTGACTGGGGTTTGAACACAGGCCTCACGTCGAATAAGCCAACACACTACCTACTAGACTATGGCGACTTCATTAACCACTTATATCCCTTTGAAAATGGTATACTACTCCTCCCATGTATAGTCCGACATCTTGGGATCTATATTGACGCTTCTCGACCGCATGCAGTACAGAGCTAATTGTTCCATTAAAAGGCTATCCAACCTTATTAATTCCTTAAACTTCCGATGCAATGCGGCTTGACTTTTGCTATTTTATAGCCCCTTGATTTTGCGAAAGTTACATATTTGTACGTAGTACTCGTTTATCGCATGGAACACATTCATTCGTGGCCAGTGGATAGCAAAAAGCATTAGCATTCGCACTATCTGTATGTGAAATACACTTCCTACTGATATTGTTGCTGTAAAATGAGTTTCAGATCCATTCCATAAAAATTACTTCCTATTGCCGCTCTACTCTCTACCATAACATGCTTTCCTAGTTACAGAAGCCATTCAATAGAAGTTTCTTTTTTTTTTTGTGTAACAAAAACAGAAACTTTTATGAAACAGTCTTTTTGAAGAATTTTTAAGGTTATTTTAAAAACCTTTTTTCGCCATTTATCAGGTTTTTTTTTTTAGAAATAAACAGGATGTGGCCTTTTTCGAAATGCCATCATAATGTGTCGTGCATTAATTGCTTTTTTGAAGGTTCCTATTCATACGTTGCCATCCATAGTTTGCTGGTCATAATGACATTATAAGCACACATGCATAAGTCTATTTCATAGCGTGTGTATGGATATGAGTTACTTTATAACTGCTATAATAACAACAAACAGCATTTCCGCTTGCATTCGAATACACACAAACACAGAGACAAACACACTGTTATATTTGCATTTCCTTTTGTCGTTATTTTATTTGTTAGTTTGTTATTGTTGTTATTATTGTCATTTATGTTGTTGTTGTTGTTGTTGTCATTGTCATTTTGCATTATTATGACCAGTTTATCTATGATGTGCTCTGTATAATTATATCCTATTTTTAGTTTTTACAAAATTTTTGTAAATAAACTTTTATGTTTACATACATACATACGTACATATGCACATATGTACACCACATGTCTATGTGTAAGTGTGTGTGTTAGTATACTTTTTGGCAAACAGCCATTACTGTGACCACAATAGCATGCTATTGCAGTTAGTAAATACTAGAGTATCAGACTAGACACATACTCAAGACACCCTATTTAAAAAAAAACCCCCAAGACATGTACAAGATGTCTTAGTAAAAATAAAACTCTTAAGAATACAATGAACACATAAAGAGGTAACGGGTTTTTTCTTCTTCTTGTTTAAAATCATTGTTTGTAGGGGAACTGTTTAATGTTGAACTGATTGGCTATGCACGTATGTATACTTAATATTCATGGTACATGACCACTTATAGGGTCAGTATACACACACACGTGCTTTTAAATTTTATTTTTAATTTTTTTTATTTTTATTTTGTTTTTCTGTACTTGTTTTGTTACTGCTGTTTTTGGCTTTGTGGTCCTTAGAGAAGGATAAAGGCTCGCTCAATAATATACTCAACAGAGTAATGAAATTGCAGTGGAAAATTAATTACAATGTCAACATTAAATTGCAGTGGCGCCTAAATAGCACTTCATTTTTATTGTATTGTTGTTTAAAAGAATTTTATTTTCATTTTATTGTTTTATGTTTGGCTGCGTGTGTATACGAATAATAAGGAAGTTAAAGTTAGATAAAGTGGAGTACAATTTACTACAATTGAACAATTAATAAAATTTTTAGAAATAAATTGTTAACATAAACAGGCTGACATTTCCAATATATTGTTGGTAACAACAAATGAAATTTTTACAGTGTATTATGTTTACTTTCTTTACTAAAGAACTTATTGTCTAATGGACATTAGTTATGAGTCCGACAATCAGAATTATACTTTCTAGCATGCAGATCAATGCAGAACATCTTACACACTTTTACAGACAATAGACGTACTCAGCCTATGCACAACATTCAATCCATCACAAATAAATACACAATGGCGATCGAGGGTAAAAGCCAAGCCAGGCTATATTTTGCCAAAAATCAATTTAATACTTACACTATGGAGTTTAAACGGACCTGACTACCTAATTCGAATGGTCAGGAACAATTTGTTAAAGTGTATCGTATGCTACCTATCTGACAAGTATGATGAGTAAAACTTCATGGCACATGGTGTTCCTTGTGCGTTTTTTAGAACCATTATTGTAGCATGTGGTGTATGATAAGGTCGAGGCCATTATGATAATCGGGCATAAAATACATTATTGCGAATGGCGTTTCTTTCAGGATTGTCAGGATTTTTTCAGGACCACTACTGTTGGACGTGATGTATGATGAGCACAAGAGCGCAAAACAAACTGTTCTCATAAGCTGAAAGCAGATAAACAAAAGGCTGAATATTCCAGTCGTAGCCGGCAACATAAACTGCTTAAAGCCCATCAAATATTTGGGAATAGTAGTAGAAAAACTTAAGGAAGGTTTCAAATGCGTTGTTCCCAAATGTAGAGCAGCTAAGCAGAGAAGAGAGACTATTGCAGACGAGGATTATCAACTCTGTGTTATTTTACTATAGTCCTTCTTAAAACAGAGACCTTCTTAAGCATGTGAATCGTCATGTTATAGTCGTCGAGTTTTGTATCAGAAATTATAGTCACAGATATGATTTTGGAAGCATTGAGAAAAAATGTACGCACTGTTTGAAAACGAAAAAATCTCTACAATAACATTCCTATAAAGGATTCGGCTCAGATGAATTCAGACCCTTTAGCGAATAGCAAAAGTGATTGAGGAGGAAAGAAAGGTGAGGTTTTAAGGTACAATTTTACTTCACTAAATAGCCAAGTTGAGAACAAAAGACAGTCAATAAAAACCGTATAGCAGAGTCAGTAGAAAATTGTACACATCTCAGCATTATTATGTATGGACTTTATTACGACTATTGGTCACTCTAATAGACTGCCAAACGCCTGACATTATGATTTAAAAAAATCCTTCGTATACTACTTACCACAACACATTATAACCTTATTATTGAACAGTAGAGGTACTCAATTACTGCCACCAAATGAATTGTTGTACTACCCTCAACCTATATATGATTTCCCTATGAAGACGTAGCCATTTCTGTTGCCCCAACCAACTTCAGGATGCAGTGGTGTCAGTAAGAATAGATCGTCAAGATCTGTTTTCCAAGGTGTTACAATTTAGAGCAATCTCAAGAGGGGGCTTATATTATAACTTGTTCAGGCAAAATTCCATTGATTTTGAAAACGATTGTTTTTTTTTTGCATTTTAAACAATTTCTCAACCTTTTCTGTCATGTCACGTCTATTTGTTCTTCTTTTTTTTTGAACGAATAATAACTTTAACATCTAAGTCCACTTAACTTTTTTAAATACACTCTAGTGAACAGTACTCTACAGACGGTATTTATAACGGATTTTATTAATAAAAATTGTTCATATATTTTCAGCCATCCATATTACCGTTAATGGTTATGCGAAGATACGGTGGATAAAAAAGGGCTATCCACGTGATAATGAACGATCCATGTGTCGTGCGTATCGTTCGTATTTATCATCACGTTCATATGTACTGGGCACATGTGGTTCAACAACCTATATGGACTGGTTAGCTGGTGAATATTCATATACATTTCATGTTATACTGCCGGACAATTTGCCAACATCATTTGATGGGAAATATGGTCAAATACATTATGAAATAATAACAACAATAGATAGGCCAGGACGTTATCCTAAAGTTTTTAAATTGCCATTTACCGTAATACAACCATTAGATTTAAATGCCGATGCCATATATAAGGTGAGTTCTCATTTTGTTTCTCTTTTTCTTTTTGACTCTTATTTTTAATAAAAACGAAAATGTTTTTCCTTTTGTTTTTGTATTGATTTCAGGTCCCTTTAGATATTCTAGATCGTAAACGTTTTTGGAGTTTTTGCTGTCCAACCGGTCCTTTAACGGTTAAATTTTCGACACCATATTGCGGCTATGCACCGGGCCAAAAAATCCATTTCGTTTTATACATTAACAATGAATCCTCCATAGATATAACCGAATGTGATGTTAAACTAAAACAGGAAGTCTCCTATGAGTCTCATGATCCCCAGCATGAGTATCGTTATGATAAACATTTAATTGCCTGCAAAGAATTTGGCAATGTATTGCGCTGGAGCCGTAAAGTATATCGAGGCTATTTAGAACTGCCATCTATACCGCCGACATCGATAAAAACAACATGTCCTATAACAGTTAATTACGCCATTAAAATTATAATAAAACCAACAGAATTTCATTGGAAAATGAAACTAAAAGTACCCGTTACCATAGGCAGTGTACCTATTATGGATACAGGTGGCGGCGGCGGTGGTGGTGGTGGTGGAGGTGTTGTTAGCGGCAGTGGTGTTGGTGGTTGTGGTGGCACTGTTGTCCACTCTAATAATAATAGCATTATACGTGGCCCATTAGATGAAACGCCACCACCTATGACAACAATTACGGATGAGAATGGTGTTCTGGTTAACGAAGAAGAACAAGATCCAAATCAAAATTCACCCGCTATAATGGTGACTGACGCCAGTGACAATCCACCAGATTACGTTGCCATGAGTAAGTATACAATAACATTGCATATGTTAGATATGGTTAAGGGCGGTTTGCATGCAGTTTGTACTGCTGAATTTTCCGATTAGAATTCTCTGAAGTCTTTGCAGATACTATGTGAATTTATTTTTAAATTTGAGACCAGAATTCGTTACAAGAATAATTTTTATTTAAAATGTGCGCTCTAATATATGTAGTTCTCCAAGATCACGCAGAATTCAACTGAATCCTAAGAAATCTAATTAAATTGGAAACACTATAACGCTTCGCAAAATTAACTTTGTACACTCACTTTGAAATAGAGAGTCAGCTAAAGTGAGAATGTTAATTTCTCTCGTTCAAATCCGTTCAGATTTTCATTCAAGATAAGCTATGTACCTTCAGGAATTTGTCTACTGATTAAGGAATATTAATGTCAAGTATTGACCTATCTTGAAATCGCCGTAGTCTAGTAGGTAGCGCGTTGGCTTATTAGACGTAAGGCCAGGGTTAAAACCCCAGGTCAGACCTCAAAACGAAATCTGAAAAAAAAATATTTCTTCGGCGACTTCTTCTCAGGAGATTTCTGGCATAAACTCTGAGAGTACATAAAGAATTGCCATGAAAAGTTTCCCAAAAATCTGTTGTTCGGAGTCGATTTTAAGCTGTAGGTCCCACCACTTATGTAAAAAAAAATTAACACACACAACATAAATGGTGTGAAAAGCTAGGTCGTAATCCTGACGGAAGGGTTGTAATGACCAATTATGTATGTGTACGTATAACGTTTACCAAAATTAACTTTATGCACTCACTTTGAAATGGAGAGTCAGCTAGAGGGTGAATGTTAATTTTTTTCGTTCAGATCCGTTCAAAGTTTCGTTCAAGGGATTGGAATATTAATGTCAAGTATTTATCTATCATGACCATTTGTTTCTAATAACCGATCAAGAATCCTACCTAATTGTACACGGACGGCTTTAAATATGAAGACAGGTTAGAGTGGTCGTCTCTTTTCTAAAAGTAGACATTACTTCGGTCTGAATACTATAATATGGTTTGTAAAAATAACATAAACTTGGACAATCCACGGCCTTTAGGGCACTGAAAATTGCGTAACAGATGTGGGCTAAAGTATCACAAGGTCTATTATGAAAAATTGTCATAGCAGGCGAAATTTCGAGGACACTCTGATGTCACCCATATATAGATAAGACCATGAACTTTTTAAGTTCGGATATGAATGATCTGAGTAGTATGATGAGTACCCTTATGGATACGGTTGTATTGAAGCCACATAGAACATGGAAAGTAGAAATTACATCGAAGCGATAGGACACTTCCTATCGCGTTTTTTTTCCATTATGTCGATTATGACGATTCTCACACCACTTATGCTGTCTACGTTAATTTTATAAATGAATGGCGGGATCCACTGTTTAAAATCGACACCGAAATCGAACGATAGATTTTTGCGAAACTTTTTTTTATTTCGTTTTATTTAAGATATCTTGACCTGAAGTTTGGACCGAGGCCTCACGTCCAACAGGTCAACGGACTACCTACTAGACTTAGGCGATTTTACAGCATTATATCAATTTATTTCGTGGATAATATTTTACCAGACATTACTAATTTGAGAGGAATGGTTTGATGATATGAATCTTAATTGATTGCTATTTCTCAGACCGATTTGTTAGCTACTTGAAAGATGGTGTGCTGATTATCAATGATGATGAAAATAGGATATTTTCAAAATATTTCTCTCATTTTAATTTATATTATTTATGAACACAGTTCACCATAGGATGTTAATTTTGAGTGACTATTTAATTGATTCTAATTTGATTTTGGTGTGAGTAGCTGTCATAATTATGCTTTCTTTTTTTCTTAGTGCCCCCTTCCTATGAGGATGCTATGGCTTTAAGTGAGAAATTCTACGATGATACGGAATATATGGAAAATGTGAGCATGTCGAGCGTGGCAACCAATACAAAAACGGAAACTTTTAAGCCACGCTATCCCGTCTACTATGAATATGAAACGCCCATTATACCACCCGGTAGTGATGATTTTCATAATGAATCTGAATAATACTTATTAACCAAAAGAAACAAAACCTATTTTTTTACAATTTAAACAATCATTGTTTTTTAGCATAATCCAAGTAGTTAGTCCAAAAAAAAAATATTTATTATAATATATCGTATATTTTTTTACATAAAATTAAACAAAATATTTGGTATGTTTGAAAAAAAAATTAAAAAAAAATTAACACCAATTCTAAATTTGCACGCCTTTCAAATTAACTTAAAAATGCATTTGATATTGAACAAAACGATGGAACAAAAACAAAAAAAATAATTTACAAAATTTATAATTAAATTGTATTTAAATATTTAAAACAAAAAACAAAAAAAAAATATATATTTTTTACTAAAAATTTAAACGTATATACACACCTACCTACTCTAGCATAATTTAAATATTTTTTTAATTTTCTTACAAGTTTTTTTTTCTCTTATAAAATCTCATTAAAAGTAAATTGTTGTTTAAATGTTTAATTGTAAGCAATTAATGAAGTGTTTTTTTTGTTTGTTTGTTTGTGTGTAAAATTAAAACTGTTAATTAATTGTTTTTGTTTATTTGTTTTTTTCTATGCCAACCCCGTCTACTTTGTGTTTGTTTTTTTCTTTGTACGCTTTTCTGTGAAACATATACTATTATAGAGACCCTTTATGATGCCATACCAACACGTTACCATCAGCAACATCATCATCATTCTATGGTATTGCCAACGATGGATATGTCATCATCTTCGTTAGAATTACATCATGTGAAAACATTTAAGAATTTTCAATTACTGCGTTACATAAAGAAATAGTTAAACGTCCTTTTATACGACGATTATTATTCATAAAAAACCAGAAAACGAAAATGAAAGAACCAAACCTAAATTTCTTCGAAAAGGGATGTAAAAACATATAAAAAATCCTCTGTCCAAAATAAATATGAAAATAGTTCTTAACAATATTTTCTTTGTCTTAATTTATGTTTACTTTTATTGTTGTTGTATTTTCATTTCACTTTATTTAGTTCAATAGATAGTCTAGTATATAGAAAAGAAAATTTCTATTAAAACGTTAAATGAAAACCAAAAAAAACACCACAAAAAATTAAGACGATTATGAAGTTTAAGGTTATAATAATTGTATAATAAAAGAAGACAAAATGCCATTTATTTTTTGTGTTTTTTGTCCCCGAACTCGTTTTCTCGTCTAATTAAAGTTAAAATATTAAAAGAATAAGAAATCTTTGCTTGATTAAAATTCAAAATACCAAAAAAAAAAAAAAAAATCAACAAACAACAGTCATATAAAGAATTCGGCCAAGACGAATGCACTCCCTTTAGCAAATTGCAAATGAAAAGTAATTGAGACTTTGAAAATCGTTCAGGCGCATATTACATTCAATAAGTATTACAAGCATGATTTGCTGGTTAAGCAAAACAAAAACGTGTGAGGCTTTTAAATACGAATTAAATTCACTAAATAGCTGAGCCGGAGAAAAACAGCCAGTCAATCAAAATCGCACAGCAAAGTAAATTGAAATCGCATTTCTTTGCTGTCCAAATTATCCAATTCAGGCCAAAAGAATTTGGTAATTATCTACCTATAGTGCTCGCTGGTGACAGTGATGGCCTGCCCAATGTCTATCTAAATGGAATTTGAACCTAATACGATGCCAGATCAAAATCCAAAATCCAATCAAAATTTAGGAATCGTACAGCGAAGTAAGTTGAAGCACGCTAAGCATCATGGTTGGACCTTATTACTATTATCACACTATAACGTTAAACATTTTACCTAAAAAAATTTTTTTTTCAGAAATTATGAACCACATGATCACCTAAGTAATTATTTCTTTCTTAATGAATTACTGCGACCAGATGACTTATTGTACTGCCCTCAATCTAAATAGTGTTTCCCTATAATGTCTTGCCCAAATCTATTGTATCTTGCTGAAGGTTAACTTCGTGTCAGGAGCTTGATAAATGTTTCCTTCTGGAACACATCAACACCAAACACCTCCCAAGTACGCGTTATGGGCATGAAGCGATCCCTAGTCTAAAACTATTTGCTATGTGCCTACAATATTCAGTCGCCGCTAAATTACCCAGCAGAATTTTTGATTGTCTCAAACTAGTTTGGTTTGCTGATATTTGATTTCAACTAGTGTATCCTTTCAAACTCCTTTTTCACTTTAGATAAAGCTCCTAATACTGTCAATATTGTAGAAGTTCTTCTTATAACAAGATCATCTGCCTATTTATTGCCTCGAATACTGACATGGTCTATGATGCGAAATTCCCTATTTCCTCTGATCCAATGGATCAACTTATTATTTTCCTGGTTCTCTTCAGCAGAATGTTATCGAGAAAGCTGTCAATTAATCGTTTTGTCAGGTTATGTTGCCCTTTGATCGGTCTTTTATTAAACTTATCGCCCTTTATTCTAGCCATAGCCTCTATGGTTGTGATCTTTTCCATTATATCCTATGGACCTTAATTAAATAGAGTCGCTAAAGACACTGAAGGACAATTGCTAATTGTCCAGTACTTGTCACTCTATTAGATAATTATAAACTACACGTGATAATCATAATAGTACACCGGTACTATTCCAGTCAAGTGCTACACCAAGAAAAACGAGTTATTTTACTATTTTGACCACTTTGCTCTGCAATATATTGTGTTTTCTTTGATGTGTGAGGTTCGAAAAAAAAAAGAAACAACTTTAGACTCAACTTTCTATATAGAGATCGGGCCAAACATTTTTATAAACTAAAATTTAGAAAGTGATTTTAAAATTACAGTTGAAGTTAGTGTAAAGTTAATGCCTATTCTATGGCATAAGAATTCTGCTTATTTATTATGACTGAAAATATTGTCTCAAGCAATTCAATGACAAAGTTCAACGAAAATTAATTTAAATGCTAATAAGCTATCTTATAATCCAATCTTACTAACCTACTGAGATGTCAAATCATTTCCTAGTGTTCCAATGGTAAACTTACTATCCTACTAATTTTTGCCTGCCGTAATTTATGGAACTTTTTTCAACAAAGAGAATTTTCAATAGTTTGAACTGCCACAGATCTCGATAGCTTCGCTAATGTTCGGCTCTGAAAGATAGTCTCTTCAAGCTTAAGAATTTTATTGGATACAAATTATAAGAAAAACTTAAACACCCATTTTTTTGCTTCCGTCTAAATTCCTTGCATAAGTAGGGAACATTTTTGATCAAAAAATTGGTCAAAAAGTCCCTCAAGGAAATAAAATGCCCATTTACATGATTAATGCCCGTAGTCTAGTAGGTAGTGTGTTGGCTTATTAGACATATAGCCATGGTTCAAACCCAAGGTCAGACATTAAATACAAAATATTATAAAAATATTTCTCCGGCGACTTCTCAGCAGTTTTCTGGCAAAAATTCTGAGAGTAAATAAAATTTTAAAACATGAAAAGCTTCGCAAAAATCTGTCATATGGATTCGACTTTAAACTGAAGGTCCTACTGCCACTCATGTATAAAATTAACACACACAACAGAAGTGGTGTGAGAAGCTAGGTCGTAACAGTGACTGATGGGTTGTTATGACCAATTATGTATGATATTATATTGTCTCCACGCATTTGCTAAAGGGCATGACTAATAAAAAAATAAATAAAAAAAGTGAAAAATAAAATAAAAATAATTTATTAATTAACAAAATTAATCTTAAGATTTTTACCTTTAATAATTAATTATAAAAAATACAAAACAAAAATTCTTCCTTTTTAAATGTTAACAATTGCACAATTTATATACAAAAACAATTAAAAAATCTTTATTATAAAAGCCAATAAAAAATTAAAAAAAAAATAAAATTAAATAATTAAAAATATTGTAAGTCTTCTAAATTCTATTTATACTCGTATTATTATAAATTAAAAAAAAACAAAAATAAAATTTATATATTTTTTTCCCCTATACTTTCTAAGCCTTTAGCTGTTTAAGCATTATTGCACAATTTTTACTCTTTAGCTAAGCGTGTAATTTTTTCTCCCATAATTAAACATTAAATAGATGTTTTAATAACAACAACAAAAACAACAATTATGAAAATGAATAATAATAATAATACGAATTAAAATAAAATTAAAATTTATAAACTTTTATTAACATTAATTTTTATTTATAAAATTTGTTAAGAATCTTTTTCTTTCTATAGCTTGTAAGTTAAAACGAATGAAAATGAAACCAAAATATAACGGAAAAAAAATTAAATTTTCAAAAATTAAAAAAAAATAACTAAGTAATCAAGAGTTTTTTTTTAACAAAATTCCCTAAAAAATATTTCTCTTCCTCTTCTTGTCTACTCATAATTTTCAAGTGCTTGCCATCAAAAAAAGTATCTGGTTTTTCAGTATCGCTTCATATCTTCAAATTGAAATGAAATAAATTGAATCTGAGATATGGTCATATAACATCAATTGTATTCGAAATCTCTAAATTTCCATAACTCTGGCGTATAAACCAGGCTGAATTTTGACCTTTGTCAGGGGTTATGTTAGCTTTGAACACCACTGTGGTTTGTGACTTATGAAAACCTCACAAGAAAACGTCTAACGGGTTCAAATCGCCCGATCTTGGTTCACATCGCCACCATTAGCGATGGCCCTGCCCTCAAGACGTTCGTGCAGAATTTTCAATGTTGCGTTAGTTGTGTGGCAAATAATAACGTCCCATACACCTGCGACTTAAGAAAACATAAGAGAAAAACATATGATGGGGTTAAATTACACGATTTCGGTGGCTACTTCATATCACTTTCATGTAAGATGCCATGCCCTCAACGGATTTTCCAATGTGGCATGAGTTGTGAGATACGTAATGCGTCCAGATCTTTCACTTCAGGCCAAAATAAGTTGGCAATCATCGACTTATAAGGCTCGCTACTGAGGACAATGTCGTCCTCAATGAAATTTAAACCTATAGGGTGGGCTATCTATCAGTTTAAAGTTGAACCATTGGTTATTTCGAATCTGGCAATACTTATATCATTCTATTCTGTCACAAAATTCAGTATATTAGCTCCACTGAACGTAATGAATTGATTTACGCTTGAGCAACGTTGGGATTTATTGAAAATTTGTCTCAACTATGATGTCGATTTTGCCAAAAAAAAAAAATTTCTTTTCGAATGAAAAACTCATTGAAGTCGTCGTAGTCTAGTAGGTAGAGTGTTGACTTATTAAACGTAAGGCCACGGTTCAAACCACGGTTCAGGTTTCAAAACGAAACATGAAAAAATATTTCTTCGGCGACTTCCTGTCAGCAAATTTTCAGCAAAAAATCTGAGAGTAAATAAAAAATTGCCATAAAAAGTTTCTCAAAAGTCTGTCGTTCGGAGTCGACTTTAAACTTTAAACTCATGTATAAAATTAATATACAGAACATGTTTGGTGTGAGAAGCTACGCCGTAATCCTGACTAAATGCTTGTAATGGCCAATTATGTATGTATGTGTGTATATACATTAATAAGGAAAATTGCCACATTTTGGGCCAGAAAACCCACACGTGCTCTTACAGAAGCCAATGTACCCATTATGAGCGACTATTTGGTGCGGCTTGTGGAGCGGAGGCATCATTACCACATATTTCTTTGAAAATGAATGATTAATGGTGCAACCATTACGGTCAATGGAGACACTTAATTGGAGAAACTTCCCACACATGTAAATGGTGATGTCAATTGGCCGCCAAAAAGCTGCTACTTGACACCGTTGGACTATTTTCTTCAAAGCGCCGTTAAATAAAAGTGTTATGCTAGACAAACCAGAGACAATTAAGCATTTGAAGGCCAATATTCGCGATGTCATTGCCGAGATACGACCCCATACACACGAAAAAGTGCAGGAAAATTGGTCCGATCAAACGAGATACTGTAAGGCCAGCCGCGATAGCCATATGAATGTAAGAATATTCTATTTCTACTGAAGTCGTCATGATCTAGTGGGTAGTGTGTCGGCTTATTAGATGTAAGGACACGGTTCAAACCCCAGTTTAGACATCAAAACGAAATATAAAAAAAATATATTTCTTCGGCGACTTACTCTCAGCAGATTTCTGGCAAAAACTCTGAGAGTAAATAAAATTGTCATGAAAGGTTTCTCAAAAATCTGTCGTTGTATGTATGTATGTAATATTCTATTTCTAAGCGGAACAATTGTACTTAACAAAAAAATAAAAATTAGATATAAATACTCTATATGGGTATTCTATATAGGATTGTGCTACATTCATCAACTCAACTGTATTGGTGGCCATAAGCAAGATAATGGCTTGAGTTCTGTGACACCAATTTGCTAACCAAAGTAGTTGTTGATTACAAAACGTTACCAAAATCACATCTTAAGCATGCCAAAAAAAAATTGAATTTTTTCTTCTTTTTTTTTCGATTTTGTTTTAAAAAGGCGGGTAACCACAAACCAAAAATCGCCAAAACAAAGCTTAATTCAATGAATTAAGAACAGAAAATAAAGCCTTATTTAAAATTAACTCCTAATATTGTTTTTAAAAAATTTAATTTATTTTATGGTTACAAAAACAACGACAATAACAAAGAGAAAATTATCTTTTTTTTTTTAAATTTTTATTTGATTATAAACATAAGAAGACAATACAAAGTAGTATTTACCTTAGCGAGTTATCATTATAAACAATATGGTGTAAACAATTTAAATTTTTAATTATTATAACTGTTTTTTTCATTTATTTGTTTAACTAAAAACAGATTTTTTAAGGCAATGTATCGGCGGCACTCGTCCCATAATGCAATCACATTGTACAACCAGAAACAGTCCTCTCGATTCGAGCTAAACAACGGTGATTTGAGTCGTTAAAAAAAAACAACAACAACAACAAGAAAAAAAATCATCACAACTGACTGTGCAGGCATAGTCGGTTAGAGTTAAAGCGATACAACCGAAGAAAGTCAAGTGGTGGTGAATGTTTCTGGCTGATTTGCAACACAGTTTCATTTCAAACGTTTAAACATCAGCACAGATTTTCAGCTGATACGGTAGGAAACGTTCAGTTTGTTTTGTGTTTATTTTTTTATATTTTACTGTTATTGAAACAGATGGAAGTTATTTTTTTTTTTCGTTAATAAAGTTTCAATTAATTTAAGTGGAAAAAATATAATTTCGTTATAGTTATTGTCATTGTTGTTGTTGTTGTTTATATTGGCAAAAAAAAATGTCAATTACATGTAAATTTGAGCTGTCACGCACTTCCAATATCTATTACAGCGGTGAGGAAATAGTGGGTGCGATAACAATTTGTAGCTTGAAGCAGCGTCATATTGAAGGTAAGTTGAAGCGAATAATTGGCAATTGGCTGATATAATATTAGTCGTACATAAATTTGGAAAGAATAATTGTTGTTTTGAATACCGTTAAAAACTCATAATTGTTGTCATTTTAAAATCTCTGTAAAGTTCTGTATCGAATGAGAAATGTACAATACAGCATACAATCCCATGAATTCTTTGCAATTTTCAAGAAATTATCCTGACTATCATTACACACATACATAATTGATCATTACAAACCTTCAGCCAGGATTACATGCCACTCATGTTGTGTGTGTTAGTTTTATACATGACTGGCGGAACCTACAGTTTAAAGTCGCCTCCGAACAATTGCTGAGAGAATGTCGCTGAATAATTTTTTTTTCATATTTTCGTTTTGATTTCTTACGTCTAATAAGCCAACACACTACCTACTAGACTACGGCGACTTCACTTCCTGACTATCATTTCTCATTCTAAATAATCTCTTATTAAATTCTAAAGGGCAAAAAATCATTCATTCATTCTGGTTTCCAAGGTTCAAACCATTGTCTGTCATTATGTAGAACGTGTTCCGTGTTCTTCTCTTTATCCTCGTCATTACAGCTTCTGTAGAAGTTGTTTAAGATATTTTCAACGTTCCAGTCAGACATCTCCAATAAAGTCAAATATGAAAAAATATTTCTTCGGCGACTTCCTCTGAGCAAATTTCTGGCAAAACATCTGAGAATAAATAAAGAATTGCCATGAATAATTTCTCAGAAATCTGTCGTTCTGAGTCGACTTTAAACTGTAGGTCTCACAACTCATGTATAAAATTAATATACGCAACATAAGTGGTGTGAGATGCTAGGTTGTAATCCTGACTGAAGGGTTGTAATGACCAATTATGTATGTATATAAGCAAGATAATGTAGTGCCAAACCTTTCACAGCCGCTGTTGTATAGCTTACACTTGGTTTGTGTCTTTAATAACTTACTTGTCCTTATTCTCATATGCCCACTGAAGGACAATACGTAAACAGCTCGACTTGATTCTGTTTCAAAAATGTTGGAGTGTGTGCAAAGGAAGGTAAAAAAAAAAATACAGGCACCCAACAATTGGTCATCGGTACTTGTTCTCAATGTTTTTCATGGATTTCAAACTGAATGATTCTAAAATGATGATTTTGATATAACGACGTACTGTGTTGGGTGAACCAAATACATTTGAAGGTGTGGAAGGCACTGGAGCACCAAATTTCTTTCAAAAACAAGGAAATTGAATAGCATACTAGCTGAAGAAGGGAAAAGTTAAAAAACTACTTTGCCGATCGATCCACTTAATCAAAGCCTTGGCACCTAGGCAATCCACTGAATAATGCTTATTACGATATTCGATAACAATAAGTTTTTTTTTTTTGAAGTGATCATTGAAAAACTTTCGAAATATTTGACCAAATTTGAAGACATGATATTCTATATGTGACGACGCTCACTTGTTCATGTTATTATTATTGAAATTACTATTCACACTGACATATGGCATACACAGATAGATTAGCTTCTGTTTATAAGAATTAAATTTATGGTCCTTTAAACAATAAAAGAAAGAAAGAAAGCTTTGTGCGCTTAGAGAATTTCAAAACGTTAACATTTTATGTCATTCATAAAAATCTGATCCTATTAATGTACGAAATGTGTCGACTCATTGTGAATTTTTATAAGTTTTTCAGCATAGACTTGGTCAGCATTGATTAGTTTATACCCTACAACACAAACTAGCATGTTAAAATAATTATTTGGTTCCAAGATGTCTAATGTGGAATGAAAACCGATTATATAAACTCAACAAAAACTCTCAATGGTACATTAAAGGGGGTGTTTGGAGTCCAAAATAAATTATTCGAGGAAAATGAGGAAATTAGTGGGGTTGTCATCGATAGATATTCTCTCTTCAATTTGTATAAAACATACAGAAGATGTAACGTAGTAACACTATCTGATAGTTAGGCCGCCCAGTTAGTACTTAGCTCCTATAAGGCTAACTTGAAATTAAAAAGGAATTGTAGGGCTTGACAGAATCTGTTAGGCTTAGGCAATAGGATCACATCTTACTAGATTTTAGGTCATATGAGAATTTCGGACATTAAACAGGCAGATGAACTTGTCAGAAAAATAGCTCAGATGCCGCTGATGAGGCCAAAATATATCTGAGGAGTGGGTAGAGGATATATTTGACGAACGATAAAAAGAGGTAGAGACTTTTCGCAATACAGGCGGCATTGTCTCTTGCTGAGTAATTACGGTGCTAAAAATTTAAATGTTGCATCAAACTAATCAGAAATAAGTAACTGGCCTTCCGACTAGGAATTCAGCGTCGCAATCTTTTTAAGCCAAATATTTAGATCCTGCGAGAAGAAGAATGAATCACCAGGACACATATTTGAAACCTGTGCTGCATCAATTCATTTCAATAGGAAAAAACCCAAACAAATTATCCAGTACAAGAATTAAAATAACCGTACTGAACCGTTCAGCTTCCTTGGGTTCGCCAGGGCAACGGGTGAAGACATTATATGTCATATGTATTGAGGTGCAATAGATCATTTGCTTATTCAGAATTCGTTCTTTACCTGCTATATTCGTACTTTATTCGGGAAGCTTTTTGTTTTACGACCTTCCTGTCATACTACAAGTGAATTCAGGTTTAATGTTCATCAATGCTACTTCCAATTTCTGTTCAAAAGCAGCTTGATTTCAATATAAAGCATTTCATAAGTGGGTTTGGTCCCCAAGCGTTTGCGGAATATAGAAAAACATATTATTGTACTGGTAAGAAACTGATTGAGTCAAACCCCACTTAAATCAAATATCGAAAGAGATTTTGAGACAAAAATTTTCATTTAAGTTTTGTTTTTTTTTAAATTTGAATTAAACATTTAAAATGATTTTTTGAAAACAACATGTATTGCTGTAGTCGCCATAGTCTAGTAGGTAGTGTGTTGGCTTATTAAATGTGAGACCACGGTTCAGGGCACATAAAAACGAAAACATGAAAAAATATTTCTTCGGCGACTTCCTCTAAGCAGATTTCTGGCATTAACTCTGAGTGTAAATTAAAAATTGCCATGAAAAACTTCTCTAAAGTCTGTCATTCGAAGTCGACTTCAAACTGTAGGGCCAGCCACTCATGTTTAAAATTAATACACACAACATCAGTGGCGTGAGAAGCTAGGTCGTAATCCTGAGGGTTGTAATAACCAATTTTGTATGTATGTTATGTACATGACATGCTTATATAATAAGAATAATTCAAAATGCTCTGTCGAGCTTAAATATTCTTTAAAACAGAATGATTCTTAATGTCTTCAATTCTATTTCTTCACAAAAATATATTGTGGAAAACAAAGCTTGTTTTTATTTAGTTTCTAAAAAAAATATTCAATTTTGTTTTTGTGCCACCTGGTATTAGAAAAAAAAAATATTTTCCATATTTTAAATAAAGTTTTGGATGAGGTTGATAAGCCAGTGGACTTTCAGAGGCCGCCCATAGTGATAATACGTAATACAACTCGTATCATTAATCCATCGGCCATATTCCGTAAATTGTGTGCATATTTCTAAGTCGTTGTCTACCAAACTTAATTACTTTTTCGATTAATATTTTAATTTAAATATAATTATGATATAAATTACCCAGAAAGTGTGAACACAATCTTAGATTAGATAAATATTTTTCCTCTCTCTCTATCTCTCTGTAGATATTTACTTTTAATTTTTTTTATTATATTTGCATTTCTTTTTGTTTTCTGTTTTTTTTTTGCAGCAATTACACTTGGATTTTATGGCGAATCAACGCTACAATGGTGGGAATTTGATAAAACTAAGGAGAATATAATGCACAATGATTTCAGTACCCAAGAAATAACGAACAAAACTCTTTATAAACGTCAACAAAAACATGTTTGCGAACAACTTGAACTGGCCTCATCCATGAACGGCACGCAATTAATAGCTCATGTTGAATACACATTCCCGTTTTGTTTCATCATACCCGAACAAGTACCGGCAACATTAAACTGTCCATATGGACAAACAGAGTATGGCTTACGTCTGCAGTTGCAGCATGCAAAGAAAGTCAATAAAGAATTTCACCAAAGAATTGTTGTGAAAAATAAACTGGATTTGAGCAAGGAAATCAAATACAAGGAGGTACAATCTACAGAACCTGTTGTACAAAAAAAAAAAAAAACAAAAATTGTTGTTTATAATGTTTGCATTTCTTTTTTTTTTACTTTTATAGCCATGCAAGGTATTTAGCCGCAATGAATTTGGCCAAATTGAATTACATGTTGTGTGTAGTGGTTTTACGCCAGGGCAAAAAATTCCTTATCATCTCACATATCAAGCCGCACAAGCCGATTGCAAATTATTTCTACAATTAAATTGTATAACCACCTGCCACTCACCTCCCCCACAGTGTAATAAATCAAAAACGAGTAAACGATTCATTAATCAAACCAAACACTTGTCATATGACACAACAGCCCACATCAATATACCGCTTAACTGTCAGATTTCAAGTTTAAATCAAACCGAGTCAATGCTCGCTATCAGCTATAATTTAGAAGCAATTCTGGTTAATGCCCACAAAAAAGTGCTACTAACAGCAACAGTTCCTTTGACCATAGGCACCACACCATGCTATAGGCCAAACGATGGCCCCGATAAGGGTGTACAGAGTTATCTGTGTTATGATAATTTAGGTATTAAAACTTCTACTAATTGTGATTTATTTTCTCAACAATTTTCTTTATTTTGTTTATAGGTTCCTCTTCCCTGGAGTTGAATCAAATTTCGAATGCTTTTAACGTTTCCGCTGTTTCTCTTGCGGCAGCCGATGACTTATTTGAATCTCTATGGATGTTACCCATTAAACGTAGAACGTATTTAAGAAAATCTTTAAGATATTGTTATAAAAAATTAATTAAATTAATTTAAATTGTTTCTATTTAAGTTTAATACGGTGTTTTCTTAATTAAACCTGCATATATTTTCCAGAGAAGTTGTATATTTTTCAAAAGTCTGCTTGCAAGAATTACTTCAATCTATTTAATCGCTTTGCCCTTTACATTAGTTAGCTTTTCTCGCAAACTTAATATCGGGTGGGTCATCTATCTGTTTTAAATTGAACCATCGGTTATATGGCAATGCTTATTCTATTATTTCATCTCGGTGGGCACGTTAATAAGCAAAATTGCCGTATTTGGGGCTCAGAAACCCCACACGTGATCTTACAGAAGCGAATGCACCCATTACGAGTGATTATTTGGTATGGCTTGTGGAGCGGAGGCATCACTTGTCCATATTTCTTTGAACAGGAGGAATGCGCAACCATTACGGTCAATGGAGACACACATCCCAACAAGACAACCAATTTTTTTTGCATCCTTTCCTCATGGTATTGATTTGAACGATGTTTTATTTCAACAGGATGTTGCAACTTGCCATCTATCTCATGTCACAATCAATTTATTGCGTCAAACATTTGATGGCCGTTTAATTAGCCGAAATGGTGATGTTAATTGGCCGCCAAGAAGCTGCGGTTTGCCACCGTTGAACTATTTTCTGCAAAGCGCCGTTAAAGATAAGTGTTATGCTAGACAAACCAGAGACAATTAAGCATTTGAAGGCCAACATTCGTGACGTCGTTGCCGAAATACAAACATATACCATACACTGGAAAAAGTCCACGAAAATTAGTTCGCTCGAATGAAGTACTGTGAGGCCAGCCGTGGCAGTCATATGAATGAAATAATATTCCATTTCTACCCGGAATAATTGTACTCCATAACTAAATAAAATAAATTTGCCAAAATTTCAAACCGTTTTGGCTTAATTGCATTTTTAAATTTGAACTTTTAAATAGCCTTCCCTATACTACTGTCATGTTTAGGTTGGCATCTCGAAGAGAGAGTGAAGCTGCTTAATAATGTCGGTAACGTCTGCAACTTATGTATTATGTGTTCACTGCCCTGTCATTGAAATGAAGGCACTTATTCATACATAACATAATTGGCCATTACAACCCTTCAGTCAGGATAACGGACTAGCTTCTCACGCTACTCATGTTGTGTGTGTTAATTTTATACATGAGTGGCAGGACCTATAGTTTCAGGTCAATTCCGAACTATGGATTTTTGAGAAACTTTTCATGCAATTTTATTTAACTCCAGAGTTTTTGACAGAAATCTGCTGAGAGGAAGTCGTCGAAGAAATACTTTTTTATATTTCGTTTTTGATGTCTGACCTGGGGTTTGAACTCGGGCCTTACTTCTACTAAGCTACCTACTATACTACGACGACTTCATTCCACAATATTATATATTTTTACGAGGTACCCATGTTTGTGATATACCATATTCAGTTTATCAGTTAAATGCATAGCAGAGGGAATTCTTTTTTAGTCACACTGTCCGTATATGAAACGTTTCTCCTTCAAAAATTTTCCCTTTCAGAAGCATAGTTTCAGTACAGAGAGGTTAGAGGTTTAAGTTAGATTAGCCGCCTCAATTGGCACAGCTTACTTGGGTACTAAAAGGTCCCTTTCGATCGGCATCTCTCAAATATCCCGAGAGTCTATGAAGGTATTAATTTTTTTCAAATCGTGTTTGGCCAGGCATGTTTTGTTACCATATTCTTATCCTGAGATGTCCAAACGCCAGACAAAGTTCTATTCCTTTAAGAGTTGATTGTTTAAAAAAAATCTCGCATGTATTTTTATTCTGTGGCAAATGCTTGTAATTGTAGAATAATTTAAATTTGAAAAGTATTCACTGCACGCTTGAAGTGCATTTGAGGTTTTTCAACACAATGCTATCTGGTTGCCATTTTCTAGTATAGACATTGCCGGGTAATTAATAAATTTTTCTAAGAAGTATACAACTGCGCTTCGGATTCTTCATGATAATCGCTTAAGCAAATACGTTAAATTTAATGTAGGATATCGTGAAGGCAGTATCTGAAACTCATTCCTTTTTAATATCATAATTGAATTAGAGTCGCCGCAGTCTACTACGTAGTGTGATGGCTTATTAGACATGAGGCTACGGTTCAAACCCCATGTCAAACATCTCCAATGAAACAAAATGAAAAAATATTTCTTCGGCCTCTTAGCAGATGTCTAGCAAAAACTTTGAGAGTAAATAAAATTGCCCTGAAAAAGATTCTCAAAAATCTGTTGTTCGGAAGCGACTTTAAACTGTTGGTTCCGTCACTAATGTATGAAAATAACACGGGCAACTTAAGCGATGTGAGAACCTAGGTCGTAACCCTTACTGAAGGGGGGTAATTACCAATTCTGAATGTGTATGTAATTGTCTTAGAAACTAGTCGCACGATATGACTACACCATACGTTTTTTTATAGTTGGTACGTATTAATCACGACTTTATATGCGATGAAAGTTTGTTCATTAATCACTCATATTCCTTTTACTTCTGTAGAGAGCATAGGTCCGCAATAGAATATTTAGAATAGATCCCAGAAAAACATATACTATGTCCCGACGAGCCAGAATGTGTTTTCAGTGTTCTGAACGTGTTGCAGTGACCTTGTGATCAAACTGTGGGGAGTAATATTGTGTGGTAGTATAAAGGACAACAACTCACTCTTTCCCACTCCAGAAGTCTTTGTTATACTGCCAAGCACTTTTCTGATGGCAGAAATATGGTCTGCTTTAATATCTATAGTGAGAGAAAGGAGCCATAATCTAGTGTGTACTGTGTTTGCTTATTAGACGTGAGGCCTCGGTTCAAACACCAGGTCAGACATCAAAACGAAAATATTAAAAAAAATATTTCTTCAGAGATTTCCTCTCGGCAGATTTCTGACAAAAACTCGGGGAGTCAATAAAATTGCCATGAAAAGTTTCTCAAAAATTTACCGCTCAGAGTCATCATTAAACCGCTACTTATGAATACAAGTTAACACACACCACAAGTGGTGTGAGAAGCTAGTTTGTGACCCTGATTGAAGGCTTGTAATGACCAATTATGATAATATTGAAGAGAGAGTGAAGCTGCTTATTAATGTCTTATTTCTTTTTTTCTTTTCTTAATTTCAGATTGATTAATTGGTTATTTGTGTGCAGGACAAAGAATTCGCCATAGTCCAGTAGGTAAAGCCCGGGTTCGTATCTCAGGTAACGCACACAACATGAAGCTAGGCCATAATCCGGACTGAGGGGTTGTAATGGCCAATTATGAGAAAAACAAAATGAGAGAAAAACAAAACATATAATTTGCTTTTACTCGCGTGTATTTGTAACTCTAAAGAGGTTAAATACTTCCAAATTATTCCACGTTTAAATACAACAACAACAACAACATTTATAGTTCATTAACATTTCGGCATATGATGTGATTGTTAACAAGTCATATTACAATCAAAACAAAAAACCATGAATGAACTCCCTTACCACAGACACAGGCAATACAACAACAAATTTGTAGTAAAGATATCCTTGCAGCATGGCTATGTAAAGCAAGGGCAAACAAAGAATAAATAAATAACGAAGAAAACTCATATGAAGTAAGGGCAGAATTATGTACATTAAGGAGTCTTTTGACGGCCTACAATATATTTCACAGTCTTTTGAAGAAGTTCTCTTGTAGATAAATCCAAAATATGACCATAATAGTTCCACTGATTCAAAACACAAAACACTTGCAAAAATGTAATAAAAGGCTGTATAAGGATACAAACGATACGAAACCTTTCAATTACAATTATATGGTGTCTAGTAGATTTATAATGGCAGTGAGAGAGAGAGCAAAAAATGACAACAAAAGAATATAAAACTTTATGGCGCCAACTTATTGATTCCCCCCCAAAAAAGAAAATAAAGCCATAAAGCCAAATACAAAAGCCAAACACACAATTGAAGTCAGGCTATGATTTTAGAAAATTGGCAGAACATTAAAACACAGTTTATTTGCAAAAGGATGCTGTAAGAAGAAGGTTGTGTTTATATTTCAAAATAAGAAGCAAAACAAAAAACAAAAAGACAATAGGACACTAAGAAAAAAATAATAAATTTTTAAAATAAAAATTTAAAAAACAAATTAAATTTTATTTTCCCTTAAAAAAAAAAGAATGCCCTCTACATGTACCTTCGAATT
Source organism: Sarcophaga variegata (assembly GCA_932273835.1). Taxonomy (NCBI): domain Eukaryota; kingdom Metazoa; phylum Arthropoda; class Insecta; order Diptera; family Sarcophagidae; genus Sarcophaga; species Sarcophaga variegata. Next base: position 32,329,501 of record OW026359.1, on the reverse strand, counting down.
GGATCGCTTAAATCCGATTTATTCTTCCGGTGAATATGTCAACGGGCGCATAGTTTTAAAAACCGACAAAAGAAAACGAGTTAATTGTGAGTGTGTTACCAACCAAGCAAAAAACCAGAAAAAAAACAAAAGAAAATTAAATTAAATTTTAATCCTTTTTATGATGCACCCCCTAGCTGTCTATGTTACCCTTGAGGGTGAGGCTAAAGTTCAATGGTCGATTAGCGGGAAAGAAACTGCCACCTATTGTGGTCGCCAGCAATATTTGTATTCACGTGCCAATGTTTTCGACAATTCTGACTTTGCTGCCGGTACACATGTTTATGTTTTAACTCTACGCATACCACCCGATTGCCCGTCCTCAGTTAAAGGTCCTTACGGTTATATTGCTTATTATATATCAGTGGTCATCGATAAGCAACGCACATTTGATGAAGTTTTTCGTAAACCGATTTGTGTTATACAAGCATTAGATTTAAATTTTCATCCAGAATATGCGGTAAGTGGAAAAAATAAATTTTACACTGTGCTACAAAATATTTTTTTTATATTTTTTTTAAATTGAAATTAAACATGTTTGCTCGCATAAAACAGGTAAACAAAGTAAAATATCACAATTTCTATCACATCGTCTTCTTTAAAAAAATGTAAATAAAGATGAAATTGGAAATTATGATGATCTATGCCATTATACGGTTGTGCTTCCTTCGAATAGGCGTCTTATTTCACAGAATATAAACTGCAAAGAATTTTGAAATTTGTAATAAGCACAGATTGGTTATATATTTAACAGGGGTCACGAGGTATAGAAATGGACCTTGGGTTCTACCCAAAAAAAATAATTACAAAATTAAAGAGTCTTAATAGTCGTCACTAAGATGGGCCTGGCAGTAAATGAGGGCAAAACAAAGTATATGTTATCGAGAAGTAGAGATGTGCGGCGCATTTATTCTCAGATAACGGCCAAAACCTATAATTTAGAAACAGTCAAGTGATCAAGCTCAGGATCACTCTTGCCCACAGGTGCTACTATGGTCTCAATACGCAATTGAGTAGCAGAGACCTCTCTCGTACGACAAAACTAATACTCTACAAGTCGCTCATACTACCCGTGCTTCTTTATGGCGCAGAGGCATGGATCCTATTAAGCACTGATGCAGCAGCCTTGAGGGTATTCGTGAGAAAAGTCGTACGTAAGATCTTTGGTCCAGTGCGTGTTAAAGATGATTACCGCATCCAACAATGAGCTGTATGAGCTCCTTAACGACATAGACGTTGTGCAGCGTAGTAACATTCAGCGGCTGCGCTGGCTCGGCCATGTCGTTCGAATGGAGGAGGATTCTCCGGCGAGACGGGTATTTAATACGGGACTTGCGGAAGTCGGCGAAGAGGACGACCTTGTATCCGTTGGAAGGACCAAATCGAGGAAGCCCTGTCATCGATTGGTGTGACCAACTGGCGTAGGCGTGCAAGAAGCAGAGGCGCCTGTAAGGATGTGTTGCGGCAGGCCGAATTCTGTTAATCGGGTTGTTAATGGCCAATTATGTAAATAAGTAATGGTCGTCATTGCCATACCAATTTACATTAGGTCACTAAAAACTTCTACAGCCCGCTCAAAGATAAAGAGACACGCCCCTTATAAAGAAAATACGTTTAACGCTTTATTCGAAACATCAGTTACAGCTATAGCTTTCAAACTATTGCAATATTAAGCTGTAGGCATACATAAACTATTGGTCATTGCAAGCTTTCAGTCAGGATTACGACCTAGCTTCTCATATCACTTCTGTTGTGACTGTTAATTTCATACATGAGTGGCGTAACATACAGTTTAGCGTATACTTCGAATGGCAGATTTTTGAGAAACTTTTTTATGGCAAGAAATATTGGAGATATCTGACCTGGGGTTTGAACCGGAGGTTCATAGTACAGCTAGAGGAAGAGATACACTCATATTGACAACTGCTACAGCAAAATCTTTTGAACCTAGCAAACGTTCTTGCAGCTATAAGTGCCACAATACATCTGAAGTCGGTACTATACTATCACTTTGATCCACTCCTACGAAACTTACGTGATAACTGCCAGGCGACCCTCTTATCGTGAACTTTGTCATGAAAAGCGTCTGCTGGAGGTCGGATGCTATTTTTTAAGTGCCCAGTTTTTTATTGACCGGATATTGACTTCATTTAGCATACATTTTACGACTGCCAGTGGTGCTATATTAAGACAGTCTGCCGAGATAGGTTATGTAGTAAATTGGAACAAAACATATTAACTGTGTAGTATACCACATCTGTTCGATTCCGAATGATAAATTTCCTTTTGGAATTCTACTTTTGGATGTAGAGTTTTGGTTCCTCTGTTACCAAATGATGTAAGTACGCGCCCCATTGTGTCAGAATGAGCATTAAACGTTGATTGTGTCTACAGGTGCGATCGTGATCTTAAACGACTATTGTGCAGTATAAATCGATCTCATATGACGACATTTATACTCTATAAGACTCACATTCTGTACTTTGGGTTAGAAGCTTGGGTGCTGTTAATCATAGGCACAGCTGCCTTAGCTGCCTTCACAATGTCGTCAGTTTTATACATATTAGCTATTATTGCTGCTTTCGAGCTATAAATGAGCTAAACAAACTCCGCAACGACATGGATTGTATTGCAGCGTATTAAAATCTAGTGGTTGCCTTGGTTTTGCCATATCTTTCGAATGGGAGAGGATATTCCGGCAAAATGGGTATTTGGTGCGAGCTTCAACGTACATCAGCGTACTAAGGAGACTAAGTGCTGTCAACGATTGGTGTGCACAAGTGTCAAGGGAGCATGAAATGAAAGGCTTAGGAATCTGATTTTGGTGGAACTTGGTCAGTACAGGGACTGCGTTCACCTGTGGCATCACAACGGGCCTCAAGTGAACTTTGTGATATCAGAGCTACCACTCCGACCTAAACCTAAGTGCTAAAGCAGGCTGAAATTCGACAAAAATAACTAATAACGAGAACAGGACTTCCCTTCCAACAAATCGGGTATTCACTAGTTATTGTTGCTTATGAAGACGCTCTCCGAAGTTTTAAATATCGTAGTGATTGTGGTGTTTATAAAATATACTTGAAGATTATTTTATATATTTAAAGAAAAATAATTTTTCCTAATACAACAACGCCACTGACAATTACAATATAAAGTATTTTTAAGATAACCTTTCTTCACATTTACTACAAATTATTTCTACTTTTCAGCTGCCCATTAAAGAAGAAAATCTCAAATATCTTTGCCAATGGCCATGCACATCGGGTCCATTGTGTTTTACATTAATGCTGCCGTATGCTGGCTATGTACCTGGACAACATATAAAATATTTTCTTGAACTAGACAATCAGTCGCCGCACTATGATGTTTTAGGCGTCGAAGCATGCCTCAAACAGCATTACGTATTTTTGGCGCGTAAACCAGCCAAACGTAATTTCTATACGAAATCATTGGCAAAGAGTTCAATCGATGAGAGAACATTACGTCTGACCAAACGTTTGTATGAGGGGAATGTGTGTGTGCCAACGGATACGCCAAGGTCAACTTTAAATCTTAACTACATTGTATTCATACACTATACGTTGCAAGTGAAATTAAAAACGGGTGCATTTCATTATGATACAGATATTTCAGCTCCGGTCGTTGTTGGCACAGTGCCATTGAGGCAATTTCAAGAGGAACAAAGGAGACTAGAACAGAACTCCATCAGAGAGTGTAATGTTTGTAGTGGTAGTATAGCAGGCGGTGGAAATTTGGTTACTTCACAGCCTACTTTGAGATTGAGACGGGAGTTGGAAAGCTTATTGAGTTCCCAGGATATGCAGCAAAGGGATTTGTATGCATCCTTGGAGAAGTCCATTGATGATGAACCACCCTCCTATGATAGTTGTTGTAAGTTGAAATACTTTTTCATGTTTTTGTTTTGAAATATCTCTTGCAATGCAATTTTGTTTTTTCTTTTTTGTTTTCTTAATAGTGCCACCCTCATTTAGCTTTGCTTTGACATTTGGCAGCTTTAAAGATCTGCCTTTAGAAAGAGGCGAAATGAAAAGTGAAGAAAATCGCCGTATTAACATACAACTGCCACAATTTCCTGGTTACAATACTTTCAATTCTCATACCCAAGCACCAAATCAATCGCAAGATTCTCTATTGGATGATGGTGAGAATATTTACAATTCGTATGGCTCCATTTATACCGATCATACGGGCCGATCATTAGATACTTTAGACGTTTTAAGTTGTACCAACACTGACGATCAAGGCGAGGATATTAATGAGTACTTAGAGAATACCGCATGTAAATCTGACAGTACCAGGGATTTGGAACAGGAAGTTGCAAGTGCTATTAGAGAATGTTCTACACGGCCTGTAATTCATGCAGATCCTACTGTAGATGGAAATGAAGAAGAATTGGATTCTAATAATTCTGTTTGTGCTGGTAGCCAGTGAGTCATAGGAAAATGTGGTAAAGTGCCAAAACATTTTAGACCAAATTTAGTACAGTAAGTCGGATAAAATATATTTTTTTTTTTGGATTTAAACAGACAGTTGTTATACTCCATTATATTAATTCTAATGGATTAAGGCCTTAAGCAAAGAGTTTCCTCATAAAACGTATCCGTTTCAGCGTACAAATGTTGGTAAATAGGCCTCCAATAGAAATAAACGTATCCTTGTGAATACGTCACACAGCATACTTTGCAAATGCTTACAAGTGGTATAAGGAAGGATTTCCTTTAAAGTTCTTCTAGTTATCTTTGCCTTCATGCTTCTTCTCTCTCCAGCTGCTTAGCTATAATGCAAATTGTTTTCTGCTAATTCCACTTTTGCTCTGTAGCATAAACTGAAGTAAATCGTTATTTGTATTCGTATTTTTCTAGTTGACTTTCTTTAGATGCTAGAAACTTCACAGTTTAGCCAGCCATTCTGAATCGTTGTAGAACAGAACAACGCTCACAAATTGTGGAAATTTTCTGTCAAAAGTCCGTAGAGCCTTTCGTTCATTATACAGCCAAAATAATCATCCTAGTGAGCAAGCAATTCATGCATTAATACTACTCTGATCCTTTCGCTACCATCAACCAGACACAGAAATGTGCGCAATAAAGAGAATATTGATGGTGTGGAGTGAGGTCTTGGAGAAGACGCCGTCATGTTGGTTAAATTCGGCACCGTTTTCAACTTGTTAGTCCTTGGTTTTCGGCTATGTATATAATTATACGTAAAGAACTGGGCTTGTATGCCTATAAACTACAGAGAATTGAGGCCAAACAATCAGCTTTTGCATTGTAATTTTGCTAATTGGGCCGAAGGTGTACATTTTTTCAATTTAATAATTGCGTGTGTAGTATTGAAGCTTATTTCTGATTAAATGGCTACGACTGTAAGCAACAATTTCGTATTTGGAACGAAGACAATCAACAAGACGTTTATATTGTTGAAATTGACTGTTTGGTCAAGCTTATACGCTGTTGGCATTATTAGTGCTGATTTCTTTCAAAATGTACACGAAGCTGCTGTTACGATGAATAGCGTGCACTATTAAGCCCTGCTGACTGAATATTAGTTTCCACTTGCCATACAGCGCGCTTCATAATCCAATCTTTATTGCAAAATAAATTTGGTGATAACCTTCTGTACAGAAGAGATTCTGTTTACACAGCCCTTCGTTCAGGCGATATAAGAACTGAATTGGTTTTTATGGGACAACGTTAAGTGTAATGATTTATACCAACAAATCAGCAATTCTTAAAGCATTTGAAACCAATATGGGTAGATTTATTGGAACGCCCTTAAAGGAAGTGGTTCTAATTAGGCCCTCAACAACAACAACATACATAATTGGTTATTGCAACCCTTCAATCAGGATTACGACTTTGCTTCTCACGGCACTCATGTCTTGTGTCGTAATTTTATACATGAGTGGCAGAACCTATCGTCAGATTTTTTAAGAAACTTTTCATTGCAATTTTTTCTTTACTCTCAGAGTTTTTGCACGAAATCTGCTGAGAGAAAGTCGCCGAAGCAATGTTTTTTGCTATTTCGTTTTTGCTGGAGATGTCTGACCTGCAGTTTGAACCATGGACCCGAAACTAATAAGCCAAGACACTAACTACTAGGCTATGGCGACACCAAATCAAAGATTTCGTATAGAAAAGCAAACTGATTCCAAAATAAATCTTGCTATTGCAACAATCCAACAAAGTCGCCGCAGTCTAGTAGTTAGTGTGTTGGCTTATTTCACGTAAGACCACGGTTCAAACCCCAGGTCAGACATTAAAAAGAAATATGAAAAAATATTTCTTCGGCTATTTCCTCTCAGCAGATTTCTGGCAAAAACTCTAAGAGTAAATAAAAAATTGCAATGAAAAGTTTCTCAAAAATCTGTCGTTCGGAGTCGACTTTAAACTGTAGGTCCCGTCACGCAAGTATAAAATTAACACACACAACATGAGTGGTGTAAGAAGCTGGGCCGTAATCCTAACTGAAGGGTTGTAGTGGCCAATTATGTATGTTATGTATGTATGTATTGCAACAATCCTTATGTTAGAGAGCTCGTGTTATACAGGAAGTTATAAAGTAAGAGGTGTAACAAATCTGTCACTTTATAACATGATCAGGGCGCTGACATTTTTCCTCCTCACGCCCACAGCTTCTGCAGAACTCAATTTCTGGAATGATGTGTCTTTGGGAATGCCTACCATATCGTCAATGGCCCGTTAAAATTGCTATTGTGCGATGGATTATCATGCGATTTAAGGACAGAAGTCTTGATTTATTGTATAAATTAATAGGAAACCCTGCTTAAAAAATAAATACCATGAAGGAATTCATTTCAAGATGAAAAAGGACTCCCAATATTAAAAAATTTCCAAAGATTTCGTTTATAAAAAATTCCGTAAATTCCCATATCTTGGCCTTAATCCAAATCATTCATAGCCTCACAATTTCATTCGGTCCATTTTCTTATTAAATTTCTGAATTTAAAATAATTTTTAAAAATAAGCTTGTTTAATAGCATACAACTTAAATGCCTTAAAATATATTTTAATTAAAATTATTATATTAAGCCGAGTTTAATATTGTTTCAATAGGATTAACATACTAAAATAAAAGCCTTAAAAATATAAAAAAAAATTATACAAAAATTAACAAAATAAGCCAAAGAGTGACAATAACAATAAAAATTTAAATAAAATAAATATTTTATTACAATTTAAAAAAATTATTAACATTATTAAGCTCAATAACAGCATACTGTTATATTTTAACATAACATAACTAAAGACTTGAATAAAATGTTAACAAAAGAGCAGCACATGCAAAAACTTGTTTTATGTTATTTTTTGAAAGCAATTTTTTGAGAAGAGAAAAACTTAAAAAAAGCTTTTCTAAGAGAAGGCAAGCATTGTCATAAGGTAATGCAAAGTGATTTGGTGTGGTTTTAAAATGTAAAGAAATGTGAAGTCGTTATAACTAGTTATGCGTACATAGCTGATGAATGATGTATGCTAGTCAGTTTGTTAGTTCAGGTCCATTTCCTACACAAATTATTTAAGTATTCTTTGAAATTCGTAAGTAGTAAAGGAGACTTATTAGAAAAACTATAATAATTTCGAGTTCTTTTAAAAAAGTTTAATAAATTCGTATGTAAATTAAATGAGGTAGTTTATATTCGTTCCATTATTCATCACTCTGTGAATAGGTGGGATATAAAGGTCTGAAACCAATATGACGATGATGTTCATCTTTATCCGTGTCAATAAATGGTGAATGACTGCGTGTTGCCTCTTCAAAAGTAGGTGGTCCTATAAGAAAAAGAAAATATTAACAATTTGCTTATCTTTCCTCAACCATTAAATACTTACCCACATCAGTATAACTTGGCGGTAGGTCAGCGTCCCCCTCCATTAGCTGGGGTGCCGTAGGTGTAACTGCTATTAGAGGATTCCTTTCCGTAGCCGGAGCAGTTGGTGTTGGCAACAAACTCTCACGTATGGGTATAGTGCCTATAACTACCCTAATCGTAAGATCTTTATCCGTTGCACAACCTTTTAGTTGCAGTGTAACTTTCAACGTGTAGTATACATTAATAATCGAATTCCCTTCGCTACTGGGTGCTGTAGCATCGATAACAAAATCCCCATTATAAACCCGTGTAGAAAGACGTAAACATTGTGCATGAACATCATCCCTATACAGCTCTTTCTTAATGGATCGCGTCTTGTGGTGTGGTGTGTGTGCGGTAAAGGTCATAGTTTGATTGAATTTTACTTTATAACCGCTTATATCGTTCATTGAATGATTTGCTATGTGTAGAGAGTAGTTAACACGTTGCCCATTGGCATAGCCACCATAAGGAAGCTTAAGTGTTGCCTCGATATTGTCGCCAGTACAAGACCAACAGCATGGGCTGAAATTATCCTCATCTTCAATAGGTACCTAAAGCATAAAGCAACAGTTTAATGATTACTTTACCCCATAAAATATGGTCAAAAAACTTACACTCCAGCTTGGATTCAAATTCAAATCGAGTGTACGTATTACCGTCAATGGTTGGGTAAAAACATTATCAAAACGAAATGGACGATCTAGTTTAAGTTTTAATTCATAACGTACATGACCATAGCGTCCCTCACAAGATGTAGGACATTCCACTGGTAAATATATTTGTATACCATATCTATAGGTTCCGGGTGGTAAAGTTCCTTCGCCCGCCAATTTAATGTCCTCCTGTACATACAATTTGTTTCCTCTATAGTGCACGGTATGGTTGGTATAAGTACCATCGGAATTTTTCTTTCTTTCGGTTTCAGTCCAGTGAACCGTAGCAGCACCTTCAAACAGTAAACGCACATCTAGAATAAACGGGAAAATGAGAAGAACAATATAGCAAGATCTGAGGATTTATAAAACGAAAGTGGTACATAAATAAAGGAATTGAACATGCCATGATATTACTATGAATATAAATTTCCAAAGTTTCTAGTACTAGTACACCAACGAAGCCGAGCTGAATAATACGAAAATAAGACCAAGAGTCAATGGACTCAGATTAAGAAAATCAATTCCAATGGGTTGAGCCGATAATTTTCCAAACAGCAGTTCATAACATTAGAATATGTGCGAGGAAATATCTTCGTAGGATAGTGGGACTTGCTCATGACATTCAAAGTTTTTTAGACGACCATGATTATGTGAGTGCCTGAACCTTCTCGACACATTTAGAAAACTTAAAAGTCTGGCATTGAATATGATTTTATCGTATGAGGGCTTTGATGGTAATGACATGTCAGACTATCTGGCGAAATAATGGGCAATCCATACTAGACACTGATCACAAGAGATACAACATTTCATTACTCATTTCTATCCCGTCGAATTCGCAAATACGTGTATAACAAAAGGAAAGTGATTGCAGTCGCTTGCTTACCATGTATTAACGAAAACGTGTCAAAACAGTTTTTAACGGTAAATGTTTTCTGTAATCCTAACTAAACGAATAAGGACATAAGAAAATGTGATAGACATCTGGAAACAAAATTATTGTATGTTGTGATGATGGATACCGTCCATCGCATGAAAAAGATTGCACTTCCTGGTCAGCTTGTTTCAAGTTTAGCTGATTTTCCCCGGCCGGCAAGATGACCTCGATAAAATATATCTCTTTCTTCTCTCTCTCTCTCTTGTTTTGTTGTTGTTGTTTTTATTTCGATATTCTATGTCGGCGAACCTCAGATCGCATAAAGTTCTAGCGAATGTGATAAGAAATGTCATGAGTTAGGGCCTAAAGATCATCAATTTTTGGTGCCAATATCACTTAGGCATTAAACAACACATATGTATGTATGTACATACATATAAAAACAAAACAAAACAAAAGCTTTTCAAACACAGTCAAAGTATTTCGTATGTACTTTGTACATATATTTAAAAACAACAACAACTACTTGCGTATTTTGGCAAATTTTTAAAAAGATGCAAATTCTATTAATTCGTATGGTTTTAGGGGTGTTGGACATTTATTTTCTTATTTCAAAATTTAGCACTAATGACGTAATTAAATCATTTAAAATGTTCAACAAACAACACACCTCTAACTTCTTTGGTCGAAGTTGTAGTTAATATCACAGTTCCGATAATCGTATCGCCACTAAAATATACCCCGTTTGGGTTATTCAACTCAAATTTACATGTTGAACGCATAATAATTTCGAAAATAACTTGGAAAACTTGATATATTTTTGTCAAAACAAACGCTATTAATTACATGCCGTCTATTAAAGGTAGTTTGCTCACAAAATACAAAAAAAAAAAAAATATCAAAAAAAATTCAAAACACACACCGAAAATACGTATTGCCGCTAACGACTAAACAATTTTCGTATATTTTGATTGTATTATTGAGTGTGTAGTATGGCTATGCAATTTTTTCTCTATTCAGTTAAAAATAATGCTCTAGCAGTGCAGCAGTGTGACCAGCTTAGCTTTTGTATACTTAAAATGTAATTTCATTCATTTTTTTATTCGCTTATATTTGAATATTCGATTTCTATTTTCCTATTTTTGAAAAAAAATTTTTTAATTTAAAAATGAGTGGCCGGGCCTACATTTTAAAGTCAACTCTGAACGACAAACTTTTTGAGAAAGTTTTGCATGGCAATTTTATTTATACTCAAAATATTTACATACATACATACATACATAACTTGTCATTACAATCCTTCAGTCCGGATTACAACCCAGCTTCTCACATCACTTATGTTGTGTGTGTTATTTTATACATGAGTGGCGGGACCTACAGTTTAAAGCCGAATCCGAACGACAGATTTTTGAGAAACTTTTCATGGCAATTTTATTTGCTATCCGAGTTTTTGTCAGAAATCTGCTGAGAGGAAGTCACCGAAGAAATATTTTTTTCCGATTTTCGTTTTGATGTCTAACCTAGGGTTTGAACCGTAGCCTTACGTCTAATAAGTTAACACACTACCTACAAGACTACAGCGACTTCATTCACAATATTTGCTGAGAGAAAGTCGCCAAAAGAAATATTTTTTATTTTCATATCTCGTTTTGTTCGAAGTGTCTGAGCTAGTCTTTGAACTGTGGGTTCTATTCTAACAAGCCAATAACACACTATCTATCAGATACAGTGAGTGTAATGGGTACATATTAAGAAAATGGATTCTAACCATTCTAACCTGCCTAATTTTCCGGGTATAATTTCATAAGATTGGAATATCTGCGCAGAAATGTCTACATAGCAAAATGAAAGGTACCCACGTCTAAATATTTTCGGATAGTCGGAACGACATTTAAAGCTCTTCAATCAACCATAAATATTTTAAAAACGGTATTTGGTGCCTAGACCCTCTCGGTACATTTAAAACTGCGAAATTAAGCTGGATGGCTGGACATGAGAGCTACAAAGGTAATGAGGTGACAATCTGGTGGTGACTAGCACCGTTAAAGGCAGATTTGCTACTATTAGCCCCGATCTTTCGCGAACTTACAAAACAAGACAGGAATGAAAAACTGAAGCATTGGAAGGAGTGTAAATTTTCTGCACAAATGGCACAATCGTGCTGTCGTACGGCGTCCTTTTTGTGAAAGTGACGCTTTGAATTCAGAGCTTAGTAGGTAGAAGCTTCATCATGTTGGTGGAATTGTCGTATAAACGCATAAATTCTGAAACGAAAAATCCAAGCTAAGACTTGAATTCCTAACGGGATTAAGCTGTAAAAATGATAATTCAAAGTCTCTCTTCTGCGTTCGAAGTCTAAATTTGAGTTTGATTTTTTTGCAGTTATTTTATAAGCGTTTCAGCTTTAAACAGTTTTAAAATCTTTGTTTTTTTTGTTTTTTTTTTTTGTTATAATGAGAGCGAGAGAGTTTGAGATAATAAGAGTCAATAAGTATTCAATATTTGAAACTGTTTTCTAAAAATTTATTAGCAAACATAGGAGAACAACGTATAGTAGTGGCAGCAAATGGGGTTCATTTTGCGGTATGAAAAGAAGAAACAATTTTACAGGACCTTTTTGACCTCAAGATTAAAAAATCTCTATTAACAGATAAAAGGTGATTCATAAATAAATGAAATCCATTATTTTCCCATGAAATTGATGGCTTGGCTTAGGCATATTTCAACAGAATATTTCAAATACTTGAGGTGTTAAAAGGGGTGTCTATTGGATACAGTATAAGCGATTCATAGTCGAGCAACGATGAAAGGTACTAGTGGCAAAATATTGTTACGAAAATGGAAATGAAAATAATAAACAAAAGCTACAGAAACAAAAACAATGGACTTGTTTACATGATCAACGAATAAACAAAAATATAGAAACAATATCGGTACAAAAAAGGGATAAACAAGTAAACAAACAGGCAACAACAACACTGCAAGGATAAACGTAAACAAAATACACAAACAAAAATAATGTAAAGAACATGTTTACAAAGTCATTCTCCTTCAAGAGCATTCTTTAGCATTTACCCAGCGATATAAAATACAAGACAAAGCAGGCAACGGGATCAGTAAAAATTCAGTTGCATGTGAAGAGAATAATCGTGGTTTGAAAAGCTCCGTTGTAAAGATCTAACTAACAATTGTTAGTGTTTACGCAGAAGAGTGTAAAGAAGAATAATAAACAAATCAAATTGTTGTTGTTTACATCACACGGAATTGTGCGAACAATAAAGAATTTATTTTAAACTAAACACAAATTTATTTTTATTTGTAATCTACGAACTAAATTTTGAAACGTTTTTAAAAGGGTAAAAAAACGTAACAATATGTCCTTGTTTGGTACTAGTAACACTCTCGAGTGAATCCGACCATCTGCGCTCATAGAACGTATTAAATTCAGAATTTTTAATGGCATCCTATGATTCTTCATTATACTCAATGGATATCGCCTGTTGACATTGTCAAACACGAAATTACTACGTTCTCCTTTTCTACTGAGTCTGAGCAGGAATATCTGATCGAATGCGGCTAATCTGCAGACCACGCAGTATGTGAAAGGAACTTCGTTCAAGAAAATAATGATTGTTTCAGAAAAACTTTACTTCAATTTACACCATTTGAACTTTGTTTGGCGGAATAGATCAATAAACGTAACAGCTATGAAAATTCCTACTACAGGCAATTAAAATTTTTTCTAGCGGCACTTTAACCATTTCGAGCCTTTCAACAATATCAGCCAAATAAAATGATTTCTTGACTCACTCTGACCTTTGGTTAGTTGCGGTGGATTGACGGTTCGAACTCCACCTTACGGAGCAAATACTCGTCTATATTTCGGTTGAACAACTATACACATTCTAAGGTGCTACACGATTGCATTTTCAAACGCTTGGCTGAGGGAGGAAGGACTTTAAAAAGTTCACTTAGCTTGTGGAATCTAAAAGTAAATGTTTCGCTCTAGGTAATGTTACCAATACAACTATTTAAGTAAGTAAAGATTATACTTCTACTTCTTCAATTCTTACGTATTTCGTTCCTGTGGTTTTCTGAGGCTAATTGAATGCAAATTTTCTTCTCATTTCGCTAGATAGTCCACCATCTCGTTAACCCCATAGGCTTCATGTCTTGGAACCCAGGTTTATTTTTCGAGAAAATCGGGGTGGCATATTGACGCCTCCATTCTATAACATTCTAAGTCGAAAAAGTGTGTTTTGAGTTATGAGCTCTCAAAGTTTTCACGCGACATACGACCATATGTGTACTCTAAGGAGATTTTTCCCTATAAATTCGAAACGGATCGGTGCATCTTAAGCAAATTTTGACAGTATTTAAGTTAGAAAACGTAGAATTTAAAAATGCAAGAACATTAACATCTAAGTATACTTAGAACGTTGTAGAATGGATCGATATGTAGTCGCTGTAGTATAGTAGGTAGTGTGTTGACTTATTAGATGTAAAGTCAGGGTTCAAACCCCAGGCCAGATATCAAAATAAAATACAAAAGGTATTTCTTCGGCGACTTCCTCTCAGCAGATTTCTGGCAAAAACTCTGAGAGTAAATAAAATTGCCATGAAGAGTTTCTCAAAAATCTGTCGTTCGGAGTCGTCCTTAAACTGTAGGTCCCGCCACTCATGTCTAAAATTAACGCAAACCACATAAGTGTAGTGAGAAGCTAGCTCCAATTATATATTTATATGTATGTATTAAGGCCAAGATATGGGAATTGACTGCATTTTTTATTATATTTTTTATTATAAACAAAATCTTTGGAAATTTTTCAATATTGGGTATCCTTTTTGATCTTGAAATGAATTCCTTCATGGCATTTATTTTTTAAGCAGGTTTTCCTACCAATTTATAAATAAATCAGGGCTCTTCGGCGACTTCCTCTCAGAAGATTTCTGGCAAAAACTCTGAGAGTAAATAAAGAATTGCAATGAAAAGTTTCGCAAAAATCTGTCGTTCGGAGTCGATATTAAACTGTAGGTTCCGCCACTCATATATAAAATTAACACATGCAACATAAATGGTGTTAGAAGCTAGGTTGTAATCCTGGCTGAAGGGTTGTAATGACAAATTATGCGTGTATGTACATAATATGTAGGGGTGGCATATTTGATTGAAAATTAAATTCACAATTGGTGTCCCTTCCGCATTAGTGAAAACTAAAATCGAAAAATTTTTTTTCCTTTCTGCAGAAGTCAAATTTATTTGATAAAGTCATGCAAATTAAGTGGTGTGTCTAAAAACATGTTATTACATACAATATAACAATACATAGCTTCTTTTTAATCCCAAATCATTAAACAAGATAAACCAATTTGCATTCAAACCACAACTACTTCGGAACTTGTAGATTAAAAATCATATCGGCGTATCGTCATTCAATATTTATTAATTGCTTGCGTAGCAGATAAGATAGTAGTAATGACTCCCTCAATGTGGAGCGTAATAAAAAGCTGAGAACACCTATAAACAGTTCGAAAGTGGACTTCACTGATACAATAACATAAAAAAATTGACACGCTAGTAAAAACAAAAATATTTTAAAAATTTTGAAAATTTTTTTTTGGCAAATTTGGAAGAAAAATAAATTTCAAAAGAAAAATAAATTAAAAGAAAGTGATTATGAGTACCACAACATGTACCATAGAATTTGAAGTGGTTAACAGTTGTTATCGACCCGGTGAAATAATCAAAGGTTGTGTAATTTTAAGTATTAATGGCAGCAGTATTCTGTTCATAAAAGGTGAATATCCATAACAAAACCATACACAATTAAATGACTCACAATAAATATTTTGTTTTTATAATAAATTCAGCATTATCATTAAAATTTATTGGCTATGCTTGTACGAAATGGGAAAAACCCCAAAAGCCAACGAAATCATCAAAAGAAAAGCCAAAAACTGTAATTGAAAACAGAGAAGATTATATATCCACGACAAATTATTTAATTGGTTCAGAATTGGCCAGCCCAAAGGCTTTGGGTCCCGGTAGATACACCTATAATTTTATGGTACAAATACCACAGAATGTACCCTCCACCTTTGATAGTGCATATGGTGTCATACGCTATGAACTAATGGTTAATGGTGACTATGGCGATGATATAGTGACACTGTTTAGCACACCCATACAAATCGAACAATTAAAAGATTTGCGTTTTATGGACCAGGCCATCCAATTGCCTAAGGAGAGCCAACAGTTAGAGCATACGACACATTTTAAATTTTGGCAACAACCCTTACAACTTTATATTAATCTGCCACATGTGGCCTATGTAGCTGGTGAACATATATCCATTCACGTTAAATTGATGAATCCAAACAAATTAAGATTAAACACCATTACCACAAATTTAAATCGTATTACTACATATAGAGGCCCACTGAATTGTAAGTGTCCACATGTTACCACAGAAATTACAACAATTGCCTCAAATGTCCACAGTTTATATGGCAAGAACTTGACAGTCATACAGCATTTAGAAGAACTGTATATACCCAAGACACCGGCATCGATGTCATTTCACGATTGCAAATGCATAAGTATTGCCTATGAATTGGAGGTGTGGGTAAATTCCTTTAAGAAAAATAGATGGGTACGTGCCTCCATACCCATATTAATGGGCACAATATCATTGCAAAGCAATGTCAAGATATTACCGCTCAATGTGCCCCACGCAAATGTTGCCTCTATAACTGTGGCACGTTCACTGGAGGACTTAACATTGCCACCGTCCGAGGAATTTGAGTATAACTATGGTGCCTTGCAGACAAACCAATTAACAAGCTTGTCGATGAACTCATTGGGTGAGTAGAAGTTTTAAGTGAAAATTTAGAAAATCTAGGGAGTAACATTTCTGTTATTTGTGAGTCATGCTTTTGAGGGTATGCTTGAAAAGTGACGTAGAAATTCTAGATGGGCTAGAATCTAAAATCAATCAATTTTTTTAGAATGTGATAAGATTTATTTACAAAAGTGTTGTTAAGGTTTGTTATCTTTAACAATTGAAATCATATTAGAAACCAGCGTATAACGTTTATCATACAAAGGCCTTGGTTGCAAAGTAAGCGTAAGGGTGAGAGTTGTGTTATTATTCTTGGAAACATAAAGCTTGTCACGGAAATTTAATCCCGCTATGGTAGCTCCTAAATACCGGTAACTCCTTTTGCATTATTTTATACTCATCCAACGCAATAGTTTCCAGCAAGTTGTCTCGTTAGAAACTTCAAGACATTATTTGTTAAGAAGTACAATTATTCGTGAAAATCTCGGAAATATTGTGATTATAGTTGCTAAATGGCTTAGCCTACCTGAATCTAATGAAATATCTTTAATGACTGGATAATTTAGTACTACATACATACATATATACATACATACATAATTGGCCAATACAACCCTTCAGTCAGGATTACGGCCTAGCTTCTCACACCACTCATGTTGTGTGTGTTAATTTTATACATGAGTGGCGGTGCCTACAGTTTAAAGTCGACTCCGAAGGACAGATATTTGAGAAACTTTTCATGAAATACTTTTTGTATTCTTGTTTTGATGTCTGGCCTGGGGCTCGAACCCTGGCCTTACGTCTAATGAGCCAACACACTACCTACTAGACTACGGCGACTTCATTTAGTACTAACTTAAGATAAATTTTTATGCGTACTCCACTCGAAAGGTATATTAAGAAAGAGTTACTTATTTACTTAAGCGGTCATTACAATCCTTTAGTCGGGATTACAAGCTAGTTTCTCACACCAACCATGTCGTGTGTTATAACTTTATCCATGACTGGCGGGTCCTAGAGATTTGAGAAACTTTTCATGGCAACTCTAGAGTTGAGACCACAGCTTAGAAAAGCTTATACAAATATTTTGCTAGTTAACATCCTCTCAGAGTTTTTGTCAGAAAACTGCTGAGTTTCTGTCAGAAAACTGATGAGTTTTTGCCAGTAAACTGCTGCGTCGTGGTCTAGTAGGTAGTGTGTAGGTATATTAGACGTGAGCCTCTGTTCAAACCCCTGGTCAGGCATCTCCAACTAAACGAAATATGACAAAATATTTCTTCGGCGACTTCCTCTCAACAGATTTCTGGCAAACACTCTGAGAGCAAAATAAAATTGTCATGAAAAGTTTCTAAACAATCTGTCGTTCGGAGTTGACTTTAAACTGTATGTCCCACCACTCATGTATACAAATTAATGCACACAACATAAGTGGTATGAGAAACCAGGTCATAATCCTGTCTAAAGGGTTATAATGATCAATTGTGTAATTATGTTATGTAAACTGCTGAGAGAAAGTCTTGGAGAGAAATATATTTTTTAAGCTTTTCAAAGCTGGGCTGTCGTCCAATATGCCAAGGCACTACTTACGGAGTCTCAAAGAAAGAAGACCTACATACGCTCTCTTTTACTCAATGTCCTAAGCAATATATGTCATATTTGAAATGCCTCCATCATGTATGTTCGGGTCTGCAAACGTTGGTTTGAGGTTATTTACGAAAGTGTCCAATCCTATGCCTATGAATCTCAGTCCGAAAAGGATTTTGATGAGCGGAATGTCAGAGATTTTTCAGGCCATTTGACAAAAATTTAAAAACGGTTGAAACGTTTAGGTGCAGCATTCTAAGATGCTGCATTACAAAGGCTTGCAACAAGCGACATTATCTTTCACGCAGCTTAACGAAGATAATATAGTTACGTAGGTTTATGGAATCAAAGGTTTTCTTATTGTCCACAAGTACAACATACACACATGTATATGAAATCCGCCTTTTTCCACAATGACAATTGTTTGTCAAATGTTTAAGGAATTGAAAACTGTTGTGATCGTGCTAATTGTAGCCACTTTGGACGTAAACTGAGTAGTCTATATAGGAGACGTATGTCTAGCTTCGAATGCTCAAGAGGTTATAGAAGTAGAACATAACAATGGGTGTGATAGCCTGATGGTGAATATTTTGTCTTAGGCGCACCTAATCAATGTGAGATTTTGAGGTCAAATAAATTCTTTGTGTTGTTATATTTATTGAAATTTTTTAATTTCCTATTTACAGCCTCCTCCAGTTTCCAAGAAGCCAAATTTATGACCGCTGTTAAGTTCAATAAAAAATCGAAACATCAAATGAACGGCGATGCCAATGATTTCAAACCAAAATATTTATACTACAATATGCCACCGGATGGGGGTTCATATGATGAGTTACCCACTACCAGTCGAGCCATAACTAATGGAAATGATAACACAGAACTTATAGAAAAAAATTAGCTCAACAAATAAAAATAATAAAAAAAAAAACTTTTTAAACCCACTGTGTTTACTTTTTAGGCTAGGGACTGTGATTGTCCCCGGGATCGAACCTGTAGATTCTATGAGTTTGGGTTATGCTTTGCAAAGAGTAGTCAGGCAGCTGCATACTCTCTTAAACATGAAACTGATTTGTGGCATAGAGATTGGTCAAAAACTGATTTTGTAACAGGAGCAAGAGTTTTCGGTTTCAGAATAAAATATTTCGAGCCCTTAGGGAAACTCGCAGGATTCTTTCAAGCGGAAGTATATGCTTTTCAAAGATGTGCTAAATTGAATTTGGATGTGTGGAACAAAAGACAGGATATAACAGTACTATTAAGCACTCGATTCTAATGAATTTATCTCGAAGATAGTATTGGACTATCGGTGGAAGGTAGACATAATAAGGGTGTCCACTTTTGGGTCGCAGATCACGATGGAATTCTCGACAACGAGTTTGCGTGTAGGAGCGTTCCACGCCACTAATGGTTGCGAAACCCTCCTATATAGCGGTAATTGATTTTGGAAAAGTATACATACACACATAATTGGTCATTACAACCCTCCAGTCAGTATTACGACCTAGTTTGTCATATCACTTATGTTGTGTGTATTAATTTTATACAAGAGTGGCGGGACCTAAAGTTTAAAGTCAATTCCGAACGACTGATTTTTTAGAAACTTCTTCCTGACAATTTTGAGAAAGTATACTCAACGAAATCCAAGACCAAGACAAGTGGGTTCGGAAAATTACAACAAAAGTAGATCTGAGTCATTCATCAGACATGCAGAATTTACCTGAGATAGATTCTCTGACGATGACAATGAATTGTCGGAACAGATTCTTGGAATATATGTGGCATTAATGCATCCCAAAAAGAAACATGTCAGGTGCAAAGAACGGAATTCTCATTGTTGACTCTGGACTGCATTCTGAATTTGTCTAGGTAATAGGCTTCTAGACGATGTTATAGGGTTAGCCTATAAAGTTTGAGGGGAGTAGAATAGATCGTATGGTCGCTGT
The DNA here is from genome assembly GCA_932273835.1 of Sarcophaga variegata. Taxonomy (NCBI): domain Eukaryota; kingdom Metazoa; phylum Arthropoda; class Insecta; order Diptera; family Sarcophagidae; genus Sarcophaga; species Sarcophaga variegata. The sequence goes on along the minus strand of OW026359.1, from coordinate 32,309,666 downwards.
ACTATGGTATCTCTTTACAACAATAATAGCAATAATGACGAGGGCACTGTCATCTTCAAGTCTCCTATAAATAGACGTTTGCGTCGTCGTCGTATTCTTACAATGAGTGTTCTAACTGGATGTAAAAGCTTCAAAGGCCAATAATTAAATTGCTTAGTTAGAACACCTATTGAAGTCGCCGTAGACTAGTAGGTGGTGTGTTGGCTTATTAAACGTGTGGCCTTGGTTCAGGCCTCAGCATGTAGGCATCTGAAACAAAACGAAATTTGAAAAAATATTTCTTCGGCGACTTCGTCTCAATAGATTTCTGGCAAAAACTCTGAGAGTAAATGCAAAAGTTTCTCAAAAAATCTATCGTTCGGAGTCGACTTTAAACTGTAATTCCCGTTACTCACGGTAAAATTAACATACACAATATGGGTACTGTGAGAAACTAGGTCGTAATCCTGACTGAAGTGGTGTTGTAATCAATTATGTATGTAATGCAGGTAAGTATGGGGTTTTCCATAATTTCGAAGTCAATTCAAATTCAAAGATATCCATATAGTTGATCCAATTCATAACGCACTTAACCTTTCACTATCCCTGGTGATATTCATTCACTTGCTACTACGGTGTGCTATTGCATAATATGCACCATAGCCCGATCGAAAGCCATCTCATATATGTTTGCAGAAAATCAAATTTTTTAAGTTACAACCCCATAAATGCGTATGCTTTTACACTGTAAATATTTAGACTGTTTTATTAAAAAGTATGTACATTAGATTCCTAAAAAAGAACGTGCTTCACATTCTACAAATAAATTTTAAAAATAAAAATTTTTATATCAAAAATGCTTTAATGAGGTATAGTTCATGTTATTTTCTAACACTTTCTGAATATATGGGATATGAGGGTATAAAACCAATATCACGATATGGTTCCTCTTTATCAATATCTATAAAAGGTGTATGGCTGCGTGTTGCTTCTTCAAAGGTGGGTGGTGGTCCTATAATAAAAATTTTCAAAAAAAATTAATTGATATGCATTTCATAGATATTTCCAAGACTTACCGAAATCTTTATAGCTTGGCGGTAAATCGTTAAGGTTTTCACGTTCTTCGGGTAATGTAGGCGCTGTTGGCGTCACTGCTATTAAAGAAGCTTCGGTGTTTGATGTTGGCAATAGACTTTCTCGTAAGGGTTTCGTGCCTATAATAACTTTCGCCATAAGATCTCTATTGTCAGCACAACCACCCAATTTTAATAACACTTGGAATATATAATCGACGGTTATCATTGAACCCTCTTCAGTGCTGGGTGCTGTGGCATCGATTTGAAAGTAGCCACTAAAAAGACGTGTAGATAGACGTGAACACACGTTATCAACATCCTCTTCAAACAGAATTTTCTTAACCACTTGAGTCTTAAAACTGGGTGTAAAGGCAGAAAACGTCATTATACGTATAAATTGTACCGTATAACCGTTTATCTCTTTCAACGATACATTTTCGATGTCAATTGAGTAATTCACACGTTGGCCATTAACATAGCCGCCATAAGGCAAAGTAAGTGTAGACTTAATGTTAACATTACTACACAGCCAGGAGCATGAACTCAAGTAGGCTTCATCTTTAACAGGTATCTAACACATAAGAATATAAATGTATTGGTAAATCTAAATGCATACCATGCATCAATACTTACTCTTAATTCTGGACTTAAATTCAAATCTAGCGGTTGTATAACGGTCAGGGGTTTAGTAAAATAATTATCAAAATTATGCAGTTTAACCAATTTCAGTGTTAACTCATAACGAACATGACCATATTGACCCTCGCATGATGTTGCACATTCGGGTGATAGCGGTACCTCTATATCATACCGATAAGTCCCAGGTGGCAATGTTCCTTCACCCGCCACTGTACAACTTTTGTCTACATATGTGCGTTTACCTCTATAGTGTACAGGTTCATATGAATAGGAACCGTCGAAATTTATTCTACGTTCGCTATCTGTCCAATGTACTTTGGCTTCGCCCAGAAAATGTAGGCGTATTTCTGAAACATAAAAATTTAAATTTTATTTAACCGTTATATACACACACATATACGCATATATCATGAAATTGAAACCTTAATCTTCACTTTGGTAAGCATGCTTTGAAAATTCTGATTTTCATACGTCTTAACATTTGTAAGCTTCGTCATACCGAAAGAAATGCAGCCACTTTCTTAAAACTCCAGAGGAAAACGAATGTAGCCGATGATCAGTTTAAAGAAAAAAGCGACTGACCAATATGGTGGTCGGAAGGAAGAAATGCTATTACGAATGCACCCAACTATAGGGCCTAAAGGCGCTTAGTAGTAAAAATAAGTGTACGAGAAAGCAGTCATTGAACAGAGTTCAATTACGAGAACAATGAGCACTTTCCGAAACTACCAACATTTCATTCAATTGCTGGTGTGGCAGATCACGATTGCGAACCGCCTATACTGCAGCTGTAGTAGCTACTAAAATGTCCAAGAAGAACAAGAATACCGAACATCATACCTACGGCGATTATCAAAGCTTGCTAACCATCTCTATGAAGTATTTGTAAAAATATGATATGAGAAGGCAACTACCAAGGTAATGGAATGTCAGCTTTCTATGCAAGGCTGCCTCTAGCTGGTAGTGTGCTAAACTTCAAGGGTGTTCGATTCTCACCGTGAGCTCTGGGTGTTTGTTGTTGTCCAATTGTTTGTCTGACATTATATGCGATTACTCACAATAGAAAAACGAAAATGAGAATTATTACTGAAAAAGCAATTGCCGAAAAAAAGTGAAGCAAACTATCCCCTTTTCCCTTGTGCTATAAGCTATCCTCTGGTATTTTAACACATGAAAAGGGGAGTGTTGGTCTCAAAAAAAATCTTTAAAAGAAACATTCTGTCGATACAAAACTACCTACTTATAGAGTTTAAACAAATATAAGACTTTTAAAAAGAGATTGGCCCTTTGAAGCTATGGGAGGATGTTATAGTACAGCAAAATGTCTCACTATGGAAGGAAGAATACATACATACATATGTATATACATAATTGGTCATTACAATCCCTTAGTCAGGATTACGACCTAATTTCTCAACACCATTTATGTTGAGTGCGTTAATTTTTATACATGAGTGGCGGAACCTACAGTTTAAAGTCGACTACGAACGACAGATTTTTTGAGAAACGTTTCATGGCAATTTTTTTTACTCTCAGAGTTTTTGCCAGAAATCTGGCGTGAGGAAGTCGCCTTAGAAATAATTTTTCATAATTCGTTTAGTTGGAGTTGCCTGACCTGGGGCTTAAACCGAGGCCTCACGTCTACTAAGCCAACATACTACCTACTAGACTACGGCGACTACACGTAGGAATACTACTACCATAAATAGGGGCAACATCTAGGGGCTTCAGTAAGAAACGGATTTGACATGCAATTTATTTCATCTACATTTAGAGAATATCATACGTAAATCCAAGAATATTTCTTTACTAAGTGGCTACAAACCCAAGCCACAACAAATTAAAATAGATTTGGTCACTAACGCTGCAGGAAAAATGTGAACCGCTGTTAATACAGTAGAGTAGAGGTTATCATGATTAGCAATAAGACTAAGTATAGATTCTTATGATGTATGTATATAATTAGCCAAGAATGGACAAGGTTTGCAAAGTTATTTTTGATAATCGGAGGAAATAAAGCGTCACATACGCTTCTACGAAAAATGAATAACAAACTATTATTGCAGAGATTGCGTTGTTTGAATATGAGCATATAATTCTGAATACATTGGACTAAAAGATTACGCAACAACTACAAGCTATATCCTTTGAATAAAGATGCGCAAGTTGGTTGGAAATGATTGCGTAGCCTGAATCTCGTCATCAGCATGGATGATAGCAAAATCTACGAGAGAATATTCGATAATAGGCGAGAGGGGCTTGGGAAAGGACGTCGTTCAAATTCCGTTAGATGGACTAAGGACTACGACAAGCTTAGAATGTGTGTAGAAGGTAAAGATCGACTCCTGTAGAATGGAAAGTCGTTGTTGAGGACTTTGTTGAGTCTACTGTTTTTAGTCTATTTGGGTCCACTGCTATTCGTTATCACAAAGCTGTCTAGACAACAGAAAATTTTTATTTATTTCACTGGCTGGCGGTTGTGTAGCACTATGCATAGCCAGGAATGGAGT